>OY992532.1:146967705-149387952 GCA_963921185.1 Dasysyrphus tricinctus
GCAATTTCTTTGAGATGGTAGTCGTGACTTTCCAGGTTTCGCAAGCATATAACAGCACGGATTTGACATTGGATTCGAAGAATCTCAACTTTGTGCGCAAGGAGATTTGACATGATTATTTCCAAATTTGGGAGAGAGAACCGAAGGCTGCGCGAGCTTTATTTATTCTACTTTGAACGTCCAGATCAGTACCACCATTTGCTGAAACAATACCTCCAAGGTAGTTAAATTGTTCAACCTCTTCAACTGGCGTCTCCTGTATTAAAATACGCTGATGTGTGGAGCGGCCTGTGAGCATTATTTTTGTCTTTTTGCTATTTATTTTAAGACCACTCGCCTCTCCTTTTACCCTCAGAGCTTGACACATCCCGTTCAGCCCGCTGATGTTACTTGCCAAGAGACATGTATCATCGGCATAGTCTAAGTGGCTAAGCCTTTCAAACGGTCTCCATTGAATGCCCTGCAGTAATTTAGGAAACAAAAAATATCCCCATAGCAGTGTCATACTATTTAAAATAAGTTTTTCATGACTCTCTGGACAAAATATTCAAATATACCGGTATAGTCCAGTAAATAGAGAGGTTTTACCCTACAAAAGGTCGGGTAGTTCTAAATTTTTGATATGTTATATGGTATGGTTGGTAGATGAAAATTCCGAAATGCCTCAACCACGCCCCCTCGGCCCCTTCAAAATCCTGGAACAACTACAAAAAATCGGCACTTTTTTCACTTTTTTGCTTATAACTTCTTTCCGGTAAATATTTTTGGAAAAACATATGAGAGACATTTGTAGACAATAAAATTTCCTTCAAATATGACTCAAAATGTATTTTTTTACAACCACTACAAACGGCGCTATGGAGCTCCCAAAAAAGCCTAAATTTCGTATTTTGTAAGATTTTCAGTTTCTTCCCTCTTTACAGCACAATAACTCCTTAAGAGGCGTCTACCCAAAATCTCGAACTCAGATTCGAAGATCGGAACTTCGAATAAAAATAAAAACGAAAAAAGTCACTCCGCATGAGACAAATAAAAAGACAAAAGATACACAGAGTCATGGAATCAGTGTTGCCATTAAATTCTTTTCAGAAATCTGCAATAATGACGAAAAAATCTGCAATGCAGATTTCTAAAGAATTCTAAAGAAAAAATATGCCTTCATAAATAGAAATCTTTATAAAAGTATTAGAATAAAATAACATAAATTAATTCAATTAATAAACATAACATTGTTTTTTATTAGAGTTACCTAAATGCTTAAAGCATTTTATATTTTACTTTAAAGTCAGTGCAATTGTAATGATTTAATTTTATGGAATAGAACTTTATATAAAAATGACAGATTGGCATTTGAACTGTCAAAGTTAACGTGCAATTTTAAGAAAGCTTCTGAAAAAAGTCGTAAAAAATTAGTTATTTCTCATTAAAGTGCTTTCAACATATTTCAAAAATTAAAACTAGCTACCATTCTTCCATAAAAAGTAAAAATAAACTGAGTAAGTTTAAGCTACTTAGCTAAATTAGAGCTTTTTAATTTTCAAGTAAAGATAACCTCACTAAATGAACAAAAGAGGTCTATTTGAAATATCCCCTGAACAACAAAGTGCAGAAAAGCGCCGAAACGTTTCACCAATAACATATTCCAAAACTACAATGACGCAACCCGAATTACTTACCACAGAGATTCTTGTAAAGAATCTTCGTGACAACAACAAGGAGCTTTGTCAAGAGCTGCCTTCGAAGGCTGACTTTCAAGAGCTCCACGCCGAAATTATGGGGTTGAAACTGAAAAATGATCGCATCTCTGGTAGAGTCCTTGAGTTGGAGCGAAAAAATAATTTGCTGGAGGACCAGTTAGAAAAATTGTTACAAAAAGATACCGAGTCAAATGTCGTGGTACATATGCCAGCTGATGTAAATGCCAATATGTCTCAGAAAGCTAAATCAGTTTGTGCTGGTTTACTTCCATCATCCGATGTTTCCGAAATCGAATACGCGCGTCCAATATCTACCAAGGATTCACGTTCGGCAATTATTGTTGTGAAAATGATAACTCGCAATGCAGCATGGACAGTACTTAAGAACGCGAAAGATTTGAAGGGATCTCCAATTCACAGTCATAAAGATCTGCCATACAAAATGCGATGCAGAAGAAGCAATTTGGTTCCAATCCACAGGTTCTTGCGTGCAACTTTCCCGGATGTTAAGGCTCTGTTAAAAGATGATAAGCTTAGCATATCCAACAAGTTCTTCACCTGGGATTTGGAACAGGGTCTAAAGTGTGGTGCTCATAATCCCATGGAAGAGTTAAAGGCAATATTCGGCAGTAATTTTTTGTTTTTTAATAATTTACAAGCATTTATGAATAAAGTGCAGCAAGTAAACAGAAGCGTAAAAAACGTCAATGTCAGTCGCAAAACGTCAAATGCTAATGTTCCTGAAGTTAGCAACGCTTCGTTATGTCAAAATGCAGAAACAACCGCTGTAAGAGTTTTGGGTGAAGCACAAGCACGAGCGCGAGTTTACATGGTGCTGAATGATGCGAACAAGTCTACCAGAATCAAATAAATACCTACTTTAGATCTAAGAATAATAGGATATAACATATCAGGGCTAAAAAATAAAATGTTTGTTATGAATTTCTTTAGTTATATTAAAAGCTTTGATATATTTTTACTTATGGAAACGCATGTATTAGACAATGAAATAGAGAAATTTGAAGGTATTTTTAATAATTATAAGCTAAAGTGGGTACCAGCAGTGAAAACAAGTACGTATGGGAGAGGAAGTGGAGGAGGAAGAAGACTGCCCAATTCGGTCCTCAAGTCAATAATCGCTTTGAGAGGCAACCTCGTCAAAAAATGGGAAGATATAGGGGATGAGTGTGGAGAAAGTTTTCAGATTCAACCAGATGTCGGACCCGCTACTTTAAGAAACTTATTTGAAAACTTACTGGAGGGTGTAGCTCGCTCAGCTTACAGTGTTTATATCTTAGAAGCTCAATCTTCTCAGTATAGGATGATATCTATACAGCCAGCTCGACCACAACCTTCAAGCAAGTTCATACTTCTTAAATCGATTGCCGCTTGAAATGATTAGTGTGATATTTAAAGTTAGAGGGGAAATGATCAACCCTCAACTATATTCCACATCGTCCGGACCTACCTATTTTGTGTGATATTTGCAACCTCAAGGAAAGAGAAGAAGTTTTCCACTTTATTGTCAGATGTCCGATTCTAAGAGAGTTTCGTGTAAGATTCTTTGGTAAAGCCATAATGAACAGGAGTGAAGTTTTATGTATTTTAAATGGAAGTCTTGGTTGGGAGAAGCTGTATAAATACACAACGATGGCACTGAATTATAGAACCCGAATAATCGAAGGCGACTTTTAAAAATAAATATAATTTCTAAAAGATTCAAAATATATTAAGTTGTTATAATGTCTTTCTGGTAGACGGCCTTAGGCCAAGCCATATTGAACTTATGATAAAAAATTATTGTATATATTAATGTTTTTTTTTTGGGAAGTAAGTAAAGTATCTATAACTAACTAACTAACTATAAAAATGACAGCATACAGCAAAATTATTGAAGATTTTTTAAAAAGGAAAAAGGAGAAAATATTACAGTAGGTGAGACTGCAGACATAATCTGCGGTGCAGATTTTTGATTTTCAAAAGTCTGTGGACGGGATGAAAATCTGCAAATTGCAGATAAATCTGCACAAATGGCAAAGCTGCATGGAATGGATAGGTATTTACACATACACACATAACTTTCTTTTATTTTCTTGTTCTTTTTTTGCATGCATTGTCTGCTGTATGTCGTATGGTTTACTTATTGGCGTGTACATGTACGTTCTACGTTTACCTTGTGTGTGTATGAAGTATTGGGTTGTATTTTTGTTCACTCGTAGTGAGATCGGTGGAACATTTGAAAAACGAAAAAAGGATTTTCTCTATAAAAATGGAAATTTGGTGATGTTGACCTTGACTCAGATTTATCTAACGTTATTGTTGTAGTAGGTATACGTAGATGTATTATGCTTCCCTGATTTTATTGATTTATTGATAAAATTAAGAAAACTCTTGCATGCAAAAAAATTAAGTTTTTTTTTTTAATTTAGTTTTTAATGCAATACACCTAATTCACTGCGATTTTGTATGTCAAAATGTAATGAATTTTCGGTTTCTAGGTACCTACATAGTAACTTTGTGGTTGACAGTAGCTGTCGTCGTGTATAATTTTAATTTTACGTGTACCTACATATGTATTTCATTATTCGTAACAATTTGCAATTGTCCACTTTTCGTAGAGTAATATTAGCTTCATGAATTAAAGTTTCCTTTTTCTATTAACAAATATTTTCTTCATGTTTTGAAAACAATTTTTACAACCGATATAAAATAAAAAATAAAAGCTTTTGTAAACTAACAGCTCAAAATTGTTTTGGTTTGTATTAGTACAAGGAGGATTTTTTCGCCCAATGGAAAGCAAAAATTGATTTGGATCTACCAAAAAGCTGATTTTGGCAGATCCAAATCAATACCTAGCGTAAACTACACTAGTCAACAATATTAAAGGAACAAATTTTTTTTCAATTTTTGTTAGCGTTTTTTGAAGAGCTGTATCTTTGTGACGAGTGGTCGTATTGAGTTGAAATAAAAAGCATTTTACTTTTTATTTCATTTCAATTCAAAAAAGTATCTAACTAATGCAAAACTGTGAAAAAAATCCACTGGAATTGCGGTTTTCCTGTCATTTTTATGACGACTACGCATCATTGTTTAGGAACACCACAGTTTGTTCCTTTACCTGGTTTGTAAGACTTTGAAGTTTTGGTGAGGAAAAACGGTTCGATGAATCAATTTGAAAACTTACAAGAATATTGATGATTTAAAAGTCTATAAATTTGCATACCAACGCAAGCCATGCAATCAATATTTGCAGTGAAAAAAAAAAGATTTACGAAAAGACCACAAAACGTCGGTTTTTAGTACTTTTTTTAAACTAACGGTGAACGGTAAAAAAAATAATTTCTACAAAATCATAAAAAAATCTTGTAAAACGCTTTTTCAAATTTCCAAAACTGTCTTTGAATTTTTTATAACATCATTATTTGCTGAGATATTGGTTATCAAGGCTAAAAGTATCTTTTTTCTTTCAAAGTCAGATAAACCATGCCAAAAAAAATCGTACGAAAACAACAAAAAAACTGAATTAAAGCTGAATAAACAAGGTATCTGATCATGACATTTAATTGACTCAAAAAAATTTATCCATCGAAATGAGGACCTTCAAAAAAAATAAAAACAAAATAATTTTGTTGTCTCGTCTCATTTTTTGCAATAACGCAATAACGGTACTTCAAAAAAATTTCGAAACAAAAAACATAAAACTGTAAAATGCTTTTTATTTCAACTCAATACGACCACTCGTCACAAAGATACAGCTTTTCAAAAAACGCTAACAAAAATTGAAAAAAAATTTGTTCCTTTAATATTGTTGACTAGTGTATAAGAAGGGTTACGTACGAATGACCGACAAAAAAAATGTCGACTGGTTAAAATGTCGACTTTTATCGACTTTTTTGTAAGTTAAAATACCGACTTTGTTTTTACCGACTCATTAAAATATCGACAGTTTGAAATGTCGATTTGACAAAAAGTCGACTGCCCTGATAGAAGTCGAGAAAAATATCGACTTGTCGGAATTTTTCCCATACAGAAAAGTCGATATAAAATATAAATCGACATTTTAACCAGTCGACATTTTGACTTGTCGATATTTTGTCTGTCGGTCATTTGAAAGTAAACCAAATAACAGAGCTCTGCCTTAAATGTTTGCACGGAATAATTATAAACTCAAGAATCATAAATTCTTGTCTGATTTTTTAACAGGAACTTAACAGTTTTTTGATACTGTGGAAAATTTAAGACTATGTTTTCAGAGTTGATTTCTGTGAGCAAGAATAAACTTAAGAATTTTTTTTTACTAAAATCTACCCACTTTTTATATCTTGATTTCTCAAAACTGGCTCTAAGAATAATTGTAGGAATAACAAATTGTTTCTATGAGTGGGCCACTTAAATTAATTTTCCAGGTACGAAAATCTTGCAACAGGAAAATAGTAAAATTGAAATTTGATTGCCCAAAAAATTCCTTGAATGTTTTGTCATTCATTCGTGTGGCATTTGCGTTTCAAATCCGTTGAAAACACAGTAAATAATCTATTTGAAAACATTTTCCTGATCGAAGGTGTTTTTTTTAAATCCACCCACAGCCATGCCCACTTACAACATGTCTATATTTTGGAAAAGTTTTCAACGACCTGGATGAAATTTTTACAGTTGATTTTATTTTGAATAACTTAAAAACACTTATTTTATTTATTTATTTACTTAAATGCATTTCGGAAGCAATGCTGACGATGGAAGTATTGCTTCCGAAATGCATTTAAGTAAATAAATAAATAAAATAAGTGTTTTTAAGTTATTCAAAATAATATCTTTTATTTATTTCATGAAAAAACACGTTGAAAATCTCCAATATCAAATCAACAGTTGATTTGTGTGATCAAGGAAAAACTTAAGAAAATGATTTCGCCCACTTCCACGCCCCGGCAAGAGTACGATAACTTGGGCGCCAAGAAATGATAACGTTTTTTTTGTAGAAAGGTTCAATGGAAGCATTTTTAACTAAAGGAGGGGGGTCTATCTCCCCCCGATTGGGCGGGAGGGGCACTTTTATAAAAAAGTACTTAAAATGTTAAAAAAAATATTAAAAAATAACGGTAATACTTACAATTAAGCATTATACTTTTCTTAAAGCCAATACTCTGTTCTATTAGCTAGTTTATGAATCAAGTGAAATCTATATATGGTTTTTGAAAAAAAAAACTATTTTTAAACTCAAAATTAGCAACAAAAAAAAAGCATACAAAAAAGGTTTAAAGTGTAATTTCTCAAACAGTGAAATTACGTATAATTTTTTTTCTGAAATTCGTTGCTCTAATTAATTTTTAATCAAAAACGGAAAACTAGATGATTCTATGTCTTCTAGTTTTTGAGGAAATCGATAATTACTATAACTACTTTTTTATGGTGTTTGTTTTTTGCTTGCTTACGTATTACGACCGGCCGGCGGCGTATAAACAGTGGATGCAATCTCCCTGCTTGGGCACATTATAAGATTTGGGGTAGTTGCGAGGTTGGGTGTATGCAAAGTTTCATTTGCATTCAAAGCATCTGGATTTAAAGAAACTTTGAGTTTATTCAATACCTCTAATGTCAACAGCAGTTTTCTAAATATATGTACAAGTACATATACGTGGCCCAAAGTTGCACATTTAAAATTTTCAGACATTAAAATGTAATGCATTATAAAAAAATCACATTACCTAGGTACTACCAAGTACGATAGCAGCAAATTTATATAATTTCTTAATATGTATGTTTGTGTCTAACATACCTATGTACATATATAAACAGTAGTAGTTTTAGTAATTTTCAATTTTCTCAAAAACTGGAAGACATAGAATCATCTAGTTTTCAGTCTTTGATTAGGAATTAATTGGAGCAACGAATTTCAGAAAATAAAATTATATTTAAATTTACAGTTTTGAGAAATTTCACTTTAAACCTTTTTTTATGCTTTTTTTTGCAAATTTTGAGTTTAAAGTTCGTTTTTTACAAAAACCATGTGTAGATTTCACTTGATTCAAAAACAAGCTAATAGAACAGAGTATTGGCTTTAAAAAACGTATATTACTTAATTATAAGTATCGCCGTTATTTTTTAATATTGTTTTATATTTTAAGTACTTGTTTTATAAAAGTGCCCCTCCCGCCCAAACGGAGCAAGATAGACCCCCCTCCCATAGAAAAAATGATTGTATGTAACTCCTCTACAAAAAATTGTATGGCAGGTACGGTTATTTTTGGTTCAAAAAAATGAAAGGAACGTGTGGGTATAATCACCAAAAACCGCTATGCACCAAGTCTGAAGAAAATCGATCCAGCCCAGCCGTTTAAGCTGTAGGCGAAAAGACAAAATTGTGCCACTCACTATTTTGGTGTTCTCTATCATCGGCATGTTTGATTGTTATCTCAAATTTTTTTTTTGCACGAATCCAAAACTTGCCTTATAGTACCTATATCACAAGTAAAAATAAAATAAATTGGGTGGGCAACAGCTCGTGGAGAACCAGGGCCTAGTGACTTACAACTCTCAACCATTCCTGTGTGCGTGTGTTTGGCAAGAATGTTTTAAATGTAGGCACCTACCCATTAATTATTGTCCTAAAATTGGGAAGAACGTTCCTCCTAGAAACAAATTCGTATCTAAAAACAAATCTACTAAATCTGGCCTTCTCGCAACGTCGCAACTACAAACTTTAACAAACTTTTCCTCATTACTTTACATATTTTCCTACGTGTCACAGAAATTATCGGAACTAAAGAAAGCGAAAACTCTTACCATTATTACAAGATCGAAACGAACGAATCCCAAAAGAAAGCAGGCATATTGAAAGCAAAAAATGACAAAAGAATAAGCCGCCACCAAGTCTACCATTGCATTCACAGCAAAAAAAATACATTTTCCACCCTCAAACGCAAAAACAGAAATCCTTCAAAAAAAAAAAAACCATTCCGAAACATCCATAGATACATACAATAGAATGTAAACAACTAACACATTCACAAAATTCATTCACAGGAAAAAAGAGATCGAATGCATACCCAAAAACCAACAACAAAACTAGATACACTTGCGCTTACCCTGCAAATACCATCCACCACCGTCACCGTGGTTCTGCACCCATATATCTATCAAACACCCACTGGCATTTCAAATTTCTCATACTTTTTTTGTTTATTTTCCAATCTTCGAAAAAAACCATCTTGTAGCCGATAAATGAACTAAAAACCGCCAGTAAAATCAAATAACGACTTTTATTCGAAAATAAAGACTTTTTTAAAATGTGTTATTTTGCAATAATAGATTAATTTTAGACATTTTTTTGTATTGAAACAATTTTAGAAAACATATTTTTCATTTGGGGAAAGTTATGTTCTTTTTTTCATATAATTACACTTTCAAAAATGCATTAGAAAATGAGCAATTTGCATGTTTTTCAAGAGATGATTATTCAAAAATAGGGCCCAAACTAAAAAATCCAAGCAAACGATTTTGTAGTTCTGTTTATTAACTACAAAATCACGTAAATATAATATATGTTTTCCACGTGCGTCAGTTTCTCAGAACTTTTATTACGCCTGAGCAGCTTTGAGAAATTTTCCGAAAGAGGTTACCGAAATATCAATATAAAATAAGGGAAAAATAAAAAAAGTTAAAAGGTGACCAGACGAGTTTGTAGTTTAAATGTCATTCTTTCATAATAACTTTAGTTTTTTGCAATACGTATTTTATGGACTTCACAGCATCCTTTTCGAATTGGCCCATTTCTCGTTTTTTTCAAAATTATGGGTGGAGGCCTCTTAACCGTCAGGTTTAGGGCAAAATTTTTCATAATCAATCTGGTAGATAATTTAATTGGCTACCAATTTCATGTAACTACAGTCGACGCACTCTAAGTCGAACACCCCCTAAGTCGAATTTCCTTCTAACAAGAGTTTGTTCACCATGTTTATTGTATACTCCTCTCAAATTTCCAAACTTATTTATTTCTCTCTAAATCGAATTTTTGCAAAACTCTCTCTAACTCGAAATAATTTTGATATCCCTTGAGAGTTCGACTTAGATTGATATTTTTGTTCCGAAAACTGTATTAAAAAATAGTTCTAAGCCACCGTGGTATAACAAAAGACTTATAAACTTGAAAAACAAAAAGAACAAAGCATACAAACTGTTGCGGGATTCTTCATCTAATGCCAGTTTGCGAGTTAAATATATTGCCCTAGAAAAGAGCGTCAACGTTTTAAATAAATTTCTCTACAAAAACTATATATGTTCAATGGAATCTAAATTAAAAAGCAATAGTAAATTTTTTTGGACTTTTATTAAAAATAAAAAAAAATAATAATGGAATTCCAAAGAGTATGGAATATTTGGGTAATACTTACACAAGTCTACCTGACATTTGGGAAGCTTTTGCTAACTTTTTCAGGTCAAATTACTTAGTTTCAAGTGATATTAATGACTTGTCCTCGGAACCTTCTAACAACATCATAAGTATTGGTCAGTTAAACCTTTCCATAACAGAAGTTGAGACAGCTTTAAGGGGCCTAAGTGATGATAAAAATGCTGGTCCAGATGAAATTCCACCACTTCTCTTAAAGAATTGTGCTTCTTCTCTATCCAGAATATTAAGCTTTATTTTTAATAGATCCCTGGAGAAAGGTGAATTTCTTTCCGCATGGAAAACATCTTATATTACTCCGATTCATAAGTGTGGTCCTAAGCAACTTATATCGAACTATCGTCCAATTTGTAAGCTTTCTGGGATACCGAAATTGTTCGAAAAAATTGTTTGTGATAAACTTTCGTTTTTATTAAAAGAAACAATATCGCCATTTCAACACGGTTTTGTGTCTGGAAAATCAACAACAACTAATCTAACCATTTTCTCCAATTTTTTCTGAACAAACTTGAAAAGGGATATCAAGTTGATGTTATATATACAGACTTCGCCAAAGCTTTTGACAGAGTTCATCACAAAATTTTAATTCAGAAACTAGAAAAACTGGGATTTCATTCTAATATGCTAAACTGGTTGCATTCCTATCTCACAAAACGCATTCAGTATGTTCGTATTGATTTGATGATATCTAATCCTATTGTTGTCTCATCTGGTGTTCCACAAGGAAGCAATCTTGGACCACTTTTGTTTCTTATTTTTATAAATGACTTACCTGATGTGCTTCTTAACTCCTTAAGCCTAATGTTTGCCGATGACCTCAAATTTTTGAGATGCATAGAAAATTCGATTGATTGTACGCTTCTGCAAGAAGATCTTCATAGGCTTTCAGTTTGGTGCAAAAATAATCAATTACACCTTAATATTGCTAAATGTCAATGCTTTTCCTTTTCTCGTCGTTCATTTCCTGTTTCATATGATTATCATATTGAAAATAATACTCTTGAAAGAGTTTCAGTCAAGAAAGATTTGGGTGTAATTTTTGACTCAAAGTTTAACTTTACCAATTACCTAGAATTTATAGTCAATAAAGCTAATTCTATGCTCGGATTTATTATACGTAACTCCAAAGGTTTAAATGGTCCCTATACCTTAAAGTCTCTTTATATCGCTTATGTCAGGTCAGTTCTTGAATATTGCTGTGTAGTATGGAATCCATTCTATATAACTCATTCACGGTGAATTCAAAAGATTCAAAAAAAATTTACAAGGATAATCATATACAAACTGAGATGGAACTTTGAAGTTATGCCTTCTTATAATGCACGCCGACAGCTTATTGGCATTCAGACTTTAGAGAACCGCCGCAAAATGTATTCTATAATGTTTATAAGAGATATATTGTCGTATCACATAAATTGTCCGGCTTTATTGTATTTAATAAATTTGTATGCTCCAACTCGAGTGCTAAGGAATCGTAATTTATTCCTTGAGACTACTCACAGAGTTAATTATGCTTTTAACGAACCTATTACTCGATGTGTCAGAGAAATTAATCTTGTATCGCTTACAATTGATTTCAATTTTCATTTAAGTAGAGATACATTCAAAAATATGTTAAACTTATACTTTTTAATAAATTAAATAGTACAAATTTGTTTTAAAAATTATTTATAATTCATTAGTCTATAAGAGTAATATTGTAAACTCAAATTGATGAAATAAAGTAAACTAAACTAAACTAAACTAGAGGGAGTCAACTTTTTTTTCATTTTGTGACCAATACAATCGGTAAATTTATGCAAATTTTGTTCACGTTGTTTGTACACGGAGCAAGTCTTTTCATCCATTACTCATTGGAATAAAAAATGGTAGGTAGTTATGATGAAGGACATTAAAACGAATGCCAGTAAAACATCAAAAATCTAAACACTGAGGAAAATTCTGGAAATGACCAATGAACTTCAAGTTGAGGCACAAGATTTCTGCATTGGCTTCAAGGCCGCTTATGGAAGCATGTTCATCGTAGATAGCTCTCTATGCGAACTCGAGATCCCGAGAAAAAAGATCCAGCTGTATCTCGTGACATTAAAAACATAAGGTGCAATTATGCCAAATGCAATGTGCAACTAGAGCCTTGCTTCTCCGAAGTGTTCAAACTATGTACAGTGCACTCGGCGAGGAAATGCGATAACATTTTTGTTTTTATTAATCTCCTTTTGGAACAGATAGTCTTAGAGCAGCTGTTACCACAGAATGCCCTATCTTGTGTTCCATTGTGTCTTTATAGAGTTCTTCATGGTGATTGAAGAACAGGTGAAATAGATTGGTTTTGAAGTAAACGGGTAAAAGTCCAACTAACAGCTGTCAAGAAAAAAACATTATGCTTACAATCTAGGCCAAAACATCACTTTATTAGCACCAGCTTCGATGTTGTTTAGAATATTTACCTTGGAGTCAATACTCGTATTTACTCCACGGATGACACCTATGTGTATATTCAACGAAAAAATATTTTTGGAAACCACTGCTATTAATCAGTTTGTCAAACAATAACGTTCAACACTCTTCTTACGCTCAAGACACTCCTACTCTCGGTAAGATGAAAATCAGAAATGAAATATTATACTGGACTCTTTCGCAAGTAATACTCGTATTATTCGACGGATTTGTGGAGGAAGAGGCACAAATGTGAGTTCAATGAGCTGTTCAAAGACAATGTAGTCCAAAAAGTCAAAATACGTCGACTTGGCTAACCTAGATTGTGCGAATGGGAAACAATGCTCCAGCCTTTTGAGTTTCTGAAATCCAAGCTGAGGCAATCAAGAAGATCAAACCTCTGGTTTAGAGGGTAAGCCATCACCAGAGCACTTGTGGTTTCGGCCCTTTTTGGGTCATCTGAACAACACCCGAATTTTTATAATTTTTTCCGAAAATATTATGTTTTAAACAAGTATGAGCGGCAGTGGGTGGAAAATTAATTGTATTGGTTTTTCATCTGATTTATTATCATGTCTATACATTTCATCAAAACTGTTACCAATATTGGTTTAGTTTTTTATGGAGTTTTGTGCACTATACCTTAAAAAAAGAGCGACTAAAACACTGGGTTCAGAATATCGTGATGTTTGTCCAAGTTTTCTGACTCTCCTATGTATACTTCAATCGATTCTGGTGGTTAGAAAAATCGGTAATAACATTCCTACGGGCCTCCAGTACACTGTATAAAACAGACAGAAAAGAAAGTGAGTTCTTAAAACGTTTGAATAAAAAACACTTTCTCAAAATTCACCCGATTCCTGATTGTATTGGTCACAAAATAAAAATACAGTCGACTCCCTCTAAGTCGAACTCTCTAGGGATATCAAAATTATTTCGAGTTAGGGAGAGTTTTGCAAAAATTCGATTTAGAGAGAAATAAATAAGTTTGGAAATTTGAGAGGAGTATACAATAAACATGGTGAACAAATTCTTATTAGAAGGAAATTCGACATAGGGGGTGTTCAACTTAGAATGCGTCGACTGTAGTTACATGAAATTGGTAGCCAATTAAATTATCTACCAGATTGATTATGAAAAATTTTGCCCTAAACCTGACGGTTAAGGAGTTATTGTGCTGTAAAGAGGGAAGAAACTGAAAATCTTACAAAATACGAAATTTAGGCTTTTTTTTTTAAATACATTCTGAGTCATATTCGTAGGAAATTTTATTGTCTACAAATGTCTCTCATATGTTTTTCCAAAAATATTTACCGGAAAGAAGTTATAAGCAAAAAAGTGAAAAAGTGCCGATTTTTTGTAGTTGTTCCAGGATTTTGAAGGGGGCGGAGGGGGAGTGGTTGTGGAATTCCGGAATTTTCATCTACCAACCATACCATATAACATATCAAAAATTTAGAACTACCCGACCTTTTGTAGGGTAACCCCCCTATTTTTACCTCTATTTACTGCACTAGTAAGTCTATTTCTGAAAAAACATTAAACATTTTATGTTTTTTTTTTTTGTATTATTATTTTAATTACAGGTAAAGATTGTGCTCAGGTATTCGTCAATAATGTAATTGACGAATGCAAACGTATTCATAGAGAATACTTGAGTATACATACCCAAATGATTTATGGACAACAAGAAAGTGGTCAGAGCCCACGTTTGCGCCTCGGAAAGTTCGCACGTCCAAGATGTTCGATGCATACCTTGCGCCAATTAGCACGTGGTCGATTTGGTTGGCGGTTCGACCATCTGGAGATCGCCAGGTTGCTGTGTGTATCCTTCGCCTGGGGAACCTAGTGAAACTTATCACCGTATTACGAGCTGCAGCAAAGTCGATTAGTCGGAAGCCGTTATCTGTTGTCGTTTCATGGAGGCTGTGCTTTCCAACTAATCCGTCAAAGATGATTTCTTTTTCGACTTTAGCATTGAAGTCTCCGAGCACGACTTTGACATCGTACTCCGGACAGGCTCCGTCCAGGAGGTCATAAAACTCCTCCTTGTAAGACTCATCAGCTTCATCGGTAGGGGCGTGTGCACATATTAGGCTGATGTTTTGGAAGGTAGCTATGATGCGGATCACAGCCAGGCGATCGCTTATCGGCTTAAAATCGATGACTTTCGATCTGAGTCGATTTCCCACGACGAATCCGCATCCTAATATGTGCAATCTTTGATGGCAGCTGTAATAAATGATGATTATGATCACACTCAAAATGTTTGGAATCATTTCAAATGCTCTTCCTTAACACAGTATCTTGAACACTATTTACTTACGGATGTTTTAATTTAAGCTGATGTTTTTGAAAAATTCCGTAATGATTCAAGGGTGACATATGGTCAAGATCCCAGCCACTACTTCACGTTGCCTGGTTTTTCATGGAGCGCTATCCTCAAGAAGACAAATGTCAAACTAGAGCTACTCACGGATATAAATATGTATAACTTTGTCTGCAAAGCTAATAATAAGTACATGCCAGAATATAATGAAGGCAAACCCTGCGAATATTTAATGTACTTAGATGCAAATAACCTTTACGGTTGGGCTATGTCTGAGTACTTTCCACATTCAGGCTTTCAGTGGATTGATCCTCCGACAAATTTATCTTCCATATCAGAATGGTTGCTATCGGATAAAAACGTTGGCTACGTTTTAGAAGTTGATTTAGAATATCCGCAACATATTCATGATCAAAATAACGGTCTGCTATTTTGTCCGTCAAATATATCAATAAATAGTAATTCAACAAAATTGATTGCAGACATTCGAAATAAATTTAACTACACTATTCATTACAAAACATTGATTCAATGTATTGAGAATGGTTTAGTTGTGAAGAAAATACATCGAGTAATACAATTCAAACAATCTCTATGGTAAAAAGGATATCACAACAAAAACATAAATGTTAAAAAAGGAGCCAAGTTCTTATGTGTACAAGAAACCTGTACGTAAAAAGTCAGCCAAAAAAAGTAATGAGATCTAAAATATATGCCAAGTTTTAAGTTCATGAAGTTTAATATCAAATATCTTAAGTACAGTAATATCGAAACAATTCCAAATCATGACAGAAATTTGGTAATTAATGATTACAGATTAAAATTTGGTGGGTTCACTGGTCAAGTTTTCATACATTTTAAATTTGTGATTAAGTAAGTATTTAAGAGAAAACTTGCCAAATAAATCCACCAAATTTTAATCAGTAATCATTAATTACCAAATTTCTGTCATGATTTGGAATTGTTTCGATATTACTCTACTTAAGATTTTTGATATTAAACTTCATGAACTTAAAACTTGGCATATATTTTAGATCTCATTACTTTTTTTGGCTGACTTTTTACGTACAGGTTTCTTGTACACATAAGAACTTGGCTCCTTTTTTAACATTTATGTTTTTGTTGTGATTTCACTCCTTTTTGCAAAGATTTATTTTGCCAGGTGAAAGTCAAGCCCTACCGCTCTACAAAGTTTCATAATTCTACGACAACCGAAAGTGCTCCATACAAATAATAGCAATTCTGATAAAGTGGGTGGGTGCCCCCCCCTGAATGGACAGTTCCAAATTTTCGAAATTTTCGATTTTTTTCCTTTCTGAGTACTTCAAGTCCTACCGACCTACCAATTTTCATCGTTCTACAACAATCGGAAGTGCCCCATATAATTTATAAGAATTTTTAAAAATGTGGGTGGATGCCACGCCCCCTGAATGCAAAATTCCAATTTTTCAATTTTTCTTTCTAAGTACTTTAAGCCCTACCGATCTACCAATTTTCATCGTTCTACAACAATCGGAAGTGCTTCATATAGTTTATAAGAATTTTTAAGAATGTGGGTCGTTGCCACGCCCCCTGAACTGAAACTTCCAATTTTTCGATTTTTTTCTTCTAAGTACTTCAAAGCATACCGACCTACCAATTTTCATCGTTCTACAACAATTGGAAGTGCTTCATATAATTTATAAGAATTTTTGAGAATGTGGGTGGATGCCACGCCCTCTGAACTAAAACTTCCAATTTTTCGACTTTTTTTCTTCTAAGTACTTCAAGGCCTACCGACATACCAATTTTCATCGTTCTACAACAATCGGAAGTGCTCCATATAATTTATAAGAATTTCTAATAATGTGGGTGGATACCACGTCCCCTGAATGCAAAATTCCAATTTTTCAATTTTTTTCTTTCTAAGTACCTAAAACCCTATCGACCTACCAACTTTCATTGTTCTACAACAATCGGAAGTGCTCCATATAATCTATAAGAATTTTTAAGAATGTGGGTGGATGCCACGCCCCCTGTATGGAAAATTCCAATTTTTCAATTTTTTTCTTTCTAAGTACCTCAAACCCTACCAACTTACCAATTTCCATTGTTCTACAACAACCGGAAAGGCTCCATATAATTTATAGAATATTTAAGAAAGTGGGTGGATGCCACGCCCCCTGAATGGAAAATTGCAGATTTTCGATTTTTTCCTTTGAATGTACCACAAGGCCTACCGTTGTGCGAAATTTCAAGTTTCTACGATGTCGGGAAGTGCTCCATAATTTTGATGATCTGTCAGTGAGTCAGTCAGTTACGGTTTTTGCGATTTTTGAAGTCCTTTATCTTGGGAACTACTTATGCTAAAGAGTTGAAATTTGGTGAGCCACCTGTGTTTGATCAGTTCAGCAAATACTCCGAATTTGAAGTTTCTGACTTTATTGGTACTGAAGTTAGAGGGGGGTTGAAAATCGCCTGAGTTTGTTCCTGTAAAAAGGGTGTAGTGCCGCGAACTTGGCTGGGCACTACCGTGCCCTTTGATATTAATCTCAATAATAGACTTCGAACAGAAGCGACAAACAAGTTTAAAAAAGATCTGCACAAACTGTGCAGTAATGCTGTTTTTGGGAAAACCATGGAGATTGTAGACAAGAGAAAGGATGTACGGATTGTTGTATGAATCAACAATTCAAGTAATGGTAGAGAGCTCGGCGCTCGTGCTCTCATTGCAAAACCGAATTTCCACAGTATTCTCGAGTTTAGTGATAATATGGCTGCTATTCAAATGAATCGAACCTCTACGGTTTATAATAAGCCAATATACTTAAGCGAGGTGAGTTTCGGACACCAAACAAATGTCTATATGCTCTATGTCTAAATAGATGTTTAGTTCTGATACATGTTGTAAAAGACCGTTTGCATTCCATGTTGCGATTTTAAGTGTTCTGTCCATCATTGTTTCTTAAGAGTGACTTCTTCGCTTAGCTGTTTTATGTTTAAATCTTGTTTGTCAATCCTTTTAAGGATAAGTTCAAGCATTTCTTTGATAGATGTTTCTTCGTTTTTCCGCACATTTTTTACAATCTGGGAATAGGATTTGTTTTCATCACTTTTGCTTAGTGCAATTGCTTTTGCCGGTTGATTTTTAGTTTTGTTTTCTACCGTTACTGTTTTGCTTTCAACTATTGATTTTGTGTTTGTTGAGTTTCTAAGCTTGTTCCCAGTTTTGTTTTTTCTTTTTGTATCTTGGAATTTTTTGGCGACTGGACATCCTCTGTAGCTTGCAGGATGATTGCCTTGACAGTTAACACATTTCGCTTTCTGTTCTCTGCCCATGGGACAGTTTTTAGTTGCATGCCGACCTTCGCATTTAACACAAGCAAACTCGCGATTGCAGTATTTTTGTGTATGCCCAAAGGCTTGGCAACGCTTGCATTGTGGAACAATTTTTGACTTTCACAGTGGTTCAATTTTGACCACTTTTCAATTAAAAAAAAAATGTTTTGAAAATTTTAGTATACAATACTGTTTTATTTTTTGGAAGCTTCTGTATTAAAAAAAAAACATTGAAATCATAGTCATACAGTTTTGATAAAAATGTTCAATTAGAATGAAGTTCAACTTTGGATGCTCTGCCAGTCAATTTTAGTCGTGTTAATAGAAGCTTAAGAGACTAGAAATTGTATAATTCTTTAAGAAGCCTATAAATTATATAAATAAAATAAAATAAAATAAAATAAAATAAAATAAAATAAAATAAAATAAAATAAAATAAAATTAAATGAAATAAAACACTTTGAACATTGGTTCGAAAGTTCTATCGATAATCTTTGAACCGTTGTAAATAAAATTGGAATAAAGTGTGGGAAGTTCAAAATTTACAAGAAAAATAGTTTTTTGTCTAAGATTTGTGTCTACAAAAATAGATATACATAGGAATACTTAATTTATTTTTTTTTTGTTAACTTTCATAATGCAACGTTTGTATTGATATTTTGGAGCTCCCTCTTATTTTAACTTGATCGTTTAAGACGAGAGACACAGGAGTAGGTACCTACCTAATTAACTATGTATAAGAAAACTATAACAACCTTGCAAGAAAAAAAATAGTGGCCACGAAGATTTAAATTTGTAAATATTAAATAACTCTAAACCCCGACAATTTTAAGATGAAATAAATTCTTGGTTCATGTTTTCAACGAAAAATAACTGTCCACCCACTTCCAAAGCTAAAAATTATAGGTCTTAATTGACATCACATTTCTGCAAAGAAATCACTCAGAACTCCAATTAGGCAGGCAGATACCTAACTCCTTTTAGAGTGCATGAAAAATTGCTTGAAATATTGAAAATAAATTAATTGAAAAACTTCTGGTACAAGAAAACCAAACTCAAACTACTTTCGAATGAGTTTCTCTATCTCAATTTTGTGTAAGTATGCTTTTTCTTACTTCAAAATAAACTACCAGAGTTCAGTTAGATGCCACCATACCCAATCTAAGACGCATTGTTTAGTCGATGGTTACCGACGTCTGCATATCACAATTTTGTGAGAAAACTCACTGTGAAGTATGCTATCTAAGGAACTTTGGTTAAAGTTGTGCACCTAGATTTTGTTGTTGTTTTGCGTTTCGCCCAGGTATGGTGGTGGGCTCATCAGTTAGATGCCACCATACCCAATCTAAGACGCATTGTTTATTTTCTTAAAAACTCTTCTTCTTAATTACTTCGCCTGGCCACGGGCAAAACAACAACAAAATCTAAGTGCACAACTTTAACCAAAGTTCCTTAGATAGCATACTTCACAGTGAGTTTTCTCACAAAATTGTGATATGCAGACGTCGGTAACCATCGACTAAACAATGCGTCTTAGATTGGGTATGGTGGCATCTAACTGATGAGCCCACCACCATACCTGGGCGAAACGCATTCTGGAGTAAAGGCCACAAAAACCTTTTTTATTTGAATTTTATTCATAAACTCCACAAAAATTAAGAAATAAATGGATTTATTGTTTATAGTCTTTGACTATAAATAATTTTTCTATTTATTTTCTTAAAAACTCTTCTTCTTAACTACCAGAGTTCAGACAAAAGAGACCAAACAAATCGAACCCGAAACCACAAACAAGTTTTTTTCTCTGTCATTTTTTGTGTGCTCTGCTCATACTTAAGCTAGAACTATAATGCTCGGAGGGGCACTAAAGTGGTCGGAAGAAAACAAGCGAATACACGGAAAGCATTAGACGCGACTATAATTGCGAAGTGGAGCGTTTCGTCAAGTTTCGTTCAACTTTGGTTACGGAAGTGAGGTGCGCTCCCGAGCGCACCTCACTTAATTAAACTGACATTTGGTGAAATAGGAATGCCAAAAAGAGAAAGATGATACTTACATTATGGGTGTGTTCCCCTTTTTTCGGTACGGAAAGCTACTTTTCGTTGGTTTTTGACATTAGCTTCAGTGCCCTTCCGACTATTATAGTTCTACCTTTACAGTTTTTTTTACATTAAGATCTAAAAAAAAAAACTTATCGTAGCCGCAAGTAGATATACCCACATGCTACATGCTACAATGTTCCTATCCTATTCCTCTCCCTTATTCCTAAACACAAGAAAATCGAAAAAGTAACCAGTTTTTCTTGTTTTTGTCTGTCGTTTGTTGTTGTTTGGAACCAGTTTTTCTTGTTTTTATCTGCCATTTGTTATGGGCTCTTGTGCTGTTTGCTCAGTTGTTTTTTTTGCCTCAGTAAGGGAATTTTTAATTTCCCTTTCTGTGAGAAGCGATCATACGACATCTGGTTTGTGAAGGAGTCGAGAAAAAATTTCGTCTGATGATAATACTATTAGATTCATATACAATGCTATTGCACAATGATAAATTTCCGTTCCAAACAACATACAATATATACTAAAAAATTAGTAAAAAAAAGTCTAAGTTGCGAAGACGATAAAAGATATATATATGTGAAAATAATATTAATACGCTTGCCTGGGGCCGTAATATAAATGTCTAACTTTAAATTGATATGCTATATAGAATATAGGAGTACCTCATCTAATTTCGGGAAAGTACTTTGTGTTATTAATATGTATAAATATGTTTAATATAGGGATATAAGAGCAATATTGTGATATAAATAATTAATGTATATAGTATAAGTAAATATGAATGTACTTTAAAAAATTAATCATAAGAACAAAAATCGAATAAATTGAGAGACAAAAATAAAAACTAATAAAAAAAAGTATTTAATCATATTTAAACCTATCCATTTTTTTGTATTTCTCATCGAGGGTTTGAAAAATTTCTAGACACTCATTCATGTATTTTCTTGTACCTGCACTTATGAACTATAAAATTATGACGGGGTTGTTTGGTTATCATTTTTTCCGAAAATAAATAATTTATCACTGTTAGCGACACGCTTTTATATTTTGCTTAGCGAGCATTATCGTGGTTAAATGCTGGCAGATATGTGTTACAAATTTGTATGGGGTGATTTTCTCTTTTAGTTTTTAGTTTTCGTTGAAACAATTTTTCAGGTTAAGAATCAATGTCTACTTGAGATCTTTGAACCCTCAATACCATCTTTTAGTAACACCCCACACTACCTAGACCCAAGGTTCCCAGATTGAGGGGAAAAGCACCACTTTTGCTGATTTTATAATGAAAAAGGGGAAATCGAGGGACAAGCTTAAAAAACGGGAAAAAATTCATAAAGGACAAACTTATTGAATGAAGCATTTTAAATACATTTTTCATAAAAATTAAATATTCAAATGTATTCTCATTATAGAATATTTTCAAACTTCATTCAAAAAGAAAAAGTTCAATCTAAACATTCTCTTCTAAATTTTAATCTCGCAAGTTAATGTCCCATTTACAAGTTCTAAGTTTCTGAAGGTTTTCCTTGTACAAAATGTACAAATATTACTAATGGTTCTATGTTACTTTAAAGTTATTACTAAAATTAAAACTGTTGAGAAATATATAATTTTTATTTTTGTTTCAATGCACATTCATGAAAATTTTATTTTGGGGAAAAAAAGGGGAATTTTTTTGGAGATTAGGGGAACAAAATTGGGTTTGCTGATAAATACAGGGGAAAAAGGTTATGAAAGTCTGGGGACACTGCCTAGACCCATGAGCACACAACCCAACGTATCCAATGTGTTACGAACACAAGCAACACTCAACAAACACCATTCCGATAACACACAACCCCCATAATGCCGGATTTACACGATTGGAAAACTGCCAGTATAATGACAAAAGCAACAACAAAAGAATGGACAATTTCATTCTTTTTGTCATTATACTGGCAGTTTTCCAGTCGTGTAAATCCGGCATAACTCTTTCAAACAGCCATATCGCCCCTCAGCCACCGCCCACAGAAGCACCACCACACCACATATTTTATAGTACGGGGAAATTAGATTTCATTATATGGAGCTCTGAGAAATAATTCAAACATGCTGTTTGACTTTGATATTCCAAAGGGTATTAGTTCAAGAGCCGAAAACCGCATTTTTCACAATTGCACCTAGAGTCATTTGGCCGCCATTTTGTTTTTAACGGCTTTTTTGTTATCAGAAGTAAACTTGTAGAAAATCTAATTTTCTATAAAATATGTTAGGTAACTTTTTTCGATTAGTGCTTTTTTTAAAAAGTTATACTGCATTTTCTTAAAAAAAGTAAGGGTTGATTTTGGTATATTTATCATATCTTATTTTTTTGTTCTAAAAAAAAAAATCGAAATAAAAGTTATAGTCCCTTCAATTATCTATATTTTTGGCCTTCACAGTTTTGTTATACGCCTTACGGTTCTCGCCCTGTAGCGCATATTAGTAGTTGAGAACTGTATAGAATCATATATTTTTAACTAATTGACTTCTGCTGGTAAATAGAAACCTCGAGGTTCGAAAGTAAATTAGTACTCGAACCGAAAACATCATTCTTCACAACTGCCCGTAGAGTCATTTAGCCACCATTTTGTTTTAACGTTTCTTATATCTTCGCAAGTAACTCACTTTTTATTTATGTCAGACAAAAAAGTTGTAGGACAAACTTGCAGAACATTTAATTTCCTACAAAATGTTCCTTGTAACTTTCTTTTCAATTTATTTTTTATAAAATAAATAAATTTCGAAATAAAAGTTGTAGGTAGACCTTTCAATTATCTATATTTTTTGCCTCAATATTTTTTTCTTATGCGATATACTTTATGATATGATTTGTTAATAGTTTAAATTATTTGCGTATAGTTTAACTATATTTCTGAATTGTAAAATTAACTAATATCGCACTCTTATCGAGAAATGACTTCAGAACTTTTGTGGGAAATTACATAGAAATTTCCTAGTTAATATCTTAAATTTCTTAAATAATGCTAATTGTATGTTAGATAAATGCAAGTAATTTTATCGACTGGGTTTGAATGGATGTAACTTCAAAACGGCTGTATTGACGGTAAAACATATCAAGACCTTTTGTGTAGAAAGTTCAATTTTCTATAAGAAAAACGTATAAAAACGTAAAACGCATTAAGTTAGGTTAGATTAGGTATATGGGCTGACAGTTGGTTTTGTTACCGTCACACTTAGATCAATGTAGATCCATTGTGGTACCCTAGGGGTTGTGAACCCTATGAAAAAGAAACCTATGATACATCCCATGTTAGTTCAAGCCCGTTAAGGGTATTGAAGAGTTTCAGCAGGCTATAGCCTGAAAAGTCGGTGAGTATTTCTTGGTCGTTGGAGGAGTGTCCGTTGGTACATAACCACCAGGCTGAGGAGAGGAAAGCGCCTTTCAAAAGCGTGATCCTTCCTTTGCCCCCATTAGAGAAATCATCCCTCCATCAGGCCCGTAGGAGCAGTGGCTCCATGCAACGTCTGGCAGATGGGTATGATAGGTCAGTGGTTGGTATAATGTCTGTCGTTATATAACCACCTGGCTGAGAAGAAAAACGCCTTTCAAAGGCGTGATCCTTCCTTTGCCCCCACTTGAGGAATCATCCCTCTATCAGGCCCGTAGGAGCAGTGGCTCCATGCAACGTCTGGTAGATGGGTATGATAGGTCAGTGGTTGGTTTATGTGTCAGTTCGATGGATGTCTGTCGTTTTATAATCACCTGGCTGAGAAGAAAAACGCCTTTAAAAGGCGCGATCCTTCCTTTGCCCCCACTCGAGGACTCATCATTAAGTTATAAAAGTCCAAATACAAACAGGAGTTTTTTCCCATAAATATATAAATCTGCGACGAGGCATGTAAACATCATTTTTAAGTGCCTACATTTCCACAGACAACTGACCACCTACAGACTGTAAACCAACTTATAGAAAAATTTAACGAATATAAAAAACCGCTCTATCTTTTATTCATTGACTTCAGTAAAGCTTTTGACACTGTTGAACACAAAAGCATATGGACAGCTCTGACAAATCAAAATATCAATCCGAAATTTATACAGACCCTGAAAAACATTTACCACCATAACACCGCCAAGGTAAAAACGGATAAAATCGGACGAGAATTTCAAATAAAAAGAGGAGTACGACAGGGAGATCCCATATCTCCGCCACTATTCTCAGCAGTACTGGAAGAGATCTTTCGTAAAATTAATTGGACAGACAGATTCGGAATTGAGGTATGGGGAGAGAAATTGAGCAATCTCAGATTTGCGGATGACATAATTTTGCTCTCGGATACACCGGAAGAGATAGAACAAATGGTAAACGAACTTTCAACGGAATGTAAAATACATGGACTCACATTAAACTTGAACAAAACCAAAGTCATGACGAACCACATACAGAAGGACATCTTTCTTGGACACGACAAAATAGATTACACTGATGACTACATTTACCTGGGACAGATAAAATCATTTAAAAACCAAGAAGAAAAGGAAATAAACAGACGAATAACTAACAGCTGGAAGCAATTTTGGAACATCAAACAGATTATGGACTCAAAAGTCGGTAAAGAAACCCAAAAATACATCTTGGACTCCTCAATACTTCCGGTTATGACATATGGACTACAAACATTGGGACTCACATCAAATTCACTTGAAAGACTCAGAATATGTCAAGTCAAGATAGAAAGACGATTATTAAACATAAGGACTATTCAAAGAATTAAAAATGAGGACATACGAAGAAGAACGAATATAGTAGATGGAATCGAAAGAATTAAACAATTAAAATGGAGCTGGGCTGGTCACATCTCAAGAATAGAAGACAACCGATGGACAAAAATAGTGACAAAATGGACCCCACCCGACGAAAGGAGACAAAGAGGACGACCAAAGAAAAGATGGATAGATGATCTTAAACAATTCAACAACAACTGGTACAATGACGCAAAAAACAGAGATCTATGGACAGCAATGGGAGAGGCTTATGCCAGAAAGACTTAATTTGACAACAATATTATTAAATTTTGTACTTGAAAAAAAAACTTGTAAAATTAACGATAAAAAGATAAAAACATTAAAAAAAAACTTAAATTTGTATAAATCGTAAGAAAGAAAGAATCCTGTATTATAAATATTTATGTAAATGTATAAGATATTTTAGACTATTAATGTATGTAACTATATTGGTTAATAAAGCTTTAAATAATAATAATAAATAATAACATTTCCACAGACATCTTTTTTTCGCTTAACTGAAAGTTTTGAGCCTGTTTGGAAGAAAACGTTTTTTTTTGGAAAAAGTCTATAGTAAATTTCTTTGTTGTTCACTCGTTTTTGTACTGAAAAACTCCATGTTGAGGGTGGGGTGGAAGAGAGTTATGTCGTCAATTATTTGTTTGAGTATAGCTAATACTATGATACGAATATAACAAAACAAAATTATAACAAAAATAAAACATCCAATCCTGTACGGATCTCTTGAATATACATAATATGCGCTACAGAAGTATACCGCATAAGAAAAAAATATTAAGGCAAAAAATATAGATAGTTGAAAGGTCTACCTACAACTTTATTTCGACATTTATTTTTTATGATAAATTGAATAAAACACAACATCCCTGTTCAAAATAATGTATACCACTTAAAACTAAGCTTTTGCTATCATATCTAACCTGAAATGTAACATCCTGAATTTCTATCTTTTTTAATAAATTGAAGTCATCGAGAAAGGTTGCAATCCATTTATTTCTAAGGAATCATTTATAACTTCTAACATAGATTGAAACCCTTTTTTTAACAAAATGCAGTACAATTTAAAAAAAGTACTTATCGAAAAAAGTTACAAGGAACATTTTGTAGGAAATTAAATGTTCTACATGTTTGTTCTACAACTTTTTTGTCTGACATAAATAAAAAGTGAGTTACTTGCGAAGATATAAAAACGTTAAAACAAAATGGTGGCTAAATGACTCTATGGGCAGTTGTGAAGAATGATGTTTTCGGCTCGCGTACTAATTTACTTTCGAACCTCGAGGTTTCTATTTACCAGCAGAAGTCAAGTAGTTAAAAATATGTGATTCTATACAGTTCTCAACTAGAAATATGCGCTACAGGGCGAGAACCGTAAGGCGTATAACAAAACTGTGAAGACCAAAAATATAGATAATTGAAGGGACTATAACTTTTATTTCGATTTTTTTTTTTAGAACAAAAAAATAAGATATGATAAATATACCAAAATCAACACCTACTTTTTTTTAAGAAAATGCAGTATAACTTTTTAAAAAAAGCTATTATCGAAAAAAGTTACTTAACATATTTTATAGAAAATTAGATGTTCTACAAGTTTACTTCTGATAACAAAAAAGCCGTTAAAAACAAAATGGCGGCCAAATGACTCTAGGTGCAATTGTGAAAAATGCGGTTTTCGGCTCTTGAACTAATACCCTTTGGAATATCAAAGTCAAACAGCATGTTTGAATTATTTCTCAGAGCTCCATATAATGAAATCTAATTTCCCCGTACTATAAACTATGTGGCGTCAAAATGCGTGAGTTACGTCTGATAATAAAAAAAGCCGTTAAAAACAAAATGGCGGCCAAATGACTCTAGGTGCAATTGTGAAAAATGTGGTTTTGGGCTCTTGTACTAATACCCTTTCGAATATCGGAGTCAAACTGCATGTTTGAATTATTTCCCAGCAAAAGTCTAACTACCCCGTACTATTACATGTCTACCTTTCGTCATATCAACCCCCAGCCACCGCTCACTGAGCCACCGCCCACAGAGCCACCGCCTACTGAACCACCACCTAAAGGTCGCTTGCCTACGTTTATTCATATCACCCCTTAGCCACCACCCACAGAGCCACCCCCTTCAGAAGCACCACCCCCTGATCCCACCACCCACTGGCCCACCCCACACCTGGCTACGTGTATTACCTGAGGTCCAGTACCCACCTGTAGTACCTGGTTACCTGTCCCACCTGTCGTCACCTGGCTCACCTGGCTTACCTGCCCTCACCTGTACTCACCTGCCCCCACCTATTCTCTGTGCACACCTGGTGTGCACACCTGGTGAGCCACCGAGCTACTCTGCCAGAATGCCCTTAAACATACTACTCCCCCTCCTGTAAGATTTTTTTTTGTCTACTTCCCACCTACATGGTCTGAATTTTTTGGCAGATTTAACGTGAATTTCCTTGTATGCAAGAAAAAAAGGGGATATTTAATGTATCCCTACAGCGACTATAGGGGATGAATATAAAAATCTGTAAAAATTAGGATTTTTTTTAGAGCCGATTTAGGCCCATCCGAATATAAAAAAAAAACTGAAAAAAAACATTGTAACGACCACGCTAATGAACATACATACAGATAAAATAAAACTGTTAATGGTATTTTATTTTTGATGGTTTTAAATATTACTTCTTAAGCCAGTTGTAAATAAAAATGTTCAATCAAACAAAATTAAAATAGACAAAACATACAATCGTTGAAACGATGTGGTCGTTTGGACGGTGATTGTCTTCAAAATAACGCGATGAGCACATACATATAACTCATTCTTACACATTAATATCCGAATTTTACTATCCACGTGATCAGATCCGATCAGATCATGATATATAAAACAAACAGGATCAGTGACAGGAGTTTATACACCCGTCACTTTTTGCCTTTGTTTATTTTACATGTTTATTTTTCATGCATCTGTTGCCTCCTTTCAAGGCAAACTTAGTTTTATTAAAATATCACCATAATATCCCCTTACATTGGTGAAACTGAAAAAATTTAAATGACTGATAAAGTTTAGAAGGAGTTTACATAAAAGCAATTTTAGTGTTTGTTTATGAAACTGCCCATGAACGAATTTTAAATTTTCTTCAACGATTAAATAGCATTAAATGACACAACAATACTGGCGTACAAGTTTGTTTTTTGAGCCGCCATAATGAATAGCTCAAAGAAAAAAATAAACACTTACCGAAAAGTTAATGTTAGTTGAGCATAAATTCTGTAGCCTTGAACCGTCAGTGGATCCACGAAAACAATACCACGTAAAATTGTTGGTTTTGAACCGGAAAGGACGATTTCACGCGTTGGTAAGTACAGAGTTAAGGTGCAATTAGGGGACGTCTTTTTGTACACTCGTTGTGTACCAACATTTTCGTCTTTAATGAATGATTGCTGTTGAGGCTGTTGCCTTGGCCTGAAATTTAAAAAAAGGAAGAAATAAGGACTCTTAAACGATTATGTAAGGCGTTTGCCTTTGGAGGTGGCGAAGTACTTGCAAGTACTTTGCTAGCCATTCGCAATGAAACGTTAGAATCTACTACAATTTTAAGTGTGGAATCTCTAAAAAAATTAAATTAGGAAATTCGACACATACTTTCTCATTTTAAATTATTTTCACAAGTTTTGTACACAAACTATAATGGCCTTTTCGATTGGCAATCCCGAATACCGATTCGATACGTGTGAACGCTTCTCATTTCGATTCTGAAATCAGACCCAGAACAATTTTCTGTTCTTTTCAGAACAAGAACTGTCATACCATCCCCAATCGAAAAGGCCATAATATATTGAGAAAGTGTGTGTAGAATATTCTTTCAAAAGTTTTCTTGTAGACAAACGTAACTTAACTAATCTATACTATTGGGTAGTTATTGTTTTGATATCTGTCCTGGCCGGTGTATATTCTTTCAGGTAACTAAAATGTTCTGAATTCAAAAAATATAAATTAATATCGAACAAAATTAAATCATCATAAAATGGCCTGTCCATTTGCAGCAGAACGTGTTTGGGCAGAAAATTGCAATTTTACTGATGCCTGAACAGAATGCAAGACGGAGGTCGAATAGATGTCAAAAATGCGAGTTAAACATTTTTTTACATTTACTGCAGCATTTTTGTTATCTATTTCAGCTCCGTCTTGCATTCTGTTCAGGCAGTTAGCTGCCAAAGCAATCTCCCGGTGTCGTTGATCACCTTGTAGCCCAATCGGGATAAACATTTGAAATAGAAAAAGTTTTATCGTACATTTTTCTTTCACAATTCGTTAGAGGGGGTCATTAGGAGCCTATGTGTAGTTTTTCTGGAAAATTGCCCTGGAGCTTAAGCCGCCATCTTGGATTTCAGGAAAAATAACGTTTTACTCAATAACTCCTACATTTTTCAGTTTTGACAAAAAAGGTTGAGTTAAAACTGAAAGTTAGTTTAATTTTACTGTATAGAATTTGAAGTGTTAAAAAAGTAATGCATAGGCGACCGCAAATTGGGGGCAAAAGGGTCACTTATCACCCACTGGCTGGCTTTAAACTATACTACTCTAGCAGGAGATTCTTATTGTTTTATTGAGGAATTTTGAAAAATACAAGAATTCTCTTGTGTTTTTCTATCGGGGGGGGGGGGGGGGGGAGGGCCAGGGGCATAGGTCCCGATGTACGTTCTTTCCATATTCAAAATGTTAACCTGGTATTAAATTTGTTTTTGTTGAAACATTGAAGTGGATATCAATCCCTTTTTTCCATATACCTCTTTTCCGTACCACCATAGAAGTACAGTAATAGGGGCGTTTTTTTTTGTGACGTGGTTTCCCCTGTAGGCCTAGTCCACACATATAACTTCTTATAAGTAATTTTATTCATATTTTAATTTTTTTTCTGTGAATGCAACATAAAATTGACATCTTCGGGTGTCAACGCAACACATCCCAAGACACCTCATACCCACTCAACTAATACCGCGCAAGTGAACCCAAGCCTCAACCCATACCAGGACAACTCATACCGGAAGTAAAGTCGCTAAAACTCATCCCCAAAATAATCTTCGTACCGGAAACTAAAACTCAACGAAAATAAAAATTCAAGATAGGGTTTGTGCATTCACTTCGTTCAGTTTTGAAAATTTGAATTTGAGAGGGATTTTCGCTAACGAATTTTTGCGGAGGGATGTTTTTTTATTCTAAGACTGGTGTGGAAAAGATAGTTAATGATAAACACTTTTAATCAGGTAGGAACTTTCCAAGATTTTTTTTGATGGATTATGATCTGACGAATGAAGTTCTGGATGTGGTTCTGGAACCTGGACAAAGGAAAATTTTTTTAAACTTTTTCATAGATTTTCTTTTGTGGTGTTTCTGGTGGAGTAAGGTCTGATGGAGGAGGTTCTGGAGGTGGGTCAGGAACCTGGACAAAAGAAAAAAAAAAATTTTTTAACTTTTTCATAGATTTTTTTTGTGGTGTTTCTGATGGAGTAAGGTCTGATGGAGGAGGTTCTGGAGGTGGGTCTGGAACCTGGACAAAGGAAAAAATTTTTTTTTACTTTTTCATAGATTTTTTTTGTGGTGTTTCTGATTGAGTCAGGTCTAACTGAGGTGGTTCTGGAGATGGATCTGGAACCTGGACAAAGGAAAAAAAAATTTTTGTTTTACTTTTTCATAGATTTTTTTTGTGGTGTTTCTGATTGAGTCAGGTCTAACTGAGGTGGTTCTGGAGATGGATCTGGAACCTGGACAAAGGAAAAAAAAATTTTTGTTTTACTTTTTCATAGATTTTTTTTGTGGTGTTTCTGATTGAGTCAGGTCTAACTGAGGTGGTTCTGGAGGTGGATCTGGAACCTGGACAAAGGAAAAAAATTGTTTTGTTTTACTTTTTCATAGATTTTTTTTGTGGTGTTTCTGGTGTAGGAAAGTCTGATGGAGGAGGTTCTGGAGGTGGGTCAGGAACCTGGACAAAGGAAAAAATTTTTTTTTTTAACTTTTTCATAGATTTTTTGTGTGGTGTTTCTGATTGAGTCAGGTCTAACTGAGGTGGTTCTGGAGATGGATCTGGAACCTGGACAAAGGAAAAAAATTTTTTTGTTTTACTTTTTCATAGATTTTTTTGTGGTGTTTCTGGTGTAGGAAGGTCTGATGGAGGAGGTTCTGGAGGTGGGTCAGGAACCTGGACAAAGGAAAAAAAATTTTTTTTTAACTTTTGCATAGATTTTTTGTGTGGTGTTTCTGATTGAGTCAGGTCTAACTGAGGTGGTTCTGGAGGTGGATCTGGAACGTGGACAAAGGAAAAAAAATTTTTTGTTTTACTTTTTCATAGATTTTTTTTGTGGTGTTTCTGATTGAGTCAGGTCTAACTGAGGTGGTTCTGGAGGTGGATCTGGAACCTGGACAAAGGAAAAAAAATTTTTGTTTTACTTTTTCATAGATTTTTTTGTGGTGTTTCTGGTGTAGGAAGGTCTGATGGAGGAGGTTCTGGAGGTGGGTCAGGAACCTGGACAAAGGAAAAATTTTTTTTTTTACTTTTTCATAGATTTTTTTTGTGACGTTTCTGATTGAGTCAGGTCTAACGGAGGTGGTTCTGAAGGTGGGTCTGGAACCTGGACAAAAGAAAACATTGTTTTTTAACTTTTTCATAGATTTTTTTGTGGTGTTTCTGAATTTCTTTATATGTACATATGTACATATGTTTGTGTCTTACATACCGATATAATGCAATTGTAATAATGTTCAAAGTATGCATACCTACTTCTATCATAAAAAAAAGCTAGCAAACATTCGAGTTTTGTAACATAATAGTTTTAGTAGTTTTCAATTTTCTCAAAAACTAGAAGACCTAGAATCATCTAGTTTTTGATTAAGAATTAGTTATAGCAACGATTTTCAGAAAAACAAATTATATATAATTTAACAGTTTTGAGAAATTACATTTTAAACCTTTTTTTTGAGTTTGTTTCCCAAATTTTGAGTTTAAAACCAGTTTTTTTTCAAAAACTTTGCATAGATTTTACTTGGTTTAAAAACTAGCTAATAATACAGAGTATTGACTTTAAAAAAAGGTATAATACTTAATTGTAAGTGCTACCGTTATTTTCTAATATTTTGTTCCATTTTTAGTATTTTTATAATTAATTTCCACTCCTGCACAAACGGGGGGTGAGACACCGTAATGGTTGTGTCACTCATTGATTTTGAGAGCAGTTCTTTAAATTTAGAATGAAACTCAATATAAGCGTCATGTTCATAATCCTGAAAGTGCCAACTTTCAATTGATTCATCTCATTATATGAAAAATCGACTTTCATCTTAAAACGCGATTTGCGGCTAAACTAAACGTCCTAGAGGCATCAAAGTTGGCAACTTTAAACATGATTTGCGGCTAAACTAAGCGTCCTAGCGACTTATAAAAAGCATATTCGTGATCTAGAAAGTTCTAGAAAAAACAACAACAAAAAATTGTTAAAAGAGTTTTTTACAAAAATTTCAAAAAAATATATTTTGCTATGAATATAAGGTAATTTTCGGTGCTTCTGAGCCACACTACGTACTGTTGACATTGGCGCCTGCCTGACGACTTTACTTACCCCTCAGCGAAGAAACGGATTTGCGTGAGCAGGACAGAGAGCTAAAAAAGTAATAATTTTTGTTTGCTCTGCTTGTCAGCTTTGGGAAATACTTAAAGTAGGTACATACAAATATATTTTCGAAAAAAAGTTTTTTTTTTAAGTTTTGCAAAAACTTTTTTAACCAACTTTTTTTTAGTTTTTTAGAACTGGCACTTCCTAGATCACGAATATGCTTTTTATAAGTTTCTAGGACACTTTGTTTAGCCACAAATCATGTTTAAAGGTACCTACTTTGATGGCTCTATGACGTTTAGTTTAGCCGCAAATCGCGTTTAAAGATAAAAGTTGATTTTTCACACAATACGATGCATCGATTGAAAGGTGGCTCTTCCTAGATTTTGAATATGACCCTTACAGCGAGTTTCATTCAAATTTTTAAGAATTGCTCTCAAAACCAATGAGTAAAACTTTCAATTAAAATTATGAAACTTTTTTCAGTAGCTTGATATGCCTGTTTTTTCACAACAAACAACAAAATATGTTTGCTTTCTAGAGCAACGGTTGGGTGGGCCTCTTCACGGGTTTTCAGGATTTTAGTGCCATTTTTTGCTCTGTCCCGCTCACGCAACTCCGTTTTTTCGCTTAGGGGTATGTAAAGTCATCAGGAAGTCACCAATGTCAACAGTACGTAGTGTGGCTCAGAAGCGCCGAAAATTACCTTATATTCATAGCAAAATATATTTTTTTGAAATTTTTGTAAAAAACTCTTTTAACAATTTTTTGTTGTTGTTTTTTCTAGAACTTTCTAGATCACGAATATGCTTTTTATAAGTCGCTAGGACGCTTAGTTTATCCGCAAATCATGTTTAAAGTTGCCAACTTTGATGCCTCTAGGACGTTTAGTTTAGCCGCAAATCGCGTTTTAAGATGAAAGTCGATTTTTCATATAATGAGATGAATCAATTGAAAGTTGGCACTTTCAGGATTATGAACATGACGCTTATATTGAGTTTCATTCTAAATTTAAAGAACTGCTCTCAAAATCAATGAGTGACACAACCATTACGGTGTCTCACCCCCCGTTTGTGCAGGAGTGGAAATTAATTATAAAAATACTAAAAATGGAACAAAATATTAGAAAATAACGGTAGCACTTACAATTAAGTATTATACCTTTTTTTAAAGTCAATACTCTGTATTATTAGCTAGTTTTTAAACCAAGTAAAATCTATGCAAAGTTTTTGAAAAAAAACTGGTTTTAAACTCAAAATTTGGGAAACAAACTCAAAAAAAAGGTTTAAAATGTAATTTCTCAAAACTGTTAAATTATATATAATTTGTTTTTCTGAAAATCGTTGCTATAACTAATTCTTAATCAAAAACTAGATGATTCTAGGTCTTCTAGTTTTTGAGAAAATTGAAAACTACTAAAACTATTATGTTACAAAACTCGAATGTTTGCTAGCTTTTTTTATGATAGAAGTAGGTATGCATACTTTGAACATTATTACAATTGCATTATATTGGTATGTAAGACACAAACATATGTACATATGTACATATTAAGAAATTCAGGAACACCACAAAAAAATCTATGAAAAAGTTAAAACAAAATTTTTTCTTTTGTCCAGGTTCCAGACCCACCTCCAGAACCACCTCAGTTAGACCTGACTCAATCAGAAACACCACAAAAAAAATCTATGAAAAAGTAAAAAAAAAATTTTTCCTTTGTCCAGGTTCCAGACCCACCTCCAGAACCTCCTCCATCAGACCTTACTCCATCAGAAACACCACAAAAAAAAGCTATGAAAAAGTTTAAAAAAATTTTTTTCCTGTGTCCAGGTTCCTGACCCACCTCCAGAACCTCCTCCATCAGACCTTCCTACACCAGAAACACCACAAAAAAAATCTATGAAAAAGTTAAAAAAAAAAATTTTTTCCTTTGTCCAGGTTCCAGATCCACCTCCAGAACCACCACAGTTAGACTTGACTCAATCAGAAACACCACACACAAAATCTATGAAAAAGTAAAAAAAAGTGTTTTCCTTTGTCCAGGTTCCTGACCCACCTCCAGAACCTCCTCCATCAGACCTTCCTACACCAGAAACACCACAAAAAAAATCTATGAAAAAGTTTAAAAAAAAATTTTTTTCCTTTGTCCAGGTTCCAGACCCACCTCCAGAACCTCCTCCATCACACCTTACTCCATCAGAGACACCACAAAAAAAATCTATGAAAAAGTTAAAAAAAAATTTGTATCCTTTGTCCAGGTTCCTGACCCACCTCCAGAACCTCCTCCATCAGACCTTCCTACACCAGAAACACCACAAAAAAATCTATGAAAAAGTTAAAAAAATTTTTTTTCCTTTGTCCAGGTTCCTGACCCACCTCCAGAACCTCCTCCATCAGACCTTACTCCATCAGAAACACCACAAAAAAAATCTTTGAAAAAGTTAAAAAAAAAATTTTTTTCCTTTGTCCAGGTTCCTGACCCACTTCCAGAACCTCCTCCATCAGACCTTCCTACACCAGAAACACCACAAAAAAAATCTATGAAAAAGTTTAAAAAAAAATTTTTTTCCTTTGTCCAGGTTCCAGACCCACCTCCAGAACCTCCTCCATCACACCTTACTCCATCAGAGACACCACAAAAAAAATCTATGAAAAAGTTAAAAAAAATTTTTTATCCTTTGTCCAGGTTCCTGACCCACCTCCAGAACCTCCTCCATCAGACTTTCCTACACCAGAAACACCACAAAAAAAATCTATGAAAAAGTAAAACAAAACAATTTTTTTCCTTTGTCCAGGTTCCAGATCCACCTCCAGAACCTCCTCCATCAGACCTTCCTACACCAGAAGCACCAAAAAAAAAATCTATGCAAAAGTTAAAAAAATTTTTTTTCCTTTGTCCAGGTTCCTGACCCACCTCCAGAACCTCCTCCATCAGACCTTACTCCATCAGAAACACCACAAAAAAAATTTTTGAAAAAGTTAAAAAAAATTTTTTTTTTCCTTTGTCCAGGTTCCTGACCCACTTCCAGAACCTCCTCCATCAGACCTTCCTACACCAGAAACACCACAAAAAAAATCTATGAAAAAGTTTAAAAAAAAATTTTTTTCCTTTGTCCAGGTTCCAGACCCACCTCCAGAACCTCCTCCATCACACCTTACTCCATCAGAGACACCACAAAAAAAATCTATGAAAAAGTTAAAAAAAAATTTTTATCCTTTGTCCAGGTTCCTGACCCACCTCCAGAACCTCCTCCATCAGACCTTCCTACACCAGAAACACCACAAAAAAATCTATGAAAAAGTTAAAAAAAAAATTTTTTTCCTTTGTCCAGGTTCCAGATCCACCTCCAGAACCTCCTCCATCAGACCTTATTCCATCAGAAACACGACAAAAAAAATCTAAGAATTATTATAAGAATCATATTTTATAAATCCAAATCCCACTTTTACTAACCAAAAAATCCCTCATACAAATAAATTTAACGAGCTTATCAAAGACACGCACCATAAACTTTCCCAGTATTTTATTGCAAGTATAATTTATTTTTGGGTCCAGTTTCACTTCCGGTATGAGTTGTCCCGGTATTAGTTGTACTGGGACCAGCTGGGTCATGGTATGAAAGCTGCGGGATGAGGTGTCTTGGGTTGAGTGGTCCTGGTATGTGCTATACCCAACCCCTGTTTTGTAATTATTTCTAGTAGAAAGAACTAAAATAAAAATCTAATAAAAAGTAGGTTTGGAAATTTTCTCAACAACTAGAAGACATAAAACTATCACAGCCCTATCAATAAAAACTGCTCAGATATCTTCTAATTCACAAATTAACTAAAACGTCAATCAGAAGTTAGTTCACGAATTAAAATTTTATATCAATAAAAATATAAACTGCTAATCCACGTTCAGTTCAAAAACTTAACGAAAATCTACTACAATCAACAAGAACTCTGCTCTTTCCAAAGACTATTTATGGAACTGCACATACACTTTCTCATTAAATGTGAACTTTCGCACATACACTCTCTCATTTGAGGCTGTAGATAGCATGTGTGTCACAAGCGTCTGTTTCCTTTTATCTCTAGTTTTTGGCAACAATGACAGAAGTATTTTTAACTTAATTACTCGTTTAATGTACCTACTTTGGTGAGTTAGTTTAATGCCATGAATTTTGATTTATTGATATGATTTGCCACTTAACTCACTGATCAAAGATAATTTGTGTTTCATTTGCGTTTATGAATACCGGTGTCAGTCTTCAGTTTTTGATTAAGACTTAATTAGAGACACGAATTTAAAGAAAAAGTAATATATAATTTCAAAAATTTGAAAAATTGTTTTTTATGTTTTTTTTCCTTTTGCCTTTATATTGAAGACTTAATAAAAGAATTGCCGTGTGGTATAACAATCGATGGGTTTTTGATAAAAATACTGATGTACACAGACGATCTAGTCCTCTTAGCTGAATCACCAGAGTCCCTTCAGCTAATGATAAACAAATTACGAGATTACTGTTTGAAGTGGAACCTAATTGTTAATCTCAACAAATCAAAAACAATGGTGTTTCGGAGAGGTACAGGACGACTTGCTGCTAAAGAAAAATGGTATTATGGAGCAGAGCCTATCGAAACTGTAAGGGAATACCAATACTTGGGTTTCACTGTGACAAGCAACTTGAACCTGGAAAAGCACTTAGTCAAAAAACTTTCCTCTTCCAAAAATGCGATTGGGACGGTGTGGAAAAATGTTTATGGAAACAAAGACCTATCATTTAGCGCAAAATATAAAGTCTTTCTGGCAACGTCCGAGTCAATAATGCTTTATGCTGCGGAATCATAGGGCTGGAATCAATCTGAAACCACGGAAAAACTCTTGAGGTTCTTTCTAAAGCGACAATTTCGACTACCAGACACAACACCAAACAACATGCTACTCATCGAAACTGGATTATCGCCACTGTATCTTTCATCTCTAAAACTTCACTTCAATTACATTGAACTTCACTATACTCATGTATAGTCACGAAAATAAAGTCGCAAGAAAGATTGCAGTCTCCATAATTAGATCGCAAAGCTCATGGTTTGAGGAATGGAAGAACTTAGCAAACTACTGTGAACTCTCTTTCAATCTTAGTTTGGATAATCTGGCAGACTGGAGGCCATTTCTTAACATCCTACTTGAAAATCTCCATTCCAAAACAAGAGAGGAAAATATAGTGCGAGCCAAAAGTTCACAACATAGAGTATTCTATCCTGAACTCCAGCACAATTTAGGAGAATCCAACTACTTCAACGACAGCCTTAATAAAGAAACGATATCATTCATATTCCGTGCAAGAGGAGAACTATTGCCTTTACATTACATACCACATCGCAACGACTTACCACTTAACTGCTCTTTATGCAACACCAACGAAAGGGAAAACATACTACATTTCATCGCAAGGTGCCCAATTCTAGCCGAGATACGGCGTCTAATATGGCAACAGAATTATTTGGAACAAACGGACCTCATAGAATTACTAAACGGGATGGATTGGAAAAAACTATCGCAATATATAAAAATAGCACTTACATATAGAAAGAAAATAATAAGAGAAGACTTTTAATTTAAATTTCTACCTGAGCACCATTAATTTAACGGGTGATTTTTTAAGAGGTTTAGAACTTTAAAAAAAAAAACACAAAAAATTCGAAAAAATGAATGAAATATTTATTTGAATCGATAGTTTGAACCTTGCAATTTAATGTTTAAAGATAATTTCATGCAAATGTTGACCGCGGCTGCGTCTCAGGTAGCCCATCCGCTGAGTCCAATTTTGGCATACTCTTTCACACATATCGGCCGGTATCTCACGAATGAATGCATGGATGTTGGCTTCCAGTGCGTCAATCAAAGCGGGCTTGTCCCTATAGACATTAGCCTTGACATACCCCCACAAAAAATAATCTAATGGTGTCAAATCGCACGATCTAGGCGGCCAATTGACCGGCCCGAAACGTGAAATTAACTGTTCACCAAACTCGCCTCGCAATTGCGCCATTGTTTCGCGTGCTGTGTGGCATGTGGCACCGTCTTGTTGAAACCACATATCATGCAAGTCAAGAACTTCCATTTCGGGCAAAAAAAAGTTTGTTATCATCGCTCGGTAGCGTTCACCATTGACAGTAACGCTGCGATTCGCATCATCTTTGAAGAAATATGGCCCAATAATGCCGCCGGCCCATAAACCGCACCAAACAGTGGCTTTTTCGGGATGCATTGGTAGCTGTTGCAATGCTTCTGGCTGATCTTCACTCCAAATGCGGCAAGTATGCTTATTTACGTACCCATTCAACCAAAAATGAGCCTCATCGCTGAACACAATTTTTCGATAAAAAAGCGGATCCTCGGCCAGCTTTCCAAGAGCCCATTTTGATAGTAAAATTCAATAATTTGCAAGCGTTGTTTATTTGTAAGACGATCCATGGTTAAATTGCAAACCAAACTGAAGCTGTTTGACAGTGACACAAGGTACTAAACACACGTCAGCTGTCAAAACCAGTGTTGCCAAAACCAAACCAGCTAAAAAATCACCCGTTACAAACTCGAAAATCTATTAATAAAGGCTATCATCTGGCTGACGGCCCTTCTGGCCATGCCAAAAAGATTTATGTTTAAAATAAACTGTTTTTGTAAATACTATTTTGTAAATACTATTTTTTGTGAATTAATAAAACAAATCTAATCTAAAAAAATCTAATCTGTTTTTTTCGCAAATCTTGGATTTAAAATTCGTTTTTCCAAAAACTATGCATAGATTTCACTTGATTTAAAAACTAGCTAATAGAAAAGAGTATTGGCTTTAAAGAAAGTATAATACTAAGTTGTAAGTATATAACCATTATTTATTAATATTTTTTTTCCGTTTGTAGTACTTTTTTATGAACTCGCCCCTCCCGCCCAAACGGGGTGAGATAGTAAAAAAATGCTTGTGTTAAACTGTTCTACAAAAAATCGTTACCGTTTCTTGGTGCCTTAGTAATCGTACTCTCCCCTTAAAATGTACTGGAAGGGCATTCCAGAGCCGGACAGGGGGTGGTAAGTGCCCCTCTTACCCCCAACTTGCGTACGCATATGTTAAATTTGAACACAATCAAATTTACTTTCAGTTATGCTTTATTTCTTCTATCAAAAGTGAAAAATGTAGGAGCTATTCAGGAAAAAGCTATATTTTGCTAAATCCAAGATGGCGGCTGAAGCTCCGGGACAATTTTCCCGAAAAACTACACCTAGGCTGCTATTAACCCCCTTTAACGAATTGTGAAAGAAAAATGCACGATAAAATTTTTTCCATTTCAGGCAAAATTTTTTTACATAGCGACTGGACTATTGCAGCTGTCAAAAAGGACAATGTTGAATTGCGTCGGCTGATTGAGTGATTGAAGAAAGTGTGCATTCAATCTGAAAACCGTGTCAAATCACTTGAACAGAAACTGACTGCATTGAGTGTTCGCTGTGAAGAACCCGCAGCAAAAGCTAGTTCAGTAATTGCTAGCCATGGGCCACTGCGAGTAGGTCTGAAAAAGTAATTCATATAAATAAAATGATAAAATTTGGACAGAGTTTTGCGCAAATTTATTCTTATCAAAATATAAAATATATACATAATTGCATTGAAAAACTAAAGCAATCTGGTAGATTTAAGTTGCGTAACTACTCGGCTCATCTACTCGCGTATGACAGCATGACTAGATGGAACTACTAGATTATAGTTTTCATCTACTCATGAGTACTTTGCCATCCCCCAGGGAGAACGGCTATAATCAGCAAATTGAAAAGTGATCTTTATGGCATTTGAGTCTTTTCATAAGATCCCTGAAATTACGCCATAGGAAATTACGCAAAAAAATAAAAATGAAAAAAGAAGCCACAAATTCTCCATACAATGTTATGGCTTCGTTTCCTAGGAAAATGAAAAAGTTTGGCGTAGGTAAATTGTGGAATTTTTGGATATTTTTATTAAAAAGTTCTTGGTCTTTTTTTCTTTTAAAATAATGAAATAGGCCAACAGTTTTTGTTTCGGAAAAAACGCCAACAATTTCCTTTTATACTTTTTTCCCAGCAAAGAAGAAATAAACACCTGAAAATAAACCAGAACACTACCCGTTCTTTGATCCAAATCGAAAACAAAAAAGCACAATTTTGTTAAATGTATGCATGCATATGATATACGAAATATAACGGTAAATAACATTACCTTACATGTTTTTCAATTTTTGTTGCACATACATATATTGTACTTGATCACGTCATCAGAAGTCGATAATTAATAGTTTCTTGTTTCTTCACTACCGGATTAAGGGGAGGGCAGCCGATGCTACAGCCCTGGGCCTCCCCAATGGACTTCGATAAATTTGCTTCAAAATCCGACGATTTTTTTTTTTCGTTCTGAGTGTGTTCCGAGTTTGTTCAGAGTGCGCTCTATGAGCTCAGAATAAAATGACTGAGTAGACAGAGTTCAATGCTGAACACATAGCACTTGACAGCTAGTGTTCAGGTGTGTATGGTTCAGGGCAGTGTTCCCAGATTGGTGGTTTTTCCAACCAAAATGGTTGGAAAAAATACCTTTGGTGGGAAAAACGGTGGGAAAATATTCATAGTGGGATTTATGGTGGGAAAATATTTTAGTAGTGTCTTTTTTGGGGGGAAAAATTATTATTATCATAGCCACAATTTGCAATACCTGCCTATCTTCGAATTTTACTATAAAGATTTGGCACAAAAATCTTTCCTGGCCTTGAAAAACAGAAACTGTAAGAAAAATTATTATTTTTCAGGAATATCACACGAATGAGGTACCAAAGATTAATTAAAATCTATGGCTGACCAATTTCTGAAACTAGCCGACCTTTTATGACCGTGACCTTTCAAATTGCATATAATTCTTTTATATAACCCAAATCAGGTGCCAAAATTTCGTCTTGTGACCTTGGAACGAACTTTAAAAATTCCTAAGAAAATCTATGGCTGACCAATTACTGAAAATATATGACCTTTGATCACGATCAAGGGATCTCTTAGATCGGTATACATTTTTTATGAATATTCCACTAATGAGGTGGCAAAAATCGAGTGTGTCCCTGTGAAACTTTAAGTCTTGATTACAAGCTTTGCAGGGCTGACCAATTTCTAGGACAAGTTGACTTCTTTGACCAGTTACTGACCAATTAGATGACATACTTTTCTTGCGAATATGAAGTGCAAAAGCAGCAGAGCCAAATTTTTTCTTTTTTAGGAAATAATTACAGCGGGAAAAGTTATGGTGTTTTTTTTTTCCTTCTAGTACAAAAATGGTGGGATTTTTTTTGGAATCTGGTGGGATTCTATAAATCTCATCTGGCATCACTGGTTCAGGGTTCTCAGAGCAAACTTTCGCAGATGATGTTCAGAGCATGCTTGACATGCTCGGACTCTATTCAGAGCTCATTTCTGAATTAAAAAAGAAAAACGCCTATAGTTAAACTACACCTACGCAAATAATTTAAACTATATATAAACAAATCATTTTAACCAAAACGCAAATTGAATTAACCCGGGCTCAAAAAAATCATCAAATCAAGGATTTCTAATTTTTTTTTATAAATTGAGGATAACTTGTTTGAAGCAAAGATAGGGTCAAGACATGCATAGAAAAAATAAAGACGGGACTACAGGTTTAAATATGGCCTGTTTAAAAAGTAATATGTATGTGTTCAAATTTGATAGAAATAAGCCCATTCAAACCTAAGTATTTCTTATAATTTTTGGCAGTTTTGGTCCGTAAGCCCCTTTTTCGGTACAATATGGCAAATTTCACATTCTTTAAAATTTTCGAAAACAATATCACGACTATAGAGAATATTTAAAAAGTATGTATGTTCGCAACTTTGTTTTTCGGCAGTTTTTAAATGCTTTCATACCTACAGACCGAACGGCTGGTCCAGCTGTATTGATTTTGTACTAGGTGCTAGGAATGTTAAATCTTTCATAAATTACCGAAAAATAGGTTTTCCGGCAAAAAACTGTGAAAAATTATAAGAAATGGTAAGGTTTGAATGGCTATATCTATGTCAGTTTTCAAATAATATGGTTTTTTAACGTGTCAGATTAAGGTCTTAAATCTCTCCTTTACTTTGTTAAAGTATGTCTTGAGCGTATCTTCGCTCCGAAAAAAGTTATGCGCTATTTAGAAAAAAAATTAAAAAGACATTGATTTTTCGATTTTTTTTATGTTTGTTTTCGTTAGTTTTTCCTGCTTAAATTTTGTTATGAAATTTTCTTAGCTATCCATTTCGATTAAAGATTTAAATTCGAACAAAAAGCTTTAAGGGTAAAATTGTCAAATTCCGCTTAGTTTCCGAGTTATACCAAAAATAGTGAAAAGTGGCTAGTGTGACCATTCTCTCAGAAACGCATGGGTGAATTTAGTAGCATTTTTAGTTTTAAGCATACTTATGGGCCAAACAAACATATATAATAATAAAACCCCTTGCACGCAATTGTTCCTTTTTAAAAGGTCTATTCAATAGGCTTGCAGAGCTGAGTTCTTCAGGATCAGGCGCGAGAAAGTTTAACTTTTTTCGGAAATGTTCAAGGAATATGTTTACAAGCCACAATAAAAATCAAGAGTCCGTCAATTCTGGCGTTGCTCTTCTCCAACTTCGAGAAAATAATATTGTTAAGCGTGTTAGTTAATGTCCACTCAAAAAAAAAACATACTCAGTGAGAAGGCATGCATCTGATCGTTTTTACGAATATGAACTTCAAAGACTGATTTGGAATCAGTAATGAGTTTACTGAAACAAGGAAACGTCACAGGATACATCCATCAAGAGCTAGCGATGCAAGAGGCACAAAAAATCCTCAGAATGATTGTAAGTACAAACTAACAAATTTATTGCTGAACGCAGATTGGCCTTCGAGGTGACAGTGAAATAAGGTGCCAGTTATAGCTATTATACTCATCATTGAAATTTTTAATGATTGATTTTGAGGCTATATAGCATTCGCAAATTAAATTAACCAAATCGCAAATAGGTTTAACCTTAACGCAAATAAGTTTTACCCAAGCGCAAATAGATTTAACCCAAACGCAAATAGAATTAACCCAATCGCATTTCGATTTAAACAAAACGCAAATATAGTTAAACTATACGCAAATAATTTAAACTATTAGCAAATCATTTTAACCAAAACGCAAATTGAATTAGCCTGGGCTCAACTTGTTGTTCCAGCTGTGTGGTGAAGAAATGGAAGGATTATAACAGTAGGAATAGTTCACCATAAGATTTTAAGAAAACCCCAGTTGTCAATTCAACTACCTAGTTCTGCGGATTTTTCCAAGAACTTACCGAAAAAATAAAAGGCCAATCCCTTAATCATGGCTTTTTAAATTATGGATAATACCAAAATCCATTACAAGTACAGCTGGAACAATAAATCAAGCTTAGGTTAATTCAATTTGCGTTTTGGTTAAAATGATTTGTTAATATGTAGTTTAAATTTTTTGCGTATAAATTAACTATATTTGAATCGGGGATTGAAAGAACAGTAGGTACAAGCGCCAAAAATTGAATTATGAGCTGAAAATGCCAAAATGTTCTGCTTACGTAAACCTTCAAATCAGCAAAATAACAGTACATTTGAAAGTCCAATTCATTCTTACTACACTACTATGATCGCTGATTGAGTGGAAGAACAGTACAAACCCTGGCATTTATACTGTTCTTTCACTCAATCACTGCTGTCTGGAGTTAATGCTCAATTGTTAAAGCAATGAATGACAACATTATTAAAAAAAATTATTGATGACATGGCACATGACAGGTTTTATAAAAAGACTAGACTAGTAAACCAGTTGACAAATTAAATAATAGTTTTTGGTGTATGCTTCCGCTGTATCAATTTGTATGGGACTTAACGTTTTGCACTGAATATATGACTATATTACAACAACCTATTTCATAGAATGTTGTGTTCTTACTTACATTACTGAATTACTTAAACCAAAAATAATAAAAAAAAAATAAATAGCAGCTACCAACTGAAAGATTTAAAGAACCATTTTCTATTCATACAAAATAATATAAAATAAAATGCACGACTGGGTCGCACGTACTTGCTCTTATGTTCAAGACACTGCGAGTTTAAGAAAATTGTATATACAAACATGGAAATTATGAGAGAAAAATGTAGAGAAGCATGAAATACGACATTTTAATTAGCTAAAACAACTCTTTTGACAGTTTGAGGTGAAAAAAAAGTATGCCATCTTAATTCATGATAGAATATGATTGTATGGGAAAAAAAAATTTAAAATCGTTGGAGCGGTTTTTTTTTAAATTAATTTTTTATATATAAAATTCTTAAAACATTTTTAAGAACAAATTTTGGTATGCATATTTAAACTATATATTTATCTATATTAATAAAGCTCTAATCTTGCTTTGTTTGTTTGTTTGTTTGTTTGTGAGGGCTAATTTCAGAAACTACATACCTGATTCCAAAACTTTCTTTTGATGGTTGAAAGTTTATAATATGAGGATCATTTTAGGGTTAAAATTTTGTTAAGACTCCGCAATTTAAATATGAAAAACTTTAAAAATGTATTTTTGAAAATTGAATTTATATGAATCTATTTACATTTTGACGGAAAAAAAGAGAACACTATGATTCGCAGCGAATCCACTATTGAGAGTTTAATAACCGGCATGACTCTTTCTCTTTCTTAAATGACAGGAAAGTGGACGAAACATTTGTGTATCTTTAAAGCGGCGTACACACTGTTGAAGTGTGTACATCGGTGAACTTTTTTCTTTTTTTACATGAAATTGGTAGCTTGAAATTTTATACAAATTTGCACAGATTTTAAGTAGATAAATTTAAATTTTCAAGTTTGCTTGAATAATTTCAATAAAAAAATTCACGGCGGGGTAAAAAACAAAAACTAATACCAAAACAATAAATGTTACTGTTAATGAATCTGTGCCGGATTTCACTTTATAGAATTAAAAGAAAAAATCAGTTCAGCGAGATTTCTTTTCACTCTTCATTTTAAATTTAACATGTCTGCATAACTATTCTTTTACAGGGCTGGTCGAAACATCAAGTTGGACGACCGAATTACATAGTGACTCTTTAGCCGTGTTTTTTACAGCATTTTTATCTCCACTTAAAAAAATACTTATTAAAAATACAACAAAAATTTGGTATAATTCTGTATTGTTGTTGTATTTAACATGAAAATTTTGTTTAAGTGAAGATAAAAATACCCTAAAAAACACGGCGTTTGCCTCTGATTCTTTTTGGTTGAATGAATGTAAAAATTGAGGTGATTTATTTGTATAAGGAAAATAATTTTTATGTTTCGTTTGTATTCTACATGTATTGAAAATGCAAAAAAAAAATTTTAAACAACTCTTCAACCCATGTTTTTTTCACGAGCGAAAATTTGCCGTTATTTCTTCCGTTAAGAGCAAGGTGTACATTTTGACCCGTGGTTCAGTAATTTTAACTCAACGATTTTGGCGGATTAACTGACGTTCAACTATTGTACAACTCGACTTTATCACATACTTATCACATACATATCCACCGAAATCGGAGTTAAAATAGCTGAACCACGGATCAAAATTTGAACCAAGATTGTACAACTGGCTCTAATGGCCAGTTTGTTACAGTTACTTCTAATTTTAATATGAATTTAAAAGTCTTTGATTTAATAGCGGTAATAAAGTAAAATCAGCTGATTAGCGCTTTCGATAATAAACAAATGAAACTATGGATTCATGTAGCAAAGTATTGTTAGATAACGACATTCGATGATTTACCAGTTGTAATAATCATTGCTTAAAGATGATAAGCTGTGAACAAACTGACTTTTACTTTCCATTAATGACATTGGTTTTAATATTCGCCAATATTTTCGTCATAAAATAAATGGCAGAGCTGATTGTCATTAAGTATTGTCATTTAGACGACGTATAAACGCAGTGACAAGATTTTGCTAATAATATGCCTGTTTGGTAACGTGAAATATTCACCAAGTTTCCCAAACTTGGGTTTTTCTTCTTTCTCTCCTTTTCTTCTTTCACTTAGTGACAATTCATTTATTCAACATTAGGTGTGTTTTTTTTACTTCCCTGAATGGGCTTGGACGAACAAAAAGGCATCGGCGCTTAGCTATGCCAACACAGAAACAAAAATGGAGTTTCCATACACACTATCGATAACAAGTATGAAATTCGTGCCGGTAACACAGTTTTTATCTGGACTTATGTTAAGTCCTGAAAATTCTCTGGGAATAGCTAAGCCCAAAGGGGCTTGGTTTGTTGTTGCATTTAACATGTAAATCGCCAAGCCCGACGTCGTTATTTTTGTCCAAGCCCATTCGGGCAAGAAAAAAAACACACCTATTGTAGATGAAAGATGTAGGCCTACACAATTCAACATAATGTGGAAGCTGCCTTAGGATACACAAATGTTTCGTCCAGTTTTTTATCAACCTATTTTAGAAAGAGAAAGAGTCATGCCGACTCTTTGAATAAAGGAAGCGTTGTATAGTGTACGTGAGTGAGGCAGCAAGATCTCAAAAAATAAAAACAAAAATCGAGGTTCATCTGTCATTTTAAAGGGAAGTGCATTGAGATTTCAAATCAATAAACAAAAACAAGTGAAAAAGTTTATTAAAATAAATAAAAAAGTGAAACAAAATAAGTATAGTGAATACTTGCAGCTACTAAGACAAATATAAAGCAATTTGTGGTGGTACGTTAAATCCCGTAAAAACGCCTATTATAAGGAGTGTACAAACATTTAATTTCACAAGTGAGTTGTGTCTGATAATTCCACATAAAGTAATGTGAAGTGATGTTTTTAAGGTAAATAAATTATCGTAGAATACTTTTAATGTGGTATTTCATGGCATTTGGCTTTAAAAAAAGAAAATAAGCTGGAAATAAAAATGTACTTTAATCCAGGGATTAAGTTGAAATTGAACTGTCAAATGAAAAATTGTTCTCCAGGGCGGGTTCGCTTCTGTTGGTGATTGCAAGGCGCTCAAATCCGTTAAGCGCCCGTAGTTCTTTCTGCTGTTGCTCCTATCTATCATGTCGGTTTTGTATTTTTGTCAAGAAGTATTTATATCAGTTTAAAAGTATTCTACGATAATGTATTTATCTAAAAAATATCACTACCCATATCTTAAATATGAACAAAAACTTACATGTGAAATGAAAAATATCGCTCCGTATTATACCTAGGCATTTTTACAGGATTTAATGCATCATCGCATGTCGTTTTATATTTTTGTTCGTAAATAAAGTATTGCAAAGTTTTCACTATACATATCTAACTTTTTTAATCATTTTAATAAGCTTTTTTCACTACTCTATTCAGAGCTCTATTCTGAACTAAAAAAGAAAATCGCCTTATATGCCAACTATTAAACTCACAATAGTGGACTCGATACCAATCTTAGAGTTTTTTTTTTCTTTTTTCGGATAGATACTCTCATCTAAATTCATTTTTTTTTTATTAAAATATCAGTTTTCTTTCACCCCTTTATTTGCAACAATGTTGATAAAATTTTACTACTAAAGCCATCCTTAAATAATAACTAAATAGCTATAACTCCAGCCTATATACTTGGTGGTAACACACACAAGTTGCTATTTTTCATACAAAATTATTGAAATAATAACCTGTCTAACACCAAATGGGTTTGAAAATTCAGTTTTGTAGTTTCTTACAGCTGGCCATACACGACAGAGCCAAAGAGACAAGTGGCCCCACATTTGGATTTTCAGCCAATCTTGAGATCAGCGCTCAGTAACAAACAAACAATAATTATTATATTCAATATAAACCAAACTAAGATTTGTGCCCGAGCGGAGCTGGGCGGGTCGGCTAGTGTGTATATAAAAACAAAATTTGAAAACAAATTGTCAACCCGTTTTTGAGATATCGAATTTTCAAAAAAAAAGTTTGAAACTTTTTTTAAAAATCCAAAAACTTTTTTTTGAAAATTTTGATATGCAATATTATTTAATATTATCTGAAATTTGTATATAAAAAAATTCATTTAAATCCGTTAAGCTAATAACGAGAAAACTCAAAATAAAAAAATACGTTCTATGACAGGTACTACTAATAGTTGCTATGTGTAAAATTTTATAATGTTTGATGGTAGATCGTACTAATTTTAGTATATGAAAAAAGTTTAATCAAAATCGTAGGTGTCGTTTTCAAGCAAAACAATATTTTCCTTTGCGGTTTTTTCACTTTTGTATGGAAGGTACCGCTACTTTTTCATAAATTTAAATTTTTTTCTAAAAATATTGTAGAGAATACTAAAAAACTCTTAAATATCGAGTTTCAAAAATATCGATCATGTTGTTTTTGAAATATATAATTTTCAAAAAAAAAATTTGAAACATTTTTTAAAAATCCAAAAAATATTTTTTCAAAAATTTTGGTAAGCAAAACTGTTTATATTTTTTGGAAGCTTCTGTATAAAAAAAACAATTGAAATCGGTCATACCATTTTGAAGAAAATCAAAAATTAAAAAAATGGTTCCTTGAGAGGTACCATTAATAACCATTTTTGAAAAATGGTTTTCCACCCAAAGAAAGCCTTTACTAAAATAAATTTATTGAATTTTTTTTAAGAAAAGTTGTCGAGCCGTTTTTGAGAAAAATACGATTATGTAAATTTGCCAAAAAAAAAATGTATGACAGGTACCGTTATTTTTGGTTCTAAAAAAAAATGAAAAAAACGTGTCGGCAGAATCACCAAAAACTACTAAGTACCAAGTTTGAAGAAAATCGATTGAGCCGTTTAGGCTGTAGACGAACAGACAGACAGACAGACAGACCGACAGACAGACAGACAGACAGACAGACAGAATTTTGCCACCCACTTTTTTGGTGTTCTCTATCATCGTAATATCATGTTTGATTGTTATCTAAAATTTTTTTTTTGCACGAATCCAAAACTTGCCTTATAGTACCTATAATCGCAAGTAAAAATTAGAAATTAAGAAAATAATGCAAAATATTATCTGGAGAGGCCTTGGAGTTTTACTGCCTTATACATTATGGCATGAAAAACAACCAATTATGACGCTCCAAGCTAATATAATTACTCAAAGCACTGTCATTTTTTGTTTATGAAGATTTATAAAAACAATAACACAGTGAACCAAAATTTTATCCGCGCTTTTTTCATATTGAGTGAAAGAACAGTACAAGTACAGTGTCTTTCCGTCTCAATACTACTTTTCTAGATACACTTTTATGAATTATTTTTTATGAAAATATTGAGGAACTCGAAAGCTTAAAATCCCCCATACAATATTGTAACAATAAATTAATTGTTTTTCTGTGAAACAGTTATTTCTGTTTTTCTCAAAACTAGCATTTTGTACTTGTACTGTTCTTCCACTCACCGATTCATTTGCGTTTTGTTTAAATCGAATTGCGATTGAGTTAGTTCTATTTGCGCTTGGGTGAAACTAATTTGCGTTTAGGTTAAACCTACTTGCGATTTGGTTAATTTAATTTGCGAATGCTATATAGTCTCAGAATCAATCATTAAAAATTTCAATGATGAGTATAATTGCTATGAAAAGGTGAAATCAGTTATTATTTTTTTTTTATCAATTAAGGTTTGTAACAACATTAAATAATGAAAGACCATTAACCACTTTATAATGTAAAATTAAAAATTAAAAATCACTTAACAAAACTTTTCAATTTTATTATTACTTGCGATATAGGCACTATAAGGCAAGTTTTGGATTCGTGCAAAAAAAATTTGGGATAACAATCAAACATGATATTACGATGATAAAGAACACCAAAAAAGTGGGTGGCACAATCTATCTGTCTGTCTGTTCGTCTACAGCCTAAACGGCTCGATCGATTTTCTTCAAACTTGGTACATAGCAGTGGCATGGCGTGGCGTGAATATTTCGAAAAGGGAAGACCAAGCGAAAAATTTATCATCTTCAAACATAAGAACCTTATCTCATTGTTCTTACAACAAGATGGTACATTTGTACGACGTTCATTCCTCGTCTTTTTAGAGTGAATTTGTTCAAAATGATAATGATATGAAGAGAAAAAAAAAAAGAAGATTCATTAGAATCTTCAATTTAATTTTTGTTTAAAAGGTTTCCGGAAAAGGTGATATGGTTCCACTTAAGGGTAGGTCTACCGCAGAAGCAAACTCAGAACTCATGTAAATGCATTGTTCAAAGGGTAGACACGGTGCATTCAAGAGGACACAAGCGTCCACAAGCTTTTTTTCAAAGCGAACCTCTGTCTATCAACTCCTACTCTCACCTCCAAGTGGTAAACATCGGGTGCCTAGTACCTTTAACTGAAGATGGGGTTCCAATCCCTGTGGACGGTTTTAGGGGGCAGCAAACGAGAGAGGGGGGGAGGAGTGTTCCCACTAAGGCACTTCTCCTTCATCCAGGCGGCAGCGGAAGAATTCTCAAGATGGAATCAACGGTGGCGTCTACAGTTCCAGTTAGGCTGAACTACTTAGTGAACACCTTGTACGGGCTACTACGACATATTCGGAGCTCAGGCCTATAAGGAGCGGTTAATCCGGCTCCCCGCCCTTGGAGTTATATATATAGGGTCTGGTCCTCCAGGTTGGGGGTCGTGCCGTCGGGGTGACTTCCCGGCCACGTAAAGCTATTTTTAGTTGCGAAGCATCAACAAGCCTCGGATACGGACGGATTTACTGTTGACGAACCTAGCAAACGAAATAAGGACAACGAACTTCGGATCTGCACGTGGAATGTTCTGTCTCTCTATAGACCACGTGCAGCCGAACATTTAGCGGAGGCCCTAGACTGCTACAAAGCAGACATCACCGCCATCCAAGAAGTGCGATGGGATGGGCCGGGCAAAAGAGAACTGAAAGACTGCGATATATACTACGGTGACTGTTACCGACCGCAAGGGCAGCGTCTTTTTGGATGTGGATTTGTTGTTAGAGGCAGACTGAGGCAAGAGGTCTTGAGTTTCAATTATGTGAACGAACGCCTCACGACAATTCGCATCAAGGCTAAATTCGCCAACATCAGCCTGATATGCGCGCATGCCCCCACAGAGGAGAAAGATGACGACACCAAGGACGAGTTCTACGAGCTCCTGGACAAGACACATGAGCAATGCCCTAGCTATGACATTAAAATTGTCTTGGGTGATTTTAATGCCAAACTAGGAAGAGAAGACGTCTTTGGTGGCACAATCGGAAGATACAGCCTGCACGACACCACCTCCGATAACGGACTCAGGCTAATCGACTTTGCTGCGGGGCGAAACGTTGTGGTAGCTAGTATGCAGTTCCCGCATCTCGATATTCATAAGGGGACATGGTGAATTCCTGGTCAATCAACCGCCAACCAAATTGACCACATTGCGATCGACGCAAGGCACTCCTCCAGTATCAAGGATGTCCGAACGTTCCGAGGAGCCAACGTTGACTCGGACCACTACCTCTTTGTAGCAAAGGTAATGCTACGGATATCCAGACCAAAGCCAAAACAGGGAAATACTGTCAGGAAGTTCAACGTCGGACGGCTACAGTCGCAAGAAATCGCCAGGTCCTTTTCCGATCGAGTCTCTCGCGCCCTCTTAACTAGTCCTTTGCCGCCAACTGCAAACATCGAGAACCAGTGGAAAAACTGCCAGGAAGCCATCAGAGGTGCCGCCTCTGACGTGCTGGGCTTCGCACGACCACCACAGCGAAACCCCTGGTTCGACGAGGAATACCGGCAAGTACATGCAGCCAAACAACAGGCATACAAAGCGGCGCTGCATAGAAGGACCAGAGCTGCTCGCGAGCTCTACGAGCAGAAGAGGAAAGAGGAACACAAGCTTCTTAGAAAGAAAAAGAAAGAGCATGAGAAGCGCGCGATCGAGGAATTAGAGGGATGCCACTGCAGGAATGAAGTTCGGAAGTTTTACCAAAAAGTAAAAAGAACCTCCCAAGGTTACAAGGCCCGAACCGAAGCCTGCAAGGACGATCAGGGGAACATCGTGGTGGAATCGCAGTCGGTGCTGAGGATATGGAAAAATCATTTCTGCAAATTGTATAACGGCGATGACGAATCGAATTCCGCTACCATGCAAATTGCACCATTCAACCTGGACGACGTAGGCCAACAATTCCGTCCACCCGATCTTGACGAAGTGAGGATAGCCATATCTAAACTTAAGTCCAATAAAGCTGCTGGAGCTGATGGCCTTGCGGCTGAGCTATTCAAAGCGGCTGGCGATGAATTGGTTAGGAGTATGCACCAGCTCATCTGTAAAATATGGTCGGAAGAAAGCATGCCCGATGAATGGAACCTCAGTATTGTTTGCCCGATCCTCAAGAAAGGCGATCCTCTGGACTGCACCAACTACAGAGGCATCAGTCTTCTTAATATCGCCTACAAGATCTTCTCTGCCGTACTTTGTGAACGCCTGAAGCCATTCGTCAACAACCTGATAGGTCCATATCAGTGTGGCTTTAGGCCAGGGAAGTCCGCCATCGACCAAATATTCGCACTACGGCAGATCTTGGAGAAAACCCAGGAGTTCCAAATCGATACCCACCACCTTTTTATCGATTTCAAGGCCGCGTATGACAGCATCTATAGAGACGAGCTATATAGAGCAATGTCTAGTTTTGGCATCCCAGCCAAACTCGTCCGTTTGTGCAGGATGACGATGGAGAATGCACGCTGCTCCATCAAGGTCGGCAAAGACCTCACCGACACCTTTGATGTCAAAAAAGGTTTTAGGCAAGGCGACGCGATGTCATGCGACTTCTTCAACATCGTTCTTGAAAGAATAGTGCAAAACTCTCACGTCAACACCAGAGGCACAATATTTCAAAAGTCCGTCCAATTACTCGCTTACGCTGACGACATTGACATAATCGGACGAACAAAGCGTGATGTCCACAAGAAAGGACATCCAACACCGACGTCTCGGACAGAACGTCACTATAGATAGCTATAATTTTGAGGTAGTCAGAGACTTTTTCTACCTAGGATCCGCTATAAACTCAGCGAACGACACCAGCGCTGAGATCAAACGAAGAATTACTCTTGCCAATCGCTGTTTCTTTGGGCTAAGAAGGCAATTGAGAAGCAAAGCCCTCTCTCGAGCAACTAAACTGTCCCTGTATAAGACGCTTATCATCCCGGTCCTGATGTATGGTGCAGAGGCATGGACACTGCTAACAGTGGATGAGAACGCGTTAGGCTGTTTTGAGAGGAAAATTCTCCGGGTGATTTTTGGTCCCGTCTGCATAGATGGGGAATGGAGAAGAAGATTCAACAACGAACTGTATGGGCTGTACAGCGACACCGACCTAGCCACAAAGGTGAAAAGCCAACGACTGAGATGGCTGGGTCATCTAGAGCGAATGGACACCAATGCTCCGGCCCGGAAAGTCTTTGAATCCAACCCCGTGGGACAACGCAGTAGAGGTGGACAGCGTAAAAGGTGGCGCACGCAAGTGGAAGAGGACCTAAACCAACTTGGCGTGCGAAACTGGAGACAGCTAGCTAGAAACCGAGCCGGCTGGAAGAAGCTTGTTGGTTGAGGCCCTGGTCCACCCCGTACTGTAGCGCCACCTTAAGTAAGTAAGTAAGTAAATGCATTTAAATGTATTAGTGAAAGAATATGCGATTCTCTTATTAGCAAATTATTTTAACTTTCTCTCTTATGCTATTCTTTTCTCAGCGCAGAGAGACATTATGCACAACATGCTATTCATATAGCAGACAGAGCTGCAGAAGCGCACACAAGCAAGCATACATTATATTTATATGCAGAAAGAATCTACTGGGACGACAAGGCGCGCATGGCGGCGGCGACGGCACGGTGCGAATGAAATTTTTGTATACCTAGTTTTTTTTGCTATCGTTGTTTTGTGTTTTTGGAGATATATGAGAACCGGTCACTGACCGACTCATTCATACGGTTGTATTGTAGGTTAGGTTGGACTATAATTATGAAAAATGAAGGTACGGAATTAAAGTTTTTGAAAGTGAGTAGGTAGGTAAGACGGGCTTTTAAATAAAAAAGAAATTTTTTTATATATTGTAACTACATTATGTATATTTAATGTAATTTAACACAACATATAGTGCAGGTTTATTAACATACATATTTTGAATCGAAAAAAAGAAAAATTGTTAACAGCAGTTTAACGATTGAATAAGGTGAAGGGTGCTATAAGGAATGTAAAGACAATCTATTTCCCAGAGGCGGAGTTGGAGGGGGGATTTGGGGGGTGAAAAAGAGGGGGAAATTGTATTATTGCGTTTTCCGACTAAAGTTGACTCCAAAATGAAAAGTGTTCAATAGAAATGTTGTAGATCCGGCAAAAATCTACAACTTTCACATAAATGACTTTCTAACGTAACCTCAAAATTTCCGAGATATTGGCGAAAACCCGTATTTTTTCTGCTTTTTGTTTTTATTTTTCATTTTTCCAAAAATAGTTGAATTTAAATAAAACTTTGTGAAAATATATCTTGTTGTGCCCTTAATTATAGGACATTTTTTTCAAGCATAACCATTGATCAGTTTTTGAGATAGTCAATTTTGTATGGAAAAAAATACGTTTTTTCAAATGAAAAATGTACTTCAGAAAATCATCATACCGAGTTCATTTAAGGATAATTAGTTTTGTTTTTAAATTTACTTTAAATTTAATTTTCATTTTGCATCAAGTAATTTTTCATTAATGGTTGATTAACTGTACAAAATTTTTAGAAAATGCAATAACTAATCACAGCATTTAATTCTACGGAAAAAAATACATAAAATAGTGTTTTATTATTTGACCCGAGACAAAAGTTTTGCCGATGCCGCAACGATATTGCTAGAAATATTCATTTCAATACATACAGTTTTAAATGAAAAACAAAAATAATAGTACAGGAGCCGACACCAAATTTTGGGAGTGGATGTATATCCAGAATCTGAGTATGAAGTTTTAAAGCTACATGTATTCTGATATCAAATACCAAAGTTTGGCAGGTTTTTTTACTCAACATTTGGTGGAGATGGAGGTTCAAAACCAGCTTGGTTTCCTATTTAAATTTAATGGTCAATAATTCTTCAATGCACTTAAAAAAAAGGAAATGGTGCTCTGTCATTTTCCCTTAGCCTGTAGACTTTTACCTTGATGATCCAATCAATAGGACCCATGATATTAGCTTTTCAAGCAAACCTTATCGGCTTTTTTTGGAGACTTTATTTTGTGATTTTTGTTTTGTTTGAAATATTTGAAAAAATGGGTAATAAGGTCCGCTTAAAATGGTTATATCTTGAGTTTCATATATCAGACTGTCATAATTGATTTTATATGAAAGTTAATCTAAAAACAAAGCTAATGATCTTTAAATGAACTCGGTACGATGGTTTTCTGAAGTACATTTTTCATTTGAAAAAAAAGTATTTTTTTCCAATCAAAATTGAATATCTCAAAAACTGATCCATGGTTATGCTTGAAAAAAATTGTCTTAATTAAGGACACAACAAGATATATTTTCACAAAGTTTCATTTAAATTCAACTATTTTTGGAAAAATGAAAAATAAAAACAAAAACTAGAAAAAATACGGTTTTTGCCAATACCTATCTCGGAAATTTTGAGGTTACGTTAAAAAGTCAATTATGTTAAAGCTGTAGATTTTTGCCAGATCTACAACATTTCTATTGAACACTTTTCATTTTGGGGTCAACTTTAGTCGGAAAACGCAATAATACAATTTTCCCCCTCTTTTTCACCCCCCAAATCCCCCCTCAAACTCCGCTTCTGGGAAATAGATTTTTTTTACATACCTTATAACCCCCTTCACCATATTCAATCTTAAGACTGCTGTTGACAATTTTTTTTTTTTTAAGTGTGTAAAAAGCCTCCACTAATATATTTAATTTTCTAAGCGACTTTCGGATTTTATATCCATCTTCGGGCTTTTTTTTTTTTTTCATTATTTAGCAAATTGTGAGTTCTGGAGATAGGTTTTTGGATTGTACATAACCTTACCAGAGGTTTGGGAAATAATGTTTTGTAGCTTTTTGGAAAGCCAGAAGTCCATTCTTCGGTTTGTTTTAAAATTAAGTTGTTTTGATGAATAGTTTTGGTGCACACCAACCAACCCTTTTTCTCGCAACATCCCTAAAACGCCACTAAAGACAGATACAAATACCTAATTGAAATTTAACCAAGACCATTGTATATAAATTCTATAGTATTCTCATGAAGAAAAAAAGCTCTTGGCCATCTTTGCGTCCAAATGTAATACTAATTTTTGTAAAGGGATCTCGGTAAGGCGATCACAGCGAACCTATCGACCAAATGTCTACCTACAAAATCGTGTTTCATGAGAATACTATAGATTGGCAGCCTTATTCATAAACGCATCATAGCTTGTGCATAGTGCTATGTACTCGTTATAATGCATCTGAACGCAAAAACCTTATTCATAAAACTTACGCAACGTTACATAGACTCATTATAAGCTAAACGAGTTTGGAGGTTGAATAGTGGCAACATAAGGATATTTTAGTATCAAAATGTCACTAACACACACAAAAGTGAAATATTTTTATATGCGCACATATACACCTATTCTTCCCAACAAAAAATGTGAGCAAAGAAATAATGAAATAAAACAGATTATTTTCTCAAAAAAACTAATTTTCTTTTATTTATGCACATATGTAAATGCGTATCTACTATAAACAATAGATAACACAATGAAAATAGAATAGAAAAACAAAAATAGAGAAACTAAAAACAATCCCACCGGTGGCGGCAGCGCAGCAGGAAAACTGGGGGTTGTTTTGTTTTTTTTTTTTAAATAAAAATTCACTGAGAGTAAATGGAATGGAATTGCTATGAGTTTTTATCGAAACTTTTATTTATTTTTGCTAAAAATGAGTAATGACACAAGAAAACTACAAAATTATAATATTATAGACACAGAAATTGAAGAGACCGAACTGGAAGCATTTTTCTTTTATTGATTTTTCACAAACAGCTGATGTTTGTTTATGTGAAGTTGAAGTAAAACGTAATAGATTTCCTCTTTGTGGTACTTAATTTGACACAAGCGTTGCATAACTAAAATGGATGTGGAAATTTTTTATGAATAAGGATTTATGTAACGTTACATAGTGGCTACATAAATCCTTATGCAGTGCATAAATATTCATCTGTTTAGCGCATTCTAATGAATAAGGCTGTGGATATACAATGCCAAGACAAAACTTCTCCAACGACACATTCATATCATGTCTACTCAGCTAAAAAAAAAACATTGTAGGTATGTTCAACGCATTCTGAGATCCCAAAAGAAATGAAAACATTATTCAATAACAAAAAATCACAACAAAGAAATGTGACAGCGCATGTGCGATACGCTTGACCACGATGACTAACCTCCCACCCTCCCTTTCAAATTTTTCTGAACCACCACCGACACATGAACTTATAAAAAAATATTCATCCAAAACACAAGTCCGAAACGAGAAAGAAAGAAGAAGAAAAAAACTATATCACGCAACATAAAAGCAAAAAATATGCCATATACTTTTTCCCACTTGTACTACACTCCGCCTCCCAACCTCTATATAATAATTTTCCTATCCAGACACCGAACTGTCAACTGAAGAAAAAATGCATTTCAAACAGGTTTTTTATATGGATATATATATTCTGTTTCTGCTGCGAGATTAGAAAAGAAGAAAAAAAAACTACATATGTACATATGTAGCTATACCATATTAGAAAAATATATATGAGAACAAACAAGAACAAAATATATGACAGCGCATGTGCGATATTTGTTCTGCAGAGAGAACAAAGAGAGTTGGCGCTGATACTGCAGTGTATTTCCTCTGAACTGCAAACTTCTTTGTGTGCGTGTGGAAAGCATTTTTTTGTTAAAAAACGCAAAAAAGACCTCTTTTTAAAAATTTATATAAAAAAAAGTAATGAATTTTATGACTTTTTTTTTATTGAATCTAATAGCAAAAATATCAAAAAAAATTAATAAAAATAATTTAAACTTGTAAAGATTCTCCTTTTTTCACAATAACATTGCACATCTGAAAATGTTAAACTGCTATTTTTAATGAGTAAATTTAATAAAAAATTTTGTTGAAAGGCTAATGTCTTAGATAATTCACTAGACCAATTATTAGAATGAACATCAGAAATATTAAAATTAAACCTGGGAAGCCCATGACTTTGAAGCTCAAAAATGGTAATATTGCTATTTTTCTGTTAAAAAACCCTGTTTAACAAGCTATACATGAATTCAAAAGGATTCACTGTTTGCATGAAGTCATATTCTGATATTTTTATTTTACTTCATTGAAAAAAAATAAAAAATATAAAAGTTATACTTCAAAACGTTCGTTCAAAGTGATATAATTTCAGATGATTTTTTTCAAGTGTTTTTTTTTTTTTTTTTTTTGAAGAGTCTATTCCCTTAAACCTGTTTTATATTTTCATAAAACTAAAAAAAAATAATAAAAAAATTATTCTAATAGCAGCCCTGTACTTTGAAAAATTGAGTCCGATTTTCTAATAAAATAAATCACTTCTTTCCTTCATAAAAGTATTAAATTTACTATATATATAATTTTAATTGATATACGTGTGTGCGTATATTCATTACCAATGTAAAAAACCAAATTTCAACAAATTGTCTTCACAAATAACAAAGTTATGTAACTATTAGTTAACGCACTAACATCAAAATGTAAGGGAAACCTACCCTTAATGTTCAGAGTTTTGCTTCTGTCAGTAGGAAGAAAAGAGATGGGTACCTGAATATGAACTATTTTAGTTTGTTCATTTTTTCTTTCCTACAGACAGATCGAAAGAAAAATGTGTCGAGAGAATGAATGAATTGCCTGTGTTTGGTTTTTGTTGGTTTTTTTTGAGAGATTTAGATTTTTTTCTTGGTTGGGTTCTTCGTCCTTGTGTATTTTTGTTGTATCTTGTGCTTGGCAAATGCATTAAGAAAAAAAGATAATGAATGAGAATGAAATATACCTACCTACCTACTTACATACAATATAGATTTTATTTTATTTTCTGGACTCTGAAGTTTTGTCGATCAGAATCAAAACAAAAGAAATTTAAGTTTGAAAATATTAGGGAACGAAGTAGGTATTTCAACTCTCATGTAAATTAGTGATTTCTTGTAATTTCATTGGTTTGATCAAAATTATGATTACGATGATCTTACAATTTATGTATTTTCGTAAGGTAGGTATTTATGTACATACTTAGCTATATCGTCCTTCAATCTGTGAGGGGGTGGGTGTTTTTGTGCGATTGTTTTCTCTAAGTAGGTACATCGTGGAATCTCCATTTATATTTTGTTTGCAGTTTTGCATTTAGAATTTTTGTACTGACAAGAGATTAAAAAAATATTTTGTTTTAGGTAGGAAATTAATGTTTATTGTATGAAACTTGGGGACCTTTTACAGAAGATATATGTATATTTTAATAAACAATATTGGTCGGTATGTTGTTTATATAATGTAGGCATAGGCAGGTAAATACATATATAGATTTTTGTTTTGTTATTTTTAAACGTTTTTGTTGTTTCGTAACGTCACAATTATTCAGTGCTACGCCCCCACAAATGAAGCGACCGAGGAAGACAAAACCGCGTTCTACACTCATCTTAACTCGGTTTACAGTAGTGTTCCGAGAGCCGACATCATAGTCGTTATGGGAGACCTTAATGCCCAAGTCGGTTCAGACAATTACGGACTGGAACGCGTGATGGCGTGGGGTCACGGAATGAAAATGGTGACTTGCTTCTCGACTTTTGTAACGCGAATCGTCTTGTGATAGGTGGGACTGTATTTAAGCATAAGACGTGCAACAAAAATTCCTGGGTGCATCCGGATGGTCAAACCGAAAACCAAATTGATCATATCATGATTCAGCAGCGATGGAGGAAGTCTATGTGTGATGTCCGGAGTATAAGAAATGCCGATGTGGGAAGCGACCACCATTTGGTTCTGATGAGTCTCAAACTACGAACCGCTGCCGTACAAAAACCAGCGCAGGATGCAGCAAGGAGCACAAAATTCATTACTAATGCTTTGAATGACCCCAACATATGTCGAAACTATGTCTCCACCCTTAACGACAGAGCCTCGTCATTAAATGGAATCCAGAATTCAACAATTGATGAGATGTGGGGTGAAATTAAAAGTGTTTTTATGGAGGCTGGATCCGAAACTGTACCCAAGCGAACGAGACGTAGAGACTCTTGGATATCCCAAGACACCTGGGATAAGATCGAACTTCGCAAATCGTTGAAAATCCAAATAAATGCCGAAGCTGATGTTCAACGAAAGGCTGACTTGCGAAGAGAGTACCGCATTGCACATAAGATGGTCTACCGCTGTGTGAGACGTGACAAGAGGGTGAAGTTGGATGGATTCGCAGATAATGCGGAAAGCGCTGCCAGAAGAGGAGATATCCGGGAATTGTACCAAATAGCCAAAGATGTGATCGGGAAAAAAAGCAACACCAATCATCCTGTAATGGATGTGGATGGCACACTTTTGGTATCAATTGAGGATCAGCTTCGTAGATGGAAGGACCATTTTTGTGCCCTGCTAAATGAGGATTCAGTTGAGCAGAGTGCTGAAGTGCCCCAACTAAACGAGATGCGCAGGTCCTATAGGGGTATTGACATCGAACCCCCGTCAGAATCGGAAATTCGTACATCAATAAATCTCCTCAAAAACAACAAGGCAGCTGGACTGGACGGAATACCAGCTGAATTCCTGAAAGCCGATCCTGTAGTAGCGGCTAGTATTTTACATCCGCTGATACAAAACATTTGGGAAAACGAAAGCTATCCCAGGGACTGGAAGGATGGTGTGATTGTTAAGTTGCCAAAGAAAGGTGACTTAAAGAATTGCAACAATTGGCGTGGTATCACCATTTTGTCCGTTTTCCCAAAACTAATGGCAACAATCATACTCGAGCGAATAAAGGATAGAATCGAGTCTACACTCAAGAGGCATCAAGCTGGCTTCCGCAGTGGTCGATCGTGTGTCGACCATATCAACACCCTGCGTATCGTCCCCGAGCAGTCGATGGAATATCAATCACCGCTTTACCTCATGTTCGTGGATTTTGAAAAGGCCTTTGATCGAGTTAACCGAGAATGTATATGGAGATCGTTGCTTGGTAGAGGAATTCCACTAAAAATTGTTGCCATTATTAAAGAGTTCTACAACGCGAGGTGTTTTGTTTTGCACAATGGGCAGCTATCCGACTCCTTCGTAGTGCAACAGGGTGTGAGACAAGGGGATGTTCTATCGCCAATTCTCTTCCTGCTGGCGATGGACGACGACAGGGCATTCAATGGAGACCGTTCGAAAGGCTCAGTCATTTAGACTATGCCGATGACATATGTCTACTGGCAAATAACATCAGTGGGCTGAACGGGATGTGCCAAACACTGCAAGTGAAGGGAGAGTCGAGTGGTCTAAGAATTAACAGCAAAAAGACAAAAATAATGCTCACAGGCCGCTCCACACAGCAGCGTATTATTTTACAGGAGACGCCAGTTGAAGTAGTGGAACAATTTAACTACCTTGGCAGTATTGTTTCTGCAAACGGTGGTACGGATCTGGACGTTAAAAGTAGAATAAATAAAGCTCGTGCTGCCTTCGGTACTCTGTCCCCAATTTGGAAATCCAGTCAAATCTCCTTACGCACTAAGTTGAGATTCTTCGAATCCAATGTCAAATCCGTGCTGTTATATGCTTGTGAAACCTGGAAAGTCACGTCTACCATTTCGAAGAAATTGCAGGCTTTTGTGAATCGCTATCTTCGCCACATCCTAAAGATTCGCTGGCCACAAATAATATCAAATGAGGAATTGTGGCGCAGGACAAGTCAAGAGCGGCTGGACGTCGACATAAGAAAGCGTAAATGGCGTTGGATTGGTCACACACTGAGGAAACCAAACGATGAAATTGCAAAGCAGTCCTTTGAATGGAATCCTCAGGGTGCTCGGCGGGTTGGAAGACCAAGAACAACATGGAAATCAACTGTCTTAGCGGAAGCAGAATCCCAGAGAAAGACGTGGCCACAGCTTAAGTACCTTGCAGCAGACCGTGAAGGATGGAGACGTTTTGTTGACGCCCTATGCCCCAGCCGGGGTTACAGGACACGATGATGATGTTTTTAAAAACGGCTAGGTAACAAAACTAAATAAATTAAGTTCAGTTAAGGAACCATGCTATTTTTGAAAAAAATTGTCGTTTTAGCACTTATTTCAAGAATTCAAGTAGGTACATATTTACATTTACATTTTTACATTTTGTTCAAAATTAAATTTTCTATGAAATGGATAGTTTAGAAAATTTATAAAATTATTGAAGCAGAAAAGTAAACAAAAACCAATCTAAAAAAAATAAAAAAATCAAAGATTTCTAACTTTTTCAATAAATTAAATATATGTATATAAAATTTGGTACTAGGTGCTTGGAATATTAAATTTGTCATAAAGTACCTACCCTCGGGCAGAAATTGCGAAAAATGATAAGAAATGGTAAAGTTTGATTGAATCTCTGTCAGTTTTTAAATAATACATATATGTCATTAACATGTCATATTAAGGCCTTGATGCGCTATTAGTTAGGCGCTATTTAGGAAAAAATTTAAAAATCTTTGATTTTCTGTTTTTTTTTTTGTTGGTTTTCGTTAAATGAAATTTTTTAAATTATCCATTTCGATAGAAAATTAAATTTCGTGCAAAAGTTTTATATGTAAAATTGTCAAATTTGGCTTAGTTTCCGAGTTATACCAAAAATATGTTAAAGTGGCCAGTGTGACAGTTCCCTCAGGAACGCGTTGGTGAATATAGTAGCATTTTCGGTTTTAAGCGTACTTATGGGCCAAGCAAACATATTCAATACTAAAAACCCTTGCACGTAATTGTTCCTTTTTGAAAGGTATATTCAATAGGCTAATTATTTAGTTAAAAAATTCCAAAAACAAACACGTGTTTTTTCCCATATAATTCAATTAAATAGTATATAAACAGACTGGAAATCAATCAATTACTTATTTATTTATTTATTTAATTATTTACTTATTTATTTATTTATTCATTTATTTATTTATTGTTTTTTTTTTTTGCTTTAATTTGTTCATTTATTTATTTGTATATATTTTTTTTGTTTATTTTTTTATTTATTTATTTATTTATTTATTTATTTATTTATTTATTTATTTATTTATGTATCTGTCGTATTAATTAATTAATTTTTTTATTATTATTATTTATGTAGGTACTCAATTAATAATTTATTTCTTATACATATTTTGTTTATTCGTGTATTTATTTATTAATTATATCATCTTTTTTTGTTCATATTATTAACTATCTTGTTTTGTAATTAAATTATTTATTTATTATTTTATTTATATATATAGGTACAAGTTAACACGAGCCAGTGACATTGACCTTCGGGAATGTGAGCCCAATGAATGTCGATGAACCAAATGCATTTGTGGGAACCTGCTGACGAAGCACCTGCACATTGCACAAGTTCAGTTCATGATACTGTATACCTTAAGCTGTCTGGTAGCAGGAATAGCTGACTCAGCGTTGCGATTGGCCGGGCAGGTATCGATTAGGTGGGTTAGGAAGTCAGTCTTGTGCTAGACGTGAACGTGTCAATACTTAATAAAATAGATCTTAAATTTAAACAACAGTTGTAATCCTTGAACTAATCCCGGTATGACCGGCGCGAACCGTTGGGCCGATTTCGATCGGCGTTCGCTATTTTTTTAATATTCACGGATGTGAAATTTATAACTGGCGCCCGAGCAGGGACCGGCAAACTGCACCTTCCTCGGCTATGAATCTGTGAAAAACCAGGACACTTCTTAATCGAGGTGACAGTAACTGTTAACATGGGAACATAGTTACTTTCCTGGTTCTTTTTTACAACTTCTGCATTCACATGGGAACATGCGGATATTCGAAAAGGCAGAAAGGTGTGGTGTGAAGATGTTCGTGCCATTAGTAGGTCGCTTTAAAACGACTAAACGGGACTAACACGACACTTCCATGCCGGTTTCTTCTTGAAAACCCTATATTATAATTTTGTTCTTTTTATATAATCCCGATATACATATGTGTTAGAATCTGTGCGGAAAAGCGATAGTAACTATGATAAAAACACTGTGAGTGGAAAATCCAAAGTTAAAAAATTCCATAAGGACATTCGAATTTGTGAAGAGGAAAATTTATCAAAAGAAAATTTATTTAAAAAGAAAATTGTGAAAAGAAAAGTTAAATTAAAAAGAAAAATATATCTCAAAGCATAAATTATTCAAGTTAAATCAAGAAGATTTTACATCTGAAAATTATTTTAGAAAATTATAAAAAGAAAAGTGAAAATTGAAAAAAATATTAATTGAAAAGTTAAAATTGAAGTTTGAAAAGAAGATTATAAATTTAATTTAAGTTAAGAAGATTTGATATCCGAAATTTATTTTAGAAAATCATAAAAGATAAAGTGAAAATTGGAAAAAATATTAATTGAAAAGTGAAAATTAAAAATCGAAAAGAAAAATATAAATATCTGAAAAATTTGCCCTAAATAAAAAAGAAAAAATCTCATACCTTAAAATGGATGAGCTCAAAAAATCTGTTCAAGATTTGACCGGTGCGGTTAATCGAATTTATGAGCAGTTAAGGACTGTTGAAAATAGAGTTGTGTCGCTCGAAGCTGCAAACAGAGTTGGTGCGGCTAGTGTCAGTGCTAATGTGAGTGAAGCGCCCTTTATAGGCCCGAGAACCGAGGCCGAGTTGAAGGAAATCAGTAAGCTCCCGGACAACGTCAAGGAGCTGCAGGTATTTGATGGGAACCCGACACAATATGTGTCGTGGATCCATAATGTGGAGTCGATTTTGAACGATTTCAAAATCGTGAGAGGTAAGCCTATCTAGAGAGCAATAATGCAACATATTCGTCAGAAAATCAGGGGGAATGCGGACACCGCATTGATTTCCTACAATATATTTGAGGATGATTGGAACGAAATTAAGCGGTGCCTGTCACTTCACTATGCTGATAAAAGGGACATTAGAACCCTTGAGCACCAGTTGAGTCAGTTCTCTCAGAAGGGGTCGAAGATCGATGAATTCTATGCTACGGTGAATCATCAGTTCTCCCTCATCATCAATAAGGTGAAAACGGAGACCTACTCAACAGAGACGGTAAACGCTCTTATAGAAACTTATCGCAACCGTGCCCTAGATGTTTTTATACGAGGGCTTTCTGGTGACCTTTCTCGTATGTTAATCATACAAAAACCCAAGACCTTGCCCGAAGCCTACACGGCTTGCTTAGAAGTACAGAATTTGAACTTCAGGAGCAACACGATCCACAATCATTTATTACCCAATACAATAACAGCTCCAATCAATCAATCCTTCAGGTTAATGAATGGCAGGCAAAATGATATGAGACCCGCGATGCCACCGAGAAAATTTTCGCATCCTGGCTCATCCCAAAATTACCGCCGAAATGATAATCCTCCACCTAGGCCAACAGCTCCAAAGCCGCATGAGAGAATGGAGCTTGGTTCTGTACAATCGAGACAGGTTGACTATATCAACCGTCCACGTAATGGAAACCCGTTTAAGAGAGGAGCCAGATCGGAGGGTTATCGCCCAAATTATGGGAAACAGCAAAGGGTGAATAACACGGAAATGTTTGAACCTGAAGTCTACGCTGATGAATATCAGCAAATTGTCGAGGACAATGTGGAAGAAGCTGTGGAAGACACGGTAAATTTTATGACGGGCGCCTCTCCAGCGTTCCATATATAGAATATATAACGCAAGAGGGCACCAAACTTAAATTTTTAATTGATACAGGTGCCAACAAAAATTTTATAAGTACGAAAATAGACCAAAAAACCACCCCTTTAGCGAAACCTTTTCCTGTACGTTGCGCTAAAGGAAATATAATTGTTAGGAAAAAAATATCGGGTAAATTTTTCGAAAAAATAGGTAATGACACGCTTCTTACATTTTATGTCTTCCCAGGGCTAGTGTCGTTTGATGGAATTATTGGTGATGACACGTTAAAGGAATTAGAAGCGGTAATAGACCGGAAAAAGCACACCCTTACTCTCAAACCTGGCATAATTATCCCCTTGAAAGCTCGTTTTTCTGATCAGGTACATTCTGTTCTTGATGAAACTCTCCCTGAAAACGTAAGGAGAAAGATTAGTGAAATGATTGGCAAATATGAATCGATTTTTGGACCAATCAATACAAGCGAAGTAATTAGAACGAATGTAAGAGCGGAAATTAAAACGAGTACAACAGAACCTGTTTATGCTAAAAGCTATCCATATCCCGCGTGCATGAGAAAAGTGGTTGATAAGGAAATAGAAAGCCTACTCAATGAGGGAACTATTCGTCCTTCAAATAGTCCGTACAACTCCCCAATATGGGTTGTGCCAAAGAAACCTAAACCATCAGGGGAAAAACAATATCGTGTTGTAATAGACTACAAACGCCTTAACGGCATTACAATTGCAGACACTTACCCAATCCCCGACATCAATTCCACGCTGGCGAGCCTTGGCAAAGCCAAGTTTTTCACAACCTTAGATCTTACTTCTGGATTCCATCAGATTCCAATGAAACCCAGTGATATACCCAAAACTGCGTTCTCAACCATGAACGGCAAGTACGAATTCCTTAGGTTGCCATTCGGGCTAAAGAACGCTCCAGCGATCTTTCAAAGGATGATTGACGACGTCCTTAAGGAGTTCATAGGAAGAATTTGTTACGTTTATATCGATGACATTATTGTTTTCGGTCGAAGTGAGGAAGACCACCTCAAGAATATTGATACTATATTCGAAAGACTCCGTACAGTGAACCTTAAGGTTAATCTCGAAAAAACGCAATTTATGAAAACACAAGTGGAATTTCTTGGTTATGTGATAACTCCTCAAGGCATACAACCTGACTCAAAGAAAGTCTTGGCTATACAAGCCATCTCGCCTCCTGAGACTTTAAAAGATCTAAAAAGCTTTTTGGGACTCACGTCCTACTACAGGAAATTTATACGCGACTATGCGAAGGTTGCAAAACCCTTAACTAACTTGACTAGAGGGGAATACGCACAGGTTAGAGCTAATGAATCGAAACGTATTCCTGTAAAATTGAATAACGAAGCTTTGCGAGCGTTTGAGGACTTGAAGACATTGTTAACATCGTCTGAAGTACTTGCCTTTCCAGATTTTGAAAGAACCTTTAATCTCACAACTGATGCTTCAAACTTGGCAATAGGAGCAGTTCTTTCCCAAGGCGAGTGGGGAAAGGATCGTCCCATAGCCTACATCTCAAAATCTCTCAGAAAACCAGAAGAGGGATATGCCACTAATGAAAAGGAGATGTTGGCAATTGTGTGGGCACTTGACAATCTCCGCTCGTACCTCTATGGTGCTAGGAAGATTCGTATATATACGGACCACCAGCCTCTTACTTATTCATTGGGAAACAAAAACCACAATGCTAAGTTGAAGCGCTGGAAAGCCCGTATAGAAGAGTATAACTGCGAAATCATCTACAAACCAGGAAAATCTAACGTAGTCGCAGATGCTCTTTCCAGGTTAAAGACTGAGGTCAATCACTTAACCGACTCAGAACGCACTGAGACGGCACAAAGTGATACATTAACCGAAAACGAATCTACCGATACTGCCGTCGAAAACTGCAGTAGCGATGCCGCTACCATTGATGCTGCTGAGTCTGAAAATGGTATTAGAACAGAAACAGCAGAAGAGGTTCAATCATCGAGCTCAACTGCCCACAGCGCAGATCAGGATAGTACGGATCTAATCCCACACGTCGAAGCCCCGATTAATGTATTCCGTAATCAACTTATTATCAAAGTAGGACCAGGTGCAACAAAAGCCTACGAAGAACCTCACCCGGGGTATTTCCGTCATTATTCCGCTATTCCCAAACCGGATAAAGAAAACTTAACAGATTTCTTAAAGAAATACCTGAATCCAAATGTGGTGAATGGTATTAAAATACCAGAGAACTACCTGACGTTGTTACATGAGGTATATTTAGATAACTTTACTAGGTATAGGTTGAGAGTCACTCAAAGAATTTTTGAGGATGTAACAGTTCCAAACAGGGTTTGTGAGTTGATTATGAAAGAACACAGGAGAGCGCATAGGAACGCTCGTGAAAACAAGGAACAACTCCTTGAAAATTACAACTTTCCAAGGATGAATAGCCTTATCAAAAAATACACTAAGACATGCGAAGTTTGTAATGTTAACAAATATGATAGACATCCAGTTAACCCGGAATTCCAATCAACCCCTATCCCTTCTTACCCTTGCCAAATTCTCCATCTGGACATAGTTGAAATTCAAAATGAAAAATTCATCAGCTGTGTCGATAAATTTTCAAAATTTGGGAAACTATTCCATATCAAGAATAGATCTGTCTTACACCTCCGGGACAAAATTATAAAAATTCTTCATTATTTTACAGCTCCGGAGTTATTGGTCACCGATAACGAGAGTAGTTTCCTTAGCCCAATCATAATCAATTTCATTAAAATGTTAGGAATACAAATTTACAACACACCTGTGCGTTGATCTGAGGTAAATGGTCAAGTCGAGCGATTCCACTCGACAATCCTAGAAATATACCGTTGCCTCAAACAAGAGCACAAAGATCTACGCCTGAAAGAACTGCTTAACATTGCAGTCGACAGATACAATCGAACAATCCACTCTGTTACCAAGCGCAAACCGAGCGACATTTTCTTTGAAAGGACTCAAAGATTTAACTATCAAAATTTTCTCGATTTCCGCACCAAGGTCAACAGAGAATTAAAACATGAGATTCAAAGAAAACAAAAAGAGACAAATCTCTATAGAAATAAGAAAAGGGTAAAGCCCAGAACTTACAAAAAAGGCGATGTGATATACACAGCCTCAAAGGGCATTAAAGCAAAAAATAAACCTCTATTCCGTAAGGAAATAGTAGCTAGGGATAATAAAGTCACTGTCATAACATCAACTGGCAGAAAGGTGCATAAGGCACACATAAAAAATGTTAAATAAAATAAAAAAAAAATAAAAAAAAAAAAGAGAAAAATGGAAAAGATGAAATTATATTCTATATTCTTTCCTGTATTAAACACAAAACTTTTTATTTCTTACTTAATAAATACAAAAGATGTAAAATTTTAAAATTCAGAAAAATTTAAATCAATATGGTAAATGTACAACTAATTAAGTAACTGAACCATTAAACAGCAAGATTAGTAAAAACGTTAATTAGCTATTAGCCTAAGATATTTTTAGATATTTCTTAGATTTTGATTAAAATTACAGACTGACCTGCCTAGCCTGCCTAGCAACAGCCCAGGGTTTGCAGCTGTTTGCCTACACGTCACCAATGGTTTCCATCAAAGAGAGCAGAGCCTGGATAATCAACGGCAACTTCAACCTCATCCATGTCATCAACCTGAGCCAATTCGAGCATCAATTAGAAGAAGTATCTGAATCAATCAAAAAGAACTTTCGGGACTTAGACAGGAAACAGTTGGTTCAGTTTCACCTTAACCAAATAACTGACCGTATCAACCTGCTGAAAGCAAAGCCATTGAGGAAACAGAGAGCAATCGAATGGATTGGTTCTGCACTGAAATGGGTTGCAGGAACTCCAGATGCAGCGGACTGGAATAGCATCCTCCAAAGTCAACAGAAAATTGTGGAAAATAACAACCAGCAGTACAAGGTGAATGAGAAGATCTCCAATGTAATAGAAGACATGACTAGGAAAATTAACTGGGTCATTGAGAACTCTAATCATGAAATAATGGTGGCAGATATTCAAAGGTTCGAACAGGACATCATTCAACAAGTCTTGCTAATCAAAGAGGAAGTAAACGAAATCGTACGAGCCTGCCAAATGGCAAAAAGTGGCATTATCAATACAAATCTCCTGAATCATGATGAAGTTACCATGCTAATAAATGAATTTGAGACGCTTCCATATGAAAATGAACTTGAGGCCATCGAGTTCTGAACACCGTCAATTTACGCCAACAATTCAATGCTCTTATACATACTGTCAATACCAAAGGTTAGGAAGAACGACTATAACATGCTCCTCGTTAGACCTACAATCCTCAATGACAAACAAGTGAACATCGAATTCAACAGAGTCCTAGTCAACCAAGACGAAACCTATGGCATCGTGGAAAATTGTCTCTCCATCAACAACTCTACGGTCTGTAAAGAAGAAGCTCTCCAGAAGGTTCCAGAAGACTACTGCCTGTCTAGGCTACTTAAAGGAGGCCAAGCGGCATGCACTTATCGTACTAACACCAATGAAGTCATCGAGCTGATCCAAGAGGATACCATCTTCCTGACGAATTTTAATGGCGAACTTATATCTAACAACTCGATACAAACCTTATCAGGAACTTATATTGTGCGATTGAACAACGAAACCATCCAAATTAAGAACAGGACGTTTTCGAGTACAAGCTCTACAGTATTGCAAGCTTTACCACCAATTATGACGAGCATCACTAACGAAGGCCACAAAATAGATGTGCAATTTGTCCATAGCATTAGTCTTCGGAACATAGAACGTCTCAGTAACCTTACGAAAAAAGTACAAATTTCAACAGTTTCGGACGCTCTCATCCTCTTGTTGCTCATCTCGTTCGCATGCATCATATGGCGGAAGGTTAGCGGAAGGCTTAATCTCCCGACCATAAAACTACCACAGGAAACACCAAACCACAATTAGAAGGACATGCGGTTGCCAAGTACTGACGTCACTGATCTACGGGACGTAGATTTTGAAAGGGTGAATAGTTAACACGAGCCAGCGACATTGACCTTCGGGAATGTGAGCCCAATGAATGTCGATGAACCAAATGCATTTGTGGGAACCTGCTGACGAAGCACCTGCACATTGCACAAGTTCAGTTCATGATACTGTATACCTTAAGCTGTCTGGTAGCAGGAATAGCTGACTCAGCGTTGCGATTGGCCGGGCAGGTATCGATTAGGTGGGTTAGGAAGTCAGTCTTGTGCTAGACGTGAACGTGTCAATACTTAATAAAATAGATCTTAAATTTAAACAACAGTTGTAATCCTTGAACTAATCCCGGTATGACCGGCGCGAACCGTTGGGCCGATTTCGATCGGCGTTCGCTATTTTTTTAATATTCACGGATGTGAAATTTATAACTTACATACTTATATTTATTGCTGTGATACATCTGTATTTGTAATTATTTTCAGTAGTAAGGTAGGATAAATGCACCATATCTCTGTAAATTGTGCAATCTAGGTTTTTAATGGAAAGGTTATAAGAATTAAGCTACCATAAAGATCTATCTATATATCTAATCGTATGAAAAACCGAAATCTGCGATGAGAAATGTCTAAACACGATTATTAAGAGCTCAAATTTTCACAGATGTCTTTTTTCGCTTAACTAAAACTTTTGAGCCTGTTTGCAAGAAAATCAAAAACAAAATATTTGTTGGCACAATCTAATTAATGTAGGTACGAACATATAGGTACATATGCTAAAATAAAAAAAAAGTATAAGAAATACCTTTAATAGATACCTAATTATTGTTTAAAACAAAAATCCCATAAAATTTAGATACAATCCTACCATTGTACAAACAAAACCGTCTCTGTTTACAGAAAAATTGAATTTGCGCTACAGGTAAAAAAAATAGGCAGTTTGGCCAAAAACTATTATTTTGGTCTTAGATAAGTTTAAAAAACTGTCGTGTAAGTTTATATATTTATAATGTATATATAATAATGTATGTAGTATAATTGTCTAGTAGCATAAATTTAAAACAAATTCATAAATTGCTAGATTATCATCTTAACAGACTTTTGATGTAGGTAGGTAGATACCTATGTAACTACTTTTTTTTTAATAATAAATCAACACCATATATATACATAATGTGCCTATATAAGAAGTAGAAGGTAATTTATGTAAATTATAGTTTTTGATATAAGAATCTTTGTATTATTATTTATGTAAAACTTACTGACGATGGAAGCATTGCTTCCGAAATGCATTTAAGTAAATAAATAAATAAAATAAGTGTTTGTAAGTTATTCAAAATATCTTTTATTTATTTCATGAAAAAACACGTTGAAAATCTCCAATATCAAATCAAGTAAGAATCTTACCAAAAATCTACTTAGCAGTTTTATTCTAATGCTGCCGTGCTAAGAAGCAAAAATGTATCTGTATTTTGGGCATTTTGAGATGAGATAAATGCGTTTTTCTTTTGTTGATGAAGGTAGGTACCTATCTACATTGTATTTCTCTCTTTTAGATTATATTTATATCTGCAAATATGTACCTACTTGAATTCTTGAAATAAGTGCTAAAACGACAATTTTTTTCAAAAATAGCATGGTTCCTTGACTGAACTTAATTTATTTAGTTTTGTTACCTATGTAGCTGTTTTTAAAAACAACAAAACAAAAATCTATATAGGTATGTATTTACCTGCCTATGCCTACATTATATAAACAACATACCGACCAATATTGTTTATTAAAATATATATCTTCTGTAAAAGGTCCCCAAGTTTCATACAATAAACATTAATTTCCTACCTAAAACAAAATATTTTTTTAATCTCTTGTCAGTACAAAAATTCTAAATGCAAAACTGCAAACAAAATATAAATGGAGATTCCACGATGTACCTACTTAGAGAAAACAATCGCACAAAAACACCCACCCCCTCACAGATTGAAGGACGATACCTATAGCTAAGTATGTACATAAATACCTACCTTACGAAAATACATAAATTGTAAGATCATCGTAATCATAATTTTGATCAAACCAATGAAATTACAAGTAATCACTAATTTACATGAGAGTTGAAATACCTACTTCGTTCCCTAATATTTTCAAACTTAAATTTCTTTTGTTTTGATTCTGATCGACACAACTTCAGAGTCCAGAAAATAAAATAAAATCTGTATTGTATGTAAGTAGGTAGGTAGGTATATTTTATTCTCATTCATTATCTTTTTTTTTCTTAATGCATTTGCCAAGCACAAGATACAACAACAATACACAAGGACGAAGAACCCAACCAAGAAAAAAATCTAAATCTCTCTAAAAAAAAAAACGAACAAAAACAAAACACAGGCAATTCATTCTTTCGATCTGTCTGTAGGAAAGAAAAAATGAACAAACTAAAATAGTTCATATTCAGGTACCCATCTCTTTTCTTCCTACTGACAGAAGCCAAACTCTGAACATTAAATGAATTCTTTTCCTGTGGTAGGCATAGGTCCAGCAACAAAATAGCAAAAGAATGCAGAGAGAATATGTGGGAAAACAGATGTAAGCAACTTTTGAGTGATTGCTTATGGCTTTCAAAGCTTAGATACACATGTTGGTGGACTCATGGTGATTTAGATTTTCAGGCACAGATTTTTGTTCTACGTGCGACATCTTTACTTGTTATATTATCTTTGTTATTAGTTTAATATTAACATTAACGCTAATTAAATATCAAATAGACACTTGAATTGTTCTCTTCTCTCTCGTGTAATCATTTGAAAAAAATGTCAAGTGAAAAAAATCAGAGTAATAAGAGAAAAAAACTAACCCCAGCCCATACCCCGACCTCCAGTCGAAGCCCACGATTTTTAACTTTCGATTTATTTGAAGAGCGTCTGCAACAATTATATACAAAGATTAATTCTGACATCAACGGTATTCGCAACGATCTCTCAAACAAAATTGATAATCTGGAGCGAACTTGGACTGAGCGTTTTGGTGCTCTGCAAACCCAACTTAACAACATCGCCGAGAGAGTTGACATAGTTGAAGCAAAAACAATTCAATTAACGACTGTAATGCCTGAAGTTAATACTTTGCAACAACAACTTGACCAAATGGAGTGAAGGGAACTGGCCTCTGATGCTGTTTTGTTTGGAGTTCCTGCACTACCAAATGAAAACTTAAGTGAAATATTTAAAAATCTGTGCCATACAATTCAGTGCGATGCTCCAGTTTTAAAAGACATTTTTCGCCCTAAACACCCGAGGCCTGATAATGCACCGATAATTATAAAATTTAAATCGCCACAAGAAAAGAATTATTTATTGAAGGCTACCTCTCTTTTTCGTAATCAAAGAAAAACATCTCTTTTACTTAAAGACTTTCTGCCAAATTCAAACTCTACAAGTGCAGTTTTTCTCAACGAGAGCCTAACACATAAAACTCGTTCTCTTTTACAAAAAGCGGTTCATCTGAAGAAAAAATCTAAATTGTTCTCGGTGTTTACGATTTCTGGGTCTCTTTATGTAAAACGGAATGAAACTGAAAAAGGACTTAAGATTGATGACGTCGAAAGTTTGTGTGCTGCTGCGACTTAAGTATGGTTCGTCATATGCCTACATACCTATATCAATTTCAATTTTCATCTCATCACTCAACACTCTTCTATCTTTGTATATAAACTCTATAGTAATACCATGGAGACGTTTTTATTAGTTGGGTGTGTGATCGATGGTGCGCTGGCGTCGCTAAAGTTGCTTCAACATTTTTAAAACTGAATTATCAACATTCGCATGTGTATCTGGTTTTGTTGTTGATTTTTCGGTATGAATTCTCTTTTCTCTTTTTTTTGCTATGAATGAATTTTGAAAGCAATGGTGGTGGGTTTTTTTTCTTAATTTTTTGCTGTATCATCTGTTTTCCGTGCGTTCGTCTGTTTTTTCGTTCTTCTTGAATCCAAAGAATTTTATGCAAGGATTTTGTTTTTGTTTGTTTTTTTGATTTGTTGAGAGATTTCGATTTTTTTCTTATTTGGGTTCTTAGTCGTTGTGTTTTGTGGTTGTATGTGTTTGACGAGGTGCAATAAGAAAAAATAGATTTTATTTTTCTGAATTAACAATTTTGTAGATCAGAATCAAAACGAAAGAAATTTAAGCTGAAAAAATGAAACAGCGATGTACCTACATATTTCAACCATTTTTCATGTAAATTATTGATTTCTGGAAATTTCATTGTTTTGATCGAAATTTTCATTAGGTACGATGATCTTACAAATAATTCTCGTTAGATAAGTATGCATATCGTCCGTCAGTCTGCGAGGGTGTGTTTGTGCGATAATTATATCTATGGGTAGCAGAGATGTGAAAGAATGCATTAATTTCAGTATTGCAATCAATTGATTAAAAAGACGTATACATATTTTGAAGTATTTTTACTTCACCTCAGTACTTCAACTTCAAATGTAATTCCCAACTCAATAAAATTCGATGTGGTTAATGTTTGAAACAAAATATTGTAGACAAAATATTTTTCAATTAGGGTGGTCCAGATAAAATATTTTAGCAGATTTTGTAATTTTACAATAGGGTGCATTTTAAAAATTTTATCTACCATGTTCTTAAAGGAAATTCTATAAAATTCGGTGTGGTAAATACTTGAAACAAATTCTTGAACAAAAAAAGTACTTTTACAGATTTAGGATGAATTATATTTTAAGTATACAGAAATCTTGTGAAGCATACCTAATGGTATTTTGAGAAAAAATGTTTGAGTATTTTCATAGAAGGGTGTCCCAAAAAATGCTATCTTTTATGTTTTCCAATGGAGCCTTGTATAAACAGTGAGGTATATATGGGGGCATGCCGGCCCCTGCAGCCCCCCCCCCCCCCCCCGCGTGGGCACTTTATAAAATTTGGGGAAGAAGCGAGGTTGGGTGTATGCAAAGTTTCTTTTGTATTTAAAGAATCTGGATTTAAAGAAACTTTTAATTTATCCTATGCATCTAATGTCAACATGAGTTTTTTAAATATACATACAGGGTGTCCCGGACTTGAGTGGAAGTATTTAAGGGTGTGGTTCTTGGGGTTATTCTGAGAAAAAATTTTATGGGGGGAAAGTTGTATCTTCCCTCCCTGAGGCCCAAAGTTGCACATTTGAAATTTTCAGACATGAAAATGTAATGCATTATAAAAATTCACATTACCTAGGTACTACCAACTGTACGATTGCAGCAAATTTATATAATTTCTTAATACGTATGTTTGTGTCTAACATACCTTTGTACATATATAAAGTAGTTGTATTGTTCAAAGCATACCCACTTAAATCATAAAAAAAAACGAACAAACATTCGAGTTTTATACCGTAGTAGTTTTAGGTCGGTTCTCTTCATCATTAGTCAACTTGCCGAAAACTTCGGAGTTGGCGAACTCTAGAGTTGATTACAAATCGAGAGTTGGATGGCAAGTTGAAAATTGATTTTCTTCACTTCTTAAATCCTCAACTCGGGAGTTGAAATTTGAAAGCTGGCCTACTTCAGATTTTCAAAATATCCCTGGGATATTTGTGACAGGTAAGTATATTTCAATGGCAGATTTGAATAAATTGCGTCTATTCAATTTGAAATTAATGTTTCAGAATTATTTTTGTTGTCAAAGCTTAAAAAAAATAATTAATTGCGGAAAAAAACAAAACAAACTACCAAAAGTTGGCTTTAAAAAAAGGTATAATACTTAATTGTAAGTATAACCGTTATTTTTTAATATTTGTTTTACATTTTTAGTACTTTTTTTATAAAATTGCCCTTCCCGCCCGAAAGGGGGGAGATAGACCCCCTCCCATTGTAAAAAATGCTTGTATTAAACTGTTCTACAAAAAAACCGTTATAATTTCTTGGCGCCTAAGTAATCGTATGCTTCCCAACTTATATATAACAGAAGAAATAAGATCTAATAAAATAATAATTTTTCTTAAAATATAGCTTAAGTGCTTAACTGCCAGATATCCAAAGGATATTTTAACCAAGCAAAAAGAACAAAACGCGCTAGAAAAAACGTTAAGCAAGAAAAAACTTTAAAAAACTAATTGCACCTAGCACAACGTACATACAGGGTGTCCTGTAAATAATGGATAACCTTGCAACTGGTTGTAGCAGGCCTTATGACCTTTCCAGAAAAAAATATAAAAAAATATTTTCCCAATGGTTACTATGTTATGATGTTTTTTCCAAAAGTTGTTAACAAGTACTACTTTCCTCAAATACGTGAACGCTACGACCATGGATGAACAATTTTTACTATTTTTCTATTTTTGTAATATTCTAGAATAACTGTTGTAATAGATGGGTGATAAAATTTAATAGTAGTTATTGCATTTTTTTTATTATAATTTTTTAAAATATTTTTTTCAGTACAAAAATTTATTTTCAAAAAAGTTTGACCACCTCTAATAAATTAAAATTGTATGAGAACATGAATGGCCAATAGGCCAACTGCTTCAAAAAGTTGTTTATTTAATGCACTTTCCAAAATGGTATAACACATGCTTGTGTATAAACAAAATAACCAAGAAAATATGTCAATCATCTTATAAACCAGTTTTTAACATTTTCGCAAAATGTCTATCAAAATGTTACAATAACCTCCAAATTTGGGTTGGACAAAGATTTTCTCTTTTGATGTGTAAGAGGGTTCATTGCAAGTATAGAACTAAATTTTAGGTGTTGAAAGCTCCACCATTTGGCCACCATATTGAAGAACGAGTTCTAAAAAGTTCTCCGTGACAACTTAAATTTTATTAGTCTTAGAAAAAAACTTTGGTACAAATTTGTAGCAAATTCAGTTTTCTTCATTTACATTTACATTTACATTTATTTATTTATTTGAAGGCATTCACATTAAGAAGTACAATCTTATAGATAGTGAAGCTTAAAGATGCATTTAACAATTTAAATTTTTAACAATTAAATTAAATAAAAGAGTGTTTTCGAAATTGAATAAAAAAGAAAAAGGAAAAAACAAAAATCGAGTTTAAAATTACAAAAAAAAATCAATAAATATTTTTAAGTACACACCTCTCCATTTAAAATAAGGAAAAATAGTACAAATAGACAAGAGAAAAAAAATAAAAAAGAGAAAAAGAAAAAGAAAAGAAAAATAACATAAAGAAAAGATGCTGTAGCATAAATTAGCCAATGTTTTGAGTGAAAAAGGACCTAAGCTCCAACCTAAACCTATCAGTGCCACCGAAACCACGAACATGCCTTGGTAAAGAATTCTGCCGCTCAGATGTAAGGCAAGAGAAACGAGGTTGGATAAGTTGACGAGATCTCATTGAGGTACTATAGCGTATTTTGTTAAATAAGTAACTAGGCTGATTAGTTTGAATTATATTAGAGAGCAGGATAAGAGATCTGTAACGAATAAGATGATCATATGACATATTATAAAGAAGTTTGGAGAAATGTGAAATCCGATCGAAACGTCTTACGTTAAATACGTAACGTGCGATATTGTTGAAAGCGATGTTAAGTTTCCTCCTGCTAATAGAATCGCAGTTTCCAAAAATTTCACAACCATAGTTAAGATTAGGAATAATAAGTGTTTTTGCTAGCATCATACGTGTTCTTTGAGGGGTAAATTGGTGAGACATCCAGAGCTGGCGAAGTGTTCCATAGACTTTCCCAACAGCTGCATTGATATGATTATTCCAAGTCAGTGTCCTATTAAAAACCATTCCTAGATTTCTTGTGGTTTCGACATAATCAATTTTTGAACCTTGAAGGGAGATTTCAGGGAAGTAGGAAAGGTCTAATGGTTTCTTACTAATGACTATGCATTTTGTTTTTAGTGGGTTAAGAAAAAGCCCATTCTTCTCAGACCAAGTGGAGATCTTATCTAAATCAGTATTTATTGTATTTGCGCAGTCCTCTAGCAACCCAAGGGGGCAACTCTTATACAATTGGACATCATCGGCATACATTTGTATGGAAGAGGATACTAAAGAGGGAATTTCATTAACATATAATGAAAACAATAGAGGTCCAAGTATGGAACCTTGTGGAACCCCTCTGCTGTTAGATAAAAAGCTGGAAATTTCATCACCTAACGAGATAGCTTGTGTTCTGGACTTCAAATAAGATGACATGAGTTTAACTGCAGACATTGAGAAACCAAATAGCGTCAAAAGCTTGTTACAAAGGTTGGTATGGTCAACCGTGTCGAAGGCCTTCGAAAAATCCAATAAAACCAAAAATGTTATTTTTTCCTCATCCATAGACCCTCTTATATTGTCTACAACGTCAATAACTGCAGAGATACAGCTGTGGTGCTTCCTAAATCCAGATTGCATTGGAGAAAGCAAGTTATTGGTGTTGATGTAAGAGTTTATTTGTTTCTGAAGCACTCTCTCAAATACCTTAGATAAATAAGGAAGTATGGAAATGGGCCTGAAATCTTTACTGGTAGGACTCTTACGAATAGGTATAATTTTTGATTTTTTCCATTGAGGAGGGTAGAAACCGGTGGTTATAATAAAGTTGAAAACGTGCTCTAGTGCTGGGAGAAGTATAGGCAAAATAATTTTGATAAATTTTGGATGAATTCCATCAAAACTAAAAGCATGTGATTTGACAGATAGCAAACATTCAACGTCTACTGTCTACACAAGAGAATTCAAAGGTGCCAGTTTGGTAAAGTTCATGTGCGGCATTCAAATTTAAAGGTAAAACATTCAAGTTAGGAAACGGAATTGTAACAAAGCTCTTATTCAATTGGTTTATGTCCAGGCCAGTGTCAACATTTTGTTTTATTTTACCCACTCCCAATTCTCTTAGGCTACGCCAAAGCTCGCTACCTTTTAGTGATGGGTTAATTTTGCTTTCATAAAATTTCTTTTTAGCAAGCTTAATTTTGGTTACAGCTAGATTGCGCAAAGAACGATAGACCTGCAATTGAGAATCCAATCTGTAACGCTTCCAGTCACAATATGCTCGGTTTCGTCTTTCAATGATTTGTCGAATTGCAACAGTGAACCAAGGACATTGACCATGCCTAACACGTCTAACTTTTAATGGCACATGACTATCAAAAAGAACACGGATATTATGATTAAGAAACTCAACTTGATCATATACAGATGTCATATAAAATACACGATTCCACTCAATATTTCGAGCATCCAATTCCAAAAAATTATAATCAATGTTGAAAAAATCCCTATATTCATAAGTTAAGTCAGGGCAGATAGCCGAAAAATCAAAAATTAAATATATAAGGTCATGCTTTGAGAAAGCAATTGTATAAGAGTGTAAAAATGGGAGAAGGATCAATATTTCTGTTGGGTCTATAAACAGATCCAATTAAAAGATTACCAGATGAAGATTTAATTTCTACGAAAACATAATCAACTTCACTCCCAATCATAGATTTACACTTCAAAAAGCATTTCAACCCCTTTTTAACATAAAGTGCAGCACCTCCACCAACTCTTCCGATTCTGTCTCCACGAAAAATGTTATATCCATTCACCTTATACACCTCATCGTTGATACTATCACAGAACCAAGATTCTGAGACACAAACAACATCCACCGTAGAACCTTCAAAAAGATCTCTAAACTCATCAAGCTTAGGTAGCAGACTCTGCGTATTCATATGACACACCCTTAGACCAGGTTTTTGGTTACCAAAAACATTGATCATTGATCGAGAGATTCCATTAACTCCGTCGCCCATGGAATTTAAAAACTCATAATTCGATTGCATAGCTGTTATAAATTAATAAAAACAGAGGCAATGACATGAAGCAAGGCACAAATGACACCAAAAGCATACTCAGAGGATAGGCTACATTTCCAATCATATTGGCTAGTTAAGAGGAAAGAGAAAAAGGAGCAAAAAAGAAAAAAAAAAGTACGAAATGGAGGCGTATGTATCGACAGTTTATAAGAAAAATATTTTCTAAACAAAATTATTTAGCTATAAAATTAATGAAGCTATAAAAATTATCTATAAAAGAAAGAAAAATATATAAAAATTTTAAATTATGAAAAAGAAGAAAAAAAATTAAATATATTGAAATTAAAAGTTTGAGAACAACTGATCATAAAAATTTAAAGCTGGAAATCATCTTTGAAGGCTGGCAATATCATGCAATTTTTCGATGTCATCTACTTTGGCTGCTTCATCGTTAGAGTGACGTTTGACAAATACCCCTCCACGCATAGTAAACACCGAAAAAAGATGTTTTTGTTTTTTTAATTGGAGTGCAGTGTGAAGTATATTGTTATTTTTCTTTGTAAGACACTCGCGCAAGTAAACAGGAGATTCTGAGTTTAATCCAAAGTCGTTTAAGTTTAATTGTTTGTTATTTTGTTTTCGGTATCGGGCAACAGATGTTAAAACATGATTTCTATCATAAGCTGATTGAAATTTTATTATTATCGCGGAGGTGTTATTATTTTGTCGTGTGCGAGTGCGAAAAATATCATTTGCTGGCGGTCTAATGTTTAACACATGACATAAATGATTGAAAAGGGATTTAATGTTTTCATTTTCTATGTGCGGGATTCCAAAAAGAACCGCGTCGCGTGAAATATTTTTGTTCTCGTGTTCCTCTTGTATAGTTTTTATTTCATCAAGTTGTAATCGTAGGTCAGTGATTTCTGAGTGGGTGGCTGCCAAATCTGTATGTACCTTTGACAGCGATGTTTGCGTTTGATTAACTTCGGTTTTAATAGAATCAATATCGTTTTTTGATGTAGCTTGATTAATTTCTAGTTGTTCGACTTTGGAATTTATAACCGCGATAGATTTGTTAAGTTCGGCAAATTGCAGATCAATTTCATTCGCGAGTGTGTCGTTATTTTCTTCAATTTTCGATGATAAGAGTGAAATAATCAACTCACTTTGACTTTTAAGTTTTTCATCCATTTTTGCAAGCAAGATGTTTTCGTCTACGGCCATTTTTTTGGATATTTGTTGAGTGGGATCAAGAGATGTTCGAGGTGAGTTTATTCCTTGTAAATCGGGTTTGGAGTTTGATCTTACTCGTTTTTGGCTGGACATGATGAAAGTTTAGGTTGTAGGTTGTATAATACAAATGAAGTAAAACACAAAGAAAGATTTCAACAAAAAGAAAAATTTGCTTTGGCAGATAACTTTAACTTTAAAAAGAAAGAATATAATGTTGTTTTATTTTAGTGTCACTGTCACTCGGAATTATTGATTTGTTTATTTGTTTATGTTCCAACAACTGTGGGTTTTCACTTTAATTTAAGAGCCAAATGCGTTACTTTTAATTGAAATTTTAAGAGATCGCCAGCCGAGAGAAAAAACACGTCTATTCAGTAGCTCGAATCATACCCAATTTAATTTATGTTAATGCACTTTTTACCCTTAAGTTATAAATAAAAAAGTTATAATCAAAATTTAAACATTGAAAAAATTCATATGTTTCTGAAACATTGAAACAATATCTGAAACGTACCGTAATCTTTAGAGGCATTTTTGGGATATCAAAATGAAAAAAGGGGGCGCGGCAGTGGGCGGATTTGAACAAAAAATATGTTTAAAATCTTTTCTAGCTCATGTAAATCAACTCTGAAAATTTCATCTAGATCAATGGGGCCTTTCCCGAGATATAGAGACATGATGAAAGTGGTTGTGGTTGTAGGTGGGTATACAAAAATCACCTCCATATTTTTCTTACCCATACAAACAAATTCTAATACCTCAAATAATCATTAGAGCTGTTTTTGAGCTATTTATAAAGATATAAAAGTGGAAGTGGCGGTGGGCAGATTGGAACAAGAAATATTTATGAATATGATTCATGCGAATCAGCTCTGAAAATTTCATGCAGATCGTATGAGCCGTTGCGAAGATATAGAGACATGACAAAGATTCTTTTTTGTTACCCACCCAACTGATCAACTAAATCAAATGACAACCGCCGCCTGCCTATGCAACGTACTGACCATATCGAAATCCAACAATATTTTTTTTCTCGAATAACTGAAAAACCTACCTACAACAATAAAAATAACAAAAAACAAATACAAAAACACCCACCCCACGATGCCCAACTGACCTACATTAAGAACCAACCCAATATCTATCAACCCACCAACACCAAAGGCAACCACTTTAAATACTTACCTACATACAGGAGCAGCAGCAGCCGAGTATAACAACAAAAACACACAAAAATAACAAAACACGAAAGTAAAAAACCACAAAAAATATACATGCCTAACTAAATGACAACATAATCAGGGTTGCCACTTTTCTGCAATTGCAATAGATCCACTGCATTTTTTTCTCAAAATAAATCTACTGCACTTGATTTTACGAACAAAATTACCCTCCACGCCTTAATAATAATATGATATGTTTAATTTATGGCTATTTTGTTTGTTTTTTTATGTTTTGAAGAAAAAACAAATGTTATATTTTATTTATTTTTTCAGTTTTGTTCGAATGACATAATTAGTTTTTGAATAAAAAAAAAAAAATTAAAAAAAGATATCTACTGCGAAAATATCTACTGCACTTTTTTTGCAAATCTACTGCGAAAAATTTTCTGAGGTGTGGCAACCCTGAACATCATACTTACCTACCAACCTACAAACAATCTACAATCATACATACACATAAAACACGAACAAACGCATTTTTTTTTCTTTTTGCTTATTAAGGGAAGATCCGACTCCTTCGTAGTGCAACAGGGTGTGAGACAAGGGGATGTTCTATCGCCAATTCTCTTCCTGCTGGCGATGGACGACGTATTGACGGCCAGTGTTGGTACAGCTGAGCGACAGGGCATTCAATGGAGACCGTTCGAAAGGCTCAGTCATTTAGACTATGCCGATGACATATGTCTACTGGCAAATAACATCAGTGGGCTGAACGGGATGTGCCAAACACTGCAAGTGAAGGGAGAGTCGAGTGGTCTAAGAATTAACAGCAAAAAGACAAAAATAATGCTCACAGGCCGCTCCACACAGCAGCGTATTATTTTACAGGAGACGCCAGTTGAAGTAGTGGAACAATTTAACTACCTTGGCAGTATTGTTTCTGCAAACGGTGGTACGGATCTGGACGTTAAAAGTAGAATAAATAAAGCTCGTGCTGCCTTCGGTACTCTGTCCCCAATTTGGAAATCCAGTCAAATCTCCTTACGCACTAAGTTGAGATTCTTCGAATCCAATGTCAAATCCGTGCTGTTATATGCTTGTGAAACCTGGAAAGTCACGTCTACCATTTCGAAGAAATTGCAGGCTTTTGTGAATCGCTGTCTTCGCCACATTCTAAAGATTCGCTGGCCACAAATAATATCAAATGAGGAATTGTGGCGCAGGACAAGTCAAGAGCGGCTGGACGTCGACATAAGAAAGCGTAAATGGCGTTGGATTGGTCACACACTGAGGAAACCAAACGATGAAATTGCAAAGCAGTCCTTTGAATGGAATCCTCAGGGTGCACGGCGGGTTGGAAGACCAAGAACAACATGGAAATCAACTGTCTTAGCGGAAGCAGAATCCCAGAGAAAGACGTGGCCACAGCTTAAGTACCTTGCAGCAGACCGTGAAGGATGGAGACGTTTTGTTGACGCCCTATGTCCCAGCCGGGGTTACAGGACACGATGATGATGAAGGGAAGAGCGCCGAAAACCAACGACAACCTTCCCCCAGCAAAGCATCTTCACAACTTAAAAGTAAAAATGAAAATGACAACTAAAAATATACAAAGATGCAAGCATGGTGTTTCAACATGTGTCAAGCAACATTCATGGGTGTGTCAACATGGGTGTGTCAACATCAGACGGTGTGTCAACATTTATCTTCATGATATTACTATAAAGTTCATATACAAAGCTTCTATCAACATAATATGAGGCCATGAGCGCAATAGTGGCCTAACTGCATTTTTCAATATTTTCAGTAGAGCAAAAATAAGAAATGGGTTGTTTTCAAACACTTGTTGTTTTAAAATAAAGAAACATACGCTTGATTTTCTTTTTGCAATATCATCAAAAAATAAAATATTTTTGACTCTGTATCCATAATCCTTCAAAGTACCGTTATATCTGATTTTAAAGTCAGATAGGCCACTATTGCGCAGAGTAAAAAAATATAAAAATTAAAATCCTGTAAAGATAGGCCAATCATTTGTAAATAAAACTGATTTCTATGAGTTTTTTCTTATATATTTTTTTTAATATGTACGTTGAAATTTAAAATTTTTATTCACTTTCAGATGTGTTTGAATCCATAAAAGCTTTTGTAGTATTTGTAAATTGTTATTCCTGTGATCTGTGTAAGAACTATGATGTATTAGCGGGTATTAGGATATAAACTATCAAAGTTAAAGCTTGCTAGTAGAACGAGAGCCCACAGCAGATTTTGAGTGTGCATGATACAAAAAAAGAAGTATAGGAGTTGACAACTTGGCTAAAACTTATTCAAGAAATCAAGGTCTTGGTAGTCCCCAACAGGGGCTTTTGTGATTAAACAATGCATCGAAATCAAAATATGAATGCCTCTCTCCCTAGATAATGATCAGATCACGGATCACGGAATTTGAGACCACTTGAGTCTATTGTAAGCCCTGCCAGATAATTTAAAGAACTTCAAAGTTCAAAGCGAAAAACGGGTTTTTGAAACGGTCTGGTAGGGCGAAATATACACGCACAAATGAGCAGAGTTGCATTACCCAGGAAGGGGTGAAAACCAACTTTGGTTAGCACAATTATTACTCTCGATGTTGTGTTTAATCACTATATCCCCGGTTACGGACCGCAAGACTTTGATTTCTTGAATAAGTTTTACTCAAGCTGTCAACTCCAATATTTCTTTTCTTGATACCATTCACACCCTAAATCTTCAAATGTTAAAACAATATGTAGGGTTGGTCTTTGAAGCTCATGAATCTTGAGTCGGTTAACCTTTAGTCCTTCTCTAGAGATCATTCTATTTGAAATTTCCGATTTCAAAGTGGAGAAGAAGTGCGTTTTGGTAGTTTTTATGACATGGAATGGTTTTTTTCTCGCTGAGCCTATGAAACTCTAACTTTATGGCTAATCGAGGGTGGTTATCAGGGTACTGACTTATGTGTAGTTCATTGTCACCTGTGAGCAAATAGTTAAATAATTGGCCTAACTTAAAGTTTCAAACAATAAAATCAAATATGCGAGCGCAATAGTGGCCTTTAAAAAAGATAGGCCACTCTTGCCCTTAAGCTTTTAATTTTTTTGTGTTTGGCCTAAGTACAAAAGTCCTATAACTTTGGCATGAAGCCGTCAATTTGAAAAATTGAAATGCAGAAATGTTGCTCAATGCATACAGATTCAATTTTCGTCGTAAACTGAATTTCGATAAAATTGCAGTTAGGCCACTATTGCGCTCACGGCCTGATATATTATTTATTGCACCTTTTAATGAAATAATAATTTGGGCACCTTACTTTTCTTTGCTTATTTTAACATTTATTTATTATTTTTTTTTTTTTTTATTTACTTTTCTCATTTATTAATAATTCATTTACTCTCTTTAATCTATTTCGCTTTTTTGTAAGATAAACATCGATGGTTTATTTGAATGTTGCTTGTTTTTATTTTATTTTCTTGTTCTTTTAAATTTTTCTGTGCTTTTTTATGTTCTATTCTCTTTTTACTTGCGATATAGGTACTATAGGGCAAGTTTTGGATTCGTGCAAAAAAAAAATTTCGAGATAACAATCAAACATGACATTACGATGATAGAGAACACGAAAAAGTGGGTGGCACAATTCTGTCTGTCTGTCTGTCTGTCTGTCTGTCTGTCCGTACCTCAACCTACAGCCTAAACCACTGAAGCGATTTTCTTCAAATTTTGAACTTAAGGTTTTTTTGTAACTCTTCAGAGGGGAAATTGAAATTTTTTTTTTAGCTCAAAAAATAACGGTACTTGCCATACAACCGTTAAGGAAAAACTTATTTATCTCAAAAACGACTCCAACGATTTTGATAAAAAAAATCAGTGTATTATTGTAGATATCATGTACCTTTTAATAAGAAAAAAATTCACCAAAAACATTAATTAACGGTACCTGCCATATAACGGTTTTTTTGATTTTTGGTTTTCTCATAAACCACTCATCCGATTTCAATAAAATTTTTTGCACAAAAGCTTTGTTAGAATATTAATAATACTGCATACCAAAATTTTTGAAAAAATAAATTTTGGATTTTTAAAAAAAGATTCAAAATTTTTTTTGGAAAATTCAATATTTCAAAAACGGGTTGATGAATTGTTTTGAAATTTCAGTTTTAAATGTATATTAATATATACTCAAAATTGGCATACCAAATTTTTTTTTGAAAAATGTTACAAAAATTTTATATATAAAAAATTAATTTTTAAGAAAACGGCTCCAACGATTTTAATTTTTTTTTTTGCATATATTCATATTTTTTCAAGTAATCAAATGGCATACTTTTTTTTTAGCTCTAAGTTATTTATCAGAAAAAAAGAACGATTTAAATATGCTTTTCATACTTTTTCTATAACTACTTGATTATTTTTTTAAAGTTCTTAAGTCCCACACAACTTGAACATAAGAGCAAGTACGTGCGATCCAGTCGTGCATTTTATTTACTATGAACAGAGCAGTTTATAACAATAGGGGTACGAATAGCACAACTGAAAGTTTGCACACGATGATAAACATTTTGTGTAAGCAAAGAGTTGGTCTTCACAAATGCCATTTTAATGCACAAAGTGTGGTAAAGAAAATTGAAGAACTACGGCTAGTGTTTGAAAATGGAAATTTAGATGTAATTTGTATATCGGAGACCTGGCTCAACGCAAACCTAGTCTGTAATTATTTTGCTCTAAGCGGGTATAATTTGTTTAGAGCTGATTGGCATAATCGGATTGGGGGAGGCGTAGCTATCTATATAAAAAAATCGTTTAAACCTAAGCTTGTAAGATGTTCTCTTCCAACAGATAATTTCCAATACATTTTCTTGGAAGTTTTAAATGGTGGCGTTAAATGTATTATTGGAACAGCTTACACCCCACCTAACGTAACTAATTGCAATGTTGTTAGTGAATTGCTTGAAGAAATGTGTTCTCTTGCTCCTAAATGTGTTCTATGTGGTGATATCATTATTAATTTACTAAGTAATGTAACAGGTCCGCCATTATTGAAAGTGGCTAGTTCATTCAACATGTCTTTTGCTAATATGACTCAGGCAACCCCCTATATGCATAATAAGAACCCTTCGTTGATAGATGTTATCATAGTCAGTGATGTAAATATGATTAAATATTACTCACAGTTGTCCGTTCCCGCTTTTTCGTATCATGATCTCGTCTTTGCTACTATTGATATGCAAACTCAAGGATCCTATAGCTCACAAAAGTTACCATGCTATGACTTTAAGAGAATTGATTACGTAGCTTTGCTAAATGAATGCATTTCTCTGAACTGGGATTGTATTTTTTACAAATCTGATGCTAATGATAAAGTTGAGTTCTTTAAAAGATTAGTAACTTACTTGTTCTCAAAGTATGTACCAAAAAAGCATTTTGTTTCAAGAGACGGACCATGTTCTTGGCTTTCGAATGACATACAAGAAGCTATGAAAATGAGAGATCGACTTTATCCAAGGTGGAGAAGATTTCAAATTCCTCAAATGTTTTCCGATTTAAAAAGAATTAGAAATAAAGTGAACTTCATGATTAAAAGAGCTAAGTCTGCTTTCTATGGAAACAAATTCAATTCAAACCGTTCTTCGACCTTTCTATGGAATCAGATAAAAAAAATTGGAGTGTGCAGTAAAAGTAATATAGAAGTCAATGAAGATGTTGATATTGAGGAACTGAACAGAACCTTTACTCAGATTCCACTGGCACATACTGTATCCCCTGTTTTATCTAATAATAATGTGATTATTAATACATCTGAAAATGCATTTCTGTTTGATATTGTTGACTCCTTTACGGTTGAAAAAGCAATTATATCTATCAAATCAAACAGCTTGAGTTTGGACAACATTCACCCGAAATTTTTAAAAGTGCTTTTACCTTATATCCTTAAATATATTACTTTTATTTTCAACACCATTCTTATGTCCTCCACGTACCCGCGTCAATGGAAACAAGCTAAAATTATCCCAATTCCTAAAAACAGAAACGGCACAGAATATAGACCCATTGCCATTCTTCCGTTCCTCTCTAAGGCCTTTGAATCCATCGAATAATTTACTAACGCCTATGCAATCTGGTTTTCGTTCAGGACACAGCTGTATAACTGCTTTACTAAAAGTGACTGATGACATAAGAGAAGCTATCGATAGAGATGAAGTAAGCGTGGTTACTTTAGTTTCAATTTTTCTCACCTTTCCACAAAGTGAATCATGTCTTACTTGACCAGTAGAGTCCAATCTGTTTTTCATAACCAGTCCTTTTCGTGTGCCCTACCTGTTTCATATGGTGTGCCTCAAGGCTCAATTATTGGTCCTCTGTTATTTTCTATGTTCATTAACGATCGTAATACAAAACTGTCAATTTCATATTTACGCTGACGATGTGCAAATATACATACATTTTCCTATTGGTTTGATGGATGATGCTGTTGCACGAATGAACGAGGATTTAGCTGCTATGGTCAAATGGTCTCGCGAAAATAAACTACTTTTAAATCCCTCTAAGATAAAGTCAATCCAAATATATAAGCATTCGCTGCATCTCGCTTACCTCCTATTCTATTAGATGGTACTCAAGTTGAAATGGTGCCTAAAATTAAAAACCTTGGTATTATCATCAATAGCAACCTTACCTGGAGTGACCATATAAGCTCTGTTGTATCTAAAATCTATGGAGCACTTCGCGGTCTATCAGTGTGTAGAGAGTATTTACCCATTTCAGTTAAAATGAAATTGGCAAAAGCTCTGATAGTTCCATTAATTACGTATGGGGGTGAGTTGTTCGCTAGCACAGACGCTAACTCGAAACGTAAGTTGAACGTTGCTTTCAATGCAATCGCAAGATTTGTGTACAACTTGCGCAAATACGACCATATCTCGACCCAATCTCGACAAATACCTGGATGTAGCCTTGATCAATTTTTAAACTTCAGAGTATGTGGTATGGTTTCTAAAATTTTAAATGAAAAACAACCCTTTTATTTGTATAGTAGATTTTCACCTCCACAATCTGTTCGAACTTATGCCATCAGACCTAAGGCCCAATTCACATAGAACTGGCTTGAGGTTTTGGTGTGGTTCTGGCGTGCTGCATACATATTCCACGTTGTGGAATTCACATGTTCTCTTATGATATAATACACACACAGATGACGAGGCGAGGGTATGGTGTCATATGCCATCGCCACACCATATTGAAAACTCCAGTGGCCTACGTAAACGTCACGCCACAATGAAATCTCACACTCAAATGTCAAATTGTAAGGCATTAAAAAAATTAAATGTGATTATGAGTTCAATAAAATTTATAAAAATTGAATTCAGCAATGAAATGAAGATTTATGTAAATACGGGAGGACAAAATTACTGCAACAGGAGCGGGCAACACCAAACATGGAAAAAAATAGCCCAACAATTCAAGGCAATTGTTTTTTTTTATATTTCATTTATTTTCTGAGTAGAAGCCATTTTTTGTGAAGTGTTCCTCTGTGTTTGTGTGTATGTGTCTGTCAAAAAACCATTTCTTGTCACTTCTGTGTGAACAAAGCTCACCACAACGATACCACGCCCGTAGCAGGCCAGAACCACACCGGCGCCATAAGCCACTTCTGTGTGAATCGCGCCTAATGTATACACCTGCACCATATCTCGTAGGCAATTTTTCATTCATGCTATTCGCCTCTACAATGAACTTCCCCTCAATATTAGATCAAAGATCAAGCACATAAACTTTTTGTCTTTAGTTTTCTCTTATTATAGCACTCATCGTTGATGTTTGTCCATAATATTTATTATTGTATTAAATTATTAATTATTATTTAAATTTGAAATTTAGTTTGTTTCACATATTGGAATATAATTTCTATTTTGTTTTATTTTAATTATATTTTTGCTATACTTTTGTTTTAAAAATGTATCTACATATAAACCACAAGTAAACTGTACAGCCTCAAAGAATTTATATTTCTTATTGTACAGAAAATATATCTAATAAATAAATACAAATACAAATACAAAAATATAGAATTTATTTGGAAAAAACCTTCTTGCTTTGAGAAGCAAAACCATGTATATACATATATCGTTATAAAAATCTGTAATTTAAAGAAAACACTGATATAACTATTCATTGAAGAATTCATCGCAACGGATCACATTCCGTGTTTTTCTGGCGTTTGTGTAGTTATCAAATTGGTAGTATCGGTTATTATATACCTGTCAACAGTAAGCAACTCTCCAGAATCGACATCAATGGTTAGAATTTCACTTTGAAAGCTTACACAATTAGTCATGTAAATAGAAGACCGTATTCCATCACCTAAGACGACAACTGAAGTAGCTGCTGCTGCCACCATAGCCGGTGTTGTTCCTCCAGATGTTGCTATAGTTGATGTTGTTTGGTGGCTTTTTTCACGTGATTTACGACCAACTGTGTCAACAAAGTGTGTTAAAACATTCCTGTAATGAATTTATATATATATTTATTATATTGTAATAGAAAGGCCATTTTTATTTCAGTTTGTTCCTTTTGACACCTGTATCGATGGGTTCTTTAAAAGGACAACAAATCAACTTAAATATCACACATACAGTACAGTACAAATGTGTCGCAACTCAAAAATTTTAGATTCTTAGTAAAAGCAAAAAACCTTCCTAGGAAATAAGGTAATGGAAAACAATGAAATAAGCAATTTAAGCAAGAGGAATTGGGCTATTACCTACCTAGGCAATATAACAAGCATTTATTTTACACTTTAAACAGTTAAAATTATTATTTCTAAGTTCTATGACATTTGTGATTTTTTCGAAAAGAAATTTATAAATTATTTTGAGTTCTGACACTTTTGCTATTTGTTTCTTGAGTTGTGACATTTTTGTTTTTTTTTTTTCTTAAATATGACCATGCTCATGTTTATACATTATTGTTATAAAAACTCATTTTCCATCTTATCAAAAAGTGAATATCTCGTTGCGCACCTAACTTGTCTTATGTCTTTTGACTATCTTTATATTTGCAATATAAACTTATATCTACTATCAATATTGTAACGAGTTTCACATTTGAACTATAACGATTCTCAAATGAAGAAGTGCCATCTTTTGGAAGATAGCTGATAAAGACCAACCTGGCGTGAGCTTTCGAGCTTTGGTGCTAAATGTCAAAATAAAGCTCGAGAAGGTGAAATTATGGAAATTTTCTCTACAGAAAGGTCTAGAAGCAGATACCAGCTCCAATATCTGGAGCTCATCCAATATTTACAAGAGCGCATGTCTGACCGACAGAGGACACAGTTCAATGAACAGTAAATTGGTTTGTAGTAAGAAAAGTAAAGTGTTCTAATTTGCAAATTAAATAAGTGGAGGTTTTAATACTAGGTTAGGTAGTCTGGATGCATTCATCTCTAATAATTTTAAGACATAATTGAACTGCATTTTGAGGGTGTACAGGCTCATAGACCATGAAAAATAGCACAAATCGTATGGGGAACCTTGAACAAATTAATTCATGAGATATTAAAATTGGAATCGACGCAGAATTGCAACTTCTATAACATATCCAAAGTCCCCCAAAATCCCCTTATTGGCTTTTTGTGTAGGTGCATTTTAAGAGGTGCAGACGTGGAGAACTTGGAGGTCTATCAAACTAAAATATTTGTTTTGTTACAACTTAACCATATGAAACATAATTTAAGGGTAGTTTTTAATGCTGAATCTAATGAAACCAAATTCAAAATGATACAACTAACCAAAAAAAAGTTATAGTCCTTTTTACGTAGTGATGACTTTTTTTCAGGTACAACAGGTAAAATATTATCGAAAACCCTTTGAAAATAAAGGCATGTTAATGAAATTTGGAGTGAATGTTCCATTTGTCATACGAACTAAGAATCAAGACAGTCCCCAAAAATATCCATGGTAAAAGGGTGTTTTTTTAAGGGGGATGGGCAAGTGAAGAATGTTTACCATAACACCCACGAAAAAACCCTTACACTTATGAAACTCGTCAAAAATATTAAATTTGTTATGGCAACCAAGAATAAATATAGTCCACATAAATATATTTGTTCTGGGGGATTTTTTATTAAAGAGAGGGAAAATCTGGGAAGAAGTTGAAAGATTTGAGCCAAAATTCCGATTTTGTGTAATTGAGGTACAGACACTAAGTATAGTATATGATTTAAGGGTATTTTTTAACGCTGAATCTAATAAAAGCAAAACCAAAATGATACAAGCGCCCTTAACAAAGTTATGGTCCTTCTCAAGCAAAAATCAATTTTTGAAATCGTATTTTCCGTAGACCAGTTCAAAATGTAACCGCCACAAAAACACTATTAGACAAAAGATATTTGTATGGACTATTTGGATTCTTAATTGCCATGACCAATTCAATATTTTTGGCGAGTATCATGGGTGTAAGAGTTTTTCCGTGGGTGCTATGGTAAACATTCTACACTTGCCCATCCCCCTTAAAAAAACACCCTTTCACCATGGATATTTTTGGAGACTGTCTTGATTCTTTGTTCGTATGACAAATGGAACATTCACTCCAAATTTCATTATCATCACCATCGTGCCTTTAACCCCGGCTGGGGCATAGGGCGTCAACAAAACATCTCCATCCTTCACGGTCTGCTGCAAGGTACTTTAGCTGTGGCCACGTCTTTCTCTGGGATTCTGCTTCCGCTAAGACAGTTGATTTCCATGTTGTTCTTGGTCTTCTAACCCGCCGTGCACCCTGAGGATTCCATTCAAATGACTGCTTTGCAATTTCATCGTTTGGTTTCCTCAGTGTGTGACCAATCCAACGCCATTTACGCTTTCTTATGTCGACGTCCAGCCGCTCTTGACTTGTCCTGCGCCACAATTCCTCATTTGATATTATTTGTGGCCAGCGAATCTTTAGGATGTGGCGAAGACAGCGATTCACAAAAGCCTGCATTTTCTTCGAAATAGTAGACGTGACTTTCCAGGTTTCACAAGCATATAACAGCACGGATTTGACATTGGATTCAAAGAATCTCAACTTAGTGCGTAAGAAGATTTGACTGGATTTCCAAATTGGGGACAGGGTACCGAAGGCAGCACGAGCTTTATTCATTCTACTTTTAACGTCCAGATCCGTACCACCGTTTGCTGAAACAATACTGCCAAGGTAGTTGAACTGTTCCACTACTTCAACTGGCGTCTCCTGTAGAATAATACGCTGCTGTGTGGAGCAGCCTGTGAGCATTATTTTTGTCTTTTTGCTGTTTATTCTTAGACCACTCGACTCTCCCTTCACTTGCAGCGTTTGGCACATCCCGTTCAGCCCACTGATGTAATTTGCCAGTAGACATATGTCATCGGCATAGTCTAAATGACTGAGCCTTTCGAACGGTCTCCATTGAATGCCCTGTCGCTCGGCTGTACCAACACTGGCCGTCAATATGTCGTCTATCGCGAGCAGGAAGAGAATTGGCGATAAAACATCCCCTTGTCTCACACCCTGTTGCACTACGAAGGAGTCGGATAGCTGCCCATTGTGCAAAACAAAACACCTTGCGTTGTTGTAGGACTCTTTAATAATGGCAACAATTTTTGGTGGAATTCCTCTACCAAGCAACGATCTCCATATACATTCTCGGTTAACTCGATCAAAGGCCTTCTCAAAATCCACGAACATGAGGTAAAGCGGTGATTGAAATTCCATCGACTGCTCGAGGACGATACGCAGGGTGTTGATATGGTCGACAAACGATCGACCACTGCGGAAGCCAGCTTGATGCCTCTTGAGTGTAGACTCGATTCTATCCTTTATTCGCTCGAGAATGATGGTTGCCATTAGTTTTGGGAAAACGGACAAAACGGTGATACCACGCCAATTGCTGCAATTCTTTAAGTCACCTTTCTTTGGCAACTTAACAATCACACCATCCTTCCAATCCCTGGGATAGCAAATTCCCAAATGCTTTGTATCAACGGATGTAAAATACTAGCCGCTGTTACGGGATCGGCTTTCAGGAATTCAGCTGGTATTCCGTCCAGTCCAGCTGCCTTGTTGTTTTTGAGGAGATTTATTGATGTACGAATTTCCGATTCTGACGGGGGTTCGATGTCAATACCCCTATAGGACCTGCGCATCTCGTTTAGTTGGGGCACTTCAGCGCTCTGCTCAACTGGATCCTCATTTAGCAGGGCACAAAAATGTTCCTTCCATCTACGAAGCTGATCCTCAATTGATACCAAAAGTGTGCCATCCACATCCATTACAGGATGATTGGTGTTGCTTTTTTTCCCGATCACATCTTTGGCTATTTGATACAATTCCCGGATATCTCCTCTTCTGGCAGCGCTTTCCGCATTATCTGCGAGCCCATCTAACCTCACCCTCTTGTCTCGTCTCACACAACGATAGACCATCTTATGTGCAATGCGGTACTCTCTTCGCAAGTCAGCCTTTCGTTGAATATCTGCTTCGGCATTTATTTGGATTTTCAACGATTTGCGTAGTTCGATCTTATCCTAGGTGTCTTGGGATATCCAAGAGTCTCAACGTCTCGTTCGCTTGGGTACAGTTTCGGATCCAGCCTCCATAAAAACACTTTTAATTTCACCCCACATCTCATCAATTGTTGAATGCTGGATTCCATTTAATGACGAGGCTCTGTCGTTAAGGGTGGTAACATAGTTTCGACATATGTTGGGGTCATTCAAAGCATTAGTAATGAATTTTGAGCTCCTTGCTGCATCCTGCGCTGGTTTTTGTACGGCAGCGGTTCGTAATTTGAGACTCATCAGAACCAAATGGTGATCGCTTCCCACATCGGCATTTCTTATACTCTGGACATCACACATAGACTTCCTCCATCGCTGCTGAATCATGATATGATCAATTTGGTTTTCGGTTTGACCATCTGGATGCACCCAGGTAATTTTGTTGCACGTCTTATGCTTAAATACAAAAATCGACTAGCAAGTCACCATTTTCATTCCGTGACCCCAAGCCATTTCTTCCCATCACGCGTTCCAGTCCGTAATTGTCTGAACTGACTTGGGCATTGAGGTCTCCCATAACGACTATGATGTCAGCTCTCGGAACACTACTGAAAACCGAGTTAAGATGAGTGTAGAACGCGGTTTTGTCTTCCTCTGTCGCTTCATTTGTGGGGGCGTAGCACTGAATAATGTGACGTTACGAATTTTTGAACGAAACCCTGTTGTCATTAATCTCGCAGAAATGGGCGCCCAGGAGATCAAACTACGCCTCGCTTCTTCGGTCAACATAATTCCGACACCATGCAGTCTTTGGCCACCCTCTCTTTCATCTTCGCCGGAATACAGCATTCTCGTCTGTCCAGTATCTGATCTGTATTCAGCTCTTCCTCTCCACTTAGTTTCGCTTATGCCCAGGATACTGATCTTTAGGCGAAGCATTTCACGCTCAACCTGCTCGTATCTACCATCGCTGTACAAGGATCGAACGTTCCATGCTCCGATTTTCGTACGTATGTGGTAGCCAAAAGTAACATTTGCGCTCCTTGAAAGTTTTCTTCTATTTGTCAATGATTCATTTATTATTATGGCGTCTTGATTGACGCTCGTACATGAAAGATGCCGCACCCCCAAATCCGATGTGCGGTTTACTGCAACCGAAGCTGCAGAAGGATTTTCCATAAAAAGATTACTTCTTGGGGACTCATTTCCATTTGTTGTCATAGTTCATGTATTTGCATATATCCTCCCAACTAACAATTTAACTTGTATTAGGTCCAATTTTTAAAATCTGATAAGCTATAGCTCACATAGAACCAATAAAAGGCTTTCTTATACAATTCAACCATTTTCCAATATTTATTTTTGTTTATAGCCTGTTTAATGCCTTTTAAAATGAAATTAGCAAGTTATACATAAGGCTTGTATACTTAAGTATAAAAGCCTTGTTTAAGGCCTGCCCAAGTTGTTTTACTGAAAGTTAACAAAATGAATTCGTATACGGCTTTCTTAAATAAGCTTGCTACACAGCACACAGCAGCAAGATTTGACATTTCTCTGGAGTTGAAAATATTCTGCAGCGGGTGTAACAAATATTCTAAAATGTTCGTCATTAAATTGAAAAGATTAAAAACAAATATTTTATTAAAAAACCTAATTCGTCAAAAATAGTGAATAATTAATAAGAAGTTATCAAAACATCAATGAACTTCGATTTCAAGTGTCCAAAGTCGATTAACACTATGAAGCGCGCGCTCGCCGATGTGTTCCTCGATTGATGTGTTTCTTGATAGAATTTGTGTTTTTTTTTTTTCTTAACTTTAATGAATGCATAACTATTTTTGTTTATTTTTGCAACTTTTCTCGTAAATATATTTGTTTTTAATCTTACAAAACAATGCGAAAAAATAAATGCACTTTCGAATGCTTGATATGAATTTGTATGCGCATAAGTGTGTTTGCTTTTTGCCTCAAATCTACTGACAAATGGCACACACAATCCCACATAAAAAAAAATATTTTTACAAATTCCATCGAACCAAAAATCGTTCTGAAATGATTTTAAGGAATTCGGCATTAAATCATTTAAAAATAAAATAAAAATTTTAAAGCAAACTTATTGAAATTATTGCCTTTTTTGGTGTGCTAAATATTTTTGTTTGTATAACAGCTGTATCCATCCGTGAGGAAATTAATAGTTTTTATAAAATGTTAGTAGCAAACTTAATCAAATGATTGTCTTCTTTGGTGAGCTATTTCGTTTGGCTTGTGACAGCTGTGTTGCTGTATACCTCCTTGAGGAAATGTATAGTTTTTATAAAACGTTTGTGACAAACTTATTGAAATGATTACCTTCTTCAGTAAGCTACCCTACCAGCGGACACAAAACATACATCAACGAGTCACACGTACTTGCTGTTATAATTAAGTTTTTTTCTTAACGAGAAAACTTATTTTTAAAATTGTGATTTGATAGAAATAGAAGTGTTATGTAGCTTCACATAATAATAGAGAAATAATTGTTTAAGATGTATACCTATTAACATAACTATTTAAACTCGTATGTTCTTGTATATTTCTTCTTTCAAACCCTTCAAGAATTAATTGATTCACACTTTTTAAACTTAAAAAAAAGTAACAAATATCAAGAAAATCGTATCATATCAGTATGATTTTGGCTAGATGACTCATCTACAAATATATACATAGTTGTAGATGTTCTCTGTCATCATATTATTAGGATTAAAATCTGGAGTGATTTTTTTTTAAATCCAAAACGTGACCTTAACTACCTGTATATTGCTGGTAAGATTGTACAAGCACAAGTATCAACTCATTAGAATTTTAACATGCATCTTCTGAATTACGAAGTGGCGTAGTGGGTAGCGTGCTGGATATGTGATTGGCGGGATGCGAGTTCAATCCTTGGAAAAGTAGTAACATTTTTATAAATTAAATAATATTCTTATCATTTCAGAATATAGGAAAACGTTATCCAAACTCCCGTAAAGAAAATAAACTCACAAAATAAAAATAATAAAAATAATTCCAAGCAAGCAAATTTCTTTTATTACACCTGCATTGAGTGGCTTTTATAAGGCCTAAATGTAAAATGTTTGTATGGCCTTTTCATTGCCTTATTATACAAGCCTTATTATAACTTATTTAGTTGAGCAATATTTTGTCTTTTTATAAGACCTTTTTACAATATTGTTGGAAAGCTATTTAATTGCATAGGACTTGTGACGAAAGGTTTTAAGGGAATCAAATAGCTTCTTCAATGTGCGCCAAAATGATTTGCATAAGGCTTATTTAAGTTTCTAGACAAGTCAGAAAATAGCTTGTATTGACTAATAAACAACTTAAATTGTTAGTTGGGCTTCCACCATGGTGTTTTCCGAGATATGATTAATAACATACATAAGCTCAGATTTGACAGGCACACCCGCCTTTTGTATGGTCAAACACATAACTGCTCGAGGCCGCCCACTATGGGAAAACAGACGCCTTTTGTAGCCGCCCAATATGGGTTACAGACGCTACCTGCTGCTGCCGTTGGCCTTTTACGAAAAAAAGCTCCTCCGCCACCAGACTATCATGCCGTTGACCGCTGCCTGCAGTTCATCCGTCTTAAGGGGGCTTTTAACCATCCCGAGGACAAGTTTGTCCCCTGACCAGCATCGCTGGGTTGTCTGCTTATCCCGGCATCCATTCGGTCCCCCTGCACATTAGCGTTACCCGCCCCCTACCACGCGGAGGTGTGCATAGGGATTTTCCTATCATTGAGCCTAGGGCCATATGGCGTCCTAGCACTCTCAAGTACTTTTAGAGGGCATTTTCATTTACATACCTTTATTTTCAAAGGGTTTTCGATAATATTTTACCTGTTGTACCTGAAAAAAAGTCATCACTACGTAAAAAGGACTATAACTTTTTTTTGGGTAGTTGTATCATTTTGAATTTGGTTTCATTAGATTCAGCTTTAAAAACTACCCTTAAATTATGTATCATATGGTTAGGTTATAACAAAACAAATATTTTAGTTTGATAGACCTTCAAGTTCTCCACGTCTGCATCTGCACCTCTTCAAATGCATCTACACAAAAAGCCAATGCGGGGATTTTGGGGGACTTTGGATATGTTATAGAGGTTGCAATTCTTCGCCGATTCCAATTTTAATATTTCATGAATTAATTTTTTCAACCTCGGAACCCATTTTTCCTGGCCTATCAGGGGAGGAGTTCCAGTTTCAATGTATAGCATATTAGTCCAGTAACCTTGTAGTTTCATAGTACTGAGACCTTGCGTCAGGTCCGTTAGTTCTGATTTTTTGCTGAGTTATTTATGATGTTTTCCTAGTATTAAATCTGATTTTTCGACCTCGAGCGTCGAGCGCAACATTGGTAAAAATCCAAAAAACCGCGAATTTTTCGCGGTTTTTTCACTTATTGGCTATTTTAACCATTACGCCTTAACTTCCGAATAAAACATTTTTCTACGATTTCAACCTTACTAAATTTGCTTCAATTTGAGTCCAAAGCCGGTTCTGTAGACATAACGGTTTCCAAGGGACGGCATTTCAAAATATAGCAATAAAAAATTTAAAACAACAAGTAGTATATAAAACAGCATAATAACAAAAACATGGTCTTTGACATATGCTGCATCAAAGCAAAAGAGCGTGTAGATTGGGCCAAAAGAAGAAAACAATAGTACTGGATGGGGGGTATATATCCCCCCGTTTAGGCGGGAGGGGCAATTTTAAGAAAAGTTGACTTCAAATAGAAAAATAACCATAAAAATACAATGGTAATACCGGACGAAAATCCATTCCTCATCTCAAAGCCAGAAATCCATTCTTTAATTTTTTTTAAATAAAGTTTTTTTAGCTGATAGTTTTTGAAAAATTTACTTTCAAACTCAAAATTTTGAGAAAAAGACGATTTTTTTTGTTAATCTATTTTTTTTTATTATTTTATGGTATTAAGTACTATTTTTGATTTTGATTTTCAATGCCCTTATTAATCCTTAGTTAAAAACTGAAAACCAAATGCCAAAATGCTTTCTAGTTTTTGAGAAAACTGAAATTAACATGATCAACTTCACTGCAGAGAATATGAATACCAAGAAGCCAATCCTCGGCTGTCATCCGGCTTTGCCTACAAACTGAAACACGCACACATAGACAGTTGGGCTAAATCCACCACTAGGTTTTTGCACACATCGACAGCTGGGCTAAATCCACCGCTAATTTATTCGCACACATAGACAGTTGGGCTAAATCCACCACGAATATGTCGGTTATTTTTGAAAATCATCAGTTATTTTCAAAATCTCATGGACTTGTTCAAAAAGTATAAAAAAGGGAGAAATGAATTATCCAGTGCTTACCGGACCTTATGAATGTGTTATTTATTTATTTAGAAAGCGCATGAAGCGCTATTTATATTCAACGAAATGTTTTGGATAAACCATTCTATTGTTTATCTAGTCATTCCGCAACATTTGGAAGGCATTCTTTTTAATTTTTTTATTCCTGACTGTGATTCACCCAACTTACAATATTGCTTCGCATTTCAGACATCCAAGTGTTATTTGTTTCTATAGCACTCCTGTTACCCCTCTGACGGGAAGTAAATACCTTATTGGAGCATTACTGATTTCAATAATATTTTTTGGTACTAATTATATCAGCATGATAGGAGTGATGTACCAATGTTTATTTAATCTCTATATATCGCTTTTATGAAATGACTAACGAGCTTTCGCTTCAATAGTCATCCTGTAAAATTGTTATACAATCTTTATGTTAGTTTGTGTTACTTTCCCATGTTGTTTTTGCAATTACGTGTTAAAAATTGATCCAGATCAGATCATGTGGATAATAAAATTTGGTTAATAGCCTTATATTCCGGAGGAAACAAATTTTTCGCGTGAAATATTTTCGTGTGAAGCTCGTAATAAAGCTGACGTGAGTCTAAATTTACATTTATGCGTTATTCATTTTGATTTTCTGGCAAATAAAGAAAATTAATAGCAGATTCGCGACAAAATTAGCGCGGATATAAAATGGGAAAGTTTGAATGGAGAGCGAATGGTTTGCGGTTTCATTAATAGGTGTTTTTTTCCTTGCCCGAATGGGCTGGGACGAAAAAAACGACGTCGGGGCTAAGCAATTTATATGTTAAAAGCAACAACAACTAAGCCCCTTCGGGCTTAGCTAAGCCCAGAGAATTTTCGGCATTATTACCGGCACGAACTTCATAGATGTTATCGCTAGTTTGTATGGAAACTCCATTTTTTCTGTAATGGCGTCGCTTAGCCCCGATGTCGTTTTTTTCGTCCGATTCCCCGGGCTTGCAAAAAAAGCACACCCAATATCAAATTTGTTGAACAAAATGTCAGTGGTGCAGATAATGGGTCGTATGCTAAAAGATGAGCAAGATCTCTGAGACCGAGTTAACGAGCTTGAACTCACATGTGAGATCGATCGAGCAGAGCCGAACTCGGACTCGATTTTATATGCAAAAAAATGAGTTCGCTCTGAACAGCTCTAACTCGATGAATATGAGATAGATGGATCTCAAAGCTCTTCGTCTTAAATAGTTGTGACTGTTATTTCTGTGCAGTGCGTAGAAGAAGAAAAAACATACATTTCTCTGAACGCGGAAACGAAAAATTGGTGTTTAAAATTCAGTTGGATTATGTTCGTAAGCTTTTGCGAGTACTAGGGGTTTAAGCAATGAAATGAGATGCTACATATATGTTTATAAAACCGATTTGGTGTATACACAAACGGAAAAAAATATTGAAAAAGTGGTCAGTATGAAATTGCGATAATCAAAAAAATGAAGAAAACAAAATTTAAATACAAATTTTTAAGTGTATTTTGACATGAAACAGAAAACAACCTACTGCTTAATTTTTCGAGTTTTTACTTTTGTTTGCAAATAATTTTTTTGTGCAAGGCAAATATTTTCTATTTTTTATTTTCTTAAAGGTTTGAATTTTTTTTGAATTTAAATTTTTGAGTCAATTGAATGTATAAGTCATGTAACATGTTTTTTCAGCTTCACTTAACTTTATTTTGTGTTGGTGTACAATTTTCTTTTGCCTGAGATATCTGGCTTAAACTGAAGGAGATACCTTAGTCTTTGGTCACTAATATTTAAGCAAATAGTGACAAAATACAGAATTGAAGGGCGGTTCTAAAAACTGGAATATTCTAAAGGAATCTTAAGAGGATTTTATGGATTTTCTTTCGCCGTTTAGAAAATCGCAAAAAAAAATAACTTTTGTGATTGTCTCTTGGTTATTTATTTACCTCTTTGCAAATATGTATCGAATTATTACCTGATGGTGTTGCAGATTTTCATATTAATATACATTAAATATTCCTAAGTTTTGATGTTAATTTATTGAACGGGCTTTCAATTTATTTGTACTCTTATTTTCTAACGGTAAAATGTGAAAACATAATCCTATACAATTTCAAAAGGTTTTTTTTTTAGAATAGCTACGTAGGAGACACTCATTCGAGTTTGCGTTTTGTATGTTGTCATTATTTGCCGAAATATTAGTGATCAAATATAAAAAAAAAACCAAGGAATAGAAAATTTGAGCAATAACGGTAACAACATACTTTAAAAAAATATTTGCCAACAATCCTCTGTAGGTACAGGAAGCATGAAACCGCAAAATGATTTTTCTTTCATCGCAATACGGCCACCTACAACCAAAATATACAGCTCTTCAAAAATCACTAAACAAAATTGAAAAATATCTTGTTGCCTTTTTTGACAAGAGTAGGTAGATGCATGACATTCCAATTTCCAATCTCCAATTTTTATAAACTTAATTTGTAACAAAATCAAGCTGAAATTCTGGTATCTTGACGGTTGTATATGAGCTGAGTAAGAGAAAACCCATGCTCAATAATTTGTGAGATCGATCTCACGGAATCAACTGTTTTTTCACCTTTTTGCATAGCATACCGAGTTCTATCTCATAAGAGCTTTCAAAATGAGATCGAACTCATCACTGTGAGATTGAACTCACCACGTGAGATCTAACTCGGTCAGTAACTTTTTTTTTGCATACGAAGCTAAGAAAGTTCTCAAAAAAGTGAGAAAACAGCTTGAACTCATCTTTTTGCATATGACCCAATGTTACCGATAGTCAAAAATGAGTTGAATCGTGGCAAAAGCTCATTCGACGAGTTCACTAATAGAGGTGAATGTATACCTACTTTTTTGACGGAGTGAAACTGACAGTGAGTAAGAATAAAGTGATAATATGCGATATGAAAAGAGAATCACAAAACAAAAATCTGGGCCTGTAGTAAGTGTGTTTTTTGTTTACGTATCTCTACATTACAAATCATAAAAATAAACCAAACCATTTATAAAAAACCTTTTGCTTTTTATTCTTCATCTTCCGAACGTACTGAAATCAGTGTGCATATAAGAAAAAAATGTATCGAAAATGTAAATTTGTTGATACCAATACCAATAAAAAAAAGAATTTGCTAATTATTCCTTCCAGAGAATATCAATTACCAAGAAGCCAATCTTTCGTACGTTTCACCCTCCAAAACCCATTTGTTTACATTGTTGTATTTGTAATTTCGCTTCGTGTCGATGAATAGATGTGAATTGCAACAACAATTTAACGCGGTGAGTTTTCAGCTGTTTTGACAGTTCGATTTTTTTTTTAGAATTGTTGCGAAAATTTTAAAGTTCGTCTGCCTTTTTGTTAATAAATTGCAGTTTAGATAAACATGGTAGACAGCATGACAAATAGAATGATTATAAAAAAGAACTGAAAGTATGCTACTTATCTATCGCATATTTGCAACTGCATAAGATTTCTTGTAAATACACAGTATGATCAAAACAAATGTGTAAATATTGTAATAACTTTCCATATTTGAACTATAACGACTCCGAAATGCAAACAAACGGACACAATAAAACTTACGGTCGCCGTGCAAACATACCCTTATTAGCTATAATTATAGCAACTCTCAAACGAAGGAAGCGCCATCTGCCGGATTATAGCAGATTTACCAGCTGTCAAATAAAAGCTTTTGGAAGGGAAATTATTGGGAAATTTCCCCTACGGAAAGCTCTGGAAGCAGAGACCAGAACGTTCTCCTTATTTCGAGAGTTTGGAAAACAAGTATAAAAGGCACAGGTTTGAACGGCAGCGACACAGTTTGTTTTTTAATCGTGAATGAATAAAGTTGGTTGTAATTAAAGTGAAAAGTAAAGTTTGTGAATTAATTCAGTGGTGAAGAATAAATCGTTTTGTTTGTAGCAAGAAAAGTAAAGTGTTTTATTTTGCGAAATAAATAAGTGGACGTTTTGAATAAAGTAAATAAGTTTTATTAACGAACCTGAGAAAATATTACATTGGTGTTAGAAGTGGAATAAAACTTATTTTATTTGTGCACTCAGTAAATTTATTGTGTGGAAAGTGAAAAAAAAAGACAATGGGTAAATCTTTGAATGATTTAAATTTAGTGGAACTAAAGGCAGAACTGAATAAACGAGATCTTCCTACTGCTGGAACAAAGAATGATCTTATAATTCGTCTGCAAGAAGATTTAAGAAGATGTGGAAAAAACCCGGACACGTTTATATTCGACATTGAAATGGAAGAACAGCAAGAGCAAGTAAGTACATCGGGCATGACCAATATGCTGTCTCAGCTGCTTGCAAAATTTGATAGTCAGGAAAAGAATCTTCTCGAACGTTTCGAACAACAAAGCCAAGAACAACGGAGTGAACAAATGAATCTTCTCGAACGTTTCGAACAACAAAGCCAAGAACAACGGAGTGAACAAAAGAATCTTCTCGAACGTTTCGAACAACAAAGTCAAGAGCAGAAGAATCTTCTAGAACAATAAAGCCAAGAACAACGGAGTGAACAAAAGAATCTTCTCGAACGATTCGAGCAACAAAGCCAAGAACAAAAGTGTCTGCTGGAAAAACAGACAAACATGCTCGAATGTAAGTTAGATGCCTTTGACAGTAGAATTGTTGCCCTTGACGAGTGTGTCGATAAGCAATTTTCTTCTATCGATAAACAATTGTTAACTCTCGATCAACAATTGTCTAATGTCGATAAGCAATTGTCGACAGTAGAAGCAAAGTTCGAAGATAAAATCGAATCCATTACAAGGGAATTAGATAAAGTAAAGAAAATGAAGGTTCGAGAAAGTTCTGGCGACTGTCCGAAGAAAAAAAAGATGCATCCACCAACCTTCGATGGGCAAACTTCTTGGTCAATCTACAAGAAGCAGTTTGAGGCAGCCGCAGCAACAAATGGCTGGGATGAGGAAGACAAATGCATAGCTCTAACGCTTGCCCTCAGAGGACCAGCTGCTGAGCTGTTACAAAGCATACCAGCAGATAAAAATGGCAACTTCAGTGCTCTCGTTCAGGCCATTGACAAACGTTTTGGAGATGGCCATATGCAAGAAGTCTTCCGCGTCCAGCTCAATTCCAGAGTCCAGAAAAGGGGAGAAACTCTGCAACAACTCCAAGCAGACATCGAACGGTTGGCGCACCTGGCATATCCAGCTGCAGGAGATGAAATCATCAACCAATTTGCAACAGAAGCCTTTGTTCGTGCTGTATCTGACATCAACCTTCAGCGAGCAATTCGAACTGCTGGCAAACGCACGCTTCCTGAAGCACTAGCATTCGCCCTCACTATGGAAGCAGCAGAGCAGGCTTCTCAAGGAGTCCATCGGGTAAGAGAAATAGAAATTGAGGAGTGCTCTTGCCAGAGAACAGCATTCCAAAGGAACCAACGCGATGGACCTGCTCGATGCTGGAATTGCAACAAAACCGGACATCTCCAACGCCAGTGCAGATTGCCACCTAGAAGATCTGCATGTCAACATTGTGGAAGCAGAAATTTTAACAACAACAATGTCAAAACTCCTACTCGCCCCGTTTCTCAACAGGGAAACGAGTAAGAACCAACTTCGAGGGGCAGAAGCTGGTTTCTGGTATCGATGGCCCCAGAACCACCATCCAGGTCTCACAGACGAAACGAAACAACAAAAGTCTGACTGTGGAGGCAACACTAAATGGCAAGAAGCAAGTGGCTACGATCGACACCGGTGCCACTGCCTCCATTGTTCGAAAGGACTTGGTGAAGATGACATGGCTGCATAACACCAACACTTACCGTCTGAAAACAGCAACAGGAGAGGCAGCCAGAGTGTATGGGGAGGTTCGTCTTACAATCCGTTTGGCAGAACTGGAGTTTTCACATCTATTTCTGGTAGCAGATATATGTGACGAGTGCATAGTTGGAATCGACTTTATGAAAGAGCATGGAGTAATTCTCGACATCGGGAAGCAAGTTCTCAAGTACCGAAATGTGGAGATTCCTATGGTTTACGGCAATGAAAACTCATCAACTCTCAGGACTGTCATAAAAGAAGATATATGCCTGCCACCTTCCTCAGAAGTGTTCGTTTGGACGAAAATAAAAGGTGATTTGGGTAGCCATCGATACCTAATGGTGGAACCAGACTCTGAACAGTCTTCCCAAAACATCATCCTAGGGAAGACCCTTGTGGCACCAAAGAACAACATGGTACCCGTACGGATACTTAACATCAAACCGTACGAAGTTAAGCTAAGAAAAGGAGAAATAGTTGGAAAGTGTGAATCTGTTTCCGCAATAACTACTATCACAGAAGCTGACACACACAAATCTGTGGACCCCGGGAAAGTGAACTCTATGAAGGCAAAAATTCTGAAGTCATCCAAATTAACTGAACGTCAGCTAAGTGTTGCTGGAAGCCTCCTTCACGAGTACGGTGATATACTCTCTTCACCCAGTGGGCAGTATGGTCGAACACAACTGGTGCAGCATCGAATCGATACAGGAGACGCAAGACCTATTCGACAACCAGCAAGACGTCTCCCATTAGCCAAACAAGCCGAAGTTGAAGAGATGATATCGACCATGAAGAAAGATGGGCTAATCGAAAGCTCTAAAAGTCCTTGGGTATCCCCTGTTGTTCTCGTCAAAAAGAAGGACGGAAGTACTCGATTTTGTGTGGACTATCGGAGGCTGAACGATGTGACAAAGAAAGACAGCTACCCTCTGCCAAGAATCAGCGATACTCTGGATGCGATGGAAGGAGCTGAATGGTTTTCAACATTGGACTTGAAGAGTGGCTACTGGCAGGTAGAAATCCATCCAGAAGATCGAGAAAAGACGGCTTTCTCCACAGGAAATGGTCTGTGGCAATTTAAAGTGATGCCTTTCGGACTATGCAACGCTCCGGCAACATTTGAGCGTTTGATGGAGTGCGTTTTACAAGGACTTACTTGGAAATCTTGCCTAGTCTATTTGGACGATGTCATTGTTTATGGTAAGACATTTGATGAGCATTGTGGAAACCTTAAGGCCGTGTTCCAGAGGCTTCGAGAAGCAAACTTGAAATTGAATCCAGACAAGTGCGAGTTTTTCAAGTCTGAGGTAAAATACTTGGGACATATCATCTCTTCCCAAGGAGTGAAGACTGATCCTGAAAAAGTTGACACCGTAAAGAATTGGCCGACACCACAGGATAAACATCAACTCCGGAGCTTTCTTGGTCTAGCCACGTACTATCGACGATTTGTGAAGGATTTTGCTGGGATCGCGAAAAGTTTGCACCAGCTAACAGAGAAAAGCAAACCGTTCAAATGGTCAAGCGAGTGCGAGAAAAGCTTCCAGGAACTTAAGCAGCGCCTATGCAATACACCAGTTTTGGCCTATCCGACACCAGGGAAACCTTTCATCATCGACGCTGACGCAAGTAACGTAGGAATTGGTGCCGTACTATCACAAGTCCACGAAGGAGAAGAGAAGGTCGTTGCCTATTACAGCAAGGTGCTCTCAAAGCCAGAAAGAAATTACTGTGTGACCAGAAGAGAACTTCTAGCTTTAGTATCGGCAACAAAACACTTCCATAAGTACATCTATGGACAGAAGTTCCTTCTTCGAACAGATCATGGCGCACTTAATTGGCTGTTGAACTTCAAAAATCCAGAAGGTCAAGTGGCAAGATGGATTGAGAGATTGCAGACATACGACTACCAGATCCAACATCGAAGAGGAAGGTTGCACTCAAATGCAGATGCTTTATCTCGGAGACCATGCAAACCGGACTGCAAGCACTGCACACGTCAGGAAGAGAAGGAGGTTGCTTCCATCCAGCGATTAAGAGCCGATCCCATTTACGGTTGGAGTAATGAAGAACTGAGGACTGCCCAACAAGAAGACTTGGATATTGAACCCATTCTTGCGTGGAAGGAACACCAAGAGAAACCAGAATGGGGTGACATCTCCGATAGAAGTCCAACTCTTAAAGCGTATTGGGCACAATGGGACTCGCTTCATGTACAAGAAGGAGTACTAAGACGTAAATGGGAATCCACAGACGGCAAATCATATGTGATGCAGCTAGTCATACCTCGTTCCAAAGTTAATGACGTTCTGCAAGAGCTGCATGATGGAGCTTCCGGAGGACATTTGGGTGTCAATAAGACACTGGAAAAGGTAAGACAGCGATTCTACTGGCTACACGCAAGAGAAGACGTCGAAAAATGGTGCCGAAAATGTGATACTTGTGCTGCAAGCAAGGGACCAGGCAGAAAAGTCCAGAGTAGAATGCAGCAGTATAATGTGGGCACGCCCTTTGAGAGGATTGCAATAGACGTTGCAGGCCCTTTTCCAGAAACCGAAAACGGAAACCGATACATCCTGGTAGTAATGGACTACTTCAGCAAGTGGCCTGAGGCATTTGCCATCCCAAACCAGGAAACCAAAACAGTCGCGGATCAGATTGTTTTCAACTGGGTAAGCAGGTTTGGTGTACCTATGGAACTCCATTCAGATCAAGGGAGGAACTTCGAGTCCAACATTTTTCAGGAAGTTTGTACACTCCTTGGCATTAAAAAGACGAGGACAACACCACTTCACCCACAATCTGATGGGATGGTTGAACGATTCAACCGGACCCTTAAAGAACACCTTTCCAAAGTTGTAAGCGACAACCAACGAGACTGGGATCGGCATATTCCGTTATTCTTGATGGCCTATCGAAGTGCGGTACATAGCTCAACAGGACATACACCATCAGAAATCCTGCTCGGGAGCACAATACGACTACCAAGTGAAATCAAATTTGGATGTTCTACAAGTGAGCCACAAGGAATAGACGACTACGTGGACAACCTCAAAGAAAAGCTAGTTGACATTCACGAAAGGACGAGGGCAAATATAAAGCTATCGAGTGATCGGATGAAAACAAGATATGACGCAAAAGCCACAACGACAGGATTCCAAGTGGGAGACCTTGTGTGGTTTTATAATCCCCACCGTCGGAAGGGACTCTCACCGAAGCTTCAACAAAATTGGGAAGGCCCTTATACTGTTGTAACACGAATAAACGATGTCGTCTACCGCATTCAGAGAGGATTAAGAGGCAAGCTAAAAGTAGTTCACAGCGACCGTTTACATCATTATAATGGTGATGGAAGTGATGGATTTGCTCGGGACGATCAATCCTAAGAGGGGGGCAGTGTAATAACTTTCCATATTTGAACTATAACGACTCCGAAATGCAAACAAACGGACACAATAAAACTTACGGTCGCAGTGCAAACATACCCTTATTAGCTATAATTATAGCAACTCTCAAACGAAGGAAGCGCCACCTGCCGGATTATAGCAGATTTACCAGCTGTCAAATAAAAGCTTTTGGAAGGGAAATTATTGGGAAATTTCCCCTACGGAAAGCTCTGGAAGCAGAGACCAGAACGTTCTCCTTATTTCCAGAGTTTGGAAAAGAAGTATAAAAGGCACATGTTTTAACGGCAGCGACACAGTTTGTTTTTAATCGTGAATGAATAAAGTTGGTTGTAATAAAAGTGAAAAGTAAAGTTTGTGAATTAATTCAGTGGTGAATAATAAATCGTTTTGTTTGTAGTAAGAAAAGTAAAGTGTTTTATTTTGCGAAATAAATAAGTGGACATTTTGAATAAAGTAAATAAGTTTTATTAACGAACCTGAGAAAATATTACAATATTAAGGACTGTATTCAATATGTTAAGCAAATAAAATCACTTAATGACCTAACATCGTTCCCTCACATTGACGGAATTAGACAAACTTTAACAGCGACATTGGAACTATATAAAGAAATTACAACAAATGATCCGTCGATAACTTATATATTGACAAAAAGATTAAACCAAGGCGTTGCTGAGAATCTTTTCAGTGTTGCAAGAGCTATGGGGGGCAATAATAAAAATCCTTCGGTTTACGAGTTGAATATTTTGCTGGCAAAAATAATGTCAAGCCGATTATTGCAGTGTACTCCCACTTCTAATTGTTTTGACGATGAAGATATATATTTTAGATATACATTTTGAAAATGAAGTGGCTCAGGAATTATCACATGATCAAATAACAGAAGAAAACGATCAATTGATAGATGGAGCACTTTTTCAAAAGGAATATCTGGATTTATTTCTTGTTGATACATTTGACAGTGATATAAAAATTGAGCTTACCTCTCTAAGATATTTTTCGGGTTACGTAGCTTTTAAGATGCTGCCAAAAATTAACTGTTCGCGTTGCGAAGAGCTTATTTTGAAACGTGACGAAGTAATAACCTGTCCTTCCGAGTTTCTTTTATTTGCAAGAAATTATGCCCAGAATTCTGATTTCGGCAACCTCCGTGCGCCTTCAGATTTATTTTTTCATGTATGTAAGATTCACTCTGCATGCTTTGAAAAAATATTTAAGGAAACCAAGCAAATAAAAAAAATAAGAGAAGTCATGATTTCTGAAAGTATTAGACTGACAAAGGAGGATACAACAAATCATGATTGGTTTTCAGAAAATGATTCCTGCTTAGAACACAGAACGTTCATTCTCAATTTTTTTCTGACTGTATTGCTAAGAAAACATTGTTCATGGTACGTTCAAAAACCCAAAAAAGTAGTAACCGCAAAATACAAATTCTTTCGCAATAAGACTGTCCCCAAAAGTGAGAGGCAAGGGGACTCACTCAAAGCAAGCACCCCAAAAGTGAGAGGCAAGGGGACTCACTCAAAACAAGCACCCAAGTGAGAGGCAAGGGGACTCACTCAAAACAAGCACCCGAAAAGTGAGAGGCAAGGGGACTCACTCAAAACAAGCACCCCAAAAGTGAGTGGCAAGGGGACTCACTCAAAACAAGCACCCCAAAAGTGAGAGGCAAGGGGACTCACTCAAAACAAGCACCCCAAAAGTGAGAGGCAAGGGGACTCACTCAAAACAAGCACCCCAAAAGTGAGTGGCAAGGGGACTCACTAGAAACAATTTTCTCAAAAACTAGAAGACACAAAATCAACTGAAAAATTGTTTTAATGTAATGTTTGTTCTGAAATTCTGAAAAAATAAAATAAAATCAGACTTTGGTTATTTTAACTTTAATGCAAGTGTTTAAACATAAAGTAAAGCGTATGAATCCAGGAGTATATTCGCTGATGTGAACCTAACATCTCTTTGTATCGAGTAAAGTTTTTGTTAAATTATAATGCTATTTACTGTACCAACATAGGTTTGAAGCATAAATTAAAATTTAAAAAATCATTAGGTAGATATTAACCTCTTATATCTGTAGGCAAATTTACGTTTTTATTGATTTTCTATGTGATAGTTTCTCTCTTAACTAATTTGCACAGCTTATAATAATTGCATGCTCATGCAAATCAATTAAAATTTTTATTAAAATACCTCATCCAGCCATTTCCGGAAAGCTTACTCATTGATCTTTCTAATCCCGAATTTTATTGGCCAATGGGCTGTAATTTTGCCAAAAATCCGCTTTGAGTAATGTTCAGAATCTATATAAAATCATGTGGTAAACTTTGAAATATATTTGCTTTACCAACATAACCGGTTTTTAGTAAAAATTATTATAAAATACAAATTTTGACTATAGTTTGAAAAATAATAGCTTAGTTGTAAGTTTAGTGAAAAACTTGTTTTTAATCGTTTTGGAGCCTCTTACCATACGCTTTAAAAATTAAATGTGTTTTTAACCTTCCATAAATAGGTACGTACTTTATTTTTGAAAATCGAAACAGTATTTCTCGACTTACATATAGCCAATTTAATGAAGCTATTGGCAATTTGTGAATTGGCTCTCAATTGATTAATAAATTGAAATTAAATTGAGAAGCATTTTCTGTTTTCTCAAATTGTAAATTTTCCATTAACTTTTGAATTTAGAATTGAGGGAACTTATTCACTCTTTTATTAAGAAAAACTTCTTCAAACATTTCTTCACAGAATGTATAATGTCAAGTTTGCTTTATTAACAGACCCTATTCCTGAAGATCCGATGAATTGACAAGAGTTTTGATTTTGTAAAGCAAACCATATCAAATTGGAATAAAAACATTCAACTCAGATAGGTTGTTCTTGTACCCATGGGCAATGGTACTGATGGGCAATGGTTCAAGCAGGTAATTTCAACCCATTTTTTTTTTAATTTTTCAAAATCATGATTGTGACGCTTTTATACTTCGTAGGATTAAAAATAAGGTATCAAAATAACTATATTTTTATTTATATGCGAAACTAAGACAAACAAAAGTAATCTATTCATGCACTCAAGAGATATGAGTTCATATGTTAAAACGCCCAAATATTGCCGCTCTCTCCCTCCAACAGGATTCCAGGATTCTAAATTGCTGTGTTAATATTTAGATCAATAATATCTATCATCTGTCAAAATGTCAGCCTTCTAGCCCCACCATTTTAAAAGATACAAATTAAATACCTACCCACTAGGTACACAAATTCAAATACATAGTAATTCTTTAACAATTTTTTTCTTTTCAACCAGAATTTTCCCCTAAACCGATTAGGTACTAAGATGTTACACATCAAAATCCATAGCTATCTTCCTAATCTTAATCCTTATATAAATTTAACTATGGGCAATTTCATGGTAACTCACGTTACATTTGGGAGAGTTTTACTTGCTTTTTTATTCAAATTTTCATACTTGTATAAAATATAAATGAAACAAAATATAAACTTTATTCATGTTAATGATTTCATCTACTGGGAAAAAACTAAATTTTTGGTAAACACAAATTCTTTCTTACTAAAAAATACAAAAACATGTGGGTAGCTCACGTTACCCGTATCGGACACGGGTTTTGTGGCAGTAGGTACCTTGCACATTTTTTAAAAACTAAACAAATTAATAAAGCCTTACTTGCTATTTTATTAGACACAAGAATATATCAGCCTATTTATAAGTATACAGAATGTTTGCGCAGGCACAATTTTGTTGTGAAGCTCTGCCTTCTCATGAGCGATTAGTTTTAAGAATAAAACCAACCAATAAGAAAACTAGTTTTTAACTTTTATGTGTGGTTTTTTATTCTATTTTTAAGTTTATTCTTTAAGTTACTTTAAGTTTTATTAAATATACAAATTATTAGTTTTAAGTAGGTACAAATTAATTAGGTGCAGAGAAGCTGCCAATTGCCACGAGAATTTAAAGAAGAATGATGGCAAGATAAAATGAAAAATGGACGGCATATCCGCCGAGGCCGATAAGTCCACGTCGATCACTACGAAGTTAGGTGTGGTTGAGTATGTATCACTCGGACTGACACAGAGATGTACCAGAGGGAGTGATACCTACTCTCACCGTAGGATGGCGTGAACATTACCGGCCCCCTTGGCATATGTTGCCAAAAAGTTTTAGAAGTCAAATTTACATTGACACAAAATTTAATGTTAATAATTTATTAAGTTATATAATCCAAAGAAAAATTATGAAATTTCAAAAGTTTAGAAGTCAAGTTTACATTGACACAAAATTTAATGTTAATAATTCATAAAGTTATATAATTCAATGAAAAATTATGAAATTTCGAAAGTTTAGAAGTCAAGTTTACATTGACACAAAATTTAATGTTAATAATTCATTAAGTTATATAATCCAAAGAAAAATTATGAAATTTCGAAAGTTTAGAAGTCAAGTTTACATTGACACAAAATTTAATGTTAATAATTCATTAAGTTATATAATTCAAAGAAAAATTATGAAATTCAAAAGTTATATTGACAATTTATAAGAAACCATAAATATATAATTTAAGAAATAAATATAAAATATATAATTTAAGAAAATTTAATGATTCAAAAGCTAGATAAGAAAATATGGTAGTAGACCAATGTTGTGATTTCATTTTTTTTTTGCTTTTTTGTTTTTTGTCTTTTATTAGTTACTTGTTTACAAAATAGTTTTATGTGTGCCTCTTAAAAATTAAGAAAGAAAAGTTTATAGATACTTCATCTAAAATAGGAGTTTATAGATACTTCATCTAAAAAAGGAGTTTATAGATACTTCATCTAAAAAAAAGAAAGCTTTAAGATACTTCATCTAAAAGTGTTATAAAATCTCCGGATATTCATTTGTTCCTTGGGTCAGTCATTTATAGGCAAACGACATAGTTTGACTATAGGTCGCGTAAGCTCACCAAATCGCGTATTGATGGTTGCCACTCGCACTCTTCCGTCTGGCCCAGGAAACACCTTAACAAGACGTCCCATACACCAATCGGTGGATGGTAGGTTTTCCTTTTTAATTACGACGAAGTCGCCAACTTTAAAATCTTCAGTAGAGTAATGCCATTTTGTTCTTTTATGAAGTTCCTTGATATATTCCTCCTTCCAACGTTTGCTAAATTGATGCTGAAGTGCTTTTAGTTTTTCCCAGCGGTTTATCAGTGAAAGTGATTTTTCTTCTTGAGGTAGTTCAGGAAAGGTAAGAAGTGGACTTCCGGTTAGGAAATGTCCAGGAGTTAATGCTAACAGATCGGTTGGTTCATTTGACAAAGGAGATATGGGTCGCGAGTTTAAACATGCCTCGATGCGAGCTAACAAGGTTGCAAATTCCTTAAAGGTAAAATGCGTTTGGAGTCCTACTTTTCGGAAATGAGTCTTGAAGCTTTTTACCCCGGCTTCCCAAAGGCCACCCATATGTGGGGAACCTGGGGGGATAAAATTCCAACTCAAGCCTTGAACACCGTATTTCGCAAGAGTAATTTCAGGAAGTGACAATAGGAGTTTTTTGAAGTCCTTTTTTAATATTGTGTCGGCACCAACAAAATTAGTTCCGTGATCTGAGTAAACTGCATGCGGAAGGCCTCTTCTTGCAACAAATCTTGCAAAGGCGGCTAAGAAAACTGCGGAAGAAAGATCACTGGCGGCTTCAAGGTGTATGGCTTTCGTTGAAAAGCATACGAAAAGACAGGTATATCCTTTTGTCAAACGACAGTTTCTACCAGTGAAGCTTTTGATGGTGAAGGGTCCCGCGAAGTCTATCCCAGTATGGGTAAAAGGAGGAGAAAAATTACAACGCTCATCAGGAAGAGCGGCCATCAATTGCTGTCCTAAACGTTTTTTGTGGATTGCACATTTTGTGCACTTGTGAATGTGGGATTTAACTAGGACTTTAAGTTTCGGTATCCAGTAAACCTGTCGAATCATCCGTATCATTAAGGCATTTCCACCATGGAGAGTTAAATCATGAATGAAATCAACTAGAAGTTGTGTAAATTTTGCTCCATAAGGCAAGATGATCGGATGGCGCTCACTGAACGGAAAATTTGCATTTGATAGGCGCCCTTGAACACGTAGAATTTTATTGGAGTCTAGGATAGGATTTAGGGATAAAATAGAACTTTTTGGACTGATATTGCGATTTGCAGATAAAGATTGGAACTCATTGAAGAAAAATGATTGCTGACAAAGCGAAATAAGGCGACGTTGAACGAATTGAATCTCTGGTTGAGTGATACGACCAGAATCGTATGCAATAGGTACGAATTTCTTTGGAAACTTTATACGGAGATAGCGGTAAAAATAGGAGAGGACTCTTAAGGCCCTTGGTAAGGAAGAAAATCTAGCTAAAATATCGACAGGTGAAGTTACGGTAGTAAAAATTGAGACAGGTTTTAACTCAAGGTCTTCGCATTGTGGTTCAATAGGAAGGCTTGACGGCCACTGAGATTCCGGTTCGCTTAGCCACGAAGGGCCTTTCCACCAAAGATCGCTATCCTTTAAACTCTCTGGAGTAAGACCTCTCGTAGCAAGATCCGCAGGATTATCGCTTGATCTCACATGATTCCAGTTCCGATTGCCTACATTTTCTATAATTTCACTGGTTCGATTTGCGATAAAAGTCTTCCAGGTGCCTGGATGTTTTTTGAGCCATGATAAGACAACAGAAGAGTCAGTCCAGAAAAAGCTTTGGGAGCATTCCACTGGTGTTTGTGGAACATAAGTCTTGACTAGTCTCGAAAGAAGAAGTGCCCCGCAGAGTTCTAACCGAGGTAAGGAAACAGATTTTATTGGAGCAACTTTGGACTTTGCGCAGACTAAGTGCGAGCTTATATCTCCATCAGGGTGCTGGACTCGAACGTAAAGGGAAGCAGCGTATGCCTGCTCAGATGAATCGCAAAAACCATGGAACTGCACCTGCGATGAAGGTGTAAACTCGGTCCATCTGGGTATCTTTTTCAACTGGATTTCACTGAAATTTTCCACAAAGGTTTTCCATTTGAAAAAAGTGTTGGACTCGATGAGTTCATCCCACTTCGTTTCTTCTATCCAGATCTTTTGCATAAGAATTTTGGCGGTTACGATAATAGGAGCTAGCCAGCCTGCTGGGTCAAAAAGTTTAGAAATTTCTGAAAAAACTTCGCGTTTGGTAGGGGCAGTAGAAAATTTGAGGGGTTGCGTGGTAAAATAGAAGAAATCTTCTTTAGCGTTCCAGCGAATCCCAAGGGTTTTTGTGGTGCTATCAGAATCGATCTTCAGAAAATTCTCGCTTAAGATATGCTGCGACGGTAGATGATCTAACAAAAAGGAGGAGTTTGAAGTCCATTTGCGGAGAGGGAAGCCTGCTGAATTGAGTGCTTCTATAACCTCGAGTTGGATACTTTTTGCCGTTTGAAGATCATGCGCACCAGCAAGAAGATCATCGACGTAAAAGTCGGATTCAATTACCTTTGCTGCAAGAGGATATGTATACTGAACATCTTTTGAAAGTTGCTTGAGCGTTCTAATAGCTAAGTAAGGCGCACAGTTTACCCCAAATGTTACGGTGAGGAGTTCAAAATCCTCAAAATTTTCTACTGGTGAGGTTCTATATATGATACGTTGAAATTTTGTTTGATCAGGGTGTACTAAAATCTGGCGGTACATCTTTTCGATGTCCGCATTAAAGGCATATTTAAAAAATCTCCACTTAATAATAAGTGACGGTAAATCACTTTGGAGAGCAGGTCCGGCATATAAACAGTCATTAAGACTCATACCAGTGGACGTGGGGTTTGAAGCGTTAAATACTACCCGAACTTTGGTAGAGTGGCTCTCTGGCTTGATCACTGCGTGATGAGGTAGGTAGTATGGTATTTTGGCATTGTGTCTTTCATTAGGAAGTATTTTACGCATATGGTTAAGCGTAAGGTATTCGGTAAGCACTTGTGAATATTTAGCTTGAAGATCGGAATTCTTTTGAAGGTTACGTTCTGTTCGAAGAAGCTGTTGTAGTGCGTTATTTCTCGAGTGCCCTAGATGAGAAGATTCAAATTCAGGTTTGAAAGGGAGACTTACCACATATCTACCATCTGGGAGTCTGTAAGTAGTTTTTTCATAGAGGTCTTCACAGAATTTATCTGATTCAGAAGCGTAGTATTTTCGGTCAGAAAGTTCTTCCAACTCCCAAAACTTTTTGATTCGGTCGTCGAGGGATTCATTTTCCACAATACGTGAAGTAAATGCTTGAATTGCGTGAGGGATGGGCCCTGAAAGAATCCAACCGAAAACTGTTTGTTGAGCTAAAAGTGATTCCGATATTTGTTTGACTCCGTTGCGGATGATGCTTGGGTAGAGATCTGCTCCGATGAGCAAATCAACCTGAGATGAATTATTGAACGTTGGGTCAGCTAAACAAAGACTATTTAATTCATTGGTATCGATCAAAGAAAACGACATGCTAGGTAGATTATTAGAAAGCCTTTTAAGGACTATTGCATTCGCAGAAATTAATTCATTTGGATTTTCATTATTTATTATAGAAATCAGGCATTTTTTGTTTGATCTAGCTGCCTGAGCACCACTTACAGCTAGAATCGAAATGTCTGAGGCTTTAGTAGGTAGGTTTAAACGTTGTTGAGTCGCTTCCGTTACAATAGAAGACTCGGAGCCGGGGTCAATAAGGGCTCTAATTCGATGAATACCATCTTGGCCACGAATATCTACTAAAGCCGTAGCGAGTAACACTCTTTGCTGAGCATGAACAAAAAAGTTTTGCTGTATTTCATTTGATGTAGTGGAAGATGTAGTGGACTGTACTTGAGAGGTTGAATTAAAATATTCGGTATTTGGTTCTGGGGAATTGTGATTTAAATTGAGAAGATGCGAATGCGAAGTACCTGGTTGGCTATCTTGCGGTATAAAAGGTTTAGAATTTGTATTTAAACTACTAAAATCCGGTTGTGAGGTTTTTGACAAATGAAGCAGAGAATGGTGTCGTCGGTTGCATGTACTGCAGGTATATTTACTAGGACAACTAGTGAGAACATGGTTAATCGCTAAGCAATTAATACACATATTGCTCTTCCTAATAAGGTTTATTCTCTCTAGCACAGGCATTTTTAAGAATTGTGGACATTGACGGATATAATGTTTTCCAGAGCACACTTTACATGTGAATTCCTGTGCCTTGGTGTGAAAAAGATTCACACGATTTTGATTTCTAGAGTGAGATGTAACTGGTGGTGAAATATTTTGCTTTGAGGTCATTCGAGGTTTATTTGACAAGGTTGGCGAAGAGGTGGTATCAGAAATTGATTCCAATACCTGGAAACGATTGCTTAAAAACTTGTCCATTTCTTCCCATTTGGGAATTTCTGTTGGTTTTGAAAGCGATTGCTCCCACAAGGCGAGAGTGGTAGGAGGTAATCGATTAGCACAGGCAAAAATAAGGATCGGATCCCAATTGTCAGTGCCAATGCCTTGTGCTTGAAGTGCTGACCTACAATCATTAATACTTCTTTGAAGAGTTCTTATATTCGAAGAATCTTCATTCTTGAAACCAGGGAGATTGAATAAAATTTGAATTTGGTTATTTACCAAAATAATTCTCTTGTTCTCATACTGCGACCGCAATGCTTCCCATGCCAGATCCAAACTGGCATTCGTCAAGGGAAATTTACGAACTATATTGTGGGCTTCGCCACTAGTTTTTGCTCGCAAATGAAACAGCTTTTCAACGGCTCCTAACTTGGGGTGATTAAGGTAAACAGCTTGAAACATATCACGAAATGAAGGCCAAGACAAATAGTCTCCTTTAAATACCTCAGTGTCACAAGGCGGTAGCTTTAAGCATTGAGAAACGAATGGTTTTTCCAATATGGTTTCATTTGCCTCACGGGAAGTGGAAAAAGGTGTTTTAAACTCTTCATTTTTTAACTTAGCTTGAAGTTCCAAAAAGAGCCCTAAGCAGGCTATATAAGTTTCATTAGAGCTTGTGTACTTTTTCTCAATATTCTCAAAATCCTCTGTATCTCCTGTTCCTAACGAGGATCGAATGCATTTCATATAACTTGATTTCGTATCATACCATATACTTTCTAACTCTTCCTTACGAGCTTCTAATGTAGCTAGAGTATGGTTTTTCTCCGGTACCTCTTTAGCTGCCGCAAAGTATTTTACCAGTTGGTCGGCAGAAAGAATGAAGTTGTCTAACAATGACATTATAAGGTACGGATAACCCAGAGAAGACACTTAGAAAAATAATTTTAAGTTCTCCAAAAAGGAAGAGAGACTGTATGATGGAATTCCGAAATTTAGCTATCCCGATATGTAGTTGGGAAGTGAGTGAGATTGCTATTCAGATAAGGCACTGAATTAGCAATGTAGAATTCCGAAAAATAATAAAATTTTAGTTTTGAATTTTGATAACTCAAACTATCCCGATAGGTAGCTGGGAAGTGAGTGAGATTGTTGTTCAGATAAGGCACTGAACGAGCAAGATAGATTTCCGAAAAATAATAAAAATTTAATTTTGATTTTCGATAACTCTAACTATCCCGATAGGTAGCTGGGAAGTGAGTGAGATCGCTGTTCAGATAAGGCACTGAACTAGCAAGGTAGATTTCCGAAAAATAATAAAAATTTAATTTGGAATTTAGATGACTCGAACTATCTCGATAGGTAGCTGGGAAGTGAGTGAGATCGCTGTTCAGACAAGGCACTGAACTTGCAAGGTAGATTTCCGAAAAATAATAAAAATTTAATTTTAAATTTTGATAACTCGAACTATCCCGATAGGTAGCTGGGAAGTGAGTGAGATTGCTGTTCAGATAAGGACTGAACTAGCAAGGTAGATTTCCGAAAAATAATAAAAATTTAATTTGGAATTTTGATAACTCGAACTATCCCGATAGGTAGCTGGGAAGTGAGTGAGATTGCTGTTCAGATGTGGCACTGAACTAGCAAGGTAGATTTCCGAAAAATAATAAAAACTTAATTTTGAACTAAGGTAACTCGAACTATCCCGATAGGTAGCTGGGAAGTGAGTTCGATTACTATTCAGATAGGTACTGAAATAGAAAAGTAGAATTCCGAAAAAATAATACGAAATTTAATTTTGAATTTTGAAAACTCGAACTATCCCGATAGGTAGCTGGGAAGTGAGTGAGATTGCTGTTCAGATGTGACACTGAACTAGCAAGGTAAATTTCCGAAAAAAAAAATAAAAATTTAATTTTGAATTTAGGTAACTCGAACCATCCCGATAGGTAGCTGGGAAGTGAGTAGGATTGCTGTTCAGATGAGGCACTGGATTAGCAAGGTAGAATTCCGAAAAATAATAAAAATTTAATTTTGAATTTTGATAACTCGAACTATCCCGATAGGTAGCTGGGAAGTGAGTGAGACTGCTGTTCAGATGTAGCACTGAATTAGCAAGGTAGATTTCCGAAAAACTATCCGAAGAACTATCCCGAGAGGTAGCTGGGAAGTGAGTTCGATTACTATTCAGATAGGTACTGAAATAGAAAAGTAGAATTCCGAAAAAATAATACAAAATTTAATTTTGAGTTTTGAAAACTCGAACTATCCCGATAGGTAGCTGGGAAGTGAGTGAGATTGCTGTTCAGATGTGGCACTGAACTCGCAAGGTAGATTTCCGAAAAATAATAAAATTTAATTTTGAATTTTGATAACTCGAACTATCCCGATAGGTAGCTGGGAAGTGAGTGAGACTGCTGTTCAGATGTGGCACTGAATTAGCAAGGTAGATTTCCGAAAAACTATCCGAAGAACTATCCCGATAGGTAGCTGGGAAGTGAGTTCGATTACTATTCAGATAGGTACTGAAATAGAAAAGTAGAATTCCGAAAAAATAATACAAAATTTAATTTTGAGTTTTGAAAACTCGAACTATCCCGATAGGTAGCTGGGAAGTGAGTGAGATTGCTGTTCAGATGTGGCACTGAACTCGCAAGGTAGATTTCCGAAAAATAATAAAAATTTAATTTTGAATTTTGATAACTCGAACTATCCCGATAGGTAGCTGGGAAGTGAGTGAGATTGCTGTTCAGATAAGGCACTAAACTAGCAAGGTAGATTTCCGAAAAATAATAAAAAAAAATAATTTGCAATTTAAATAACTCGAACTATCCCGATAGGTAGCTGGGAAGTGAGTGAGATTGCTGTTCAGATAAGGCACTGAACTAGCAAGATAGATTTCCGAAAAATAATAAAAATTTAATTTGGAATTTAGATAACTCGAACTATCCCGATAGGTAGCTGGGAAGTGAGTGAGATTGCTGTTTAGATAAGGCACTGAACTAGCAAGGTAGATTTCCGAAAAATAATAAAAATTTAATTTGGAATTTAGATAACTCGAACTATCCCGATAGGTAGCTGGGAAGTGAGTGAGATCGCTGTTCAAATAAGGCACTGAACTAGCAAGGTCGATTTCCGAAAAATAATAAAAATTTAATTTTGAATTTTGATAACTCGAACTATCCCGATAGGTAGCTGGGAAGTGAGTGAGATTGCTGTTCAGATAAGGCACTGAACGAGCAAGATAGATTTCCGAAAAGTAATAAAAATTAAAAAAAAGTAATTATGAACCAACACAAGAAACCACTATGGTACGCTTAGGCAATCCTGATAGGTAGTTGGGATAGTAATATTATAAAAAAAAATAATTTGAAAATTAAAAAGAACAACTTGATCGCCTCAAACTATTGCAATGGTAATATATCAAGAAACGAATCATATATATGAATATATAAGAAAGTGACAAAACCCCACGATTAAATTAGTTTTATATTGATGAAAAATCTGCAAAAAAAAAAAATTAATCTCCGTCGTTCTCTGCTCCGACGGCACAATAGGGCAGTGGCAACACTGTTTATGCTAAAAAAAAAAAAACTCATATAACTCGAACCATGGAAAAAATTATATGGATGTATGAATAAAGAACACGTATATCTCGTGTCGTCACGTGATCAAGCAAAAGTGAAAGAAACTGTAAGCCCCCTTTTTTTTTTTTGTTTCTTTTTCTCTTAAAGAATATTTAAAAGGCACACCGTAAAATTAAAATATGTATTTATATGGAGAAAATTTATTAAAAAATGAAATCAAAAAAGGTTCTTACATACCATTTACATAGTTTTACTTTTTTTTTTCCAATAGTTTCCTAAATTATGTTGATCTTCTACTGATCAGAGAATATGAAATAAAGAAGTCAATCCTCAGCTGTCATTTTGATTTGCCTACAAGCTGAAGCGAACAGCTGATGTATTAGATTTGCAAAGGATTAGTGAAAACCAGTGGAAAACGCACACATAGAATCAACTCCTCCATTCACCACAGGTCCGATGGAGTGGTGAATTAATTTATCGGTTATTTTTGAAAACCGTGGGCATGTTCAAAAAGTATAAAAATGGGAAGAACGAACCTAAATGTGTTAGCTTCACCTTATAGATATATCATCCAAATTAAAATTATGAGGAAGATTTCGAGCAACTTTCAATAAAAAGAAAAGTGTTGGTTATGGATATAAGAAAGTCAAAAAATCCAACGAATTCTTTTCTTATATCCGAGTTTTTCGTATACAAAATTGTATAGAAGAAAGAAAATGTCGTGTGTCAGTTAAACGTACATTTGACTATGTTCCCACCAAACCGAAATCTGAGATTTCAGCTGAAAATTTTTGAGTTTTTAAATTGGTGGAGAAGGACTTCATTAGGACTTTGAAATTTCTAGACAATCTTGTTCCATCAATTTAAAATATCAAGAATTTTCAACTGACATTTCGGATAACACTAAGGATTAGTTGAACAATCGTGGTTCAAATGTTGATGCGTGGTTCAGCAAACTTAAAGGCTCTCCCAAACCAACGCAAAACATTCGCCGACGACAGCAAAAATCAACATAAATAACACAAAAACGTAACTTTAATTCTGATTGTAAACGTATACAATAATTAAAGTAATAAGGGTATTCATGCTGCAACATCGTAAAGTCGTCGTAAACGTGGTAAACTTTCAAACTTCGTAAATATGTATAATTTTCCATACAAATTGTGACAGAATTACGAAATTTTAAACTTTATCAGCCAAATTAATAAACGCGGAATAGCGAAAGGTTAGCTTTGTTCCATGGATTAAGTGCAAAATGTTACTAATAAAACAAAATTTCAGCTACGTGACGTTTACTATGCTAAGCCACCGAAGCAGATGGTTTAGCGAAGGAACAAGCAGCAGACTCTTTTTTTTTATTGGCTTTGGTATCAAAAAATTTACATTTTCAATAACATTTTATTTCTATGCACGATGATTTTATTAGGTTCTGAAGAATATAAAGCAAAATGTTATTTATAAATTGTTTGGTTAATTTGCATGAACTTACTTTGTCTTTGGTGCTCCAACTCTCGCTTCTTTTCCTTTTTTTAATTAAATTTTCCCCAATACCTAACAATAATTTAGATAGACACAAACAAGAAATTTCTTAGGTATGTTTGGTAACTTGAAATTTAAAATGTCAAAATCCATACGGAAAAAAACCCAAGTTTCCGAAACTTGGTACAAATTTCAGGATACTTAACAGGCCTCATACGGTAAACGTCACTTTACTATTCCACGAACAAAAAATTTTTTTAATGAGAAATTTTAACCTGTGGCTTAACTCATATTCGATGGTTAAGTAAAATCGTGGAGTAAAGGTAAAATAAGCGTTTTTTATTAATAGCGCTGTACAACGCAACGTTTACGACGACTTTACGCTGTTGCATGAATACCCATAATGTATTTAATGTGGTTTTTCATTTAACCATTTCAGATTTGGTGGTCAGATCATAATTTTTTAGTGGTAAATAGAACACAAAATGAGATTTGATTTTTTTTGTAACTGTGTTAGTGACTATTTTTCTATTGATGAATTTGTCCAACAAACACCACTTTCTTATCGAAAGTAAACAACACTGCGAAATGCGAAATGCAAACTAATACGTTCAGATTTATGTCAGTTTATTTTGGTGTATGTGCAAATATGCGTGTAAGTCTTGCTTAAAATTGAGATTTGAAGAATCGACCTGAGGTCGAAAAAAAATGATTTTTTGTTTTTGGTTGAATGGAAAGCAAAATTGACCTCAGGTCGAAAAAATAAAAAACGAAAACCACTTAATATTCTTTTTAAAGAAAAAAATTGTTTACAATTTAAATATGGTGTTCAAACACGCCTCATATGAAGTAAGTCCAAAGGCCTGTCTGAACAACCTCTGAGATTTTTTGAAATGTCAATAGGTGCGTTTTATTGGTATTTATGTATATCTAGCGCAGCTATGCAAGCACCAATAAAACAGTATACTCACTTTTATATTCAACCCAAGTCCAGCGCTACCTAACTTTAAACAAAAACAAAGTTTTATCTCCTATAGTCGTGTTTTTTTTTTTGATAATAAATGGGTGTTAAATATTATTCAGTACGTAAATCCAAATTAAATACAATTGCAAAATACACCAACGAATTTGCAGATGTGGACTTGGCTTTAGTATTTTTTTTCTATTTAATGAACACATCCCTTGTACTTTTTTCACCACGAACAAAAAAAAAAGTTCCCCACAGTCTTGTTAACAAACGTCAAAACACACAAAAAATTCGAATGATTTTGCATTTAACAAAATTATGAGTCAATAATTTTTAATAAATCGCGATATTTTTTGGGGAAAAATAAATAAATTCGAGCTGTTCAATAATTCAAATGCGAACTTGAAGCCAACAAAAATGGCAACAAAGTTTTGATTGTGTAGCAAAATCCCGAAAGTGAAAAGTCCTATGACCCCAATGAACCACGGTATTGCATTTGCAACCAAGTGTCCTACGGCGATATATGTAGTTGTAGTGCAAAGATTATCCGTAGGAACTACTACAACATCCGGCCTAGTCACAATTGAATGAATGGTGGGAAGTCACCGAAATCATCGAAGGAATCATGGGCGGTTTTTGCCAAGGGTGCAGGCATGGATGGGTGTAAACATCGTTTGAAGTCTCCAAAGGCAACTACAGTTCAGGTAGAGTCAGCGCATCAGGAAAGAAAGGCATTGCCATTGTATTTCTGAGCCTACAGAACCTTATCTCTCGTCACAGAATTACGGAGAATTGTTATCTCAAATCATTTGGTTTGTCGACGACACAAATGGGTATCGAGTTACAATTCATAAGACATTTGAGGGCCATTTGACAACAAAGCCAATCAATGGAGCAATTTCCATTTTCAATCCGCGGACTGGTCAGCTTTTCTTCAAGATCATTCACACATAGGTGTGGGCTGGACAGAAAGTATCATCATATTCTTGAAATTCGAAAAAAAGCGAAAATACTTTTTTAAGACAATTTTTTGAAATCCTTGCGCGAATTGGAAATGGTTTTTGTAATAACTTAGAAGACCTTAATTTAGACTAAGAACCATTTCAATAATCAAAATCGGGCAAGTAGTTTTGAAATGACAACGTTTTGTATCCAGCACTTGCAAGAACTTCATTTAAATTACTTGCAATTGTTAGATATAAAGCGTTGTCATTTCAAAACTACTAGCTGGATTTTGATGGTTGAAGCGGTTTTTAGCCTTAATTTAAGCCTTCTAAGTTATATTAATAACCATTTCCAATTTAAACAAAAATTTCGAAAAATCTGCCCATAGAACTATAGTATCATCATATTCTTGAAATTCGAAAAAAGGCGAAAATACTTTTTTAAGACAATTTTTTGAAATCCTTGCTCGAATTGGAAATGGTTTTTGTAATAACTTAGAAGACCTTAATTAAGACTAAGAACCGTTTCAATAATCAAAATCGGGCAAGTAGTTTTGAAATGGCAACGTTTTGTATCCAGCACTTGCAAGAATTTCATTTAAATTACTTGCAATTGTTAGATATAAAGCGTTGTCATTTCAAAACTACTAGCTGGATTTTGATGGTTGAAGCGGTTTTTAGCCTTAATTTAAGCCTTCTAAGTTATATTAATAACCATTTCCAATTTAAACAAAAATTTCGAAAAATTTGCCCATAGAACTATAGTATCATCATATTCTTGAAATTCGAAAAAAGGCGAAAATACTTTTTTAAGACAATTTTTTGAAATCCTTGCTTGAATTGGAAATGGTTTTTGTAATAACTTAGAAGACCTTAATTAAGACTAAGAACCGTTTCAATAATCAAAATCGGGCAAGTAGTTTTGAAATGGCAACGTTTTGTATCCAGCACTTGCAAGAACTTCATATAAATTACTTGCAAGTGTTAGATATAAAGCGTTGTCATTTCAAAACTACTAGCTGGATTTTGATGGTTGAAGCGGTTTTTAGCCTTAATTTAAGCCTTCTAAGTTATATTAATAACCATTTCCAATTTAAACATTTAAAAATTTAAAATTTTTCGAAATTTTTATTTAAATTGGAAATGGTTATTAATATAACTTAAAAGGCTTAAATTAAGGCTAAAAACCGCTTCAACCATTAAAATCCAGCTAGTAGTTTTGAAATGACAACGCTTTATATCTAACACTTGCAAGTAATTTAAATTAAATTCTTGCAAGTGCTGGATACAAAACGTTGCCATTTCAAAACTACTTGCCCGATTTTGATTATTGAAACGGTTCTTAGTCTAAATTAAGGTCTTCTAAGTTATTACAAAAACCATTTCCAATTCGAGCAAAGACTTCAAAAAATTGTCTCAAAAAAGAATTTTCATCTTTTTTCGAATTTCAAGAATATGATGATACAGTTCTATGGGTACATTTTTCGAAATTTTTGTTTAGGCTGGATATGGTTTTTAAATAACTTAGAGACTTAAATTAAGGCTAAAAACCGCTTCAACCATCAAAATTCAGTAAGCAGTTATAATATTTTAGAAACCATTTATTAAATGAAAAATACTAAAAATGACTAAATTTGGCGGTCTGAAACTAACTTAGGAAAAGGGGTCATGTCTGCTACAGGATCATTATCTTAGCACCGACGACGTAAAAACCACTTTTTAAACAGCATTCATATTTATGGAAATTATCACCACCAATGGAAGCAATGCGAAAGAATTTAATTAATTCACCGAGCGCTTTGAAACAAGCTGAATTTGGGAAACGAAATCACGAGTGGCGTCTGAAATGAATTTAGGTATTAACAATTACGAATGGACGAGGAATTTCTCGATACTGTATACCAGATAGCTTCTTGAAACCTTACGTAACTATTAACAATTATCATTTTATTATTGTTTTAAAATATAAAACAATGAGGCAGACGCACCAAATTAAAAACATCACCTGTTTGGAAAAAAAATCGAACTGTCAAAACAAATCAAACTCACCGCGTTAAATTGTTGTTGCAATTCACATCTATTCATCGACACGAAGTGAAATTACAAAAACAACAATGTAAACAAATGGGTTTTGGGGGGTGAAACGTACGAAGGTTTCCCATCTTTATTTGTTTATCTATGCTACTGATGCTCGATTGTGCTGCTCACAACGGTGATAGTGGTGGGTATGACCATAGGATTAGGATGGTCAAAAAATGGTGATGGTAGTGGTGGTGGTTTTGTTCTGGCACTATTGCTGATTTCGAAGTAGCTATGTATGTTGGTGATCGATTGCACTGGACGGCAGTTACGTGTCTAACCAAATTTCCAACGTAATTGGGTGTGGTGTCATCGATTAATGACGACACAGGTTTTCAGCTATTTTTGTTGTTGGTTGTTTTGTCTGTCGTCTGTGGCTATACGATGACGACTATGAGATTGCGACGACGATTATGATAATTTGACTTCGACTTCGACTATGTTCTTTGGTGTGGAACACTTGTTGTAATATGCACGGTGGTGGTGCGTATTGTGACTGCTACGGCAGTCTTTGGATGAAGATTTAAAACGAAATTGGTGGTGGCTTGTGAGGCGGTCGTTGTCGTCTTTAAATGACGATGACGACGTTGATGTTGGTGACGGTGACTTCGCCTCTCGGGGCGGTCGTCTTTGTATGATGACGATGATGTTGGCGGCGGTGGCTTGCGAGGCGGTCGTTGTCGTCTTTAAATGACGATGACGACGTTGATGTTGGTTGTTGGTGATGGTGACCTCGCCTCTCGTGGCTGTCGTCTTTGTGTGATGACGATGATGTTGGCGGTGGTGGCTAGTGAGGCGGTCGTTGTCGTCTTTAAATGACGATGATGACGTTGAAGTTCGTGATGGTGGCTTCACTTCTCGTGGCGGTCGTCTTCGTATGAAGACGATGATGTTGGCGGTGGTGGTGGCTTTGCTTCTCTGGTGGTGGTTGAGAACCTTTGTAATGTGATGCTCTTATAAGCAGGTTGCGCCGTGGCACGTGGCTGGCTATAAAAAATTGGTTAGCGAGGTTGAATAATACGCTTTCTCACAATTTTTCTGGTCAATGGTGGTATGAAAATGCGATGGATGGCGGTTGTGGAACCGCTGATGGAGGTTTTATTGCACGTTGTGACACGTGGTACACGCTGCACTTGGCACACGGGTGTATGGTAAAGTTGCGGAGACGTTTTGTCGCCGTGGAGGTGTCAATTTAGGCAATAGATCGCTGGTTTTATCCGGCTCGTTATGGACCAATGTTTGCGCAGGCACAATTTTGTTGTGAAGCTCTGCCTTCTCATGAGCGATTAGTTTTAAGAATAAAACCAACCAATAAGAAAACTAGTTTTTAACTTTTATGTGTGGTTTTTTATTCTATTTTTAAGTTTATTCTTTAAGTTACTTTAAGTTTTATTAAATATACAAATTATTAGTTTTAAGTAGGTACAAATTAATTAGGTGCAGAGAAGCTGCCAATTGCCACGAGAATTTAAAGAAGAATGATGGCAAGAAAAAATGAAAAATGGACGGCATATCCGCCGAGGCCGATAAGTCCACGTCGATCACTACGAAGTTAGGTGTGGTTGAGTATGTATCACTCGGACTGACACAGAGATGTACCAGAGGGAGTGATACCTACTCTCACCGTAGGATGGCGTGAACACAGAAACTTAAAATTACTTACAATATTTTATAAAAATTTAATAGGTAAAATACATGGTAACTTAAGGGATAAGCCTTATATAATTTAATTTTATTTTCAGCCATACCTATGCTTGTAATTTGTAGGATGTTTTACAATTCTAATTTAAAAAGTAGCGAATAATAGATAGGGGGTGAGATAAATTTTCCGTTTTTTGATCTTTATGTCCACTTTTTCATGGAATTACCCTATATAGATACCTATATAGGTATACCTACACATTTATTTAGTTTTAGGTACAGAATTACCTATTATTTCTCTATTTTAGTTCTTTCATTTTCTAAAATTATGTTTTGCATTAAATCAAGAATACCTACCTACCTATCTATCTATCATTTATATTTGTAAGTAGGTAGGTACCTAGGTATTTATTTTTATTTACTGAATAAAAACAATAAATACCTACCTAAATAAATATCACACTAAAAAATAGGTAAGTATCCCTACCTACATAACTACATTCTCCACCCCAAAAGTAACAACAGATTCTTGTATAGGTACCAACCAATATTCTCGAAACTAAAAAAACGAAAATTCTTGCCATTATAGAAAAGATCGAGACGCACAGAAAAAAAAATAACCGCCACCAAGTCTACCATTGCAACACCATTGCAAAAAAACATATTCTCCACCCTCAAAAGTAAAAAAGACAGAGAAATCCTTCAAAGAAAAAACTTCTCATTTGATATCTTTTCTCATATACCTACGTACCTACCTACGTATTTGTCTGCCCTACAAAAAATCTTGCCAAAGATCGAGACAAACCACAAAAATATAGGTAACCTGCAAATGTACCCATGCACACGCACATATAAAGGATACAAAAAAAAACGAAGAAAAAACCCACCACCACTGCTTGAAAAGATCCATTCAATGAAAAAAAAAGACAGAATTCATACCAAAAAACCAACAACAAAAGCAGGTACCCATGCGATATAGTTAAGAGAACTCAATTTATAATAATTGTATCCACAGAGCTTCCTCGCTCTCGCTATGTATATTGCCGATTGCAACATGTTGGTGTACGCCATATCGCGTACAGGGCATAAAATTTTTGGTTCACTTTCCTTGTACTGGATGCGACATCTTTATGTTATATTATCTTTGCTATAGGGCAAGTTTTGGATTCGTGCAAAAAAAAAATTTCGAGATAACAATCAAACATGACATTACGATGATAGAGAACACAAAAAAGTGGGTGGCACAATTCTGTCTGTCTGTCTGTCTGTCTGTCTGTCTGTCTGTCCGTACCTCAACCTACAGCCTAAACCACTGAAGCGATTTTCTTCAAATTTTGAACTTAAGGTTTTTTTGTAACTCTCCAGAGGGGAAATTGAAATTTTTTTTTTAGCTCAAAAAATAACGGTACTTGCCATACAACCGTTAAGGAAAAGCTTATTTATCTCAAAAACGACTCCAACGATTTTGATAAAAAAAAATCATGTATTATTGTAGATATCATGTACCTTTTAATAAGAAAAAAATTCACCAAAAACATTAATTAACGGTACCTGCCATATAACGGTCTTTTTGATTTTTGGTTTTCTCATAAACCGCTCATCCGATTTCAATAAAATTTTTTGCACAAAAGCTTTGTTAGAATATTAATAATACTGCATACCAAAATTTTTGAAAAAATAAATTTTGGATTTTTAAAAAAAGATTCAAAATTTTTTTTTGAAAATTCAATATTTCAAAAACGGGTTGATGAATTGTTTTGAAATTTCAGTTTTAAATGTATATTAATATATACTCAAAATTGGCATACCAAATTTTTTTTTGAAAATGTTACAAAAATTTTATATATAAAAAATTAATTTTTAAGGAAACGGCTCCAACGATTTTAATTTTTTTTTTGCATATATTCATATTTTTTCAAGTAATCAAATGGCATACTTTTTTTTGAGCTCTAAGTTATTTATCAGACTGTTTATACTATTAAAAGAACGATTTAAATATGCTTTTCATACTTTTTCTATAACTACTTGATTATTTTTTTAAAGTTCTTAAGTCCCACACAACTTGAACATAAGAGCAAGTACGTGCGATCCAGTCGTGCATTTTATTTACTATGAACAGAGCAGTTTATAACAATAGGGGTACGAATAGCACAACTGAAAGTTTGCGCACGATGATAAACATTTTGTGTAAGCAAAGCGTTGGTCTTCACAAATGCCATTTTAATGCACAAAGTGTGGTAAAGAAAATTGAAGAACTACGGCTAGTGTTTGAAAATGGAAATTTAGATGTAATTTGTATATCGGAGACCTGGCTCAACGCAAACCTAGCCTGTAATTATTTTGCTCTAAGCGGGTATAATTTGTTTAGAGCTGATTGGCATAATCGGATTGGGGGAGGCGTAGCTATCTATATAAAAAAATCGTTTAAACCTAAGCTTGTAAGATGTTCTCTTCCAACAGATAATTTCCAATACATTTTCTTGGAAGTTTTAAATGGTGGCGTTAAATGTATTATTGGAACAGCTTACATCCCACCTAACGTAACTAATTGCAATGTTGTTAGTGAATTGCTTGAAGAAATGTGTTCTCTTGCTCCTAAATGTGTTCTATGTGGTGATATCAATATTAATTTACTAAGTAATGTAACAGGTCCGCCATTATTGAAAGTGGCTAGTTCATTCAACATGTCTTTTGCTAATATGACTCAGGCAACCCCCTATATGCATAATAAGAACCCTTCGTTGATAGATGTTATCATAGTCAGTGATGTAAATATGATTAAATATTACTCACAGTTGTCCGTTCCCGCTTTTTCGTATCATGATCTCGTCTTTGCTACTATTGATATGCAAACTCAAGGATCCTATAGCTCACAAAAGTTACCATGCTATGACTTTAAGAGAATTGATTACGTAGCTTTGCTAAATGAATGCATTTCTCTGAACTGGGATTGTATTTTTTACAAATCTGATGCTAATGATAAAGTTGAGTTCTTTAAAAGATTAGTTACTTACTTGTTCTCAAAGTATGTACCAAAAAAGCATTTTGTTTCAAGAGACGGACCATGTTCTTGGCTTTCGAATGACATACAAGAAGCTATGAAAATGAGAGATCGACTTTATCCAAGGTGGAGAAGATTTCAAATTCCTCAAATGTTTTCCGATTTAAAAAGAATTAGAAATAAAGTGAACTTCATGATTAAAAGAGCTAAGTCTGCTTTCTATGGAAACAAATTCAATTCAAACCGTTCTTCGACCTTTCTATGGAATCAGATAAAAAAAAATTGGAGTGTGCAGTAAAAGTAATATAGAAGTCAATGAAGATGTTGATATTGAGGAACTGAACAGAACCTTTACTCAGATTCCACTGGCACATACTGTATCCCCTGTTTTATCTAATAATAATGTGATTATTAATACATCTGAAAATGCATTTCTGTTTGATATTGTTGACTCCTTTACGGTTGAAAAAGCAATTATATCTATCAAATCAAACAGCTTGAGTTTGGACAACATTCACCCGAAATTTTTAAAAGTGCTTTTACCTTATATCCTTAAATATATTACTTTTATTTTCAACACCATTCTTATGTCCTCCACGTACCCGCTTCAATGGAAACAAGCTAAAATTATCCCAATTCCTAAAAACAGAAACGGCACAGAATATAGACCCATTGCCATTCTTCCGTTCCTCTCTAAGGCCTTTGAATCCATCGAATAATTTACTAACGCCTATGCAATCTGGTTTTCGTTCAGGACACAGCTGTATAACTGCTTTACTAAAAGTGACTGATGACATAAGAGAAGCTATCGATAGAGATGAAGTAAGCGTGGTTACTTTAGTTTCAATTTTTCTCACCTTTCCACAAAGTGAATCATGTCTTACTTGACCAGTAGAGTCCAATCTGTTTTTCATAACCAGTCCTTTTCGTGTGCCCTACCTGTTTCATGTGGTGTGCCTCAAGGCTCAATTATTGGTCCTCTGTTATTTTCTATGTTCATTAACGATCTGCCTATCGTAATACAAAACTGTCAATTTCATATTTACGCTGACGATGTGCAAATATACATACATTTTCCTATTGGTTTGATGGATGATGCTGTTGCACGAATGAACGAGGATTTAGCTGCTATGGTCAAATGGTCTCGCGAAAATAAACTACTCTTAAATCCCTCTAAGATAAAGTCAATCCAAATATATAAGCATTCGCTGCATCTCGCTTACCTCCTATTCTATTAGATGGTACTCAAGTTGAAATGGTGCCTAAAATTAAAAACCTTGGTTTTATCATCAATAGCAACCTTACCTGGAGTGACCATATAAGCTCTGTTGTATCTAAAATCTATGGAGCACTTCGCGGTCTATCAGTGTGTAGAGAGTATTTACCCATTTCAGTTAAAATTAAATTGGCAAAAGCTCTGATAGTTCCATTAATTACGTATGGGGGTGAGTTGTTCGCTAGCACAGACGCTAACTCGAAACGTAAGTTGAACGTTGCTTTCAATGCAATCGCAAGATTTGTGTACAACTTGCGCAAATACGACCATATCTCGACCCAATCTCGACAAATACCTGGATGTAGCCTTGATCAATTTTTAAACTTCAGAGTATGTGCTATGGTTTCTAAAATTTTAAATGAAAAACAACCCTTTTATTTGTATAGTAGATTTTCACCTCCACAATCTGTTCGAACTTATGCCATCAGACCTAAGGCCCAATTCACATAGAACTGGCTTGAGGTTTTGGTGTGGTTCTGGCGTGCTGCATACATATTCCACGTTGTGGAATTCACATGTTCTCTTATGATATAATACACACACAGATGACGAGGCGAGGGTATGGTGTCATATGCCATCGCCACACCATATTGAAAACTCCAGTGGCCTACGTAAACGTCACGCCACAATGAAATCTCACACTCGAATGTCAAATTGTAAGGCATTAAAAAAATTAAATGTGATTATGAGTTCAATAAAATTTATAAAAATTGAATTCAGCAATGAAATGAAGATTTATGTAAATACGGGAGGACAAAATTACTGCAACAGGAGCGGGCAACACCAAACATGGAAAAAATAGCCCAACAATTCAAGGCAATTGTTTTTTTTTATATTTCATTTATTTTCTGAGTAGAAGCCATTTTTTGTGAAGTGTTCCTCTGTGTTTGTGTGTATGTGTCTGTCAAAAAACCATTTCTTGTCACTTCTGTGTGAACAAAGCTCACCACAACGATACCACGCCCGTAGCAGGCCAGAACCACACCGGCGCGGCGCCATCCCATAAGCCACTTCTGTGTGAATCGCGCCTAATGTATACACCTGCACCATATATCGTAGGCAATTTTTCATTCATGCTATTCGCCTCTACAATGAACTTCCCCTCAATATTAGATCAAAGATCAAGCACATAAACTTTTTGTCTTTAGTTTTCTCTTATTATAGCACTCATCGTTGATGTTTGTCCATAATATTTATTATTGTATTAAATTATTAATTATTATTTAAATTTGAAATTTAGTTTGTTTCACATATTGGAATATAATTTCTATTTTGTTTTATTTTAATTATATTTTTGCTATACTTTTGTTTTAAAAATGTATCTACATATAAACCACAAGTAAACTGTACAGCCTCAAAGAATTTATATTTCTTATTGTACAGAAAATTTATCTAATAAATAAATACAAATACAAATACAAAAATATAGAATTTATTTGGAAAAAATCTTCTTGCTTTGAGAAGCAAAACCATGTATATACATATATCGTTATAAAAATCTGTAATTTAAAGAAAACACTGATATAACTATTCATTGAAGAATTCATCGCAACGGATCACATTCCGTGTTTTTCTGGCGTTTGTGTAGTTATCAAATTGGTAGTATCGGTTATTATATACCTGTCAACAGTAAGCAACTCTCCAGAATCGACATCAATGGTTAGAATTTCACTTTGAAAGCTTACACAATTAGTCATGTAAATAGAAGACCGTATTTCATCACCTAAGACGACAACTGAAGTAGCTGCTGCTGCCACCATAGCCGGTGTTGTTCCTCCAGATGTTGCTATAGTTGATGTTGTTTGGTGGCTTTTTTCACGTGATTTACGACCAACTGTGTCAACAAAGTGTGTTAAAACATTCCTGTAATGAATTTATATATATATTTATTATATTGTAATAGAAAGGCCATTTTTATTTCAGTTTGTTCCTTTTGACACCTGTATCGATGGGTTCTTTAAAAGGACAACAAATCAACTTAAATATCACACATACAGTACAGTACAAATGTGTCGCAACTCAAAAATTTTAGATTCTTAGTAAAAGCAAAAAACCTTCCTAGGAAAGAAGGTAATGGAAAACAATGAAATAAGCAATTTAAGCAAGAGGAATTGGGCTATTACCCACCTAGGCAATATAACAAGCATTTATTTTACACTTTAAACAGTTAAAATTATTATTTCTAAGTTCTATGACATTTGTGATTTTTTCGAAAAGAAATTTATAAATTATTTTGAGTTCTGACACTTTTGCTATTTGTTTCTTGAGTTGTGACATTTTTGTTTTTTTTTTTTCTTAAATATGACCATGCTCATGTTTATACATTATTGTTATAAAAACTCATTTTCCATCTTATCAAAAAGTGAATAACTCGTTGCGCACCTAACTTGTCTTATGTCTTTTGACTATCTTTATATTTGCAATATAAACTTATATCTACTATCAATATTGTAACGAGTTTCACATTTGACCTATAACGATTCTCAAATGAAGAACTGCCATCTTTTGGAAGATAGCTGATAAAGACCAACCTGGGGTGAGCTTTCGAGCTTTGGTGCTAAATGTCAAAATAAAGCTCGAGAAGGTGAAATTATGGAAATTTTCTCTACAGAAAGGTCTAGAAGCAGAAACCAGCTCTAATCTGGAGCTCATCCAATATTTACAAGAGCGCATGTCTGACCGACAGAGGACACAGTTCAATGAACAGTAAATTGGTTTGTAGTAAGAAAAGTAAAGTGTTCTAATTTGCAAATTAAATAAGTGGAGGTTTTAATACTAGGTTAGGTAGTCTGGATTCATTCATCTCTAATAATTTTAAGACATAATTGAACTGCATTTTGAGGGTGTACAGGCTCATAGACCAGGAAAAATAGCTCAAATCGTATGGGGAACCTTGAACAAATTAATTCATGAGATATTAAAATTGGAATCGACGCAGAATTGCAACTTCTATAACATATCCAAAGTCCCCCAAAATCCCCTTATTGGCTTTTTGTGTAGGTGCATTTTAAGAGGTGCAGACGTGGAGAACTTGGAGGTCTATCAAACTAAAATATTTGTTTTGTTACAACTTAACCATATGAAACATAATTTAAGGGTAGTTTTTAATGCTGAATCTAATGAAACCAAATTCAAAATGATACAACTAACCAAAAAAAAGTTATAGTCCTTTTTACGTAGTGATGACTTTTTTTCAGGTACAACAGGTAAAATATTATCGAAAACCCTTTGAAAATAAAGGCATGTTAATGAAATTTGGAGTGAATGTTCCATTTGTCATACGAACTAAGAATCAAGACAGTCCCCTAAAATATCCATGGTAAAAGGGTGTTTTTTTAAGGGTGATGGGCAAGTGAAGAATGTTTACCATAACACCCACGAAAAAACCCTTACACTTATGAAACTCGTCAAAAATATTAAATTTGTTATGGCAACCAAGAATAAATATAGTCCACATAAATATATTTGTTCTGGGGGATTTTTTATTAAAGAGAGGGAAAATCTGGGAAGAAGTTGAAAGATTTGAGCCAAAATTCCGATTTTGTGTAATTGAGGTACAGACACTAAGTATAGTATATGATTTAAGGGTATTTCTTAACGCTGAATCTAATAAAAGCAAAACCAAAATGATACAAGCGCCCTTAACAAAGTTATGGTCCTTCTCAAGCAAAAATCAATTTTTGAAATCGTATTTTCCGTAGACCAGTTCAAAATGTAACCGCCACAAAAACACTATTAGACAAAAGATATTTGTATGGACTATTTGGATTCTTAATTGCCATGACCAATTCAATATTTTTGGCGAGTATCATGGGTGTAAGAGTTTTTCCGTGGGTGCTATGGTAAACATTCTACACTTGCCCATCCCCCTTAAAAAAACACCCTTTCACCATGGATATTTTTGGAGACTGTCTTGATTCTTTGTTCGTATGACAAATGGAACATTCACTCCAAATTTCATTATCATCATCATCGTGCCTTTAACCCCGGCTGGGGCATAGGGCGTCAACAAAACATCTCCATCCTTCACGGTCTGCTGCAAGGTACTTTAGCTGTGGCCACGTCTTTCTCTGGGATTCAAATGACTGCTTTGCAATTTCATCGTTTGGTTTCCTCAGTTTGTGACCAATCCAACGCCATTTACGCTTTCTTATGTCGACGTCCAGCCGCTCTTGACTTGTCCTGCGCCACAATTCCTCATTTGATATTATTTGTGGCCAGCGAATCTTTAGGATGTGGCGAAGACAGCGATTCACAAAAGCCTGCATTTTCTTCGAAATAGTAGACGTGACTTTCCAGGTTTCACAAGCATATAACAGCACGGATTTGACATTGGATTCAAAGAATCTCAACTTAGTGCGTAAGGAGATTTGACTGGATTTCCAAATTGGGGACAGGGTACCGAAGGCAGTACGAGCTTTATTCATTCTACTTTTAACGTCCAGATCCGTACCACCGTTTGCTGAAACAATACTGCCAAGGTAGTTGAACTGTTCCACTACTTCAACTGGCGTCTCCTGTAGAATAATACGCTGCTGTGTGGAGCAGCCTGTGAGCATTATTTTTGTCTTTTTGCTGTTTATTCTTAGACCACTCGACTCTCCCTTCACTTGCAGCGTTTGGCACATCCCGTTCAGCCCACTGATGTAATTTGCCAGTAGACATATGTCATCGGCATAGTCTAAATGACTGAGCCTTTCGAACGGTCTCCATTGAATGCCCTGTCGCTCGGCTGTACCAACACTGGCCGTCAATACGTCGTCCATCGCCAGCAGGAAGAGAATTGGCGATAAAACATCCCCTTGTCTCACACCCTGTTGCACTACGAAGGAGTCGGATAGCTGCCCATTGTGCAAAACAAAACACCTTGCGTTGTTGTAGGACTCTTTAATAATGGCAACAATTTTTGGTGGAATTCCTCTACCAAGCAACGATCTCCATATACATTCTCGGTTAACTCGATCAAAGGCCTTCTCAAAATCCACGAACATGAGGTAAAGCGGTGATTGAAATTCCATCGACTGCTCGAGGACGATACGCAGGGTGTTGATATGGTCGACAAACGATCGACAACTGCGGAAGCCAGCTTGATGCCTCTTGAGTGTAGACTCGATTCTATCCTTTATTCGCTCGAGAATGATGGTTGCCATTAGTTTTGGGAAAACGGACAAAACGGTGATACCACGCCAATTGTTGCAATTCTTTAAGTCACCTTTCTTTGGCAACTTAACAATCACACCATCCTTCCAATCCCTGGGATAGCATTCGTTTTCCCAAATGCTTTGTATCAACGGATGTAAAATACTAGCCGCTGTTACGGGATCGGCTTTCAGGAATTCAGCTGGTATTCCGTCCAGTCCAGCTGCCTTGATGTTTTTGAGGAGATTTATTGATGTACGAATTTCCGATTCTGACGGGGGTTCGATGTCAATACCCCTATAGGACCTGCGCATCTCGTTTAGTTGGGGCACTTCAGCGCTCTGCTCAACTGGATCCTCATTTAGCAGGGCACAAAAATGTTCCTTCCATCTACGAAGCTGATCCTCAATTGATACCAAAAGTGTGCCATCCACATCCATTACAGGATGATTGGTGTTGCTTTTTTTCCCGATCACATCTTTGGCTATTTGATACAATTCCCGGATATCTCCTCTTCTGGCAGCGATTTCCGCATTATCTGCGAGCCCATCTAACCTCACCCTCTTGTCTCGTCTCACACAACGATAGACCATCTTATGTGCAATGCGGTACTCTCTTCGCAAATCAGCCTTTCGTTGAATATCTGCTTCGGCATTTATTTGGATTTTCAACGATTTGCGTAGTTCGATCTTATCCTAGGTGTCTTGGGATATCCAAGAGTCTCTACGTCTCGTTCGCTTGGGTACAGTTTCGGATCCAGCCTCCATAAAAACACTTTTAATTTCACCCCACATCTCATCAATTGTTGAATGCTGGATTCCATTTAATGACGAGGCACTGTCGTTAAGGGTGGTAACATAGTTTCGACATATGTTGGGGTCATTCAAAGCATTAGTAATGAATTTTGAGCTCCTTGCTGCATCCTGCGCTGGTTTTTGTACGGCAGCGGTTCGTAATTTGAGACTCATCAGAACCAAATGGTGATCGCTTCCCACATCGGCATTTCTTATACTCTGGACATCACACATAGACTTCCTCCATCGCTGCTGAATCATGATATGATCAATTTGGTTTTCGGTTTGACCATCTGGATGCACCCAGGTAATTTTGTTGCACGTCTTATGCTTAAATACAGTCCCACCTATCACAAGACGATTCGCGCTACAAAAATCGACTAGCAAGTCACCATTTTCATTCCGTGACCCCAAGCCATTTCTTCCCATCACGCGTTCCAGTCCGTAATTGTCTGAACTGACTTGGGCATTGAGGTCTCCCATAACGACTATGATGTCAGCTCTCGGAACACTACTGAAAACCGAGTTAAGATGAGTGTAGAACGCGGTTTTGTCTTCCTCTGTCGCTTCATTTGTGGGGGCGTAGCACTGAATAATGTGACGTTACGAATTTTTGAACGAAACCTTGTTGTCATTAATCTCGCAGAAATGGGCGCCCAGGAGATCAAACTACGCCTCGCTTCTTCGGTCAACATAATTCCGACACCATGCAGTCTTTGGCCACCCTCTCTTTCATCTTCCCCGGAATACAGCATTCTCGTCTGTCCAGTGTCTGATCTGTATTCAGCTCTTCCTCTCCACTTAGTTTCGCTTATGCCCAGGATACTGATCTTTAGGCGAAGCATTTCACGCTCAACCTGCTCGTATCTACCATCGCTGTACAAGGATCGAACGTTCCATGCTCCGATTTTCGTACGTATGTGGTAGCCAAAAGTAACATTTGCGCTCCTTGAAAGTTTTCTTCTATTTGTCAATGAATCATTTATTATTATGGCGTCTTGATTGACGCTCGTACATGAAAGATGCCGCACCCCCAAATCCGATGTGCGGTTTACTGCAACCGAAGCTGCAGAAGGATTTTCCATAAAAAGATTACTTCTTGGGGACTCATTTCCATTTGTTGTCATAGTTCATGTATTTGCATATATCCTCCCAACTAACAATTTAACTTGTATTAGGTCCGATTTTTAAAATCTGATAAGCTATAGCTCACATAGAACTAATAAAAGGCTTTCTTATACAATTCAACCATTTTCCAATATTTATTTTTGTTTATAGCCTGTTTAATGCCTTTTAAAATGAAATTAGCAAGTTATACATAAGGCTTGTATACTTAAGTATAAAAGCCTTGTTTAAGGCCTGCCCAAGTTGTTTTACTGAAAGTTAACAAAATGAATTCGTATACGGCTTTCTTAAATAAGCTTGCTACACAGCACACAGCAGCAAGATTTGACATTTCTCTGGAGTTGAAAATATTCTGCAGCGGGTGTAACAAATATTCTAAAATGTTCGTCATTAAATTGAAAAGATTAAAAACAAATATTTTATTAAAAAACCTAATTCGTCAAAAATAGTGAATAATTAATAAGAAGTTATCAAAACATCAATGAACTTCAATTTCAAGTGTCCAAAGTCGATTAACACTATGAAGCGCGCGCTCGCCGATGTGTTCCTCGATTGATGTGTTTCTTGATAGAATTTGTGTTTTTTTTTTTTCTTAACTTTAATGAATGCATAACTATTTTTGTTTATTTTTGCAACTTTTCTCGTAAATATATTTGTTTTTAATCTTACAAAACAATGCGAAAAAATAAATGCACTTTTGAATGTTTGATATGAATTTGTATGCGCATAAGTGTGTTTGCTTTTTGCCTCAAATCTACTGACAAATGGCACACACAATCCCACATAAAAAAAAATATTTTTACAAATTCCATCGAACCAAAAATCGTTCTGAAATGATTTTAAGGAATTCGGCATTAAATCATTTAAAAATAAAATAAAAATTTTAAAGCAAACTTATTGAAATTATTGCCTTTTTTGGTGTGCTATATATTTTTGTTTGTATAACAGCTGTATCCATCCGTGAGGAAATTAATAGTTTTTATAAAATGTTAGTAGCAAACTTAATCAAATGATTGTCTTCTTTGGTGAGCTATTTCGTTTGGCTTGTGACAGCTGTGTTGCTGTATACCTCCTTGAGGAAATGTATAGTTTTTATAAAACGTTTGTGACAAACTTATTGAAATGATTACCTTCTTCAGTAAGCTACCCTACCAGCGGACACAAAACATACATCAACGAGTCACACGTACTTGCTGTTATAATTAAGTTTTTTTCTTAACGAGAAAACTTATTTTTAAAATTGTGATTTGATAGAAATAGAAGTGTTATGTAGCTTCACATAATAATATAGAAATAATTGTTTAAGATGTATACCTACATACATAACTATTTAAACTCGTATGTTCTTGTATATTTCTTCTTTCAATTCAAACCCTTCAAGAATTAATTGATTCACACTTTTTAAACTTAAAAAAAAGTAACAAATATCAAGAAAATCGTATCATATCAGTATGATTTTGGCTAGATGACTCATCTACAAATATATACATAGTTGTAGATGTTCTCTGTCATCATATTATTAGGATTAAAATCTGGAGTGATTTTTTTTTTAAATCCAAAACGTGACCTTAACTACCTGTATATTGCTGGTAAGATTGTACAAGCACAAGTATCAACTCATTAGAATTTTAACATAAATCTTCTGAATTACGAAGTGGCGTAGTGGGTAGCGTGCTGGATATGTGATTGGAGGGATGCGAGTTCAATCCTCGGAAAAGTAGTAACATTTTTATAAATTAAATAATATTCTTATCATTTCAGAATATAGGAAAACGTTATCCAAACTCCCGTAAAGAAAATAAACTCACAAAATAAAAATAATAAAAATAATTCCAAGCAAGCAAATTTCTTTTATTACACCTGCATTGAGTGGCTTTTATAAGGCCTAAATGTAAAATGTTTGTATGGCCTTTTCATTGCCTTATTATACAAGCCTTATTATAACTTATTTAGTTGAGCAATATTTTGTCTTTTTATAAGACCTTTTTACAATATTGTTGGAAAGCTATTTAATTGCATACACGGAAAGAATTGAAAAATCACCAATTGAAAGATTTGCAGTTGCAATTTACGAATCATTTTTTATTCGTGAATCAAGGCATTTTGATCCTAAATTAATACAAAAACTGGTAATTTAGCATTTAAAACGTAGCAATTTACAAAATTTGTTTCTTCGTGATTTGCAATCAAAATCTATGATTCAAGCTTGTACTTTTCATAACAAAATACAACTTTTTTGGCGTAATTTACTCTCCGGAAGAATAATTTCACAAACAGCATTTAAAAATATTGATTTGCGATTAACATTTAGTAATTTACATTGAACAATCACAGATTTACGTTTTCTTGGTCGCAATTTGCAATTTGCAATGAGAATAGTTGTAAATTACCAACTAAAAATTCCTAAATCACGACTTTCTTGTCGCAATTAACTTCTCGAAGAGATAAAGCACCACAACATGGCATGTATCTAGTCATTAATGTGTGACACCAACAATCTGTAATGCAAATTGGCCTAGTTGTTGCATGCTCGCTTCGCAACTGGAGGGTTGCGAGTTCAAATCCAAGTAGAGTTAAGACAAAATATTTATTTCAAATAGGCAACAGGTTTAGGCAAGATCGATCTTTCAAGTGGTAATATCACGAAATAAAAGTGGTGATCACAAATCTTTTTTGTAAATTTACAAATTGTGCAGTTGGGGAATAATAGGATCAAATTGCGATTTGTTGTTCGCAATTTTTGTTTCTCTCGATAGAATAATTGATACTTAAAGAGTATTGATTTACGATTTTTGTGTATCAATATCTTCAATTTGCTCAGTTTTGCAAATTGCAAACAAATAGTCGTAAATTACGATATCCCAAGCCAAGGTATAAATCGGGATTCATTTTTCGTAATTTGCTGCTCATTTTTCGTGATCTGATCTAATAATTCTTTCCGTGTAGGACTTGTGACGAAAGGTTTTAAGGGAATCAAATAGCTTCTTCAATGTGCGCCAAAATGATTTGCATAAGGCTTAGTTAAGTTTCTAGACAAGTCAGAAAATAGCTTGTATTGACACTTAAACAACTTAAATTTTTAGTTGGGCTTCCACCATGGTGTTTTCCGAGATATGATTAATAACATACATAAGCTCAGATTTGACAGGCACACCCGCCTTTTGTATGGTCAAACACATAACTGCTCGAGGCCGCCCACTATGGGAAAACAGACGCCTTTTGTAGCCGCCCAATATGGGTTACAGACGCTACCTGCTGCTGCCGTTGGCCTTTTACGAAAAAAAGCTCCTCCGCCACCAGACTATCATGCCGTTGACCGCTGCCTGCAGTTCATCCGTCTTAAGGGGGCTTTTAACCATCCCGAGGACAAGTTTGTCCCCTGACCAGCATCGCTGGGTTGTCTGCTTATCCCGGCATCCATTCGGTCCCCCTGCACATTAGCGTTACCCGCCCTCTACCACGCGCAGGTGTGCATAGGGATTTTCCGATCATTGAGCCTAGGGCCATATGGCGTCCTAGCACTCTCAAGTACTTTTAGAGGGCATTTTCATTTACATACCTTTATTTTCAAAGGGTTTTCGATAATATTTTACCTGTTGTACCTGAAAAAAAGTCATCACTACGTAAAAAGGACTATAACTTTTTTTTGGGTAGTTGTATCATTTTGAATTTGGTTTCATTAGATTCAGCGTTAAAAACTACCCTTAAATTATGTATCATATGGTTAGGTTATAACAAAACAAATATTTTAGTTTGATAGACCTTCAAGTTCTCCACGTCTGCATCTGCACCTCTTCAAATGCATCTACACAAAAAGCCAATGCGGGGATTTTGGGGGACTTTGGATATGTTATAGAGGTTGCAATTCTTCGCCGATTCCAATTTTAATATTTCATGAATTAATTTTTTCAACCTCGGAACCCATTTTTCCTGGCCTATCAGGGGAGGAGTTCCAGTTTCAATGTATAGCATATTAGTCCAGTAACCTTGTAGTTTCATAGTACTGAGACCTTGCGTCAGGTCCGTTAGTTCTGATTTTTTGCTGAGTTATTTATGATGTTGGCCTAGTATTAAATCTGATTTTTCGACCTCGAGCGTCGAGCGCAACATTGGTAAAAATCCAAAAAACCGCGAATTTTTCGCGGTTTTTTCACTTATTGGCTATTTTAACCATTACGCCTTAGCTTCCGAATAAAACATTTTTCTACGATTTCAACCTTACTAAATTTGCTTCAATTTGAGTCCAAAGCCGGTTCTGTAGACATAACGGTTTCCAAGGGACGGCATTTCAAAATATAGCAATAAAAAATTTAAAACAACAAGTAGTATATAAAACAGCATAATAACAAAAACATGGTCTTTGACATACATATGCTGCATCAAAGCAAAAGAGCGTGTAGATTGGGCCAAAAGAAGAAAACAATAGTACTGGATGGGGGGTATATATCCCCCCGTTTAGGCGGGAGGGGCAATTTTAAGAAAAGTTGACTTCAAATAGAAAAATGACCATAAAAATACAATGGTAATACCGGACGAAAATCCATTCCTCATCTCAAAGCCAGAAATCCATTCTTTAATTTTTTTTAAATAAAGTTTTTTTAGCTGATAGTTTTTGAAAAATTTACTTTCAAACTCAAAATTTTGAGAAAAAGACGATTTTTTTGTTAATCTATTTTTTTTATTATTTTATGGTATTAAGTACTATTTTTGATTTTGATTTTCAATGCCCTTATTAATCCTTAGTTAAAAACTGAAAACCAAATGCCAAAATGCCTTCTAGTTTTTGAGAAAACTGAAATTAACATGATCAACTTCACTGCAGAGAATATGAATACCAAGAAGCCAATCCTCGGCTGTCATCCGGCTTTGCCTACAAACTGAAACACGCACACATAGACAGTTGGGCTAAATCCACCACTAGGTTTTTGCACACATCGACAGCTGGGCTAAATCCACCACTAATTTATTCGCACACATAGACAGTTGGGCTAAATCCACCACGAATATGTCGGTTATTTTTGAAAATCATCAGTTATTTTCAAAATCTCATGGACTTGTTCAAAAAGTATAAAAAAGGGAGAAATGAATTATCAAGTGCTTACCGGACCTTATGAATGTGTTATTTATTTATTTAGAAAGCGCATGAAGCGCTATTTATATTCAACGAAATGTTTTGGATAAACCATTCTATTGTTTATCTAGTCATTCCGCAACATTTGGAAGGCATTCTTTTTAATTTTTGTATTCCTGACTGTGATTCACCCAACTTACAATATTGCTTCGCATTTCAGACATCCAAGTGTTATTTGTTTCTATAGCACTCCTGTTACCCCTCTGACGGGAAGTAAATACCTTATTGGAGCATTACTGATTTCAATAATATTTTTTGGTTTTGATTTTCTGGCAAATAAAGAAAATTAATAGCAGATTCGCGACAAAATTAGCGCGGATATAAAATGGGAAAGTTTGTATGGAGAGCGAATGGTTTGCGGTTTCATTAATAGGTGTTTTTTTCCTTGCCCGAATGGGCTGGGACGAAAAAAACGACGTCGGGGCTAAGCAATTTATATGTTAAAAGCAACAACAACTAAGCCCCTTCGGGTTTAGCTAAGCCCAGAGAATTTTCGGCATTATTACCGGCACGAACTTCATAGATGTTATCGCTAGTTTGTATGGAAACTCCATTTTTTTCTGTAATGGCGTCGCTTAGCCTTTTGTATGGTCAAACACATAACTGCTCGAGGCCGCCCACTATGGGAAAACAGACGCCTTTTGTAGCCGCCCAATATGGGTTACAGACGCTACCTGCTGCTGCCGTTGGCCTTTTACGAAAAAAAGCTCCTCCGCCACCAGACTATCATGCCGTTGACCGCTGCCTGCAGTTCATCCGTCTTAAGGGGGCTTTTAACCATCCCGAGGACAAGTTTGTCCCCTGACCAGCATCGCTGGGTTGTCTGCTTATCCCGGCATCCATTCGGTCCCCCTGCACATTAGCGTTACCCGCCCTCTACCACGCGCAGGTGTGCATAGGGATTTTCCAATCATTGAGCCTAGGGCCATATGGCGTCCTAGCACTCTCAAGTACTTTTAGAGGGCATTTTCATTTACATACCTTTATTTTCAAAGGGTTTTCGATAATATTTTACCTGTTGTACCTGAAAAAAAGTCATCACTACGTAAAAAGGACTATAACTTTTTTTTTGGGTAGTTGTATCATTTTGAATTTGGTTTCATTAGATTCAGCGTTAAAAACTACCCTTAAATTATGTATCATATGGTTAGGTTATAACAAAACAAATATTTTAGTTTGATAGACCTTCAAGTTCTCCACGTCTGCATCTGCACCTCTTCAAATGCATCTACACAAAAAGCCAATGCGGGGATTTTGGGGGACTTTGGATATGTTATAGAGGTTGCAATTCTTCGCCGATTCCAATTTTAATATTTCATGAATTAATTTTTTCAACCTCGGAACCCATTTTTCCTGGCCTATCAGGGGAGGAGTTCCAGTTTCAATGTATAGCATATTAGTCCAGTAACCTTGTAGTTTCATAGTACTGAGACCTTGCGTCAGGTCCGTTAGTTCTGATTTTTTGCTGAGTTATTTATGATGTTGGCCTAGTATTAAATCTGATTTTTCGACCTCGAGCGTCGAGCGCAACATTGGTAAAAATCCAAAAAACCGCGAATTTTCGCGGTTTTTTCACTTATTGGCTATTTTAACCATTACGCCTTAGCTTCCGAATAAAACATTTTTCTACGATTTCAACCTTACTAAATTTGCTTCAATTTGAGTCCAAAGCCGGTTCTGTAGACATAACGGTTTCCAAGGGACGGCATTTCAAAATATAGCAATAAAAAATTTAAAACAACAAGTAGTATATAAAACAGCATAATAACAAAAACATGGTCTTTGACATATGCTGCATCAAAGCAAAAGAGCGTGTAGATTGGGCCAAAAGAAGAAAACAATAGTACTGGATGGGGGGTATATATCCCCCCGTTTAGGCGGGAGGGGCAATTTTAAGAAAAGTTGACTTCAAATAGAAAAATAACCATAAAAATACAATGGTAATACCGGACGAAAATCCATTCCTCATCTCAAAGCCAGAAATCCATTCTTTAATTTTTTTTAAATAAAGTTTTTTTAGCTGATAGTTTTTGAAAAATTTACTTTCAAACTCAAAATTTTGAGAAAAAGACGATTTTTTTGTTAATCTATTTTTTGTATTATTTTATGGTATTAAGTACTATTTTTGATTTTGATTTTCAATGCCCTTATTAATCCTTATACTATGTTCCCACCAAAGTGAAATCTGGGTTTTCAGCTGAAAACTTTCGAGATTTCAAATTAGTGTTCACACTGCCAAAACCAAGATTTCGTTTCATATAAACACAAACTACTACCTTTGTGTTCCTATGTGTTTGTATTTCTCTCCACCCAAATGTCAAATATAATATCATACTCTCTCTTTTTGCCTGCTTGGCGTTGGAGTGAAAGATCACAATTTGTATCCAAAAGCTTTTCACCATTGTGTGGTGAAAGCTGAAAATGGGTCTGTTCATAAAGATTATGTTCGCATCGATACAAGATTTCATCGAGATTTCAACGAAATCTCGCATTTCGTAATCTCAAAACTGTATAGGGAAATGTGAAGATTTGGACTGAAATCTCTGAAATCCGAGATTTCACTCTGGTGGGAACGTAGTATTAGTTAAAAACTGAAAACCAAATGCCAAAGTGCCTTCTAGTTTTTGAGAAAACTGAAATTAACATGATCAACTTCACTGCAGAGAATATGAATACCAAGAAGCCAATCCTCGGCTGTCATCCGGCTTTGCCTACAAACTGAAACACGCACACATAGACAGTTGGGCTAAATCCACCACTAGGTTTTTGCACACATCGACAGCTGGGCTAAATCCACCACTAATTTATTCGCACACATAGACAGTTGGGCTAAATCCACCACGAATATGTCGGTTATTTTTGAAATCATCAGTTATTTTCAAAATCTCATGGACTTGTTCAAAAAGTATAAAAAAGGGAGAAATGAATTATCAAGTGCTTACCGGACCTTATGAATGTGTTATTTATTTATTTAGAAAGCGCATGAAGCGCTATTTATATTCAACGAAATGTTTTGGATAAACCATTCTATTGTTTATCTAGTCATTCCGCAACATTTGGAAGGCATTCTTTTTAATTTTTGTATTCCTGACTGTGATTCACCCAACTTACAATATGCTTCGCATTTCAGACATCCAAGTGTTATTTGTTTCTATAGCACTCCTGTTACCCCTCTGACGGGAAGTAAATACCTTATTGGAGCATTACTGATTTCAATAATATTTTTTGGTACTAATTATATCAGCATGATAGGAGTGATGTACCAATGTTTATTTAATCTCTATATATCGCTTTTATGAAATGACTAACGAGCTTTCGCTTCAATAGTCATCCTGTAAAATTGTTATATAATCTTTATGTTAGTTTGTGTTACTTTCCCATGTTGTTTTTGCAATTACGTGTTAAAAATTGATCCAGATCAGATCATGTGGATAGTAAAATTTGGTTAATAGCCTTATATTCCGGAGGAAACAAATTTTTCGCGTGAAATATTTTCGTGTGAAGCTCGTAATAAAGCTGACGTGAGTCTTAATTTACATTTATGCGTTATTCATTTTGATTTTCTGGCAAATAAAGAAAATTAATAGCAGATTCGCGACAAAATTAGCGCGGATATAAAATGGGAAAGTTTGTATGGAGAGCGAATGGTTTGCGGTTTCATTAATAGGTGTTTTTTTCCTTGCCCGAATGGGCTGGGACGAAAAAAACGACGTCGGGGCTAAGCAATTTATATGTTAAAAGCAACAACAACTAAGCCCCTTCGGGCTTAGCTAAGCCCAGAGAATTTTCGGCATTATTACCGGCACGAACTTCATAGATGTTATCGCTAGTTTGTATGGAAACTCCATTTTTTTCTGTAATGGCGTCGCTTAGCCCCGATGTCGTTTTTTTCGTCCGATTCCCCGGGCTTGCAAAAAAAGCACACCCATATCAAATTTGTTGAACAAAATGTCAGTGGTGCAGATAATGTTACCGATAGTCAAAAATGAGTTGAATCGTGGCAAAAGCTCATTCGACGAGTTCACTAATAGAGGTGAATGTATACCTACTTTTTTGACGGAGTGAAACTGACAGTGAGTAAGAATAAAGTGATAATATGCGATATGAAAAGAGAAAAGAGAATCACAAAACAAAAATCTGGGCCTGTAGTAAGTGTGTTTTTTGTTTACGTATCTCTACATTACAAATCATAAAAATAAACCAAACCATTTATAAAAAACCTTTGCTTTTTATTCTTCATCTTCCGAACGTACTGAAATCAGTGTGCATATAAGAAAAAAATGTGTCGAAAATGTAAATTTGTTGATACCAATACCAATAAAAAAAAGAATTGCTAATTATTCCTTCGCTTAACCATCCGCTTCGGTGGTTTAGCTTAGTAAACGGCACTTAGCAAACACATTGTTTAATTAGTAACATTTTGCACTTAATCCACGAATAAAGCCTACCCCTTCCCTATTCCGCGTTTTTTTAATTTGGCTGTTGATGAACAACAGCCGTATGCTTTTTTAACATAATAGGTCTGTTCCTTTACTTTGAATTTCTGTGATTTTCTGTGCATTTCTGCGCATTTCAGTCCAAAGTTGTGTCAAAGTTCATATAAAAAAAATATTTTGACACAAGTTTGGACTAAAAATCACAGAAACCCAAAGTAAAGGATCAGACCTAATTATAATACAGTATACAAAAACAGAACAGAGATATAAAAAAGTGCGAACGCACCTCTATGGACAATATTTCAAACGCATCCCTGATATCAAAAGTTCTGAGGTGAGTTCTGAAATGTCATTTTCTATTTACCGAGTCCAATAAATTTTGCGATTGCGATTAAGAAAAATTAAAGTTTACCAATTTTAAAGCAAAAATCCAAAAAAAAAATCTTTTATAAAATTGTTTCTAGCCACGAACTTCTTAAATGACACCATAAATAAAGAGATAGATGATGATGATGAGGCAACTGCCGATTTATCTTAAAAGTTTCTCAAGTCTTCGGTGAATCTTATGGAACTTGAGATTAAAGTTCAGTTAGTTCGTGAATTGCGCAAACTACAGGATTGCAGAATATTCTGCGACAAATCGGAAGCCGGCAGCTGAAATGATTGCTATCGCAGTTGAAATTTGCAATGAAATATGTCACTGGAAATAGGACTCGTTGTGAGCAAAATGTTGTGACCAATTCATTTCAGCATGCTATTAAAAAGTACCCAAAAGTATTCAAGTGTTAACGTGTGTGAAGTTAGCATAACATTTTTGAGCTAGACCAATGGGACCATGGCAGGAATTTGCAGTTTTTTTGCATTTTTTATGCATTTCTATTCCGGATTTTGCAGTTCACCAAATAGTGGGTGTAACCGACTGTACTGCTAACTTCACTGTGAAGTTAGCAGTGCCTATGCTTTTCTCAGCAACCGGGCTAGCTAGGAATCTGAAATAAGGCTCTGAATTTGCAGTTTAATTTGCAGTTCCAGAAAAGGAAAAAACCAAATTTCTAAATCCTTACATAAAAAAAATTTCATACTGTACTGCTAACTTCACTGTGAAGTTAGCATAAAAGTCCTTTTCTCGGCAACGGTGATACCTAGAAATTTGCAGTTAGGCTCCAAATTTGCAGTTTAATTTGCAGTTCAGGAAAAATGTATGTCCAAATTTTTAAGTCCAAATTTGAAAAAAAAAAAATCGAATAAATTCATTTTTCACTGTTAACGTCACTGTGAAGTTAGCAGTACATATCCTTTTCTCAGCAACTGAGCCACCTAGAAAATTGCAGTTTAGGTCCAAATTTGCAGTTTTTCATGCACTTCAAGAAAAAACTAAGTTCAAATTTGTACGTCCAAATTTGACAAAAAAATTGAAAATTTTACTTTGCACTGTTAACATCACTGTGAAGTTAGCAGTACATACCCTTTTCTCAGGAACTGAGCCACCTAGAAAATTGGAGTTAGGGTCCAAATTTGCAGTTTTTCATGCACTTCAAGAAAAAACTAAGTTCAAAATTTAAAGTCCAAATTTGACAAAAAATCGATTAAATTCATTTTTCACTGTTAACATCACTGTGAAGTTAGCAGTACATATCCTTTTCTAAGGAACTGAGCCAGCTAGAAAATTGCAGTTGGTGTCCAAATTTGCAGTTTTTCATGCACTTCAAGAAAAAACTAAGTTCAAATTTTGTAGTCCAAATTTGACAAAAAAATCGATTAAATTCATTTTTCACTGTTAACATCACTGTGAAGTTAGCAGTACATACCCTTTTCTCAGAAACTGAGCCACCTAGAAAATTGCAGTTACGGTCCAAATTTGCAGTTTTTCATGCACTCCAAGAAAAAACTAAGTTCAAATTTTAAAGTCCAAATTTGACAAAAAATCGATTAAATTCATTTTTCACTGTTAACATCACTGCCCAAGGGGCACAGATTTGAATTTTGCAACAAGAAATTGAAAAATCTGGTTTCACAAGAATAACTCGGAAGTTTTTGTAGAGTTGTTGAATGCTCTCATTGTATTTTAAATTATTTGAGTTCCAACTTTGTTATATATTTAGGTCACTGTTCTTATTTAGTGGGACTAAAAATAAATAGGCGTGGCTTAATAGTGACTGAGTAGTTATCCATTGTGTAACTTAATTTTAATTAGCCGTTCTCAAAAACAAAATCGAAACTGTTTTGCGACTTTGATCTTTTGCTACTTCAAAGTATGTAACTCTAAAGTGTCTAATCATTATGATTCAGAAAAACTAATATACAACACTTTTGTAACAAAGTGAAAAATTAACAGAAATATTAAATAAGATCCTAAATGCAACAACATTGTAACTTGCTGTCAGATTCTTCAAAAATAACTACCATATATTAGGGTGTCTATTTCCCAACATATTTTTTTAAGGACAAACATTTCCTTAGTAAAATATGAATGTCCTAAAAAAATATTTTAACAAAAAATTGTGTCCGATTTGTCAATAACCCTTACAAATGTATATTTGTATAGGTATTGCTGTTTTCACATTTTATTTTTGTAATAACTGCAGCTATTCATTTTTTTTTTATATTTGTTCTTTAATCCTTTAAAAGCCCTCACTCAAAAACTTATAAGCAATAATTTTATATTAAATATTACGACTTTTAATTATTTAATTAATAATATTATGACTTTTAATTCAATGATGATGAGAAATAATTTGTTTGGTCAAATTTTTTTTGGTCACTAAATTTTATTTAACCTTTAATACATTATTTTGGAAAATTGACGACACCCTAATGTAGGTTCATGCTAAAAAAATATCTTTTTGTTCGGCTTGAAAACAAAATGGCAGAAACAAACCTAAATGCAACAAGAAATACATGCAGACGGTCACAAAACTGTTTTCGATTTCTGGAGTTATTGAAGGACTTGTATGCAACTCTAGTATGACAACTGTGTCTGTAACTTTCGTTGTTATTGAACAGTCACTGAGGGAAAGCATGTTGTTTCAAAGGAGGTGCGTTCTTTTCCTTCATTAAATTGAACTTTTGTTGACGTTCACCGTTCATTTATTCCAAAATTTTATTGTTTTGTTTTATTGGATTTGGAATTTATTTGGAATTTTTATTTATGTATGTAGTTATTTTCAATTTAGTATTTTCTATTGTCGATTTTCATTTTTGATATTTTTTTATTAAGATTTATATTTTTATCCATAAATAGTCCGACTTGGACAAATGTTATTATAATGGGAATTTTGCCACTCCTTAAATGAAAAAGAGAGGTATTAGTAGGCTAAATGATTCAATTTCTTAAAAAAATATTGATAAGGGGAATTTGATTTGTTAATTATATGAGTATTTAAGTACTAATTGTATGAATATTTGAGTACTTAAATTTTTTGGACTTAGTTTTTCTTTGAAGTGCATGAAAAACTGCAAATTTGGACCTTAACTGCAATTTTCTAGCTGGCTCAGTTCCTGACAAAAGGGTATGTACTGCTAACTTCACACTAACGTTAACACTGCAAAGGGAATTTTTCAATTTTTTTTCAAATTTGGACTTAAAAATTTGAACTTAGTTTTTTCTTAAAGTAAATGGAAAACTGCAAATTTGGACACCAACTGCAATTTTCTAGCTGGCTCAGTTCCTTAGAAAAGGATATGTACTGCCAACTTCACAGTGATGTTAACAGTGAAAAATGAATTTAATCGATTTTTTGTCAAATTTGGACTTTAAATTTTGAACTTAGTTTTTTCTTGAAGTGCATGAAAAACTGCAAGTTTGGACCGTAACTCCAATTTTCTAGGTGGCTCTGTTCCTGAGAAAAGGGTATGTACTGCTAACTTCACAGTGATGTTAACAGTGCAAAGTAAAATTTTCAATTTTTTTGTCAAATTTGGACGTACAAATTTGAACTTAGTTTTTTCTTGAAGTGCATGAAAAACTGCAAATTTGGACCTAAACTGCAATTTTCTAGGTGGCTCAGTTGCTGAGAAAAGGGTATGTACTGCTAACTTCACAGTGACGTTAACAGTGAAAAATGAATTTATTCGATTTTTTTTTTCAAATTTGGACTTAAAAATTTGGACATACATTTTTCCTGAACTGCAAATTAAACTGCAAATTTGGAGCCTAACTGCAAATTTCTAGGTATCACCGTTGCCGAGAAAAGGACTTTTATGCTAACTTCACAGTGAAGTTAGCAGTACAGTATGAAATTTTTTTTATGTAAGGATTTAGAAATTTGGTTTTTTCCTTTTCTGGAACTGCAAATTAAACTGCAAATTCAGAGCCTTATTTCAGATTCCTAGCTAGCCCGGTTGCTGAGAAAAGCATAGGCACTGCTAACTTCACAGTGAAGTTAGCAGTACAGTCGGTTACACCCACTATTTGGTGAACTGCAAAATCCGGAATAGAAATGCAAAAAAACTGCAAATTCCTGCCATGGTCCCATTGGCCTAGCTCAAAAATGTTATGCTAACTTCACACACGTCAAGTGTTAAGTGGAAGAAACAAACAATGAAAACTTTTTTCGATGGAGTTCAGTGGGGAACTAGAATTCCAAGTGTTGATGGGAAATCAAAAACAGAAAAACGTCGCAAGAGAAATAGAAAATATATATTGTACTTAACAACCAAGGAAATAAACAAAGACAGTTTGGACAAACAACTTAAATTCATGTTTGAATCTTCCCATGGAAACAACATCTTCTAGGACCAAAGCTGTTTTGAACTCAAACTGATGCTAAGCGTATACTGGACGAAGAAAGTATGTTCGGGTTTATTTGTTTTTATTTTTTAACAAATTTTGTATTTTTCCTTTTTTTAGTTTAAAATCTTTTGACTCCAAAATCAATCTCTGACATTCTAACATGCCAAGTTAACTTGAATCTACAACAAGAAATCGTGAAGTACATTGAAACAAAAAGTCTCACTGAATTGCATGTTTCTCTTGCTCCATCTGTGTCGTTCATGTAAGTCCTTTGAATAATTTTTGATTTGTGCTTTGCTTATTTTTTAATTTTTTAAACAAAGGTTCTGGAAAAAGTGCTGAAAGGCGTTCATCAACCAACTCATCGAGCAGGGTCACATTCACAAGCTGCCACTTATCTCATTGTTTTAATGATACAAAGCAAGCTATATATATTTTTCTAGACAAACAATATTTTAAAAGAAGCTTTGATTATTGCTAAAATACATTGTCAGCCAGATGATCAAAGGGCACGGTAGTGCCCAGCCAAGTTCGCGGCACTACACCCTTTTTACAGGAACAAACTCAGGCGATTTTCAACCCCCCTCTAACTTCAGTACCAATAAAGTCAGAAACTTCAAATTCGCAGTATTTGCTGAGCTGATCAAACACAGGTGGCTCACCAAATTTCAACTCCTTAGCATTAGTAATTCCCGAGATATAGGACTTCAAAAATCGCAAAAACCGTAACTGACTGACTGACTCACTGACTCACTGACTCACTGACTCACTGATTCACTGACTCACTGACAGATCATCAAAATTATGGAGCACTTCCGGACATCATAGAAACTTGAAATTTCGCACAACGGTAGAACTTGTGGTGCATACAAAGGAAAAAATCGAAAATATGCAATTTTCTATCCAGGGGGCGTGGCATCCACCCACTTTGTTAAAAAATCTTATAAATTATATGGAGCACATCTGATTGTTGTAGAACAATGAAAATTGGTAGGTCTGTAGGGCTTCAAGTACTTAGAAAGAAAAAAATTGAAAAATTGGAATTTTCATTCAGGGGGCGTGGCATCCACCCACATTCTTTAAAATCCTTATAAATTATATGCAGCACTTCCGACTGTTGTAGAACGATGCAAATTGGTAAGTCGGTTGGGCTTGAAGTATTTAGAAAGAAAAAAATTGAAAAATTGGAATTTTCCATTCAGGGGGCGTGGCATCCACCCACATTATTAAAAATTCTTATAAATTATATGGAGCACTTCTGATTGTTGTAGAACAATGAAAATTTGTAGGTCGGTAGGGCTTCAAGTACTTAGAAAGAAAAAAATTGAAAAATTGGAATTTTCCATTCAGGGGGCGTGGCATACACCCATATTCTTAAATTTGCTTATAAATTATATGGAGCACTTCTGATTGTTGTAAAACGAGACAAATTGGTAGGTCGGTAGGGCTTGAAGTATTTAGAATGAAAAAAATTGAAAAATTGAAATTTTCATTCAGGGGGCGTGGCATCCACCCACATTCTTTAAAATTCTTATAAATTATATGCAGCACTTCCGATTGTTGTAGAACGATGAAAATTGGTAGCTCGGTTGGGCTTGAACTAATTAGAAAGAAAAAAATTGAAAAATTGGAATTTTCCATTCAGGGGGCGTGGCATCCACCCAAATTATTAAAAACTCTTATAAATTATATGGAGCACTTCTGATTGTTGTAGAACAATGTTGGTAGGTCGGTAGGGCTTGAAGTACTTAGAAAGAAAAAAAAATTGAAAAATTGAAATTTTGCATTCAGGGGGCACGCCATCCACCCACTTTATCAGAATTGCTATTATTTATATGGAGTGCTTTCGGTTGTCGTAGAATTATGAAACTTTGTAAGGCCCTAAGGCTTGATTTTCACCTGGTAAAGTTAATCTTTGCAAAAAGGAGTGAAATCACAACAAAAACATAAATGTTAAAAAAAGAGCCAAGTTCTTATATGAACAAGAAACCTGTACGTAAAAAGTCAGCCAAAAAAAGTAATGAGATCTAAAATATATGCCAAGTTTTAAGTTCATAAAGCTCAATATCAAATATCTTAAGTAGAGAAATATCAAAGCAATTCCAAATCATGACAGAAATTTGGTATTTAATGATTACTGATTAAAATTTGGTGGATTTACTTGGCAAGTTTTCTCTTAACTACTTACTTAATCACAATTTTAAAATGTATGAAAACTTGACCAGTGAACCCACCATATTTTAATCAGTAATCATTAAATACCAAATTTCTGTCATGATTTGGAATTGCTTTGATATTTTTCTACTTAAGATATTTGATATTGAGCTTTATGAACTTAAAACTTGGCATATATTTTAGATCTCATTACTTTTTTTGGCTGACTTTTTACGTACAGGTTTCTTGTTCATATAAGTACTTGGCTCTTTTTTTAACATTTATGTTTTTGTTGTGATAAAATATCACTTGAAATTACGGACAAAAGGGTTCGTTATTTGGAATCGGTTTGAAATCTGAATGCAGCTGCCTATAGGTTAGTTTGATTTTATGAATTTTTTTGTCTGTACAACAATAAATGTGTCTTATTTTTGTTTGCAGCTTGGCTGCTTCTGGAGAACTTCAAAAAGCTTATAGTGTCTTGTCTAAAACAAGGAATATAACACCAGAAATACAGGAAGTAAACGATAAAATACGAGAGAAAAGCATTAAAATGTAAATCTAGTATTAACCCATTACTAAATAGGTTTCAAATACCAAAAGAATTTAATAATTTACTTCTTACTTTAATTGAACTGAACTTATCGTTATACAGGGTGTCCTGTAAATAATGGATAACCTTGTAACTGGTTGTAGCAGGCCTTATGACCTTTGCAGAAAAAAATATAAAAAAAAATATTTTCCCTGTGGTTACTATGTTATGATGTTTTTTCCAAAAGTTGTTAACAAGTACTACTTTCCTCGAATACGTGAACGCTACGACCATGGATGAACAATTTTTACTATTTTTATATTTTTTTAATATTCTAGAATAACTGTTGTAATAGATGGGTGGTAAAATTTAACAGTAGTTATTGCATTTTTTTTTATTATATTTTTTTAAAATATTTTTTTTCTGTACAAAAATTTATTTTCGAAAAAGTTTGACCACCTCTAATAAATTAAAATTGTATGAGAACATGAGTGGCCAATCGCTTAAAAAAGTTGTCTATTTAATGCACTTTTCAAAATGGTATAACACATGCTTGTGTATTAACGAAATAACCAAGAAAATTTGTCAATCATCTAATAAAGCTGCTTTTAACATTTTGGAAAAATGTCTATCAAAATGTTACAATAACCTCCAAATTTGGGTTGGATAAAGATTTTCTCTTTTGATGTGTAAGGGGGTTCAGTGCAAGTATAAAACTCGATTTTAGGTGTTGAAGGCCAAACCATTTGGCCACCATATTGGAAAACGAGTTCTAAAATGTTTTCCATGGCAACTTAAATTTTATTAATCTAAGAAAAAAAAACTTTGGTACAAATTTGTAGCAAATTCAATTCTCTTCAATTTATGTTAACATACTTTTTACCCTAAAGTTATAAATAAAAAAGTTATAATCAAAATTTAAACATTGAAAAAATTCATATGTTTTTGATTATAACTTTTTTATTTATAACTTTAGGGTAAAAAGTATGTTAACATAAATTGAAGAGAATTGAATTTGCTACAAAATTGTACCAAAGTTTTTTTTACTAATAAAATTTAAGTTGCCATGGAAAACTTTGCAGAACTCGTTTTTCAATATGGTGGCCAAATGGTGGGTCTTTCAACACCTAAAATAGAGTTTTATACTTGCACTGAACCCCTTTACATATCAAAAGAGAAAATTTATGTCCAACCCAAATTTGGAGGTTGTTGTAACATTTTGATAGACATTTTGCCAAAATGTTAAAAGCAGCTTTATTAGATGATTGACAAATTTTCTTGGTTATTTCGTGTAAGACACAAGCATGTGTTATACCATTTTGAAAAGTGCATTAAATAGACAACTTTTTTAAGCAATTGGCCACTCATGTTCTCATACAATTTTAATTTATTAGAGGTGGTCAAACTTTTTCGAAAATAAATTTTTATACTGAAAAAAATATTTTAAGAAAATATAATAAAAAAAATGCAATAACTACTGTTAAACCACCCATCTATTACAACAGTTATTCTAGAATATTAAAAAAATATAAAAATAGTAAAAATTGTTCATCCATGGTCGTAGCGTTCACGTATTCGAGGAAAGTAGTACTTGTTAACAACTTTTGGAAAAAACATCATAACATAGTAACCACAGGGAAAATATTTTTTTTATATTTTTTTCTGCAAAGGTCATAAGGCCTGCTACAACCAGTTACAAGGTTATCCATTATTTACAGGACACCCTGTATATGCATTTTATTTATAATAAATAAACTGAAGGTGATATTACAAATAAGTTTTTTTTTATTATTTTGTTCTTAAGTCAAATAAATTATATTGATTTGATATTGGAGATTTTCAACGTGTTTTTTCATGAAATAAATAAAATAAATAAATAAAAGATATAATTTTGAAGCATTGCTCAAAATCAATCATTAAAACTTTCAATGATGAGTTTCAATGATAGCTATAACTGGCGCCTTAGGAATTCTTTCCTTTTTTTCGAATATTGTTTACGATTTCTAGTCTCTAAATTAGGTTTTTGGTAGGGACCGTGTTTTATATACATTTTTAATATATTTTTAAATTTCTTCAGTTTGATGCTTAAGAAATCAATGGTACAGATGGCAAATGCATCTGCATCAGTGGTGCTGCTACAGCTGTTGCTCTTAAATTAACAACTATTCTATCCTTTTACATTGGCTCTGAATTCATAATGAAACTTTAATATCAGTTAATTCATTAAGACTTTTGGTTACTACTTATTTATGAAGTTATTCATGTGCTTATAAAGGCTGGTCTTTGATCTTTCATACAAAAATATTAGTTTTTTTCAAAATAAAACTAACATTTTGAACTTAATATGAACAAAATCTTTTTTCTTAAAAAAAATGGAGCTAATACATAAATTTAAGCTTCCGAAAGGAAATCAAAGAATCTTTTCGAGTCAAATGAAAACAACATTCAGTTTAGTAGTTGCTGTTGCTTATTATTTTTATGGCGATATGGTTTGTGCTCAATTTCAAAAATAAACTGCTCTTTATAATCGAACGCAAGAGAAATAATTCTTTCGATATACTACACTTATTTTGTAAACATTATATTAATAACATTCACCCTTATTACGATAGTCGTTTCACTAAAACGCCAGTAAAACGACACGGCTCTAGAAGCGACAGTTGGCGTTTCAGTAAAACGACTGAAGTTAAAATGGTGAGAATAGTTAAGAGCGGAGAGAACACTTAACTTTTAGTTTCATTCAAACGCCAATTGTCGTTTCTGGAGCCTTGTCGTTTTTCTGGCGTTTTAGTAAAACGACTATCGTAATAAGGGTGAATCTTTCTTATAAATTGTAAGAAGAGTTAAACTGAGGATATAAATTTATTATATAAGATTTGTATACAGAATCAAAATTAAATACAGACAATAATTGCCTGCGTTTTACTTATAAATTCATTCTTTAAAATTATTTGTACAGTTTCGTTGTTATCTGATTGATTGTTGCTGCTGGTACATGCCGCAGCTCATGTGCTACTATTCGTTGTTGTCGATGTCCAGCAGCCAATTTCGGGGAGGTCATCAAAACCTCATATCTCAAATGCTCGTTGCATTTTGCCAATATTGTTGAGTAAAAGCCTATGGAAAAGTTTGATTTGGGGGAAACCTCCAACTTGATTTCGAGAATTGAAATCTATCGATCCCATATTTCTAAATGGCTTATATTGTGACGAAGTTCGAGAAAGCGATCCTGAAAGATTTATATATAACAATTTTTTTTCGAATTTAAACAAATAAAATTCACAATAATTACCTTTGGAACAGTAGACTGAGTTGAAAACAAGCTCGGATCAAAAGTCATCCATGATCCGGGTTTATGTATGTAATCCTGGTAGCCGGATGGCATTGGTTGGGACTGCAATAGACTTGTGGCTCATGACCTATTATCCCTTCTGGTAGAAGGAATTAGTAAAGAATACCTTATCCTTGTCTGCGAATTGTTCGCTCCAGTCCCATACCTACTTTCAAATCCTGCAGCAGATTTAAGCAATTAAAGAAACAAAATTAAACTCACTATTTTTACCCTAAATCGTTCGTGCTCCGTATTGAATCGGAATGTATAGAATATTGGCAGGAAGGCAAGAATCTTGCCCCACCAAAGCATTCCGCCTCCTTCAACTTAACATTGAGCGCTCAGTGAGGTTGGTAAGACACGCCTAATGACTATTTTTCATTAGTTAGCAATATTTGAACACTCTTAAAAGTTTGACAGCAAATATTCCATTTCTAAGAGAACCAGTTTGCCTCCACTGTGTGTTCCATTTCAGTTTGCCAGGTTAGACAATATCCACACAAACCATCACCGAATGGATCCCAAAGACGATGGTCAATCGGATATTCTGGGTGCTCTGTAGAAACCCTACAACGATGGTCGTGAAGCTATTGTGTTTACTCTGACAGAACCCTTCCCAATGCATCCTGATCCCGCAGTACCCAAACGCATGAAAGTCAAGTATGTTTCCGACGAACAGTTTCAGATAGTCCAGAAGATAAATTAACAAAGCATAAGTAATATCATAATGACAAATACTTTTTAATCTTCCAGGTTTGGTTCTTTGAATCCGGCGCATGTATTATTGTTTGTAACTACACAATTATTGCGCTAAAATTATTTAAAAATACAAAATATTAATAAAAACACCGAGACAGACGCACAAAAATTCTTTTTGGAAGTAAAAAAAATCGATCTGTCAAAACAAATGAAACTCACCGCGTTAAATTGTTGTTGCAATTCACATCTATTCATCGACACGAAGTGAAATTACAAAAACAACAATGTAAACAAATGGGTTTTGGAGGGTGAGACGTACGAAAGATTGGCTTCTTGGTAATTCATATTCTCTGCTTCACTGTTTTCAGTCTAGTATCCTTTTTCTTCGGGGTGGGAGGGCTCTGCCTCAGATGCGGTAGTTCTGATTTTTAGATGAGTTGTTTATGATGTTGGCCTTAGCAATAATCCAAGTTTTCGACCTCGAGCGCCGAACGCAACTTTGTGAAATACGCAAAAATACGAGAAATTTTCGCGGTTTTTTCAGTTACTGGCTATTTTAACCTTTAAGGCCTGGTTTTCGATTATAACTTTGCTCTACCATTTCAAAATAATTAAATGGGCTTCAATTTGACCTAAAAATCAATTCAAATTTTGAATTTTTTCATCAACTTTTGAATTTAGAATGCTGCAAATCGAATTGAAGGGGACTTATTCACCCCTTGTGTGAAATCGTTTGCCCCTTTTCCATGATTTTTGTATAATGTGTAGCGTGTCATGTTGGCTTTATTTTAAGATCTTAATCATGAACATTGGATGAGTTGAAACGGAGTTATGATTTTTTAAAGTCAACCATATAAAACTAGAACTAAAACAGTACTCAGTTCAGTACCCACCAGTGAGTTATCTGAAGCGAATGTTTTAGTTCGAGTTTTATATGGTTGACTTTAAAAAATCATAACTCCGTTTCTACTCATCCAATGTTCATGATTAAGATCTTACTCTTGCCAAGTTTTAAGTTCATGAAGCTTAATATCAAATATCTTAAGTAGAGTAATATCGAAACAATTCCAAATCATGACAGAAATTTGGTATTTAATGATTACTGATTAAAATTTGGTGGATTTACTTGGCAAGTTTTCTCTTAAATACTTACTTAATCACAAATTTAAAATGTATGAAAACTTGACCAGTGAACCCACCAAATTTTAGTCAGTAATCATTAAATACCAAATTTCTGTCATGATTTGGAATTGTTTCGATATTGCTCTACTTATAGCCCAGTCAAATTAGGAAATCAAATCGCATTTTTCGATGGAAAATTTTTTTTTATGGAATCTGTTTAGCTACGTCTCCTGATCATAAAAACGAGTTTTTGGGATTTTTGAGGTTAGGGAAGACCCGCCATCTTGAAAAAGAGATTGGTTTTGTTTTTATGCAATAACTCGCTTGCATTTTATTTTACAACAAAACATCCCACCACAATCTTGTAGAAGATAAAATTACCTATAAAATAAGTTATCAACAACCTCTGTAGGTGGTTTCATTTCTGAGATATAACGGGCCAATGTTCCCCTATGGGTTGTGTTTTGGGGGTGGTATGACTTTTCCTGAGTTTTCTAGCTAACCGTTGATTTTTTTGGATGATACTCTTAGAATCATATTCAGTTCTTGTATCGACCTTTAAAATGAGCCATCGATCGATATCATCGACCACGAATTGTGCGAGTTATCCAATTCATAGGATCACACTTTATGAGTAAGGAAAAAAACATAAATATATTTTTTTTCGAAAATGTTTATCTGGTTAATCGTACAAAAAAACTATTACTTAAAATGTTGTCAATAGTAATGATAACAATTTAACATACATGGTACGTGGAGTTGCATCCGCACCACACAGAAAATTGTAAAAGCAGCCGGGAAACTACACCTACATTTCTTGTTGTTGAAAACTGATGGTCGATGATATCGATCGATGGCTCATTTTATAGGTCGATACAAGAACTGAAAATGATTCTAAGAGCATCATCCAAAAAAATCAACGGTTACCTAGAAAACTCAAGAAAAGTCATACCACCCCCATAACACAACCCATAGGGGAAAATTGGCCCGTTATATCTCAAAAATGAAACCACCTACAGAGGTCGTTTATAGCTTTTTTTATAGGAAATTTTATCTTCTACAAGATTGTGGTGGGATGTTTTGTTGTAAAATAAAATGCAAGCGAGTTATTGCATAAAAACAAAACCAATCTCTTTTTCAAGATGGCGGGTCTTCCCTAACCTCAAAAATCCCAAAAACTCATTTTTATTATCAGGAGACGTAGCCAAACAGATTTCATAAAAAAAAAAATTGTCCATCGAAAAATGCGATTTGATGCCCTTTTTTTGACTAATTTGACTGGGCTATTAAGATATTTGATATTAAGCTTCATGAACTTAAAACTTGGCATATATTTTAGATCTCATTGCTTTTTTTGGCTGACTTTTTACGCACAGGTTTCTTGAACATATAAGAACTTGGCTCTTTTTTTAACATATATGTTTTTGTTGTGATAAAATTAACCTAAACCTAAACCTAGTTTTTAAGAAAACTGCTCCAACGATTCAAGTAATAAAATGGCATACCTGAGTTTGAGCGCTTAACCATTTTACTAGTTGTTTAAACAATTTAAAGAAAGATTTAAATGATTTTTTTATACTTTTGTATATTTTTTATATAGTTTAGTTCAGTTTAGTTCATTTTATTTTATTTTATTTTATTTTATTTTATTTTATTTTATTTTATTTTATTTTATTTTATTTTATTTTATTTTATTTTATTTTATTTTATTTTATTTTATTTTATTTTATTTCGGGTAAAGCCTAACACAGTAATATAAATCTTATAAAGTAGTAATATTTTATGATTTTACAAAGTTCAATTTTAGCTAGGTATCACATATTTAATAATAATTCGAAAATGAAAATAGTAGAATAAAATAGGAAAAATTGACGAATAAAAGATTAAAAATATAGGTTAAGAAAAAAGAATTTAAGAGAATTTAGTTGCTTTGACTCAAAAAGAAAAATCTCAATCTATTTCGAAACTGTTGTGCTCTGCTTGATTCTTGCAAATATAGTGGGAGTGAATTCCAAAGACGGATAGCAACAATGAAAAATTGCTGCTCAGAAGTGAGATATGAGAATCGAGGGGGTATTAAATTATATTATGATTTGTTTGATGCCGGAAATCGAAGAATTTCGTATAAATATGCTGGCTGTCTTGTCTTTACAATATCCCCCATATTAATAAACGGCGGATAACAAGGTGCTAGCGTTTATCATCTGTTAACTAGGAATTCTTATTAACAAATGCGTAATAGTCTGTGACGTGTGTTAACGTACGGATAACTTTAAGGCCTGGTTCACACGAGATTGTACCGCACGATTTTTTGCGTGCGAATGAGCAGTGGCGTATATATTTTGCATAGAGCCTTTCACACGACGTTTGTACGGCAAGAAAACGTACTCAGCTAAGTACGTTTATCGAATACTCAACGGTCTTATAAAAAAAAAAAGAATGAATTGCGACGTATCGTTTTTTATATAGTTTTATATAGTTTCGTTCACACGGTTTAAATCCACGTTGGGTATTTGTTCGTTGGCATAGAATGAGCTTCAGTGGAGAGAAAAGCCGATGTACATAAAAAAAACTAATCGACCGATATGGTTGGTTTAAAAAAATTATAACTCCGGTGATACTCATTGGATCTTGTAGGCTTAAAATAAAGAAGAGGAATGAGGCAATAAATATGCGTTTTTAGTTTTTCAAAATTATAAAAATTTTAATCAACATTTTAATTTAGAATAAAATAAATGGAATTGAATTGGGCTTTATTCACCCTTTTAGTATGAACATTTTTGCCCCTACTCAATGATTTTTTTTACACAATATAGCCGGTTACGTCAGCTTTCATTAAAGACCTTAACCTTGAAGATCCAATCAGTAGAACGGGAGCTATAATTTTTTAAAGCCATCCATATCAAATTTTAATTAAAAAAATTCCATGTAGATAACGGGATCTTCTCGCTGGTGGATGGTCGTGGACAATAGTCCAAGCAGGTAATTTCAATGCAATTGTTTTGATTTTTCGATCAATTTAAAATCAAGATTGTGTCGCTTATAAACCACGTACGATAATGAATGGGGTATCAAAATAACCGTAATTTTATTTATATGTTATATTTAAAACAACAAGAAAATTCATCAATGCAATAAAGAGATATGAGTTCATATGTGAAAGCGCTCAAATAATGCCGTTATCTCCGTCCAACGGTATTCTAGGGCTCTTATTTTTTTGCTTCATATTTAAATCAATAATTTCTATCATCCGTCCAAATTTCAGCTTTCTAGCTCCTTCCCTTAAAAAGATAAAAATAAAATACTTCACAAATTCAAACTTTTCCATACATTTTCATTATACTGCAGCTATTCGAGTTTTAAACGAATAAATATAAATACCGTGTGAACACCCGATTTTTGTTCGGTAAAAACCGAATGCGATAAAAAACGTGCGGTACAATCTCGTGTGAACCAGGCCTAACTAGCCAGATTCCACGTATAATGAACGGATAACTTCTTAACACATACACGCACGCGTATGATAGCACCGTTTACTACTACCAGTATACACTTCGTAAGGCAGTGCATGCATGTGACACATGTATTAGAAAATCACCATAATTTGACGAAATGGTGAATTTGGTGAAGTGACTAAGGAATTCAATCGAATATTTGAAAACGGAGATATTCCTCAGAGCTTTCAACAGAGTGTAATCTTCCCAATACTCAAAAAAGGAGACCCCAACCAGGCTCAAAATTATAGAGGCATATCCTTTTTAAACTCTTCCCTAAAAATATTAATGAGTGTTTTGGCTAAGCGTCTCCAGGATTGGACTTTGCAAAATAAGCTTTTGAGTGAATTTCAGGCAGGATTCCGCGAAAGCTACTCAACAATAGATCAAATCTTCATCATAACTACGTTGGCGCAAAACTGCATTAGAGAAAAGAAAAAATTATATGTGTTCTTTGTCGATCTCAAAGCGGCTTTTGATACGGTGGACAGGAGTTTTTTTATAAGCTCTATAGTTTAGGCCTTTCAAGAAAGTTTGGCAGATTAATCGAAAAGATCTATGAACAGACATCTTCTGCAGTTTGGGACGGTAATCAACTATGAAATTTTTTCGAAACTGTCAATGTTGTTAAACAAGGATGCAACTTAAGCCCGCAAGCATTTATAATGTTTATCGACGACATTTCAGAGTATTTATGTGGTGGTGTAAGAATTGGTGGAATTCTCATCAAAGTTTTAATGTACGCAGATGATTTGGTGTTGTTTGCGGACTCACCGGAGCGCCTACAAAGAATGATTAATCAACTGCAAAAATACTGTGAAGAGTGGAGGTTGAAAGTTAACATCTCTAAATCCAAAACGATGGTTATTAGAAGAGGAGGAGGGCGCACAGTGGGATGAGAAGTGATTCTAGCGCGCCAAAAGTGGTATAAAAAATGGTCTCCAAAATGCGTAATTTTTTCAGAGAATGTTGTCAATACCTGGGCGTGAAAAAATCGAGAGCCAGTTTTTGTAAAACGTCATGCACTTTTTTTTTATTCCTCGTTTCTTAGAAGGTTATGAATAATCTTAGTTATGAAGTCAAATTACTGCTTTTTTAAAATGTCGATATTGATCCTATTTAAGGATGGATATCTGCTAGATTTTTTTTCTTGTTTACCAATAGTGTCATTGTTATAAAAAATCAATTCCAATAAAATTAATTCACTGATAGTATGTTATTTAAATCATTTTATTTAAACAATTTTTATATCATTTTTTTTTGTTTGTATAGTCTGCCAAAAATCCGGAACGTCATGGAATCTCTTACCTATACTTCCATTAGCTAGTCCAATATGTATACTTACACTCCTATAAAAATCGCTACCAACTACCACCAACTAACAATTTTATTTAACTTTTAATGAGAGATAACGTTAGCCAAGAAAGTCAAACTGCTCTCTCTGGTGACTCAAGATTTGTAATGTATTCCGTTATAATAAGTTGTCACGAGTGTTTTCTGCGTTTTTTGGGTTGTTTTATTTGATAAACACTCAAATTTGCTTAAAAATAATATACATATTAATCAAATAATTAAATTTTATCCACCGGATTATCGATTATAAATAAAAAAAAACTATGAATCCTATTAAAGTGTGAAAGAATACGTGCAGAAAAGTTCCATGTAGGTTACAAATAATAAATAGAAAGTGTTGCCATTTTAAAGATTTTTATCTCTGTATCCATGGTATTACCTTCCTTCGAGTGTACATCAAGTTTTATTCCACGTCATTCGAAATACATTTTTGCCTTTGGGTAAGCTTTTTTTTTTGTTAAATTATTACTTCCATATATTGCAAAAGTAGGTAGTATGAATTTTAAATTTATGATTCTTTTTTTGTTTAATCTACTCCACATGTTGCTGGTCTCTTCGGATCCATATGTCTCGTCAATGCGAAAGGCAACAACAAAAACAAAAGGGAATATAATAAGGAAGTTCGCAATTTATTATTCCTCCAAAATGACGAAAATGAATCTGAACATGATTCCGAAACGAGTAGTAATAGTGACTCGGAATAAAAAGTTTAAACAAATACAAATTTATAGTTTTTCTTTTTAATTTTAAGTTTGAAAACTATTTTTTCAAAAAGTATATTTACAAAACCAACTACATATGTATGTATGTATATAGTCAAACAGAGAATCGATTTTCGACTTTAAAAACAGCTATAGCATGACATTCAAACTGTTGCTGTTGTTTTTTAATATTTGTTTGTTTATTTCAAGTAATTTTTTTTAGAAACGGGGGGAAACATACCCCCCACCTCATACAATTTTTTTAGAACCGCCTAAGAATCATTTCTCAAATAATCCTGCATTAAGAGACACCCTTTTTTCGAACACTGATAGAATTTTCTTTTTGCCACTTTCTTGTCCCTAATTTTTGACACCACCCTGGAAAAATATTAAAAACGGCTGCAACGACCTCAAAACTATATAAGCTTATCAAAAATAGGTCTTTATTCCATATAATTACCCCAAGAATACTTTTGGCGCGCTAGAATCGCTTCTCATCCCACTGTGGGGCGGTACGCCAGAAATGAGAGATGGTTTTTCGAAGGTCAGGAAATAGAAACAGTGAGATCTTATAAATATTTGGGTATTAACATCAGCAGCAACATGAGCATGGATCATCACTTCCAGGAGAAGCTCTCCTCAGCTAAATCAGCTATAAGTGCAGGTTGGAAAAACTGTCTAGATGAACAACATATATCGATGAGAATAAAATATCAGATTTTCCAAGCTATATCAAAATCGATAATGCTGTATGGAGCACAAGTTTGGAGCTGTAAACTGTACAATACAGTAGAAAAGCTGCTCCGATTCTTCTTAAAGCGAGTCTTCAAGCTGCCACAGTGTTCGCCAAACAATATGCTATTAGTTGAAACTGGTATTTCGCCTTTATTTATAGAAACATTACATCTTCATTTCAACTTTATATCAAAAACAATGTCTTTGGACGGAGAAAGATTGACGAAACGTATAGCCAGCTATGTCATTGAAAAGAAAATATTGTTTTTTGAGGAATGGAAATCACTGGCAGAGTTTGCCGGGTACCCTTTAAGAATTACTTTGGACAATATTGCTGAATGGTAAGAAGAGTTTTGTAACTTAACAATAGCAGTCGATGAAAAAATGCGAGAAGAGAGCATCGAAAAAGTAAGAAACTCAACCCATCGGGAGATATATGCCAGTCTTAACCATAATCTTTGTGAAAACAACTATTTCAATGAAAAATACTCCAATGATACAATATCCACTGTTTTTAAGGCACGAGGTGAAATTATGAACTTAAACTTTATCCCACATAGAGAAGATTTGCCAATCATTTGCACTGTGTGTAATATGAAAGAAAGGGAGAACATTTATCACTTCTTGGGAAGATGTCCTGTCTTAAGAGAGTTCAGGCTTCAGTTCTTTGGGAAAACAATACTGGAGGAAGCTGAGATGAATACGATTTTGAATGGCACTGACTGGAACAATCTACACAACTATTGCCAAAAAGCATATAAATATAGAAGAGCTTATATTGAAGAATCTTTTTAAGAAATACTTTTATTAACTTTGTCAAACTTGGGCAGACGGCTTTTATAGTCATGTCTTAACATTCATTTTATAATACTATTTTTGTAAATTTAAGATTAATAAAAATACTATTAACTATTATAACTATATTAACTGGTGAAGTGATAAATACTGAAAAGATATCATATCTTTTTTAATAAGAAAAGTTATCAAGCGGACAAGTTGTCTATCCGTGTGCCAGTTAACACGTGTGTTAGGGAGCGGATACCAGTTCTGTATTAATACTACTGTATATGTATAAAATAATATAATAGTAAAAAGAAAGTTTTAAGTTCTAATCTTGATAAAATTTTCAACCAACATATTGAGGAGGTTCATAGACAGATGTGAGATGTGATCGTATTTTCAAAGGCCAAAAATATAACGAAAAGTACTATTAAAAACTATCTTCAGGTTTTTCCTGCTCGCAGAATCATAATTATTGTATATTTCGCACCGGCACGAGTATGATAACTCAGGCGCCAAGAAATTATAACGGTTTTTTGTAGAACAGTTTAATACAAGCATTTGATACTATGGGAGAGGGGGTCTATCTCACCCCGTTTGGGCGGGAGGGGCAATTTCATAAAAACAGTACCAAAAATGTAAAAAAAATATTAAAATATAACGATAATACTTATAACAAATTATTATACCATTATTTAAATCCAATACTCTGTTCTATTAGCCAGTTTTTGGATCAAGTGAAATCTATGCATGGTTTTTGAAAAAATTAATTTTAAACTCAAAATTTGCGAGAAAAAAGCATAAAAAAAAGGTTTAAAGTGTAATTTCTCAAAACTGTAAAATTATATAATATTTTGTTTTCTGAAATTCGTTGCTCTAATTAATTCTTAATCAAAAACTGAAAACTAGAAGATTCTGTGTCTTCTAGTTTTCTGTATTTTGCTGGGTTAAGCGTCAAATTATTGTTTAGTGCCCATGCAGAAATATGTTCAAGCTTTTCGTTTATAGTACATACGCAGTTTTCTATAGGACATAAGGCATAACTTTTATAGATTTGTCTATCATCGGCATAATAGTGCTTTGATACATTTGGTATGATTGAAGCCATTTCGTTAATATACATCAAGAATAAAAGGGGAGCCAAAATCGATCCCTGAGGAACACCTCGTTTGATTGGTAAAAACTCGGAAAGCTTGTTTTCAATACATACGGCTAGTTTTCTGTCAATAAGGTACGAGGAAATTAATTTGATAGCTTCTGGTGAAAGGTTAAACTCAAGATGAAACTTTCTCAAAAGAACAGATTGGTTTTCCATATCGAAAGCTTTAGAAACGTCTAGAAGAACAAACAAAGTAACACAACCGTCGTCAAGTTGTCCTCTTATGTCTTCAATGACTTTCATAAGTGATGGTGTACAGCTGTGCTGAAAACGTGAGTAATGAATGGTAGCCACAATGGTAAAATGGCTTTTAGAATAATGGGGTTTATTTCATCCACACCTAATGCGTTGGATTTATTGATAGAAAACTTTCTAAAACATCTAAACTATTGAAACACGAGAAACTGACAGAGGAATCTGAAGAGGCTACGGAAAAACTAGTAGAAGAATCAAAACCCATCGAGAATGCATTGCAAGGAAGAGATAAGAAATTACGATTTATTTCATTACCGTCTATGTTTTTGTTTGTGAAAGAGGACGTTGCTTTCCGATCCCAAGCTCCCGGAGATTGCTTCACAGCTTATCACCATCAGAGCACATATTCAGGCGGTTGGAATAGAAATGTGTTTTTGCCACTCTAATTTCTTCCAAAACTCTATTTCGCAAAACTTTATAAGCTGCATGCAGCTCTTCCACTCGAAAACGTATCCATCGGCGGTAGGCCTGATCGCGTTGATTCATAAGATCTTTAATTTCTCTTGTAAGCCAGGGTTTGGATATGCAGGATAGTTTTCTATCTTAAGTGGGACGTGTGCATTGTAAATATCTTATGTGTTTTCATTCAAAAACCGTACTTGTTTACTGGATGAATTCATAAGAAAAATATATTCCCAGGGTATAGCACGAATATTCTGTTCAAGGGCTGATCGATCTGTTTTTAAAATCACTGAATTGAATAGGAAGATTTTCTAAACGGTTCTCAGTTATGAAATCAAAACTTAAAAAAATAAGGTCATGAAATGAACAAAATTTTTTCTTTTTAAAATAGATCCAAAAGTGTACTTGAAGAGCGGGTGAAATGAGTAGGTACGGGTGAGTTGACCGAGTTATTTCTATACATAATTACTTGCATTTTTTAAAAGTTCTTAAGTTCCAAGCAACTTCAACATAAGAGCAAATACGTGCAAAGCAGTCGTGCAATTATTTTATTTTTTATAGTTTTATTATCTAAATATAACTATCTCGTAAATTTTGTTATTAAAGGAAATTCAGTCGAGATAGTTGTTGAATAAAAACCAAATCACCTTCCTTTCCAGTATGGCGCACTTACCCTTACCCGGGCACCCTAAAAACCTGGTTTTATAATGAGGAGATGTAGTGAAATACAAATCGTATCTACTCAAAATATTGCCCATCGATAAAAAAATTTTTTGATCAAATTTGCTACACCATGAAGTTCTTGCACGATTTTCTCTAAATTTATTGACTTTATCAAAAAAAGTATTTTAATATATTTTGTGTAGAATTGCATAATCTACAATTCATAAATTTACATTTTGTCAAAAAAAAAAAACTGAGTCTTCCAGAAATTAAGAAAAGAAAATTTTACTCAGTCTTATCCCCCTTAAAAAAATTTCCCTCAGCCCAAATTTAGAGTACCAACTAAAAATTTCAAAACAAAGCTCTCCACCAAAATTCAGCGTTGTTAGTATTTTTTCGTAGTTTTGCCATTTTTGTCTAATTTTCCTTGGTTAATATAAGTAGGCTAGCTTTTATGAATTTTTGTCTATCTCTAAGTTTTAAGTTAATCGAAAAATGAAAATGGATAAAAAAAAAGATAATGGAAAGTGAAAGCCTATTGCTATTACATCCGTCTATCTATGATCTATGTTGTTCTCAATGCAAAAAGCTCTACAGGGTACACAAACAAGAAGAAACAAGAAGCAAAAAGCCAATTTGCTTCGCGGAATTCGATGGAAGTTATTTTTATGCTGCGGGCATAGAATCCAGTTGTGTTATACCTGCTCCTTGCCTTGTCCCTAAACCCTATACCCACTGACACTCTTAACTCACTTTTCTTTTAAGTATAAAAGCACTTTGTGGCTGTGGCACGGTTCAGAATGTTTAATTTATTTGCTGGTAATCTTACGGCGTAAGGGTCTTTCCATTATTTGTTAAATCAGGCATGGTTGCTTAGACTTAATTGGTTAGGAAAGACAAGGGAATATAAACATGTATGGGTAGATGGGAATATTCTTGGGCAATTATATTGCTTACAACGAAACCCATACCAAAAATTACGACAAACATGGACAATTTTTATAATCGAGTTAGTTTGCGATTGTTTTTATTGCTACTTTGGGAAATGGTATCAATATAGTAGTTTATATAAATGTATTTATAAGGTATTTTAAAGAGAACCTGTCTAGTGATGTTACATACATTACATTAATCATCATTCATTTTTGTATTTTGCTTATGCATTACATTATAATTAAACAATTAACTAACGTACACAAATGCTCTTCCTTCATTTCTATTCTTTTAAAATGCATTGCATAGAGGAATTAAGGAGAAGAAGAACCTTTACCAACAATATACACCGGGCCCGGAAGATCATATTCAGTCCGAGTGGGTATGGGTATGAAACACAAAATCAAAATTTATCGCACAAAAAGGTCACAAAAATAAAAAAGTATTACATATTTCGTAATCATAAACTTTAGTATTTATTCACATATTTCTTATAAAATCTTTTTGTTTATACTGCACTGCCCTTTGAATTTTGCGAAATAAATTAGTTTCACAATTTTTCTAAATCGAATCAACCGATTAGCGGTTGTATCGGAAGAAAATAATACAACTTCCTTCATGTTTCTTAACTGTTAATTTCGTTTCATCAAAAGTGCTAAAACCATGTCCTTATCGCTCATCAGCCTTTATTTGTCGAAGTTATCTCTAAAAAAATGTACAATAAAAATGTCATATGCTGCGCCGCGCCGATAGGAAATCATTCATATAACTTGAAAATGAAAAATTAAGCAAATTCATTTATAAATGATCTTTAGTGATGGAAAAATCTGGCAGTGATTGAAATTATTGTTGCTCGGACCTACCTCTATCAAGCCATTTTTTTAATTTTTCGCTGAAGAGTTCTGTATCTGAATTTGTAGTTGATCAAATCATGGTGTCCACTATTTTTCAAAACAAATTTCCCGGACTTTTCCTGACCAATCTTCAAACTATCCCTGATTAAAATATTAAAAAATATTTTTTTAAATATTTTTTAATGAGCAGAAGTGTTTTTTCCGAGTCACTGCCTCTTGCGAAGAGGCAGATGCACTGCACTCTGAATCGCAAGGTTCATGGTTTGCTCCCAGATGACGGCAAAGAGTTTTTCAATTAAAACGAGCATAACCAGACTAAGCACCACTAAAGGAGTTTTTTTTTTTTTTTTAATTCAATTTTTATTTTAACATTTTCTTAAAACTATCTTAAAGCTAGACAAAAATTCATAAAAACTAGCCTACTTATCAATATCTTACAACTAACTTACTGGTCCCATTCGGGCGCTCTAAGTTAAACTAATAACTTAATGCTAATGCCTTTCGGCTTAAGAACTATCTTAAAACTAGAATTCATTTTGGTTTTATTTTTCACCAAGATGAATTGAAAAAAACTTGGTATCTTTATCTTTATTTTTGGTTTTCTATAAAACTTACAAACTAAATAAAACTAAATTAAAACTAATTAAAACTAATTATAACTAATTAAAACTAATTAAAACTACTCTAAAACTACTTAAAGCTACTTAGAAACTACTTACAAAACTAGAACAGCCACAGCAAGCATTTTCGGGTTTTTATAATTTTTTTGTTTTTTTTTTTATTGGTTTTATATTTTTTTTTGTGTTTTTATTGGTTTTATAATTTTTTTTTTGGTGCCACCCTGACTGTACTTGCTTAAAACTAACTACCTTAACCTATGTAAGTCGGCCATGGCATAGAAAAATGCATAGATAACTTTTATATATCCGAATTAAGTTCGTGTTCAGGTTTCAACCACCAGAACTGGTTCTCCTGCTTTACCCTATCTCTTCGGTCCCAGTCCCGATCGGACACAGTCCTACTGAACCGAAGGTGCTCCGCTCCGTGTTGTGCGAGGACGTCTCGACTGTAAAGAAGCCGCCGATCTACAGTTCTACGGCCGACGTGGTAGATTAGCGGAACCGCCGCTCTATCCTGGATCAGCCCTCGACTGTCTAAATAGAGGAATGCATCGGGCGGAATAAAGCCGCTTAGACGCACACTCTCATAATAATCGTTTTTAGGGTAATAAGCCCCAAAAATTAAGCTGTTGGTCGAGGACATTGCTCTTGCAATGTGACCTCGAATAAGCTTCAGCAAGAAATTATCTATCCTGTTTATGTTGGCGCCGTTGTATAGAACCAGGTTAGAATAATAATGTTTGTACTCCGACTCTGGTGTTCTGTGTAATCCAAGGCAGCGTCTAAGACACTGCCTCTCAAACACCCGAATCTTTTCCATTTAAGATGGGGCAACGTTGAACCAAACCGGGCACCCATAGGCAATCATCGGCCGTATGAGGGCCATGTAGCAAATCAACTTCACCCTGCTGTCAAGCCGGCTGCTATAAAACAACCGTTTCGTCAGGGCAAAAGCTCCCCTAGCCCTGGACAGAGCAGCATTTATATGTCTGTCGAAATACAAATACTGATCCATCCAGATGCCAAGGTACTTTACTACACTTTTACTCGCCAGTGGCTGTCCACTTGGCCCTACGATCACCAGCTTATGCCAGTTCTTTCTGGTATCCCTTGTGGCTCTACGCAACGGAGTCCTAAACAAGATAGTTTCTGATTTCTGAAAGTTGATTTTCAACTTCCAGTCATCGCAATATCGCTGAATCTTTTCGAAGTCACGCTGCAAAAGAATTCTGATGACCTCGACTTTTGGAGCTGTTCTGTACGCAATTAGATCGTCGGCATACGCAATTGCCTGAGTTAGACTACTTATCAGATCGCTGGTGTAAATGCTGAATAGAATCGGCGAGTTGACCGCTGCCTGCTGAAGACCATTTTTGATATTAAAGGTTGTGGCAGAAGTCACATTGCCACTCTTGACAACAAACTTTCTACCATTGAGCATATCATAAAGCATATATAATAGTGGTTTACTAATGCCAAGTCTGGTCAGCTTTAGATAAAGACCCTCTAGCCATACGATGTCGAAGGCCTTCTCCAAATCAACCAGACAGGCACCCGTACACTGCTTTTTAGATTTGTTCCATTGGACATCAGAAACGAGCTTAGAAGCGGCATGAATGGTGTCATGAAGATTGTTCTGCTATCTGGATAGCGCTTTGTTTTAGCCTCTTTAATTTTGTGGTAAGAGGGTAGTAAATTGGAAACATTTTTATTTATTTTCTGGCGTATTATGTCATATTGATAAGTGGATAGCTGTGCATCTGTTATCATTGCTAAAGCTTCATCTGCAGACATTGAAATGCAGCCAGAAGTATTAGTTTCCAGTTTTTTTCTCACAATTGAACCTTATTAATGATACAAAATGACAACAAAATTTGACTTAAATTTTAATAAAAACAAACCTCTTTTTGGAGAACATATTGACAATTTCTTAATTGCAATAGCAGTATTTCTTTTCCCTGCCCTCCTAAGGTTTAGTTCATTCGCAGTTGATATTTCCTTAGCGCTAAACGAATCTAAAAGGTTTTATACTTTTCTCTTCTTGCTTTTTTCACAGCATTCATCAAAACTTTTTCTTGGTCTTCCTACCTTTTTTACACGAGATGAAGAAGGAATTTCATCTAAAACTGTTTGTGGGAGTGTTAGAGTTTCGTTTAACCACGAACAATTAGTGCTTTCAAAGCGATCTCGATGGCGACCACTTTTGGCCATCTTGTCGTCAAACCTCAAGCATAAGTTTCTTAAGGTTATTTTTATTAATTTAATTGCATCCTCAGAAAACGTAGTATTATTAAAGCAGCTCATAAAAAAAGAAAAAACTACATCAAAGCGCTTAATTTTGATCTTAGAAATTCAAACATCATAAATTTGTTTTTTCGTAATTTCAGTAGCCATCCTAAAAAATTAAAAATTTAGTATGGGTGTCGCACCTGTGCGCAAAAAGTCAAAACACTTTTTGGTTACCAACATACATGGCTTTACAACAAATAGGGGTTTCAACTTAAATAACACTGAATAACTATACTTTTGCTCTAATGAATGCGTAAAATCGCATAAATTTATCAATATTTTTTGTTTTCTCCCCTCTTTAATTTAATTAAAAGTACCCAAAGTCCAAAATTATCTTACCTTACTATTTATTGAGATTATATTAATTAATTAAAAATAAAACTTTCAATTAAAATCACGCGATCCACTTGAAAAAAAATGTGCAACACTTGCTCTCACACCTAACCTTCTTATGAGTAATTGAACACAACTTGAACTTTGAGATCATTTTTTTTGCTGCACTTGGTTCTAACATATAAATTTGGTCACAGTCATTAAGTGGGAGGTGTAAGCTGCAAGAAAAACCGGTTTTTGTTTACATTCGTGCAAGTCGATTTTTGAATTAAATCCCGCTAAATAGGGAAATTGTCACACTGTGCGGCGGCGTCCTCTGGATCAATTCCTGCTGTGAGAAGTACATCTCTGTTCTCTGTCGTTCTCTGGAGCTTAAGACACGGAAGGTCATTCTGATCGTTCCTTCTAAATATCTTGTTAATTTGGGGAAACATACTCGGGTCGCTAGAATTAACAGCCCGAATTTTGTTATCCCAATACAAATTTATCGACAACCGATAATTTTCTTTTATTAGTTGGTTGATGTTCTTGATCGACGACTTCAGTGTCCTAATCTCCAGATTGTGTGGGTCAGTAAACCGTCGGTACAAGAGTTTAAGTCTTGTCAGCAGTCCACTTTTTTGTCTGTGTAATGCGTCAATGGTCGCATTCCGGTACATGTCGGTTGCGTCCCGATGTTTGTATTTTGGTATTGTTCTGTCCATTGTTCGTTTGATCGTCTCGTCCATTTGTTCGAGGTATTGGTCTATTTCGTTATTTGTCAAATTCCTGTCATTTGGTGGGGATATATTATTCGAACTGATTTCGCTCGATAAGACGTTGGTAAAGCGTGCCCAGTGCACCGTACTGTAATTGTAAGTATGCACAGGCACATACTCATCCAACTCCACGAGCTCGTTCGGAAGCTGTATTACGGCGGCGAGTCCGCAGTGGTCACTGTCGTACTCGATCGTTCGTAAACAGTTTCTTGGTCTTTGACCCACAGTGTCCGTAATTGTCACTCTTGAGTCTATTAGCAATAGATCCAGATAGGCACCGCTTCTTGGAAACGATGGCCGATCCGTAGCCAGCAGGTCAACACCATATTCAGTGTTATATTGACTCATCCAATTAAAAAGATGAATACATCTTGGATTCTGTATTTGATTTCCCCAATCTAGGTGTTTGGCATTCAAATCACCCGCCACGAGATAGTAATTTTCTTCCAAGCTCAAGCGTAGACATTCGAAAAGTTTTTCAAGCTCTGTCATAAAATCAGTTGGCTGAGGTGATTCCGGTGCATAAGCCGCGATCACATACATTCGCTTCCCCTGTTAGAGAGGAATGCACACGATGCACGCCTCCAACAGCCGAAATCTGCGCAGATCACTATTATATATAACTTTATGATTAATGCCTTTTCGTATGAAGATTGCGACGCCCCCCCCTTGAGTGGAGTTGGGTCGATCTCTTCTAACGATATTGTAATTGTTGTTAGTCAACTTATGTTTCTGGTTCAGCTTAGTTTCGCTGGCCATAAACACATCTGGACTTTGGTCTTTCAAAAATTGGAATAGATTAGCTCTGCGTTCGGTCCTAATCAGTGAATTTACATTCACAGCAAGGATCCTAAGAGGCCTCTCCGACAGCGCGCCTTCAACCTCTAAAATGCGATGGGCTAGGCAAAACAGAGTAGAGATGATCTACCCTAGCCGCCTGCTCACTTATCTGTTTCTGAAGTCCTGTCAACTGGCTTTGAATTGCCAGCAACATGCTTCTAGTTTTGGCCTGAGCGTCCGGAGCTTTAGGCACGAGGGCCGGTTAGGCTACCTTAGCTGCAGGCTGTACCGTTTTTCCCCTTCCTGCCGCCATTTGGGCGTAGGAAATTTGGGGATTGACGGGCGTTGCTGTAGGAGCACGCGTTGATGGGCGTATCTCTACCGCTGTCTGCCTAGCCACTTTGTTGGTGCGAATTTGCTGAAATGCTGAGCAACCCCGATAGTTAGCAGGGTGCCCCTCCTTTCCGCAAAGTGCACATTTAAGCTGGGTCATGTCTTCGACCCGTTCCTCTCCGAGCCTGCACTCTCCCTTAATGTGGTTCTCACCACACTTCACGCAGCGTGACTGCATTTCGCAGTTTGCTGCAGCGTGGCCGAACCTTTGGCAGCGCATGCATTGAAGCATGTCGCCGCGTCTCTTTAATTTATCCCAAGTTACAACCTGGTAGTTGAGGACGGAGATACTCCTCAAACTATCCAGTTTGCTGCTGGGCGAGAGCTGAACTAAGAAGAACGGCAAAGACCGCTTCTCCCGTCTGGCTCTGACTGTAGAGAACGGCTTGACCCCGATAAACTCGAGATCACCGCTCGCTTTTTCACGGAGCTCATCAAAGAGCACCTTTGGTTCCGTGCAGGAATCTATGCCCTTCAAGAGGACCGTTTGACATTTATCCCCTTTGGGGGTAAAACTGAAGAACTCAGTTGTAGATTGTTTTAAAACATCTTTTATGATTTTGTGCTGCGCCACTGTGGAGCAGTGGATAGCATGCCTATCTTTACTAAGTCTTTTAATATAAAAATTTTGGCCTATGGCCGACTTACACAGTTCTATGGTTTCTTGTAAATCCATTTTATAGGTGTTGATGGGTGGCACCTTTTCTTTCTTATTTTGGGGCGGCTGTGACTGCTGCTGGTGTTCTCCCTGCTGCTGTGTCCTCCGCTCCTGTTGTTTTTGCTGCTGCTGCTGTTGTATCTGCTGCTGTTTTTGCTGTTGCCTTTGCTCCTTGGGCATTGGCTACTGCTGTGACTGTTTTACTTGCAGCTTTTCTTTGGGCTACTGTTTGGTTTGTTGCTGTGGCAGCTGTTCTTGTTGCTGCTGCTGCTGGAGATGAAGCTTTGGCTGCTGTGCTGCTAGCTGCAATTCATGATGGGGTGCCCCTTTCTCTGGCGCCTGAGCTATTTTCATCTGCTCACGCTCTTGTTTTTCTTTTTCGCGGCGAGCTTCTTGTTTTGCTTTCAACTTCAAGATCAGGGGCGTAAGTATGAATGGCATTCAAGCGTTCCATCTCCCCTTGAATTGCGCCGATCTGCTGGCTGATGGCCTGCTCTTCATCCTCATTTTTCTTTTGCGCCTCATCATCTTCTTCTGAGGACGCATCTGGTGTGGAGAGATCGAGGATGTTACTTTCTCCTGTAGTATACAGTCCCTCTCCTCCTTCTGACATATATTCAATCTCTTCGTCGGAGCGTTTGATACTTTTCTTTCCTTGACGAACAAAAAAAAATACTTGTATTTCTTATGGGAGCGCTTTTTGCGAGAACATTTTTTTTGACGTTTAAATTTTTTTTATCGAACTGTGAACTACCCAAAGAAAACAAATTTTATATTCACCACGATTTTTTTTCGTTCAAAACAATGTCACTGACATTCTTTTTCCGCAAAAAAAAAAATGCGTTTGGCATTTGTGTTTGTTTTTCCATGGATCAGTCTCATTGAGATTTTTTTTTCGAAAGTGTAAACTGACGGCGAATAAAAAACAAATATACACCACGGACATTTTTTCTTTGTGGAAAATATTTTTTTTTTCTCACCTTGAAGAATTTTTTTACTCAAAAGAACTGTATACTTAGCTTAAAAAAGATATGATATCTTTACAGTATTTATCACTTCACCAAATTCACCACCTTATCAAATTATGGTGATTTTCTAATACATGTTTCACAATTCACATGCATGCACTGCCTTACGAAGTGTATACTGGTAGTAGTAAACGGTCTTATCACACTTGTGCGTGTATGTGTAAAGAAGTTATCTCTTCACTATACCCGGAATTTGGCGAGTTAAAGTTATCCGTACGTTAACACACGTGCCTATTACACATTTGCTAATAAGAATAACAAGTTAACAGATGTATAATGGCCAAACCACAATCTCGCGTTTGATCGGTCGCGCTTTAACGGGCTTTTTACCGACTTTACGATAATCTGTTTCTATATAAGAAGGTTTTATAATACAAGTTCTATATACTACTGAAATAAATCAGCCAAGTAGAAGACTTAGCATAAAGGAAAAAGGAAACTTCCAGCTTAATGATTAGGAATTCTAATCTTGTTGGATATAGTTTACAGTGGATTTTCGTTGAAAAATTCATGTAAGTTGAACTGAACTTAAAACAAATTGCGTATGGCAAAGCCCTCACTATGTCACTGATGAGTTCAAGTGAGTGAGCCGAACGAAACGCCAATTTGTAGGATTAAAGGCCATAAAAAGCTATTTTGAATCAATAATTCAACAAGTCCAATCCTTAATGCTAAGTCTTCTACTTGGCTGATTTATTTCAGTAGTATATAGAATTTGTATTATAAAACCCTCTTATATAGAAACTATGCCTGGCCCCGGGCAAAAAACTTCCAGCTTAATAAGTAGGAATTATCTTGTTGGATATAGTTTACAGTGGATTTTCGTTGAAAAATTCATGTAAGTTGAACTGAACTTAAAACAAATAAAAAGCTATTTTGAATGGATAATCTGTTTCATAAAGCGCGACCCTTAAATTTGCAAAACGGAATGTAGCTTCAAGCTTCGGGCGTTGACAAATATGACAGAATAAAAGTTCTGTTTCCTTAAATTAACAGTATGAAAATTCTTCACAGAAAAGGGAGGCAAAAAGTCTCTCTTTTATTTATTAATAAAAGCAGCGGTTGGTTCGGGAGCTAAATTTGAGCAGGGCTTCGCATGATTTCTTTGCTCTTTATTATGAAACAATACAAAATAAGCATCCCGAACGCTTTTTAAAATAATTAGTTGATTAATGTTAGAATGAAGCTATATACTTCACAATTTGTTAACTTTATAACAGGTATAACTTACTTTTGCTTAATTTCATTGTTTTTTTTAACTAGAGTATCCGTAGCTTTGCAATTTAAATCCACTGATTTCGGCGGAGTAACTGCGAAGTTCAATGATGGTTCAAGCATACATGGCTACTATCACATACTTGAACCTAGAACCATCATTGGATCACAATTAATCCGCCGAAATCGGCCAGTTAAAATTGCTGAACGACGAATTTACAACTGGCCTTAAGAGTATACAGTAATAAAGACTAAAACAATGACAGTTCTTGCAAAAACTAACCAAACACACCTTTTTTGACATTTGTAAATGTCAAAGTGTCATAATGGAGTTTGTACGATACGAAAACGATACAAATTGGAACAGAAGGGATTTCAATACAACAAACCACTCCGTATCACATATTCACCACACATCATAATCTGTATATGTATGTGAATTATCATTTATTCTTACCACAAAGAAATTATCATTCCGATTTATGGTCACATATTACCTACACGCTTATAGACCTCTGTTACACGATGACTCTCTGTCTCTGACTCTTTTTTATTAAGTGCGAAGGAAACAAAAGGTCTAATTTCCCCTTCAAACTCATTGAATTTACAAGGGGTTATGCTACATTTCCACCTAACGCTAATCTGAGATTTAATAAGATTTACCTCAAATCTTCTTTAAATCTTGAAGATTTATCATACAAATACATTTCGTAAATCTTGGAGATTAGAAATTAATCATGCTAAATCTTTCTAGGATAAATACTTTTACAAATCGAATTAAACTATTCCTGTATGGCGCTGAAGGATTCATCCATGGCTGAATTCAGTTCTTCACAAAGGAAACATCCTATCTCACTTCCTCTTCATAAGAAAAAATGAAACACCATTTGCATTTTTAAATCTGCTGTCAAAGTAAATCTTTTTTAAATCTGTTTGTGCGGTGGACACACCAAATAGATTTATTAAATCTGAACTGGGATAAACCTTTGGTGGAAACATAGCATTAAAGAAAAAATTCTATACGTAAGACAGAACTATATTTTTCGTCCCGTTTGACATCGTTTCATATTTCAATAAAATGTATGGAGTTCATTTAATTACAAATGCTTAACTTGCTTTATTTACTTTGGTACATAATAGTTGTGTTTAATAGAGTAAAATTTCTTGCAACTTTTTACAAATTTTCAAAATTTGCTCAGAACCCTTAACAAACTAACCTAATATAATTATAATTTTTAACTATATGTGAACGTTAAGTAACCATTATATTTCAACTGAAAAACTTTTATTGATGATTGAATATTCTATTGCTTTCAAAGAATGCAAACCAGTGTGCTCATGTTCTATAACCCTTGCATCGACAAAATTCGTCGAGAAACTTTTTAAAATGGAACGAAACTCATGTTTTGTTTTCAAAATTTCATCACTACAGAACCTGTCACACTGTGCATAGACACTTTCTCCGTAACTTAAATTGATTCAGGCAATCGAACATGCCCCAGGAAGAGAACAGTCCAAACAGCTGTCAAATGTATAAAAAAAATCGTAGGTATTTGGAAATGAAATAAATAAAACAAAAACAATTAATTTCACAGCAATATTTGGTTTATTTATTTTATTGTTTTTTGTTATCACTGTCTAGTTTTATTCAATTGATATGTAAATAAAAGGATAAAAGAAACACATTAATAAATTGCCATAGTTCCAATCTGCATGTTGAACTGCAACAGAAGCAATACTTCAAACACGTAGATACAATGAGTTTTATGATTAATGTTTTATTAGGCTCTTTTGGTCTTTATTTGTTCTGAATGCAAATAAAAAACTTATTCCATTCTTTTCCCAACGTTTCGTAAGAATTCCTTATGCTATGTTTCCATCAAAGGTTTATCTCAGATTAGATTTAGTAAATCTTTTTGGTGTTTCTACCGCACAAAAAGATTTAAAAAAGATTAAATTTGACAGCACCTTTAAGAATGCAAATGGCGTTCCAATTTTTCTTATGAAGTGCGAATGAGACAGAATGTTTGATTCGTGTGAAACAATGAAGAACTGAATGCTAGTCTCGAATGAATCATTCAGCACCATGTAAAAATCGGTTAGTTCGATTTGTAGAACTATTTGTCCTAGGAAGATTTAACAAGATTAATTTCTAATCTTCAAGATTTACGAAATAAATTTGTATGGTAAATCTACGAGATTTAAAGGAGATTTAAGGTTAATCTCATTAAATCTCAGATTAGCGCTAGGTGGAAATGTAGCATTACTTCTTCAGGGGATTTTTTATTGGATCTATCAATTATAATTTAACAAATATTAACTTTCTTTCATAAATAAATTAAAAAATTTTCTCTTACTTTTTCGTACTAAATCATATTTTATCTGTTAATACTCCTCCCACTATTGCATCATCCCTTCGACGGCACTGACACAAAGTTGAAAATAAATTAACAAATAAAAACGAAATAAACAGAAACAAGAAAAACTTTCAAAAAACAAAATGACATTTAGATTATCACAGTTTGAGCAGGTATGTCACGGTAATATTTTCCGTGACAAAATTTGTTCTTTCAGTTCCCCAAATCCTTTTTCTGCCTTTCCATTTCTTTTCTTCCCTACAGGTGTTTCTCTCAACATGCTGAGAGGGAGAAGGGCAGCCATGGTCCATCAGCCATCGGTTCTTTCTCTCGGTATGTTGCAGAAAACAGGATTGATGATATGTTTATAAAGTGGATGAGTTTCCACTCACTATTTAACAGACGGGCGGTCTGCTATAGTACGAAGAAGTGTGGGTGACAGCTTGTCCCCGAATCCTATTGAACCAATTGACAGACGGGCGGTCTGCTCAAAACCGATGAAAAGCACGGGTGACAGCTAGCCACCAATCACATTGAACAAGCATTGACAGATGGAATTGTCTGCTCAAAAAATCCTATACCAAACAAGGCTCGGAGGACGCTTGGTCCCCGAAGCTAGGACGTTACTCGTTTTGAGAATGGCCGAGTGCCCAAACATATACTTATAATTCGTAAAACTTTATTCTTGTTAAAAATGGAACGTTATCGACTTACCCCTTATCCCCAAAATCTAACGAAAGTCCACCGAAGTAGTCTTTTTTTTTGTAAATCGCGTTTAAGAAAATAGTTGCCAACTTTTCCTTCAAAATATTTAGTCACTGGTCCTTAATTGTTTCACTGCTGCGGGGTTCCCTTTATTTTGTTGTGTACACGGTAAATGGAGGGGAAAAATGTATTTATCAATGCGAAATTGAATTCTTCGGTTTTTGACATTTTGTGTTTCTGTTTGGCTTTCTCTCAAAAAAAAAATATAAAATAGGGGGAAATTGGCTGAATACGTTCATTGGTTTCGCCGCTCCTGGGAGTGAAACCAGCGATCGGCGAACGCCATGATGACGGTGCATAATGCCAGGGTGCTGTGTGTGAGTAAGTAGGACCGCTGGATTTCTTCAACGACAGCACAATTCAGCTCGTTAGCTGTGTGTGGCTGAAAATGACGTGATCGAAGTCCGCGGCTTCCGATTGGCTGAAAACACGGGGGTGCTTAGTAAAAGAGGATGCCGGACAGACATCGAAAAATCTGAAAGGCACTTCTATACTGAAGACCATAAGAGAGCGTTTGAATTTTTGAGAGATAGAAAAGCGAGAAATATAAAGTGTCGAAGGGTGAAGAATTTAATTTTGGTGTGATATCAAAGGATCGTATCGAGAAAAGAAAGGATTTAATAAATGGAAAAAAAAGGAGGATAAAGAGGAACTTGGTAGCAGAAGAAAAAAAAAAAGGAAGAAATAAGGAGGAATTCTTGGCAGTTGTTGGAAAAGAAAAAAAAAGATAAGTAGAGTGATACTTGTAGTATTTTTGGGTATTTCGTTTTAGTATTTGAGAAACTTATTCGTTTTATTTGGTCAATCGGTTGGCATTCGTTTCGGTTAATTATCCCAGAAATTGCGGGACACGCGACCTGTTCATTCTTTTTTATATTATTTCGGGACAAAGCGATAACGGTCCATTTTGCTTTAGCATTAACCATTGTTCACCAATTTTGAAAAGATTTTGGGTTTTCCCCTATACCTAAAAAGGTTTCCCAAACAATAAACTTTGCATTAATTCTAATCCCGATTCGGGAATCTAAACTCTGTGTTTTCTTGTTACAAATTGCTTTCACCGTCGGTTCCGCTTCTGAGGTTTGCAATTTCCTTGTTTTACAAAAAAAATTGCTGGCGCCCATTTCCTTTTTTTAGCTACGCTCCTGTGCTTATCAAAGTAAGTTTAATTAAGACCTATAATTCATTATTTTCATTTTAATTCATCTTTTGATCATCGATAAAAAACCAACTTCGTGAACCCACCCCCTTACTGAGTCTAGTCGTGGTGGCAGCACTTTTTTTGCTGCCTGTTGCATTTTTTTCTCGCTCGTTTTTTTATCGCCTTCTTCGCCGTCTGTTTGACAGTTCGGCTTCGTGTTCTATTTCTTTTCGTTAAACGTTCAATTTTTATTTGCCGGTCGGTCGTGTTTTCTTTGTAAGTTAAATAATTAACAATCGCGCGAAATAAAAGTGCAACAATTGACGCCCGAACGTGGGGCTTCTTGTGAAAAAAAAACATTTCCATCCGCGGTTGAAAGCAAATCAAATTTTTGTCTGCGAAGAAAGAAACAAGGTTCTACAAATTCTTGTAGTGTTTATTTAGTGTTTTTAGGGAAGTTTTCGTTTAATCAGTAGTGTTCTTTTTACTTTTCTTGATTTTGTTTTTTTTTTCAGTGCCTATAATCAAAGGAAATAATATATGAATCATATACCTATCAACATACCCACATAGGTAGTTGCAGAACATATCGGTGATTTCCAATATTCAAGTGCAAGTGGTTTTCCGTTCCCGTTACCTACACTGGTACAGTTGAGTCGTTTTTTTTGTTTGCATTACCAAAGGTAATTGCCTGGAAGTTTATGTAAGTGTTTTTTTTTTGTTTTGTTTTGACTATCGTTCTTTTTCTTAAATTATTCTGAAAGTGAATTTTGTATAAAATAATTACCTACCCACATAGTCTAAAATTATATTTATAACATTATATAAATCAAATTTATTATCCGATTGGTATTACGGTAAATTGATTTACGGTGATTATATATTGTTTTTAATCAAGTACATAGGTTTCGGTCATTTTCCTCGGTGTTATATCTGTCTCTTTCAGACACAAGTTATTCGTCTTCCCAATAAAATTGCTAGCTTAGACTTTTCTTCTTCAGAGGAAAAAAAATCGATTTGTTGACATTCAATTGTTGAATCTTATTCCGATCTTAGATTTGTGTTTTGGTGTGACCATCTTCAGGGGTAACCATACGAAGTGTTAATTTTTTTTGGAGACAGTTTTTCTTTAATCGCTTATTTTTTTTTGTTGAAGAGAGTATAAATAATAAATACTTATTGAAGTGATAGAATTGGCCAAATTGGTATAAACGTGAAGTGCATACGATACGAATTTATTTACAGTTTAGTAGGGAAATTTATTTAATGGTGAAAATTTGTTTAAGAGATTTAGTTTTTATCCGTGATCAAAACCAAATAAGAAGCAATCAACTGGGTGTTGATTTAATTCTTAATAAACTGGTCGTTTTTTTTAAGGGGAATTCCTGCATATTTTTTCTCAATCTCAAACTTAATTTGTTTTCAATTGAAATTCATTTGGTGTTCGTTATTGTTTCGGGTGTAATTTTGATTTTTGGACTCAAATGAAGTAATCAACTGGGTGTTGATTTTGGTGTTTTTTTTTCTTTCTTTTTTTCTCACGTTCGTAATCGAGTTTTCGTTGTGTTTTTTTTATATTCGAAGTGTTTTTTTTTATTTTATTTTTATTAATTGTTTTATCACTTGGGGTTATTTGTAATTTAACTATAGATAGTAGATACCTAATAATCAACTGGGTGTTGATTTCTCTGCTTAACATTTCTTATAAATACCAAGTTACACCATATTTGTTTTCGTTGGAGTTACTGTTTTTGTTTTCTTTTCTTAACAAAAAAAAGTTTAAGTGTTCGGTTTAGTCTATTTGGTGTTTGGATTTTTATTTCGTGGCTTTAGGTGAAAAAATCAACTGGGTGTTGGTTTGACTTAGTTTTCTTTAATTTCTTTTAAAGGATAATACTAGATCATTTTCAACATTTGTATTTTCGTAGGGTCTCTTTAATACAATAATTTGTTACATAACTATTTGAATTTTTCTGATCTAAAATGGATGTCAATAGACTAAATAAAGAAGAACTCATCTATGAGTTAGTGGCCCGTGGTCTTAGAAAAGGGACGGTAGATAGTATGCGCATGACGCTCAGGGCATCGCGTACTCTTGAACGTGCGGGTTCGATCTCATCCGAGAGCCCTCACTATCCTTTTTCATTTGAAGACGATGTGAAGGCTGTCCGCACCAAAATTGTTGAAATTAGGGACCTTTTGAAAACCCCTCCGAAAAATCCAAAGTCGTCAGAGTTTTTGAAGATTCAGACCAAAATTGAATGGTCGTTAGGTAGGATCAATAGGGCGAAAGCAGAATCGACAGATGAGGTCAACGAAGTGGCCGACTTAAGGGGGGAATTATTATTGCTGATGGCAGCCTTAAGTGAGAGTGGTGAGGAAACACCCCAGGAAAAAGATAAAGAGAAAAGCAAGGATAAAAACAACACGTCGACAGCAGGCCTGGATGCGTTGCCAACTGCACATGTCGGCCAACGAGTGAGTTCAGGATTTCAACTACAGGATGAACCCTGTGACCGAAATCCTGAGCGTATTTATAAATGGAACGTGAAATTCTCTGGTGAGCAGTGCGGCTCATCAGTGAATTCTTTTATCGAAAGAGTTGAGGAGCTTAGGGAATCGCGTGGAATTTCGGAGGCTAGGGTTTTCAGGTCCGCAGTAGATCTTTTCACTGGGAAGGCACTTCTTTGGTTTAGGGCGATTAGGGACACCATCACAACATGGAAAGAGTTAATTAGGGAGTTGAAATTGGAGTTTTTACCCTCCAATTATGATGACCTCTTGTTGGATGAGGTCAGGCGGCGAACCCAGGGTAGGGATGAGTATGTACATTGCTCTCATGCAAACCTTTTTTAAAAGATTCTCTGAGCCGTTGAGTGAGAATAGGAAACTAGCTATTCTCATGAAGAACATAGCTCCTTTCTACCAGACGCAATTGGGCTTGGCTGATATCAAGTCAGTCAATGAACTGGTTGCGTTGGGTAGGAAGTTAGAGACAATTAGGTCGAATGTGGAGTCTTTTGTCCCTCCTCCTTCAGGTCGCAACAGGCAGGCTTTGGAGCCTGATGTTGCTTATGTTGCCTCCATTCAGGAAGCAACAGTTGCAGTTAATAGAGAACCCCCACCCAATAGGACCATACGCTGTTTTAACTGCAACAGGGAAGGACATTTTTTTTCAAACCACTGTTCCGTTCCTAGGCGTTGTTTTGGGTGTGGTACTGTAGGTACCACACATCGTAACTGCAGACGTTGTTCGGGAAACGGACAACGGACTCTTGGGCCAGCAGGTCAAGAGCGCCGTCGCAATTAGTTAGGTCGCCTACTGACGACCAGCTGGCAAATCAGGTTAGGTTAGGTTTCACTTTGGATAGTAGTGGGGACGATAGACGTCCATATTAAGGAGTCAACGTTTACGGGATTAGGTTCTTAGGATTATTAGATTCGGGTGCATCGCGAACGATTATTTGTAGGGATTCGTGGAGAATCTTAAAAGACTTAGGATTAAATCTAGATAAATCGAATGTTAGGCAGGTACATTTAGCTGATGGTGCAGGTGTAGGAGTTTTAGGAGTTGTCAACCTACCAATAGTTGTCGAAAATAAATCGGTTTTGATAGAGTGTTTGGTGATACCCTCTCTCCCCCATGCGATGATACTCGGTGCTGATTTTTGGGCACTGTCGGGAGTCGTCCCGGATCTTCGTTCACGCATGTGGAGTTTTTCGAACCAGGAGATGGTGGCTTCGATAGAAACTACGTCTATCACAGAAGAGTCTGAGTTAGACGAGGAGCAAAGGGCCAAGCTAAATTCATTGATTGAAGATTTGTTTAGGGACATGCCAGAGGGGCTAGGAGTGACAACAATGGTAGAACATATTATTAGGACGTCGACAGAACCCATCAAACAGCGGTACTATCCGGTATTACCAGCAATGCAGGTGCATATCGATAAGGCTCTTAACGAGATGCTAGAGGAGGGTGTGATTGAAAAGTCAAATAGTCCTTGGGCTTCTGCAATAGTTTTAATCAAGAAGAAGGATGGTACCTTTAGGTTCTGTGTCGACTATAGTAAGCTCAATCAGGTTACAGAAAGAGATGCTTATCCACTTCCGATCATTTCAGCCATTTTAGATAAACTTAGGAACGCAAAATTTTTAACTTCGCTAGACATTAAGTCGGCGTACTGGCAGATTCCGATGGCGGAGGAATCTCGCAAATTTACTGCCTTTACGGTGCCGGGTAGGGGACTTTTCCATTTCAAACGGATGCCTTTCGGCTTACATAACGCCCCTGCTACGTGGCAGAGGTTTATAGATAGTGTTTTAGGGCCTGAGTTGGAGCCATACGTTTTTGTTTATCTGGACGATATAATTATCGTTACAGATACATTCGAGAAACACCTTGAAATTCTCAACGAAGTTTTTAGGAGATTACTTAAGGCAGGTTTAAAAGTAGGTCGGGAGAAATGCAACTTTTGCAGACCCTCTCTTAAATTTTTAGGCTACGTGGTTGATCGGAACGGGTTGCATGTTGACCCGGAAAAAGTGGAAAGTATGGTAAAAATACCTGCACCCAAAAACGTTAAGGAAGTTAGGAGTTTTGTAGGGACTGTCTCGTGGTACAGACGCTTCGTACCAAATTTTGCTACATTAGTTAGGCCCTTGACAGATTTGCTTAAGAAAAGCAAAAAGTTCGCGTGGACCCAAGAATGTGAAGACTGTTTTAGGAAAGCTAAGGAATGCTTAATTACGGCTCCAATTTTAACATGTCCCGACTTTAATCTTCCATTCGTGGTCCAAACAGACGCGTCTGATTACGGTATCGGGGCCGTACTTACACAGACTTTTGAGGAGGGGGAAAAAGTAATATGTTATTTAAGTAGGTCTCTAAATAGGAGTGAGAGGAACTACTCCACTACTGAAAAGGAGTGTTTAGCAGTTTTGTGGGCAGTTGAGAAGTTGCTGCCGTACATCGAAGGAGTTCGTTTCACGGTCGTAACGGATCATTACTCATTGATTTGGTTGAGTAATCTCAAAGACCCACAGAGTAGACTTGCGCGCTGGGCAGTTAGGCTGCAGCAATTTGATTTTCAAATCATACATCGAAAGGGGAAAAATCATGTCGTTCCGGACATGTTATCTCACGGAGTTCCTGTAGTGGCTGGGATTTCGGATGAGGATTCTGACCCTTGGGTGGCAAAGATGATTTTAGATGTTGAGTCAAACCCATTAGCTTTTCCGGCCTTTCCCAGAAATTGCGGGACACGCGACCTGTTCATTCTTTTTTATATTATTTCGGGACAAAGCGATAACGGTCCATTTTGCTTTAGCATTAACCATTGTTCACCAATTTTGAAAAGATTTTGGGTTTTCCCCTATACCTAAAAAGGTTTCCCAAACAATAAACTTTGCATTAATTCTAATCCCGATTCGGGAATCTAAACTCTGTGTTTTCTTGTTACAAATTGCTTTCACCGTCGGTTCCGCTTCTGAGGTTTGCAATTTCCTTGTTTTACAAAAAAAATTGCTGGCGCCCATTTCCTTTTTTTAGCTACGCTCCTGTGCTTATCAAAGTAAGTTTAATTAAGACCTATAATTCATTATTTTCATTTTAATTCATCTTTTGATCATCGATAAAAAACCAACTTCGTGAACCCACCCCCTTACTGAGTCTAGTCGTGGTGGCAGCACTTTTTTTGCTGCCTGTTGCATTTTTTTCTCGCTCGTTTTTTTATCGCCTTCTTCGCCATCTGTTTGACAGCTCGGCTTCGTGTTCTATTTCTTTTCGTTAAACGTTTAATTTTTATTTGCCGGTCGGTCGTGTTTTCTTTGAAAGTTAAATATTTAACAATCGCGCGAAATAAAAGTGCAACAGGTACTTTTGACTATAATGCTACAGCATAGCTTTGTTTTATGCAATCGGTGTCTTCTTTTGTGTTCATTGTCCGTTTTATTTTTTGCTCGATGCGTAAGCTCTCCAATGTAAGTCGGGTATTCAGCTTCCTCTCTCTATCCAGTATTTTTACCCCTTCGAAGTCCACCGAGTGTCCACTTTGTGCTATATGCTGCGAAAGCCCTGTTGTCATTGTATATAAATTCTATAGTATTCTCATGAAGAAAAAAAGCTCGTGGCCATCTATGCGTCCAAATGTAATACGAATTTTTTTTAAGGGATCTCCGTAAGGCGATCACAGCGAACCTATCGACCAAATGTCTACCTACAAAATCGTGTTTCATGAGAATACTATAGATTGGATATACAATGCTGTTGTCTCTTTTTTCTTTCTTAGTCCCCTTTCACACGAAGAAACAAGTTGCTGGAGATTTTTTTGACGTTTTTTTTTAATCTCCTTAAAAATCTCTTGTACCTTTCATACGAGGAAACAAATCTCCAGGCAATTTTTGAAATTTCCTTTGAAAGTCTATTGGTTGAACACACCTAAACCTAGATGTGAAGGGAAATGTCAAAAAATCTCCTCAAATCCTCGACCGGGGAGATTCTGTTCGCCCCTCTTTCCTCCTGCCCTTCTCACCATGGAACTAAAAGTTGCTGGCAACTCAGTTTCCTCGTGTGAAAGGGCACTTACGTCTGCTTCGTGTTCCGCTATTCTTGTTCCTAAACTTCTCTACGTTTGCCCTATGTATACTAGATCACATTCTTCGTTCTCTTTCCCTTTGCATTCAATTTCATAAACTACGTTATGTTGTTGTTGTTTTTGTATTTTAGATTTGGTGTTTGTAAAAATTGATTTAAGCGTGTGGTTGGATTTATGGGCGAATGATACATTCTCTGTTTTAATCATTCTATGTAAATTTCTGTGCCGAGATTCAGCTATTTCAGCGAGTGAGATGAGATGACTCGCCTTACTCGCCGACTCATCTCACTTCACTCGCAAAAGTGATTCAGCTATTTAAGTGAAATGAGTAAGTTCGAATCTAGTTTCGAACATGAGACAAAGAATGAAAATAAAAGAGCTAAATTCTACCTCCTTGTCACACTCGTTACGCAAAACGAAATGAAACAACAAATACAACAATGTAAACATTGGAATCTTTAATAATGGAGTTTGGAGTATCTTTTGTTTCAATTATTTTTTTTGTCATAATTAAAGTCTAATGTGAGTTTCACCCTTGAGAAATAAAAAGTTTAAGAGTGTTTAAAGTGAAAAGAATATAAATTTACTTAATATAATATATGTGCATGTGATAATAAAATAAAATTAAAGAATTAATTAAAGGGTAGTTGTTTTTATCTACGTTGTTGTTTTTTTTATTTCGTTTCCTATCCATGAATAGGAATTCTTGAGAAAAGCACACATACCTATCCAAAATTGGAAATTTACCAACACATACACCAAGTCACTGCGGAAATATCTGGCGAGTAATCTGACATTTCATTTCACTCGCTCACTCACTGCCTTTTGCTAACTGAATCGATTTTCGACGAAAAGTGACTCATCTCACTCACTCCCTGCGGCTTCGAATTAGCTGAATCTCGGCGCTGTTGTCTGTCAAATTTGGAACATATGGTATAGAGAAAAACTTTTTGTCTCTTTTTTCAACTATAGTTCCTGAATGTTTGTTGTTGTCATGATTTGTTTTTACTTTTAGGTCTTCTGTTCTTTTTCGTAGGAGGTTATTTATTATATAGAATGGGTAGTTATTCGTTTTTAATATTGTTTTTATTTTCCTTATGTTTTCTATTTCATACATCTTGTCGCTGAGATCTAAAACTTTGTTTATGAAATTAAATGCAGTGTTTATTTTTTGTTTAATTGGTTGGGTCGAATGAAAGTTGATCATACGTCCTGATGACGATGGTTTAGAATACCAATTGTATATGATTGTTTTGTTTTGTCTGTATAGTAGTAGGTCTAAATATGGAAGGCTATTATTATGTTCGTTTTCTATCGTAAATTGAATTTTGTTATGGTATAAATTGAGAGTGTTAAGGATTGTGTCCTTTTCTTTTCTTTTAACGATAGCGAAGATATCATCAACGTATTTGGCGATAAACTTTACATGTATGCCTACTTTGTCAAGTTGTTCGATGGTGTCATCCAGAAGCTTGTCCAATATAACGTCTGCGACGGTAGGAGACAGGGGGTTGCCCATTGGCATACCATAAGTTTGTGAATAGAATCGATCGTTAAACTTAAAATAGTTGTTATCTCGCAGACAAAATTCCAGGAGTTTAAGAAACTTTTGTTTTGGTATTAACATGTGATTTTTAATTGTATCCCACTCTTTTAGGATATTTTTAATTGCCAAATAGGTAGGGATATTGGTAAACAACGAAACAACATCAAATGAAACCATTACGTCATCACCTTCCAACGCTACACTCTGTAATTTTTCCTTGAGTTGGAAGGAGTTTTTGATGTTGTATTTGTCGGATACGATGTTTTTAATTATTGTTCCGATATATTTGGACAAATTGTAGCAGGGAACATTCATTGATGATGATATTGGACGTAGTGGTAGGCCTGGCTTATGGATCTTTGGAAGTCCATACAATCTTGGAGCTGTGGCTGCTGAGCAGTGTAAATAATTTTTTTGCCATCGATCGATATATTCGTTCTTGAAGAGTTCGTTAATGAGCGTGTTGTTAGTTGTTCGTAATTTTTGTGTTGGATCGATTCTAATAGTCTTGTATGTGTTTTTGTCTTCAAGCAGTTCATTCATTTTCAGTTCATAAACTTTTTTGTACATTATTACTGTATTGTTACCTTTGTCCGCTTTCGTGATTATGATGTTGTCCTTATGAGTGTGTAGAAATTTCTTAGTTATTTTATGTGATTTTAAAATAAATTTTTCATTTGGTGTATTTTTTAATTTTCTTTTATATTCCGATATTTTACTACCAATTTTGGATCTAGTTACATCCTTTTCAGTGTCATCTTCTATTGTTTGAACGGTTTGTTCTATGTCCGCTAATATATGTATTGGTGAAAAGTTTGATGAATTAATGGGCAAAGCAAATTTGTCTCCCAGTGAAAGTAGCCACTTTGCTTCATTTGGAAAATCTAAGTCAGTTTTATTGACAAACCATTCTTCATTCAAAGTGATACCAAGATTTTTAGCTTGTATTCCCTTGAGATTTTCGAGTTTTAAAGAATGTGTTTGTTTTGTTTGTGTGGAAATAAAGTTGTATAAATGTGTTTGTTTAGAGATAAATGTTTCGTATTCGTTGTCATTGAGTATGGATTTCATTTTGTTGTTTGTATGAAAAATACTTTTTTCTATTGCTTTAATGGTTAGGTTAGTTTGTGTTATTTCTAGATTTAAAATTTTGTAATGAAGTTTTTGTTCTATTTTTCTAAGTTGGCTTAGTATTCTTTCTGTAGTAAAAAGTTGGCTTAAATTTGTTGTTGTATTGGTAAGATGTTTAGGAACAATTCCATATTCTCTACATGTGAGTAAATAGCTTAACCTTTGTTTTTGTTTTGCAAGTCGTTGTTTCTCTTTGCTGTAGTGCTTTAATGTGATGCATGTCTCATCACATGGGTTTTATTACTGCGGCTGTCGTTGCAAATTAATAAAGAAAATCACAGAAGCACAATTTTTAGTTTCTACTGTCTAAAAAAATGACTAATCTCTTATTTTTTTAATCAAAAATGGTAAATTGAATTAAATATTTATTAAAACACTTCTCATAAGCACAAAAAAAAGAACACAACTAGAAAAAAAGTCTATTTCAGCTGTCAAAGCGCGACTGGAATAGAAAATAGATCTATTCGGGCGTTTGGCCTAGGCTTACGATATTTACGATCTGAGGCAAGCCCGACGCCTGAGGTAACATTTATGGCCAAATCACAATCTCGCGTTCGGTCGGTCACGCTTTGACGGGCGTTTTATCGACTTTACGATAATCTGTGTCAGGAAGCGCGACCCTTAAATTTGCAAAACAAAATGTAGCTTCAAGCTTCGGGCGTTGACAAATTACGAATATGACAGAACAAAAGTTCTGTTCCCTTAAATTAACACAGCGAAAATTCTTCACAGAAAAGGGGATCAAAAAGTCTCTCTTTTATTTATGAACAAAAGCAGCGGTGGGATCAGGAGCTAAATTTGAGCAGGCATACGTATGGTTTTTTGTTCTCAATTATGAAGCAATGAAAAATCAGGATCCCGAACATTTTTTTAAAATAACTAGTCGATTAATATTAGTATGAAACTATTTCACAATTTGTTTAAACAAGAGTATTAGCCTATTGAATAGACCTTTTAAAATGGAACAATTACGTGCAAGGGTTTTTATTATTGAATATGTTTGTTTGGCCCATAAGCATGCTTATAACCGAAAATGCTACTAGATTCACCCATGCGTTTCTGAGAGAATGGTCACACTGGCCACTTTTTAGTATTTTTGGTATAACTACAAAACTAAGCCGAATTTGACAATTTTACATTTAATACTTCTTGTTCAAAATTAAATTTTTTATCGAAATCGATAGTTTGGAAAATTTCTTAAAAAAATTTAAGCAGGAAAAGTAAGCAAAAACAAACATGAAAAAAATCGAAAAATCAAAGATTTTTTAATTTTTTTCTAGATTGCGCATAATTTTTTTCGGAGCAAAGATACGCTCAAGACATGCATAAACAAAGTAAACTGGAGTCTTAAGGCCTTAATATGACATGTTAAAAAAGCCATATTATTCGAAAATTGACAGAGATATAGCCGTTCAAACTTTACCATTTCTTATTATTTTTCGCAATTTTTGCCCGAAAGCCTATTTTTTGGTACTTTACGACAAATTTAACGTTCCTAGCACCTAGTACAAAATCTTATGTTAATCGGACCAGCCGTTCGGTCTGTAGGTCTGAAAGCATTTAAAAACAGCCGAAAAAGGAAATTGCGAACTTACAACCTTTTTATAATTTTTTTATAGTTCTAATGTCATATTATAACAAAAATTTGATTTCGAACATTTTTACGAAAGTGAAATTTGCCATATTGTACCGAAAAAGGGACTTTTGGGCCAAAACTGCGAAAAATTATAAGAAATGATAAGGTTTGAATGGGAATATCTCTGTCAATTTTGAACAAATATTAATTTTTGAACATGCCATATTAAGGCTTTTAGTCTCTACTTTATTTTGTCCCTGCATGTCTTGACCCTATCTTTGCTTCAAAAAAAGTTATGCGCAAATTATTAAAAAATTTAGATATTCTTGATTTTTTTTAGGTTGGTTTTTGTTAACTTTTCCTGCTTAAATTTTTTCTTAAAATTTTTTGAACTATCCATTTCAATAGAAAATTTAATTTTGAACAAAAAATATTATGAGTAAAATTGTCAAATTCGGCTTAGTTTTCAAGTTACACCAAAAATATTGAAAGGTGGCCAGTGTGACCATTCTCTCAGAAACGCATGGGTGAATTTAGTTGCATTTTCGGTTTTAAGCATGCTTATGGGCCAAACAAACATATTCAATAAGAAAAACCCTTGCACGTAATTGTTCCTTTATACCCTTCATTTTCCGGTCTATTCAATAGGCTATATCGGGATAATCATTTTACAAACGTGTTTCAAATTTTGATCGGTGGCTCAGCTGTTTTAACCCACTGATTTCGGCGAAATAACTACGAAGTTACAATGGTTCAAGCACATACATGGCTTATATCACTTACTTGAACCTTAAACCATCATTGGACTACAATTAATCCGCCAAAATCAGCGAGTTAAAATTTGCTGAACCATGGATGTACAACTGGCCCTAAGAAAATCCAGTTTAAACGACTAAAACAGTGACAGTTCTTGCAAAAATTAACTTAACACACCTTTTTGACATCTGTAAATGTCAAAGTGTCATAATGAAGTTTGTACGATACGAAAAAGATAAAAATTGGAAAAAGGATTTTAATACAACCACACCACTCCGCATCACATATATTCACCACATATCATAATCTATACATATATGTTAATTATCATTAATTTTTACCACACAGAAATTCTCATTCCAAAAATGGTCCCATATTACCAACACGGTTATAGACCCTCATTACACGATGATTCTCTTTCTCTGACTCTTTTTGAAATTAGGTGCGAAGGAAACAAAAGACCAAATTTCCCCTTCAAACTCATTTAGAAGGGATAAAAGAAATAATTCTATTAGGGGGGCTTAGATGGATCAAAATTGTTGACAACATTGCTTGATGGAATCGGAATAAGTTTTCAAAATATTTTGAAAACCATACAACTCGGTTGACAAAATGTTTTTTTTGCGTTTAAATGATCAAACATCAGTGGTTGTCAACAATGTTGGACATACTGTTGATCCATGTAAACCCCCCTGTACGTAACAGAGATGAGCTAAATCGTGATTTTTCAATCACAGGTAAGCCTGTGACTGTGATTTGCAATTCACGATGATTTTAACCTGTGATTGTGATTCTTGAATTAAAAAATAGATATATTAGAAAATCGGAAAAATTTTATAGTGACTCATTTTACTGCACACTTTATTATTGAAAAAAAAACTTAAAAACAAGCATCTTTTTTGAATAAAAAAAGTTTTAACTAAATTTGTTTTGTAGATATCTATCATATTTTCGCATTAAAGATAAATGTCTCCACATTTATATGAAAATAAAAATTTCAATTTCTAGGCAGCTACTTTTAAAATGTTGCTCTTAAATAGGTAGGTGTGGCATTGGGTGGATTTCTAAAAATTTCATATGTAGGTATCGTAGGCTTTAAACAGCTTGATGACAAAAATTTAAAACCTCTGAAAAAAACTGAGAAGGGTTAAATTTCAAATCCAAGAAAAGTAGGCGTGGCAGTGGGTGGATTTCTTTAAATGTTGTATGTTGCTTTTTAAGTTGAGACAATTTATTTACAAAATGTCAGCTTTCTAAAGCAACGTATGAAGGAGAAAGCTCAAATATAAGAAAAAGAGGTGTGGCAGTGGGAGGATTTCCAAAAATTTTATGATATTTTTTAGGCTCTACATAATTTATTTACAAAATATAAGCGCCCAGGGGCAATATATTAGGGGTAAAACTCAAATATAAGAAAAGAAGGCGTGGCAGTGGGTGGACTTCCAAAAATTTGATATGTTATTCTTTAGGCCCTAGAGAACTTATTTACAAAATTTCAGCTCCATTGAACAACGTTTTAAGAGTAAAACTCAAATATATAAAAAGAAGGCGTGGCTGTGGGCGGTTTTCCAAAAATGTTTGTGTTATTCTTAAAGTTCTAGATAACTTATTTACAAAATTTCAGCTCTCTAGAGCAACGTATTTAGGGGAAAACTCAAATAAAAGAAAAGGAGGCGTGGCAGTGGGCGGACTTCCAAAAATGCATTATGTTGTTCTTTAGGTTTTTAACAACTTAATTGCAAAATTTCAGCTCTCTAGAGCAACGGATTAAGGAGTAAACTTAAATATACGAAAAGGAGGTGTGGTAGTAGGTCGATGTCAAAAAATTCGCACTTGCCTTGCTGGTCAGATTCAGAATCTCCAGTTTAAAGTTCTACCAAATTGGAAAGCAAAATCTATCAAAAAACCAATCCATAAAATGCAAAGAAAATCACGACATCGTTCTCATTCTTTATACTTTCGTCATGGTCTGTGAGATTTTAATTTTTTTGTGATTTTATTCTGGTCGTGATTTTTGTGCACAGGGGAAAATGAATCACGCCCACAGTTCTTTTCGTGATTTGTGAATTGTTCCTGTTCGTTGTGATTTTAGCACTGTGATTGTGAATCTCTGATTTTCCATAGAATGTGAAATGTGCGCAGGCCCATGTAAAATCACATTTAAGGCGCTCACAGTTTGTTGTTGAGTTGTTCACAGGTCGTGATTGTGATTTTCTAATCACAGGTTCGAAATCACAGGTCGTGGTTTTTTGCTCTTCTCTAATACGTAAGACAGAACTTTATTTTTAGTCCCGTTTGACATCTATTCATATTTCAATAAAATGTATGGATTTTATTTATTTAAAAATGCTCAACTTGCTTTATTTACTTTGGTACATAATAGTTGAGTGAAATTCCTTGGAACTTTTCACAAATTTTCACAATTTGCTATCAGAACCCTTAACAAACTAACCTTATGTGTGAACGTGAAGTAACCATATAAATGTCAACTGAAAAACTTTTATTGCTTTCGAAAAACGCAAACCAGTGCTCATGTTTTATAACATGCATCGACAAAATTAGTCGAGAAACTTTTAAAAATGGAACGAAACTCATGTGTTTTGTTTCAGCTTTCATCTTTACAGAACCTGGCACAGTGTACGAAACCACTTTCTCCGAAACTTAAATTGATTCAGGCAATCGAACATGCCCAAGAAAGAGAACAGTCAAACAGCTGTCAAATATTAAAAAAAAAATGAGTAGGTATGTATTTGGAAATGATAAAAAATTAAACAAAAACAATTAATTTCACAGGAATATTTGGTTTATTTGTTTGGTTGTTTTTTGTTAACACTGTCTCGTTTTATTCAATTGCCCCCATATTAATAAACGGCGGATAACAATGTGCTAGCGTTTATACATCTGTTAAATAGTAATTCTTATTAACAAATGCGTAATAGTCTGTGACGTGTGTTAACGTACGGATAACTTTAACTAGCCAGATTCCACGTATAATGAACGGATAACTTCTTAACACATACACGCACGCGTATGATAGCACCGTTTACTACTACCAGTATACACTTCGTAAGGCAGTCCATGCATGTGACACATGTATTAGAAAATCACCACAATTTGATGAAGTGGTGAATTTGGTGAAGTGATACAAACTGGGAAGATATCATATCTTTTTTAATAAGAAAAGTTATCAAGCGGACAAGTTGTCTATCCGTGTGCCAGTTAACACGTGTGTTAGGCAGCAGATACCAGTTTTTTATTAATACTGCTGTTGATATGTAAATAAAAGGATAAAAGAAACACATTAATAAATTGCCATAGTTCTATTATATCCAATCTGCATATTGAACTGCAACAAAATCAGCTTCAAACATGTACAATGATTTGTATTGCTGCTGTTTTCGTTGTATTTATTAATAAAAACAAACACACAATCTTTAGTTTATACTATTTAAAGAATTACTAATCTCTTTTATATCTGAGATATAAAATTAAATTAAATATTTATCAAAATACTTCCCGCACCAAAAAGAGAATAACACAAACAAAAGAAAACGTCTATTTCAGCTGTCAAAGCGCCACCGAAATAGAAAATAGATCTATTCGGGCGTTTGGCTCAGGCTTACGATATTTACGATCTGAGGCAAGCCCGACGCCTGAGGTAACATTTAAGATTGCCCCTTAAGATCCCATTGTTTCTATTCAATATGTCAAAGTCAGCGCGACCGAACGCTTGACTGTGGTTTGGCTATAAATGCTAGCACGTTGTTATCCGCCGTTTATTCAATGGAGGTAATTCTTCAAGTTTTAGAATCAAATAAATGAATTTATGACACTTCTCAATACTTGTCTCTCAAAGTGATGCTAATTTCCTTATAATTTTTTGTGATCACCTTACACAGACGGTAAATTAAATGTTATCACATTTGATAATCATAAATGTGGCAATCACCAATCACCTTAGCCGATTCCACCCCAGGATCTTCGAATCAAATTGGCATTGAATCAGCTACAAATTCAGATGGCAATTAATAATGCTAAAAATCCCCTAACTACAGACTTAGTTAAATAGAAATGCTAATAACAAAAAAAGTATTCAAGTTACAAATTCAGATGTCAAAATTATTTGTTTCCGCAAAATAAAGGGACGTTTGAACCATAGTTTCTATAGATTGCAAAACGAAATAATTATTTCTGAAGAAATTGGTAATTTCTATTTGAACTTTATGAAATATTATTGTATTTTTTATTTTGTTCTTCTCCGTAAACTTCCTTTAAAAATACTGTAAGATTCCAAGTGGGTACGGGTGCCGAGAAGAAAACAATAGTGAGGGTCATTTGAGAAAAGCTGAGGCCACATCCTTCCTTAAAAAATTAAACAACAATTCATTATGCAGTATATTTATTTATTGTAATCAAAGGGCACGGTAGTGCCCAGCCAAGTTCGCGGCACTACACCCTTTTTACAGGAACAAACTCAGGCGATTTTCAACCCCTCTCTAACTTCAGTACCAATAAAGTCAGAAACTTCAAATTCGCAGTATTTGTTGAGCTGATCAAACACAGGTGGCTCACCAAGTTTCAACTCTTTAGCATTAGCGATTCCGGAGATATACGACTTCAAAAATCGCAAAAACCGTAACTGACTGACTGATTCACTGACTCACTGACTCACTGACTCACTGACTCACTGACTCACTGACTCACTGACTCACTGATTCACTGACTCACTGACTCACTGACTCACTGACAGATCATCAAAATTATGGAGCACTTCCCGACATCGTAGGAACTTGAAATTTCGCACAACGGTAGGCCTTGTAGTGCATACAAAGGAAAAAATCGGAAATCTGCAATTTTCTATTCAGGAGGCGTGGCATCCACCCACTTTCTTAAAAACTCTTATAAATTATATGGAGCACTGCTGTATGTTGTAGAACGATGAAAATTGGTAGGTCAGTAGGGCTTCAAGTACAAAGAAAGAAAAAAATTAAAAAATTGGAATTTTCCACTCAGGGGGTGTGGCATCCACCCACATTCCTAAAAATTCATATAAATTATATGGAGCACTTTCGATTGCTGTAGAACGATGAAAATTGGTAGGTCGGTAAGGCTTAAAGTACTTAGAAAGAAAAAAATTGAAAAACTGGAATTTTCTATTCAGAGGGCGTGGCATCCACCCTCATTCTAAAAAATTCTTATAAATAATACTGAACACTTTCGATCGTTGTAGTACGATGAAAATTAGTAGGTCAGTAGGACTTGAAGTAGGTACTTTGAAAGAAAAAATCGAAAAATTGAAAGTTTCAGTTTAAGGGGCGTGGCATACACCCACTTTCTCAAAAATTCTTATAAACTATATGAAGCACTTCTAATTGTTGTAGAACAATGAAAATTGGTATGTCGGTAGGGCTTGAAGTATTTTGAAAGACAAAAATAGAAAAATTGGAATTTTTCATTCAGGGGGCGTGCCATTCACCCACCCACAGTATCAGAATTGCTATTATTTAAATGGAGGACTTTCGGTTGTCGTAGAAATATGAAACTTTGCAAAAAGGAGTGAAATCACAACAAAAACATAAATGTTAAAAAAGAGCCAAGTTCTTATATGTACAAGAAACCTATGCGTAAAAAGTCAGCCAAAAAAAGTAATGAGATCTTAAAAATATGCCAAGTTTTAAGTTCATGAAGTTTAATATCAAATATCTTAAGTGAAGTTATATCGAAACAATTCCAAATCATGACAGAAATTTGGTATTTAATGATTACTGATTAAAACTTGGTGGATTTACTTGGCAAGTTTTCTCTTACTTACTTACTTATTTAAAATGTATGAAAAGTTGACCAGTGAACCCACCAAATTTTAATCAGTAATCATTAAATACCAAATTTCTGTCATGATTTGGAATTGTTTCGATATTACGTCACTTAAGATATTTGATATTAAACTTCATGAACTTAAAACTTGGCATATTTTTAAGATCTCATTACTTTTTTTGGCTGACTTTTTACGCATAGGTTTCTTGTACATATAAGAACTTGGCTCTTTTTTAACATTTATGTTTTTGTTGTGTCTATTTTAATGCATACAGAAAAAAAAAATTAAAATAGAGATGTGTCACATTTGTTTTAATTTAAAGACATCTTTCGGCTTTGAGCCATTAAATAAAAATAACTTAAAATGTAGTAATATTTACAGGGGTAAACACTAATATAGGCAATTTTCTTTGTCAGTTCAGACTTAAAATAGTGTTTCTTTTTTCGTTTTGCCCAGAATAAATGCTGAACACAGCATTTTGCAGCTAGTGTTCAGGTATGTTTTAAAAATAATTCCAAGCGCTCAAAACACGCTCAGAGGATGTTCAGAACATGCTCGACATGCTCGGATTCTGTTGAGGGATCTGTTTCATGATAAAGTAGGTACAAGGAAATACTATTAGTCTGTGGCAAAATTGTGTTTCATTAACAAGCTGCAGAAAAGAATTTTTTTACTTTTCAGTTGGTTAATATCACTAATAGTGTTGGGAAGTCACCCTTGTTATGAAAAAGGAACTATTAGTGGTTTTACCCTGTAATTTTTTAAACTTGTACTTTCAACTAAGAGTGCTAGCTTTATCATGAAAGAGGGCCCACACTGATAAAAAAAATCCTTTCCATAAATCCTTTCAATAAAAGGCGCCAAGCATTTAAGCTGTTTGTAGTGAATGTTTTAATTTTTCAATGACAGCCTTCAATAATTTTCTTGCAAAAACCAAAACTTCGAACTTCGAACTTCAACTAACAAGTTCTTGTTGCCAACAATATTCACTATCACAACTCATTTTATTACTTTTACCTCCAAGCAAATGAGCCTTGAAGTTAAGCGGTCTAATATCTATTTACACGTATTTTTGAAATTTTGGCGTAGGAATATACCTGATTGACACAAAAAGTTTAAGAACTTAAAGTAAAAAAATACCCATTACAGAAAGAAATAATATTGTTTGGAACAAGAAACTTAATCTTCAAACTGATAAACACTATTCCTTTTACCTACAAGAAACAAACCTTTAAACCTTGAACGAATAGTGTTTATTACAAACAATATACATATTTCTCAAAATATTTTTTTTTTGCCTTATTTGGGAAGCACGGCACTTGCATTTGTAGTTCGTTTGCTTCCCAATTAAGGTGCAACTATTATTATAATTCTAAAATGGTATATTTTTGTATTTTAAGTTAAAAAAAACTTTCAAAATTTCAGAGTCAATCTGGGGCCTACACCATTAGACATGAAGTCTTGTCTGGTATATTACCAAAAATTTCAAAAATAGTGCCTAGTGTTATATACTTTACTGATATAAGACTGTGTGAACTGAAAGATGATAAAATTCAAAGACGTGATTTTATAAATTCTGATTATTAACACCGACTTCGCAAATTATTTAACCTCAAATACATTGTCAATCACAGCACGATCTATATCGTTTGCTACAAACAGTTAAAGAACTACCAACTAATGCGATTAACGTTTCTGTTAATTTCTTTTGCATTTTGTGAACAAAACTTTTTCTTTGTTGAATACAGTGAAAAACGAAATTCACAAACAATTTTTTCCGAAAACATGTTTTAAAGCTTAAAATTCTTGAGCGACCTAGTTAAACGCTATTCCCCATAAATATATATTTGTAGTGAATAATTTCTACTTGAAGTTAACAGTATTAAATACGTAATGCTTGTAACAAGGATATTTTTCTAAGAGTGCAGATCTCTATTCTGAGCTAAAAAAGACACCTTAATGTTTATACATTATGTCTTAATTGGATTTTCAAAATCTGATTTAGGAATGAAATTACCACAGTTACTCAGGTTGCCCTGCTAAAAATCTTATGCACTACTATTTGGAAGACTTAATAAATTATTTGCAAAAGAAAAAAATGATCACGAGCAAAAATCTTCAATCCTTTCAACAGCGTCATCATAAGGTCTGATCCTTTACACTGGGTTTCTGTGATTTTTAGTCCAAACTTGTGTCTAACATTTTTTGTATATGAACTTTGACACAGCTTTGAACTGAAATGCGAAGAAATGCACAGAAATTCAAAGTAAAGGAACAGACCTATAATGATCTTTACCTATCTACCTTTAAAAATCCACAGCCCAGGGCCGAAAGATGTTGAATGAGTTTTTTTTACCCAGAACTGCGCCCAAGAGGTATCCTATTGAACAGCATTTGGTTCCAACAAGTTGGAGCAACTGCACAACCCAGCCAGAATAGTTATGGCAGAGCTCCAACACAAATTCCCAAACAAATTAATTTCCAGGAACTCCACTTTTCGCCGTCCCCCAAGGTCACCTGACCTGACTGCACCAGACTTGTTTTATGGGGTAAGTCAGTGTAGAAAATGAAACACCGGACAATAATTGTGGCTATCCCAACTTCAACCCAATGAACAACTTTCTGCCGCATATGCGTGGGTGAGCATGGAGGTCATTTGCGGTCTATCATCTTTAAAAACAATTAGTTATTTAAAACAAAATTTAATATTTAATCCAATAAAAAATAAAATGCACGACTGGGTCACATGTACTTGCTCTTATGTTCAAGACACTGTGGGTTTAAGAAAATTGTATATAAAAACATGGACATTATGAGAGAAAAATGTAGAGAAGCATGAAATACGACATTTAAATTGGATAAAACAACTCTTTTGACAGTTTGAGGTGGAAAAAAAGAATGCCATCTTAATAGGGCTTTCTACCAAGCTATCTCTTTCCATTTATAATGGCACTTTGAGGGAAAACATTTGTGATATTTATCGTTTTATTTCACTTTTATGCACTATTTTGTGGATAATAGTTTATAAAATTGATCAATTATTGTATGTTAAGCATTTGCAAGAAATATTTTGCATTCAATTAGATTTTCCGCCACCAATGTTTTCCCTCAAAGTGATTTAGCTGCTTGACACTGACGAATTCGTGGAGAGCCCTATTCTTGATTAAATATGATTGTATGGGAAAAAAAATTTAAAATCGTTGGAGCGGTTTTTAAAAAAAATAATTTTTTATATATAAAATTCTTAAAACTTTTTTAAAAACAAATTTTGGTATGCAAATCTAAAGTATATATATATATGTATCATCATCATCATCAAGTCCTGTAACCCCGATTGGGGCATAGGGCGCCAACACATCGTTTCCATCCTTCCCGGTCTGCAGATAGATATTTTAACTGTGGCCACGTCCTTCTCTGGGAGTCTGCTGCTGCTAGAAATGTTGATTTACATGTTGTTGTTAGTCTTTCAACCCGCCGTGCACCCTAAAGATTCCATTCAAAGGACTGCTTTGCAATTTCATCGTTTGGTTTCCTCAGTGTGTGATCAATCCATTGCCATTTACGCTTTCTTATGTCATCGTCCAGTCTTGACTTGTCCTGCGCCACAATTCCTCGTTTGATATAATTTGTGGCCAGCGAATTTTTAGAATATGGCGTAGATTTACGTGGATTTACAATTACTATTTATATATTTATATTTGTATATATGCTTGTATTAAGCTTAAATTAAATTTAATTAAAAAAAAATTAAATTAAATTAAATTAGACAACGGTTCACAAAAGCCTGCAATTTTTTCGAGATGGTAGTCGTGACTTTCCAGGTTTCACAAGCATTATATAACAGCACGGATTTGACATTGGATTCGAAGAATCTCAGCTTTGTGCGTAAGGATATTTTACTGTGCCGAGATTCAGCTATTTCAGCGAGTGAGATGAGATGACTCGCCTTACTCGCCGACTCATCTCACTTCACTCGCAAAAGCGATTCAGCTATTTAAGTGAAATGAGTAAGTTCGATTTTAGTTTCGAACATGAGACAAAGAATAAATATAAAAGAGCTAAATTCTACCTCCTTGTCACACTCGTTACGCATAACGAAATGAAACAACAAATACAACAATGTAAACATTGGAATCTTTAATAATGGAGTTTGGAGTATCTTTTGTTTCAATATTTTTTTTTTGTCATAATTAAAGTTTAATGTGAGTTTCACCCTTGAGAAATAAAAAGTGAAAGTGAATAGAATATAAATTTATTTAATGTAAATATGTGCATATGATAATAAAATAAAATTAAGGAATCAATAAAAGGGTAGTTGTTTTTATCTGCGTTGTTGTTTTTATTTCGTTTCTTATCCATGAATACTGAATAGGAATTCTTGAGAAAAGCACATATACCTACCCAAAACTAGAAATTTACCAACACATACACCAATTCACTGCGGAAATATCTGGCGAGTAATCTGACATTTCATTTCACTCGCTCACTCACTCCCTTTTGCTAACTGAATCGATTTTCGATGAAAAGTGACTCATCTCACTCACTCCCTGCGGCTTCGAGTTAGCTAAATCTCGGCACTGGATTTCCAAATTTGGGACAGAGAACCGAAGGCTGCGCGAGCCTTATTTATTCTACTTTGAACGTCCTGATCAGTACCACCATTTGCTGAAACGATACTTCCAAGGTAGTTAAATTGTTCAACCTCTTCAGCTGGCGTCTCCTGTATTAAAATACGCTGATGTGTGGAGCGGCCTGTGAGCATTATTTTTGTCTTTTTGCTATTTATTTTAAGACCACTCGACTTTCCTTTTACCTTCAGAGCTTGACACATCCCGCTCAGTCCGCTGATGTTATTTGCCAAGAGACATATCATCGGCATAGTCTAAGTGACTAATGGCCAATTTCATAAACAAACACTAAAATTGCTTTTATCTAAACTCCTTCTAAATTTTAACAAAAAAGACTTTTAAAATTTAATGAGACAAAAACGAGCTTTTAGTTTACGAGGGCATTTAAAATCTTCTTAAATATAAAAGCATTTGGTGAAACCAAAAAACATCATTTTAGGGCTAAATGGCTTTTTAAACAATTAAAAGCCTTTCGTGAAATTGGCCATAAGCATTTCAAACGGTCTCCATTGAATTCCCTGCCTCTCTGCTGTTCCAACGCTGGCCGTCAAAACATCGTCAATCACCAGTAGAAAGAGAATTGGCGATAGAACATCTCCCTGTCTCACACAGAGAATAAAATGAGTTGAGTTAAGGCGGTATTACACTATCATATATATATATGGCTTAAGCTGCCATATAAAGTATGGCAAAGGTTTTCAATGTATGACAAGTGAAATTACACTATGCCATACATATATGACCAATTTATATGACAAATGGCTTCGTCAAATAATTTTTGTTCATATATATGACAAAGCTAAATTTGGCTATCACACTAGCTTTGAAATATCAAATAGTATATGAAAAACAAATTATTTGACAATAATGGAAATTAATTTGTCAAAATAATTAATAATTTAAATTGGTTTTTATAAATCCTTGCTGCTTGCTCTATGTATAATTGTCACCTTTTCTCTAAACTGGAACCGAAAGATGCAAAAATGAATTCCGCCAATAACATAAAAATAATATTTTTTTTTGTGGTATGAAAATTGTTATTATAGTCCGGCAACCGACCGTAAGATTACCTATCTCATCGCGGCCACGCAAAAATTGGTTGCAACCGATAGCTTAAGTCCAAACATTTACAAAACTACTGGTCGGTTAAGCTTTATCCGGTCACAATGGTTAGAAAATGCACTTTTCAGGTTGCATTTTCCGCTAAATGTTGGTGCATACCTATAATGTAAGCAGCTTTTATACATAAATGGGGTATCAAATAAAAGCTAAGACTGTCTTCTACACTATACCAATGGTCGGACAGACTTTTTTGGGCTGCTGCGACGAGTCCAACCATTTTAAAAAAGGTCTTTTTTTAACACTATGTTTTACAGGGGAAACTGAGTAAAATCAAATCAAATGGCTAGGAAAGTGGCCTTAACCACTTTCTTTTCATTTTCATCTAAGGATGCACAAAATTCCTAATTTTAGAAAAGTGGTCGGACTCGTGGCAACAGCCAAAAAAAGTCTGTTCGACGACTGGTATCGTGAAGAAGACTGTCTTAGCTTTCATTTTATACCCCATTTATATAATTTGCTTTATATTATAGGTACATTCAGCGCAAAATGCAACCAGAAAAGTGCATTTTCTAACCATTGCGACCAGATAAAGCTTGTCCGACAAGCAGTTGTGTAAATGTTTGGACTTAAGCTATCGATTGGGGTGGGTGCGAGGTTGGGTATATGCAAAATTTCTTTTGCATTTAAAGAATCTGGATTTAAAGAAACCTTGAATTTATCCTATATATCCAACAATAATTGTAGCTGCACAATTTTGAGATTTTTAAATAGAAAAGTATTTAAAAGCAGAGCATGGATCATATTTTAAGTGATGGGCTTATATGCCAAATCCAAAAAGCAATAAAACCCGCGGTTCTTATTGCTTTTCTTTATAATTGAAGTTAAAAGTTCAATGAGCTCAACTCCTTTTAACTTAAATTATAAATATTCAGTCACTCCACTTAAACAGAAGAATTTCTTTTCAAATTTTCTTCATATTCTATTATACTTATTGTATTGCCATTGAAATAAGAATGAATTCATTGTTAATTTTTTAAAGTTTGGTGTGATTCAAAACGTCTTCGTTTATGTGTATATTCTTTTTCAGGCAGGAATTCTTATTTGATTTGGACACATTTTTAAAGATTTTCCCTTAAGTGCAACGAAATTGCAGACACGACCTTTAACTACTGGAACTACTGCATTGTATCTCTAATTGAAATATAACTATCCCTCTTAAGCCATTGAAGATAATATCTTATATCGCAAAAGCCACTTATGCTTAATTTACCCGAGTGACGAAATGCAATTGTTTTTACCATTTTGTATCTATTTTTTGCCATCTAACACGATTATGGCAGCTAATGGTTAACATATTTCATTTTTTACCAGCATAAATGCATCAAACCAATCAAACCGAGGTCTTCAATAATAGTTACTATACTATGGATCAAATCAATAAAGAATTCTTATTTAATTTGATCCATATCCATATGCCAACAATAAATAATAAATTTATATGACAAACATATGAACATATAAAATCAACCGATTTTTATATGATATATGGGACAAAACTTCCAAATATATATGACAACGCCTTTGTTTCGATATTACTCTACATCAAATATATGGCTCTAAATCATGACCATATATATGGCGTCATATATATTTTGTCATATAAATATGTCTATCACATTTATATGACCCTTCTGGGCCATATTTATATGACAAATTTGCCATATTTATATGCTAGTGTAATATCGCCTTAATGTTCATGAACATTGAATACTCACTGAAAAAAAGCGAGTTCAAACAAACAAAGTCAACACAACCAAAATGTTTGCGAGTTTTCATGTTCATGAGTGTGATGACTCGTAAGTCAGCACACTCATCAAACCAGTACAAATGAGTATAGACGTTGCAACCAAGTTCAAATGGTTTCGAATAAAAACGAGTCAGGCGCTCGTGACCATATTGTAATTGTTCACGATCAGTATAATCAAATATACTCGAATCATGGCAGAAGATGTGTATTCGAGGTCTGTTCTGTTGATGACGATGGGTAGGCTAAGCAATTTTGTGTGGATTGGTGGATGGTGGTTGGTTTTTGTGATGTAATTTCAATTTATTTTTTTTTTTCTGGACTAATAGTGAGAAATAGATGTTTCTCGGACTATGCGTTCTCAAAATAATAAAAATAGATGAAATGAAATTTGTTTAACTTGTTTTATCTAACTGAATTAAAAAAGTATAATGATATCCAAGCTAAATAAAATGAAAAAAAGATATAAGAGAAGAATATGAATAAAAATAAAGAAAACAAAAAAAAAAAACTTATAAAAACTTAAAAGCTATGAAACATTTTTTTAAATAACAGATATATCTGTTTAAAAAGATTATAATGTGTTTTAGAAAAGCCTTTATTGAATATTATTTTTATTTTTTTATTAAATTGTTGATCCTCTTAAATTGCCGTCGTTGAGTGAAATAGGATTTATCTTCGAATTGGAATTCGCGACCATCTAATTGTTGACAGTATCTGGGTTCAATCTCGTTCTTTTTTCAGTTATTATATTTCCAGGCTGTGAAAACGCTCGTTCTGATGCTGCTGATGTTGCAGGGATGCAGTTTATAGTTAAATGAGCTTGATGAAGATGTTTGAATATATTTTTATTTTCAAACCACCATTGAAGCAAATGTATAGTCCCGTTTGAGTTGTATTGAATATATCTTGCAATTTCAATATCAAATGAAGTTTCGTTCGTTGTCGAATTTTCAACCAAAAGGTTGAAAAGGTCTCTGGCACTAGATGAAGTAGATGGTTGGTCTTCATCATTGCCAACAGATGTAGAATGCACTGTCGGAACAATAGACTTTATATAATCATATATTTCCATTTTCTCGATTTTCGAAAATATTTGCATTTTATTGCATGGAGGATATAAAAATGTGGCAGCTTTGAAAACTATTTTTTTATATATCATTTGGAAGGCGTTTAAAAATCTTCAACGTACAAACAAAAGTACCTTAATATCCTTTTTAAAAAAAAGACTTAACACCGCAATATCCCAAACTTTCATGTGGCATTCGTGTGTAGGTATATTATAAACCTTACTTACAAAAAGAAATTTGTCGCAATATTGATGATTATGTGTCAAATAATTGCATTAATTGCATTTCCTATATATCGACCCCTTCATAAATCTTTTTAACATCCTCGCAAAAAAAAATTCAACCCATCCCTAAAAAAACACTAACCCTCTACTGCAAAAGAAGCCATATATGGCTTTTGATTTTTGAACGCCGACTGCTTGGATTGCGCAACTGCTATTGGAAAAGTACCGCTTTGATCTCTTAGAACAGTTCATTGTTTATATTTTTTAGTGTATTTGGTTTTCTTTTTCGTTGCACAATCGCGAAAATTCGCAATCAAATTTGACAGTGCGCGTGGTGTGACTGTTGAAAAAAAACATAGAAATAAAAGCTTATTTTTCATTGGCTTGTGCATAATTTTTTGGCAGTAATATTTTTTTTTAGAAAGATTAAATATTGGTAAGTAATATTAAAGTGTTAAATGTTCAATTATGTCCGTGGAATTCAAGACACGGCGTGTTTTTGACAACATCCATATATGGCTCCTTATCCATTCACAACAATATTTATGGTGCCATATATGGCTGCTTGTGCTTTCACATAAGAAATGGATGATCAAGGTTTCCGCTTTTTTGCAGTGAGAAAACAATGATCTCGTCAAATTCTTTCTACGGAAAAGGATTTTGTGCTGTTCCTGGTGATGGTTTTCAGAGTGAGGATGAAATCCTTGAATCAGAGGATGAGCAGAATATGGATATGGACTGTAAAGAACACATAGAGGTGCCTGAAACCGATGAAAGCGAGTACGATTCGGATGATGAAAAACCATTGTCAACTTTGAGATCGAAAGATAAGAAAAAAAAGCAAGTCTCGTGCAACATACATGGAAAGCGATTATCCCCTTTTAGGGACAAAAGAGCTTCCAGAAGAAATGTCCTCTTTAGAGACCCCCGCTGACTTTTTTTCTTTTCTTTTCACGGGAGAACTGTTTGATATGATTGTTGAGGAATCCAACAGAAAAGCATTGCAAAACAACATAAATAAGCCAGTCAACATAACGCGAAGTGAAATGGAACAATTTGTCGGTATTTCTCTTTTCACGTCCCTCGTAAAATTGCCTTCTACCAGGCGGTATTGGAACTCCCAACTAGGACAGCCTCTTGTTTATGAGACCATGCCATGTAGCCGGTGGGAGGAAATAAAAAAATGTCTCCATTTCGCTGATAATGATAAATTTGTTCGATTTGGTCAACCTGGACACGACCAGCTTTTCAAAAACAGGCCACTCCTAAATAATATAAGGGAACGACTTCTTCTTATACCAATAGAAGAACATCTTGCAGTGGACGAACAAACAATTCCCACTAAAATGCGTAACTGCACAAGCAGCCATATATGGCAAAAGTTAAGTTTATTGAAATATGTGTAACTGCACAAGCAGCCATATATGGCAAAAGTTATTAACTTTTAATAAAATTTATTTAAACAATTTTTTTTTGTTTTATTCTTTTAATTTTACAAAATGAAAAACAAAAACGAAAAAAAAATTTTTTTTTTTTCATTGGATCATAGTGCGTGCAGTAGAGGGCTAAACAATAAACCTAGACCCAAAAATCGAAGAGTTATCCTTTTTTAAAATAAATCCAAAAATACAGCACTATACACACCGCATTTTTATTAGGGTTGCATACCTATATTATTTACATAAATACCTAATCTACATAAGTACATTTGTTGCAGATATTGACGATCATGTGTTGTATCTTCTTACCGACCATAAATCTATAATAGATACAAACAAAAAACAACAGGAACAAGTTTACTTCTTGCAAAGTTGCAAATTGAAACCACCGACCATATAAACAATGAATAGATAAAAATAAATACATATAGAATCTACCTAACCGTCCACAAACTATGATGCAAGACCAACGACCGATCCACGATCACACGAGTATAGAGGCGGAACGATAGAGTATGAACGATCATAAACAGAAATTGGATTTTGTTGGAACTGATTCGAGCACGCTCATTTTAATCTCTGCACACACCCTGCCGCACTTCGAAAGAATTGGATAGCTGCCCATTATGTAAAACAAAACAACTTGCATTGTTATAGGACTCTCTTATAATGGCAAACATTTTTGGGGGAATTCCTCTACCAAGAAGTGATTTCCATATGCATTCACAGTTGACTCGGTCAAAGGCCTTCTCAAAATCCACGAACATGAGGTAAAGTGGTGATTGAAACTCCGCAGACTGCTCAAGAACGATACGCAGAGTGTTGATATGGTTGACACAAGACCGCCCACTGCGGAAATCAGCTTGATGCCTCTTGAGTGTAGACTCGATTCCAAACTTTATCCGCTCCAGAATGATGGTTGCCATTAGTTTTGGAAAAACGGATAAAACTGTAATACCTCGCCAATTGTTGCAATTCCTAACATCACCTTTCCTTGGCAACTTAACACCATCCTTACAGTCGCTGGGGTAGATTTCGTTTTCCCACACAGCTTGTATCAACGGGTGTAGAATACTAGCCGTTCTGACAGGGTCAGCTTTCAGGAACTCGGCTGGTATACCGTCAAGTCCAGCTGCTTTGTTGTTTTTGAGAAGATTCATCGAAGATTGAATTACCAGTACTGTAGGGGGTTCGATGTCAATACCTCTATATGATCTACGCATCTCGTTAAGCTGGGGCACTTCAGCACTCTGCTCAACAGAATCCTCATTAAGCAAGGCACAAAAGTGATCCTTCCACCTGCGCAGCTGATCCTCGATTGATACCAAAAGTGTTTCATCCACATCCAATACAGGATGATTGGTGTTGCTCTTCTTCCCGACAACTTCCATGGATATTTGGTACAATTCCCTTATATCTTCTCTTCTTGCAGCGTTTTCCACATTTTCTGCGAGACCGTCTAACCTCAACCTCTTGTCACGTCTCACACAGCGATAGACAATCGTATGTGCTAAGCGATACTCTCTTCGCAATTCAGCCTTTTGTTGAACATCCGCTTCGGCATTTATTTGCATCTTCAACGATTTGCGAAGCTCGATTTTATCCCAGGTGTCTTGGGATATCCAAGAGTCTCTAACTCTCGTCTGCTTGGGTACAGTTTCTGATCCAGCCATTTACGTGTATATAAAAACAAAATTTGAAAAAAAAATTGTCAACCTATTTTTGGGATATCAAATTTTCAAAAAAAAAGTTTGAAACTTTTTTTAAAAATGCAAAAACTTTTCTTTTGAAAATTTTGATATGCATTATTATTTGATCTTATCTGAATCTTGTATATAAAAAAATCATCTAGATCCGTTTTGCCGATAGCGAGAAAATTCAAAATAAAAAAATACGTTCTATGACAGGTACTATTAACTAGTGTAAAATTTTATAATTTTTTGTAGTAGATCGTACTAATTAAAGTAAATGAAAAAAGTTTAATCAACATCGTAGGAGTCTTTTAAAGCAAAAAAATATTTTCCTTTGCGGTTTTTTAACTTTCGTTATTTTTTCATAAATGTAAATTTTTTTCTAAAAATATTTTAGAGAGTACTAAAAACTCTTAAATAAGAATAAAAACGTAAATAATTGAAAATTAACTATTTTTGTTTTTGTTTTTGTGGACTTCTTGAATATAAATTCAATTTTTAAAGTTCTTGTGACCGTAAGTCCATATGCGTTTCGCCCAGGTACAACAATTGGGCTCATCAGTTAGATGTTGTTGTACCCTTCTAAGACGTATAATTTTTAGTCGATGTATACCGACGTGTATTAAATAAACAGCACAAAAGCACTATAAATTATAATAAGTTTTAGTGGAATTTGGTTAAATTCAGACGACTAGATATAGATGATGGTAAAGCCCGTGGTCTGGCTGGTATTAGAATAAGACTAAAAACGTAAATAATTGAAAATTAATTATTTTTGTTTTTGTTTTTGTGGACTTCTTCAATATAAATTCAATTTTTAAAGTTTTTGTGACCTTAAGTCCATATGCGTTTCGCCCAGGTACAACAATTGGGCTCATCAGTTAGATGTTGTTGTACCCTTCTAAGACGCATAATTTTTAGTCAATGTATACCGACGTGTATTAAATAAACAGCACAAAAGCACTGTAAATTATAATAAGTTCTAGTGGAATTTGGTTAAATTCAGACGACTAGAAATAGATGATGATGAGCCCAATTGTTGTACCTGGGCGAAACGCATATGGACTTTACCATCATCTATTTCTAGTCGTCTGAATTTAACCAAATTCACCTAAAACTTATTATAATTTACAGTGCTTTTGTGCTGTTTATTTAATACACGTCGGTATACATCGACTAAAAATTATGCGTCTTAGAAGGGAACAACAACATCTAACTGATAAGCCCAATTGTTGTACCTGGGCGAAACGCATATGGACTTAAGGTCACAAAAACTCTTAAATGTCGTTTTCGAAATATTTGATTTTCCAAAAAAAAATTTGAAACATTTCTTGAAAATCCAAACAATATTTTTTTCTAAAAATACAAAACTATTTATATTTTTTGGGAGCTGCTGTATAAAAAAAATAATTGAAAACAGTCGTATCGTTTTGAAGAAAATCAAAAACTAAAAAAAGGGTTCTTTGGGAGGTACCATTAATAACCATTTTTGAAAAATGGTTTTCCACCCAAAGGAAGAATTCACTAAAATAAATTTATTGATTTTTTTTTAAGAAAAGTTGTCGAGCCGTTTTTGAGAAAAAAGCGATTACGTAATTGCTAAAAAAAATTGTATGGCAGGTACCTACCGTTATTTTTGGTTTAAAAAAAAATGAAAAAAAAAATGTGTGGGCATAGTCACCAAAAACTACTATGTATCAAGTTTGACGAAAATCGATCGAGCCGTTTAGGCTGTAGACGAACAGACAGACAGACAGACAGACCGATAGACAAACAGACAGATAGATGGGCCACCCACTTTTTTGGTGTTCTCTATCATCGTAATATCATGTTTGATTGTTATCTCAAAATTTTTTTTCACGAATCCAAAACTTGCCTTATAGTAGATACCTACATATATCGCAAAATATGTGAGTACCTACCACGTAATGCAAACATTAGGAATCTGTAATACAAGCGCTTAAACAACTGATCTCTATAATACACTGGATAGTGTATCGATACAAAAATATTGCTTCCATTTGAAGAATTGTTATATTATGAAGCTGACCACTTTTTTTGTATACCAGTATAACTGTATAACATGTAATACAAAGATAATCCATTAAGAAGACATCAAATCTACGTTCGTTTCACCCCCCCGAGATCTGTTTGCTAACATTGTTGTGTTCGTAATTTCATTTCATTCACTTATTGTTAAATGAAACGGAATAACAAACGAAAAGAGTGTGACAAGGAGGTAAAATCATTAACAAAAACGCAGATTATGCAATCGCATCCTCCTCATCATAATTATTCATTAGCTGTTTTGCTCAACTTGTTCGCAAACTACAATGATTTATCTCATTCCACTAGGTAATTATACAAACAAAAATACCCCAAACGCACACAGCGAATAACTTAAGGATAAAAAATAATAAAACAAACTTCCACAAAAGTTTATATTTTCATATCATGGTCTGTTTCCCTTTCTTCAGATTGACATCTGGAAATAGGGATTAGCGATTTTTATCGATATTTCCAAATTATCGATAGTAAAGATTTCGATGTTTTTCAAAATCGATATTAACATCCAAAACATCGGCCTAAAAAACAAACAAAAAGTTAGTACGAAAATGATTGATTCTGCTAGTAAAATCTAGATGGAGTGACTTTCATAGTTTTTAAGGCATCTGTAACATTCATTTGGAATTTTTTGAAAAAAGAAAATATCAAAAGTTCTCCCAAACCAAACTAAAAAATTCAGAACCACAACGAGACGCGATGTGCAAAATGGCACAGATATAAGTTACACATGAAGTGCCTATCAATTTTGCTTCCATCAAATTTGTTTTGTGTTCATTTGTGCAAAAGAAATATTTTTACGCCGATACTTAAGTATTAATATCATCGATGCTCAACAAGACGCCTTTTAAACCATGCAAGTTTTTGTACACACTTTTGTAAGCAAAAATATCTTGCAATATCGATAGATAACAGTTTACACATGAAATACTTGCAATATTGCTTCTATCAAATCTTGGACGATAAATTTTGCAAAATACAAATTTTAGCATCGATTTCCACGCATTGAAATAATAGATGCTCAGAAAGGCCCAGTTTACACCAATGCAAGTTTTTGCACACACCTTCGTGTTCTGCATTATCGATATATTCCAAAAAGCCACAGAAAACAGTTTATACATAAATTCCTTGAAAAATTACTGCAAAATACATATTTAATATCGATTTTTACAAATTTAAATTATCGATGGTCAGAAACACGCAGTTTACACCATGCAAGTTCTTGCGCACACCTTTCTGTGATACGAGATTTTGAAATATCGGATTTCAAAAAGGACACACATATAACTGCTTAACACATGAATTGCCCTGCAATATTGATTTTGTTAAGTTTGTTGACATTCAGTTGTGCAAAATACATAATTTAACATCAATTTTCACCCATTAAAATCATTGATACCTAGAAAGACACCGCTTACACGCGGAATTAGCCCACAAGCTTCTGTGCATCATTATTGTGCAATATCGATGTTTAAGGTTGAAATACCATGCTTATGACTTCATATTTTACATTTATATAAAAACTTAAATCGATTTTAAAAAACTTAAGAAAAAATAGCCGGCACCATAAATTTTGAAAGCAAAAATACAATATAGCATAGCATGACGCATTTTTTGCTTTGGTCAAACAAAAAACTTAAACATAAATACCTGAAAAAAACATCGATGTTAAGTAGTATCGATGTATTCGGTTTGATAGTTCAAAACAATAACACCGTCTCTTCGGAAATTGAAAATCTAAGGTCACAGATTGAGGCCCTTAACATAAAAGCTTTGGCCACCGATGCCATTCTTATCGGAGTTCCTTCAGAATCAGGAGAAGTTCTAAAAAACACTTTCAACAATATATGTCACCTGTTGAATTTTCAACCACCGCAACTATGGAGAATCTTCCGCGCAAACCCGAGGGAAGATTCTGTTATCATAGTTAAATTTTTCTCCGCACACGATAAAAACCAAACACTTAAAGGGCCCAGCCCATAGAATCCGTTGCGTCCGTTGCGGCGACGGAGCCATTGATGTTGCCGGATGCGACGGATTGAGGTAGCCCAATGAATGCGTTGAAGTTCACATAATAACCAGTTGAAATTCAAACACACACACATAACCACTTGAAATTCAAACACACGCAAATAACAACCACTTGAAATTCAAACACACACACATAACAACCACTAAAAATTCAAACACACACAAAAAAAGTTCCTGTTAACGCATCTGCCGGAGAGAAAAAGTTAAAAGTTCGGCTACTCTGACCGTTGCGTCCGACGCTTGCGTTGCTATTGGGCCAGTTCCCATAAGAAAACATGTATTTTATCGAGCTGTCAGTTGAATGCGTCGCCACAACGGACGCAACGGATTCTATGGGTCGGGGCCTTGAGGCATTCGCTAATTTCCGCAAAAATAACTCACGACAACTTTTACTAAGAGATCTCGGCGGAGCCTCAGATTCTCCAATCTACTTTCACGAAAGTCTAACGAAAAATAATCGTTTTTTACTACGCCAAGCAATTAGCCTCAGACGTCAACATGCTATTTTTTCTGTTTTTACCGCAAACGGCCTCGTATGCATCAAACTAAACAGTGATAAGGCTATTACAGTTAATACCTTAGAAAAATTGAATTCATTGTTAACAAACGTAAACAACACTCAATTAACCATCACAAAGAAGACGAGCAAAGAGAAGGACATGAAAATGCACCAGATATTAATAGAGATGAGCATCCAGTGCTGTCACCTGCAAAAGTATAAAACTATTAGAACTATTTCAATTTTTCCTTCAATACTTCTTTTTAATATTTTCTCTAACTTTAAAATTTTAAAACTATTTTTTTTCCTTTTTCAACTAAATTTTAATTTTTCTTTATTAAATTTAATAATCTTTTTTTTCCATTTTAGTAATTGTAAAATTATTTTAGCATCTTTTTATGGTAGGCTTAATTTCCTTTTTTTCCGTAGTTGTTTGGTCTTACTTAGGCGGTTTTCTAAATGTCTAGGGACTGGTAATTGCAAACATGTCCTTAATTGACAATAGGGGGGTTTCTCAGGCCTGCAGCACCACAAATCTTAACAAAACAAAAGCTATGTTGAACATTTTTCGGAAGCGATACTGTGGGATATCCATCTGCCACAGAAATGCCCAAAGTCTTCGAAAACATCTGGATGAATTTAAGGGCACTTTCAATGACTCATCCGTGGATATTGTGTGCGTATCTGAGACATGGCTGACGGAACAAGTTGCTAATGGTGTTTTAAATACAGGTGATTATAAGTTGTATAGATCTGATCATATGGAACTTAGGGGTGGCGGGTTGGCCATTTTTATCAAGAAAAGTTTTAACAGTAGAATTGTAAGGCTTTCTGACGGCAATAACAGTCTGCCTTTTTATTGAAGTAACTGTAGCTACTGATATATGCCTGGTTGGGGTTATTTATAAACAACCGCACGTCACTGATCCTAGTTCTATTTCAGATATTTTAGAAGATCTAACTGTGAACAACAATCACATTTTCATTGCGGGAGACTTGAATGTAGACCTCTTTGATGTTAATAATAGTAATGTCAAAACTTTTAACGATAGCCTCTTCCCTATTAACCGGAAGTACCCCACGCATTTCACTTCAACAAGCTCAACTTTGCTAGATGTTTTTCTCGTTAGCCAGCCTAATTTCGTAAACTACTATGTACAGCTTGATGCACCAGGTTTCTCAAAGCACGATCTTATTTTGGCTTTTTATAATCTCGACGTAAATCAAAATTTTAAGAAACAAACATATTCGTTCAGAGATTTCAAATCTGTAAACATGCAGAACTTAATACTTAATGTTTTGAATTCTAACCTTCAAAGCATTTCACATGTCGATGAACAGGTGCATTTTTTAACCGACACAATCAATAACTTGTTTGATATTTCTGTGCCGATTAAAACAGTTCGCCCAAGAAATAATGAACTAGGATTGTTTAATAATTATATCGAACTACTTATAGCTAAGAGAAATGCAGCATATAAGCGCTGGAAACGATTTAGGGTTCAGCACTTTTTCGAATATTATAAAATATTGCGAAATACTGTAGTTGTTGAAATAAAAAATTCCAAACGAAGATTTTATGCTTCAAGATTTAATAATCTAACCTCCAAAAAGCTGTGGAGTAATATCAAGCCACTTGGTATCTCAAATCAGCATAAGAGTTGTGATGAAGAATGTGACGTTAATGAGCTGAACAAATTATTTGCGGCTTCTTCCTCCTACACTGACGATAATACGGATATAGTTTTGAATAGGAATGCTGATATTCTGGCAAGTTTTAGTTTCAGAAGAGTTGATGAAATACAAGTGTTCAAAGACATAACGGGAATTAAATCGGAAGCTTTTGGTCTCGACAATATGCATCCCAAATTTGTTAAAATAATTCTTCCTTTGATATCAGGGCGATTCCGCTGGAGACGATTTTCGGCATTAATTTTTAAAATACAATATTTTTTACTTTTTTTGATAACAATGCATTATAGAAGGACTCTATTTATCAAAAAAAAAAATTATTGTTCACCAAATTTAAAGAAAAATTTTTTTTACGCTTCGCAAAACTATCATACGAAAGGTCGGTGCAAACTGCAATTATCATGACTGTTAAAAAAAGCACAAAATAGATATTACCGACAGTTTGAGGTAATGATTCACTTGTAAGACTTGTGGTCACAAATGTTATTTATTCGTTTGTCCAAAAATATTGAAATATTTGTTATTACTTTTTTAGTATTATTTATCGCAAAAGGACATTGTTAGATTGTTACACCCGCGATAAAAAAGATATAAAAGTTTATTTTTTTCACAAATATAAGGGGCTTTCGTTTTGAAACTTTGTGAAAGTAAGAAAAAAACAAAAACAAAATTAAATCAGTCTTATCAGGAGTAAATTATAAATTGAACTTTGAAAAAACATTGATTCAAATTGGTTGCACCCGCGATCGTGAAATTAGAATCGCGGGTGCAACTTACTGACAACTACCATTATTAAGTTATGTATATTATATTTTATTTTAAAATATGCCTTGTTATATTTTTTGTTGTTCAAGGTTGATTTTTTTTTAACATTTTAATATAATATTTTGTTCTTTCTTATAAAAATATAAGTTTAATGGCAGGGAAACAAGGAATTTCACAACCTGGCATGAAATCTATCAAAAAACATCTAATTGATACTTTTTTCTGAACAGTAAATTGAAGAAGGGAAAGAAGTGTTAGTTGATAAATGGGAACGATTGAAAAACATACTGGGTTTTCAATCAAATTTTTTTTTAATCACAAGACGGGACCAACATAGCTGTGACACGAACCTTTACTGCCTCGTTTCAAGAGCACAGATATTTTGAAATCTACCATCATCGAAACAGATAGTTTTATGGAAGATGATGATTTAAAGCCACTTATACGATCAGTGCACAAAGAAATTCTGTTTTCTGATATATGTATATCTGCTCCTTCTTCATATAAATCCCAGTCCAATCCCTACTCATTAAAAAAAACAAAAACTGCGCTATTCGTATGTTTTTAGTGATTCAGAAGATTAATCTCCAACAACCTCTTTTGAACTTTTTATATTACCAGCAGAGGCATGCCTTGAAACCTGTTCTATTTTCACTGCAATAGTCTTGCCAAAAGATATTTGCGCGGGTTTGTATCTATGTTCTCTTACAGTACCCTGCAAGTTCGGCAGAAAAATAACACTTTATTGTTACGTAGGGTTGTGTCTAAACGATATGGTTGAAAAGGGAGCAGTGTTGCCCCCCTAACTGGTTGATAATGTAGCGTGAGTGTGGCTGATTTAAGTTTACTTGAAAACGTAAAAAATACACTAATTGAATTATTTAAACCTTTCGAATTTTAGAAATTTTAATAAACTATTATAATTCAAAATCATTACTTTTATAACCTATGCAACTATAAAATCACTTTAAAATTAAGAAATATAATGCTGATTTTTATCATTTCCTTAGAATTAGTGGCGCAAAATTTTAAACACCCTATTAAACGTGACATTAATTAACAATTTTACAACTTAGATGCAGCTCTCTAACTTTTCCTTAACTATAAACACGAGCGTTAAAGCCATTTTTTGAATAAGTTAAAGTTAAACTCACCTAAATCAAAGACATTTTCTGAGAAAAAATGTGACAGATGTCATACGAGCTGGTGTTATACTGACGATTTTAACTTTAATGAAAGTGTTTAAATATAAAGTGAGTTTGACATCGTTTATCTAATCTAAAAAAAAACATTCCTATTTAGTATTTTAGGGAAGCGAAGGGGTCAATTCGTTTTTTGCGATTTTCAAATCAAATCATAGTTTAATTTTTTCCCCTAATTTTCAATAATCGATACGTTGATATTTTATTCCAAACAATCAGTCTTTTCGTTTACTTCCGCAAACCACGAATCTCTACGATTTTTAGTACAATTTTTTTATATATGAACTTTGACAGTTAATTCGTATAAATTCGTACTTTTGGGAAGTATGCCAACAGAACTATTATCAATTTTTTTGTTTAGATTTTATATTTTCTGATATTCTAAAATTGTAGTGTTTTGTGAATATTTTAGGATTGTACGTAGTGACTTTTTTGGAAAATAAAATGTAGTAAAAACACTACAACTGTAGTAGGGGGGCAACGCTGAAAGGGAGTTGTAAGATCACAATTTATGATGCCAATTGAAGACATGATCGTATGTGTCGTCGCCAAGTACAGACGTGTTTAATTTCGCTCTAAATTCTTTTATTAATTCAGTTTGTTTACCTCTGCACTTTTCAATCGCAAACTCACTACCGTTACCGCAGTCAATTCAAATTGAAAATTGTGCTTACCTGTGTTAACTACTTGTAATAGTTTTTATTATTAAAGAAGCCGCCTCGCTAACCCAATTTGTTTACCTGACCCAATTTCATTTGGTTTACTTTGCCGCTTGCTCTTGATTTGTCATCGATTGTTTTCAACAAAAGAAAAAAAAAATAAATAATAAAGTTTCTTTTACTGTGACGTCATTTGCATTAAATTGCATTATCGCGGGTGCCCCCATTCAATACTTGACTTATCAATTAAAAAAAATCAATTTTTTACATATCCTATCGGAATTCTTCTCTTTTTTTTCTTTAAATTATGGCGAATCGATGTGACTTTATCCATTGCGAAGACAATGACCACAAAAATGCTGTCGCGGTGCCTTGTAGAGGCCTTTGTGGTAAATTTTTTCACCCACTATGTATTGGGCTAAGCAAGAGATCAAGTGCGTACCTAAAAGATTATCTGGAGCACTTCTTCTTTTATTGCGAAGAGTGTAGAGATTTTTCTCTCTCGCATGTACTGCTGGCAATAAAGTGTCTTAGTGATTCAACCAACCGCATCCCAGCTGATAATAAACTTTTCCATAAAAACATTCTTGATCAGCTGCAACAGTTGGATGTTTTCAGTAAATCCATGGATGACTTGGGCAATATTGTTGACAACCATAGCAAAAGGTGTACCGAGAAATTTTCTTCGATTGAAAAGCAACTTGCTGCTCTTACGCAATTCATGTCCGACAATTCAAAAGACGATCACCTCGAGCAACGCATAGTATCGCTCAAAGATGAATTAAAATCTATGCTGAGGAGCCACCAATACGTTAACTCTGTTGACCTAATAAACGAAAATATTAACACTATGCGCTCCGACCTCGACCAGCATATGCAAAGTACCTCAAAAATAGTGATACCCGGCCTTCGACATCCACTCGCTCTGCTGGAAGATGCCGTTGGTAAAATTAACTCAATGAGCTGCGAGATTCTGGCAACAAGGCTAAGCATCGACGATCTTTCCGATGACATAAGAACAGCAACTTGTAAAATCGATGGGATCCACCTTCAACCCATTGCCTCCGCTTACAACACATCTTTACTGGCTGAAATTATGGATACCTCTTCCTGTTCACCTCTACCTATTTGCCAACCAGCTCCCTTACCAGCTATCGCAGATGCTAGACCACCTCGACCTGTTTGCCTACAACCTTCGCTTCCATCCATCACTACTGCAGTGCCTTCATCTCCCGCTGAATCTATTCACCATCTATACACCCCACAAACCAACACTTTCACCCAACTCAACTGCACCCGAATTACCTTCCATAAACCGTTTTGGCACAACGTGGTCCCTAACCGAATGGAACAACAGACTGAGGAAGTTAAACGCCTATCCAGCTATCCCAGATGCTTCACCACCTCGACCTCGACTTCCTCCAACTTCTCACCAACCAACACTTTCACCCAACTCAACTGCACCTGAATTACCTACCATAAACCGTTTTGGCACCACGTGGACTCTTACCGAATGGAACAACAGACTAAGGAAGTTAAACACCAATGCCGATAGTGTGACTTTCTTTATCACAAACAGCCCCGGATCTATGGGGGGGCAAACCGGGGCCTGTGCCCCGGGCGGCAGCTTAAAGGGGCGTCAGATCCATGTGAGTGAATAAATTGAGAATTGCGACGCTAAATGAAATTAAATGAATTGAGATGCAGCAATGGAATATCAAGTGTGCCGTACAAATCGTAGTCTTACCTAAAGAATTATTTACTGGATATAGAGGCAACTTTATTACACAGTGTTTTAGATATATTTTAGCTCACAAAAAATTAAAATACAAACGAAAGTAGATTTTAAAAAAGTGAGACAAACGATAAAAACCATTCTTACAGGACAGCAATTTTTCATGATGTCAAAAAACAACAAAATTTAAAAATATTTTAACCTACAGAATCAAATAATAATTTCACTCTTGGTTCTATAGGAGCCGAGAAAATTCCATTTACCTTTTTCAACACCCTTTTGAAAAATGGCGGGTAACACAATATTTCCCACCAGCCAGAGTCTGCCCCGCGCAAATTGTGTGTGTCAATTTCATTGAAATCGTTTAAGATACAACGAAATTATAAAATGCTGACATTTTTTGAAACATCCTGTTTTGAAATTATTTTTCTGTTACAATTCTGTATCAGCTATATCACCTACGTAGATTTCATTGCAATCATTGGATATATTTGTTTTCCGCTATAACTCTCAGCTATCACTGCTGTGAATTTCAGTGAAATCGCTCAAGGAGCAACGAAGTCCCGGGAATTTCAAATCATTTTCGGAACTTTATACTTCGACACTTTATCTTGCGTAACTTTGGCTTTTCGGAATTTTGTCCTTTCGAAAAATTACATTTTTATTCTTTATTTGAATGGTTCGTGAATGAATCTTTAATAGTTCTCCCAAGATAAATTCGGGAACAAACCATATTTAAGAAATACTTGGAGATTTGATTGGAGTGAACACGAATTTTATTAGGAACCAAAAAAGAAGGTTCTCCATCGAATCAAACATAAAATTCCTCTTTGTATTTTTCACGAGGAAACGATTAATATGTTACTGTTCAACGAAATCTTGGCTGTGTATCATCTTTGTTTAGGCAATGTCAATTTTCATATCTATAATGAAAAGTTGCTGAATAGGTATGGACTGCACATCAATTAAAAAGTTTTACTCTCCCAGCGACAGAAAAAATCCAACCAAGTAGATATGTGGTTTTGTTTTCATTTTTATCAAAAACGGAGGGGGCGCCAAAATCAAGTTTTTGCCCCGGCTTGGAAAAATCGTAGATCCGGGGCTGATCACAAATGCTCCTGTAGATGCTGATGTCCTTTGGATTAACAGACTATTCAGCCGTGGATTTTCCATAGCCCTTAACGAATGCCAGAAGATTTCGCCACCTCGCCCCAGACTCCATAGCAACTTTAAAATTAGCTTCTCATCCAAATACCAATGGCTTTTTTGCTCACAGACTGATGATGCATTCCGACTGGGAAAGATGAACATGACCAAATGGGTAGATAAACAAGATTACCTTAGATTTAAAAATACTAATAAACCTAGTTTTACAAAACCCGTCCCTTTATCCTCCAACCCTAAGCAAACCAATTCTAGTCAGAAAAACAAACCCGCTCACTTTCCTAGATCTGACTCTAACTGGAGTTTCAAAACAAACCTGTTCCCTAGTTTTACGCCCCCCTGCATCTCAAAAAATCCTCTATATGTCCCTATTCCATCTAAGCCCAGTGGTGAACGGGTTCCCTTCAATCTAACTCGTTCTCACCCCACCCCCTCGCTTTTCTCTACGCCAAATGAACTTACCCCAACAATTTCATCTCCCAACTCCGATCCCAATGCTGGAGCCAAGAACCCTAATTTCCGCAATTCCCATATTCTTAATCACTCATCAGCTCCTCTAACTAATAACAATCCCACTTCTTATCCTCAATCCTCGCAACTACCCCAAACTTCTTCTAGACCTTCTAATAGACGAGTTTCTTTTAATCTTTCAGCTGCGGGTCCAGATTCCCTTATTCCTAGCCCCTCACCCGCTCCCTTACCTAAAAATTTACCCTTTAATAATCCTACTTCTTACCCTCAATCCTCGCAACCACCCCAAACTTCTTTTATACCTTCTAATAGACGAGTTTCTTTTGATCTATCAACTGAGGGTCCATGTTCCACTCCTAAAAATCTCCACTCTTCTCAGGGTTCTCCATCGGAAAGGTACCCTAATTTTATTCGCTCCCACATTCTTAATCCTTCACCGTCCTCTTCTCATCCTTCAACGATCACTTCATCCACATCTAACCTCTACTCCACCACATTGACATCTCCTCACCCAACCTCCATCCCATCACCCACCATATCAAATGCCCCACTCCCTACCCATACTCATGGATCTTCGCTTCCACTTCTAGACCCTCTCACCCCTCCTACTGCTAAATTAACTAAACAATTCGTTGACCTTAATGATGATGGTCGTTATGTTCTCTCACGCCTCAGAGATCATAGAATCTATTCTAACATTCGCCTTTATCTTGCTTACCTTCACGACAAACATGACTCTGTTTGTATAGACGGTGTTACTAAAACCAATCTTATGGTATCTATTCAGCAAGAAGGCCTCCCAACTAACCCTGATGAGCTTAGGCAAATTTTCGTTCGTTTCCATGAATCTTTCAGACTTACTCCCGCTGATGTTGCAAATGATTTAGCGTCTTTCGCCTCGTATGTTAACTCTAAGCGTATCTCTCATTTGCAGAGGAGTCGTTCTAACTTTAATAGTTTTTTTCGTTCCTAAACCTCCTATTTCCTCTAATTATCCTCCAAAATGCCTGTCCCTTTATTACCAAAATGTCAGAGGGCTTCGTACCAAAACCTCCGCAGTCTATCTTAATTCCCTTACTTTACCCTATGACATTTTTGCACTAACTGAGACTAACCTTCTACCCAGTATTAACGATAGTGAGCTCTTTAACCCTGACTTCAACGTTTTTCGAGCAGATGGCTCTCTGCACGACAATGCATGTTTAGGTCGAGGTGTTTTATTAGCAATTCACAATCGCTTTGACTCGAACCTTTTCAAAATTTCCGATTCCTCATCCTTTGAGTATGTCTGCGTCAAATTGACAATCGCCAAAGTTACCTTTTATATAGCTTGCTGCTATATAAAACCTTGCCAGCCTATCCAATCTTATCAGCTCGCAGTTGATGCTATAGATACTATCTTCGAAGCAGCTGATCCATCGGACGTGGTTTTAATTTTAGGTGATTTTAACTTCCCGAATCTCCAGTGGATTCTCTCTGATGATGAATCACACTATACGAGTTCTAATGCATTGACTGATAAGGAAATCCTATTCACTGATTGCCTCTCTGACTCAGACCTTTACCAATTGAGTGGTGTCAAAAATAATTTAGGCCGTCAACTCGATCTTATCTTCTCTTCTGATGTTGAAAACTGTGTAGTTTCTGCAAGTAATCATCTTCTTTCCACTCTTGACCCATACCATCCTCCTCTTTTCCTTACTTTTTCTTATGAATCTTCCCATATCACCGCCGCACCAGAAAATGTAATGGCTTTTAATTTTCGTTAGACAAATTTCCCTATGCTTAATAATCTACTGCGTGCCGTTGACTTTGGCATTATCTTTGAAAGTAACGACATCAACTCTGCCCTCTTCCATTTCTATTCTTTAGTGTTTAGTTGCCTCAGTCAATCAGTCCCTATTTCTCCCCAAAAAAACATTTCCTCTTGCCCTCCATGGTATAATAAAGAATTAAAATCCCTCCGTAATAATAGAAACAAACTATGGCGTAAGTACTTGCAATCTCGCACTGGCTACGATTTCTCAACCTTTCAGAGTGCAAACTACAATTTCTCTGAACTCTGTAAGTCTCTTTACCACAACTATCTAAGTCAAGTTCAATGTAATATTAAATCCGATCCCAAAAGCTTCTTTAATTTCATTAATGCTAAAAGAAAGTCTGATAACTACCCTTCTACCCTTACATATTTGAATACTAGTTCAGACGATCCCTTAATAATCGCTAACTTATATGCTCAATTTTTTAGTCAATCATTTTCTGATAACACCTCACTACCAGACTCAGATTACTTTTCCTACTTAAACACTTGCACTCAAACTTCACTTTCTTCAATTTTAATTCCCCCTTCTATAGTTGAAGATAAGATTAATAAACTCAAGGTTAAATATACTGGTGGTCCTGATGGCTTACCTTCAATAATTCTAAAAAATTGCTCGTCAACTTTATTACAGCCATTGACCGCTCTTTTCCAGCTCTCAATCTCTCAAGGGATATTTCCTTCTCCTTGGAAATATTCCTATATTATCCCGATCCATAAAAAAGGCCCTAAAAAAGAAATATCTAATTACCGCCCCATAGCTAAGCTGTCGTGTATTCCTAAACTTTTTGAAAGCATAGTCTATGACAACATGCTTTTCCATTGTAAGCAAATTTTCTCCCCCAATCAACATGGTTTTCTTAGTGGTAGATCGACTACTACAAACCTAGTTGATTTTGTCTCCGGCACCATATGCGCCATGGAAGCTGGTAAAGAAGTTGATGTCATCGCAACCGACCTCAGCAAAGCTTTTGACAAAATCTCACACACCCTTATTCTTTTTAAACTTAAAGCACTTGGCTTTCCGCCCCTTCTCATTGCATGGTTCCAATCATATCTAAGCGATCGTCAGTACAATATCCTCTTTAGAGGTATTGAATCTAACCCTATCCTTGCAACCTCCGGTGTTCCGCAGGGAAGTCATCTCGGCCCTCTGATTTTCGTTTTGACTATTAAAGATGCAGACTGCGTCATCAATGATTCTATGATCTCTGTTTATGCTGACGATACAAAAATTTATAGATACATTTCCTCTCCTTCTGATTCCTATCTTCTTCAACAAGATTTAAATAGATTTTCTACCTGGTGCCAGAAGAACTTTCTGGAACTTAATGTTAGTAAGTGTCAAGCTATAACATACTCCCGTAAACGGTCCACTCTCCCTCCTCGTACATACTTTATTAACAATGATGCAGTGACCGTAGTGGACTCATTATATGACCTAGGAGTTCTTTGTGATAAAGAACTTAATTTTAGATCTCATATTACCACCTCTATTAATAGAGCTAACTCTGCACTTGGTTTCGTTAAGCGCTGGTCAAAAGAATTTTCAGACCCCTACGACACTAAATCTCTTTACCTCACATTTGTTAGACCACTTCTTGAATATGCCAGCCAGGTATGGTCACCCTTTTATGTTACTCACTCTCTCCGTATCGAAGCTGTCCAGCGAAGATTCCTTCGTTTTGCACTTCGTGGGCTACCCTGGCTTGATACGCTCCATCTCCCACCCTACGAATGTCGCCTTCAGCTTATTAATTTGCAACCCCTTTATAATCGTCGCAAAGTAGCCGATATTGTATTTATCCATCAGCTCTTAGCTGGTAATATTGATTGCCCTGCGCTTCTCCAAAAAATTGCATTGCAAACTAACCCTAGAAATCTTAGATTAGTGTCACTCTTTGATGTCAACTTTCATCGTACTAATTATGGTAGTAACGAACCAATGACCCGCATGCTCCGTACTTCTAACATTATGCAAAATTCTTTCGACTTCCACTCCTCCAAACACTCTCTCAAAATCTCTCTCTATACCAACCTCAACCACACCAATAACCAATAACTCAATGGATATCTTTGACTTCCATATTAGTTCTTCCTCCCTCCGAACCTCTTTACATAACTCGCCCTAACTCAAAGCCCCAAATCCAAAACCCCACGTTGTCTTTACTTTATGGATTAATCTTTAGGTTTTTGTATGTAAAAACTGGTGGGTGGGCCTACGGGCCCATTTCAATAATAAAATAAATAAAAAAAAAAAAACAAGCAAAAAAAAAAAACAAAAAAAAAAAACAATGAAAAACCCACCATAGAATTAAGTTTAAATTTAAGTTCAGATTTAAGTAGAGATTTAAGGCAAGCTTGTATTAAGCTAAATAAATAAATAAATAAATAAATAAAATTGCAAGCACCAGAAAAAAATCATTGATGGCAATATTTCCCAGTATTTTCGAAAAATATTGACATATTTGATAAAAACTTGGTAATAATTAATAGAAAGTGAACTAGCATTATATGTCACTTAATCTCTAATCTAGTTCCGTTATATCATTTGTTTTATATAAATATTTATTAAAGTTAGACGCGTTGCACCCGCGATAATTTTATGTTGCACCCGCGATTGCTTTATGATCGAAAAATTCGTTGTTTAATTTAGTTTTCTAACTTTATTTTTATTTCTTTAGTTGTTTGGTTATACGTCGTTCAATAAAATGTAAGAAGAATATAATAAATGTTTCTCAATTAACAGACTTTTGGGGTTTTCGTACTATGATCCAGAAAGGTGGGCCAAATTCGTAGCACCCGCGATCGCACTTTGAAACCTTTTTTCCGAAAATCTATTTATTTCATTTAAATTATATAAATGATCCCAAAATTAATAGGTTAAAATGATACCCATCAAGCAATAATTTCATTAAAATAAGTTTGCATTTTACTATAAATATACTCAAAGTGAGTCTAAATGTTGCACCCGCGATAATGGAATCGCCCATCACCTTTCATAACTCATATCTTTAACACTATTCTAACCAGTTCCTGTTACCCTAAGCTTTGGAAAGTGTCTAAAATTATTCCAGTTTCTAAAAAATCAAATTCAAGTACTACAGAATATCGACCAATCTCTATTCTGCCGTTTCTTTCAAAGGCGTTTGAAAAGCTAGTAAGTCAACAGATAACTACTTTTCTAGATACTCATCAACTGCTTACACCTACCCAATCAGGTCTTAGGCCACATCATAGCTGCACAACAGCACTCCTTAAAATTGTGGACGACATACGACTAAAAATAGATAAGAACCTTATAACAACGTTGGTTCTCTTAGACTTCTCGAAGGCGTTCGACACTGTCTCCCACAGAATACTTTTAAGGAAGTTACAACATCTTTTCTGCTTTGAGAGCTCAGCCTTATATCTTATGGAGGAATATCTAACCGAAAGAACTCAGGCGGTTTCTGCGAATTCCAAGTTATCGGAGTTCCTTTTCACTCACGCTGGTGTACCCCAGGGATCAATCTTGGGCCCTCTTCTTTTCACGCTGTTCAATAATGACTTACCTTCGGTTCTCAGAAATTGCGAAATTCACATGTACGCTGACGATGTTCAAATTTATTTGAGCTACCGTATTGGAATGGTTGAAGATGCAACAGCTCGAATTAACGAAGATCTGATCCGTATAGTGCAATGGTCACGATCAAATTTTCTGAAACTCAACTCGAAAAAATGCCAGGCCATTGTTATAAGCAATACTGTTCTTGACACGACAAGTTTACCGTGCGTTGAGTTAGACGGTTCAATTTTAAACTACGAAAAAACAGTGAAAAACTTAGGCGTAACTTTTAATCAAACTCTGACTTGGGATAGTCATCTAGCGCGTGCACTTGGAAGAACTTATGCTACCCTACAGATATTACACCTGTCTGGTGGTTGTCTTCCCATTGCAACCAAAATGACGATTGCCAAAACCCTTGTGTTCCCCGCACAAGGGCATTCAACAACACCGTCCGGTTTATATATGGCTTGCGTCGTTTTGACCGTGTTTCCATGTACGCAATAAATGTATTTGATATGCCCTTAAACATCTAGATTTTTTAGTACTGACTTTTCTATTTAAGCTCATGTATACTAAAAATCCTGGATATTTATTTGAAAAACTTATTTTTCCCGTATCTCAAAGAAGTAAAGTTCTTATTGTGCCTCCTTTTAAATACAGAAACTCTAAACAACAATTTTTTGTGTATGCAGCTTGTCTTTGGAGCTCCCTACCAGCCGATCTGAGAAGGCTTAACAACTACAATGCTTTTGAGATATCTTTGAAAAACCACTTATAGATGCTAAAATTTTTCTAAACTTTTTTTTTTTTTACTAATTAAATTTATTTTAGTTTATCATCATTTATGTACATACATATATCTTTATATTCTGAAATTTGATGCTTTTTTCTTTTTTTCTCATTTCATAATAATTAGTTGTTTTATTTAATTTTATCAACCCAATGTACTAAGTATAACAAAAAAGACACCATGTCTTAATATGCTTACTGTTTTATATCAATAAATACAAAAAAATACAAAAAAAAATATTTATTGACATCGATGTTTGGTCTTCGATGTTGACATCGATGTTCACATCGATGTTGTTTCAATATCGCTCATCCCTATCTGGAAAATACTTTTTGTTTGTGTAATTCAGACGTCAAATTATGAAACCTAATTGTCATCTTCAAATGGAAGCAAAGAAACTGTGATACATTATAAGGAATACACTATACAGTGTATTATAGAGATCAGTGGCTAAGGCTATGTCCTAATTGGCACTCATCGCACGACCGAGCAACGTGCGATGGTCGCTGCATCGCGCGACCACAATATCAAACAATAGTAAACGCAGCGATGTGTCCTAATTAGAACATAAACGCCATCGTCATGTTTGTTTCGAGATCGCTTAAGCTACTTCGCTCAAGCTTTCAAAAAACAAACTCAATACTTGAAGGGGAATGTCCTAATCAGTAGCAAAATTTGTGCGACCGACGCGACAAAAAGTAGTTTGATCGCTTGAAATCAAACCAGTTTGTTTTTGATCGGACGACATAAATAATGGAATTCGAAGAAAATTTAATAAACGAAGTGTTTTTAAACCCAATTTTATGGGACAAACGGCGCGAGTGCTATAAAAATAGATAAAAACTGATAAAGTGTGGGAGAGTGTCTCTTTAAAACTTAAAAAAACAAGTGAGTATAAATTACAATCAAAAAATCTCGTAATCGGTGTGATGATGTTGTTTCATTATGTTCATTTTAATTTTGTGTGTTAAAACCATCAGTGACTGCAATTACCGAATCCATCAGCTGAAATCAAAGTCAGTTTTTCCATTCATTCATACCAACAGTTGTTTAGATAAACAATACATGCAAGAACCTGTTTAGATTGGGAAAATTGAATCCGGACTCGTGAGTCTCATCGTTTCAACATTAAAAATTTTGAGGCGCCTCAAAACATATTCAATATTTTGCATATTAAAATAACAACAAATGAGTCTCATGATTCCGGTGTTTATGTTTTTGTTTTCTTCATGCTTTCTCTTGAACACAAACTGCCATGATGGCGGACTCAATCTTCCCAATGAAAACAGCGAGCATCAAGAAGTGTCTTTAAAACTTCTATGTAAAATTCATGACTCCCAAGAGTATATTATAAAGAATTTGTTTTGTTCTATAACATTACTTGCGTTCCAAAAAATGTTCATGTCTTGATCCTTGAGTTTGTTTTGCATCAGGTCACATCAGCTGTTTTCTCAAAAGGGATTACGAAAAAACAAACAAATCCAGATTGATTCCTCGCGTTCCAATGTTTATTCGCCATGCTATCTAGTTATCCCAAAAATTTTGAGATAACTTGAGTTGTTGTTGGCTCAGCGGTCATCAGCTGTTTTTTAACAAAGGATTACAACAACACAAAGCTATCCGGATAACTGAGAATAACCATAGGAACGTCCCCATTGAGATACGCAGCCGAACGCGCCCATTAAATTTGACGTTTAAATAAATAAAAAAATAATTTTGGAAACAAGCGCTTTGTGCTTTATTTTGATCTTTAGTTTAAAATAATAAATAAGTGAAGTACCTACTAATTGCAAAACCTTATATAATTCAGGTAAATGTGTAATGAGGTCTATTAGTCATTATCGTCTTGTTATTTTAGTGTCAACTTTCTTTTTCAGCAATTCCTAAGCGCTTGTGTTGTTTCATCTTTCATGATATCACGATGTTGATCCTGTGACTGTGCTATAAAATCTGTACGTTGTTCGCAAAGAGTTTAAACTTTAAATTGAAGTTATGTAAATGACGATTGACGACTACGTGTCAATATGGACATATCAACAGTCATAATTTTCATATGGTTATAATATATTTTATACATTTTGTATCATATTATTAAAATAAGAAGTAAGAAGTTCTCTGTGGTCCGTTCCTTTTCTCTAAAATGTTAACAATTGTTAACAATTGTTAACACTGATCGTTCCTAAATTCTCAAATTGTAACATCGTGTAACATTATGACGTCATAAAATCGTTCCTAAACTCAATGTTGAAGTGTCAGAATGTTACACTTTGTAACAATTTCCAACTCATCTCCTCGACATGAATTGAAAGTGTTGATCTGTCAAAAGCAGCTGATTATCTTTTGTTTACTTTTCGTTGTTTGGATTTGGAATTGTTTGCATTTTTGCAAATATGTGTTTTCAATTCAATTGAATTTAGTGTTGTTTTTGAGTTTTAAATTGTTTTATGATAAATTTACTTTTTTTTCGACAATGCATTTTATCAATTCCGTGTTTTTTGTTAAAGAAATTTGTGCTCAAAGTTAGTTTAAGTTAATAGAAATTTAATTTAGAAATTATTTGTATTTATTTTCAATTAATTTTATGCAATAAATTGTTTTTTCTTGATTATTCATTCTAAATGCATTTCGATTTTTTTTTTTTCAACCTTGCCGTTTGACAGATCAACAATATTTTCATCATTGATCGTTCCTAAATGAAATGTTACAAAGTGTAACATTCTTAACAATGACATTCCAACATTTTTTTTTGACACATCAACAATTGTTAACATTTTTAGAGAAAAGGAACGGACCACTGGCGTTCAATGCTGACCTTGTAGGTCGATTGTTTTGTCGAGATGCTTCTACGTTCCGCATGTTGACTCTTTGAAAATCATTGTCTGCTGATATTACTGGTCCATCTTTATCTATAATAACATTATGTAAAAGACAAACTGCCTGCACGACTATCACCGCGTTGTCAACGGACGTCTCGATGGCTTTCAGTAGAATTCGAAATTTCGAAGCTGCAATTCCAAAAGTGCATTCTACTGCGACTCGCGTGGCGGACAATTTCTCGTTGAAAAGCGATTTCGAGTTATCTCCCTGATGTAATTGCCTTCGAGGATAAGGCCTCAATAAAAAGTTTGTAAGGGGAAATGCTTCATCTCCCAGAAACACATATGGAGCAAGTACATTTGAGTTTGGTAAGAGTTCTTGGCCTGGTTGCAGTTGCCATTGTTGATTTCTTGAAAAAAATTTGACGAACTTAACACTCCACCATCGCTATCCTTTCCGTATGCACCAATGTCAATGATTCGAAATCTATAGTTCGAGTCACACACTGCCATGAGCACGATCGAATAAAAGTTTTTGTAATTGAAGTACATACTCCCAGAATTTGCCGGTTTCTTCAATCGGATATGCTTGCCGTCAATACAGCCGCAACAATGTGGAAATTTACCTTTTTGTTTGAACTCTTCCGCTATACACTTGAAGTCTTCAGGGGTAGGAAATTTCATATGTTTATCCTTGAGCCTATTGTTGATACAGCGGTTTTTGAAATTCTAAATGTGAATGCCAGTTGTCGGAAGGCAGTGCCAGTAGATAGATACCTGAAACCCAAAAACAAAATACCACATAAACAACTGGCTAAAGAAATTTTTAAATCTTTTTTTTTCAGAAGAACTTGTGAAAAGTAGATGGAAGGCATTGAGGGATGTGTTCCAGAGGGAGCTTAAAAAGGTGCCAAAGCCCCGATCTGGAGAAGGAGGAAGCCCATCCAGCGAGAACTATCCAGGAAAATGGCCGTATTTTCATTCAATGCTGTTCTTGAAAGATGTAATGACACCTCGGGTTACCCAGCACAACTATTCATGTGATATAGAACAAAGTAACGAGATAAGCATCGAATATGTTGAGATAAGTTCTCAGCCTCATGAACAATCACTTGAAGACACCAATGATTATTTGAACATACAAGAGAGCTATGAAGTCCATGATACACCTCCACTCGGTACATCTCCACTTGGTGCACCTCCACGTGATAGATCTCCACCTCCTCATATTTCTGAGGAAACAGCTGAACTTCCATCAACTTCAAATAAAAGAGCAAGGAAACGAAAGTCCACACTACCGGATATGTCCGAATTTCAAAAACGAATGCTAAAAATTGAAGAAGACAAAATAAAGGCATTCAAGGAAAAACATGCCGATAAGGCCGACAGCGTCGATGAACAAGATGAACTTTTTCTCAAATCGTTGGCTCCTTTTTTCAAAGGGTTGAATCCAGTTAGTAAACTGCGGCTAATGCTATGTTTCCACCAAAGGTTTATCTCAGTTTAGATTAAATAAATCTTTTTGGTGTTTCCACCGCACAAAAAGATTTAAAAAAGATTAAATCTGACAGCACCTTCAAAAATGCAAATTGCATTCGAATTTTTTTTATGAAGTGCGAAAGAGACAGAATGTTTGATTCGAGTCAAACCAAAGAAGAAGAAGTAAAGGAACTGGTATATCGTGGAAACAGTGAAGCATTTTTCAAAATTGTGTGAGTTACACAAACACAATTGCATTGCCCCAGGGTCGCAGTGCAGTTACACGGCTGAAGGCTGGGGCGCTCAAAGGAAGCCAGATTTAAAATAGAAAAAAAAAACAATTGAGATGCTTCCGTCATTTTGCCGAGCTGTAGAAAAGTGTACATAGATTTTATATCAAAAAAATAGTGAAAAAGCCTATTAGAATGAATAAAAAAGTGAAATGAAAGTTAATTTAGTGAATAATTTGAAAAACTTTACTAATAAGAAATATATAAAAAAATTATGTGGTGCTGCATTTAATCATATAAAAACGCCTATAATACGGTGCACGAATTTTTCTTTTCACAGATAAGTTTTCTATCATATTCTACTTAATAAAGTGATGTTTTTTATCGTTGCGTACTTTTAAACTGAAATAAACACTTCTTGACAAAGTTATAAAACCAACAAGATAAATAGGGGCAACAGCAGAAGGGCCTTTAAAAATATTTTATTTAAAGCGTTAAAAAATATTTCTGCACTACGGGCGCTAAACGGATTTGAGCGCCTTGCCATCACCAACAAAAACTAGATCGACCCTGTGCGAGAATTTCTCATTTGACAGATGAGTCTCAACGAAATCAGTGGATTAAAGTATATTTTTGTTTTCAACAAATTTGCTATTTTTATAGTAAATTGCGATAAAATATTGATTTTAAAGTATTCTTAGATAATTTATTCACCTAAATAACATCACTTCACGTTACTTTATATGGAAATAACAGGCAAAACTAACTTGTAAAATAAAATATTTGTATATTCCTTAGTATAGGCGATTTTAGAGGATTTAACGTAGCCACCACATGCTGTTTTATATTTTTTTAAATAAATTATTGACAGTATTCACTATTTTAACCTTAATTTCACTTTTTTATTTACATAGATTAATAAACTTTTTCACTTGTTTAACAAATTGAAATCTCGAAACACTTCCCTTCAGTTCGGCAAAATGACAGATGAATCTCAATTTGTTTTTTTTTTCAATTCTTGCTGCTTCACTCACGTACACTGTATATGTGATATACACCACTTCCTTTACTTCTTCTTCTATAGGTGTGTTTTATTGGGAAAGCTATCCGCAGCACAGTGAAATTTTATAAGAATTACAAAAACAACATCGGCAGCAAAATCGCTGCCGATAAAAGTTAAAGTAGAATCCCGCTGCCGATAAACTTTTGACGTTTGTTCGAGTATCGAACTCAATTGAATAGGATTTTTGTGTGTCGTCATTGGTACGACTGGTACTTTTATGTGTCTCGAATTCTCGATGGCTATGTTCGTAGAGTAGAATTATGTTGAATGAATGGCCCTGTTTAGACTGTAACTTTTCACTTCGTCAAGACCATGTTTTTGTAGAAGAAATCGGTGAAGAGAAAATTTCACCCATAAATTTACGTCATGGTGGCGTAGTGATCAATTACAGTCTAAACAGGGTCGTTTGTAAGTGCATGGTTGTTTTGTTTTAACTTTTCGACAAAATGAAAAAATGATCCTATCCTATGCTATGCTAAAAAAAACGTTGCCTTAAATTAGTTTAAAGTGCAAAATTTAGCATTTTTATTTATAAGTGACAAACAAGATATATTCTGTGGACTGTCAAACGATAATTCGCAAACCACAACATCAAGACGCATTTCACAAAACATTTTTCTTCACATTTTCTTGACATTTTCTTCACATTTTCTTCTATAGGCAGCCAAACAAATTACTCAAGGGAATGGAAGGTCAAAATTCACGATAATTCCTATTTCAAAATTCACTATTCGCAGCTCATATGAAAAGCTCTTTTTGTAAACCTTTGGTCTATATTGACCAGTTTGTAGTTTGTATAGACATGGTTCAAATTTTGATCCGATGCTCAGCAATTTTAAGTCACTGCTTTTGGTGGAAAGGCTACTTGTACAAACGTGGTTCAAGCTTTGATGCGTGGTTCAATTATTTTAGCTCACTGATTTCGGCAGTTTAACTGAGGTTCAACAAGGGTCAAGCTTGAAATTGTTATTACAACATACTTGAACCTTGGAATCATCGTTGCACTTCAGTAGATCCGATAAAATCGATGAGTCACAAATGCTGAACCATGGATCAAATTTTGAACCAGTTAGTACAGCTGAAACTAACTGAAGTTCAAGGAAGGTTCAGGCTTATTTGGCTACTAATGTACTCAGTTAATCCGGTAAAATTGGTGAGTTAAAAAATTTCCAGTGGAAAACTAGGTAAATGCATTAAAATTAGCCATACAATCATGTCCTTATTGTAATTTATAAAATTATCGCTAATAAAGTCATCTACTCCATGTGTATTGAGTCTGTTATTATACGACGACTTTTGAGTCATGACTTTTTTCAAAATTAAATGATTGCAATTGAGAAAACAAAATTTGATTTCACTTTCACAATATTAAATTTCGAAAAATCTCAACTAAAAAGTCTTCGTGTAATAGCAGACTAAATCATGACTTTTTTACTTTGACCATAGTCTACCAACACACCCCTACCCCTTTTTTTTCTTTTATAGCTGCAAAATCAATTTTCGTATCTGAAAATGGCAAATAAAGAAAAAAGGGACACAAACATTTGCTTGAAAACATTAATTATATAAATATATAGTTATATTTCCCATTTAACTTGCAAATATGTAAGTTTTTGTTAATCATTTTGGTTTATTTCTACTTTTAACTTTCACAAAATTCACTTTTGTGTTGTGACAGCTGTTCAGGCGTACCATATTGCAAATACAAAAATATAGGCCGCTGCGGATGCGTTTTTATGGAAATTCCTCACTGTACTATATATAAAATCCCAAAAAAACACGCCTTATGAGTCGAACAATGAAGAACTGAATCGAGTCTCGAATGAATCGTTCAGCACCATGTAAAAATAGGTTAGTTCGATTTGTAAAACTATTTGTCCTAGGAAGATTTAACAAGATTAATTTCTAATCTCCAAGATTTACGAAATATATTTGTATGGTAAATCTTCAAGATTTAAAGAAGATTTGAAGTAAATCTTATTAAATCTCAGATTAGCGTTAGGTGGAAATGTAGCATAAGAAGCAGAATTCAAAATGTAATCGCGGATGAAATTGCATATTCATCAGCTTCAGCTTTTTCTAGAAGCAGCTCTAGTTTTCGTCCATCTCCGGAGCACAATTCGTATGAAAGTTGTAACTACTATCAAAAGCAACAAATTAATTTTGAAAGATCAACTTCTGCAGAATTAAATATTATTGTTCAGGAGGCGGTCGAAAACGATGAAAGTTTAGTTTGATATGCATAAAATAAAAATAACAGAAAACTCGTGCAACACAATAAATAAAATGTGTATTTAACCAGAATAATGGTCTTTTTTATTTTCTTACCTAATGGTTAACAGCAATCTTTCTTCGACACTTATTGGAGTCTTGAAATTGGTCACTTGGTGACAGTGGCTTAGCGTGGGTTTTTGCCGCCCGGGGCGGTGTCTAATTTTGCCACCCCCATAATGTATTCAAAACAAACAAATTCAAAACAAACAAAAAATACAAATTACATATATATACATAGAAATAAAAATGCTACAAAACTTTTCATGCAAAGTTAAATTTATTATTGTCACATATGTATACGAGAACATATCATTATTTTTAAATGTCAGTCAGAAAAAACATTATTATTACACATTTTTTTTAAGTAAAGATACATAGATGGTTGAAAATAAAATTTAATTTTTATATCCTAACAGTGTTGGTGAAATAGTCGAACACAGAAAAGTGGTGGAAAAGTATAAATTATGTAATTTTGGATACAGTTTGTATATAACTTGAACGAAAGACTTTAAAATTTATTTTGGAAAATATAAGTATCATTTTTAGCCATTAAAATAAAAGTCATCTTGATTCAAAACAAAGTAGGTTATTATTCTTTTTTTATATGGTGGCTTTTCAAAAATAGCAAAATGTGGTGAAAAGCGAGGCGCACATCTCTAGTTCTCAAAGAATAAAAATAAGAATAGAATAAACAAACAAAAAATTCTTCTAGTGTAATTTGATAGGAAGTCAAAACCATAACTCATAACTAGTCAAATAACAAATACCTACATATAATTACATTATTGTTATAAAACTATTGGTATTTCGTTTTGGTGTCAAAATTTTTGACTAGTGCACAAATTTTAAAATAAATAAAAATAAAATGTTTGAAGTGCTGTCTCGGCAAATTGCACTCGAAAACTCTTACTTCGAGGAGGTCTTACAAAGAAATGATAAATGACCCATATACAAACATTTTTATAGGTATCAGGAAAAGGAGATAGCTTCATGATAATAAACTTTTTCTTTATTCAAAAAAATCAAACATTTAAAAAATCAAACACTTTGAGAATCAGAATTTTAATTAGACCTACGTGGATGTATATCACAGTACACATATTAAGGGTAATATCATAAGAGTTTTGATTTTTGTTTCTTCTTATCAAAATTTGTGTGAAATGTCAATATTTGTTGTTTTTACGTGTATTTAAGTCATCACATTCCCAGCCATTTTTATTTCTGACATTTTCAATTTTAATTTGTTGTTGTTTTTACGTGTGTTTTCTTCCTCACGTTCACAGCCATTTTTTATTTCCGACTGACAACCTGCGCAGTATAATACCTTAGATTTGTGTACTGTGGTACTGTGGATGTATATGATGTGTATATAATAGCATAAGAACCTTAAAAAAATTTCAAACTTTTCACATGAACAATTTCCGATTACTACATTTCGAGTAGGTATCTTTACAGAAAAGCAAAGTTCAAACGAAGTTTTTTCCCGTTATTTTATTTTGGTAAGACGGCATAATGTTTCAGAATGTAAAAGGAAGAGCAGTCTACTCGTTTTTGTTTGTTTTTTTCTCCGCCTTTCACGTATACTATTTTCTCACTTCATCTCACAATCTGATAAGCGCTATCATTGTATATCCACTCTATAGTATTCTCATGAAACGAGATTTTGTAGGTTGACATCTGGTCGGTGTTTCATGAGTTGTCCGTCTGGCGAATTATTTAAATGAAAGGGCTGTGTTCAGAAAAGTTTTCAATGTGCTACCATTGGGAGTCTAAAATTTAAATTTAAAATATTTAGCTCTATTTGTGGACTTCTTCATTGTGGTTTTCATTCAATAAATTTCTTGAACCGATAGTAGGACTTAACCTTAGGGTTTTTTAATCCGACGAAATCGTAGCCATCCTTTGATGGAATTTGACAGTTTATGGTTTGACAAATTCTCCCTTTACATAAAAGAGTCCATTAGCTTTCATAAGAAAACATATTAATACAAATATTTCTTTTTATTGAAAGGGTTTCTTGTAAGATATATCGATGAGAACCAAAACTTGACATATCCAAGCCAGAAACACTCGTCATAACCAAGCGTGAAACGTAATAGTAAAATTTCTTTTTTATGGAACATTAAATATCAATCCTATATTTTTTTTTAACAATTAAGTTTGGCTATAGTTTATTCTGGTCCGGGTTCCGATTGGTTCCGATCACATCATACATACTTGCCGGAAGGCTCCAAAGTTTTTTGCATGATATAAATGTTGAACTTGAGTTTGCTACCACTCAAGTTGTTGTTGCTGCCTTCAAATATTCAATATTATTCTTTCTATTGTTTAAATGAATTTGATAATAATTTTTGGTTGGTGACATGATTTTTGATTTCAATGCCGCCCGGGATATATTTTGGGAAGGGCAAAATTAATTATCATGCTTATTACGGAATTTACAATGGGAGCGGAAGCAAGGTGGTTTAGCACATTGCGTCGGTATTACAATTGAACGGATAACGATCGGGAGATTCACTTATTGAAATCTGATGTAAAGCATTACTGATCGAGTAGCTTCCTGCCTGGATTGCGAATTCGATAATAGACATATGAATAATTTTCTAAGAGCGCCGAAATTTCACAGTAAAATTTAGTAATTAAATAAAAAAAAAATTAAAATTGCCACCAAATTTGCCGCCCCCCAGCAAGTGCCGCCCGGGGCGGGCCGCCAAAGCATTTAAGTGGTTCTTTTAATTGTATGCGTAACTCGTAAAATAGCGTCAAGCCCGAAAACAAGTATGCCATTTGATTACTTGGAAAAATATGAACATATGCCAGAAAAAGAACTAAAAATCAATGCACCGGTTTTGTTAAAAACTAATTTTTATAAAATTTTGGTAATAAACAAAAATTTGGTGTGCAATTTTGAGTATTTATTATAGTTTCAAAAAATTCATCAACCCGTCTTGGAAATATTGAATTTTAAAATCAAAATCAATTTTTGTATCTGTTAATAGAAATTCGAAAAAACCGTTATATGGCAGGTACGGTTCATAACAGTTTTTGGTATTTTTTTTATTACCAAAAAGTCCTTTTTTCATACCTACAATAACATGCTCATTTTTGCTTTTTATCAAGACCTTTATTATTTCCAAATAGAAAACTACAACCACATCAAAATTCACTTTCATAGTCGCACGATAGTGTTTTTGCGACCACTTACCATGCATGGTAGCGCTTACGAGCTACCGGTATTAGGACACACGAATCAGTAGCGCTATCCGAAAGCGACGCGACCGACCAAAGCTTATCGCTCGGTCGTGCGATGCCTGTCCAATTAGGACATAGCCTTAAACAAAATGGTCGCACGACACAATTTATAGTGAATTTACCTATTTAAAAACCCCTTCCGAAAAAACTACTCCGCAATTAAACCATCACAAATTAAGCTACTTTAATTATCTTTATGACGTCACAAAGTTGATTCTGGATTCAAAGTAGCAGCTGAAATCACGATGTTTTCATTTTGAGTTATCTTTTGTTTGCTTCTCGATCGTTCGGTTTGGAATTGTTCTCATTTTTGTAATAAAAGCTTAATTTAAGTATCCCCCAGATCTGATCCAGATTAGATTATCATAATAAAACAAACAGGATCCCAGTACGACAAGAGTGTTATATGCATATCCCCATTTATCCTTTTGTTTCTGTATTTTCTCTCTACTCTTTCTTCTCCCTATCTTCAATACAAAAAGCCATCTACCTTCAGAGAAAAAACTTATTTTTGCAAAAAAGTCCTAAGGGTGTATGGTCAGAATTAATTTGCAAATCGAAATCCAAAAGCAAAGTCGGATTTTGTGTTGTTTTTGTAATGCATGAACATATGCATATACAATCCAGATCAGATCTGGGGGAAAATATAAAGCCAATATATTTTTAGTTTAATATTTAGTTGATTTTACCGTCGCGTCGATAGTGAGTTTGGAAATTTTTTTTCTACGTTTTGCGACATTTTCTTATCCGATTTGATCGATTTGTAGTAAAGAAATTTGTGCTAGTAAGGAATGATAAAGACAAATTGGTAATATTTTTGCTTAAATATTCTATTTTTTGCTAGAATGAAGTAAAATGAAATTTATTTTGAAAAATGTATGCATTTTATAAATAAATAATCCCACGCCTCTATCCCCCCAGATACCGCACGCGCTGGGGTCCATTTACACCGAGTACGACGCAAATTCGATTGCAAGTCGTATCGGCACTGATTTATGTATTAAAAATTAAATTATGTTAAAATAAAGATAGTTATTATGCTATGTTGTTGCCAGCATAGCACAACAACTTCCTTTTAAAGCGATGTGCAGGATATTATTACTGAGAGATAAGAGGTTGGGTCTGCTTAATACAAGCAGTTACAAAAATTTTAAAAGTAAAAAATAGAAAAAATTAAAAAAAAATAATATTAAAAAAAGGATCTAGCAAAAGCAGATCGCTAGTTGAAAAGTCAAAAAAGTTAAATTATACGTAAAAGTAAAATCTAAAATTTAAAATTTAGAATTGCAAATTAAAATTGAAAAGCATGCTAAAGGCATTTGTCAGGTTAGTAGAGTTAGTAGTTTCAGTTTCTCTCAGTTAAGGTTATAATGAAGGCAAACATTACTTTACTGTATTATTCAAACTAGTTAAATGAGGAACCATAAAGAAGTTTTTTTTGTGTGATCTTGCTATGATTATAGTCGAAAATATTAGAATTTGAATTCACTTCCCTCAACATTCTAGTTACTGGTTCATTTCTACCATAATCAGTTCTGTGAGGGGCTTGATGGAATTGGGGTACTGATCTTAGAGAATGTAAGTTGACGTTAATACTCATTACCTCAAGAAGGGCAGAAGAATCAGTAGCACCAGATAAAATTTGATGCACAAAAATTATGTCAGCCACTTCACGACGTTTTTCCAGAGATTGTAGGTTAATGAGCCGCAACCGATCTTGATATGGGGGCAAGTTGTAGTTGTCAACCCATGGGAGTCCCCTAAGAGCAAAACGGAGGAATCTACGTTGTATTGCTTCGATTCGTTTGACATGAACATGGTGGTAGGGGGACCATACTTGGCTTGCATATTCAAGTAAAGGTCGTACAAAGGTTGTATAGAGAGATTTTGTAACGTAAGGATCCGAAAACTCCTTAGACCAACGCTTGACAAAACCAAGAGCAGAGTTAGCCCTAGCAACTATGTTGTCATAATGGGATCTGAAATTGAGCTCAGTATCACAAATAATACCTAAGTCCTGAATAGTTGTTACTCTTGAGACAAGGTCAAGATTGATATAGTAGTCCCGTGGTGGTGGGCGGGAGCGTTTGCGAGAGTATGTGATTGCTTGGCATTTTCCGACATTAAGTTCTAAATTATTTTTTTGACACCAAACAAAAAAATTATTCAGGTCGTTCTGAAGAGGTAAAGAATCATTAGGCGAAGAAATTGCTCTAAAGATCTTCATGTCATCCGCGTAGATAGAAAGTTCTGATTGCTCAATCACAGATTCCACGTCATTGATCGTTCGAATAAAAATAATCGGACCCAGATGACTACCTTGAGGGACTCCTGATCTTGCAATGAAAGGATCTGATACTGAAGATCTAAACAAGACTCGATATTTACGATTTAACAAGTATGATTCTATCCATTGAACAAAACCAGGAGGAAAACCAAGAGTCTTTAATTTGAACGAGATAATTTTGTGTGAGATTTTGTCAAAGGCCTTGCTAAAGTCTGTGGCAATGACATCAACTTCGTTTTTATTTTCTATTGCATTTAAAGTATAAGAAACAAATTCTGTTAAGTTAGTGGTCGTAGATTAACCTTTGACGAACCCGTGCTGTTTGGTGGAAAATAATGACTTGCAATGAAAATATACATTGTCGAAGACAATACTTTCGAACAGTTTAGGAATGCACGATAATTTGGCGATTGGCCTATAGTTTGCAACATCTGCTTTACATCCCTTTTTGTGAATTGGAATGATGAAAGAATCCTTCCATATTGATGGAAAAATCCCTAAGGAAAGAGATTTTTGGAAAAGAAAAGCCAGAGGCAGGGCCAAATTGGCTGCACATTTCTTTAAAACAATCGCTGGCAAACCGTCTGGGCCGGATGAGAAATCATCCTTAAGATTTTTTATCTTTTCGACCACTTCACCAACATTAATACTAATTGAAACTAATGATGTTCGATTACAACTATTCAAATAGTTGAAGTAGTTTTCATCTGGCTCAAAATTACTATCGGAAAAAGCAAGACCGAAAAAATTGGCAAATAAATTTGTTATAATTTTAGAATCGTTAGAAGAATGATCTAAATAATTAAGAGTAGTAGGATAACCATCAGACTTTTTCTTGAAGTTTATAAATTGCCAAAATCGTTTGGGATCTGTAATTATATCAAATTGCATTTGATTGATATATCTGTCGTATAGCAATTTAGAAAGAGCTGAAAATTCATTGTACGCATGTAGATAAAGGGAGTAGTCACTGTCAGTTCTAGATCTTAAATATTTTTGCCAAAGGCCGTTTCGCGAGTTTCGGAGTGTACGCAGCTCCTTTGAATACCACGGAGGTGACGATGATGTATTTTTCTGGGGTCCATAAGGTACAGATAGGAAAAAACATTCAAAAATTGCTGAATAAAAGTTAGTGGTGAGTATATCAATACAATTGTTTGAGTTTGAATTAAAAATTAAATCAAAATTTATATTACATAGAAGTTCGTTGAGTTTGACAAAGTCAACCTTCCGAAAATTGAAACGATATGTACTCTCAGACTCAATATTCATATTTACATGTTCGAAAGCAAAAATTAAAGATAACGGCGGATGAAAGAGGTCTATGGTGGAAAGAACCTGGCTACTTTCCTCAACGCTGCAGTTGTTAGCATCATTAGCAAAAATAAGATCAAGCTGCCTATTCAGATTGTTTTTAATATCACTAATCTGACAAAGACCAGAATCAGTCATATTGTCCGTAAACAATACTTCTTTTTGAGTTGTAGCATTCTCAGCAACAAAGTGAGAGTCATCTTCAGATCGTGACCATGTCAGGTTAGGAAGATTAAAATCACCCAAGACCAATAAGCTGTCGTGCACCTCCATTGTCTCGCACAAAAAGTCAATTGCATTAATTATAAGTTGATAACTATCAATTGGGCTACAAGGTCTCAAATAGCAGCACAATACAAAAATGCTTTTTTGTTTGACATTTATTTTAACACAGATCAATTCAATATTCTCGGTGTTAGGGATGTTAAAAAAGGAACTGTCAAAATTAGTGTGTACTGCTATGAGAACACCTCTTCCAGTCTGTTCCATCAAGTTCAAAAGACCATCCTTTCGGTAAACATTAAAATCAGATGTAAAAAACTCATTATTATTAAAATTACTATTTAAATTAGTCTCGGTTAAAGCGAAAACATCGAAAGGAAGTTCTTGTGACTTTAAGAATACATCGCGGGCTTTAGAACGAAGTCCCCTTACATTTTGATAATAAAGGGACAAACATTTCAGTTTTTTGGAGCTGTATTTAAGTTATTGCTTGAAACCTTGTTATTGCTTTCGAAGTGCTGATAAAAATTCTTTTCAATAAATTAAATGAAATCATAATTTATTCTTGATTTGTAATTCCAAATCTATTTCGACTTTTTTTCATCATTTGTTTGACATATCAGCCATATTTTTAGCTTTTGTCGTTCTTAAATGAAAAGTTACTCAAAGTTACTTTTTTAAATATGACATTGCAACTCTTGTTTTTGACACATTAACCACAGCTCACTAGAGAAAAATAAAAGAATGCTCCACTTTGCAAATAATGTTATGACATTTCAGATTAAGAAATTGCAAATAACACTTAATATCACAAACCAAAACTGCCACCCACGATTGCAGAGATTAACATGAAAAGCAGCATATGGATACAAAAGAAATAAATAATTTAATTTCTAGAAAAAAAATCAACAAAATGGCAAAATTTATGTCAAATATCTGTGTCAAGATATGATTGCAGAGATATTCCTGACATCCAATCAAGAGATGAAACGGAGTGACTCCATTAAGTGCCTTTCATATGAGCTGCGAATAGCGAACTGCGAATTGCGAATGGTCGTGAGTTTTGACATTTCTTTCACATGAGTGGTCGCGGACAGACGCGAATAGTCATAGAAAATAAACTAGTGAAATGGGGCTGACAAAATTTGAGATTAAATTCGAGCGAATTTTTCATTCGAAGATTTGTGGAATGCGTCTTAATGTTGTGGATTGCGAATAAGTGTTTTGCAGTTCACAGCAAATACCTCGGTGGTCGCGTAGAATATAAAAAAATGTTAAATTCAACAATTTAAACTAATTTTTGTTCGTGTTTTCTTTTTAAAATTGTAGATAGGATCGTTTATTCACTTTTTTGAAAAGTTAAAACTTGATATTTGCGCTTGGAATTGCCTAAATAAATTTATTCGCATTCGCAGTTCGCAGCTCATGTGAAAGGCACTTTAGATATTTAATGTCAAGACGAGCATTCTGAGAGAAATTATCTATTGTGGAGTCGGGGTGTAAGGAATTCACTCCACTTACCAAATACCAAAACCATTAAATATCAAACGAAAACTACCTTACCTATTCGAGTTTACATAGTTCTACTTACCTACAACAAACAAAATGTTTCGAAACGGAACCGTGAGCCCATATCCGCAAGAGAAAGTTTTATTTACCATCTTACCACATACATTCCGATTCAACCGAATAGACACACAAATGTTCAAAAGAACTTTGTCCATTTTTTTGTTTTTGAAATATTGTGCATCAATTGGCCTTACTAATAATCAAACACAAATGTCGACTATTAGCTAACTGTGAGGTTAAAATAAAATGTATAGCTTAAACGGAATGCTACCAATAAAGAATTTTACCCTTTTGCTAACAAAATCCTCAGACTTCCCTTGAATCTACTACAATTTGCATCAAATTCCATCAAACAAAACCGCACACTACAATAACACAAGTGAAAACATAGAAGAAGAAATACACAAACACAAATGCGTTGACACAGGGTCGGCGTGCAGTTATACGGCTAAATTCTGGGGCGCCCAAGGAAAGCAAGATTAAAACAAAGAATATTATTGAGGTGCTTCTGTCAATTTTGCTGAGCTATAGGAAAGTGTGTAGATTTTAAAACATTAAAAAAGTAAAAAAAACTTTTCAAACTAAATAAAAAAGTGAAACAAAAGTAAATACAGTGAATACTGATATTTAAAAAATATATATGTATGAGACAACATGCTTTAAGAATATATCATTCAAAACGTTGAAAAAACTCTGCGCTTCAGAAACTAAATGGATTTGAGCACCTTGCCATCACCAACAAAAATGAGGCCGATGAATCTCTACTAAATCTACTTGATTGAAGTATATCAAAGGGCACGGTAGTGCCCAGCCAAGTTCGCGGCACTACACCCTTTTTATAGGAACAAACTCAGGCGATTTTCAATCAGAAGAACTTGTGAAAAGTAGATGGAAGGCATTGAGGGATGTGTTCCAGAGGGAGCTTAAAAAAGTACCAAAGCCACGATCTGGAGAAGGAGGAAGCCCATCCAGCGAGAACTATCCTGGAAAATGGCCGTATTTTCATTCAATGCTGTTCTTGAAAGATGTTATGACACCTCGGGTTACCCAGCACAACTATTCATGGGATATAGAACAAAGTAACGAGATAAGCATCGAATATGTTGAGATAAGTTCTCAGCCTCATGAACAATCACTTGAAGACACCAATGATTATTTGAACATACAAGAGAGCTATGAAGTCCATGATACACCTCCACTCGGTACATCTCCACTTGGTGCACCTCCACGTGATAGATCTCCACCTCCTCATATTTCTGAGAAACAGCTGAACTTTCATCAACTTCAAATAAAAGAGCAAGGAAACGAAAGTCCACACCACCGGATATGTCCGAATTTCAAAAACGAATGCTAAAAATTGAAGAAGACAAAATAAAGGCATTCAAGGAAAAACATGCCGATAAGGCCGACAGCGTCGATGAACAAGATGAACTTTTTCTCAAATCGTTGGCTCCTTTTTTCAAAGGGTTGAATCCAGTTAGTAAACTGCGGCTAATGCTATGTTTCCACCAAAGGTTTATCTCAGTTTAGATTAAATAAATCTTTTTGGTGTTTCCACCGCACAAAAAGATTTAAAAAAGATTAAATCTGACAGCACCTTCAAAAATGCAAATGGCATTCGAATTTTTTTATGAAGTGCGAAAGAGACAGAATGTTTGATTCGAGTCAAACAATGAAGAACTGAATCGAGTCTCGAATGAATCGTTCAGCACCATGTAAAAATAGGTTAGTTCGATTTGTAAAACTATTTGTCCTAGGAAGATTTAACAAGATTAATTTCTAATCTCCAAGATTTACGAAATATATTTGTATGGTAAATCTTCAAGATTTAAAGAAGATTTGAAGTAAATCTTATTAAATTTCAGATTAGCGTTAGGTGGAAATGTAGCATAAGAAGCAGAATTCAAAATTTAATCGCGGATGAAATTGCATATTCATCAGCTTCAGCTTTTTCTAGAAGCAGCTCTAGTTTTCCTCCATCTCCGGAGCACAATTCGTATGAAAGTTGTAACTACTATCAAAAGCAACAAATGAATTTTCAAAGATCAACTTCTGCAGAATTAAATATTATTGTTCAGGAGGCGGTCGAAAACGATGAAAGTTTAGTTTGATATGTATAAAATAAAAATAACAGAAAACTCGTGCAACACAATAAATAAAATGTGTATTTAACCAGAATAATGGTCTTTTTTATTTTCTTACCTAATGGTTAACAGCAATCTTTCTTCGACACTTATTGGAGTCTTGAAATTGGTCACTTGGTGACTGCACTCTGCTTGTATTTGCTTGCAGATATAATCGAATGTTGCTGTCGACATTCTGGTATATTGATAGAACAGATCCTCTTGACTTCGCAGTTCTTTGTACAAATGATGAAACTCTCCGAGCTCTGACCGTTTCTTATAACGGGTGATTTTTTAGCTGGTTTGGTTTTGGCAACACTGGCTTTGACAGCTGACGTGTGTTTAGTACCTTGTGTCACTGTCAAACAGCTTCAGTTTGGTTTGCAATTTAACCATGGATCGTCTTACAAATGAACAACGCTTGCAAATTATTGAATTTTACTATCAAAATTCGTGCTCGGTTCGAAATGTTCATCGCGCGCTGCTTCCATTTTATGGTCGGCATTCTCGACCTTCTGAGCAGTCTATTCGGAAGATTGTGACCAAATTTCGCACCAAATTTACTTTGTTGGACATTAAACCACCAACACATTTACGTACTGTGCGTAGTGAAGAAAATATTGCGGCCGTATCAGCTAGTGTGACAGAAGACCGCGAAATGTCGATTCGGCGCCGTTCCCGAGCTACCGAGCGATGATAACAAACTTTTTTTTGCCCGAAATGGAAGTTCTTGACTTGCATGATATGTGGTTTCAACAAGACGGTGCCACATGCCACACAGCACGCGAAACAATGGCGCAATTGCGAGGCGAGTTTGGTGAACAGTTAATTTCACGTTTCCGGCCGGTCAATTGGCCGCCTAGATCGTGCGATTTGACACCATTAGATTATTTTTTGTGGGGGTATGTCAAGGCTAATGTCTATAGGGACAAGCCCGCTTCGATTGACGCACTGGAAGCCAACATCCATGCATTCATTCGTGAGATACCGGCCGATATGTGTGAAAGAGTATGCCAAAATTGGACTCAGCGGATGGGCTACCTGAGACGCAGCCGCGGTCAACATTTGCATGAAATTATCTTTAAACATTAAATTGCAAGGTTCAAACTATCGATTCAAATAAATATTTCATTCATTTTTTCGAATTTTTTGTGTTTTTTTTCTTAAAAAAAGTTCTAAACCTCTTAAAAAATCACCCGTTATATTTCATTTGCAGGTTTTCTTTTTTTTATAAGAGGTTCTTCAGTAAAAGCGGACAACCAAATATTTTCAAATAAAAAAACGGCATCTTCACTCCTGGAAGCCATTTTGATTTCATCATTTCTTTTTCATTTTGACAGCTTATAGAAATAAAATGCACAACTGAATCGTACGTACTTGCTCTTATGTTCAAGTTGCTTGTAATTTAACAACTTTTAAAATATGCAAGTAGTTATAGAAAAAAATATAAAAAAATATACAAAAAAAAGCATTTAAGTGGTTCTTTTAATTGTATGCGTAACTCGTAAAATAGCGTCAAGCCCGAAAACAAGTATGCCATTTGATTACTTGGAAAAATATGAACATATGCCAGAAAAAGAACTAAAAATCAATGCACCGGTTTTGTTAAAAACTAATTTTTATAAAATTTTGGTTATAAACAAAAATTTGGTGTGCAATTTTGAGTATTTATTATAGTTTCAAAAAATTCATCAACCCGTCTTGGAAATATTGAATTTTAAAATCAAAATCAATTTTTGTATCTGTTAATAGAAATTCGAAAAAACCGTTATATGGCAGGTACGGTTCATAACAGTTTTTGGTATTTTTTTTATTACCAAAAAGTCCTTTTTTCATACCTACAATAACATGCTCATTTTTGCTTTTTATCAAGACCTTTATTATTTCCAAATAGAAAACTACAACCACATCAAAATTCACTTTCATAGTCGCACGATAGTGTTTTTGCGACCACTTACCATGCATGGTAGCGCTTACGAGCTACCGGTATTAGGACACACGAATCAGTAGCGCTATCCGAAAGCGACGCGACCGACCAAAGCTTATCGCTCGGTCGTGCGATGCCTGTCCAATTAGGACATAGCCTTAAACAAAATGGTCGCACGACACAATTTATAGTGAATTTACCTATTTAAAAACCCCTTCCGAAAAAAACTACTCCGCAATTAAACCATCACAAATTAAGCTACTTTAATTATCTTTATGACGTCACAAAGTTGATTCTGGATTCAAAGTAGCAGCTGAAATCACGATGTTTTCATTTTGAGTTATCTTTTGTTTGCTTCTCGATCGTTCGGTTTGGAATTGTTCACATTTTTGTAATAAAAGCTTAATTTAAGTATCCCCCAGATCTGATCCGGATTAGATTATCATAATAAAACAAACAGGATCCCAGTACGACAAGAGTGTTATATGCATATCCCCATTTATCCTTTTGTTTCTGTATTTTCTCTCTACTCTTTCTTCTCCCTATCTTCAATTCAAAAAGCCATCTACCTGTCAGAGCAAAAACTTATTTTTGCAAAAAAGTCCTAAGGGTGTATGGTCAGAACTAATTTGCAAATCGAAATCCAAAAGCAAAGTCGGATTTTGTGTTGTTTTTGTAATACATGAACATATGCATATACAATCCAGATCAGATCTGGGGGAAAATATAAAGCCAATATATTTTTAGTTTAATATTTAGTTGATTTTACCGTCGCGTCGATAGTGAGTTTGGAAATTTTTTTTCTACGTTTTGCGACATTTTCTTATCCGATTTGATCGATTTGTAGTAAAGAAATTTGTGCTAGTAAGGAATGATAAAGACAAATTGGTAATATTTTTGCTTAAATATTCTATTTTTTGCTAGAATGAAGTAAAATGAAATTTATTTTGAAAAATGTATGCATTTTCGAAGTGCTGATAAAAATTCTTTTCAATAAATTAAATGAAATCATAATTTATTCTTGATTTGTAATTCCAAATCTATTTCGACTTTTTTTCATCATTTGTTTGACATATCAGCCATATTTTTAGCTTTTGTCGTTCCTAAATGAAAAGTTACTCAAAGTTACTTTTTTAAATATGACATTGCAACTCTTGTTTTTGACACATTAACCACAGCTCACTAGAGAAAAATAAAAGAATGCTCCACTTTGCAAATAATGTTATGACATTTCAGATTAAGAAATTGCAAATAACACTTAATATCACAAACCAAAACTGCCACCCACGATTGCAGAGATTAACATGAAAAGCAGCATATGGATACAAAAGAAATAAATAATTTAATTTCTAGAAAAAAAATCAACAAAATGGCAAAATTTATGTCAAATATCTGTGTCAAGATATGATTGCAGAGATATTCCTGACATCCAATCAAGAAATGAAACGGAGTGACTCCATTAAGTGCCTTTCATATGAGCTGCGAATAGCGAACTGCGAATTGCGAATGGTCGTGAGTTTTGACATTTCTTTCACATGAGTGGTCGCGGACAGACGCGAATAGTCATAGAAAATAAACTAGTGAAATGGGGCTGACAAAATTTGAGATTAAATTCGAGCGAATTTTTCATTCGAAGATTTGTGGAATGCGTCTTAATGTTGTGGATTGCGAATAAGTGTTTTGCAGTTCACAGCAAATACCTCGGTGGTCGCGTAGAATATAAAAAAATGTTAAATTCAACAATTTAAACTAATTTTTGTTCGTGTTTTCTTTTTAAAATTGTAGATAGGATCGTTTATTCACTTTTTTGAAAAGTTAAAACTTGATATTTGCGCTTGGAATTGCCTAAATAAATTTATTCGCATTCGCAGTTCGCAGCTCATGTGAAAGGCACTTTAGATATTTAATGTCAAGACGAGCATTCTGAGAGAAATTATCTATTGTGGAGTCGGGGTGTAAGGAATTCACTCCACTTACCAAATACCAAAACCATTAAATATCAAACGAAAACTACCTTACCTATTCGAGTTTACATAGTTCTACTTACCTACAACAAACAAAATGTTTCGAAACGGAACCGTGAGCCCATATCCGCAAGAGAAAGTTTTATTTACCATCTTACCACATACATTCCGATTCAACCGAATAGACACACAAATGTTCAAAAGAACTTTGTCCATTTTTTTGTTTTTGAAATATTGTGCATCAATTGGCCTTACTAATAATCAAACACAAATGTCGACTATTAGCTAACTGTGAGGTTAAAATAAAATGTATAGCTTAAACGGAATGCTACCAATAAAGAATTTTACCCTTTTGCTAACAAAATCCTCAGACTTCCCTTGAATCTACTACAATTTGCATCAAATTCCATCAAACAAAACCGCACACTACAATAACACAAGTGAAAACATAGAAGAAGAAATACACAAACACAAATGCATTGACACAGGGTCGGCGTGCAGTTATACGGCTAAATTCTGGGGCGCCCAAGGAAAGCAAGATTAAAACAAAGAATATTATTGAGGTGCTTCTGTCAATTTTGCTGAGCTATAGGAAAGTGTGTAGATTTTAAAACGTTGAAAAAACTCTGCGCTTCAGAAACTAAATGGATTTGAGCGCCTTGCCATCACCAACAAAAATGAGGCCGATGAATCTCTACTAAATCACTTGATTGAAGTATATCAAAGGGCACGGTAGTGCCCAGCCAAGTTCGCGGCACTACACCCTTTTTATAGGAACAAACTCAGGCGATTTTCAACCCCCCTCTAACTTAAGTACCAATAAAGTCAGAAGCTTCAAATTCGAAGTATTTGCTGAGCTGATCAAACACAGTTGGCTCACCGAATTTCAACTCTTTAGCGTTAGTAATTCCCGAGATATATGACTTCAAAAATCGCAAAAACAGCAACGGTAGGCCTTGTGGTGCATACAAAGGAAAAAATCGAAAATCTTCAATTTTCTATCCAGGGGGCCTGGCACCAACCAACTTTCTTAAAAATTCTTATAAATTATGTAGAGCACTTCCGATTGTTATAGAACGATGAAAATAAGTAGGTTGGTAGGGCTTGAAGTACTTAGTAAGAAAAATATCGAAAAATTGGAATTTTCCATTCAGGGGGCATGGCATCCACCCACATTCTCAATTGTTGTAGAATAATGTAAATTTGTAGCTCGGTAAGGCTTCAAGTACTTTGAAAGAAAATAATCGAAATTTTCCATTCAGGGGGCGTGCCATCCACCCACTTTATCAGAATTTCTATTATTTATATGGAGCACTTTCGGTTGTGTTAGAATTATGAAACTTTGTGGCGCGGTAGGCCTTGATTTTCACCTAACAAAATAAATCTTTGTAAAAGGGAGTGAAATCACAACAAAAACATAAATGTTAAAAAAAGAGCCAAGTTCTTATATGTACAAGAAACCTGTGCGTAAAAAGTCTGCCAAAAAAAGTAATGAGATCTAAAACATATGCCAAGTTTTAAGTTCATGAAGTTTAATATTTGATATTAATCTTAAGAAGAGTAATATCGAAACAATTCCAAATCATGACCGAAATTTGATATTTAATGATTACTGATTAAAATTTGGTGGATTTACTTGGCAAGTTTTCTCTTAATTACTTGCTTAATCACAAATTTAAAATGTATGAAAACTTGACCAGTAAACCCTCAAAATTTTAATCAGTAATCATTAAATACCAAATTTCTGTCATGATTTCGAATTGCTTTTCAACACCATTTTGCTTTTCATCATCTATTTTGCAAAGCAAACTTTGTGCATTTATGTGGCATACTCGAAAGCCAGTGCCGAGATTCAGCTAATTCGAAACCGCAGGGAGTGAGTGAGATGAGTCACTTTTCGTCGAAAATCGATGCAGTTAGCAAAAGTGAGTGAGTGAGCGAGTGAAATGAAATGTCAGATTACTCGCCAGATATTTCCGCAGTGACTTGGTGTATGTGTTGGTAAATTTCCATTTTTGGATAGGTATGTGTGCTTTGCTCAAGAATTCCTATTCATGGATAGGAAATGAAATAAAAAACAACAATGTAGATAAAAACAACTACCCTTTTATTGATTGTAAAATCTTATTTTATTATCATAATGCACATAATGTATAATAGAATTATATTTCTCAAGAGTGAAAACTCACATTCATCTTTAATAACGACAAAAAAAAAAATTGATACAAAAGATACTCCATTATTAATATTTCAATGTTTACATTGTTTTATTTGTTATTTCATTTCGCGTCCATTATAGCCTATTGAATAGACCTTTTAAAAAGGAACAATTACGTGCAAGGGTTTTTATTATTGAATATATTTGTTTGGCCCATAGGCATGCTAAAAACCGAAAATGCTACTAAATTCACCCATGCGTTTCTGAGAGAATGGTCACACTTGCCACTTTTCAGTATTTTTGGTAAAACTCGAAAACTTAGCCGAATTTGACAATTTTACATATAATACTTTTTGTTCAAAATTAAATTTTCTATCAAAATGGATAGTTTGGAAAATTTCTTAAAAAAAATTAAGCAGGAAAAGTAAACAAAAACCAACATAAAAAAAATCGAAATCAAAGATTTTTAATTTCTTTTCTAAATTGCGCATAACTTTTTTCGGAGCAAAGATACGCTCAAGACATGAACAACATAAACTGGAGTCTTAAGGCTTTAATATGACATGTTAAAAAAGCCATATTATTTAAAAATTTACAGAGATATAGCCATTCAAACTTTACCATTTCTTATCATTTTCCGCAGTTTTTGCCCGAAAGTCTATTTTTTGGTACTTTATGGCAAATTTAACGTTCCTAGCACCTAATACCAAATCTTATGTTAATCGGACCAGCCGTTCGGTGTGTAGGTCTGAACGCATTTAAAAACAGCCAAAAAACGAAATTGCGAACTTTCATCCTTTTTATAAATTCTCTATAGTTCTAATGTCATATTATATCAAAATTTTGATTTCGAACATTTTTACGAAAGTGAAATTTGCCATATTGTACCGAAAAAGGGACTTTCGGGCCAAAACTGAGAAAAATTATAAGAAATGATAAGGTTTGCATGGGAATATCTCTGTCAATTTTGAACAAATATTAATTTTTGAACATGACATATTAAGGCCTTTAGTCTCTACTTTGTTTTGTCTGTGCTTGTCTTGACCCTATCTTTGCTTAAAAAAAAGTTATGCACAATTTATTAAAAAATTTAGATATCCTTGATTTTTAGATTTTTTTTAAGTTGGTTTTTGTTAACTTTTCCTGCTGAAATTTTTTTGTAAAATTTTTTGAACTATCTATTCCAATAGAAAATTTAATTTTGAACAAAAAGTATTATGTGTAAAATTGTCAAATCCCGCTTAGTTTTCGAGTTACACCAAAAATACTGAAAAGTGGCCAGTGTGACCATTCTCTCAGAAACGCATGGGTGAATTTAGTAGCATTTTTGGTTTTAAGCATGCTTATGGGCCAAACAAACATATTCAATAATAAAAACCCTTGCACGTAATTGTTCCTTTATACCTCTCATTTTCCGGTCTATGCAATAGGCTATTAGGGGTGATGTGAAACAGAATATCAAACGTACGAGTGTCACAAGGAGGTTGAATTTGGCTCTATTATATTTATTCTTTGTCTCATGTTCGAAACTAAATTCGAACTTACTCATTTCACTTAAAAAGCTGAATCACTTTTGCGAGTGAAGTGAGATGAGTCGGCGAGTTAGGCGCAGTGTTGCCAGAAACACCGATTTATCGTAATTCTCCCGATTTTCAGACTTGTTTCTGATACACCGATTTTTGATCGAAATATGACACTTTTCCCCGATTTTCAATAATTCTTAAGCTGAAGTAAGCCTATCTACCATTGCAATTTATGTTTCTTGTTTGCTCAATTGCTGAACACGACCAAGCTCGTCGTGTATGTGTCTCTGTCATATAATTTCTTAAAAGTTTTCTTCTTCTTCTTAATTTTCTATTTGTTTTTATTTTGGGTTTTGGAAACTGGCTGCGTACATGCGTCAGAAAATTACTTTCTAAAGAATACTTGAAGTTCAAGGAATGCAATTGTTTGAACCTAAAAGTATCTGATTGAATATGTATTCAAAATAATTAAAATTAGCACTTTATTTAATTGAATCAAAATAAATATATTCAAAATAATGATAATGAACTTAAATCTTTGGAGAATTTGTTGTCTTATTATCTACGTTTTCCTTTCTAAGCTAGCAAGTTGCACAAACAGTGGAATTTATAAACTTTTTCTAACTCTAGACATCCGACCAACTCCAAAAAGATATACCTAAGTTTTGTTCACCTTAAGTTGTCCAACCTTGACAACGGAATTGGTTGCGTAAGATTTGACTAACTTGACATTTTATTTAATTAAATAAATCATATTTCCAACTACTGAAAACTTTTAAGAAAATGGGTATCAACAAAATCATCTAAGAAATCTAATAAATGAGGCTGTAAATATTTAAACATATAGCACCAATGGTGCTGCACCATATACAAGACTACTAAATACCTAAGGGAAATATTTATTTTTGATTGTGGAGTCTTACGTACCTACTTGTTTACTAACAATATTACATTTAAAAATGAATTTAACAAAGTTGCTTCTTGAAAAAAATTACTTTTCACCTTCAAACAATTTTTTTCAAAAGGAATATGATTTTGTTTACTTTACAATCTGAAAAAAAAAATATTCGGAAAAAAACTAGTTTTTTTTATAAAAATGGAGGTGCTTTTGAGACCTGGCATGACTTGAGGTTTAAAGCTGTTTTCCCGATTTACACCGATTTCTAGAGTGGCAATCTCCCGATTTCAGAAAATATTTTCTGGCAGCACTGGCTTAGGCGAGTCATCTCATCTCACTCGTTGAAATAGCTGAATCTCGGCACAGTTCCTTGTCGACTCAAAACTTTAATCATGGCATGTATATTGCTAGCAGCCATTTTCCTAAGAGAAAATTCGCAAAGAAGAATTCTGTGGCCACAAGCAATAACCGCTTAAGTCTGAAAACTAACTTATTGGGAAAAGCACTTTTAACTTTCAATTCGAGATTTGAAAAAATTCCAAAAATCTATGTTACAAATTGATACATATTTTTAAAATATAGTTTTAATATTAGTAAATAAACATTTTTTTGTTTATAAATAAGCTTATTTGCAATAGTTATTGCCAAAAACGTGTTTTAAGCTGTTATTGCTTTTATAAATAATTACCATCTCATTCACTTACATCACTTAAGCGGTTATTGCAAATCAAAATTTTAGTTCACTGGCATCTTATAACGATGTAAGCTGTTTTTAAAAATTTAATCTCTTATGTCTTTCATATGTAAGCTATTTTTGTAGAGAGAGTAGTAATGTAACAAAATTAATTTTTTTTTTGTTAGAAACAGAAAAAAAAACTATGTTACGTATTGCTAAAAAGAGTTTAATAATCGATTTTCATAGGAAGTAACGGCATCTTAATCAACTTCAATACATAAATTAACTGACATAAATGCATAAATACCAGGTTTGGGCATATTGAAGGCAAAGGGCGTACGCAAGCGGGGGTAGGGAGGGGCGCTTGCCCCCTAATCAAGATATTTTTCATACATTTCATCCAATTTGTTTTCTGTTGAATCTTAAAGCTAGATTTCTTTGCTAATACCAATTTTTTAATGAGTTTCGCTCCCCTCCCTGGCCGACATTAGGCGCTTTCCCTTGATTAAGAGCTCAGGCTATTTTATGTACATCTAGATTCATTTGATAGTCTATTCTTCCAATCTTGCCAATTTAGTTTTGCAACACAATTTTTTTGAATCTGCATTTCCACGATGGTTTTTATTTCTGAAATGTTCAGAAGTCGAAAAAGTCTTGAAGAATCATTTCTCTTTGCTTAATTAAGGTTTTAACTCTAACAACCCGACAAAATAGAGCCAGTTGATGACAAAATATATATTTCATTATTTTTCTCTTTCTACGACTGCATGATGTTGGTTCTTAGAACTTATGTTCTACTATTTAAATGGAAAAGCTAGCGTTCGGTAAGACAGAAAAGCAGCTCACAATTGAGCTTGTCTTCCAATTTTAAAGAAAAACAAAAAGATATAATTTCCACAGATTTACCAACCATAATACAAGTAGATATCCCTCAACGACAGATATTGTGTTAAAGTATTGCAAGTACCTAGTACCAATAGCAAAAAATCGCTTTCGTAGACTGGAAAGTTATTTGGAAAGGCTTTCACACTATCCGAATCACTCCCAGATATTTTTCCAGCTGAAATACTAAGGTACCTACTACCGATCAGTTTGTGTGAATTTCTTATATGAAACTATAACGTAACTTCTTTCTCATAAGTGATCTTAGAAAACAAAGAAAAAGAGTGGATCTGACGAACAAAATGTTCTCACAAATTTTGTGCAATTATTCGTCAGAAGCGGATGTATGAATTGGAATTTCAATAAACTTTTGAATAAAATCCATTGATCTATTGTGACAATTCCATTCACCAAACGCATAGACTGTAAATGCTTTCATAGTTACTAGCAGCAGAATTGTCCATGAGATTACGCATCCACTGTAGCCATAGCCAGAGGCATTTTTGGTTTTATATTCAGGTTTCTGTCCCATTCCCATCTGTAATCTGCACTAGATAGTCATCAGGATAATCTAAGTTGAAATTAATTTCTGAAACCTTGATATTATTAGAATCAATCAGATGGCCTGAAATTTGGACAAAATCATCAAAATTGAAGTGGAACAAGTGTGGTTCTGGACTTACATTGCCACCAAACATTTGAAAAGAATATTTAGATTTGTTGTATATTGTTGTTTTGAATATCTATTCATATGAGATATGTCGATACAAATTTTCTTTAATTATTTTCTTTTGTTTAACAATAAGTGATTGTCCCCTTTTTCTAGATATCTTGAAGATCAGTACCTCGTGGCATAATGGTTAGAGCGTTAGACTGCCATGCCGAAGGTGTGGGTACGATTCCCACCCATGCAACCTAAAAACAGAAATCTGTTATCCGAGGTACTGCCTCTTGCGAGGAACTGACAAATCCTCCAAGAGTTTACTGGTCATGAATAAGTGCTTCTCATCTAGCCGTTCGGACTCAGCAAAAAACTGTTGGTCCCCTCCATTGAGGGACCTACAGAGTTGTAAGTCACTAGGCCCCGGTTCTCCACGAGCTATCGCGCCACCCAATTTATTTAACTTTAATACATATTTAACCTGTTTTAAAATTTCAAAAAAATCAAATTTATGATTCACCATTTTGAGAACATGTAACTTATACTAATTTATAAATTTTTGTTTGAGGTAGTCAAAATTTGTTTTAAATTCTTCAATATTATAATCTGCCACTTTACTATTACCCTTCAAAAAACACTTAAGTTCATTGAAAATTCTCTCATGCATTCGAGATAACAGCTTAAGTCCATTTAATTCTCTGTATGTGAGAATTTTCAATTTGCAAGAGTAGCTTAAGTAACATAAGATTTCTAAAAATACAAACAAAAATTTGCAAAAATGACTTAATTAATTTTAGTATCGATGAAAATATCTTTTTCGTTTTGCAATAAGCGCTTAAATCGAAATAAGTTGTTTTTGACTCCTATACACATTTCTGTGTTTGGAGGGGTTTTCAATTTAGAAAAGCAGCTTATGTCAATATAAGCCGTTATTATAAACTGCATTATATTTTTTGTGAATTCTTATTTGAGTTAAGCGTTTATTGCATATGTTGCTTAGAGTGAAAATGACTTAAGCGGTTTTTTCATATTGGGTTTATTTTATGAAAAAAGTGGTTAAATTACAGGGGATTTTTTTCAAAAGTGCAATGAAGCATGGAGAACATGATGAAACAAAAAACTGACTTTTGTCTTAAATCGACTTAAGCGGTTATTGCTTGTGGCCACAGAATTATCAGCACCAACAAAAAATAAATGAAAAAATTAGAAAAGAAAAGCAAATTCAAAAAAGAAAAGAAACCACAAATAAAAAAATTAAATTTCAATACTGTAATTATTATTAAATGCGAAAAAATAGAACAAAAGACATTTAATGAATTAAGCTTAATGAATAATTGAAAAAGCAAAGAAAAAAAAATTAAATTTCAAATAATAAAATTGAATTTACTCGTATGTATGTAATATGAAATAAATAAACAGAAATCATAAATTTGTAGAGTTTGCATCCCAGTTTAAATCCTCAATGCAATCGATAGGCTCAGCTGCGTCGTTCTTGAGTCGTTTTACATAGACTAGTCCGCGAGATGTATACACAGATGATATTTGTTTTTGTTTCTTTATATTGAGTGCATGTTGAAAAATGTTGTAGTTGTTTTAAGTTAGAGCTTCACGCATATAAAAAGAGTTGGTTCAGTTAATATCAATATCTTGCAGACAAAGTTCTCTCTGTTGTTGTTTACGAAATAATGCGATTGACTTTAAACATTGTATATATACTTTTTATAAATTATAAATTATATATACAATGCTTTAAAATAAAATTGCGCTTATATGGTGAATTAAATTTGAGAAGAATCGGAGTGTCATTAGAACTAGAAATAGAGCGTGTGGGCGTGCGGTAAATGTTGTGTATTGATGGTGGTTTAATTTGCAATGCGTTACAAAGTAAATTAAAAGTTGATTTTAGATTCTCATCGGGAAAATGAGGTAGGTACGCCGGATAGAATTGCGTCACAAGCCACTGTTCGGTTTTCTTGCACGTTTTGAAGTTTTTTAACTGCGTTCAGATCATTCTTTGCCAGAGCTGATTGTTTGTTTACATCATTTAGGTAGTGTATTTTTTAGTGCGGATATTTCGGAGTTAAGCCTAGTACGCTGCTGATGCAAAACGAAAAATCCCATACAAAAATGACACAACGAAATCATAAACTAAAAATTTAGTTCTACTTTTCGTTCTGCAGTACGCTGTTCGATGAGCGAAATTGAAAATTGTAGCAGATTATTTGGAGAAGTCTACACTCTTTTTTCGCACACAATTAATTACCCAGACCATTTATTGTGTGCGAAAAAATGACATTTGTGTTTTTTCGTGTTTATTTTTGTTGTTTCTTTCATTACAGCACGGCTGCTTGTGATTTGTTTGCATTTGCATTTGTTTTAATTTTTTGAATTTGGGCAACTGTCAATGAATATTTTTCCGCTTCGTTTTCGTAAGCATTTCGTTGTCTTGTTGGAGACCAACTAAAAATTTCGTTTCGCATCAGCAGCGTACTAGGCTTTAAGTGTAATTATGTTTGTTTTAGCGTCCGAAAGTGCTGATTCAAGATCGTTTACTTTTAATTGAGTGTTTTCAATAGAATGTTTTAATTCATTGATTTGGTTATTAATATTATCCGAAATTCTTTTTTCGGAGTCGGTTATGTGTTTTGATAAGAGCTGTATTATGTAATCACATTGCTCTTTTAAACGGTCTTCCATTGCCTTGGACTCTTCACTTTTCCCGATTTTTTCTGATTTATTTGGGGTGGAAGCGGGGGAATCCGTTGCGGGAGTGTTAATTTTGCGAGATGCTCCGGAGCGAGACATATTTAACAAAGCAAAGAAGAGAAAGGTGCAAGGTGAAATTGGAACACTGAATAAAATATTTAATTTATTTTTATTGAAATTAATTAAATAAAGCACTTTTGCAACAAAAATCACACTTTTATTCGAAAAAATGTAAATGTTTGCAACGTTGTTGTACGTAGAAAAATCTTAATTGTTCAGTTTTATGCAAAGAGAATTAAATAAGAACGCCAGACTCAAACACACGTCTATTCAGTAGCTGTCATAGCTTTTAGAAGTATTGCAAGTGTTCATGACACTAATTATTATATTACACTTTTTTATTTAGTTTAATTAGGTTCTTATCATTTGTTTAACAATTTGAAATCTCAAAACACTTTCCTTAGCTCGGCAAAATGACAGATGAATTTAAATTTTTTTTTATTGTTCAAGGAGTGAAGATAAGTATTGCCGTATTCTTTCCTTACAGCAACTTTGTCAGTACTATAGTATGTAATTCGTTCAAAGGGTGTGGACGATTTTAAATTTATTTTATGAACATAGTTAATAAACATAATGCAAGAACATGCATATTTTGAGTAAATTTCATAGTTGTATGACATTATGTACATACCAGCATGAAATTGCTACGGAAACAAATTATTTTCTGTTGGGAACTTTACAGTGATATTTCTGTTCCTGCCAACTTAGTAGATATTTTTTCAAGGGATCAGAGTACTGTTGTTTCCATTGTTTTTCAGAAAATGTATCCTTTTTAATTCCAATAAAATATGAAACGACTGACTTTCTGAATTCATACAAACTTTACCAAATGACGCTATTTTATGCGAAACGATTTTTCATATATTAATTTCTCTGACAAGTTATCCTGAAGACCGCAACAATTTTGAAAGCTCGGTTCGTTAGTTATTCGCATAAAACGGATTGCGTTGAAACTGCATACAAATTACTTTCAGTGCAAATATCTAATGAACTAAACGTTGCAAAAGCATTTGGTTTTCAGTAACGGATAGGTTTCAAATAGAGAATTTAGAAATTGAAAACCGAAACAATTTGGAAGGCTTAATGGCGAAAATATCTCTATCCAAAGGCGTTTTAATGCTAGTAAATCAAAAAACGCAAAAAATAAAATATCACTTTGGAAGCGCATATTTTGGAAACCAGATATCATAGAAGGTTCTGGTTTTCAGTTTTGGAAAGCTCTGGAAAATGTCTATCTATTTTTTTTTTTTTGGACATTTGGTTTAGGAGTTATCGTCATCCAAAGACATTAAGGTAGGTAGCTTTGGGGCAGAAAATCAGTAAAATCACTTTGGATGCGATATTTCCTTAACCAGATCATGAAAAAAAATTTGGCTTGGATGTATGCATTGGGTTTGAATAGACCTTTCCAAAAAGGTATGTCATGATTTATTTCATTGACTTTTTAAAAAAAGTGATTTTTTTTTTAAAAAACGGCAAGGGGGTAGTCCATGCTTTTTTTCGGATTTCATGAAAAAAATTTATAATGAAATTTTTACATTTTTGGAAAGGTGTGTTCATTTCCTATTCAGCACTGAAGAATGACTACGTATGTAAAATTACGTCTATAGGTGTGCTCTTTGACAAAAACACTCCCAAAACATAACTGTATAATGAACGAAGCCACTGGAAGACTTTTGGAATAGAGAAGGAGTTAAAAAGGACTACAAGGAGTGACCAAAGAAAAACGACATGATTGACAATTATTTTGAAGTTTGTCTCGTTAAATTTTTGACAAGAAGTTTGTGGAGATATAAATATACTTTAAAAATGTTCAAAAGGATTAGATTAACTTATATAATGTTAAATAAATAAAAAACTATGAAATAGATTCTGAAAACTCAAAACAAATCCTTTCCCGTTCAACACAAAAAATTACTTTTTAGATATACAGTGCCTTGCATAAGTTTAACCGCACCCTGTAAAAATGAATTTTATAAGAAACTGAACATGGAAATGACACCTTACTATTTTTTTGCTTAATGGCATCAGTTAACAAGTAAATTGAACAAAATAAAAAGTCCCGTTATTTTCTCTTCTGGCGTTAAGAAATTAAGAACAGATTTTTTTGTATTGCAAAAGTATAACCTCACAATGCAAATCTCTCTGAAGCTTCATTGTTCATTCAGTTATGTGCTTTGACATGAAAAACAACGATGCCGCGTGGTACACATTTAAGCGATACCGAAAAAGGTAAAATTCAAGCTTTTCGGTCAACTGGCCTAAGCTTTAGGGCTATTGCTAGGAAAATTTCGAGATAGGATCGTGTTGTCCGAAATTTCTTACAAGATCCAGAATCTTATCTAACCAAAGTAAGACCCGGTCGTCCGCAGATGCTGACACGTCGTGATAAGAGGCGTATAATCAATGCTGCATCCAATTCGGTGCATTCTTTGTCGGAAATTCGTGCCGAATTGGGGTAAGCGTTTCAGTCTCGACAGTTTTTCGTGTCTTAAAGAAAAGTGAAGTGATTGTTCGGGGCAAAATGGTGCCAGCTCCAAATCTAACAACAGCCCACAAACAAAAAAGATTGGAATTTGCCCGTCAAAACATGGACCGCAATTGGAAAACCGTAAGCTACATTCCATTAATTTAAACTTAACTCTTATAATTCCAAATATCATAATCTAATGAATTTTTTTTTAGAATATCTTCAGTGACGAAAAGAAGTTTAATCTTGAAAAAAAAAGTTTTTTTCCAAGAGAAACTTCGGCGGTGGCAGTTGTATGGTTTGGGGGGCCTTCTGCGACCGTGGTAAGGTTGCACTTGCCTTCACCACTACAAGGATGAACAGCGCAGCTTACACCCAGCTGCTTCAAGACAATTTGGTACCCTACTTAAGACGATTTCGTCGAGTTCAGCATGTCTTTCAGCAAGATAATGCTCCAATTCACGTTAGTCGTCAAAGTTTTTTTTTCAATCAAAAAACATACATTTGATGGATTGGCCGGCACGTTCCCCGGATTGTAACCCAATTGAAAATCTTTGGGGAATTCTGACCCGCAAAATTTATGCCCATAATAGGCAATTTGCCAGTGTTGCTGAGCTGCGAGAGGCAATAACGGAAGCATGGAACTCCTTAGACGATTCCATATTAAAAAACCTTGTGAACATCCATGTTCAGTTTCTTATAATATCCATTTTTACAGGGTGCGGTTAAACTTATGCAAGGCACTGTATGTATGTACGTAATTTGGTATGCAAATATATAGAGCGGAATCAAAAAACTATGCACATATTCAACGTAAATGCAGACGTACTGAAAATGTATGAAAAAAATAAATAATCTGTTTCTGTTGCAATACATAAATATATAAACAGTAAATAACGTATTTCTAGATAAAGTTCTTCTTTTTCACTGTAAAACAATGATCTGAAGATTGAAACCAACTCATGAAAATACTTATTGAAATCTACCTGATAACTTGGGAATAGATTTAAGTATTAAATACAAATTAAAATACCGTAAAACACAACTAGGGCAACACTTTTTATTTAGTGTTCGACTTTAAACATGGATTTCCATGTACTAAATTTTGACATATAGCTAACGACTAGCTAAACTGGAGATTAGATTCGTTATTGGTATGCGGATTTTTTAAAATCGGGAGATTTTCTTTTAAGCTTAACACTAAATTTGATTATTAGTAAGGCCCATTGTTATTAATCAACTCTTATCTATATCTTCTATGTTCTTTTTTTTTGTTTAAATGATTTGTTTCGAATACTACGCGAATGTACCGATAATTTTACAAAAATAGGTTCGGTTAGGTATTCACTTACGAAAAAAAAAAATGACATACCAACTTTGTATCTAAAGCTATTTTTGCTTGCTCTCTTTTTCATAAATTGCGGGGATGCTTTGGGCAGCTACGAACGTGGGTTGCTTTTGCTCTTGTCTACGGATGTGATGCCATAGACGTATACTTTTTCATTTTTCTCTCTCTCTAAGTTCAGCAGCATCGAATATTAAACACACACACACACAAACAAATGTTACATTTGATGCTACCGCCAGGATTGGAATTCTTCGTCGCGATTGATCGGGCTTTCTCAAGAGCAATACCGATCAAGACTTACGATTCCTTTCAACCCTGATTGCAGTAACGAATGTAACTACACAAGACACCAATCATACTGGCTCTCATATCCAACTTCCTGTCGCAATTTGGTAGGTACGCCTATGCCCTTCCAGTCGAAGTCATACAGGAAGTCGGGATCTGATTGCCAGTGTTAGAAACGGGAACTCCTCGGATTATATTGTAAACACATTACATCTATATGTTGAGGTCAATAAGTGGGATGGAACTCCCAAAAAAATGCCAGCATATCAAGGTCGTTTACCAAAATTCATGATAAATTGATCTAATTAGGAAAAAAATCATAATTTTTGTTAGAAAAGTGTTAAGAAACGGCAACTCCTCAGATTATATTGTAAACACATTACATCTATATGTTGAGGTCAATAAGTGGGCTGGAACTCCCAAAATGTTGCCAGCATATCAAGGTCGTTTACCAAAATTCGTGAAAAATAGATCTAATTATGAAACAAAATCATAATTTTTGTTAGAAAAGTGTTAGATACGGGAACTCCTCGGATTATATTGTAAACACATTACATCTATATGTTGAGGTCAATAAGTGGGCTGGAACTCCCAAAAAACTGCCAGCATATCAAGGTCGTTTACCAAAATTCGTGGAAAATCGATCTAATTATGAAAAATAATCATAATTTTTGTTGGCAAAGTGTTAGAAACAGGATTTCCTCGGAATTTATTAAATACACATTATAAAAATCAAAGCTATGTTTCTTTATTTTAAAACGGCAAATATTTGAAATTTTTTTAAACTACAATTGTTTGAAAATAATTTGTTCCTTATTTTTGCTCTACTGAAAATAATGAAAAATGCAGTCAGGCTACTATGGCTCTCACGGCCTCAATTATAGTCTACATGGCACAACTCTGATTATGGATAGGTACATAAATTGGTACTACATACATGGCAAGTAATACATTCGTAAAAAAAGTTGAACTCGAGATTTTGATCACGCACACGGGAATGGTTGAGAGTTGTATCTGTATGTCACTAGGCCCTGGTTCTCCACGAGCTGTTGCCTCACCCAATTTATTTTTATTTATTTATAACCGCAAACAAAATATAAATGGGAAAAACACCCACCTCCCCACAGACTGAAGGAGGGTTGGGGTCGAGCTCCCGCGAATCAAAATACCGTATGTCGAAATCCCGCGTGTCAAAATCTCGTTTTTCAAATCCCGGAAATCAAAATCCCGAACATCGAAATCCCGCCCATCAAAATCCCGCCGTTTCTACTACTACGCGACAGCTCATTAATATTTTTCTTTCCCATGCAATTTGCAAATTGCGTTTAAAGATTCAAGATTAGTTGAGCGCCAATGTCAAGTTTTCTTGAGCAACAGTACCTTGGGTGGCAAATACAAACGAATAAACACCGAGGTGTGTATGGGGGGGCATGTTGCCCCCCTGCTTGGGCCCATTATAGGATTTTGGGTGGGTGTGAGGTTGGGTGTATGCATGTATATATCCTTTTGCATTTAAAGAAAAAATTATCTTTCACACATGATTCGAAAAAAAATAAAAAAAGCCAACAAAAATTGCTAAAGTTTAGTTGAAAAAACTGAAAATATTTTTTTGAAAGTTTTGGAAAAAACCAATTTACCAATTTTATTTTGATTTTTGGGAACGGGCACATTCCAAGATCACGAATATGCATTTTATAAGTCGCTAGGACGCTTAGCCGCAAATCAAGTTTAAAGATGGAAACTTTGATGCCTCTAGGACGCTTAGTTTAGCCGCAAATCGCGTTTAAAGATATAAGTCGAATTTTCGTATAATGCGAAATGCGATGCATCAATTGAGCGCCAATGTCAAGTTTTCTTGAGCAATAGTACCTTGGGTGGCAAATACACACGAATAAACACCGAGGTGTGTATGGGGGGCATGCTGACCCCCTGCAACCCCCTGCTAGGGCCCATTTAAGGATTTTGGGTAGGTGCGAGGCAGAGGCGGCGCTAGAACAAAACGAGGCGTGTGCGAAATTTAATTTGCGGGGCCCCTGGCCAAATGAAGGGTTGATAGACAAAAAAATTACCCCACTTTAAAATCTGGTTTAAGCTACGAAACATTTTTGCGCAGTTTTCACAGTGGATAATAAACGCTCTTGTTACTTCAATCTTTATCTGTTTTTAGTCTAAAATTTATTCCGAATTTTTCTCAAACAAAAATTTTAAAACTGTTAATACAAGGTTTTTAGTAGGCACCTTTTTTAAACATACAATTTTGAAAACACAAATGAAAAAAAATCTAAAAAAAAAATCAACCATTTTTGAATTATCGAATTTTCAACAGATTATTGTAATGGTATTTTTATTAAATGGTAAGGTAGATCGTACTAATCTCTTCAGCTACAAAGAATTGATCAAAATCAAAGGATCACTTTTTGAGGAAAATAAATCGATTTTTGTATAAGTTTTATGGCAGGTACTTACCGTTCACAACAAATAAAACGTGTCTGGGAGTCAAAAATGCTGGGTACCAAGAAAATCAATTCAGCCGTTTAGGCTGTAGGCCATTCTTGGATAAAATTCATTTGTGTTGTTTTTTGTTTTGGATCAGCTTCTTAGCGTGTGTAAATCTAAATATTATTATATTTTATCTTCTTGGGACTATAGTTAAGATAGTAAGATTTGTGGTACATAGGCCGCTAAAGACTGTGTTTACTTACCTAAATACGAATTTTACTCGCGCAAACAAAGTGAATTGGCAATGGGGTGGTTTATGTTTAGTGATTTTAGCGATCTTAATCCATCATGATTGCTATTTTTTTACATAAAGTAAAAATTTTAAAAATATTTCACCAAGTTTCATAAACGCTCAAGCACAAATTCTTTCAAGGAAAAACAACGCTTCAATTTGCTTTACCACCTTTCCACATGAATATATCAGCATACCTACAGCTATTTTTCAAAAGCCTGAAAATTTTCAGCAACTTTAGCACTTTAAAAACTAAAATTGAATTAAAGGGAACTTTGCTCTTCCCCAATTACTCGTTCACATGAAAATGTAGCTTAACCTTTTCCTTTTCACTTTTAGAACCGAATTAATAGTTTTTAAAGCTAACCATATCGGCGACTATTCATTCAATAGCTGAAATTCGCTTCATTGCCTACTTTATGATTGTCGGGAGTCTTAGTTGCTTTATTTGGTTTACTCGCGCTAATAAAAATTAATATATTAAAGTACCTACGCAAAAGTGAAGCGAATAAAGCGGGAATAAAAAAACTATTGATTCACGATGAAATTGAAAACAAAATTGAAAAAATGAGGTCTAATTAAAAAAAGTGATAAGATCTGCGAATATTTTTCTTCCGATTGAAAAAATAAGAAAAGCAATATGAGACGGTGAAAATAATTTGCTTCTTATCCTGAATGAAGAAAATGCAAGGTGTCCCCTGATGACAGGGTTTGCTGAATTTTAAGAATTAAACAAAACTGTTCATAAAAAGGTATTTACTTAGAAGTGCGAAGACCTTTTGAGGCACTGCGGGGCCCCTCGAAGCGCGGGGCCGTGTGCAGTGGCACACACATCACACGCCTTCCGCCGCCTCTGGTGCGAGGTTGGGTGTATGCAAAGTTCCTTTTGCATTTAAAGAAAAAATTATCATTCACACTTAATTCGAAAAAAAATTAAAAAAAGACAACAAAAATTGCAAAAGTTTAGGCGAAAAAACTGAAAATATTTTTTTTGAAAGTTTTGGAAAAAACTTTTTTTACCAATTTTATTTTGATTTTTGGGAACGGGCACATTCTAAGATCACGAATATGAATTTTATAAGTCGCTGGTATATTTTTACGGAAAAAAGTAAAGAGGAACTTTGTAGACAGTAAAATTTCCTACAAATATGACCTCGAATTTATTTTAATTTAGCGCCCAAAAAAGGCTGAAATTTCGTATTTTGTAAGATTTTCAGTTTATTCCCTCTTTACAGCACAATAACTCCTTAACCGTTAAGCTTAGAGCAAAATTTGTCATAATCAATCTTGTGATAATTTAATTGGCTACCAATCTCATGTAACTACAGTCGACGTCCTCTAAGTAGTACTGCCCCTAAGTCGAATTTCCCTCTAAAAAGAATTTTTTCACAATGTTTGCTGTATACTCCTCAAATTTCCAAGCTTATTTATTTCTCTCTAAATCGAATTTTCACAAAACTCTCTCTAACTAAAAGATTTTGAATTAGAGGGAATCGACTGTATTTTCATTTTGTGACCAATACAATCGGGAATCGGGTGAGTTTTGAGAAAGTGTTTTTTATTCAAACGTTTTTACGAACTCACTTTCTTTTCTGTCTGTTTTATACTGTACCTACTGTAGTGAAATTGTATTATCGATTTTTCTAACCACCTTAATCGATTGAAGTATACATAGGAAAGTCAGAAAACTTGAATAGACATCACGATATTCTGAACAAGGTGTTTTAGTCGTTATTTTTTGGAGGTAGTGCCCAAAATTCCATTAAAAACTAAACCGCTATAAGTACTGGTTTTGATGAAATTTATAGACATGATAATTGGTCTCGTACGAGATGAAAAACCAATACATTTTACTTCCACCCACTGCCACTCCCACTTTTTTAAAACATAATATTTTCGGAAAAAATTATAAAAATTCGGGTGTTGTTCAGATGACCCATGAAGGGCCGAAACCACAAGTGCTCCTCTGAACCATAGGTTCGATCTTCTTTATTGCCTTCAACTTGGGATTCAGAAACTCAAAAGCCTGGAACATTGTTTCCCATTCGTACAATCTTGTTTAGCCAAGTCGACGTATTTTGACTTTTTGGACTACATTGTCTTTGTACAGCTCATTGTTGTGCTCACGTTTGTGCCTTCTCCTCCAAAAATCCGTGGAATAATAGGAGTATTACTTGCGAAAGAGCCCAGTTTCAGTTTTCATTTCAAATTTTCATCTTACCGAGAGTAGGAGTGTCTTGAGCGTAAGAAGAGTGTTGAACCTTTTTTGACAAACTTAGATTAATAGCAGTGGTTTCCAAAAGTATTTTTTCGTTGAATATACACATAGGTGGCATCCGTGGAGTAAATACGAGTATTGACTACAAGGTAATTGAAATTCTAAGCTTCTTCGAAGCTGCTGTTAATAAAAGTGATGTTTCCGCCTAGTTTGTAAGCGAATGCTTTTTTCTTGACAGCAGCTAGTTGGACTTTCACTCGTTTACTTCAAAACCAATACCCAGTGGCGGATCCAGAGGGGGGGCGAAAGGGGCTGAAGCCTCTCCACGGCGGATTCCGAAGAAAGTTAGACAAACAAAAATAAGATTGTGGCTACAAAATTTAAGTGTGAGATATGTTTTTCCAAGCCCTAAGGAAATTGAACGAATTGTTGGGGCTGAGCAATACTTTATGTACATAAGCTGTGTTCTTTTTCAAAGCCCAAAAAGAATTGAATGAAAAAAGTACGATTATATACAAAAATCAAATATACCTTCGTAGACTCTATTCCTCCCAATCCCTTAGCTTTGTTTTTTCCAAGCCCCTAGGGAATTGGACTAAAAAATAATAAGTTTGGGGCTAATAAGTATGCATACCTAAATGCTGTGTTTTTTTCAAGTCCTTATAGTGAAACTGCCAACAACACGCACACAGGAATGGTTGAGAGTTCTAAGTCACTATAGGCCCTGGTTCTATACGAGCTGTTGCGCCACCCAATAGTGAGGTTGACTTTCATGCCATTATTGTTACCTAGATTTCCTTGGTCACGATCCTAACGGACCTAATACTCGTATAACTATCAATTCTTAGAAATTAAAGGGCAGAAAATCGATGAAAAAGGAATTTAAAGTCTATTTTTTCCATAAATTTAAGCGAAGTAGTATATCTTTCCACGTGTTCTTGTGTTTTCCCCTACAAAAAAAAAACTATTTGAAAAAATTAAGGCTCTACTTAAAGCTCACATATCTTTCAAATTTTCGTCAAAGTGTAAAAATGCAATTGACAAAAGAATATGATTGGAATTCACATTAAAAAAGTTAATGTTCGGAATGTCGAACACGAATTTGTATGCCCGAAATACCAATCCACATGGACTAAAATCATTTTATAGGGAATACTGAATACAGAACATCAAAATTATTTGTTTTCCTTAAATGTACAAAAAGTGAATTCAAAAAACACGTTTCAACAACAAGCTCATAAAAAAAGATGGAAGTGATGACAATCTAAAGAGGGTTAACTTTAAATGTGGCATTCCAACTGAGTTTGTCGATGTTGTCTACAATGAAAACTTTTGGCCTAAGGGGACTCGAGTAAGACTCTTCGAATTTCGTCCAAAAAACGAGGAAGACCCGCTTCGTGGCAAAAAAACATAGTAGCGTTAAATTCAAATATAAGCTCAATTTATTATCAAAACATTGGAGGCATGCGGACAAAAACAATTGATTTTTACAATGCGGTTGCTGATTCATATGCTATTATTGCTTTAACTGAAACTTGGTTGTGTGAACAGATTCTTACAACAGAGCTCTTTGACTCCAATTACGTTGTCTACAGAAAAGATCGTTGTCAAATTGAAACTGGATTAACAAGAGGAGGAGGAGTTTTGCTTGCTGTCCATTCTTCATTAAATAACGGGTGATTTTTTAAGAGGTTTAGAACTTAAAAAAAAAAAAAAACACAAAAAATTCGAAAAAATGAATGAAATATTTATTTGAATCGATAGTTTGAACCTTGCAATTTAATGTTTAAAGATAATTTCATGCAAATGTTGACCGCGGCTGCGTCTCAGGTAGCCCATCCGCTGAGTCCAATTTTGGCATACTCTTTCACACATATCGGCCGGTATCTCACGAATGAATGCATGGATGTTGGCTTCCAGTGCGTCAATCGAAGCGGGCTTGTCCTTATAGACATTAGCCTTGACATACCCCCACAAAAAATAATCTAATGGTGTCAAATCGCACGATCTAGGCGGCCAATTGACCGGCCCGAAACGTGAAATTAACTGTTCACCAAACTCGCCTCGCAATTGCGCCATTGTTTCGCGTGCTGTGTGGCATGTGGCACCGTCTTGTTGAAACCACATATCATGCAAGTCAAGAACTTCCATTTCGGGCAAAAAAAAGTTTGTTATCATCGCTCGGTAGCGTTCACCATTGACAGTAACGCTGCGATTCGCATCATCTTTGAAGAAATATGGCCCAATAATGCCGCCGGCCCATAAACCGCACCAAACAGTGGCTTTTTCGGGATGCATTGGTAGCTGTTGCAATGCTTCTGGCTGATCTTCACTCCAAATGCGGCAATTATGCTTATTTACGTACCCATTCAACCAAAAATGAGCCTCATCGCTGAACACAATTTTTCGATAAAAAAGCGGATCCTCGGCCAGCTTTCCAAGAGCCCATTCACCAAAAATTCGGCGTTGTGGTAGGTCGGCTGGCTTTAGTTCTTGCACCAGCTGTATCTTAAAAGGCTTTACGCCCAAATCCTTCCGCAAAATTTTCCACGTAGTGCTGTAACAAAGGCCTAACTGCTGGGAACGGCGCCGAATCGACATTTCGCGGTCTTCTGTCACACTAGCTGATACGGCCGCAATATTTTCTTCACTACGCACAGTACGTAAACGTGTTGGTGGTTTAATGTCCAACAAAGTAAATTTGGTGCGAAATTTGGTCACAATCTTCCGAATAGACTGCTCAGAAGGTCGAGAATGCCGACCATAAAATGGAAGCAGCGCGCGATGAACATTTCGAACCGAGCACGAATTTTGATAGTAAAATTCAATAATTTGCAAGCGTTGTTCACTTGTAAGACGATCCATGGTTAAATTGCAAACCAAACTGAAGCTGTTTGACAGTGACACAAGGTACTAAACATACGTCAGCTGTCAAAACCAGTGTTGCCAAAACCAAACCAGCTAAAAAATCACCCGTTAGTAGATGGGTTGATCTTGAAGATTCATCAGGTTTGATTGAACAAATTTGTGTAAATGTTGAATATATTCGATCTAATGACAATACAACTATAAAAATTTATTATTTTGTTTCTTATATACCACCTTGTTCAAATATAAATATTTATAAAGCCCATATTTCTAATATAAAAAATATTGTGCAAAAATTGGATTCAAATTGTTATGTTGTAGTACTAGGTGACTTTAATTTAAGTAATATAAAATGGATTTATTCAGTAGATGATAAATGTTTGATACCGTGTAACGTTTTAAAAGATTTTGAAATTGAAATGCTTGATTCTATGCTCTCTATGAGCTTTATACAATTAAATTCAGTTCAAAATAGTATAAGTCGAATATTAGATTTAATTTTTGCTTATGATGAATTAGTAGTACCTCGTGGCTTGATGGTTAGTGCGTAGGACTGTCATGCCGAAGGTGTGGGTTCGATTCCCAGCCGTGCCACCTTAAACAGAAATGTTTTATTCGAGGTACTGCCTCTTGCGAGGAACTGACAAATCCTCCAAGAGTATACTTGTCATGAAAAAGTGCTTCTCATTTAGCCGTTCGGAATCGGCAAAAAACTGTAGGTCCCCTCCATTCCTGCAAACAAACACGCACACAGGAATGGTTGTGAGTTGTAAGTCACTAGGCCCTGGTTCTCCACGAGCTGTTGTGCCACCCAATTTATTTATTTATTTTATGATGAATTAGATTTAACTGTAACTGAACCAATTTTTTACTTTCCAACAATAGTATTCATCATAAGGCCTTGCATATTTCTTTTGATATATCCTTTTTAAACTCTTATAGCTTTGAAGTTATTAAAGATGAATTTATATATGATTTTGTAAACGTAGATTATAACCATGTTAACAACTATCTCTCTTCAATTGATTGGGAACTGAGTTTGTCGGGATCCTATGATTTGCAAGATGTCTATGTTCTATTTACAAATATAATTGAAGACGTTTTCATTAAGTGTGTGCCTACTAAAAAAGTTTTAAGCTTAAACAAGCCTGTCTGGTTTAATAAACGATTACTAAACCTTAAAAAAGAAATGAAACGTGTAGGTATACCGAAAAAGTTTACTAAATGCCTTATTTCATGGTGAGTTCTGTCGATTAAGAAAGGAATATGAATTTTTAAAACGATTTCTCTATCGCCAGCATATGTTGTCCCTAGAATCCAAAATTAAAAGTAAATCTGGTTCGAAACAAGTTGTCGAAAATTATAGGCCCATTGCGAAGCTCCAGTTGGTTCCCAAAATTTTTGAGGCTATTGTTAAAAGAAAATTATACTCAGTTGTTCGCAGGTTGATATCTGAGTCTCAACATGGGTTTGTAAGTGGTAGGTCAACCGTAACTAATTTAGCGATCTTCACTAACTACTGCCTTTGTAACATGGAACAGCACAATCAAGTTGATACTATTTTCACAGACTTCGCTAAAGCCTTTGATCGCGTGCAATTCCATATCTTGGAGCGAAAGTTATCGAGCCTAGGTTTTCACTCTACCTTGTTGAAATGGATAATGAGTTACATAACAAACAGAAAACAGTATGTTAAAATAGGATCACATATTTCAAGGGTTATTTTTAATCACTCAGGAGTGCCACAAGGTAGCAATTTAGGACCACTCCTTTTTCTTCTATTTATTAATGACTTACCAAATTGTATTGTAGATTCTATTGGCATGTTATTTGCAGATGATTTCAAACTTTTTCGATTAGTAAAATCGCTACCTGATTGTATACAACTACAGCAAGATATAAATAGATTAACAGAGTGGTGTAAAATCAATTGCCTACATCTTAATATTGGTAAATGTTCAATTATGTCATTTACAAAGTCCAAGAATCCAATTGTATTTGAGTATAAAATCCTTAGCAGTCTTCCTCCACGTGTTTCGGTTCAAAAAGACCTGGGAGTTGTTTTTGATAGCCAATTAACTTTTTCTTTGCATAGAGACTTTGTAATCTCTAAGGCAAATGCTATGCTTGGGTTTCTTTTTCGTAATGCTACGGACTTTTGTGATCCATACACCTTAAAGTCGTTGTTCATTTCCTTGGTTCGCTCGAACCTTGAATATTGTTGTATAATATGGTCTCCTTACTATAACATAAATTCGTTGCGCATTGAAAGAATTCAGAAGAGGTTTACAAAGTTCGCTCTACGTAAAATTTACTCGCTATCAAACATGCCTACTTATGATACTAGATGTCTTATGATTGACTTAAAACCTCTCCATAAAAGGAGAGTTTACTATTTCGCAATTTTTGCTAGAGATGTTTTCTGTGGTCACATAGACAGTTCGTATTTACTGTCATTATTTAATATTAATGCACCATCGCGGTACCTTAGGCCAAGACAAAACGCTTTCTTTTATGTAGCTAGATATCTACTAATTACGGTTTGAATAATCCTATAGATAATTCCGCAGTATGTTACAATCGATTCGAAGAGTTGTTGGATCTCCCTATAGAAATGAATTTAAAATAATTGTCTTAAATGCTGTGTAAATATTTTAGATTAAGATTTAGATTTAAGTTTAGTTATGTAAGATATCATTTTCTATGAAAGTTATTGTACTTGTTAGATGAATAAATAAATAAATTAAAAAAAAAAAAAATACATGTACCTATTTATTTGAACAGCTACTAGATAATACAAACATTTTGCAGTTGTCTTTTTTATAGGGAACTTAATTACTTCTATTTTTCCCATTTAAAGCATTTTCTTCAATAATTATTAAATTTTAAAAACTAGATATGTGAGAAATGTTTCTTTTGTTTCAATTTTTTCAATTAACTTTCTTACATATTGTTGAGAATGACGGCAACACCGGTGCTATTGATAAATAGATGGCGTATATATAACATAACTTAACTTGAATTATTTAACTATTGTGAACTTTTCCTTTTTATGAATTCAAAGTACAGTAAAAAAAAATTCTTTTTCTATCGAAGCCACTAAAGCGCATGGATCTAATCCATTTTTATATAACCTATTTTGTTAAATACGAAGTCCCAATACTAAACGTAAGAATTAGAAATTTTCATAAATTATCATAATTATATTTATAAATTATCATGAATTAAAAATATTGTACTTATCTAGGAAATTTTAGCAGTAAATAAAATTGCTTAAAATTCGGAAACTGGACTTCTTTATTTGGATTCAACAATCTAAAATTTCGTTTATCGAATTATCATCAATCAAGTTCAGCTTGAAGATCATCAAGATTAAGCGTTCGAAACGCCATAGAGTTGTGCGAAGAAACTCAAATTCAATCTTAAAAGAAGCACGTGTATAACCTGTACCTACTCAATCGTTTAACCAGGTGAGTACCTTTGATTTTTTCTTTTCCTGTGCCTTCATAAAACCAGTAAATGCACCGCACCCCGCCACATTCACGTTGTGCTGACGATTTAGCCGTCAGTGGTGGTCGAACCCTACCTCCGATTCCACCGCCAATTCCATCGCCAATTCCACCAGCAAATGCACCAGCAAGTGTACCACCAATTGCAACACCGATTGCACCACCAATTGCACCACCGATTGCACCACCAATTGCACCACCGATTGCACCACCAATTGCACCACTAATTGCACCACCAATTGTACCACCATTGGCACCGCCAATTGTACCACCAATTGCACCACCGATCGCACCACCACCGGGTCAGTCAGGTGTGTCATCACAGGTCCCCATTTCAGAACAATCTGGGAATTTGCCAGGTAATTCTCCATCGAATGCTAATCCTAGCCAACCTTTGGCCCACCAATCTAGAATGAATCAGAGATGTCAAAAGGCGATGTCAATAGCATCAAAAGATTCTTCACGCAGAAGAGCCTCCCTCCAACTGAAACGTCTTGAAGAAGAACGACTGCTGCAAGAAAAGTATATTTCGAAAAAATATCAAATTCTTGAGGACAATATTTCCGAAGACGATGATGATGCTGACGATGACTTTAACGGTAACGTAGATGAGCTGCCCACAACCTCGAAAAACCACGTGCAATGCAAAACAAACAAAAGAATGCAACATTCATTCCAGATTTGCCTAACAACAGCACACTTAATAATAACTGGCTAGGCCTTAATGTTAAACAACATCCTGACAACACTTTATTGCACACAAGTAATGATAAAAGGCAATTCATTCCACATTCGAACAATAATAATCCAATCCAACAAGAAGCTTTAAATGATTTTCAAGATGCTCCCACGTTGACACGGCGGCAATTGGCTGCGAGACAATCAACACCGAAAGATCTCCCACGGTTTAATGGCGATCCCGAGGACTGGGCTTTATTCATCAGCTGCTTTGAGAGCAGCACCAGGATTTGTGGGTTTTCAGCAGAAGAAAATCTTGGACGCCTTCGATCGAGCTTGAGAGGGAAAGCTCTTGATGCTGTTCGCAGTCGGCTGTCACAACCCGGTCAAGTGGATAGAATAATAAGTACATTACAGATGATGTTCGGGCGCCCTGAAATAATAATAAACACGTTGCTAAGTAAACTTAAAAACGAACCGCATCCTAAAGCAGACAAACTAGAATCAATTCTTAAATACTCACTTGAAGTTGAAAACATTTGTGCCACAATGGAAGTGTCTGGTTGTTCATCGCATTTAAATAACCCTATATTGCTGCAGGAGTTAGTGGAGAGACTACCTCCCACCCTTCGTCTAAACTGGTCTATATATAAACAAACACTCCCCGTAATTAACATTTCTCAATTTAGCACCTGGTTGTTCGAAGTTGGCCGCGCCGCAAATGATGTTACGTTTTCTAGTCATTCCTGGCAAGAACAGAAACCACGTCAAGAGCGATCGCATCTAAATATCCACAACGAAGTCACATCGAAAAAATGTAAAGTATGCGATAAAAATTGTACTTCAGTGGCTAAATGTCAGATGTTCCTCGACTACACAGTACAGCAACGATGGAATGTTGTAAAAGAAAAACATCTTTGCCGAACATGTCTTCGTCGCCATAACAACAAATGCCAATCGAGTCAGCTGTGTGGAGAAAATAACTGTCCCTATCGTCATCATAAGCTTCTTCACAACTTTTCATATACCCGTGCGAATACGAATGCACAAGAAAACAATGTTGATAACTCACACACATCACAGATGACCAATGCTGCCGCAACTCAGAATGCTCCGAACACAAACCCCTCCACCAATACAGTTGCAAATAATCAACAAACTACAGCATCAACGACATCCATCATAACACCAACACCCTCAAACTGTCACACTCACCCGAAGGAGAATGCGATTCTCTTTAGAGTGTTGCCCATCACTTTATACGGAAAAGGGACAAAAGTAGAAACTTTTGCATTTCTTGACGATGGATCGTCTACTTCGTTGATTGAAACGCAGTTAGCTGATGACCTACAATTGAAAGGGGAAATTTTACCGCTGCACTTAAAGTGGACATCAAACGTAGTTCGCGAAGAATTAAACTCCAGAACAGTTGATGTGGATATTTCGGGTAGAAATTTAATGCATACATTTTCAATTGCAGGCGTGCGTACAGTAGAAAATCTAGATTTGCCCCAGCAAACTATAAACGCAACAGATTTAAGGGAACGGTATACACATTTGAAGGGAATTCCAATTATGTCGTTTGTTAATGCAAAACCTCGTATTTTAATAGGTTTAAAACATTGGAATTTAGGAATTCCACTTAGAACAAAGGAAGGCAATGCAAACGAACCTGTTGCCACTAAAACGCGATTAGGGTGGGTGGCATTTGGCCCATGTGACAAAACTTCGACACAAAATCTAAGTTTGAATTATCATTTGGACATTTGTGCGTGCGGCACTGGTGACGACTCATTTTTGAACGATACTGTTAAAGATTACTTTGCAGTGGAAAGTATGGGAACGAAAAAGATTCTACTTATGTCGTCAGAAGAGGATAGAGCACACAAAATTCTCGATACTCATTCCAGAAGAATTAAAGATAATTTCGAGGTTCCATTGCTTTGGATAAATGATAATTTAAAAATGCCTAAAAGCGAAAACTATGCGCATCATCGTCTGCAGTGCTTAGAGCGTCGGCTGGCTAAAGAACCGCATATAAGAATATTAATTAACAATTTAATCGAAGATTATATTCATAAAGGCTATGCTCGGAAGATCGATTCGAATTCTGAAGAAAAAGCGAAGACTTGGTATTTGCCAATTTTCCCTGTATTCAACCCAAACAAACCAAATAAAATACGCATTGTTTGGGATGCAGCGGCTAAGGTAAATGGTGTTTCGCTCAATTCCGTTTTGTTGACTGGCCCTGACATAACCTCCCCTCTGCTTGGAATTTTGTTTCGTTTTAGAGAACGAAAGGTGGGCCTGTGTGCGGACATAAAGGAAATGTTCCACCAGGTCCGAATAAAAGATGACGACCAAGAAGCACAACGTTTCCTTTGGAGGAATGGTGAAACAAATAAAGTCGAAACCTACATTCTTCAAGTCATGTCATTTGGTGCAACGTCTTCGCCTTTCTGTGCACAATACATCAAAAATCGGAACGCGCAAGAATTTAACCTTCAATTCCCCGATGCGGCTAAGGCCATAATAAGAGATCATTATGTCGATGATTTTATTGCAAGTTATGATAGCGAAAACGAAGCAGCGAAAATCGCCAAAGATGTTATTTATGTACATAGCAAAGGTGGATTTGAAATACGAAATTTTCGTTCCAATTCTCAAAGTTTATTGGACAAATTGAAGTCTCATACTGCTGATAAGCGCTCCAGTGTATCATTGTCAAACGCTGAAAAGATTCTCGGTCTATGGTGGTCTCCAACAAGTGATGAGTGGTTTTTTATATTCAACAGTGATCGAATGAACCCTGAAGTCATTAATGGTAAGCAAAAACCAACTAAAAGGGAAGTTTTAAAATTTTTAATGAGGATTTATGATCCTTTAGGACTTATTGCCAATATTCTGGTGAATTTAAAAATTTTATTGCAGTCGATTTGGAGATCCGGTGTTAACTGGGACGAGAAAATAAAAAATGAGCATTTCTTAATTTGGAATAAATGGCTTCGTCTCTTGCCTGAGATAAACAATGTAAGAATTCCTCGGAGGTATTTGACCATACTTAGCTTTGACAATGCTGACTGTGTTGAGCTTCACATATTTTGTGATGCAAGTGAAGAAGCTCAAGCTTCAGCCGCGTATATTCGAGTTATATGTGGAGAAGAAGTCGAGTGCCGTTTAATAGCAGCAAAAACCAAAGTAGCACCCTTGCGTCACATATCAATTCCACGAATGGAGCTTGAAAATGCAGTTCTTGGGAGTAGATTGGCAACTACAATAATCGAAAGCCATTCTATTAAATTTACACGGCAAGTTTATTGGACTGATTCTAAAACCATCATCTATTGGATCAGGTCACCAAGTCGCAAGTTTCAGCAGTTCGTTTCCTTGAGGGTTGGCGAAATTATTGAAAATACTCATGCTGAATCTTGGAAATGGGTACCTTCTAAGCTAAACGTTGCCGATGAAGCCACAAAGACCCGAATGAATTTTGATTTTTCGTCACAAAGCCAATGGAACAGAGGTCCTAATTTTCTGTGGTCAAACGAACAGCTGTGGCCTAAATGTGAACTTGATTCCACCTTTTCAGGTGACGAAGTTGCTGAACATCTTCATCACACCACTGGAGATATCTGTGAAAAATGGGTGATTGATTTTCGTAAGTTTTCAAATTGGAGAAAACTTCTTAATACCATGGCAAGAGTTTACCTTTTTATTGATTGGTACTTTAATCGAAAAACAGAATTTATAATGCAACATTTCATCGATAACGCAGAACGTTGTTTGTGGAGGCGAGCACAGCGCGAAATATTCAGTGAAGAGATCCATCTTCTCGATCCAGCACGCAATGGCAATGAAGTTTTCGTTCCAAAGACAAGTTCGCTGTTCAAACTGTCACCATATTTAGATGAAGATGGCGTGCTGAGAATTTCTGGAAGAATAGATGCAGCAACCGGAATTGATTTGGAAACAAAAAGGCCGATTGTTCTGCCAAAGGATCACCACATAACGTTTTTAATTGTTGACCACTATCATCGCAAATTTAAACATCAATACAATGAAACGGTTGTGAACGAAGTGCGTCAACGTTTTTACATTCCGAAATTGCGAGTAATGGTTAAAAAAGTACAACGTAAGTGTCAGGAGTGCCGTAACAAAAGAGCTAAACCATCGGTACCTGTAATGGGTGAGCTGCCACCAGCGAGGCTTAAAACGTATACGAAACCTTTTTCATATGTTGGCATCGACTATTTTGGCCCAATTCTTGTAGCAGTTGGACGACGAGTGGAAAAAAGATGGGGTGTACTCTTTACTTGCCTCACTGTAAGAGCAATTCACGTTGAAGTTGCCCATTCCCTCTCTACTAGTTCCTGTATCCAAGCTTTGAAACGATTTGCTGCCAGAAGAGGTACTCCAATACAAATTTATACCGATAACGGAACCAACTTTCGGGGAGCAAGTCGAGAATTGAAAGCCGCTATTGAACAAATTGATGGTAAGAAACTGGTTGAAGGCATAGGTGAGGGAAGGGTCAAATGGTCATTCATTCCTCCAGCAGCTCCACATATGGGTGGATGCTGGGAGCGGTTAATTCGGTCAGTGAAGCAAACGCTTTCACAGATAAATTTCACTAGGAATCCCTCTAAAAGTACTTGAGAGTGCTAGGACGCCATATGGCCCTAGGCTCAATGATAGGAAAATCCCTATGCACACCTCCGCGTGGTAGAGGGCGGGTAACGCTAACGTGCAGGGGGACCGAATGGATGCCGGGATAAGCAGACAACCCAGCGTTGCTGGTCAGGGCACAAACTTGTCCTTGGGATGGTTAAAAGCCCCCTTAAGACGGATGAACTGCAGGTAGCGGTCAACGGCATGATAGTCTGGTGGCGGAGGAGCTTTTTTGGTAAAAGGCCAACGGCAGCAGCAGGTAGCGTCTGTAACCCATATTGGGCGGCTACAAAAGGCGTCTGTTTTCCCATAGTGGGCGGCCTCGAGCAGTTATGTGTTTGACCATACAAAAGGCGGGTGTGCCTGTCAAATCTGAGCTTATGTATGTTATTAATCATATCTCGGAAAACACCATGGTGGAAGGATATAAGCAAATACATGAATTATGACAACAAATGGAAATGAGTCCCCAAGAGGTAATCTTTTTATAGAAAATCCTTCTGTAGCTTCGGTTGCAGTAAACCGCACATCGGATTTGGGGGTGCGGCATCTTTCATGTACGAGCGTCATTCAAGACGCCATAATAATAAGTGAATCGTTGACAAATAGAAGAAGTCTTTCAAGAAGCGCAAATGTTACTTTTGGCTACCGCATACGTACGAAAATCGGAGCATGGAACGTTCGATCCTTGTACAGCGATGGTAGATACGAGCAGGTTGAGCGTGAAATGCTTCGTCTAAACATCAGTATCCTGGGCATAAGCGAAACTAAGTGGAGAGGAAGAGCTGAATACAGATCAGACACTGGACAGACGAGAATGCTGTATTCCGGGGAAGATGAAAGAGAGGGTGGCCAAAGACTGCATGGTGTCGGAATTATGTTGAACGAAGAAGCGAGGCGTAGTTTGATCTCCTGGGCGCCCATTTCTGCGAGATTAATGACAGCAAGGTTTCGTTCAAAAATTCGTAACGTCACAATTATTCAGTGCTACGCCCCCACAAATGAAGCGACCGAGGAAGACAAAACCGCGTTCTACACTCATCTTAACTCGGTTTACAGTAGTGTTCCGAGAGCCGACATCATAGTCGTTATGGGAGACCTCAATGCCCAAGTCGGTTCAGACAATTACGGACTGGAACGCGTGATGGGAAGAAATGGCTTGGGGTCACGGAATGAAAATGGTGACTTGCTTGTCGACTTTTGTAACGCGAATCGTCTTGTGATAGGTGGGACTGTATTTAAGCATAAGACGTGCAACAAAATTACCTGGGTGCATCCGGATGGTCAAACCGAAAACCAAATTGATCATATCATGATTCAGCAGCGATGGAGGAAGTCTATGTGTGATGTCCGGAGTATAAGAAATGCCGATGTGGGAAGCGACCACCATTTGGTTCTGATGAGTCTCAAACTACGAACCGCTGCCGTACAAAAACCAGCGCAGGATGCAGCAAGGAGCTCAAAATTCATTACGAATGCTTTAAATGACCCCAACATATGTCGAAACTATGTCACCACCCTTAACGTCAGAGCCTCGTCATTAAACGGAATCCAGAATTCAACAATTGATGAGATGTGGGGTGAAATTAAAAGTGTTTTTATGGAGGCTGGATCCGAAACTGTACCCAAGCGAACGAGACGTAGAGACTCTTGGATATCCCAAGACACCTGGGATAAGATCGAACTTCGCAAATCGTTGAAAATCCAAATAAATGCTGAAGCAGATGTTCAACGAAAGGCTGACTTGCGAAGAGAGTACCGCATTGCACATAAGATGGTCTATCGCTGTGTGAGACGTGACAAGAGGGTGAAGGTAGATGGACTCGCAGATAATGCGGAAATCGCTGCCAGAAGAGGAGATATCCGGGAATTGTACCAAATAGCCAAAGATGTTATCGGGAAAAAAAGCAACACCAATCATCCTGTAATGGATGTGGATGGCACACTTTTGGTATCAATTGAGGATCAGCTTCGTAGATGGAAGGACCATTTTTGTGCCCTGCTAAATGAGGATTCAGTTGAGCAGAGTGCTGAAGTGCCCCAACTAAACGAGATGCGCAGGTCCTATAGGGGTATTGACATCGAACCCCCGTCAGAATCGGAAATCCAGACATCAATAAATCTCCTCAAAAACAACAAGGCAGCTGGACTGGACGGAATTCCAGCTGAATTCCTGAAAGCCGATCCCGTAACAGCGGCTAGTATTTTACATCCGTTGATAAAAAACATTTGGGAAAACGAAAGCTATCCCAGGGATTGGAAGGATGGTGTGATTGTTAAGTTGCCAAAGAAAGGTGACTTAAAGAATTGCAACAATTGGCGTGGTATCACCGTTTTGTCCGTTTTCCCAAAACTAATGGCAACCATCATTCTCGAGCGAATAAAGGATAGAATCGAGTCTACACTCAAGAGGCATCAAGCTGGCTTCCGCAGTGGTCGATCGTGTGTCGACCATATCAACACCCTGCGTATCGTCCTCGAGCAGTCGATGGAATTTCAATCACCGCTTTACCTCATGTTCGTGGATTTTGAGAAAGCCTTTGATCGAGTTAACCGAGAATGTATATGGAGATCGTTGCTTGGTAGAGGAATTCCACCAAAAATAGTTGCCATTATTAAAGAGTCCTACAACAACGCAAGGTGTTTTGTTTTGCACAATGGGCAGCTATCCGACTCCTTTGTAGTGCAACAGGGTGTGAGACAAGGGGATGTTCTATCGCCAATTCTCTTCCTGCTGGCGATGGACGACGTATTGACGGCCAGTGTAGGTACAGCAGAGCGACAGGGCATTCAATGGAGACCGTTCGAAAGGCTCAGTCATTTAGACTATGCCGATGACATATGTCTACTGGCAAATAACATCAGTGGGCTGAACGGGATGTGCCAAACACTGCAAGTGAAGGGAGAGTCGAGTGGTCTAAGAATAAACAGCAAAAAGACAAAAATAATGCTCACAGGCCGCTCCACACAGCAGCGTATTATTCTACAGGAGACGCCAGTTGAAGTAGTGGAACAGTTCAACTACCTTGGCAGTATTGTCTCTGCAAACGGTGGTACGGATCTGGACGTTAAAAGTAGAATAAATAAAGCTCGTGCTGCCTTCGGTACTCTGTCCCCAATCTGGAAATCAAGTCAAATCTCCTTACGCACTAAGTTGAGATTCTTCGAATCCAATGTCAAATCCGTGCTGTTATATGCTTGTGAAACCTGGAAAGTCACGTCTATCATTTCGAAGAAATTGCAGGCTTTTGTGAATCGCTGTCTTCGCCACATCCTAAAGATTCGCTGGCCACAAATAATATCAAATGAGGAATTGTGGCGCAGGACAAGTCAAGAGCGGCTGGACGTCGACATAAGAAAGCGTAAATGGCGTTGGATTGGTCACACACTGAGGAAACCAAACAATGAAATTGCAAAGCAGTCCTTTGAATGGAATCCTCAGGGTGCACGGCGGGTTGGAAGACCAAGAACAACATGGAAATCAACTGTCTTAGCGGAAGCAGAATCCCAGAGAAAGACGTGGCCACAGCTAAAGTACCTTGCAGCAGACCGTGAAGGATGGAGACGTTTTGTTGACGCCCTATGCCCCAGCCGGGGTTACAGGACACGATGATGAGGAATCCGAGTGATGAGCTGCTGCAGACAATGTTGGCCGAAGTTGAAAACATAATCAACTCTCGCCCATTGACTTATGTTCCGGTTTGTTCTGAGGATGACGAAGCTTTAACTCCCAATCACTTTTTGTTGGGTTCCTCAAACGGATCAAAGCCTTTAGGCGAGTATAGTGATGAGGGCGTTATTTTAAAACAAAATTGGATGATGGCTGAGCAGTTTAGTAATTCTTTCTGGCGAAGATGGATTCGCGAATATCTGCCCAATTTAACAAGAAGAGCGAGGTGGTTCCAGCATTCGAAACCGATTTCTGTTAACGATATTGTCATCATAGTCGATGAAAAGAGCGCCAGAAATGAGTGGCCTAAAGGTCGTGTGCTAGAAGTTAATTTGAGTCGCGACGGAAAAATAAGAAGTGCTGTCATCCAAACGAAGTCCGGAATCTATGTTCGCCCCGTTTCAAAATTAGCAGTCCTAGATGTAGCCGATTCTACAGTTGTTTTAGGTAAGCAGGACCAAAACTCCATCTTACCGGGGGGGAATGTTGAGAATGACGGCAACACCGGTGCTATTGATAAATAGATGGCGTATATATAACATAACTTAACTTGAATAATTTAACTATTGTGAACTTTTCCTTTTTATGAATTCAAAGTACAGTAAAAAAAAATTCTTTTTCTATCGAAGCCACTAAAGCGCATGGATCTAATCCATTTTTATATAACCTATTTTGTTAAATACGAAGTCCCAATACTAAACGTAAGAATTAGAAATTTTCATAAATTATCATAATTATATTTATAAATTATCATGAATTAAAATATTGTACTTATTTAGGAAATTTTAGCAGTAAATAAAATTGCTTAAAATTCGGAAACTGGACTTCTTTATTTGGATTCAACACATATCTTAAGTTAGTGTCAAAAACAAACGAAAAAACTTGGCACTGTGACTCTATCAGCCTTATTTATTAGATTTTCTTAGACGGTTTCTTGTAAGAAAGTTTCTCATAGGTTCTCATTAGTTGGAAATATGCTTTATTTAAATAAAAAAAATGTCTAGTTAATCATATCTTAGACAACCAATTCTGTTGTCCAAGTTAAAAAATTTTATGACAACAGTTATCGACAAAGTTTATTAATCTTTTTGGGGGTGGACGGCTGTCTAAAGTTAGACAAAGTTTAAAATAGACTGTACATGTATAAATCCTACAAAAAAATATTCAATTTAAAGAAAGGTACCAACTTATTTAAAGTTCCTATTAACATAACAATTTTTTTGTAGGGAGCGGGTCAAAATTCTGGTTTCAAAGTTATGCTTTTCAAAATTCTGTTTTTTGCACGAAAATTCTGTTTTCCAAATTCAACTTTTTTTCAATTCTTTCTATTGAAATTCTGCTTTTCAAAATTCTGTTTTTCAGAATTCTGTCTTATAAAATTTTAAGCAATAAAATTAATCTCATTCTGTTTTTTTTCGAAAACGGAAAACAAAACGTAATTTTTAAACTTTATTGCTAGACAATTATCAGGAAGAGATTTAGTTTTTGCTCATCATTTATTTACGTTATTTGATTGCTGCAAATATTTTTCTACAACGAGTGGTTCATGGGTATGTTGACCTGACTGATGTATAACTGTTACTGTATGCAAATCACTCTACAATTTCTTCACTACCCTTCGTAAACAATTTGTCTTTTTTCTGTGGTTTTCACATGCCCAATTATAAGTTTAGCAATTACCTATTCTTTTAAAATAAAACAACTAGTCCTCCATTTTATACTTTAATGGGTTAATGAAGCTTTAACTGTAAGTTCAAAAGTTGTGTAAAGCTAACTGTTTGATTGAAGGAAAACACAAAATTATTTTGGTTGTTGGTTTTCAGTTTCATGCAAAAAAAAAAACAATAAGGTGCAAGAAAATAGTGTGGTGAATAATTTTTGTTTGTATGGTGGTAAAAAAAATATTTATTCACCTCACAGAATTCTTTGTACGCAAATGGTTTTTTGGGCCTATTTTGTATTAATTAAGGGTAAATCAATAACTCAAGGCCAAGGCTAACATTTGTCGACTTGAATATTATATAAAATTATATATTATTATTAATATTATTATACAGAATAGGTGGAAAATTGTTTAGAAAATTTTGTTTTTTTGCGCATGGAACTGTAAGCTAGGTATGGTTTTAGCTACAATTATTGTCTTAGACAAAAGAGCAGTCTTAAAACTAAACACAACAAATTTTCCCTATTTTATGATAAGGCCAGTAAGATAATTTTGAAAATCTAAATTTTGAAAAACAGAATTTCGAAAATAGAATTTTGAAAGCAGAATTTTGGAAAGCAGAATTTTTCAAAAAGAATTTTGACCCTGCCGAATAGCCTATTTTCTGAGCAAAGAAAATTTTGGTTAAGAGAGATTGGGTAATCGTATATAATTGAGAATTTTTGAGGAGATGTGTCGTAGGGAACTCCAAGCACCCCCCCCCCCCCCACAGTGAGATCCTGGATCCGCTACTGCCAATACCTATATTTCACCTGTTCTTCAATCACCATGAAGAACTCTATAAAGACGCAAAGAAACACAAGATAGGGCATTCTGTGTTAACAGCTGCTGTATGCAATATCTGTTCCAGAAAAAGATTGAAAAAGACAAAAATGTTATCGCATTTCCTCGCCGAGTGCACTGTACATGCTTTGAACAGTTCGGAGAAGCTATTCTCTAGTTGCAAATTACATTTGGCATATTACACCTTGTGTTTTATAATGTCACGAGATACAGCTCTTTTTTCTCGAGATCTCGAGCTCAGTTTTCGCCATATAGAGCTATTGAAGATGAATATTCTTCCATAATCAGCCTTGAAGCCAATGAAGAAACTGTGTGTCTCGACTTGAAGTTCATTGATCATTTCCAGAATTTTCCTCATAGTTAAGATTTGTAATCTTTTACTGGCATTCGTTTTAATGTCCTTCATCATAACTACATACAATTTTGTATTCCAATGAGTAAGATGGTTGACAAGACTTGCTCCGTATACAAATATCGTGGACAAAATTTGCATAAGTTTACCAATGGTATTAGGTTACGTAAGGTAGAGCTGGCTGTTAGTGATCAATACTGACACACTTAGACCAAAGTTGGCCCGTTGTGATACCACATGAATCTTGAAAATTCTTCCTCACTCGTGAAACCATTTAGAGCTCCTGACGAAGCGTGCAATACTGTAAATGTCTTTGCTTGCCAGATCACTAGGATCGTTATAGTAGTATTAGTAGTAATCTCTTAAGTGGAGCCTACGTCTGTGAGAAAAAGCAGGGCAAGTACGGAGAAGTTGAGGAATCGATTCTTCCTCCTCCTTGTCCATACAGCTTCTTTAAAAATCATTTAAAAGTATAGCCCAGTCGGAAAAGACAAAAAAAAATAAGCTGAAATGCAAAAAAATATATAGGGGTTTACTTCGATTTTAATCGTTAGAGGGGCTCATTTAAAGTCTAAAAAATTTTCGACTTCCTAGCTCCATTGCGTTAGCCGCCATCTTGAATTTAACGAAAATCAGTTTTTGTGAAATAACTCGCCTATTTTGAACTTTTGAGCAAAAATGTACTCAACAAAAGTTGTTCAAAATTTAATTATCTACAACTTTGGTCATAATCTTTTTTGTCTACGATTGATATTTTTCGACTAAATAAAAAAAAACTATTTTAAATTTTTTTCTCGTTTAAAACGCGTAATAAACATTATTCAACAAAAGTTGTTCAAAATTTAATTATCTACAACTTTGGTCATAATCTTTTTTGTCTACGATTGATATTTTTCGACTAAATAAAAAAAAACTATTTTAAATTTTTTTCTCGTTTAAAACGCATAATAAACATTTTTCAAGCAAAAAAAAAAAAGTTATTTATTTTTTTTCAACTCAGAAGAGGATGACATAAGGAGTTTGAAAACAAGTTAGTCGAAAAATATCAATCGTAGACAAAAAAAGATTTAACCAAAGTTGTAGATAATTAAATTTTGAATAACTTTTGTTAAGTACATTTTTGCTCAAAAGTTGAAAATAGGCAAGTTATTTCACAAAAACCGATTTTTGTTAAATTCAAGATGGCGGCTAACGCAATGGAGCTAGGAAGTTGAAAACTTTTTTTTAAGACTTTAAGTGAGCCCCTCTGATGATTAAAATCGAAAAAAAACATATCTAATTTTTTGCATTTAAAATGCTATATTCCGACTGGGCTAGTACCCGAAGCCGCGTTGCGTGCCTGCCTATTAAACAGTGCCCTGTTATGACACCTACAATAGAGCTGATGTGCAGTTTGCTTAGAGATATTAAACACTTGGAGCACTTTAAGTCAAGGCTTCGCCAAATTTGTTTTATCGCTAAACAAATTGTGATGTTGTCCCACCTAATGTTTGTTCTCTCCGAGGCATCTTGCTTCAGCAAAATCTAACACGTAGCGATGGGTAGATATACCAATATTTAGCTTTTTAGGTAAAATGTGTAGTAATATTCCACTTCTAGAGAGCTCATCAGCTTTACAATTACCTGGAATGTCACTATGACCCAGCACCCAACAGAAGTGAATATTAAACTGTGGCACCATCTCCAACAGAGATGATCGACAGTTATGGGTAGTGTTGCTTAAACATCGATAGTCTATCGATAGTATCGATAGTAAAAAACTATCGCGTACATCGATAGTTTTGAAAAACTATCGATAGTTTCAATAATTCGAAATTGTGCAATGAAAGGCTTGTGACCATACAGTTTTAAAGCAAAAAATATATGATAGTTTAAGGTTGTCTATTGTCTCCATCATTTTTTTTTTTGTTTATACTGAAATCCTGACATTAATGTCGTTTTCAATTGGATTTTCTGACTGTTCTACAACATTTTTGATTCCAATAGAATATGAAAACATCTTTTTGTCAAACTTACACACACAAGACACAATACTGAATGACACCATATTATAAAATAGCTTTTTCAAGCATTCATCACTTTTGACAAATAGTGCGACGAAAAACTGTATGTATATCGCGTGTGTTCCAAATCTACTCCTTCTTCAAATCGGGAACAGAAAAATACTCTGAAAACAGTACTCCGAACAACCAATCGAAGCCTTTTGGAATATGCAGTGAAAATGGAGAAGAAAAGGCGTACTCCAAACGTCCAATCGAAAACGACATAAGACTATGGTTTTGTTGGTTAAGAGCTACAAGACGTCAAATACATATGTGAATAGTTGAAACCAAAGATAGGTTATATAGTTACTTGAAACTGTTAAAATGCAAAAAATACTAAACGAAAATACAGTAGCCGCTTTATTTGTGAAACTCGAAATGGTGAACTATCCACAATAATGAACACACAACATTTTATATAAAAATGTATTTTGTATACAAATCTCTCGCAAATATTTAACATTGCTTAAAATCACTGAGGAGTTGTTTTCATTTTTTTGTTTAAGCCTCATTGACAGCTTTGGTAAACGCTTAAATAAATTTAAAAACATTCACATCGAACAAAATGTGCATTTTGTGTCGAATTAATTTTTAGGAAGCCCTTCAAAACTCCCGCTTGAAAGAGTGAACAATATCGAAAGGGTGAACAGCCTTGGTTTTTATTATTTCGCTATATCGAGCGTCTACTGTAGTTTTGAATGAGCTTAAACTAAGTAATTATTATCATTTAAATTCAATTTTTAAATAGAAATTTTGAAACCGTTTTATAACAAAATATATTTTTTTCTTTTCAAAAATCATAACTCATTTTATAATTCAATTGATTTTGCAATAGAAGTCTTTTTAAGGCATTTTAAAAATGTGTGTAATTCATTTGGTAAAACTATCGATAGTATCGATACTATCGATAGTTTTTTGTAAAAATATCGATACTATCGGAAATCGAAACTATTGATGTTTAAGCAACACTAGTTATGGGCTGTTCTAGAGTTTGTAGAGACCGAGTCCAGGGATTTAATAGCAGCTTGGCTATCAGAGAAGATGCGGATATCCGAGGTTGATATCACGTTTTCTTTGAGCCAAGATAGTTCTTCTTTTATCGCTAGAAGTTCCGTCGGGAATACGCTACAGTTATTAGGAAGACGGAATGAGAGACTTAAATTTAGACTATCAGAGTACACACCTCCATCCATTGTCGGCCTTCGATCCGTCGGTGTTGTAGTGAATTGATTGATCTTCTAAAAATTCCAAATCCTCCCAGGTGGATCTGGAAGGTATGGTTACTTCAAAGTTTTTGTCGAAATTCAGTAGTGAGATTTTGTAGTCAGTGTTAACCAATTGTATTGGACACAAAATGAAAATAAAGTCGACCCTCTAGGTTGAATTCTCACGGGATATCAAAAATATTTCAAGTTAAAGAGTTTTACATTTTAATGGTTGTACAAAAATACTTTTGTAGGAAATTTTATTGTCTACAAAGTTCCTCTATACTATCTTCCGTAAAAATATACCGGAAAGAAGTTATAAGCAAAAAACTGAAAAAAGTGCCAATTTTTTGTAGTTTTTCCAGGATTTTGATGGGGGCGGAGGGGGCGTGGTTGTGGAATTTTGGAATTTTCATTTACCAACCATACCATATAACATATCAAAAATTTAGAACTACCCGACCTTTTGTTGGGTAAAACCTCTCTATTTACTGGACTATAGGTATATTTCAATATCTTTTTTTTTTAATACACTTGCCAAGCACAAAATACAACAGCAATACACAAGGACGAAGAACCCAACCAAGAAAATAATTTAAATCAAAACACAGGCAATTCATTCTCTCAACACATTTTTCTTCCAATCTGTCTGTAGGAAAGAAAAAATGAACAAACTATAATAGTTCATATTCAGGTACTCATCTCTTTTCTTCCTACTGACAGAAGCCAAACTCTGAACATTAATGTCGTTTTCGATTTTATTTTCTGACTATTTTATCATGTTATCAAATTTACACACACACTACTGAGTAACGCCATTTTATAAAATAGCTTCTTAAAGCATTTATAACTTTTGACAAGTAGTACGACATAAGACTGTACATATATGTATGCGTGTGTTCCAAATCTACTCCATCTTGAAATCGGGAACAGAAAAAGACTCCGAAAATTTTACTCGAAACTGTCAATCAAAGGCTTTTGGAGTAGTGTGAGTTAAAATGGAGTGGAAAAGGAGTACTCCGAGCGTCCAATCGAAAACGACATAAATGAATTTTTTTTCTTTGGTAGGCATAGATCCAGCAACAAAATAGCAAAAGAATGCAGAGAGGCACAGATTTTTGTTCTATGTGCGACATCTTTACTTGTTATATTATCTTTGGTAATAATCTCAGAGCTGGCTGCAAAGTTTTGGGTTAATCGCATAACCAAAAATGAGTATGAGAGTCTGTAGGTGCATACATCTTGACATCGAATACAAAAGTCTGGCTGGATTTTTTTACCGTCCGTGGTAGGGACGAGGGTTCGAAAATAGCGGTTTTCAGACTATTTTGTTAGGGGCACATGCACTTCAATTCATTTATTAAAAATGGGAAATGCTCCTCTGCCATTTTCTTAAAGTCCACTGACTTTAATTCCAACCACGGGTACCAACAAAAATCCTGCCTGACTAATGTATTCGATGTCAAGATGCATGCACCTACAGACCCTGATATTCATTTTTTGGTTATGCCTTAAACCTAACAATTTGCAGCCAGCTCTTAGTCAATGGGTCTTATGCTAAAAGATGAGCAAGATCTCTGAGTCCGAGTTAACGAGCTTGAACTCACATGTGAGATCGATCGAGCGGAGCCGAACTCGGACTCGGTTTCATATGCAAAAATATTAGTTCGCTCTTAACAGTTCTTACTCGATGAATATGAGATCGATCTCAAAGCTCTTCGTTTTAAATAGTTTTGACTGTTTTTTCTGTGCAGTAAGTAGAAGACGAAAATTTCTTCTGAACGCGAAAATCAAAAATTGGTGCTTCGGTCGGATTAATTGTCTCTTGGTTAATTGTTTGCCCCTTTGCAAATATGTATATGTATTGAATGATTACCTAGTGATGTAAGTTTTGATGTTAATTTATTGGACGGTTTTTCCATTTTTTTTTTACTTTTACTTTCGAAAACTAAAATGTAAAAACAAAATCCTATTCAATACCTATTAAGTTGTTTGCTCATAATCTACTTCACATTTTTCTGAAAATTATATTTTTCTTTTACTTCCTTTTTCAATGAATAAATGAAGAGTATAAACAGAGGTGGCTTAACCAACATCGATTTTCTTCTTTATATCGACGCCTCGTGCGCGCAAAACTTTATATAAAGCTTATTTATTTGTAAGTATGTAATTGTAAGTTGGATTTTTAATAAAGTGGATTGTAATCAAATAAAAGTTTGCTCCTTTGAATATAATTAATAATTGACTCCATAATCCCCATACAATTTTTAAAGGTTTTCTTAGAATAGGTACGTAGTAGATATCTACCTACTCATTCAAATTTGAGTTTTGTATGTTGTCATTATTTGTTGAAATATTAGTGATCACAGAAAAACGTTTCTTTTTTCATTAAGTCAGATATCAAATATAAAAAAAAATCCAAGAAATAGAAAATTTTTGTCTCGTATCATTTCATACGGTAAGCAATAACGGTAACTACTTCACAAAAAAAAAAATATTTGTCAAACAATCCTGAAAACAGGAAATATGAAATAGAAAATTTTTGTCTCGTATCATTTCATAGGGTAAGCAATAACGGTAACTACTTCACAAAAAAAAAAAAAAAAAATATTTGTCAAACAATCCTGAAAACAGGAAATATGAAACCTTAAAATGATTTTTTTTTTCATCGCAATACGGCCACTACCAAAAGATAGGTACAGCTCTTCAAAAATCACTAAACAAAATTGAAAAATATCTTTTTCCCTTATTTTTTTTCGACTAGAGTAGTTAGATGCAAAACAACCTTCGCGTGGTAGTCACCTTGTTGTGGTGCGAAGGCTTAAGTAGCAAAGACTCATCTGACCCGCTGATTTTGGGGCAACCCAAACCGGTGGTAATTTTGAGGAGTTACGAACCAAGAACTGCCCCCCCCAATACAGGGTGTTAAGTGACCCGTGCCTATTGGATGGTTTGCAGCCAGGGGGTATACCGGCTGTATTCTAACGGAACCTCTTTGATGTTGGTCGAATTGAAGAGTATCTATGACCTTACCATACCATGCGGAGCTCTGGTATGGCTCGACCCCATTATTTCTCTAGCTACTCGTGGGATCTATATGCCAAAATTACAAAAAAGAAAAAACAACAAAAATTTTAAAAAGTTCAACACTCCGCAGGATGTCACCGCGAGTGAAGCCGCAGATCAAATGGAAAGAGATTTCCGTGGCGATGATCTGAGACCGGATATCAGTAAGTTCTTGAAGAAGATGCCTTACGGGAACTTGCAGAACCGGCCCTCAGGAGGAGCGTCGACCTCTAGTCAAGGGAGAACACCTCCCGGATTAGAGGAAAACGAAACTCAAAACGAAGCGTCTACTAGCGTGGGGAGAATACCTCCTGTGCAAGTAGAAGACATATAAATGGCCACAGACGCGGCAAATGATGGGAAGCCACCATCATCAAGTGCCTCTAATTCACCGACAAAGCCACCAAGTCGACGAAATCGATATGGCCGAAGAAGCTTCCCACTTCCAGAACTGGGGAAACCAGGTGCCCTGGATGACCCATTCAGGAAGGGGTTAAGTGGAGCGGGCACAAAGTGGTATTTCCACTTCCTGGCAGAGGGGATGTCCCCCCAGGAAGCCCGAAACAAAGTGAAGGAGAGGAAAGAGAGGCGTGAAAACGAAGAAAAACTCCTGGGACAGGGTAAGAGGAAAATTAGCCATATAACTCCTCCCCAAAGGCAAGAAGCCAAAAAACCCAGGACGACGGCACTTGCGGGACCTGACACCGTGAAAACCGTCGAAGGAAGGCTCTCGTATGCAAGTGTAGCCTTGAGCGTCAGAATTGCTGTCCTGCCGGAAGACTACCCTCAGGTAACCTTAAATGCCGACGAGCTGTCGGCACTTGAGGAGGCCATAATTGAGGAAGTCTCTCTTGGCTGGAAGCATAAACTGAAGTTCAATGGTCTGTACTTTAGAACCGGTCTGCTCTTGGTTGATTGCGCTGGAACCGAAACAGCGGATTGGCTAAGGGAGAGTGTACCAAAACTGAGCACTTGGAAGGGCATCAAGTTGGTCACGTGCAAGGGAGACGAAATCCCCAAAATGCACACAATCACGTTGTTCTTGCCAAGAAGTATGGGGCAAGATGACAAGAAATCCTTGGCATTAGTTCAAGCCCAAAATGAGGGACTTAATGTCCAGGCCTGGAAGGTCGTGAAAAGCACCGTAGAGGGCAAAGGTCAGCTGCTTGTAATCACCATAGATGCTCGGTCTGTGGAGACAATAGTGAGAGCAAACCACCAGCTTCACTACAAATTCGGAAAAATACCTGTCTACGGTTTACGTAAAGTAACAGGTTAGAGCTCCTCTCGCGAACCGGTATTGGTCACCTCCGCTCAACTTATCCATGCTCCCAACCCTTCCCCATCCGTCACCCAAACCCTCGAAACCTTACCAGACAAACCTACCTCCCCTCCACCTTCCCCTCCCCCCTCAAACAGCAAAAAATCATCTCCGAAAAGCCAGGCCACACCACTGGCAACTTTAGGTCCAGATGTAGAGATAGAGGGCATGGACCTCTCTCCCAGTCGAACGGGGCAAGAAGAGACGCTTCCTACCGAAGAGGAGGAAGAATATCTGCTGACAGATGATGGGGCCTTTGCCCCCATCTGCTAACGGAGAAAAAACATTATGACCGGACGCGGGATCAGTACCAGGCTAGCCCAAGTGAACATACACCACGCAAAGGCGGCATCAGCCGTTTTAGCAAGTAAGTTCACCGCGGACAACTTAGGGTTAGCACTGATCCAAGAACCCTGGACCTACAAGGGTCAGGTAAGAGGGTTAGCGACTCTAAATTAGTATGGGGCACGAGAGTAGACTCAACCAGAACTTGTATTAAAATAAGAAATAACATAACTTTTATATGTCTTTCAGATTTAATGACAAGGGACTTGGTCCCGATACAGGCCCAAATCAACATCGAGGGCAGTACCAGGACAATGGTGGTTGCAGCGGCCTACTTCGCCGGTGACGAAGCCAACATTCAACCAATCGAAGTGCAGAGGCTGGTTGATTACTGCACCCAAAGGAAGCTACCACTTTTAGTTGGATGTGATGCTAACGCCCACCATACAACATGGGGTAGCACCAACATAAACCAAAGGGGTGAGTACTTTTTAGACTTTTTGTTGGTAAAAAATCTAGAAATATTCAACGTGGGGAATACCCCTACTTTTATTACTAGAGTGAGAGAAGAAGTTCTAGATATAACTTTTGGAACTCCGAATGTAGGCTGTCTTATACGAGACTGGAGGGTATCCCAAGAGCCCTCCATGTCCGACCACAGAATTATTGTGTTCACATTGGAAGGCCTTCTTACAGAGAATACCTCTGGAAGGAACCCAAAGAGAACAAACTGGGACCTATACAAAACTGTTCTGAAATCAAACCTGGAACACATAGGCCCAGCTAGCAGGACAAATAGTCACCTTGAATTGGAATCTAATGTAAATGAATTTAGTGGGGCCATACAAGAGGCATATAAACTCAGTTGTCCCCTTAAACCAAAAACAAGGCAGAAAGACGCTCCTTGGTGGAACAAAAATCTGTCAAAATTAAGATCCCAAGTAAGAAAACTCTTTAATGAGGCAAAAAGAACCAGAGAGTGGCATAACTATTCCTCAGAACTTACAAAATATAATAAGGAGCTAAGAAAAGCCAAGAGGAATAGTTTTGCATCCTTCTGTGAGAATATTTCCTCAACCCCTGCTGCTTCAAGATTGCATAAAGCTCTTGCAAAAGAGAAGACAATCATATCATTAGCTTTAAGGTATAATGATGGAAGCTTCACGGAAAATGAAGAGCAGAGGTCTACTCTGTTGCTTAACACGCACTTTCCAGGCAGTCTACCTCTTAAAGGGAACTTGGCAGAGAGAACACCTCTCAAACCAAGAAAAGAAGACTGGAAGTTAGCTGCAACTATCTGCTCAAGCAAAAGGATTGATTGGGCGATTAGTACCTTTCAACCTTTTAAATCACCAGGTGTGGATGGCATATTTCCAGCCCTATTACAACAGGGTAAGGATCATCTAATGCCTTATCTTATTAGCATACTTCGTAGTAGTATAGCTCTTGGATATATACCAAGCCTATGGAGAAGAGCTAAAGTAATTTTTATTCCTAAAATAGGGAAAAAAGATACGACCCATCCAAAGTCTTTCAGGCCGATAAGCCTAACATCCTTTGTACTGAAAACTCTGGAAAAATAGTCGACAACTTCATAAGATCAGAAGTATTAGTTGATAGGCCTCTTAATGTACGCCAACATGCCTACAGAGCGGGAAGATCTACAGAAACCGCTCTGTTTGAACTCACTAATGCATTATATACTTTTTTTTCAATAGAAATAAATTCACTAATTAAAAAAAAATATTGTTTCAAAAGTATTAAAAAGTATCTTAAAAGTTGGGATTGTTTTAAAAAAGTATTGAAAATCCCGCAAAATAGTAGCAGGCTACTGGCGGGATTCTTGCGGCGGGATTTCGATCGGCGGGATTTTGACTGGCGGGATTCGTGTACATAATTAGTAATTTTATTTGGCGGGATTTCGACTTGCGGGATTTTGATCGGCGGGATTTTGACCTTTTCCCGTTCAGTAGTTCAGTAAAACCAAACAATTTTTTTTCCTCCATGCAAATAAGGACCAGGGCTACCTTTCTAGATTTTGAGAAAGAGCCAATAAAAAGAGCATTTAAACAAAAAAAAGAGCCACCACTGCAAATGTCCCCAAATAAAAAAATGCCAAAATATAATTTACAATTTTGAAAAAATAACAAAAACTTGAAGAAAAAACTGTTGTAAAAAAAATTACATTATTAACTTTGTTGTCCAATTTTGTAGCTCTTTGTTAACAATTAAATTCAAAGCTGAAAGATTAGATTGTCATGTTTCTACTTAAATCAAGTTTGTAAATTTATTTTTCATTAAAAACAATTTTGAAAAAAAAATCCCGGCTCACACGCTACTATGCAGGAAAGTAAAAATGTGTGCTGGAAAATTGTATTATGTGGCAATGAGTTACTCGTCCAAATGATTTTTAATAAGAACATATTTAAAATTCTAAACCAAAATTCCTCTATAATAGTGAATACAAAATAAATTCTGTAAGCCTTTTTGTTTGCTTTCAATTCAAAAAGTTTAAGTTAATTTATAACTTTTTCTGGATAGCTTATTGAATGGCAGAATTCATAACCTAGATCAAAATATGATATGTGTTCATAAGACTTAGCCTTAACTACATTGGCCAAAAAAGTGAAAAAGTACGAAAGTCAAAATTTTAAACTCATTTTTTGACAATTTTTCTCACCGGAAAACTTATTGAAATGATGCAGAAAGCTTAAATTTTGGTTTAAAAAACAATTTGTATATTTTTTTCACAAAACAACTGCGCTAGCGGGAAAAAATAATTTTAAATACTTTTGTAATTTTTTAAAAATAGCCAATGTAGTTAAGCATTTAATAATGAGTGGATCTAAAACTCTTAGCACAAACAATCTCTTATAACGGGTGATTTTTTAAGAGGTTTAGAACTTAAAAAAAAAAAAAATACAAAAAATTCGAAAAAATGAATGAAATATTTATTTGAATCGATAGTTTGAACCTTGCAATTTAATGTTTAAAGATAATTTCATGCAAATGTTGACCGCGGCTGCGTCTCAGGTAGCCCATCCGCTGAGTCCAATTTTGGCATACTCTTTCACACATATCGGCCGGTATCTCACGAATGAATGCATGGATGTTGGCTTCCAGTGCGTCAATCGAAGCGGGCTTGTCCCTATAGACATTAGCTTTGACATACCCCCACAAAAAATAATCTAATGGTGTCAAATCGCACGATCTAGGCGGCCAATTGACCGGCCCAAAACGTGAAATTAACTGTTCACCAAACTCGCCTCGCAATTGCGCCATTGTTTCGCGTGCTGTGTGGCATGTGGCACCGTCTTGTTGAAACCACATATCATGCAAGTCAAGAACTTCCATTTCGGGCAAAAAAAAGTTTGTTATCATCGCTCGGTAGCGTTCACCATTGACAGTAACGCTGCGATTCGCATCATCTTTGATCGCGATGAACATTTCGAACCGAGCACGAATTTTGATAGTAAAATTCAATAATTTGCAAGCGTTGTTCATTTGTAAGACGATCCATGGTTAAATTGCAAACCAAACTGAAGCTGTTTGACAGTGACACAAGGTACTAAACACACGTCAGCTGTCAAAACCAGTGTTGCCAAAACCAAACCAGCTAAAAAATCACCCGTTATTTGAAATCAATTCTTAAAGTGATTTCATCGCAGATTGTCTGATAGTATATTAAAACATTTTTTTATAACAACAAAATCTTCATGGGAAACATTTTCTTTTTTCAAACAAGTTTCAGCTTCGTGGCCTATATAAATATTTTCTAAATTTTGAATGTGCAATTCGTTTTCGTATAGTTAATATTTTGAATTTGTTTGTGTTTCAAAAATAGACATCGATTTTTTAATAAAGAAATTTATTTTTTAATGAAAATGAACGCCTTCAGATTTCAAAGAATTTTCAAGAATTTCCAAGAATTTTTGTATTTGAGGGAAATTCGAATATTTTGAAAAAGGAAATTTAAGTGGATAGATGTATTAAGGCCTAACTACATTCAATTCACTTTTAAACAAAAGTGAAAAAATGTTTTGTCTTTTTCCCATAAACTGCTCAATCTTTTCTTTTTATCTCAAGTTTTACAAAAAAAAGTTAAAGCGTTCCTAATTTTTACTTTTGCAGAAAAAGGAAAAAAACACTAGATTTAGATTTTTAGATTGATTTTATTTAATTAATCATTTAAATATATACAATTCTTATAATTTATACTAAAATCTTTATAGCATGGCAAGATGCCGTCTGCCAGATTGACAAAAAGAATATTTTCTTTTACATATTTATAAAAAGCTATCCTAATAATTTGAATTTACATAACTTTTACAAAATTATTTTAAACAATCCTTTGAATATTTTTAATTTGTGAATTAGTACAAACATCAGAAATCATCATTGAGTATTCGCTCCCTATACTTCAGTGCAATTTTGCAGTACTCATACAATTTAGGAACATCCACCTCATTAAGCTTCATAAGTACTTGCTCCTCCGATAAGAAATCACATCCAAAAATACATCTCCTGGTTTCTCTGAGAGTTGGGCACCTTCCGACGAAATGAATGATGTCTTCCCGTTCCGCTAAGTTGCATATACTGCAGTGCAGTGGTAAATCAGGTCTGTGAGGAATAAAGTTCAAGCTGAGCAACTCGCTTCTAAGCCTGACCATTGTAGCAATCACGTGAACACTATTTGTATCTTGAAAATAATTTTTGTACAGTAGATTATGATTGAGTCTGCTGTAGATTGATCTGTACAGCGAGCCAGAAGCTTCAGCTATATATTGCACTCTACACTGCTCATCCACTTTTTCTATTATTTCGTAAAGATGACTTTTACTACCCATTATATCTGCAACGTTAATGCTCAAAATCATACCACATCCTTGGGCTAGTTCCATCCAATCTCCATACCAACTGTTTTTGTCCTGAATAGCTTTGAGGACTGTTTTTTTGGTAAGCCGGGTTTCCGGCATCCCAAATACTTTTAGCAAATAATCGGCTTGTAGCTTTAGCGTTTTAATGAAGAGAGGCGATAGCCCCGTTTCCAGCATAATTACGTAGTTTGGCGTGTTCGCCGGTAGATGAAAGATTCTCTTCACATAGTGTCTTAAGAGATTCTCCACTGTGTCGAACTTCTTACATCCCCAAATCTGTGATCCATATAAAAGAATCGTTTCCGAAACTGCTTCAAATACCTTATATTTGCTGCTATGCGCTATATCTTTGTTCATAAAACATATTTTCCAGGAAACATTGATTGCGGTTTTGGCTTTTAGCAATTTTTCCTTAAAGTGCCTCTCCATACTCAAGTTTTTTGTAAAATAAACACCCAAGTACTTGAATTCGTTGACACATTCTAAACGTTCTCCATTAAAAACCCATTTTTCTTTTGATGCATTTCTTCCACCCCCTCTCTTAAAAATCATTACCTTGGATTTTTCTATGTTTACTATGAGGTTCCATAATCGACAGTAGTCATAAACCTTGTTGATCATAAGTTGTAAAGTTTCGGGAGAGTACGCAAATATGACAACATCATCTGCAAAGAGCAATGCCTTAATACGCTCGCCTGCAAAGTCCACTCCACCAGGAAGATAATCTACCAAATCGTCAATGAAAAGTGCGAACAATGTAGGGCTTAATGAGCATCCCTGTCTTACTCCAGATTCAGTTTCGAACCACTCCGAAAGTTCTTCTCCGTTCCAAACTGCAGCTTGTGTTCCTTTATACAGCTCTTCAAGAACACGTCCAAACTTATGCGATAAACCCAATCCGTATCATTTGTAAAATAAGGCAGATCGGTCAATCGTGTCGAATGCTGCCTTGAAATCAATAAAAAAACGCATAGAGTTTCTTTCCCTGCAAAATAAAGTTTTCCGCTAAGCTCCTCAACACAAAAATATTGTCTATTGTTGAGAACCCTGATCTGAAGCCAGCTTGAAACTTTTTTTAACAGGTCTTGAGATTCAATCCATGCTGTAAGGCGCTTTTGTAATACTGATGTGAATACTTTGTATGTGGCATTCTGAAATGAAATTCCTCGGTAATTTGAAGGATCCGATAAACAACCTTTTTTGTGAATGGGGAATATCACTGATTCCTGGAATTCCTTAGGCGTACGATCACCATCCATTACCTTATTAAGGAGTTTTGTCAAACTTCTTTTTAGACTATTAGATCCATATTTATAAAATTCGACTGGTATTCCATTTGCTCCAGGAGCCTTTCCATCTTTCATACCACCTATCACAAGGTCCAGTTCTTGGCAAGTGATTTCAGAGTCTAGAATTTCATTATTGTATCTAGGAGCTGCGTATTGCCACTTGATGCTACTTGCAATTGGATTAAGTAATTCTTTAAAATATTCCCGAAGAGTGTTTTTGCAGAGGTTTGTGTTGATTTTAAATTGTTTGCCATTTAATTTCCATGCAAGTTTCCAAAATTCCGAAGAATCTTTACATTTTGCCAATCTCATCGCTTCCACTTCACCATAGCTCTTCTTTTTGTTTCTACATAGCTCCTTATATTTCTTATTGGCCTCGATGTAGTTTTGTCTGAATAAACCTTCACTGGAATTTCGAAATATTTTTAGCCATGTAAAAGATAAACTGCGAGCACGTTGACATTCTTCGTCAAACCAAGGTTCGATTGCAGCTTCTCTATCTTTTCCGTTGAATTTCTGTTGTGGATACGAAGCTTTTATTATATCTTCCAACTTTCCGAAGTCCATCTTTTGCTGTGGTTGAAGTTTCGAATCTAGTAGAAGTCTGTAAGCTAGAGCCCCAGAAACGTTCCATTTTAGTTTAGGAAGTAATCGCATGTTTGTAACTTCTTCGTGTGGTACATAATTTTGGTGGTAAAAAGTGACAACTAACGGAAAGTGGTCTGAGTATGGTACTTCCTTAACCTCGAAGTCTGAAATGTACGGTTCCCAATCCTCACCTATGAGACTATAATCTATCACTGATGATCCTTGTCCACAAACAAATGTAAAATTTCCAGCCACGTCACTTAAACTGGTTCCATTTTGAATTCGAAGGCCAAATGAATCACAAAGTTCTATCAGTTTCCTTCCTCTTAAATTGCATGTATTGTCTTTAGAGTGCCTATTGACTCCATTAACTCCATTCAGCATTCCTCCTTCCTGACCCACCCTGGCATTCAGATCCCCAATCAACAAGACATTCGATGCACTTTTGCAGTTAAGCAACTCGTTCATTTTTTCGAAGTCAGTCTCCCAGTTGTTGCAGTTTAAATATAAAGGTAGTATCCATAGACATTTATTATCGATTCTCACTTCCAAGTATGATAACATATTATATGAACGAAATTCGCATTTAATACTTCCTAGGTTTTTCTTGAATCCGAAGTAACAACCTCCGCTTGCTCTTCCTCTCAAATGTGTTCTCGTCGCTGGTATCCACTTAAAAATATAATCTACCATCTTATTTTCGATATTTTCAAAGTTATTTTCAGTTACAAACGTTTCATATAAAAATATTAATTCAAAAGTATTCACAAATTTAAAGAAGTCAATAAAAAGTGATTTGTTCATCAAACCTGATACATTGTACGATAAAATCTTATAATTATCTTGCTTATAGCTAAAATCATTTGTTCTTGAAATATTTTTTCTTTGGCAGACGGCTTTAGTACTAAATACAATAATTTACACTACTTTCGACAGCACTGGGCCCTGGCATTGTGTTTAGATCATAAGAAGAATGTGACTTCTCTCGGTTCTCTTGTGTCATAATTGGTCTGTCACTGTCACTTACATCCAACATAGTATGCTCAAGCCACCGCATCCCATCTTCTTCATCGCATTTTAAATTATTATTTCGATCCAAATAAAATGTTTTATTATCTATGTGTAGTGTTTGCCCACGAATAAAAACTTTGATGCTTTTGTTTTTTGTGTTTATATCTGTTTTTATTTGTGATAGTCGCCTTCGTTTGTCTCTTGCTGCTTTGGTGTAATCTCGGTGTATGGAAATCCCAGTGTTGCGTAACTTGATGGCAGACTTGAGTATGCTTGGTACATCATCAGTTTCCTGCATTTCAACGATCACATTGGCCATTCTGTTGTCTCTGGAGTGAATTAATCGTGTTCGCTTTATACGTCCCGGATTGTTTGTTTGCAGCAGATCCAAGCATAATTTCTTAGCTTCCTCTATCACTTGTTGATCATCATCTCGCGATGGTATATGTAATACCAAGTTTCTTTCGTTGGATTTTCTCTCAAGATACTCGACTTGTCGTTCAAGTGAAAAGCATCTCTCCTCCATTTGCTGTATTTTTGATTGAAGCGCCACATTATTCTGTTGCAAAGACTGCATTTTCGTCGCAATTTCGACCAAGTCAGACTTTGTTGGCAGGCTTCTTAGGCGTTCGTCGAGTATTGCTCCTAAGGAGGTTTCGATCATGGTTCTGAGATCAACCACTTGCATGTTTCCGACTTCTAAATTGTCGTGCGCGTTCGTTTCGGAGAAAAATGTTGGGGATACAGGGGAAACGTCGACAAATGGTCTTTTAGGATTCGGTTGTTGTGTCTTTTTTGACGTTCGCATTGTTGTTGTTATTAGGCGGTGTTCTTTGCATTCTACCACCGTTCATTTTTTTTAATCTATTGTGCATTAACTTAAAAGAGATTTTGGCTCACCTTTAAATATATGATTATTGAGTGTTTTGTTTCCAGTTTTAAGTTGTTTATACTTTAAGAAAACACTTATAAAACAATTGTTTCTCACAAAATTAAAGGAGCTTAGATGCAAACACTTCCAAACGTCACCAAACCAGAGTTGCCAATTCGCCAAAAAAACACTACACATCTAAACATATAGTAAATTAACTTATTCATAGATGTAACTCACATCGATAATAGTTGCTGAACTAAGGTAGAGCTATAATGGTCAGAAAGCCACTGAACTTATTGTCAGAAGCCAACGAAAAGGGGAACACATCCATATCTTTTTGACATTCCTATTTCACCAAAAGTCAGTTTTACTTAAGTGAGGTGCGCTCCCGAGCCATAAGCAAAGTTCAACGAAACTTTACGAAACGCACCACTCCGCACTGATAGTTGCGTCATATGCTTTCCATGTATTTGTTTGTTTTCTTCCGACGACTTAAGTGCCCCTCGTGGCGTGATAGCTAGTGCGTAGGACTGTCATGCCGAAGGTGTTGGTTCGATTCCCAGACGTGCCACCTAAAAACAGAAATGTTTTATTCGAGGTACTGCCTCTTGCGAGGAACTGACAAATCCTCCAAGAGTATACTTGTCATGAAAAAGTGCTTCTCATTTAGCCGTTCGGACTCGGCAAAAAATTGTAGGTCCCCTCCATTCCTGCCAACAAACACGCACAAAGAGTGGTTGTGAGTTGTAAGTCACTAGGCCTTGGTTCTCCACGAGCTGTTGCGCCACCCAATTTATTTATTTTTAAGTGCCCCTCCGAGCATTATAGTTCCAGCTCTAATCTTTTCCGTGTTTGAATGCATTCAGCTCAACTCAAATCTCATATGCTTTTTCGCAGGAAGATGTCGCTAGAGTATATTTGTATTTTTCACTTTTGCACTTTTGTACAGAAGTGAAATGAATGTAGTTAGGCCTTTATTCTGAAAAAGAGCGAAAAGAGCCACGAAAATTTTAAAAAGAGCCAATTTTGGATGATTTTAGAAAAGTGGAGCCAAAGAGCCATACATGAAAAAAAGAACCAAAGTGGCTCTTTAGAGCCATGAAGGTAGCCCTGATAAGGACCACTATAATGTAAATATTTGGTTTCGCTACCCTTATTGATATCTCAACCAGACATTTACAACTCCGATTTTGACAGAAGTTTCATTGGCCCGGAGTGACTGATCACGCTATAGATGTGATTGCTTACAATCTGGAAAATTTATCACTGGATTCAAAAGTACAATTTTGTGATTTAGGTGATTTCTTCCATATTTTTAATTATTCAAGTTTTTAGTGAGCATCTCAAAATTTTGAATGTTAAACATTGTCAGCCTTGCTTATTAGATTTTTTAGCCGGCAGACAATAGTAAGACAGTTCCTTTAAAGTTCTTTAAAATGATTTATTAAATTAAATAGAATGTCAAGTTTGACAAATATTAGACAACCGATGCCAAGTTGCACCTACCCAGTTAGATAGCTTTAGGGCAACAATGATCAAAGTTTTAACATATTTTTTAGGAGTTGAACGGCTGTCTTAAATTAAAATTTATAAATACGATCGTGTATAGATCGGAAATGGATTGGTGGGACATACCGCATAGAACAAAAAAGGTTGGGGTACAGACAGAATTGTGTCACCCACTTTTTTCGTATTCTCTATTGTGGTGACCTGTCGCTATCAGTAAAAAAAATGTGTGAGTACCGGGACTCGCGTGGAAGATGTGTAAACATTCGTTTTCACCTGAAGGTAAGGGATCGGGTCAATACCACGTATGGCAAAAATTAGGAGTCTGTAATACAAGCGCTAAAACAAAATGGTTGCACGACACAAATTATAATGAATTTACCCATTAAAAAACTCCTTCCGAGAAAACTCCTCCGCAAATAAACCAACACAAATTAAGCTACTTCAATTAACTTTATGACGTCACAAAGTTGTTCCTGGATTCAAAGTTAAAGTGTCAAAAAGTAATTTTGAGTACATTTTTCCAACTCATCTCTTTTATACTGAGTTTATTGGTTAATCCGTCAAAAGCAGCTGAAATCACGATGTTTTCATTTTGAGTTATCTTTTGTTTGCTTCTCGATCGTGCGGGTTGGAATTGATCTCATTTTTGTAATATGTAATAGTTTAATTCTATTATCCCCCAAGTCTGATCCGGATTAGATTATCATAATAAAACAAACAGGATCCCAGTGCGACAAGAGTGTTATATACCTATCCGATCCCCGTTTATCCTTTTGTTTCTGTACTCTATTCTCTATTTTCTCCCTATCTTCAACACAAAAAGCCCATCTACCTGTGAGAGAAAAAACTAATTTTTGCAAAAAAGTACAAAGGGTGTATGGTCAGAATTAATTTGCAAATCGAAATACAAAAGCAAGGTCGGATTTTGTGTTGTTTTTGTAATGCATATATGCATATACAATCCAGATCAGATCTGGGGGAAAATATAAAGCTAATATATTTTTATTTTTATTGATTTTACCGTCGAAAGTGAGTTTGGAAATTTTTTCCAGGTTTTGCGACATTTTTTTATGTGATTTGATCGATTTGTAGTTAAGAAATGTGTGCAAGTAATTAATGATAAAAAAAAAATGGAAATATTTTTGCTTAAATATTCAATTTTGTGCTTGAATGAAGTGAAATGACATTTAATCTGAAAAATTTATGCATTTTCGAAGTGCTGATAAAAGTTCTTTCTAATAATGAAATCACAATTTCTTCTTGATTTTTAATTCCAATTCTATTTCGACTTTTTTCATCCAATTTGTTTGACAGATCAGCCATATTTTTAGCTTTTGTCGTTCCTAAATGAAAAGTAACTCAAAGCAACTTTTTTAAATATGACATTACAAAACTCCTTTTTCACACATTAACCACAGAGAAATATAAGAGAATGCCCCACCTGGCAAATCATGTTATGACATTTCAAATCAAGAAATTGCAAATAACACTTAATATCACAAACCAAAATTGTCACCCGCGATTGCAGAGATTAACATCAAAAGCAGCATATGGATACAAAATAATGAAATAAAAAATTAAATTTCTAGAAAAAAACGCAACAAAATCTTCACCTGGTATAATGTATGTCAAATATCTCTGTCAAGATATGATTGCATCTTGACATCCAATCAAGGTATGAAACGGAGTGACTCCATTAAATATTTAATGTCAAGACGAACATTCTGAGAGAAATTATCTACTGTGGAGTCGGGGTGTAAGGAATTCACTGCACTTAGCAAATATCAAAACTATTAGGTATAAACGAAAACTACCTTACCTATTCGAGTTTACAGAGTTCTACTTACCTACAACAAACAAAATGGTTCCAAAAGGAACCGTGAGCACATATCCGTTACAGCCGATTTTCAATTTTACCCATACCGAGCGCTAAGATGTTTACACATCAAAAATTGTCAATTTAATATTTAGACTTGACAGAGTATACAATCTAAGACTATCCATCGAACAGAACGGACGTGTCTCAATTAGTCTTGGGAGAACCGTCAAGCAGAACGGTTGTGTCAGTGAGCAGACAGTCGTAGAACAGCCGTCGGACTGGGCAAATACATCTGGACGAACCCAACCCAGGCTACATCTAGGCCTGCCAGACGTCCCGATTTTGGTGGGACAATCCCGATATTTGAACCCTGTCCCGATATATGTCCCGATAAACAAACTGTCCCGATTTTGTCCCGACTTTTCTTTTTTTACTCAAGAGAATAACTTTTTTGGTATCAAACAATTTTATTAAAATGATTTCCCGAATTAAGAAGAAAATATGTGATGTAGCACATATTCAGTTTAGTTTATTTCGACGGTATTTCTTGTAAAGGAACAAGACATGCACATGATCGTTGCCAAACCTGGAGTTTCTGCCACCTTCGGAAAATTGTTATTTTGCCGCCCAAAAGTTTTAAAAAAGAAAACCATACAAGTTAATATTTACGGTTTTATTTAATATTGCTTGAAGGTTTTCAACAAAATACAACTTCATAAAATTTGAAAATTATAATGCGGCTCTGCATGATTTCATTTTGTCAAATCTTAATGTGTTGCCTTAAAACATGAATTTTCATCGGTTTTGCAGCCCTATTCAATGTGCGGCCTTAGGCAATTGCCTATGAGGCACCGGACATGATAATTGCGATTAGTTTTTAAATTTTTTAATTAATCTTTCAAACAAAAATTGCTTTTATATATTGACCACGGCAAATTCTTAAAATTATTTGCAAAGACATCAAGTCGAAATAAGAAATCGAGACATTTTTATTTTCAAGTGATCATTAGACAACAGCTAGGTCAATGCTTAAACATTTTACCAGAATTGCAAATCTTTCGAAATGACAGACTTTTTTGTACAGTACCTACCAAAGAACCCGAAGATATTTTAGTTACAAAACTGAATTTTCAATGCTCCCGATATAATCTTTTTATTTCTTTTTTGTCATAGGTTTTAGCTAGTAAACATGTTTCTATTTGTTGTAAATTTAACAGTTCATTGCCTTTTCTAAGTCCCGATTTTTTGTCACTGATGTCCCGATATTGCGAATATTTTATCTGGCAGCCCTAACTATATCTATCATCGTTTTGTCATGTTTGATTATTGTCTCGATTTTTTGTTTCTACACGAATCTAAAACTTATGCCTTGTAGGTACTACTGCTGCTTACATATATTAATATCTATACCTACATTATGTACTTCTCAAAAAATAATCTCGCATAGAACAACTCTCAGGTTAGCGATGCCGGCATATTTCTTCAATCACAATTTCTTTCAATGTTGATTTTAATTTATGAAATAATTTGCACCTATAAACTTTAACTGAAAACATTTACAGAGGTTGTTCTTATAACTTCATTAAAAATGAAAACATTTACAGAGGTTGTTCTTATAGCTCCGTTATGCATGCCAGGTACAAACAAAGTATCACATATTATATATGTACATATACATATGTATGTATGCATAGGGACACGATGGACCTGGATAATATCATTATTAACCTGAACTAAACTAGGGAAAGTGTTTAAAATGATGAAGTTTAACTTACTTTTCATTGTCTTTATCCTTTTCTTTATCCTTTTCATTTTGATTATCCTTATTTTCAGTCATGATATGACGTCGCAAACAATTAATATCCTTGAATATATTAATTTTTTCCACTCTGGCAAGTAAACAGGGAAATCAAATAAAAAAAATCACAGCACTACACCAACAGTAACACCTACACCAAAGTTCTTCTACCTCTTTGCCGCACAGTATCGGGGACAAATTCACAGCCCAAGGAGCTTGGTAAAAGGGTCAATTTTTAATCACATTCACCTCACCACCGTATGGTTTCACTTTTCTTTTTTATATTGGGAAGGTAATTATTACATATTATGTTAAAAAAAAGGAAGGAAAAACTCAGATAGATAGGTGCCCGTAGGAAAAGAAAATAACCACACTCATTGTCAAAAACTTTGTAAGCCCAATCAATATTTTTAAAATAAATGAACCCGCGCATTCAATCGAATTCAAGGGCAAATATTGACACAGTAATAATAAACTAAATAAAGGCATAAATCGATTCAAATATCTTTAGGATTATTTTATAACTCCCACCAAAAAACAAACCACATAAATCTGTTTTTAAAATCTAATAAATGCTTTCTTCTGCACATCAACAATAATTAAGCATTCACAAGAATTAAAATCATTGGCTTTCAAGGACGCTTCCTTTTCAACAAACAAACTATTTATCCCTTGAGCCCATTTGTTTTGTCCTGTTGCTTGCCTGGACTCACATTTGTCTTTGTATATATATCTATCCATTTATATAAAAAATAAACAAAAATCTAAAAGAACTGAAAAAATATATAACAAAAGCTAAACGAAGTTAGTCTTTTACTTTTCAAACCAACCACAATTTATCGTATATTAACCTTTCCACTAAAAGAACAAACACAAACTAAATGATATTTTAAGGATATTTTTCCAGATAGGTATGTGCAAGAGCAAGTCAAAAGTTTTTGTAAAAGCTTTTCTTACACTCCTGTGTCTTTTCTCTTCGATTAAGAGAGAGAACAATGATGGATTGGTATCACAGTCACAGTTGCAAAAAGGCAAACTATTGTACTCATTTCAGTACCATCAAAAGAATATAAGGATATACCTTTATACTCGTTGGTACTTTTTTTTGTGGGGCTGTTGCTGAGACCAACCTGTCACTTTGACCTGATGAGTTGAGCTTTAGTATACTAACCTCCATATTATTCGCCCTTGATTTAAATTTGATTTGAGTGAGTTTTAAATCCACTTTTAAAATACAGATTTATTAAATCCAATAATCCAATATCCTTTTAATAAGTTCAGCGCCTATTGAAGTGTCAAAAAAGAAACTGATGGGATGCTTTCAAAAGAAATTCTGTCATATCAAATATAAAATTTGAGTCTCAAAATAAATTATTTTATTTAAAATTGATAAATAATTGTTTTTGGCAAGTCAAATTGTTCACATGGATCCTCTCTATAAAGTAAATCACCGATTTTATTTCAAAAAATGGAAGAAAATAAAAAAAATGTGCGTGGTTTGTGTAAAAAAAACTGGAATGTCAAACTAAAACGTGTAATGTTCAGTGTGAATGGCTTTCGCGTTTTTGAAAAGTTTTCGCCGAAAACCGGTTTTGGGGTTTGGTGTGAAAAGCCTATTAAACATGTCTTAAATGCAATGGGTTTCAAATGCCCTTAATACAGATATAAAATGTTTTTAAATCCAGATGTAAAATCGTTTAATCCTAACGCCAAATTTTCGAAATGATAGTTTTTCCCGTGCCAGTTGAAAGCATGTGTTTTGCCACGGGTGTAAAAGATATTATAAGGTACAAGTCATTCGTTTGAGTGTATCAAAACTAAATACAATATTATTAAAAGGTTTAATTAATAAGAAGTGACCAAAACATCAAGTTACTTCCATTTCAAGTGTAACTTGAATATAAATTTAAACCGAGTTGTAAGTTGAAACGATGTTGGCGAGACTACGGCGAGACTAAACCGAGAACAAAGCGAGACGATGATAAGATGTGCACAATGATAAAAAGTACGTGTAGATTTCATGGCGAGACCAAAGACTATAGTGAGGAGTAGAACACACAAGACGACACTGAGAAAAACTTATTTATATTATTTTATTTTGAAAAAAAAAAAAGAATTTTGGAGAGGCTATTACGAGATGTCAGCAAGACATGCTCAATGCCCAAAACCACGTGTAAATTTCACGCCAAGACCATAGCGAGAAAATCATGACACAGATTCCCGTGTAAATGGGCGTGGCAAGACTACAGCGAGGCGAGATTAATGACCACTATACTGAAAAGTACGTTTGCATGACCATGGAGAGATATCAACGAGACGCCACACAGTGGTTAAAACGACCAATCTAGGTGGTCATTGCCCATAACTTCCAAATAAAAAGTCGAAATCACCTGAAAACCTGCATCGTATTAAAATTCTTCATACCACTTGTGTAAGCTATGACGTGGCGCTTATGCGATGCTACAAATCGCCTGTTGCGACGGTCACAGTGGTTGCCTTGCGACCACATCGCATACTTATCAAAAATCCATGTTTGGTATAATTTGGGATGTTTTTAAGTAATTTTTTTTTCGAAATAAGCATTGCATTCATTTTTATATTGTTTGTTTATACACATTATACATATATGTATCTTTCAATTAAATAAAATGCACGACTGGATCGCACGTACTTGCTCTCATGTTCAAGTTGTGTGGGACTTAAGAACTTTAAAAAATATTTAAGTAATTATAGAAAAAGTATAAAAAGCAATTAAATCGTTCTTTTAATTGTATAAACAGCCTGATAAATAACTTAGAGCTAAAAAAAAAGTATGCCATTTGATTACTTGAAAAAATATGTATATATGCAAAAAAAAAATTAAAAATCGTTGGAGCCGTTTTCTTAAAAATTAATTTTTTATATATAAAAATGTTGTTACATTTTTCAAAAAAAAAATTTGGTATGCCAATTTAGAGTTTATATTAATATACATTAAAAACTGAAATTTCAAAAAAATTCATCAACCCGTTTTTGAAATATTGAATTTTGAAAAAAAAAATTTGAATCTTTTTTTAAAAATCCAAAATGTATTTTTTCAAAAATTTTGGAATGCAGTATTATTTATATTTTAACAAAGCTTTTGTGAAAAAAATTTCATTGAAATCGGATGAGCGGTTAATGAGAAAATCAAAAATCGAAAAAACCGTTATATGGCAGGTACCGTTAATAAATGTTTTTGGTGATTTTTTTTCTTATTAGATGGTACATCATACCTACAGTAATACACTGATTTTTTTTTATCAAAATCGTTGGAGCCGTTTTTGAGATAAATAAGCTTTTCCTTAACGGTTGCATGGCAAGTACCGTTATTTTTTGAGCTAAAAAAAAAATTTCAATTTCCCCTCTGGAGAGTTACAAAAAAACCTTAAGTTCAAAATTTGAAGAAAATCGCTCCAGTGGTTTAGGCTGTAGGTTGAGGTACGGACAGACAGACAGACAGACAGACAGACAGAATTGTGCCACCCACTTTTTTCGTGTTCTCTATCATCGTAATGTTATGTTTGATTGTTATCTCGAAATTTTTTTTTTGCACGAATCCAAAACTTGCCCTATAGTACCTATATCGCAAGTAAAAAGGCAGGAAACAAATTAAGGTACCAATTCATGTTTCTACTTTTCCATTTCTAGGACTTCAGAAAAGTTACTATAGTTTGTCCAGCAAAAATTGTCAGTACAGGGCTTATGGGAGAGCTTTTTTCAAATCAGTGGTGCCTGTGTATACCATCAGAAAACTAAAATAACAAATATGCCACTGAAAAAGATACTAAGCCACTGATAAACATACAGGAATTGTTGTTATAATTCTTTGAAACATTCTCTACGCTACAACATGACCGTTGTCTTTCAATGCCAAAAACATTCTGATACCTGATCATATACTCGCTTTTGCTTCTACCTTCGCTGTTTGAAATAAAATTAACATTCCAACTGAGTTGCCTTTGCCAAGTCGCAACAATACAACAGAGCTTTTTTCAGCGGTTTTTATGAAAGAACTTTCGGTTTTGAAGCTTTTGAGAACAAAATTTATAAGGGTGAGAGCCAACAGTGTTGTCGTTTTGATTGTCTTCTTACTATTTGTTTGTATTTCTCAATACACCTATAAAATGCAGTTAAAATTTGTACAATTTTAGTCTTAAAGAAAAAAAAGTTATTTGTGCTAAGTTTTGAAACGTTCAAAAAGCGTTACGTGATCAAATTCATTTAAAAGGGTGTGGTGTGGGAAAAAAAGACAAATTGATCTTTTTTTAATATATTTGAAATGGTATCCATGGTAACCATATGCACATTGTTCTTCGATTTGTGGCAATTTATAATTCAAAGTATGGAGACCCTATAGGGGGTTTACATAGACCAACATGCTCGACAACATGGCTCGATGGAAAAAATAACTGTACACCCAACTTTGCATTTACATGGATACTGATGTTGTCGAGCATTATTATTTTTCATTTTTCGGCACAAACGCACGCAGTATGGCTTACAAATTTTTACTTGCGATATAGGTACTATAGGGCAAGTTTTGGATTCGTGCAAAAAAAAAATTTCGAGATAACAATCAAACATGACATAACGATGATAGAGAACACGAAAAAAGTGGGTGGCACAATTCTGTCTGTCTGTCTGTCTGTCCGTACCTCAACCTACAGCCTAAACCACTGAAGCGATTTTCTTCAAATTTTGAACTTAAGGTTTTTTTGTAACTCTCCAGAGGGTAAATTGAAATTTTTTTTTTAGCTCAAAAAATTACGGTACTTGCCATACAACCGTTAAGGAAAACCTTATTTATCTCTAGAACGGCTTCAACGATTTTGATTAAAAAAAATCAGTGTATATTGTAAATATGGTGTACTTTCTGGTAAGAAAAAATATCACCAAAAACATTTATTAACGGTACCTGCCATATAACGGCTTTTTTGATTTTTGATTTTCTCATTAACCGCTCATCCGATTTCAATGAATTTTTTTGCACAAAAGCTTTGTTAGAATATAACAAATACTGAATACCAAAATTTTTGAAAAAATAAATTTTGGATTTTTAAAAAAAGATTCAAAATTTTTTTTTCAAAATTCAATATTTCAAAAACGGGTTGATGAATTATTTTGAAATGTCAGTTTTTAATATATATAAATATATACTCAAAATTGGCATACCAAATTTTTTTTTTTTTAAATGTTACAAAAATTTTATATATAAAAAATTTATTTTTAAGAAAACGGCTCCAACGATTTTTAATTTTTTTTTGCATATATTCATATTTTTCAAGTAATCAAATGGCATACTTTTTTTTTAGCTCTAAGTTATTTATCAGGCTGTTTATACAATTAAAAGAACGATTTAAATGCTTTTTATACTTTTTCGATAATTACTTGAATATTTTTTAAAGTTCTTAAGCCCCACACAACTTGAGCATAAGAGCAAGTACGTGCGATCCAGTCGTGCATTTTATTTTTTATAAACTTCGCTTTTTATTTCTTAAACCTCTCGTAAAGTCTCTTAAAATCCGGAAAACTGTCTCCAGAATTCATTATTTATTACTGTTGCCATTTTTTCCCGTCACCGACCGTGGCTAAATAATGCAAAAACAAATACCGATGTTGTCGAGCATCTGTTTACACAAGTTGGCTGGTTGGACGAGCCAGCAAGTTTTCAAAAAATTTTGAAATCCGTCGAGCATGTTGGTCCAGCAGTTGCTTTTGCGTTTAAATGATCGAGCATGGCTCGACAACTCCCATGCTGTCGAGCATGTTGGTCCATGTAAACCCCCCTTATGAGAGCTTTAGCTTGAGACATATGCATAGGCGCCCGCAGGATTTTGTCCAGGGGGGGGGCAAACACCAAACCAATTTTGAAAAAATGGGTATTCAAAAAAAATTTTTTTTAATTTTAATATGCTATATAAATAGAGCTTTTTGGAAGTTCTTATAAATAATTTCTTTTAAATGTTTCAGTCAATAATGAACTGTTAATAGTTATCTATCGTAAAATTATTTTATATTTAATAGTAGACCGTACTTATTTAACCACACAGACATTTTTTTGGAAGTTTTTTATAGAACAATAAAATATCATTCGTTCACTCGTGAAAAAATCAAAAGGGAATGTTATTTTTGATTCGATCAAAACAAAATTCATTTTCACGATCGAACCAAAAATGCTATGATGTGGGATCTATAAAATATAGTTCGTTCCGAAATTATTATGCGAGAACAATTGAAATCGTACGGGAGTACAAATACCTGGGAGTTTTAATAACGTCGAATCTGAACATGAATAAGCACCTAGATTGGAAATCAGCCGAGGCAAAACAAGCGATCTCGTCGGTATGGGAACGAAGTATAAAGAGCAAATACATTCAGCACAGCGCAAAGCAAAAGATATTCCGCTCCACATCAGCAGCAGTTCTTCTCTATGGTGCTCAACTTTGGGGATATCATTCTTTTGAAGCCGTGGAAAAATGTCTACGATATTCTATTAAAAGGATTTTTCGACTGCCAAGGAGTACACCTAACTATATGATCTATGTGGAGACAGGGGCACCGCCAATGATTATTGATACTCTTCAAATGCATTTAAACTATATCATCAAAATTATGGATATGGAGGAAAAATTAATATCAAAAATAGTTTTAACTGCGGCAGTTCAAATAAGAGGACCTATGATGGTTGAGTGGAAGAATCTTGCCGCAACATGTGGCATTGATTTAGTCATAGTACCAAACGAGCAGCCGTCTCTATCAAAAAGTAAGTTCAATGCGATATTGGAAAAGTTTGGAAGTGTTCTCTATGAAAGATTTGCAGCTGAAGCCAGTTAGCCAGTTCGTCAGAGTTTAGGAGCTACTATAGCCGTTTGAGTTTCAATCTGCAGAACAAAACGTAGGTATCTACTGAATACAACCCCAGTGGATAAAATAAACATTATTTTTAAGACGAGAGGTGAATTGCTTGATCGATATTATATGACATCGTCCATATCTGCCCTTACAATGTAGTCTCTGCAATATGAAAGAACACGAGGATACATATGACTTTATTGCAGTATGCCCGGTTTTAAGAGAATTCCGGATGAGGTACTTCAATAAACTCAGCCTTTGTGAATAGGAGTTTCTGAGCATACTGGATGGGGAAGAAGGATGGGATGCGCTTTATAACTTTACTGTCACTGCACTACGCTATAGAAGATGTATTATAGAAGAAGAATTTTAATTTTTAAATTAATACAGTTTTATATTTCTTAAAATTTTCTACTTTTTGCAGTTTAAATGTATTTATATTCGAAAATGTCAGTCTGGTAGACGGCCATAGGCCACACCAATAAGACTTAAGATTCAATATTCAAATATGTAATTTATAATTATTTATATTTAATGAAATAAAAGGAGTCAATAAAACTAACAAACTATTGAAGATCCATCCACGAACCTTTGAAATAAGAAATAAAAATGTAATTTTACAAAAGGAAAAAGGACAGTTTCGAAATCATTTGACCTTGATAGATTTCAATAAAATCGAATTGAGTGATTTCAATGAAATTGCCACAGGTCATGGTGATGATGGTGCCATTTTTTGAAACACTGTTTTGAAAATATTCGTTTCTGTTATAATTCTGTCTCAGCTATCCTGTCATTTTACTGAAATCACTCAAGGAACAACGAAGTTGACATTTTTTTTAAAGCACCCTGTTTTGAAAATATTTTTTCTTTTTTAATTCTGTATAAGCTATCACCTGTTTCAATTTCATTGAAATCTTTCAAGGAACAACGAAGTTGCAAAATGTTGACATGTTTTTGAAACACCCTGTTTTGAAAATGTCAACGAATTTCCCTAATGGCCTTTTCGATTGGCAATCCGGAAGACCGATTCGATACGTGTGAACGATTCTGAAATCAAATCCGGAACAATTTTCTCTCCTTTTCAGAACAAGAACTGCCATTCTATACCCATTCGAAAAGGCCATAAAATCACCTTTCTGTAAAAAACGTGAAAATTTCTGATTTTTCAGAAGTTTTCATAAAGCATCGACATCGTAGCCATTTTTCAACAGACTTTGAAAATTAATGGCTTGACAGATGGGGACCATGTATTTTTTTAATAAATAGCTTCACAGCCGCAGTGAATGGATACTTGAAGAAGAAATATTTATTTTAAGGACCTTTTCAGGTCCTTATTTAAATCCGTTCAGCCAATGACAAAATCCAAAACAACTTTGGACGTACTGTTTACAAATTGTTCAGCTTTAAATTATTTTCTATTAATATATAAAACTAACTCCGGATAATATACTGTAATATAATTTTTTTATTTTAGTTTTTCAGATCAAAATTTGATAATTATTGATTCATTTGCTTTCAAACTCAATTGATTTATTATTTTGCATATATAAAACAGGTACCCAAAGTGCATATAATTTTTTCTGTGAATTTTCCCGATATTTTATTAGTTATTCTACTATTCGAGACGGTTCCAAGCCGTTCTTGGTGTAACTAACCCGACTTTGTTTTACATATTAAAAAAATAAGAAATAAATAAGATTTGAAAATTCAAAACAAAAATTTCGAATTCCGAATCAAACTTTTTCTTTAAAATAAGAAAATCTCCACTTTTTTTTTGTAAACAAAATTTAAATATTTACTTCAACTTCATTATTCAGCCTCATCATGAACGTCATTATTATCGGACACTTCATTCGAATCCCAAAAAAAAAAACTTTCACAGAATCCATCGTAGTGCAAAACTTCACACAAACTACCATCAAGAAAACATTCGGTGATAGTTTACCATGGAATTCGTGATTGGGCTGATGATCAATTAAAAATATTAATATCAGTTTAAACAACTGACCCAAGGCAGAAAAGCTTTAAATTAGAATTTTATTCTTACACAATAAAAATTGTATACATATTAACGTTTTTAGACTTTAAACTTTTATAATCGCGATTGTAAATATTCATTTTAATTTATTTTATTAATTTAACGGACTTACCGCGATAATTTAATTCAAAAAATTCAATTTTTTGAATTAAATTATCGCGGTAAGTCCGTTAAATTAATAAAATAAATTAAAATGAATATTAACGTTTATTTCCTAAAGACTACGGTGCATGTAAATATTGTACTTACTTACGTATTAAACATAACATACTTACGTTTTTGTGTCATAAATTATTCTTTAGAGAAAAGGAATTGCATACGCCTTGGCTCTCTACCAAAACGATCAATTACTTCATCAAATAAGTTTTTTTTGTTCTTTTACAAGATTTGTATGTAAATACATCATTGGGCTATATGCATAAACGGTAGTAAGTGCTTTTACTGGTAAATTTGTATAGTATTAACTTTTTGTCATATGCATAAAACCAAAGTAAATACTGAACAACATGTATTTACTGGAGGCAAAAGTATTTACTAGTTTCCGATAAACTAGTCAGTAAAAACTTTTAATGGTATGCATAAAACCTAGTAAGTACTTTTTATTTCCAGTATTTACTGCAAATTGTTCAAGTTTATAAAAACCAACTTGAAAATTTTATAGTAAATACTTTTGTATGCTGAATGCAAAAATTCACAGTCGTGAGTCAAGTCAAAGCAATCGAATCACTTTATTTCTCAGAAAAAGTGGCTCAGAAAAGTAGAAAAAGGGGACATACCAAACGAATGGCTTACAGGTGTTTGTTCTATTAAAAGTAATAATTTATTTTCCAAGTGCATAATTCTGCAAGCTGCTCTCAAGATCGAAAATCACATGTGAACACAGTTATGGGAATAGCTAGTAAAATGGTAGACATCTCCGCGAGAAAACCTCTCAAAAGTTTCCTAATGAAATTATTCCCAAGCAGAAACACACATTAAATTCAAAGAAAAAAATGCAAGTTGCGTGGTAATGCCAGGGGGGGCAAACCATGAACTCAATAAAGAAGCTGTAAAGAAAATATCCATATGTTCCAACAATATCGAAACAAAGGATATTTTCAGATACATTTGGCATGATCAAAAGCCAGGGGGGCAAGTATTTGTTAAAATTCAAAGAAAAAAATGAAAAATTTCTTAGTGGTGTGGTATTGTCCAGAGCCAGGGGGGCAACCCCCCTTGCCCCCCCCCCCCCCCCCCCCCTCCGGGCGCCTATGGACATATGTATGCAAGCCAATGCAACCAGACTGAGAGGCAAACGTCCTATCTTCCCTGTACTGACAATTTTTGTTGGATAGAGTATAGTTCCTCTATCAGATTCAGCTAAAAATGTTCGTAAAAACATACGGCTATTTTTATCTTTAACTTTTTTATTTTCAATTTTATCATAAAAGTACCTATATTGATATAAATTGTAGAAAAATTTATTTTCAATAGTAAAAGTTAAATTTTTCTTGTGTAAAACTAACGATTTTCAAGATAACGTGGAAACTCTTTTCCACCCCTTTTTTCAAGATGATGGGCGAATGGTGGGGCTTTCAACCCTAAAAATTCGGTTTAATACACATACTGAACTCCCCTACACATCAAAAAAAAAAAACTTTGTCCAACCCAAAATACAAGGTCAAAATACCATTTCAATGGACTAAAACATCACTTTTGAACGGGGACATTTTCCTGAACAAAATTAGATATCTAAGCCGTATAGGTCTGTATGGGTGTGATTTTTTTCTTTAAGTATTTTGTAGATGCTCTACTTTCAGGCCATGCTTTCCGGAAGGCGGAGAAAAAAGTTATATCATTTCAAAAACTAGGTTTAATGAAAAATTAAAGCGCTACTTCTCGTATGTCTGTACCAGATAATTTAATACCTTTCCGAATCAGGTAACGGCTAAATATGTTGTACTAACCACTAATAAGAATATCCAGAAGTCAAAAATTGGATACCTTACTTTTGAAAACTACAGAACATCAGAACAATATTTAACATGGTCTAAACTTTGTACAGAACTGTGAACCACCTCATGTATTAAAAAGAGTGACATATTTGAACACGTGCATCACATCAAACGGAATTCTCAATACAGTTTCTGTCTAGTCAACCATTTCTGGTTATAATATTTATAAAGTCTATTCGCCGATCAGTTGACATGAATTTTTGTCCTAATGTCCAGCTAGATTGGCCATTTTTACCACTGTGCGCCACTAAGACAATGAATCGTCGTTGTTGCCGTCGTCGTTGTTTTCACTTCAAATCGCGTTTTGCTCTATTTACAAAAACAACGAATGAAAAATTTCCCAAATTTTTTCTTCAAATCGGTTAAAAAAAATTGTGTTTGATATCACTACTTAAAATATCGAAAAAGGGAAGAAAATGAAATTCAGTTTAATTCTGGATTTAACAACTTAAACTGACCTCGGAAGCCAGTTTGAATTCAATTGGATCAATCGGAATTGGATTAAAAAAATTGGAATTAAGTGTGGATTAAACGAGTGAATAATATGGATTGGATTTAATTTTTAGATTTAAATAAATATTAATATGGATTTAAGTTTTAGTCAAGAGAATAATATGGGCGTAATAGTTCATTATCCTATCACTATACTTTCAAGAAGTGTTGTCAAGGTCGCAGCACTGCCAGAAGGATGAGAAGAGGAAAATCTGAAAATTCAGAAATTTGAATGCAAAAAAAAACTGAAATATTGCATATCCTTTTGATTTTTACATTTTATACAGGTAAAATAGGATAAATATTTTTTTCACTTGAATTTGAATGCAAAAAAAAACTGAATTTTCAGTCGAAGTCAGCTGTTTTAGTTTTGTCGAAATATTGCATATACTTTTGATTTTTACATTTTGTACAGGTAAAATAGGATAAATAAAACAAAAAACTAGTACCATCATGAAACTTGGCGAAAACGTTTCATGTATTATGAGAATGAAAAATCAAGAGTCTATAAAAATATTTCACATGGAAGGGTGTTTTTTTTGAGTGGGGAGGGGGGGAAATTGTGGTTATCAAACAGAAAAATTAACTTTGGTGCAACCTAAGCATATGACACATTATACATCAAATTGATTGTTGAACCGCGTGAAATCCGATAACAAATTAAATAAATTATAAACCACCTTAAATTGATTTCATTTAAATAATGTTTATTGTATCAACTACCGAAATAAAAACAAATAATTAAAACACTTGAACAAACCTTGAATGCATTTCGAAACAACATTCGTTTCATCATCAGCATTGCACTCCTGAAGCAGTGGCTATGTGCGGGATGCAGTTATTGTAGACAGCATCAACGGCGAAGAAAATATTAAAACACAAAAACAAAAAACATAAATAATGCACTTTGTTTCATTTGTGATCGGCGAATTTAACCGCTGTTTTTTGTTTTTGTATTTTAATATTTTCTTCGCCGTTGATGCTGTCTACAATAACTGCTGCATCCCGCACATAGCTACTGCTTCAGTAGTGCAATGCTGATGATGAAACAAATGCTGTTTCGAAATGCATTCAAGGTTTGTTCAAGTGTTTTAATTATTTGTTTTTATTTCGGTAGTTAATAACGCTTAACATATTTAAGTGAAATCAATTTAAATAGGTTTATAAATTATTTAATTTCATATGACAAATGTTTTTAAGGTACATAGTTTTAAATGCTGAATCAAATGCCACCAAAACCAAGTCGATACAACCTCCGTGAAAAAGTAAATGTCATTTGTTTGTAATGATGACTATATTTTCAGTATAAAGGTTAAATATTACCGAAAAACAGTTGAAAATAATGGTCCGTCGATCAAACTTGCCACCAATGCACTGTGGGTCCGGTTGTATGGAGAGGCGGTCATAAATCTATAAAATCTGAACCAGTCAACCAATTTGAGTGAAATTTTCAGACATGGTTAAAAGTAGTAAAATGTATCTTCGGACTTAATTTCCGCCCACTGACACGCCCACTTAAAAAAAAAAGTCTTCTAAGTGTCAAAGTTGAAATAAATGATGGTTGTGTTCTTCTAGAAAGTTGTAGATAACGTGATTTGATATAATTTTGTGTACAACATTTCCTACCACGCCCACTTTTGGGGGCGTTTTTTTACAAACCTTTTGATTTTTGTAAAAAATTCTTAGAAAACGTAACGAGTTGCCGTAAAAACATGCAAAAAAATAATCTTGCTAAATATTGACCACGCCCACTTTTGAGGGCGTTTTACAAAAATCTTATTTATCAAATAGTTTCCTTAAAAATAAAAAAATATTTAACAGAGTTTTATCCCAAACCCATTTTCTGAGAGTATGTATGGGGAAAAATTATTGAGATTGCTCTTTTTGCAAACTAAAAAATATATTCATTTTAAAATTTTTGTTTTATTTGTTTGCTTGATTGAATTAATATTATATTTAACACTGTTATTATTATATAATTTGTTTTAACTTACAAAATAAAAACGAAAATTTAAACAAATTCATAAAAAAAAAATATTTGAAAAATTAGATTTCGATTAGAAGTAGAATAAGTAATTTAGATTTGTGTAGAATAGTTTTCGTCAGGATAACTTAAAAAGACAGTCTCAGATCAAGCCAAAAGGACTGATTTTTCGTAATTGATTTTTGTCTGGCTTTATTTTTCTTCCAAAATTCTGTCAACTTCTTGCACACGAAATAAATTCGGTCATAGAGGAGATCAAATTAAATAGTCTCAACACCTTGATATGGCCAACTGCATTTAATGTTTTCCACGATTTGGTTGGCTTGCGTTGACCATGTTGTATTATTTCTTCGACATCCAAGCCATTTACCAAATAAAAAATTGCGTTTAATTATGCATTGATAACCAGCACTTACCAACGATAAAAAGATCAGTCAACACAGTTTTTTTTTTTTTTTTTCAAATCTGAAAATTTACGAAATATGGTTCTTTAAACTGTTATAACTCGAAAAAAGGAAAAAACGGGAAAAAACTACTTTATTATTTGAAAAGGTAGAACATTAATCTTCATTTTAGTTCCTCATTTGAAGTGGGCACTCGAAGGCAAACCAAAAAAATCTTTTATTTACTGTAAACAAAGCTAAAAAAAAGTTACAAAAAGTGCTTCGCGCAGGGGTCCAATTACACCGATCCTTTATGTTATTAAACAATAAAATGTATGTTTTTAGAAAGTACTCACCTTCTTGTTTAATATCCATAATAATTAAATATTGCTCACACTTTCTTAACACAAGTTATCACTATCACAAGCTCTTTAATAGGAAACTGCCAGGATAAGCGAGCTGTATGTTTTATTTTATGTTAACTTTGGATGGCAATAACGGAATGAAAAAAAATAATGCGTCAAAATATTTTTTTGTTTTGGTTTAGAGGGAGTTTGAAGAACCTTATTGACAGTCTGAATTCTTGATTAAAGACATTTAATTTTTTGAATTTTGGCCTATGGAGGTACCCACTGTGCAATGGTCCATTTGTCATTTAAATCGTTAATAAGAAGTTTATATAAAAATATCTGTGGTTGAAGGGTGTTTTTTTTTAGAGTTGCGGTGAGGGTTGAGGTTATGGTGGGATTATTACCATAAAACCTTCTACAAAAATGGTACCTTCATGAAACTTTATAAAAATGTGCTATAAACTACCAGAATGAAGAATCAAAAGAGTCTATAAAAATGTCTTTATGGTAGAAGGATGTTTTTAATGGGTGATGGAAAGTATAATACTATTTCCATAAAACAAAAATTGTTTATAAGTACAAATAACAGCCTTTACCCAAACCCACGAAAACACCCTTTCTCCCTTAATATTTTTGTAAACTCCTTTGGTTCTTCATTTTCGTATTAATAGCCCAGGAAAAATGTACAAATAAATTGCCAATCTGCGGAAAAATTCCAAGTGAAGATTTTTGAATGCAATTATCTTTATTTGTGCATAAGGAATACGCATGCGAAAGTCTACAAACGAAACTGGCTTGCGTTAAAAGTTATTCAAGGTTAAATGTCGAAAATACCGGTTTTCCACGTATAACTTCGAAACGGTACATGGTATTAAAAAGTAATGTAGGCAAAACTTGTAGATAATGTGATTATTTACAAGAAATGTTAAAAAACTTTTTTTTCTCTGACTGATGGTTAAGAAGATATCGGCGTTTCAAAAAACGTAAATTGACGAAAATATCCCTTTTTTGCGTATAACTCAGAAATGGCGAGTGTTATTGAAAACATTTATAGACAATGTTTGTACACTATGTTACCCTCTATTAAAAAAAAAATTTATTTTTTTCTAAAAGTGATAATTTTAAAGATATAATTATTTTGAAAAGTTTCTTCAAAAACCTGAAATTCCAGATTTTTGTTTTTAAATCTTAAATAACGAAATTGTCATAAAATAATTTATGTTCAGCTTATAGATTATAATGTAATCTACAAAAAATATTAACACACTTTTCTCCACACGAGTGACCAGTAACAAGATATTGCTACTTCAAAAAGGTTAAGTATTGAAAATAAAGATTTTCCGCTTACCACTCTTAAACGGTATATGTTAGAAATTTTATTTTTACACAGTTTGTAGGTTATTTACCCTTCTACAAGAAATTAAAAAAAATTTTGTTTGCACTTATTTAAAAGACAATATTCTATATAAAATGCACAAAAGTTAAAAATAATGGTATTTTGCGATTTTCTCTTTAAGGGTGAAGTTTTTGAAAAATAATCTATACTTTTTGTATATATAATAATATTCTCTATAAGAACTCTTATGAAGGCTTTTTCGATATAAGGCCCCAATAAAAAGATATTGAGACTTCAAAAAGTATCAATTTTCGAAAATGCTGGTTTTTCCGGCCCAAAATGATTCGCCCAGCGACATAAAATAATAATAGGGTTTTTTAGAGAGATATAGTAAAAACATTTCTTAATTCAGAGGGAGGGATCTATCTAACCCCAATCAACCGGGGGGAGCAATTTCCTGAAAAAAAGTACTAAAATTAAAAAAAAAAAAACATTTTAAACAAATGGCAACACTTAAAATAAAGTACTATATTTTTTTTGAGATTTTCAAGTTTGTTCTTTAATTATTTTTTGAAAATAAGTTTTCCTGCTAATAGTTTTCGAAAAAATACCTTCAAACCCAACATAAAAAAAAAACTGAAAAAAATTATATAGGTACTGTTCTTTTTTCAAAATATGAAATCAGGAATTATATTAGTTTCTATTATCTTTGTATATAAAAACCATAGTACTATCATGGGCAATTTTTTTTAGGAGGACGCACAGCCGTCGAAGGCGCCACATTCAACCGCAAATGTTGTTGTGTAGACATGAAAAGAAGGGAAATGTCAAGAATCGAAGACAAGTAGTAAGAGCAAGAGGATTGTATTATTTCCATTCTGGTAAGAAATAAAGGGAGTAAGTGAGATAAGGAAATCAGCTGTCAAAAAGTAGAAAAATGTGAAGAAAATGAAAAAATGTTTCTCGTCTCCTCTTTGAATTCTACTATTTGGTGTTTTGTTTAGGAAATATATTTTGTATGCAGCCAGAGGAAGCAAGGAAAAATAGAACAAGAGGGTAAAAGAGATACTTGAGTGAGCTGCTTGTCTGCTATTACACTATGAAACTAGACGCATGCAACTTTTCGAACACCATAAGTGCAAAAGAGAACAAAATAATCGAAAAGATGAGACGGAGAAAAACTGCCCTGTGTCGCGTGGGTAAAACTTTCGGTGCAACTATTTGACGTTTCTCTTTTCTCTTGTCCGTTTCTTTAGTACTTGTTTCATATGATTTCGTTGTGCGAGGAGTAAACATCGACGCAACAAACAGTCAGGGTTACCACTTCTCTGAAAATTTTTCACATTAAATTTGCAAAAAAACTTTTTTCGCAGTAAACTTATATTTAGTCTTTTTTTTCAATAATAAAATAAATGTAATTGTAAAAATGAAAAATATAAATAAAAATAATAAAAATTAGCTCAAATATTTTTAATAATATGCCTGTTCGCGTACTTCCCAAAACTATGAATTTAGCCCGCAAGTACTATCAAAGCTCATATAAAAAATTAAATTTTAATAAAATTTGTAGTTTTGGGAAGTAAATCTATATACCTACCTATCCGATTTTCACTTTATGTACCTGCTAATTATTGATTGAAAAATCAAGCGCAGCAGATTTTATTAAGCCAGTAGATATATTCTGAGAAAAAAATGCCGTAGATCTACTGCAATTGCAGTAAAGTGGCAACCTTGACACAGTCCAACTCGGAAATGAAAAATAAAGAGAACTGTCAAATGTGTTCCATGAATCTGGTTTCAACGTGTAATAGCGCTTGAATCAGCGGACGATAAAACAAAGAAGAATTCGAAGAAGGCGCATGCATCTAGTTTCATCGTGTAATAGCACTCCTTGCGTCGTCGCCTCTTCGGTGTCGTAGGTCATAGCAACGAGGATAAAAACTTTTTTTATACAGATTTTGTTATAGAATAGACTGTAGATGATGCGAAAAGAGAAACATATGTAGGCATGAATATAGGTATATTTTCTCATATTATTGAGGGTAGGTTTTGTTGTTGTGATTTGAGTAGCAATTTGAGACGATAGGTATGTATGTATGTATGTATGTATGTATATATTTTTTGGTAGGTATTTAAATTGAAATTCATATGATTTCGATGGTTTTGGTGGGTATTATAATTTTAAATTGTTATCTATTTTTGCGAGGGTGGTTAGGTCGTAGGTATATCTTTTGGTATAATTAATAAATTTTTGTTATTAATTATTTTGAGGATAGTTCGTTTGGTAGGTTATTTAAACTAAATTTTCTTTTGCAAAATTCGGTTTTGGTGATCTTAAATCTTTTGGTAGTAGGTACCTACCTAAGGTATTTTTGTTGAAGATTGTAATGCAAAATTCGGGGGTGGGTTTTCGTATAGGTACATAAATAGGAAGATATGTATTTCTTTTCCATGGTTGGTAGGTAGGTATTTAAATTATGATTTGAAAAATTCTAAGTGCGTATTTCTTTGAGTACCCATTTAACCTATATTTTAACTTAAATAATTTATTTTAGTTAGAAAAATAAAGAAAGAATTTAGTGAAATCTATGTAATTTTTCAGTGTCTGTAAGTGGGAATCCCTATGCTTTTAGATGTGTATACATAAATGTACATATACATACCTACCTACCTACATAATAAACTTTTAATCTAAATAATTTTATAGATTTATTTTGAATAAGTTGATAGGTAGGTAGCGAGAATGACCTAGTTATTCAAAATAAATTTGTAAAAATATGTATGTAGTAAAATGTAGGTCAATCATAAGCAGGTATGTACCTATGTAAGTGGATGTATGTAGCTACATACATACACACATAGGTAGGTAGCAAAGCAATACTTTTGGAAATGATTGCTGCACTTCTTGGACAAACATTATTTTAGAGAGGGGCTTATTTTACCGTGTTTATGTGGAGGGTAAATTTTGTGGAACATTGGAAAAAAATATTAGAAACCAACAGTAATATGTACCTATGTACTTACAATGTTGCGCGGGGTAGGTAGGTAGGTACCTACCTATTTCTTTAAATAAAAATGTTTCAGTGCAGTACAAAGCCAATAATCTATTCTTTTTATTTCTTTTTAGCAATTTTTTTAATGCCTAGTTTTTGAAAAATATATAAGAACATAATTTAAACAGTAGATACAAAATATCTATGACAAGAAAAAAAAATTGTTTGAATTCATTTTTTCATTGTAGGCCTCGTATCTCGTATCTTCTTTGTGGTGTTTAAATTCTAAATTTTGGGATGTTATGCAGGCTAAATGCCGGTGCATTGGTGCGATTTGTCGTACCGAAAATTTTGACATATTTTTACGTTTCGAGCTCCTTCAAATCAGAATCAATAATTTTTAGAAAGATGTCTATGTTCATACATAGGTAGGGTGACATGGTCGACATTGCACCAGTGGTACTCCATGCACCATGGCAAAATCTAACATACCGACAGTTACATCCGTGTAAACCCCACATTATCTTACGTGCCTTTCGCCAAAATATCAGTGGATCTTAGTCTGGTGCTTGTTGTTGGTACGTGCGTACGTGTATAAGCTTTTTTCGTAATTTATAGTGCAAATCGAAAAATTGAGGTGAGTTATTTTTTTTGTCTCACAGTTGTGGTGCCCTTTTTTTTATTAAACATCGATCAAAATAATTTGTGTTGTTTTATTCATTGGTAAAATTAAATAGATTCAAATATAATTGGGTAGTTAGCGAATTATTTTGACTTAAAAATAAAGTGAGGGGGTAGTGCACTATGCACCACAACAACATGGTTCTAAATGCACCATGGTGCATGTAGTGGTAACGAATGGTTCATTTCATTTTTGAGACTAAAATCAAAGGCTAATGAGCTTTTTTGTATGCCACAAGTCCCAGATTTTGCAGTAGTCAATGAGGAGGAGATAAAATATATTCTTAAAGATCCTTCTGTATCAGGAACAACGCAAAGACAACAATCACTATACATAATTTCTGAATATGTTTTTAAACTAAACATACGTTAATCTATTATCCGTTTAACTGATATTAATGAATTTAATAGCTTTATTTTTTTTAAATGTCTTGAAGAGAAATATTTAATTTATTATTTATTTACTTTTTTTGTTATTATTAAATTCTTATATTTTTTATAAGTGTTAAATGAACTTTTTTTGTTTTTATTCTTATAGATACAATAAATTCCCATCTGAATAAAATTCAATATTACTTGAAATACTTGCTTTATTTCTAAATATTAGTTGGTGGTGCATTGAGTACCTGCATGGTGCATTGTGGACATAAGACTGGTTCATTTAGTACCTACCATGGTACACTATGCACCATTTCACTTTTTCTGAATAATCAATTTTAGATTTAAGTATATACATACTATTCAAAAATTAACTATGCACGAATTTGTCTAACAAATCCATATAAATGATGTTAAAAATTCTAACAAAAATAATTACATTTAGAGAAACTATGACCACTTGAAAAATGAGTGGTGCAATGTCGACCATGTCACCCTACCTATCGATTATTAATTAATTACATGCCATTCAATTTTTTGCAACAGTGACTTATTTATTTTACATTTTACTTCTGCCCCCCCCCCCCTAACAAAAATCCTGCGGGCGCCCATGGCATATAGGATCAATGGCATCGTCTGAGCACTTGCATACTGAAAAGTATGATAATGGCAGTGCGTTTGGTACGTTTTTGTGTACCTCGCAGTATTATATCTTTGAGGTAAAAATGAGCTTCGCAAATGAAGGACCTATCATGAACGTAACGTCGGAAACACATCCGTGTTTTTGCCAAATTGGTCTTCTTCTGTCTTGAGGAAATCTAAAAAAAGAAATACTACTCGGCCGATGCTGCACCGCGCCGCATTTTGCGTAACAACACCTAACCATGTTTGTTTAAGTTTTTATTATAAATCTATTAAATACAAAAATAAAATAGGTACAAAATTATTTTGTTTCACACTTGTTTCTTTTTTGCACTTTCAAAATAATTTTTTTTTTTCACCCAAACACAATTTTTTTCAGAATAGGTACCACTAAGATTAATACAACACTTTAATATTTTTTATAGACAATGATTTTATTTCAAAAAAGAATAATTTTACTAACACTTAAAGATTTTTCACAGTTTAAGATTTTATTAAAAAAAAACTTAATGATTTTTCACAGAACTTAACTATTTATCACAGCAATATATTTCTTTTTTCAATTATTTTATTTTACGCACAATAATTTTTTTCACAAAACACTTAACTTTGTTACACAGCAACACTTAAAAAAATATTCACGACACGGAAATGGTTAGGTTTTCATGTACAAAATCCTGCACAAAAAAACACCTACATTTGTACAAAGTAACCCACATATATTAGAATATAGAACACCCCTTCCTCTTCCACCGCAAAACCCAAAAATCCAACACACTTTCCTATGTTTACGTACCCCTTCCCCATGAAACACAAAAAAATCCTACAAGCCAAAGAGAATATCCAAAATTGTTTTCTTTTGTGTCTCTTGGCTTTATCTTCATATTAAAAAAATATTAACAAAACCAATAACAACCCAAAGCAAAATTGAATATTTTCTTCATTATGTTCTTTATCAAGTCCTTCATTATATCAATATACTATTGAAATAATGCCTTCTACCTGAATCAGTCACTCTCTCATAAATTTTCAATACGTCTTTCCCGTTCTAACCATAATCTGACGTTTCTGATTCTCAGCCATTCGCTGTAGTCTCCAAAAATGCTCACAACGAATTCGTTCTCTCCACAACGGGTTCCGCGTATTTTGCGTAGATGTCGCCCCCTTCGTAGGCGACGATAATAGTACTATGGTTTTTATATACAAAGCTATTATACACTTTTACTGTTATTTTTAAATCAACACTGAAAACCAGGGGTGGAATCGGCTAAGGTGATTGGTGATAGCATTGAGTTTATATACATAGATGAACCACTTCGATTAAATGAAAATACTACGTTAAAGCAATTTCAGATGTCGCCTAATGCATCCAAAGACTACAACCATTTTACTCATAAAAGAAAACTGTGGATCATGTTGCTAGATGTCACCATTGTATATAAAAACTATAGTACTACTATGGAATAGCTTTTTGTAGTACGCGTAGTATGCGTTGTGGCGCTAAGATAGCCAAAAAATTTTGACTACGAATGGTAGGATAGGAGTATCATAAGGAATAAAGAACAAGTAGTAAGAATGAGAGGAGAATATTATTTTGATATACACTATAAAAATGGGAGTAAAGGAGATAAGTGAGTCAGCTGTTTTTGTCATTTAATAATAAATAGAATAAGAGAGAAAATGGAAAAATATTTGCCATGGCCTATTTCTGTTGAGCATTATACATACACACATACATCGCATATTTTGTTTTGAATTTACGAATGGATTTGTTTATTTCGAATAGAGATGGATACATGTAGGTGTATGTCTGTAAAGAGATGTATGTATGTACTATCGTATGCTATTATTTTTTTTTTGCTGAGGCATTTGATTTGAAAATTTTCAATTTTTGTGAAAAAATCAAATAAATAATCCGCAACGTTGTTAGTTTCCACTATGTTTTTGTGGGAATCCTCGAGCAGTGTTGCGATGTTTTGGGATATATTCTATGTAAAGACATTTTGTCTCGTTGAGTAGAATATTTAAATAGGTATTAAAGTTTTCATAATTATTTTTTTGGAATTTAAATGAAAATAACATTGCTAGCTTTATTTTTCAATGGTTTTGAAGAATTAATCGGTTATTGTTGCTCTATCTAAACCTACCTTTTGGTAGAAAAACTTTTTTTTCCAAGGAAACAAGATGGTTTCCTAAATAGATAAGTTTTCTGAATCTCTTAATTTTTTGACAAAATCCTATAGGTGTACGAGTATGTAATGTAGGTAGCTCAGTACGAACGGCTAATTTGCAAGTTATTTAAATAGAATGGTCTGTTTCCTTACCTTATTTCTTCAAAATAAATTAAATCACTGCCATTCAATTCAATTCTTGATTTAGCAAATAGTGTTCGTTCCCAGAAGTTTTTAGAAAAATGTTTTAAATTCTGAAATTAATAAATAATAAAGTTTAACTTTAATTATTTATCCAGGTATTTTCAAAATTTTGGAACTTCTTTCGTCCTCCCCCTTAAAAGTGGTCAAAGTAATTAAGCAAAATTATGGGCCAAATTTGATTGAAATCAGTTAACATTAACGTGCTGACCCGTGCCGGCAAGCACTTTAAATTTCTCATACGAAATAGGTACATGAGTTTTCTGAGTTTCTTGCTCAAAATTTCGTTATAAATGTAAAAGCGGATAGAATATCTGCAAACTTTGTACAGTGGGTATCTTAAAAAATTATTTTTAATTCTTTTGAACAATATGTATTTCGTCGGCCTAGAGTGAAAAGAAGGTAACTCCTAGTTTGCATTTTTTACAAACAAATATTTAAAAAAAAGTGTTCGCATTATTTGAATAAAACCAAAATTACATTAAGTATTTTTCTGAGCTCGTTATTGCTAGATTCAATGAAATTGAAAAGATTTGATATGTTTTTGTATTTTTTTTATCAATGTCTGAACTCTGAAGTGGTATAAATGATAAAAAAAATGTGTAGTTAACCGCTTTTCACTCTAAGCCGACGATTTACCGCACTAAATTGAAATATTTTGTTTGTGTACCTACCTACCCTTATGGCAGTTAATATATTATATAGTATGTAGTATGTTGTATGTAGTATGTAGGTACCCATGTACACATGTACAAATTTTAAAGATTTTCTATTAACTTTTACACATCTAACGAGTAAAAGTTAAAGTAATAAGCGCCACCTTTATGGATTTCAAAACCAATTACATAGGTATTTAAATCCCAATTTTATATTAAATACGAATTGAAAACTTATATCGAAGAGAATAGTTTCGCGTTTCTATTTACATACATACATACTTACATTTTACATACGTTGATACATTATGTACATTAGGAAAGTCGGATTTATTTTTTTTTTTACTTCAAATGGGCTAGATCTTGTAAAGGTTTAGAAAGAAGTAGATAATTTTACTGGGACATTTTCTAAAATTAAATTTCGGGACCCCGCAGCCGTTTTTATGTAAAAAATCCACAATTTGAAAAGTGGTCAAGAAAACCATTACAATTTGGGTCGAATGTGGTCAAAATTTATTATAATGTTATATTTTGACTTTCTTTTCTCAATTGCATCGACTGAATATCAATTAAAGTACCTACGCTATATAATGTACAGAAAACAAGTTTAAATAAGTTTAGAATGCGAGCATTCCATTAAGAAAAAATAATCGAAATAGCTAGAAAATCGATCGATTTTTCGGGGGCTTTCATGAAGATTTAAGGTAGGTAGGTACTTACAAAATTATTTCTTAAAATTTTAAGGAGCAGTTTTTTACGCTATTTTCTTATCACCAGGTTACAAAAGCAAAACAAATCATTATAAGTAACTGTGACCACATATCGACGCAAAATTGAGTGGTTTTCTTGACCACTTTTTGGAAAATATCCCAGAACTAAAATTACTTCTTCTTTCTAAAACCTAATGTGCATAGGTATAGCAGAACAGCCATCCTAACACATCTTCCTCAGCAAACCTATACTAGGTCAAGGTCAAGAAAAACATAATGAAAATAAATATATAATAATATCCCATAAAAATTAAACTTATCTATAGGTATGCATATGTATATGTCTGACAAAGCCAAAAAGCGATATAACCCCTTCCTCTTGAACAAAATCAAATACCTACAAAAAAAACATAAAAACAAAATTCATAAAAAGTTTCGAAGAGCAAATGAATGAAAATGCAGAAATATAAACAAAATAAAACGAATTCATCAACGAACATACAACCAACATACAACAACTACATCCATAGAAGTTCATGAAGACGAAGGGACACAAAATTCAAATTTGTTCTTTTCTCATTAACTACCTACATACAAACATACATACATAATTAAATGCGCAGTGTACCTATGCGTGCATTTATAAAATACAGTACATAACGCCTATAAGATACACCGAAATGCCACAAACTTTGTTTCTTTTTACCAAGTTTTCCTTATATCCTAACCACGGATACAAAAAAAAACTATTTTCTAATCAAAAATACGGATATTAGAAAAGAGTTTCTTTCTTAGAAAAAAGAAATATTAAATTTTGTATAAAACAAATAAATATGTTTCTAGCTCTTGCATTTTCTTCTGTTATCTTTAAAAACCAATTGTTCATTGTTTTATCTAAAACATTATATTAATTGCTTTAAGGAATTTTATAAAGGTACATCCAACTTTACAGGGAAATTGAAAATTGGTGTTATAAAAAATGTTTATATTATAAGTTTTCTTCTGAAAAGTGCGTTTCTTATAACCGAGATATACTGTATAGAATGAAAATAAAAGTAATCAAAACAAACGACAAAAAAACAAAATACTCGAGACAAAAAAAATTTTTCTTTAAATTTATTTCTTTTTCCTCAATACATACATATGTATCTTCATATTCACAGTAAAATTGTTTTATGTTTCTCTCACTCGAACTCTTTCAAATTAAGTATACAATGTTCCCCTTCTCGAATTATCGCTTTATCCTTCTTCATATGAATATTCTTACCTACTCAACACTCCCCAGTACCCCGCAAGAGGAAGTTCTCTTCGTATAATCTAGATGTCGCCCCAATCGTTCGTTTTCATGATACTACTATAGTTTTTATATACAATGATGTCACCTTACTTGTCCTTATACTTGAACCCTTTCATCATAAAAACAAAAACAAAAAATTGTGGATCTCATGAAATGTGGGAAGCAAACACCTACCTACACCAACACAACATGAACAATCAATAGAGCAGTGAGCATGAGCAGGTTGCATGTAGAAATTCAATTTTCTTTCTTTTGTGGAATGGGAATGTGTACTTTTTGTTGTTTTTCTTTGTTGTAACCACCAATGTACCTATACCATTGAATAACTACAAATAGAAGGGACACCGGGCAAAACGTCCACTAGGTGGCCTGGTTGGGCAGGCTGTCGCTGCAATCGCTCTATCAAATACAACACCCCTTTAATAAATTTGTTCCTTAAAAGTTTGTTCCTTTTGGGAAATTTCCTTAATTGCCGAAGAAGAAAGGGAAGAAATGTTTTTTTTTTTCACAGAGCATGAAAATGAACAACAACAACGATTTGAACAGCCGTTTTAGTTTTGCTTTTGAGGTATTTTTTTCAATGCCATTCGAGGACTCAAGGTTAATGAAAATATGGGGTAGAGACTTTGTATATGAAAACCATAGTATTCTCATGAAAAATTTTTTTTAGTTGAACGTGGACCCCGTGGGGGCGCCACATTCGACCGCATTCGATTGCGTGGAGAATTGTGGATGCGGGGTACATAAAGAATCGAAGACAAGTAGTAAGAGCAAGAGGAAAGTATTATTTTCATGCTCATAAGAAATAAAGGGAGTAAGAGAGATAAGCAAACCAGCTGTTTTTAAAATGTCAAAGAATAGAAAAACGTGAAGAAAATAAGAAAAAAATTGTCGTCTCCTCTTTGAATAGAAGAATATTTGTGTTGGTTTATTTAGGAATGTATTTTGTTTGCAGGCAGAGAAGCAAAGAAATTATATGAAGTGGTGAACGAGTTGATCGTGTCGCTTCTGCTTGCGTCGTCGTCACCCGTCGTTGGTGTCTAGCTCGTAGCAACGAGTAGAAAAATTATTATTTGCAGAGATTTTCTTGTATGTGAGTGTGAAAAGACAAACGTGTGTAGGTCGTTGCTATATTTTCTTATTGAGGGTAGGTTTTGTTTTTGATTTTTTTTTAAATTGACTTGAAACTTTCTGGCAAAGTTTCGAGGATAGGCTAGGCATATATCTTTTGGTAGATATTTTGATTGAAATTTTCTTGCATGATTTCGGTGGTAGGTATTTTGGTGTATAGGTATTTGAATTTTTAGAAAATGCAATCTTTTTTGCGAGGATTGGTCTTTTGGTATGTAGATAGGTATGTAGGTACATATTTGAATTAAAGTTTTTGTGCAATTACTATTAATTTTTTGCTAGATAGTTTTTTTGTTAATAGTTTTTATTATCTACATAGGTAGGTACCTACATATTATAAATTATTTCGAGTAGTTATGTTTAATAGGTATTTGTAGGTATTTTAATTAAATTTTGTATGCAAAATTCGGGGTCGGGTTAAGGCATAGATATTTTTGATAGATAGGTATAGGTACCTACATGTATTTTAATTAAAGTTTTTATTGCTAAATTCGGGGGTAGGTTTAGGTATAGGTACCTTCATACCTAGGTAGGTTTATCTTTTAATAGGTACCTAGGTATTTGTTTTTTTTTTTGTTTTGCAAAATTCGAGGGTAGGTATGTATTTCTTTGAGTAGGTAGGTAGGTACCTACTTATTTGACCTGAAATTTCTTCTAATTTTGTAAAAAGATAACCTAATATTATTCACTAGTCTGTAAGTGGGAATCCCTATGCCAGTTCCAAATACTGTCAAAACAAATTTAATTTCAAATTTCTTACCAGTAATTTTCAAAAAATTCATTCCTAGCTTTATTGGCTCCAACGTCGAAGTTCATTTCGACTCATCGGTAGGTATTTTATTTAAAGGTTTTTGTTGCAAAATTCAAGGGTAGGTAGGTACGTAGGTACCTATTTCTTTGAGTACCTATTTGACCTTGAATTTAAAACTAATTTTATGTATATTAGGTAAGCATAGGTATAGGCAGGTATGTATGTAGGTACCTAATAAACTTTTTATCTAATGAACTTTTTACAGATTTATTTTGTATAAGTTGGTAGGTACCTAGGTATATAGCAACCATTTTTCTGCCTAATAATTTAAAATCTATCGACTATTTACGTAAGTCGTCCAAAACTTTAAACGGCCGTATTTGAAAACAAGGTTTTTCGTTTAGTGCCACTTTTGTTTTCAATGCGCGATATATTAATATTTTTTAAGACAACAAAAAATTAGTAAAATGTATAAATTTAAAAAAATCTATAAACATTTTTGTATACTTATATGTCTGTTCGCGTACTTCCCAAAACTACGAACTTCTACGAATTTAATTTTTTTCATATGAGCTTTGACATAACTTTGGGCTAAATTCGTAGAAATTCGTAGTTTTGGGAGGTACGCGAACAGACATATTATTTTAAACAAAATTCTCATCAAACTATTTTAATTCCTTTAAAAGTTTTACTAAGCATCAAATAAAACAAAAAGCTATTTTGATTAAGTGGATCAATGGAAGAATTAATTGTTATTTTAAATACATAAATTGATTATAATTTTGTAATTTTATTTTGTCAGAACGAAATATGGAGATTCGACAATATTATAATTTTTTAATTTCATTTTGTGAAAACAAAATTTTATAATTTATTGATTCGTTTTCAAACTCATTTTCTGATTTCTTTTTTACATAATAAAACAGGTACCTACCTACCCAAAGTGCATATAATTTTTATCCGTGAACTTTTCTGATATTTTAATAGTTATTCTCCTATTTGAGGCGGAGACAAATCCAACAAACCATAGATAATTAAAATTCGTTCAGCCGTTATTCAGTTATAACTTATAAATGGTGTAACTAACCCGACTTTGTTGTATATATTAAGATATCCAACTTTATAATTTTGAGATCTTTAAATAGAAGAGTATAGATTATACTTTAAGTGTGGGCTTAAATGCCAAATCCAAAAAGCAATAGCACCCGCGGTTCTTATTTCTTTTCTTTCGTGGGTTATTGCCATTTTAAAATGGAAAATAAACCCGTGGGTATTTTTTTCCTTTTATTTTGGGAAACAACGCCCACGGCCCAAGAGCTTTATTACCGTGGGTGTTATTGCACTGCACCTTAATAAACATTTTTTTGAAAATGGTATTCCACCCCAATGTAGCCTTTACTAAAATATATGTATATATATGAAGGAAAGAAGCGAAAGAAAAGTTTGAAAAGTGCGCAAAGTTTGCATGTACATTATTTGTAACAAATCCTGCACACAAAACACCTACATTTGAGTAGATGAGAACGAAAACTCATCATACCTATCCACTTTTATCAAAAATTGAGATTTTGATCCAGATTTGTTAAGCTGGGCATATTGAATAGTTTTTAAAGAAAATTTGACACCCTTACCCCTCTAAGCCCCTTTAATATTGATGTCAAACATCGTTATTGTTTCCAAAACTCTCGATATCCACAGTGCAATTTACATCAAAACTTTCCATATCCATTCTAAGCAGTAGGTTTGCTTTCAAAACTCTTCTTATCCATCATAGGCTATTAATTTTATGTTATATAAGAAGGAACTAAAACGTTCACAGGTTTTTATTGTAAACAATTTTAAATGGGTCATTAAAGATTGGAAAGTAGGGGAGTGCTTTTATATTAGAGGGTGCAATTGTGAGAGGGGGAATGGTGGGGAAACTGGCCATATCCAATCATTTGCAACAAAACTCTTCATAACCAAATTTAATTGTTAAATATCTTTTAAACGGAACTTCCAATATTAACATAGATTTAAAAATCTTCTATTATAGCTTTGTATATGAAAAATTTTCATATACAAAGATTATAGGTATAAAATAAAATCTTTTATAACATCTACCATTTCACCTTAATTAGTTTTTTTTTTTCATTTGCACAAAATGAAAATTTTGGATATGACGAGTTTTGGTTCTCAACTACCCACTCAGTTGTAAAAACTAACCCACATACCTACCTACCTATATTCCAATATATTACAACATCTTCCTCTTGCACCATAGAAACCCAAATAGGTATATTGAAGACAACACGCCTACAGCTGTGAAAAAACAAATACACCTTCACATGTATACCTACCCCTTTCCCTTGCACCATAAAAACCCCATAAGCCAAAAAGAATATCCAAAATTGTTCTTTTTGTGTCTTTCAGCTTTATCTGCATAGTAAAAAAAATGTAAACAAAACCGATAACCAAAACAAAATTGAATATTTTCTCCAAAATGCCTTCTACCTGATTCACTCTAACTCTCATAAATTCAGTATACGTCTTTCCCATGCTTATACTATTCTTCACATCCACACTTCCACTTATTCCACAATTCTCCACGTCAAGGTACCCCTTGGAGACTTGAGATGTCGCCCTCTTCGAGTGCCACCATGATAGTACTATGGTTTTCATATACAAAGGTAGAGATAAAAATTATATTTTCTTTTCTGGGTTGTGTGTGTGTTGTGTTGTCCAGTAAATGAAATTTGTTGTTAGTGTTTTGTTGCAATTTGGGATGTTAACGATGATGGCTTTGTTTTGTTTTTTATATCTTGAGATCCATAGGCAAGGAATAATATTTTTTTTTTTAAATTTGAAAACATTAGTCTCAAGTGGTACATACACACAACACAAGTGTGCACTCTTTGATTTTTGGTGTGGTGGGTCGATCGGTGGTATATGTGTGGCGGAGTGTGTGCACACTTATGTGCTGTGAATGGGTCGTTTTATAGGTATATGCAGGAAGGTACCTGTTCCATCTTCTTTTAAATTTTTCGTCGATTTTTACGGATCCTTATCAATTAATATAGATTATCAAGTAGGTACTCATTATTACATAGGTACCTGCCATCTGTCACATAAAAATAATTAAATAATGGTTTATAATTTGTTCTCATTTATTGTTTTTTCAACGATTTTGGTATAAATGTAGGTACATACATACATTGTTATTTTTAAGATTAGAAAAATAAAAATTATAAGTATTATTATGTACTTAATAAATCAAAAAAGAAACTAAAGCAACCAGTGATAGTAAAGATGTAGTTTTTTTTAATTAAAGTTTTGTTTTTACTGTACCCAAATGAAAAATGTTTGAAATTTAAAACTAAAACCGTGAAACAGGGTGTAGAACACATTTGAAGGTATGTAGGTATGTAACTCCCTTTTTTTAGTAACTAAGCGATAAAAATCTTATGTTTTTCTTTTAAATAGAAGGATACACTTTAAGTGTACTTTTGAGAGGAAGATATTCTGATTTGAATTTGGCCATAATTTAATTTAATTTAAGAAAAATTCTAGGAACAAGATTTTGAATTTTTTTGTCAGTGGTTTTTGTTGTATGTGTGAGATGAGACAGAAAGCTTTTTTTAATTTTTAAAGGTTGTAATTTTCTCGGAACTTTTATAAGTCAATCAAATCTATCGGTTATGACTTTATTCAACTATAAGTTACTAACCTTTTTGTTGTTGCCGTTGTTGTAAAATTTTGTTCTGCCTGCGATATCTGACTTTTAATCGAAAAACTTTGTTTTGATCACCAAAATCACACCTAATAATAAAAAAAAAACGATTTTTTGTGATCCCTTCGTAGGTACATATATGTTTATCTGTTGCTTCTTTGCAAATATTAATTGCATGGTAAATATAAGTATGCAAATTTGTAGATTAACATATTCTTAACATTGCTGAACATTTTTATATGAAAAAAATTAAAAAAAAACTTTAAGTCTTTTTTCTTGTCCAAGTAGTGCGTGACCAATACAAAATTGTAAATAGTTGAAAAGAATTCGTTATTTTTGTTTTCATTTCGATGGTGATTACACAAATGTTTAGTAAAAACACAATTTGTTATTTTCAAAAATGTTAAGAATATGTTAGTCTTCAAATCTGCATACTTATATTAACCATGCAATAAATATTTGGATGGAAGCAAAAGATATACATACCTACGAAGAGATCACAAAAAGCCATTTGAACTTTTTTCTAAAATAACGGTGAAAAGCCACAAAAACAAATAGTCTCAATAAAGTCTAAAATGATCATTATAAGTTGGGATATTGGTGATAAAAAAATATTAATCAATGAAGCTTGAAGATCACATATCTCAGGTAAAACTAAATATTACAACAAAAACAAGGTGACTTAAAGCTGAATACACAAGTCACCTAACTAAAGTTCCGAACAAAAAGTTCGGAGATTTTCTCACTTTGACAACCTTCAAAAATAAAAAAATGCTTCGTGTTTCATCTTATACCACAACTTAGTACCATGAATACAAAATTATAAACAAACATTTTGTTTTCCTCAAATTTGTTTGAATGGTTGAAGTTTGACGTCTGAGTCCGAACATTAGAATTGTATTTATTTAATTAATTAAAAACAAAAAGTAGTTTTTAAATTATTTTATAGATTTTAAAGTTTACACATAATAAAAAAAATAAAGAATACTTCTTGAAAGTGAGCGGTAGTTTGTTCTTAAGCTTAATTCAAACAACAAATACAAGAAATTATTTAAATCTAAGTATAGATAACATACAGGGTGTCCCGGACCTGAGTGGAAGTATTTTAGGATGTGGTTTTTGGGGTTATTCTAAGAGAAAAAATGTTTGGGGGGAAAGTTGTATCTCCCCTCCCTGAGGCAGGCAAAAAAAACATTAAAAGTCAACGAAAACACTTCTAATAATGTGCTATAGTTTTTTTTTTAAAGATAATACTCCATTCTTGCATTTGGATTTCAAATCAAGTTGTTTAAGCGAATAGGTTTCGAAAAATTAAATTTCAAAGTCAAAATTAAAAAAAAAAAGTGGTTTTTTTTCTTAAGTCGATATTTTTCAAAATTTTACGTAATAAAGTGCTTTTTTGTGTTCAATATTCAATGCCCTCATTATTTATTTAGTCCATTACCGAAAACCAAATGCAAAAATTTTGGTAAAAGGTACTTTTACCAAAAAAACCCGAAAAAATAAATTCATTCATGAATTATCCATAATTTAACCCTTTTTCGGCCTTTTTTGGTAAAAATACCTTTTGTTTTTTCTTAATTTCTCATAAACTAAGAAAGATAATTACATTAAGTTTTCGGTAATGGACTAAAAAATAATGAGGACATTGAATATTGAACACTAACTTAAGTACGTAAAATTTTGAAAAATATCGAGTTAAGTTCAAAAAATCACATTTTTTTTTTTAATTTTGACTTTGAAATTTAATTTCTCAAAAACTATTTGCTTAAACAACTTGATTTAAAAACCAAATGCTAGAATGAAGTATTATCTTTCACATTATTAGATGTGTTTTCGTTGATTTTGAATTTTTTGTTTGCATTTGAAGTCCCTGCCTCAGGGAGGAGAGATACAACTTGCCCCCCCCCCCCCCCTCCCCCCATACAATTTTTAGAATAACCCCAAGAACCACACCCTAAAATAAATCCACTCAGGTCCGGGACACCCTGTATATTACAGAAAAGAAGAGGTCCACAAATTCGAATAGCTGTACTTCAAATATGTCTCAATATATCTAGTTTCTTTACACTTTAGCCTGGCATTTATAATTTTAATTTTAGCTCTTATTAATACCTTTAAAGTATGATTTAATAAAACTTGTTTATGATCAGTGGATGTACAGGGGTAATAAACTTGGGCATCGCATATATTTAAAAAAGATTGTAGAACAGTTTGTTGGAAACAAAGCTGATCAAAATTTTCCTTGAAACATTTTACAATAATATCTATGAGCTTGACAAATGATTTTGAAGGAATTATCAAGCCTCCATTTGTGGTCTTTTCATGACTATGTTGAATTTACATATTTCACAACCGGTTTTTTTGAGGACAGACTTTGCGATGTATCCAGCAAAATATGTTGTAGACATTTCTGAAATATTTGACGGTGTATTTTGTTCAACTTCATTGTCTAAGGATGCCTCGTCATCTGAATCGTCAAACTCACAAATATTGCTTCCTTCACATTTCACATGTTAAGTTGCATTTATAATGAAAAATTTTGAAAAAAAAAATCTTTAATGATATCTTTTAAATGATATTTATATGTGCCTGCATAATATGTAGATTTTTTCTTAAGAAATACTCACGTTTTCCTTTTTTTTCATTTAAATGATTGATTTATAATATCGTTTTATTAAAAAAAACAGACCTTTTATTTGTAGGCAAAAATTTGCTTGGATGATTAGATTATCTATGTAGGAAAAAGTTTGGCTCTTTTAATTTTAATTGGATGTCAGGATAATAACTGTAAATAAGTTTAATTTTTAACAACACTGGGAGTGAGAAATTAAAACTCACCTGCTGATAATGGAATAAAATTAAAATTAAATAAAAGAGAAACCGTTTTGTATCTGCTGTATGGCGGTGAGACGGACACCAAACACCAATATATTCAAAATGCACCTATGTGTACCTACATGTGCGTTCATTCACAAAAGAAAATCAAAGCACAAATTGAAGAAAAAAAATATGTATCCTTTCTTCGCTGTATCTACATATCTACTCGTATGTATCTATATCTCTAAGAAAAATACAAAAGGATTTATTTGAGACTCACTTAGCCGAGAAGAAAACCAATTATTGTGTGAAAAGGAAATTATAGCTTCATGGGCGGCCACTGGATTCGATTGGTGCGACTGTCGTTTGAGCAATGCTCGGTGTCCCCTTCTATTTGTAATTATTCAATGCCTATACGCATAAAGGGCTAGCTTTGGTATTTGGTGGACATGGCAAGGTTCAAACCTCAGCAGCAAAATTTCGGATGCTGAAATGCGGAGTAGGTAGGTAGGTTTATAGAAAATTTTGAAAACGAAGGAAAAACTCAAGTTGTCAAAACTATATTTTCACAAAAAATAAATAGGTATTTTTAACAACAAAAAATATCATAAATCACGATATGATCGAGATCGAGAAACGACGAACAAGATAAGAAACAAAAATGATTCCCTTTAAAATTATACTTTCAGATGTAAACATTCAGATTTCAGAGTCGGTGTTGTGATTTAATTTCATGTTGTTTGACAAAAGAATTTTTTAGTGTGGAAAAAGAAGTAGATTTCAAATTAGTGGAGTGGCGGAGTAGTTTTTGTTATTCCTCAAAATTGGCGTAAGGTCCGAACACTGGACACGAGCCATGCATGAGCATTTAACAGGCAGACAATAATTTTTTTTGTTTTTGGATAAGAGAAAATAAAATGTACCTTTTTTTGTTGTTTTTTTCTTTTGGGCAAATGAAAAAGACGTTTGTTTGGCTCTCAAAATATTAAAATTTTACAAAGAAAATTATAAATGTAGGTATTTGTGCTGTGTTTGGATTTTCAAATATTTTTTGATTGCTTTTTTTAATTGAAAAATAGAAACTTGGTAAAAAGGTAATCCATATTATATTGCCAATTTTTTGTTAGTGGGTATGTAATGTACCTGACCTAACTAACTTATCTTAGAATAAATAAAATGCAACAGGGTGTTTCAAAAAATGTTAACATTTTGCAACTTCGTTGTTCCTTGAGCGATTTCAGTGAAATTGAAGCAGGTGATAGCTGAGACAGAATAAAAAAAACAAACAATTTAAAACAGGTTGCTTCAAAATGGCAGAAGGCTAAGTGAAAGACATAGGGGTGCTAGAAGCTGCTAAGGTTGTCAAAAATTTCCGAAGATTTACCTGATTCGGTGACCTCTGCCGATTTGTTAGTGTATTCGTGTACGTAGGAAGTGATCAAATTCTTAAAGGCAGAAGACAGACTGGAAGACGTGTAGGTATTTTTTTTTAATTTTTTTCTTTAACATATAACATTACAGACAAAAAAATGCAAATAAAAATATTAAAAATCAACGAAAGAACGTAAGATAATGTGCTATAGCTTTTTTTAAAGTTAATACTCCACTCTTTTATAGAGTTATTCAAGGTCAAACGCCAGCAGAATCTTCTTTTAGAGCATAACCTTTTGTTTTGGATAGTATCAAGGAAGTATCCACTTGAGGAAAATTCCAAGTTACATTTTCTTAACGCAATTATCTTTAAATTACCATAAGGAATACTCGTGCAAAAATCTACACACGAATCTGGCTTGCGCTAAGAGTTATTCAAGGTCAAACGCCAGCAGAATCTTCTTTTAGAGCAAAACCTTTTTTTTTGGATAGTATCAAGGAAAAAATTCATTTCCACTTGAGGAAAATTCCAAGTTAAATTTTTTAAACGCAATTATCTTTAAATTGCCATAAGGAATACTCGTGCAAAAGTCTACACACGAATCTGGCTTGCGCTAAGAGTTATTCAAGGTCAAACGCATATTATCATATTTTGAAAAAAGAAGAGTACCTATATTATTTTTTTCAGTTTTTTTTTTAATGTTGGGTTTGAAGGCACTTTTTTGGAAAACTATTGGAAGGAATAACTTATTTTGAAAAAATAATTAAAGAACAAACTTGAAAATCTCAAAAAAAATATAGTACTTTATTTTAAGTGTTGCCATTTGTTTAAAATGTATTTTTTTTTTTAATTTTAGTACTTTTTTCAGAAAATTGCTCCCCCCGGTTGATTGGGGTTAGATATCTGTATTAAAAAATGTTTGTACTGTTACGTTTCTGCCGTGCTTCCTTGTAGTAAGGGAAGAGCAGATGACGGAGAGTTGAAAGTAAAAGAACAACGGTTTTAGTTTTTAACTCGTTTTTATTCAATTCGTATATTTTCAGAAAAGGCCCGCTGTCTCTATGCTTGGCTGCGACCTTAGCTGTTTGTATTCTATTCTCAACTCTCCCCTTCCTCACATTTGGTTCTTATTTTATAACATTTTATCTATCCAATCCTAGTAAGTACTATGCCCTAAAATCCATATGTTATTTGACTGACATAGTAAGAACTATGTCACTTAACAATGCGTTTTGCTTACCAGAGCCAGGCCACACACCATGATCATAATTTCATAATATTTATATTCCATATTCCACTCGTCATAGCAACATAAATTATGGGTCATGACAAATGCAATCCAATGCTTTAATTCTGCCGATCGTATGGTGACCCACTCAAGTGTTCGGTGTGTGTCATAGTCGATCGCAGTTTGCAGCTGGAAGGTGTCATGTTACACAATGCACTCGGAGAGGCGCATTGTTTTGTTTATTTTATGTGGACAACCAAATGTTCTATAATTAGAACAGAGTATTTGTTTTGTGTAAATTATGACGAGTGTGGATTATTATTCATGGTCAAGGTAATTTGGTTTCTGGGTGGTTTCATGCGCCTATGGATTATATGACATGTAGTGTAGGAAAGAGGTTTTTATATGAGATTTAGCTTGGTTGGGACTCGCGGGTCACAACATCCTCCCCCTCTTAAAAAAAGAAAATTCTTAGCCTAAATGAGGTTAGGAATTTTCGCAAAAGAAATACGTATGAACCAAATGCGACGAGGTTAGAGTTTTACAAGAGGTCTGAACTATGTATATTATATAATATATATTTCTAAATAAAATCAATAATTTACAACAAAAATACAATTCATTTATTCAACAAAAATATAATTCATTATTTTTTTTTTTTTTACATGATATAGAAATTTTTTCTTCTTTTTGTTTTGTCATCGAATTTGTACATGTGAATACATGTGTACAGTTATTAGTATCCATTTGTTTATTAATTTTTTTTTACTTACATTGTTATTAAATGCTATAGATAGATTTTTTTGTTTTTTATTTTTTAAAATAGGTCACTTTAATTTATATATATGTATATATATATTTTTTTTTATTTGCTTAATTTACTTAATTTTCATTGAGTCCAATTAATTACTTAATACAAAAATTGGTTTTTCGTTGCTATCTTGGGTTACTTGTACAATTTTCTTCTTCTTTAACTCTTTCTCATACTCGTGTTTTACTATATAAGTTTGGTATCTTTTGTAACAAATGGAGATTATAAGAATTATAAAGATGAAGTATATTAACGTATAATGGTGTAGGTCGTGTTTATCAATTGATAGAAATGGTATTTGTTCTATAGTTTTTTGGAATTGTATATTTTTTGAGAGAAGTTTTAGTTCATCGCTACTAGAGTATTTAATGAATGTAACTTCGGGTTTGGCTTCATTTTTCGGGTAATTATCTTTTATTTCGGAAATATTTAAGGCAGGAATGAAAGAGTTATACACAAAAGTGGATTTTTCGTTTTTGGACCATATAGTGAGATCTTTTGATTTTAGGAAACAGTTCCCGGTAAGTACTATGATAGGTGTTCCTTCGAGGGTATGGGTATGTGTTACAACAGTATCTTGGCATATTTCGTCTACTATATATTTTCCCAAAGACGAAAATAACCATGTGTTGGGCTGAGATGTTTGAATCCAAACAGTTGAAATGTTTGATTCTTTTATTGCACACGAAGTCGGAAAGGATTGGATTCTTTGTAAAAGTTGAATTTCACATTGAGGATTATTGGCATTTGTATTGAACAGTGGATGTGTCATTTCGCATAAAAAATTGTTATTTAAGTTTGTACAATGACTCAGTTCTTCGCTTTCTATGTTATAGTAATGTTCCTTTTTGTAATCAATAATGAGATATTTTGAGGTAGGTTGAACGAATATTAGTTTGTTACTAAATTGGGTTGGAAGAGGGATAATTTTATACAGTTGAAATTTTTCTCTAAAAGGTAGAGGGATGTTAAATACGTATATAACTTTTTCTTTTCTAATTGTTGCACTCATACTGCTTATTTCGTAGAGTGGTAGTATATCATTCTCGTTGCCCAAGTATGGTAACTGTAGGTCAGCCGGAAGTTCCTGTTTTATTTTTAGCAAAACATTTTTAAGCTGATTTGGTGTAATGATTGTCGGATGCGGTGTGCCGTTTTTTGCATTAACTAGGACATCTAGGATGTCAGAAATTGTGTTTTGGTATCTTATGATAAGCAGGGTTAAAAGTGAGGTAAGAGATTCTATTTTTAATAATGTTGATTGATCTGAGGTTTGATTGACGAGTTTCTCAACTGCGTCTTTCACGTCTCCGATCTTTGAATTAATAGCTTTAAATTGGGATTCGATAGTAATTTCTGATTTGTTAAACATATTAGTTGTTGTTTCTATTATAAGTGTTTGATTTTTTACGAGTTCTAAAAGGTAATTCTCATTATATCGTAGTTTTTCTATCTGTTTGTCGTAAAACTTAGCATCGTCTTCATCCAGAGTTCCGAACAAAGATTTACTAATCGTTCCTATAACATTTACTAATGCTCTTTTATTCCTAGGTTTAGGTTTGGATTGTATAAGGCTAAATTTCAGTTTTATATCATCCATTAAGTGCGATACTTCCGCTACTGCGCTACTACAAAGAAGGTCGAAGTTTGGTTTACCTTCTAATTGTTTACACAGACTTTTTATCTCGTAGACATAAAATTCCGCGTGTGTTAGGGCTCCATTGAACAATGTTAGATCGTAATATGCTATCAGCTTCCATTGTGTTGTATAGAGTTCGACCTTGCCCATCTCCTCAAAGTAGATTCCCGGATTCTGGTCAATTTGACTTATTTTGAGAGTTGCGCTGGTCAACAATGGTAGTAGAATGAAGTAAAATAGTGGACCCATGATCTAAAAGAAAATGGTTGGTTTCCTGTATTTATATACTGTCTGCTGATTTTATTTTTGGTTTCGTGTTTAATTTGTGTGTTTGTGGTGTGCAACTTGTTTTTTCTTTGTTGTATTTTTCTTTGTGTGTATTGGTGTGATATAAAAGGGGCTTAATTTCATACACCTATTTTAAGTAGAAGGTGGATGTAATTATTCCTTAAAAGGTTGTAAGTTGTTATTGTGTATGAGCTTGGATTTCTTACCCATCCTGACTACTGTGTTTTCATCCGAATGGATCCTTATGACCTCATATGGTCCGTCCCACAGGGTCGAAAGTTTGTTCTGTCTGGTTTGATTCTTTACTAGAACTTTATCGCCTACGTTAAATATTTTAGGTCTAGCATTTTTATCATAAAGAGTCTTTGATTTTTCTTTTTTCTTTATTAGGATAGAGTTTGCTGTCTCATATCCGTATTGTAATCTAGCCTTAAGTTCGTTGACGTAGTTGTCATAGTTATAAGATATTTTTGGTTTTTGTGACAGAACACTTGGTATGTTTGCAGGAAATCCGTATAGGAGTTCATAGGGTGAGAATCCAGTACTACTGTGTGGTGTTGTATTATAGACAAACATGGAATAAGGGATCCATGTATCCCATGATAAAGGATCTTGGTTAACATAATGTCTTAAGTACTCAGCTAATGTTCTATGACTTCGCTCCAACGCTCCATTTGTTTGAGGATGGTAAGGTGTCGTATTTAATTTCTTTATTTTCATTAAACTACACATTTCTTTGAAAAGATCACTTAAGAAATTTGTTCCTTGATCTGTCAAAAGAGACAGAGGGATACCGTGGCGACAAATTATAATTTCCACGAAAGTTCTAGCTACAGTTGAGGCTTCAGCATTTTGTATTGGCATAGCTTCTGAAAACTTTGTCAAATCATCCTGGAAGGTAAGTAAGTATTTGTATCCACCGTAGCTAACGGGAAGGGGTCCAACTATGTCTAAAGCGATTCTTTCAAATGGTCTAACACTAGTAGTTGTTATCTTCATTGGGACTGGTGGGTTTTTCCTACTTTTATTCCGTTGGCATGATGTACACTTGCTTACATGATTTTGTACATCCGTTTTCATGTTTGGCCAAGAGTACTTTGCCTTCAGTCGGTTATACATTCTTGAAACACCTTGGTGTCCTCCGAAAGGGGAATCATGGTATTCGGACAGAATTTTCGCGATTGTCTCTGAGTCATTCAAGGAAATCCTTTCATCGATGTGTAAATATATGTCTAATGTCATATCTCCGAAAACTTTATTCAGTATACTTTTGAAGGTATGTCTAACTTGGTTATCTGGGATAGGTAGTGAAAATGAAATACTGTTCTCATCTTTAATTAGTTTTCTAATTGTTTGGAAGCTTTTTTCAGCTATCTCCTCGTCCTTCGTTGTTCTGAATGGTAAAGGTAACGTAACTACAATTAAGGAATCATATACTTTTATTTCTCCTATAGGGGGTTTTGAAAAATTTTCTATTGTTTTTGTTAGGGATTGCTCATCTGTTGAGTCTATTAATGGTAGAATTATAATTTTTCGGTTCGAATTTTTATTTATATATATAGATTCGAATTTTTCAATTACGTTATATTTGGACCTGGAGTCACTTATAGGTACTATATTTGCATTACTTCGAATATTATCTTCATTTATTCGTTGTTTTTGACCGCGAGTTACCACCATTATTTTATTTTCTTTGTTTTCCTCTTCGCCTATGTTTCGGCTTAAAGCATCTGCGTTTAAATTGATTTTCCCTGGCTTATGCTTAATGGTGTATTCATACTCAGATAATAAAATCTTCCATCTTGCTAGTCTGGACATGGGATCCGTGTGGGAAAATAACCATTGCAAAGGTTTGTGATCAGTGCAAATAGTGAAGGGTTTACCGTAAAGGTAGGGACGAAATTGTTGTATACCATAAACGATTGCGAGTAATTCTTTTTCTGTTGTGTTATATTTGAATTCCGCATCGTTCAACGTTCTGCTAGCAAATGATATAGGTTTGTCCTGTCCTATGGGACCTTGTGACAAAATAGCTCCTATTCCGACATCGCTAGCATCTGTGGTGACAATAAATTCTTCCTTGAAATTGGGGTAGGCTAAAACTGGGGGATTTATTAATTTGTTTTTTAAATCTCTGAAAGCTTCATCGCAGAAGGCATCCCATTTAAGAGCACAATTTTTCTTTAGCAATTTCGTAAGAGGTTTTGCTATCGTAGAAAAGTTTTCTATAAACTTCCTATAATAGCCAACAAAACCTAGAAAAGATTTTATACCCTTAGCATTTTTAGGTGTAGGATATGTTCTGACGGCTTTAATTTTTTCTGGATCTGGTTTTAGTCCATCTTCAGAAATAAGATGTCCCAGATACATGAGTTCGTGCTTAAGAAAATTGCACTTTTCTGGTTGTAGTTTTAGATTATGCACACTTAGTTGATTGAGAACTTTCCTTAGCTTGGAGTTATGATCTTTAAGGTCGTATCCATAAAGAACTATGTCGTCCATATAAACAAAGCAATCGAACCCTTGTAAGCCAGTGAGAACAGTGTTCATCAGGCGTTGAAAGGTTGCAGGAGCATTTTTTAAACCAAATGGCATTCGATTATACTCATAATGGCCAAAAGGATATTTGGAATATTTGGTAATGGGTAAGCATCGCCGACGGTTAAGTCATTCAGTTTCCTGAAATCTACAACCACTCTCCAACGTTTGCTTCCATCACTTCCGGGTTTTTTCGGAACGAGAAGCAAGGGTGAGTTCCAAAGACTCGAGCTTGGTTGTACGATGTCATCGTCTAACATTTCTTGCACCTGTTTATGGATTTCTTCCTTTTGGCTTTCTGGGAGTCGATAGGGTTTTATATAAAGGGGGGGTTTATTCTCATCAGTACCGACTTTATGTGTAATGGAATCGGTATAAGTGAGGTGATCTCCCTCTAAATAGAACAGATCGTTGTACTCCCTACAAATCTTGAGGATCGATTCCTTCTCTTCGGTGTTACAATGGTCTAATACTAACATGGATTCTAATTTTTCCATACGCTTTTCTATTTTGCAATGAAAATTACTTGTGTCAGCTTGGTCGTACTGATCTAAATTATCCCAATTTAAATTTATATTATGTATCCCTATAGTTTTTTCTATTTCTAGGGTATTCATTGCTAGCACTTTTATCTTATTGTTTTCTGGTCTAGCAATGGTTTCACCTAGGTAAACACCTGGGACGATTTGGTTCTTCCGAACAACAATGTCTTTGAGACTGTTATCATGTTCAGTAAATGGGATCTCAATCATTTGTTGACTACGGGGGGAAAGTGTTACTATTGAATTAATGGAACTTTTAATATTGATACTTTTGGATGTATCCTCCTTTAAATTTGTTTCAATTATTGCTCCAGTTTCCTTGCCTTTTTGGTTTTTGTTTTCTGAAGTCTTTTTGTTTTTAATGTTTGCTTCAGTTTCCTTGCCTTTTTGGTTTTTGTTTTCTGAAGTCTTTTTGTTTTTAATGTTTGCTTCAGTTTCCTCGCCTTTTTGGTTTTTGTTTTCTGAAGTCTTATTGTTTATTCCACTTGCTACACCGTCTATCGGTGCAGTTTTATTGGAGGATTTTTCTTTTAACTGAGACGGTGAGGAATCCCCGTTGCTAGGATCAGTGTCCATTTTTCGCTTATTGGATTCTTGGTTGATGGTGGCTTCATTGGATTTTAGAACAGAATTGTTCTCCTCCGCCTTTTCATCTCCTTTTGTTTCCAAGTCATAGCCCGTAGGCACCGCCTCGTGAGGGGTAGCTTTTTGGACACCTTTTTCTGTCGTAGAGTCGTCACTCAAACTCATCTCGTTAATTTCAAGAATCCCTTTTTTATAATTAACCTTACATCTGTGTTTACTGAGGAAATCGTTCCCCAGAATGCCATCGTAAGTTAAGTTAATTCTTTCCGCTAAAACCTGGAAAGGATGTTTTAACGAAAGATTTTCCTTTTCGTTTACTACAAAAGAACCTGTTATCTCTCCTATGGTGAAGACTGAGCCACCAGAAATCGTGGACAGAGGTATAGAGAAGGTTTTATTTAGGTTCGCATTTGCCCTTGGTCTGTTTTTGAACAGGCTAATTTCTGCCCCAGTGTCAACTAGGAAGGTAGAGTATTTTTTGTCAGAGGGCCGGAATTGGATTCGTATTACGGGTTCGTCGAATTCTGGGCAAAGCGAAACTGGCTTTTGGTGTCTATTGTTGCGGGTCGACATTCGAATGTAGTCGGGATGGATGACCCATTTCTTCCTCCCGAGCATAGTCGTTTCCCGAATTGTTGGGATAAAAATCTTCACCAGAACTCCAATTCCTGTATCCTGGTCTAGCATTATATTGTCTGACGTTGGTAGGATTTTGGTTGTTACTATTTTTATTCTGGGAGCTATCCCTAAATGGGTTTGAGTTATTTCGATTTAGTTCGGATCGTTTTAACCTACAATCCGCTTCTCGATGGTTGGGTTTTTTGCAATACCCACAAGTGAGGCGTTGTACTTCTTTCTTTATGTGGGCTGATTGGTTTGGAGAATTAGTACTCCTGTTCGGATTGCTATAGCAATTCGCACTGGAATGACCAATTTTATTGCAAAATTGACAAGTTGGACGTGTCGAAGGAGAGAAACTTGTATATTGTTGGTTTCGATTCAGATTCGAACTGGTAGAGGGGCTAACCCGTTCTAGCCGATTGGAGTGCTCTTCTGCATATAGGATGGATTTTTTCAAATCGGTTTCCCCGTGCGCCTGAACCATAAACCTCAGGTTTTGGTTTCGGATGCCATCCTCAAAAGTTTGAATGGCGAGTTTGTCATTTTCTTTAAAAAGAAAATTTCTTACTGCCTCTTCTGTGGAGCTGGCATAGGTTGCAGAGTTTAACGCGTTTAATAGTTGACCCACACGGTCACCGAATTCTTTAAGAGTCTCCTTTCCTCGTTGCCGAGCTGAAATCAACTCATTTTGGGCTGAGGATCGAGACTTGACTAGGGTATATTCCTTTTTTTAATAATAAACAAAGATCCTCCCACTTTTCTACGGTTCGGAATTGGATGAGCTCAAACGCTGGTCCTTCAAGCCTAGTTTTCACTATGCTGAGGAATAGTTTGTGCTCATCCGCTTTTACCGATTTAAACAGAATGTCACCGCATGCAAGGAATTTGGAAAGATTTTCCGATTTCCCATTGAATGTCGGTACAATGTTTATTATGTCCTTAAGATTCATTTTATACTCCGTCATTTCGGGAAGTGAATGAAAAGGTAAATGTTCAAAAAGACTAACTTTATTTTTTTGATTTCGGGTAGTAATTTTGAACACGTTTTGATTTTTCGAGAAAGAGAAAAAGAAAATTGAACTAATACTTTGCAACAAAAAAAAAGAGAATTTTTTTTTTTTTTTTAATTTGAAGGATCTCAATGAAAATTTTACAAGAGAAAATGTGTTTTTGTATTTTTCGTGTATAATATATATTATATAAAAAAAAAATTCTTACTTATTATAATAGCTGCTTGTTGTTGTTGTTGTTGTTGTTGTTGTTGTTGTTGTTGTTGTTGTTGTTGTTGTTGTTGTTGTTGTTGTTGTTGTTGTTGTTGTTGTTGTTGTTGTTGTTGTTGTTGTTGATCTTCGTATAGGCAGTGCCAGGCAAGCTTCACGCCCTAAAGGTGATTATAACGGCCTGGTCTTTAACAAGTTTTTTTTTTTCACTATATCTGTTTTTGTATACGTGGTTTTTTTTCACTATTATTCACTTCTTTTTCCACTGTCCTTTTTTTTTCGATGTGTGTTTTTTTTTTCACCTTTTTGTGTTTTTTTTTTTTCACTTCGTTTTTTTTTCACTCCTTTTTTTTTTGTACGTGTTTTTTTTTACAATTTTCACTTTTTTTTACAATTTTCACTTTTAAAAAAAAAAATTTGTTTTCTTTCCTCTGGTGTATAGCCCCAGAGACGCCTCAAGAGTCAGATAGCTCTTGTTTTTGGTAGAGGGATTTTTAATTGGATCTTGGATTTATCCCACCGCTGCCACCAGTGTTACGTTTCTGCCGTGCTTCCTTGTAGTAAGGGAAGAGCAGATGACGGAGAGTTGAAAGTAAAAGAACAACGGTTTTAGTTTTTAACTCGTTTTTATTCAATTCGTATATTTTCAGAAAAGGCCCGCTGTCTCTATGCTTGGCTGCGACCTTAGCTGTTTGTATTCTATTCTCAACTCTCCCCTTCCTCACATTTGGTTCTTATTTTATAACATTTTATCTATCCAATCCTAGTAAGTACTATGCCCTAAAATCCATATGTTATTTGACTGACATAGTAAGAACTATGTCACTTAACACTGCGTTTTGCTTACCAGAGCCAGGCCACACACCATGATCATAATTTCATAATATTTATATTCCATATTCCACTCGTCATAGCAACATAAATTATGGGTCATGACAAATGCAATCCAATGCTTTAATTCTGCCGATCGTATGGTGACCCACTCAAGTGTTCGGTGTGTGTCATAGTCGATCGCAGTTTGCAGCTGGAAGGTGTCATGTTACACAATGCACTCGGAGAGGCGCATTGTTTTGTTTATTTTATGTGGACAACCAAATGTTCTATAATTAGAACAGAGTATTTGTTTTGTGTAAATTATGACGAGTGTGGATTATTATTCATGGTCAAGGTAATTTGGTTTCTGGGTGGTTTCATGCGCCTATGGATTATATGACATGTAGTGTAGGAAAGAGGTTTTTATATGAGATTTAGCTTGGTTGGGACTCGCGGGTCACAACAGTACTATATCTCTCTAAAAACCTCTATTATTATTTGATGTCACTGGGCGAATCATTTTGGGCCGGAAAAATCAGCATTTTCGAAAATTGATACTTTTTGAAGTCTCAATATCTTTTTATTGGGGCCTTATACCGAAGAAGCCTTCATAAGATTATTTTTCAAAAACTTCACCATTAAAGAGAAAATCGCAAAATAACGCTATTTTTAACGTTTGTGCATTTTATATAAAATATTGTATCTTTTAAATAAGCGCAAAAAAAAAATTTTTATTTTCTTGTAGAAGGGAAATAACCTACAAACTGTGTGAAAATAAAACTTCTAACATTATACCGTTTAAGAGTGGTAAGCGAAAAATCTTTATTTTCAATACTTAACCTTTTTGAAGTAGCAATATCTTGTTACTGGTCACTCGTGTGGAAAAAAGTGTGTTAATATTTTTTATAGATTACATTATAATCTGTAAGCTGAACATAAATTATTTTATGACAATTTCGTTATTTAGGATTTAAAAACAAAAGTCTGGAATTTAAGGTTTTTGAAGAAACTTTTCAAATAATTATATCTTTAAAATTATCACTTTTAGAAAAAATTATTTTTTTTTTTAATAGAGGGAAACACAGTGTACAAACATTGCCCATAAATGTTTTCAATTACACTCGCCATTTCTTAGTTATACGCAAAAAAGGGATATTTTCGTCAATTTACGTTTTTTGAAACGCCGATATCTTCTTAACAATCAGTCAGAGAAAAAAAAGTGTTTTAACATTTCTTGTATATAATCACATTATCTACAAGTTTTGTCTACATTACTTTTTAATACCATGTACCGTTTCAAAGTTATACGTGGAAAACCGGTATTTTCGACATTTAACCTTGAATAACTTTTAACGCAAGCCAGTTTCGTTTGTAGACTTTCGCATGCGTATTCCTTATCCACAAATAAAGATAATTGCATTCAAAAATCTTCACTTGGAATTTTTCCGCAGCGAAAGTACATTTTTCCTGGGCTATTAAAGGAAATTCTTTAACCAAGTTTCTTTAGGGTGCCATCCTTTTACATTTTTTTTTTTAAATAACAACACACTTCCCCCTATCTTAAAACAAATGCGTGAGTACCGGGACTCACGTGGAAGATGTGTAAACATTCGTTTTCACCTGAAGGTAAGGGATTGGGTCATTACCACGTATGGCAAAAATTAGGAATCTCTAATACAAGCGCTAAAACAAAATGGTTGCACGACACAAATTATAATGAATTTACCCATTAAAAAACTCCTTCCGAGAAAACTCCTCCGCAAATGGAATTGATCTCATTTTTGAAATATGTAATAGTTTAATTTTATTATCCCCCAGATCTGTGGGTCAATTCTCGATCTGTGAAACTGTGAAATGAAAACAAAGTTATCATTTCAGTTTTCACAGAGTTTTATCATTTTATCACTTCACAAACACGCGCAAGCCGATTCCCGAACTCGTTATGAAAAGCAGCTGTTAAAGTGAGTACTAAAAAGTACTAACATGAAAAATGCTACCACTTGCTCATAGAAAAAGATGATTGTGACGTCACAGAAAGATCAAGATGGCGACTTGGGTGTATCAAATGAGCACAATTTGTTCCTGTTTATCATTTTTCTTTTCACAAGTTTTCACAGAATGAAATGATTGTGATAAACGGTGACGTGAAATAACACCAAACGAAATATAGCCAAATTTTGAATTTGGCCTTATTTCTATCTCGAAAACGCAATAACGCCAAATTGGTGTTATTTCTTATGCCGATGGAAATAACACCAAAAAAATAATCGAAATAAAACCAAATCTATCGCAAGCAGTTTTTTGGCTTTATTGCAATGCGAAAACAGAATTAAGGCCAAATATTTCTTGAGAATCGTTATTTCGGCTATATTATTCAAAGTTTCATAAAATACAGATTCTTTAAATGCAAAAGAAATTTTGCACCCACTCCAAATCCTATATCGAGCCCAAGCAGGGGGGTTGCAGGGGGCAGCATGCCCCCCATACATACCTCACTGTTTATTCGTGAATTTTAAAATTTCACAAACCAAATAAAGGAGAGGATTTATTAGGTTTGTGAAACTTAAAAATACGCGAATAAACAGTGAGGTATGTATGGGGGGGGCAGGCTGCCCCCCTGCAACCCCCCTGCTTGGGCTCACTATAGGATTTGGGGTGGGTGCGAGGTGAGTGTATGCAAAGTTTCTTTTGCATTGAAATAATCTGGAAACTTCGAATTTATTCTACCAATACACTTCTTTTCAATACTCTCCTTATGTCAGGAAACAAAATTTCAGTTTCGGCAGAATTATTTGAAAATATGAAATAAGTTGAACACGAAATAAAGCCAAATTGGTCTTATTTCGTTTTTGAAAACGTAATAAGACCAAATTTTTTAATTTCGGCTTTATTTCGTTGGGCGTTATTTCACGTCACCGTGATAAACGAATTATCATATGAAAACATTTTGGCATTTGTTTTCATTTTTTCACACTTCGAGAATCGCATTTGGCGTGAAGGCGTTATCATATTTATCACTTCACAGTTTCACAGATCGAGAATTGACCCCCTGATCCGGATTAGATTATCATAATAAAACATACAAGAGTGTTATATATGTACCTATACGTTCCCAGTTTTTCTTTTTGTTTCTGTATTTTCTTTCTACTCTATTCTCTATTTTCTCCCTATCTTCAACACAAAAAGCCATCTACCTGTGAGAGAAAAAACTCATTTTTGCAAAAAAATACAAAGGGTGTATGGTCAGAATTAATTTGCAAATCGAAATCCAAAAGCAAGGTCAGATTTTGTGTTGTTTTTGTAATACATGTATGCATATACAATCCAGATCAGATCTGGGGGAAAATATAAAGCTCTAATATATTTTTATTTTTATTGATTTTACCGTCGATAGTGAGTTTGGTCATTTTTTCCAGGTTTTGCGACATTTTTTTATCTGATTTGATCGATAGTAAAGAAATTTGTGCAAGTAATGAATGATAAAAAAAATTGGAAATATTTTTGCTTAAATATTCACTTTTGTGCTAGAATGAAGTTAAATGAAATTTAATTTGAAAAATGTTCATTTTCGAAGTGCTGATAAAAGCTCTTTTCAATAATGAAATCACAATTTCTTCTTGATTTTTAATTCCAAATCTATTTCAACTTTTTTCACCCAATTTGTTTGACAGATCAGCCATATTTTTAGCTTTTGTCGTTCCTTAATGAAAAGTAACTCAAAAGCCGCGTTTTATTATCGCTCATAACCCATATGGTTCACCTCGTGAGAATAAAACGATGTGGGTTAGTGCTAAAGCAGTGCTGTATATCAGTCTCTTTTTTTCTTATGTTTATATGTTTTTCATGTAAACACTTGTCCCTTTTCCTCTCTATTCCTAATACTGCTGACAAATCGCTGACATCCATTCACAATGGTAAAGAGCCCTCTGTGAAAACCTCTATCTGGGTTATTCAAATTAACCTCGATAGAAACGTAGATCCCATGTTGTTTTTGTAATGCATGTTAAAAGATAACCTCGACCCAGACCCAGAGATAATAAAACGCAGCTATGACATTTCAAATCAAGAAATTGCAAAAAACACTTAATATCACAAACCAAAATTGCCACGCACGATTGCAGAGATTAACATCAAAGCAATATGGATACAAAATAATGAAATAAAAAATTAAATTTCTAGAAAAAAAGCAACAAAATCTTCACCTGGCAAAATGTATGTCAAATATCTCTGTCAAGATATGATTGTATCTTAACATCCAATCAAGATATGAAACGGAGTGACTCCATTAGATATTTAATGTCAAGACGAACATTCTGAGAGAAATTATCCACTGTGGAGTCGGGGTGTAAGGAATTCACTCCACTTAGCAAATACCAAAACCATTAGGTAAAACTTCCATACCTATTCGAGTTTACAGAGTTCTACTTACCTACAACAAACAAAATGGTTCCAAACAGAACCGTGAGCCCATATCCGTTACAGCCGATTTTCAATTTTACCCATACCGAGCGCTAAGATGTTTACACATCAAAAAACGCCCTTCCCAGCGAAATATTTCTATAGACTCTTTTGATTCTTCATTCTGTTAGTCCATAGTACATTTCAACAAAATCTCAGGGGTACCACTTTTGTCACAAGGTTTTATGGTAACAATCCCACCACTACCACAACTTCCCAAAAAACAGCTTTTAACAACAGATATTTTTATAGACTCTTCTTATTATTGATTTTCATGACAAATGAAACATTGATGGCAAGTTTCATCGACGGACCATTATTTTTAACTGGTTTTCGGTAATATTTAACCTTTATACCTAAAATATAGTCATCGTTACAAAAATATGACAGTAATTTTTTTCACGGAGGTTGTACAGACTTGGTTTTGGTGGCATTTGATTCAGCATTTAAAACTACCTTAGAAACATGTGTCATATGTTTAGGTTGCACCAAAGTTAATTATTCTGTTTGATAACCACAATGTCTCCCCCTCAAAAAAACACCCTTCCATGTTTAAGCTGAACTCTTTCTATCTTTTGTTAAATCCGTTTCTTTCGTAACTTTTAAATAAAACGCACCGTACTTTTAAATAAAACTAACTACTTTTCGTTTATTGATCGCATATATTCCTACCTATCCGACAGCCAGCTTCCCCTCTTACATATTCCAGGTTACTTATTGTTTGTTTTCTCTTTTTTACTGCCACAACTCGGCTATAAAATAAATAAAATAAAAAAAAAACCTGTCCATTGGCTTGGGGGGAACCCGTTGCGATCTTCACATGCGAAACATTGTTTGCATCAAGAAATTGTTTAAACTCTTCAGATGTAAATGCACTACCTCGATCAGAGACAACAACTCTAGGACGACTGTAAGTATTGAAATAACCCTTCAAACATGCAATAGCCTCTCTAGCATTTGTAGATTTTACTGCATATAATCGTACAAAATTAGTAAAACCATCAATCACGAGGAAAACATACTTTTTATTTCCACTTTTTAGCGATACTGGTCCAAGATGATCAATATGAATCATTTCAAAAGGAACGTTCCCTTTAGGTATGTTGTGAAGTAATCCCTCATGTTTCCCAAACTTGGGTGAAAATGCTATGCACTTCAAGCAATTACTTATATATTCTTTTACCTTCTGACTCATTTTAGGGAACAAATAGGTTCTGAGTATACTATTCAAAACCTTATCTCGACCAACATGGCCCATCTCGTCATGATACAGCCGCATCACATTAGTTTCCATAACCTCCGGTACATAAAATAAAATCTGCTTTTCCACTTTTCTATACACCAACCCATTTCTCATCTTATATAGCTTATCTTCCCTATTTTCTAACTCTCGTCTGATTTTCTTTATGGTTTGTCATTATTTTGTTGGGTCGATAAATTTTGTTCGAATCTGTTTTCTTCTAGGATCAAAATATTTGGAATCCGACTTAACGCATCCACATGTTGCATTTTTGAACCATTATTTTGCAATTCGAGATCCCACCTTGCAATTCTGGGATTAACTTCTTTTTTGTTAAGGGTTAAGGTCAAGGAATTACAGTCAGTAATGATTTTAAATTTAAATCCATGAAGAAAACTCCTTAACGCATAAATGATCGCCAAAGTTTCAAGTTCAAAGCTATGATACTTCGATTCATCATCCGTAGTACGCTTTGAATAATAAAAGATAGGATGAAATTTCCCATCTTTTTTCTTTTGTAATAATATTGCACCGAAACCTAACGCACTTGCATCGCAATGCAACTCAGTTTCGTCCTTTGGGTTAAATAATGCCAACACAGGCGATTCACTCATTTTTTGTTTTAGTTCTTCAAAACGATCCAGTTCTACCTCACCAAATCTAAAAACTGCATCCTTTCGAATTAGACTGTATAATGGTTGAGCAATCAACGAGAAATCTTTAATAAATCTCCTAAAATAAGAGCATAAACCCAAAAAGCTGTGAACTGCTTTCACATTCTGGGGTATGGGGAAAGTCTTTATGGATTCCACTCCTTTTTCATCCGGTTTGATGCCTTCATTTGTAATAATATAACCTAAATAGCGTATCTATGATACCATAAACTGACACTTATCTAATCTTAATTGTAACTTATTCTTAACTAATCTTTTGAAAACTTCTATCATTATATCTAAATGCTCCTCTTCCGATTCTGTAGCGAATATTATATCGTCTATATAAATAGTGACTTTCCCAATCAAATCCTCAAACACCCTATTTATATATCGTTGGAATTTGCACGGCGCTTTTCTCAACCTAAATGGCATCTTTAAATATTCGTACTGACCCATTGGGGTTAAGAAAGCTGTATACTTTACCGACTCTTCATTCACTTGAATATGGTGAAATGCTCTTCTCAAGTCTATTAACGTGAAAATCTTTTTATTAACCAACCCATCCAACAAGTCATCTATAAGTGGGATGGGATAGTTATCTTTTTGTGTCATTTTATTTAGGGTTCGATAGTCTACACATAATCTTATATCACCTGTTTTTTCTTTACCAGTACTACTGGTGAAGAATATTCTGATCTACTCTCACGAATCACTCCCTGTTTCATTAAATCGTCTAAAATAACCTGCAATTGTTCTTTTTCGAAATAGGACATTCTCCTTGGAGGGCAACGGAAAGACTTTTCATCGTTCAACCGGAGTTTTATTTCATACTTAATCTCTGGCACTTCGGGACGAGAACAGTACAAATAATGTTCTTGAATAATTCTAAAGAATTTTTTTTTTGTTTTATATGATAATTCGTTATTTTTCAAAATGATATCTTCTTCATTAAGTGTTGGACCAAGTTTTCCAATATAATTATTGTTTAAATTTTGTGAATCATCAACTATTATATTTAAAAATCTTTTACATTCATTTTCATACATATCATTTGTCTTTTCATTAGTACTTTCTACTATCTTTTGTAATTTTAATTTAGCTTTGTTTAAGAAATCCCGCCCCAAAATAGCAGGATATTGCATTGTTTCATCTGACACTACTTTAAGCTGAACTCTTTCTATCATTTGTAATTTCGTTTCTTCCGTAACTTTTAAATAATACGCACCATTCACTTTGCTAGTCAGAATTCAACTAACTACATTACGTTTATTGATCGTATATATTCCTACGTATCCGGCAGCCTGCTTTTCCTCTTACATATTCCAGGTTACTTATTGTTCGTTTTCTCTTTTTTACTGCCACAACTCGGCTATCCTGACATTGTAATCGTCCCGATTTACGCCTAGTTAATAATTTATTATTCATCCAAGGTTTTATTTCACACTTAATCTCTGGCACCTCGGGACGAGAACAGTACAAAATTTTGTAAATCCTGAACTATTATATTTAAAATCTTTTACATTCATTTACATACATATCATTTGTCTTTTCATTAGTACTTTCTACTATCTTTTGTATTTTTAATTTAGCTTTCTTTAAGAAATCCCGCCCTAAAATCTGACACTACTAACATTTCCATAGGTATAAATTCATTTTCAAATACAACATTCAAATTTATTTGTCCAATTATGGACAAAGGACTTTTATTTATTCCGCAATATGAACTAAAGTTTGATATGTTTTTAAAATTTAATTAATTTTTTCCCATAAAAATACTTAAATAACTTAATTTAATCAGGCTGACTGGACTGCCGGTGTCTAATAGTGAATCTAATGATAAATTAATATAATCAGATAATACAAAGATTAAATTTCTTACGAAATCTTCCTCGGAATCGGAGTCAATATATCCGATTGCTGGCACCTTCTTTCTCTTGGGGCATTGAGCCGCCAAATGCCCCATCTCGGCACAAACGTAACACGCACCTGGCTTCCTTTTTTCCTTTCTGCATTCGGTCGCCATATGTCCCATCGAGTTGCAGTTAAAACAGCGAACTTCCTTCCCGATGACACCTGATGCCTGTCGTGATGTTGTTGCTGTCGGCATCATTTTCGGCTTGGTTGGACATTTAATTGACTTGAAAGCTTCGAGCAACTGCGTCTTTTTGGTGAAGCATTGTAATCTGGCACTTGATGCCAGCCTCTCGTCCGGTATTCCTTCGATGATATGTTCTATCATTTCGTCCTCCTCTATTTGAAGTCGGCTGCCAAGGATTATTTTTTCTTGAAAGTAACCCTGAAAGGTTTTGCCCTGCAACCACTTTTTCAGCTCAAACACTCGTTTCCGTTGCAACTTAGATGAGTGATCATCAAAAATCTGTCTCATCTCTAACATTAGTTCATTAAAAGCCACAGTTGTCACATCTCTTCTTGAGTGAAACCACTTGAGTGCCTTGTCTTTTAGTTTAAGAGACACTAGCACTCTCATATCCCTGTCATTCAATTTATAAGCAGCACGAACATTCTCCAACTGCTTCTCAAAATGCTCAAACGAATCGCCAGTGCCTTTAAAGTCGACAACGAGCTCTTTAATTTGACCTACATTTTTCGTTTCTTTGTGCGCATTCATTTTTTTCAGCCACTCATTTTCTTTCTTTAGCAATTCATTTTCTTGTTCTTTTAGCTTCATTTCTCTCTTCATTTGTTCGATCTCTTTTGCTAATCGTTTGTTGTCGTATACGTTCTTTTGTCTTTCATTTGTATTCTTACTGTTGGCTGGCTCTCTTTCATTTGTGTTCTCCTGTTCATTATTATCGTCGTCTTCATCATCGGTATCGTTGTTGTCTGCTACTCCATCGTTGTCTTCCCCGTCATCATCGTTTGTTTTGGTAAGCGACTCAAGCTAGAACTATAATGCTCGAAGGGGCACTTAAGTGGTCGGAAGAAAACAAGCGAATACACGGAAAGCATTTGACGCGACTATAATTGCGAAGTGGAGCGTTTCGTCAAGTTTCGTTCAACTTTGGTTACGGAAGTGAGGTGCGCTCCCGAGCGCACCTCACTTAAGTAAAACTGACATTTGGTGAAATAGGAATGCCAAAAAGAGAAAGATGATAGTTATATTATGGGTGTGTTCCCCTTTTTTCGGTACGGAAAGCTACTTTTCGTTGAATAAATATTGAATTGAATAAAATACTAAATACTAAAATATGCGCTGGAACTTCCATGAGTCTCAATATTAGCTCCGCCTTGTTTCCATTGGTTTTCAACCCCAATGCATTCAACCACGATTTTAACTGTGGAACGGTGTATTTCTTGAAGCTATCAACATCTGCCATCGTATGTATTGTCTGTGTTGTTTTTTTTTCGTACACTACCTATTTCTTTTGTTTCTTTTTGGGCGAGACTCGAGTCTCGAATTTATTTAAATAAACTGCGTACGCTGACGCCGCCAACGGTCGTTTGGTTTGGTTTTTTTTTTGTCGCTTTATGTATTTTTGTTTGTGGATTTACCAACTCACTCGCGAGGGCCAGACAGAATATTAAATAATTTTGTGTGTGTTTGATAGGTACGATGCCACATAACTTAGGACGCGTAGCTACAGATATAAATACACTCGCGAGGGGTTCTTATTTTTTTTTCGTTCAATTAGACTCTTTCTTTTTTCTTCTTTTTTTTAACTTTCGCTTTGACTATTCTTTTGCTTTCTAATTATTATTTTATATTTCTTTATCGGTGGGTGAAATCGCACTTCTGAATTTTAAGCTGAACTCTTTCTATCATTTGTAATTTCGTTTCTTCCGTAACTTTTAAACAATACGCACCATTCACTTTGCTAGTCAGAATTCAACTAACTACATTACGTTTATTGATCGTATATATTCCTACGTATCCGGCAGCCAGCTTCCCATCTTACATATTCCAGGTTACTTATTGTTCGTTTTCTCTTTTTTACTCCCACACTACTAACATTTCCATAGGTATACTTTCATTTTCAAATACAACATTCAAATTTATTTGTCCAATTATGGACAAAGGACTTTTATTTATTCCGCAATATGAACTAAAGTTTGATATGTTTTTAAAATATAATTCATTTTTTTCCCATAAAAATACTTTAATAACTTAATTTAATCAGGCTGACTGGACTGCCGGTGTGTAATAGTGAATCTTATGATAAATTAATATAATCAGATAATACAAAGATTAAATTTCTTACGCAATCTTCCTTGGAATCGGAGTCAATATATCCGATTGCTGGCACCTTCTTTCGTCATTATTTTGTTGGATCGATAAATTTTGTTCGAATCTGTTTTCTTCTAGGATCAAAATATTTGGAATCCGACTTAACGCATCCACATGTTGCATTTTTGAACCATTATTCTGCAATTCGAGAGCCCACCTTGCAATTCTGGGATTAACTTCTTTTCTGTTAAGGGTTAAGGTCAAGGAATAACAGTCAGTAATGATTTTAAATTTAAATCCATGAAGAAAACTCCTTAACGCATAAATGATCGCCAAAGTTTCAAGTTCAAAGCTATGATACTTCGATTCATCATCCGTAGTACGCTTTGAATAATAAAAGATAGAATGAAATTTCCCATCTTTTTTCTTTTGTAATAATATTGCACCGAAACCTAACGCACTTGCATCGCAATGCAACTCAGTTTCGTCCTTTGGGTTAAATAATGCCAACACAGGCGATTCACTCATTTTTTGTTTTAGTTCCTCAAAACGATCCAGTTCTACCTCACCAAATTTAAAAACTGCATCCTTTCGAATTAGACTGTATAATGGTTGAGCAATCAACGAGAAATCTTTAATAAATCTCCTAAAATAAGAGCATAAACCCAAAAAGCTGTGAACTGCTTTCACATTCTGGGGTATGGGGAAAGTCTTTATGGATTCCACTCCTTTTTCATCCGGTTTGATGCCTTCATTTGTAATAAGATAACCTAAATAGCGTATCTGTGATACCATAAACTGACACTTATCTAATCTCAATTGTAATTTATTCTTAACTAGCTGGCCCGCCCCGGCTTCGCACGGGTATACAAATTTTAGTCGCGTACACAAATTTAATTATTATCAATAATACTACAGTAATAGATATACGTTTCTATTATTAATATTAAGTTGAATTGTTTCATTAATATCGCTTTCGATCTTCCTATCGAATATTCTATGAAAATGACATAAGTTGTCAAAATTACTTTTTTTCCATTTCAACATCGACCACTCCTCACTGGAAAACCCTATATACTGCCGTCATGTCATAAGGAAAAAGGGCGTATCTCTATTTTAGTAGTTTTGAGATAAATGCATTTTAATGACTTTGCTTTTCTCGCCTTCTAATTAAATAATTTTGAAAATTTTTAATAACGATTTCTTATTAAAAGAAAAAAGATGTTATTTTGCTATGCGCATAAGTTTTAGTAACTTTATTGATGATTTAGAAAAATGAATTTGCGACTTTTAAGCTTAGTAAAGGCACATAAGCAACTTGCTTGAAGCCTGCAATGAAATTTTCGTTCGTGGTTTTAGGCCATTTTCAGTTAATAATATGATTTTTGGACTTTACACGATAAAAATAAACTATTCAACGTTTCAAATTGTGGTATTAACTCAATTCTTAATTTTTACGCTTACGCCCTTTTTTCATAAGATGCCAATATAGTACAACACGGATATAAGAAAGTCTGAATATCCCAGCAATATTTTTCCTAAATCAAAGTTTTTCTTTACTTCAAACAACTAATATAAGAAAAGAAAGACTCAGTGTATAAGTTAAGTGTTTCTTAAATAAATGCTAACACCCAAACATTTGAGGATTTAAAAAATCAAAAAAATAGCTTTTAGCGTGCAAAAGTTATTAAAATAAGATAAGTCACACAATCGCATAATTTATTTTGGTCGTATCGTATATCACAGATGTTATGCATATTTGTTTGTGTCTTATAGACGCCTGTTGTAGACATCATTCAAACTCATCATCATGGGATGTTTTGCTTCCGAAGTAAAGCTTTTGTTTTGATTATTATTTCTGGCAAAAAAATCATTTTGGTCCAGCCATTCATATAAAATGAGTTTTATTATTTTAAAGATTGAACTACCTTACCAATGACCATGAAATATTCAGTCATTTTACGTGAAAGAGATTGCGGATATTTAAAATTTATCTGGCTAGAAATAAGTCTTGAGCTTTATTTCTCCATCAAAATAATAAATGATTTTGCTTTCAAAATGCCTCAAAATTAAAGAACAAAGTTTAGTTCCTATGAAAACTATTACTGGCACCTACAGAGAAATTAAAAAAACTTGCATTTTTTTTTAAATAAGATGAAATAGTTCAATCGACACAAAAATTATTTTGTCCCGTTTTTTCATACAATTACTCCTATGGACGACGGGTTTCAAGTGTCGTATCCTAATGTGCAATATTTGGAAATCTTCTCGATATGTTCACAGTTCCCCAAAAATGATAATTTACTGTTCTTGATTCACATACATATACTTACATAACCTTCACCAATTTTACCCTTTTGCATCATAAAAATGTTACACTGACCGTCGACAAATTAATGTTCAAGAATTGTAGATTACGAAATACGCCAAGCTGCATGTATAATTATTTGTCCTAGCTAGGTATATCATTTTTTTTTTCACCATGTTTGCAATAATGCATTTCTTCAATTTAACCAACAATACACATAGTAAAAAGTAAGTAAAAATTAAACTTTAATCCCAGTCTCAGCTTTCTCTCAATAATTATTATATTTACTGACAGAAAATACAGGGCTTGTTTTTGAAATAAACTTTATTTTTTTCATATAAAAACATCAATTTTTCTTTTTTATGGTAAAAGTGCAGCGCCACTCATTGAATATTTCTCGAATAACTTTTAAAACCTTGCCAGTCATTTTTTGAATATAACCCATAAATTTGAACTCAATCTGACGTGTAGTTTTTGAGTCTATAAGTCATACACAGACAAACATTCATTTTTATATTATATCTAAATGCTCCTCTTCCGATTCTGTAGCGAATATTATATCGTCTATATAAATAGTGACTTTCCCAATCAAATCCTCAAACACCCTATTTATATATCGTTGGAATTTGCACGGCGCTTTTCTCAACCTAAATGGCATCTTTAAATATTCGTACTGACCCATTGGGGTTAAGAAAGCTGTATACTTTACCGACTCTTCATTCACTTGAATATGGTGAAATGCTCTTCTCAAGTCTATTAACGTGAAAATCTTTTTGTTAACCAACCCATCCAACAAGTCATCTATAAGTGGGATGGGATAGTTATCTTTTTGTGTCATTTTATTTAGGGTTCGATAGTCTACACATAATCTTATATCACCTGTTTTTTCTTTACCAGTACTACTGGTGAAGAATATTCTGATCTACTCTCACGAATCACTCCCTGTTTCATTAAATCGTCTAAAATAACCTGCAATTGTTCTTTTTCGAAATAGGACATTCTCCTTGGAGGGCAACGGAAAGACTTTTCATCGTTCAACCGGAGTTTTATTTCATACTTAATCTCTGGCACTTCGGAACGAGAACAGTACAAATAATGTTCTTGAATAATTCTAAAGAATTTTTTTTTGTTTTATATGATAATTCGTTATTTTTCAAAATGATATCTTCTTCATTAAGTGTTGGACCAAGTTTTCCAATATAATTATTGTTTAAATTTTGTGAATCATCAACTATTATATTTAAAAATCTTTTACATTCATTTTCATACATATCATTTGTCTTTTCATTAGTACTTTCTACTATCTTTTGTAATTTTAATTTAGCTTTGTTTAAGAAATCCCGCCCCAAAATAGCAGGATATTGCATTGTTTCATCTGACACTACTTTAAGCTGAACTCTTTCTATCATTTGTAATTTCGTTTCTTCCGTAACTTTTAAATAATACGCACCATTCACTTTGCTAGTCAGAATTCAACTAACTACATTACGTTTATTGATCGTATATATTCCTACGTATCCGGCAGCCAGCTTCCCCTCTTACATATTCCAGGTTACTTATTGTTCGTTTTCTCTTTTTTACTGCCACAACTCGGCTATCCTGACATTGTAATCGTCCCGATTTACGCCTAGTTAATAATTTATTATTCATCCAAGGTTTTATTTCACACTTAATCTCTGGCACCTCGGGACGAGAACAGTACAAAATTTTGTAAATCGTGAACTATTATATTTAAAAATCTTTTACATTCATTTTCATACATATCATTTGTCTTTTCATTAGTACTTTCTACTATCTTTTGTAATTTTAATTTAGCTTTCTTTAAGAAATCCCGCCCTAAAATCTGACACTACTAACATTTCCATAGGTATAAATTCATTTTCAAATACAACATTCAAATTTATTTGTCCAATTATGGACAAAGGACTTTTATTTATTCCGCAATATGAACTTAAGTTTGATATGATTTTAAAATTTAATTAATTTTTTCCCATAAAAATACTTAAATAACTTAATTTAATCAGGCTGACTGGACTGCCGGTGTCTAATAGTGAATCTAATGATAAATTAATATAATCAGATAATACAAAGATTAAATTTCTTACGCAATCTTCCTCGGAATCGGAGTCAATATATCCGATTGCTGGCACCTTCTTTCTCTTGGGGCATTGAGCCGCCAAATGCCCTATCTCGGCACAAGCGTAACACGCACCTGGCTTCCTTTTTTCCTTTCTGCATTCGGTCGCCATATGTCCCATCGAGTTGCAGTTAAAACAGCGAACTTCCTTCCCGATGACACCTGATGCCTGTCGTGATGTTGTTGCTGTCGGCATCATTTTCGGCTTGGTTGGACATTTAATTGACTTGAAAGCTTCGAGCAACTGCGTCTTTTTGGTGAAGCATTGTAATCTGGCACTTGATGCCAGCCTCTCGTCCGGTATTCCTTCGATGATATGTTCTATCATTTCGTCCTCCTCTATTTGAAGTCGGCTGCCAAGGATTATTTTTTCTTGAAAGTAACCCTGAAAGGTTTTGCCCTGCAGCCACTTTTTCAGCTCAAACACTCGTTTCCGTTGCAACTTAGATGAGTGATCATCAAAAATCTGTCTCATCTCTAACATTAGTTCATTAAAAGCCACAGTTGTCACATCTCTTCTTGAGTGAAACCATTTGAGTGCCTTGTCTTTTAGTTAAAGAGACACTAGCACTCTCATATCCCTGTCATTCAATTTATAAGCAGCACGAACATTCTCCAACTGCTTCTCAAAATGCTCAAACAAATCGCCAGTGCCTTTAAAGTCGACAACGAGCTCTTTAATTTGACCTACATTTTTCGTTTCTTTGTGCTCATTCATTTTTTTCAGCCACTCATTTTCTTTCTTTAGCAATTCATTTTCTTGTTCTTTTAGCTTCATTTCTCTCTTCATTTGTTCGATCTCTTTTGCTAATCGTTTGTTGTCGTATACGTTCTTTTGTCTTTCATTTGTATTCTTACTGTTGGCTGGCTCTCTTTCATTTGTGTTCTCCTGTTCATTATTATTGTCGTCTTCATCATCGGTATCGTTGTTGTCTGCTACTCCATCGTTGTCTTCCCCGTCATCATCGTTTGTGTTGGTAAGCGACTCAGAGTCACCGCGCACATGCGCTGGAACTTCCATGAGTCTCAATATTAGCTCCGCCTTGTTTCCATTGGTTTTCAACCCCAATGCATTCAACCACGATTTTAACAGTGGAACGGTGTATTTCTTGAAGCTATCAACATCTGCCATCGTATGTATTGTCTGTGTTGTTTTTTTTTTCGTACACTACCTATTTCTTTTGTTTCTTTTTGGGCGAGACTCGAGTCTCGAATTTATTTAAATAAACTGCGTACGCTGACGCCGCCAACGGTCGTTTGGTTTGGTTTTTTTTCGCTTTATGTATTTTTGTTTGTGGATTTACCAACTCACTCGCGAGGTCCAGACAGAATATTAAATAATTTTGTGTTTATTAGGTACGATGCCACATAACTTAGGACGCGTAGCTACAGATATAAATACACTCACGAGGGGTTCTAATTTTTTTTTCGTTCAATTAGACTCTTTCTTTTTTCTTCTTTTTTTAACTTTCGCTTTGTCTATTCTTTTGCTTTCTAATTATTATTTTATATTTCTTTATCGGTGGGTGAAATCGCACTTCTGAATTTTAAGCTGAACTCTTTCTATCATTTGTAATTTCGTTTCTTCCGTAACTTTTAAATAATACGCACCCTTCACTTTGCTAGTCAGAATTCAACTAACTACATTACGTTTATTGATCGTATATATTCCTACCTATCCGGCAGCCAGCTTCCCCTCTTACATTAGCGTAGCTAGGGGGGGGCGAAGGGGGCGGTCGCCCCGGGCGCCAGGATTAAGGGGCGGCAAATGGGAAAATCATATTCATTGTTTATGGGATGTAAAGCAATTACAGAAGTTTTTTTTATTGAAAATTTTATTAAATTTTTATTAGAAAACGCACAATTTTAATAGTATTCAAATTTGTAGGGGCGGCAAAATCTTCCTCGATCTTCATGGGAAGTTGGAAATAAACACAAGTTTAATGTTTGTAAAATAAATAATTAAATCAATTTTTATAAAATTGAAATCAATAGGGGCGCAAAATCATCATCGTTGTTTATTGCAGAAATTGGAAATAAACAAAAAAGTTTTATTTTTTAAGTTAAAAATTCTATAACATTGGTACGTATAAGAACGTACAATTTTTCATTGTGTTCAAATCACTAGGGGCGGAAGAATCATGGCCGTTGCTCATTATAGAAGTTGGTAATAAACACAAAAGTTTATTTTTTTAAATTAACAATTCTTTCAAATTTTGAAACAAAATGGCTTTCGTAATGACCATTCTTTTTTGTAGCCTTACATATATGTGTTTGTTAATTCTCTCAATTTAGTTCAGACTTCAGAGGGTTTGACCTTTCTCAAAGAATGTGTCACGTTAGATTTGAAAAAAAAAAAAACAAAAATGCTTTCGATTGAATATTTTCGCAGATAATTTTTTTTTTTTTTTAAATAAAAAATAATAATATTATTTATACAAAACTGATAAATGAATAAAAATAAATAAAACATAACAATAGTTTTTTTTCAAACATAAATGGCTGCATTCAACACAAAGAATTTTAAAAAAATGTGATTTTTTTTTGCGAAAGCTTGAAGATTAATTTTTGTTCGTAAAATGAAGTGCAGTATGTAGATTTTTCAGCAGATTTATTTTGAGAAAAAATGTATTAGATCAACAATCTACTGCAATTTCAGTGAAGTAACAACTCTGTAGTCAGACACTCAGTAGTGACTTAGCCGTTGCTTTGACCCTTTCATGGTTCATGATCATAAGATCTGAGAAATATGAACAATATGCAATTTCTCAGTTTCGCTGTCGATTACTGATGAAACAATAGGCGTGTCTCACCAAGTAAAATCTCACCGAGCGCTTAGTATCAAGTTGACGTAGGCGGAATGTTGTGGTGAAACAAAGATACTCTGTTCAATCGTACTGAATTATGGAAACAAAATTTTAACTCTGCTTTAAATATTTAAATTTTAAAGCACAAAACTTTATTAAATGAATGAAAAATAATACTAAGATCAATTTATTTTTCCTTTTTATCAACAATCAACCTCTATTCTATATTTTTGTATCGATTTCGTATTTGCACATCACCGATAAATTGCAATTTGGCTGTCAAATGAACAGTTTTAGCTGAAAAAGAACATTGAGAAATTAAACCATACAATTTTCGTCTCAGTAAACAAAATTTTGACCCACTTAGAAATATCTGAGCTCTCAGAGATTTTATTTGGTGAGACACGCCTAATGAACAACATTAAAAAAAATTCAAGTCTTCATATTATATACAGTCGGCTTAAAGTTAAATCCCAGTAGGTCAGAAACAAAAAATTTTCATTCAGCAGATATTGCGGCAAAGTGGCGTGTATCAATATTTCACAGAATGTAATTCCTTACATTTATATAAAAAATATTTTAGTCAAAATTTTGTCTGCAACTCTAAGACCGATTTTATTATTAAGTATTGTTAGACCGAAGGGGCGGCAAATTATTGTTTTGCCCCGGGCGGCAAATATCCTAGCTACGCCACTGCCCTCTTACATATTCCAGGTTACTTATTGTTCGTTTTCTCTTTTTTACTGCCACACTACTAACATTTCCATAGGTATACTTTCATTTTCAAATACAACATTCAAATTTATTTGTCCAATTATGGACAAAGGACTTTTATTTATTCCGCAATATGAACTAAAGTTTGATATGTTTTTAAAATATAATTCATTTTTTCCCATAAAAATACTTAAATAACTTAATTTAATCAGGCTGACTGGACTGCCGGTGTGTAATAGTGAATCTAATGATAAATTAATATAATCAGATAATACAAAGATTAAATTTCTTACGCAATCTTCCTCGAAATCGGAGTCAATATATCCGATTGCTGGCACCTTCTTTCTCTTTGGGCATTGAGCCGCCAAATGCCCCATCTCGGCACAAACGTAGCACGCACCTGGCTTCCTTTTCTCCTTTCTGCATTCAGTCGCCATATGTTCCATTGAGTTGCAGTTGAAACAGCGAACTTGCTTCCTGATGACACTAGATGCCTGTCGTGATGATGTTGCTGTCGGCATCATTTTCGGCTTGGCTGGACATTTAATTGATTTGAAGGCTTCCAGCAACTGCGTCTTTTTGGTGAAGCATTGCAATCTGGCACTTGATGCCAGCTTCCGGTATTCCTTCAATGATATGCTCTATCATTTCGTCTTCCTCTATTTGAAGTCGGCTGCCAAGGATTATTTTTTCTTGAAAGTAAACCTGAAAGGTCTCACCCTGCAACCACTTTCTCAGCTCAAACACTCGTTTCAGTTGTAATTTAGATGAGTGATCATCGAAAATCTGTCTCATCTCTGACATCAGTTCGTTAAAGGCCACAGTTGTCACATCTCTTCTTTAGTGGAACCATTTGAGTGCCTTGTCTTTTAGATTAAGAGACACTAGCACTCTCATATTATTATCATTTAGTTCATAAGCAGCGCGAACATTTTCCAACTGCTTCTCGAAATGTTCAAATGAATCACCAGTGCCTTTAAAGTCGACAACGAGCTCTTTAATTTGACCTACATTTTTCGTTTCCTTATACTCGTTCATTTTCTTTAACCACTCATTTTCTTTCTTTAGCAATTCATTTTTCTGTTCTCTCAGCCTCTTCATTTGTTCAATTTCCTTTGTCAATCGTTTGTTGTCGTATACGTTCTTTTTTCTTTCATTTTCATTTGTATCTTTTTCCTTACTGCTGCCTGGCTCTCTTTCATTGTGTTCTCCTGTTCATTATTATCGTCGTCTTCATCATCAGTATCGCTCTTGTGTGCTGCTCCATCGTTGTCTTCCCCGTCATCTTCATTTGTGTTGGTAAACGACTAAGAATCACCGCGCAGCTGCACTGGAACTTCCCTGAGTCTCAATATTAGCTCCACCTTGTTTCCATTGGTTTTCAAACCCAATGCATTGAACCACGATTTTAACTGTGGGACGGTGTATTTCTTGAAGCTATTCACATCTGCCATCGTATGTGTTGTTTTTTTTTCGTTAGCTATTTCTTTGTCTCTTTTAGGGTGAGGCTCGAGTCTCGAATTTATTTAAATAGACTGCGAACGCTGACGCGACGCCAACGGTCGTTTGGGTTTTTCCGTTGAATGTATTTTTTGTGTGGATTTTACCAGCGCACTCGCAAAGGCCAGACAGAATATTGAATTTTATGTGTGTTTACGGGTACGATGCGACACAACCAAGGACACGTAGCTACAGATATAGATACACTCGCGAGGGGTTCTTATTATTTCCGTTCAATTAGATTCTTCTTTTTTTTTAACTTTCGCTTTGTCTATTCTTTTCTATTTTATATTTCTTTACCGGTGGGTGAAATCGCACTTCTGAATTTTAAGCTGAACTCTTTCAATCTTTTGTTAAATTCGTTTCTTTCTTAACTTTTAAATAAAACGCACCGTTCACTTTGCTAGTCAGAATTCAACTAAATACTTTTCGTTTATTGATCGTATATATTCCTACCTATCCGACAGCCAGCTTCCCCTCTTACATATTCCAGGTTACTTATTGTTTGTTTTCTCTTTTTTACTGCCACACATGTAAAATATTTGCATAGACTTTTGATTTTTCATTCTCATAATACATGAAACTTTTCCACCAAATTTCATAGTGGTACTAATTTTTTTTCCAAACAACAACAAACGACAGACAAAAACAAGAAAAAAACTGGTTGGTTCCTTTTTCGATTTTATTGTGTTTAGAAATAAGGAAGAGGAATAGGATAGCAACATGGTAGCATGTAGCATCTACTTTTGGCAACGATAAGTTTTTTTTATAAGGCGCCAGTTATAGCTATCATTGAAACTCATCATTGAATATTTTAATGATCGATTTTGAGACGTTTAGGAGGCAAAATCATTTATTATTTTGATGGACAATCAAAGCTTAAGACTTCATTAATATTTCTAGTCAAAAAAAATTTCAAATAGGCCCAACTTTCCACAAAAATTGACTTTTAATTTTTCAATGATCATTGGTAAGGTAGTTCAATCATTGAAATAAGAAAAGTCTTTGTATGTTGAAAGTTGGGCCTATTTAAAATTTTTTTTTGGCTAGAAATATTAATTAAGTCTTTAGCTTTATTTTCCCATCAAAATAATAAATAATTATACTTCCTAAACGTCTCAAAATCAATCATTAAAATTTTCAATGATGAGTTTCAATGATAGCTATAACTGGCACCTAAGTCAATGTAAAAAAAACTGAAAGTATGAGCAGAGCACACAAAAAATGACAGAGAAAAAAAAACTTGTTTGTGGTTTCGGGCTCTGGTAGTTTGTTTTTAAGTGAGAAAAAGTATAAATGCATAAGAAAAAGACTAAAATAGAGATAGGTAGTTTGAGTTTGGTTTTCTTGTACCAGAAGTTTTTCAATTAATTTGCTTTCAATATTTCAAGATATTTTTCATGAACTCTTAAAGGAGTTAGGTATCTGCCTGCCTTATTGGAAGTGATTTCTTGGCCGAAATGTGATGTCAATTAATATGTATGATTTTTAGCTATTGATGTGGGTGGAAAGTTATTAGTAAGGCTTCATGATAAAGCTAATGTTAAGCAAATCAAGCTAGTACTATATTATCTACAACACAACTTTTTTAGAAAATGTTCTTATGCTGATAATGAACTAATTCTTAATCTCTTAAATTAGATTTTTATTTCTATCACTTTTGGGCTTATGTGCAATTTTAGTGTTTAAGTATCATAAAAGGTTTTTTCTTTGCAGCTTTTCTCTTATAAATTATTGTTTGTAAAATTAAAATTTAATTCATTATAAAATTATTTCTATCAAAGGTGCAAAGAATTTTATTTTCTATATTTCTTTAATATATCTTTGTAAACTAATGTAAGAAATAAAAGCTGCAATAAATAAATAAATATATAAATAACATATATATTTCGATTCCCAGCCGTGCCACCTAAAAACAGAATTGTTTTATTCGAGGTACTGCCTCTTGCGAGGAACTGACAAATCCTCCAAGAGTATACTTGTCATGAAAAAAAGTGCTTCTCATTTAGCCGTTCGGACTCGGCAAAAAACTGTAGGTCCCTTCCATTCCTGCAAACAAACACGCACACAGGAATGGTTGTGAGTTGTAAGTCACTAGGCCCTGGTTCTCCACGAGCTGTTGCGCCACCTAATTTATATTTATAATTATATAAATAACATGAATTAAAAATTTATTTCATCTTTAAATTGTCGGGGTTTAGAGTAATTTAATATTTACAAATTTAAATCTTCGTTAGGGTCACTTTTTTTTACACATTTTTTTTTTCAAGTCAAAAAACTATTTAAGTAATGCAAAACTATGAAACAAATCTACTGAAATTTTGGTTTTCTTGTCATTTTGATGACGATTACGCATTGGACAACACAATTTCTTCTCTTATCTGGATTGTTGTAAGACTTTGAAATTTTGGTGAAGAAAAAGGGTTTCGATGAGTCAATTTGAAAATTTTTAGGAATATTGGCGCTTTAAAAGTCTACAAATTTGCATACCAGCGCAAGCCATGCAATCGATATTTGCAAAGAAAAAAAAAAGATTTAAGAAAAGTTTTTAGTACTTTTTTAAACTAACGGTGAACGGTAACAAACATTATTTCTACAAAACCTTAAAAAAATCTTGGAAAACACTTTCTCAAATTTCCAAAACTGTATTTAAATTTTTTATAATGTCATTACTTGCTGAAATATTGGTAATCAAAACTAAAAGTATCTTTTTTCCTTCAAAGTCAGATAAACCACGCAAGCCAATATTGTACAACAACAACAAAAATATTGAATTGAAGCTGAATAAACAATGTATCTGATCATACATTTGATTGACTTAAAAAAATATATCCATAGAAATGAGGACCTTCAAAAAAAAATTTTGAAGTATATAATATAACTAAGCTTTTTCCGTATGCTAAAATTATCAAAAATTATAAAATTTTAATCTTAGCAACTATTAGTAGTACCTCTCCTACAATGGTTTTTTATATTTTGAATTTTCTCATTATCAGCAGAACGGATTTAGATTAATTTTTGTATATACATATTTCAAATAAGTTCAAATAATATTGCACATCAAAATTTTCAAAAAACTAATTTTTGAACTTTTTGATATCTTAAAAACGAGTTCAAATTTTTTTTTAATTTAATTTTATATGCACATAAATAAATACTTAAGATTTGCATATCAACATTTTTCCTTTAAAATGTTGTAAGAATTTGATATTTAAAAATTAATTTTTTTTAACCGCTTCAACGATTTTAAGTTTTTTTTTTTCATACAATCATATGAAGCTGTGAGTGCAAAAGTGGTTTAACCCACTGTTTTTTAATCATATATTTCGTTTTGAATCGATTTTTAATACTATTTTAACTTAGATTCAAGGAGTATACGTCACAGTTTTGGAAAGCTTAGATATTTTAGAAATTAAAATTTTAGCTTTGATGACTTTTGGTGCATAAATGTATATAAAATACGACACAAAAATATCAAAAACGCCAAAAAATGGGTTACACCACTTTTGGTACTCACGGCCTTATATTGCTTTGAATTAAATCAGAGAAACTTGACGCTCCACATCAAAAAACCACATAGAAAGCGATAAAACAAATAAAAACCTATTTCCACCTACATACAAGAAAATAAGAACGAATACCTACGCAAATAGACATCAGTTTCTAATTTTCAATCCAATCTATTTTAAAGGCTCCCTACACGTAAAGCAATTTCGGTGCTTTTTCTTGGCAAAGAAAAATCATCGAGAACAAAAGAATTTGTTTCTGTTTAGAAAATACGCGATGTGCATTGAACCCTTATGTAACGATAAAAACTTGTTTTGATCCTCTTTTTTTGTTTCCTCTTCTCTTCAATGTATGTAAGTAAGTACATACATACATACATACCAATTCATTCTTTCGTTTTTTTTCGGCAGTTTGTTTTGGTTCTCTTTTTTTGTTCTCCTCTCACTCTCGTATATTGGCATTGGCACTGCTGTGACGTGAGAAGAGAAAATATAATTGCCTTCTCTCATGTAGTGACATTGTATATAAATTCTATAGTATTCTCATGAAGAAAAAAAGCTCGTGGCCATCTATGCGTCCAAATGTAATACTAATTTTTGTTAAGGGATCTCGGTAAGGCGATCACAGCGAACCTATCGACCAAATGTCTACCTACAAAATCGTGTTTCATGAGAATACTATTGATTGGATATACAATGGTAGTGAGGAAATAATATATTTTTTGATCTCTCGTCTGCTGTGACCTGTGAGCTGAGAGTGAAGCAATGATGAGGGAATAATTTACTTCTTGCTTCAGTCGTCTGTAGCGCTAGTATCTTTTTCCTCAAGTAATACTACTATTAGATTTTATATACAATGATAACACTTAAAATTTAAATTTGAATAGCTTTTCAGTTAATAAATTTCATTTTTTGCAGGGTGCGCCCACTTCCATTCACCCATCAAACAGTAAACTTCAAATCTCATTTGAATTTGTTTGCGCTTTTTTTGCCATAAGCATAACGCATCTTCCGCATGTTTTATCCGAGGTACTGCCTCTTGCCAGTGGTGTATTTACCCTAGGGGCCATAAGGGCCATGGCCCGGGACGGCACACTGCGAAGGGTGGCATTCAACTTTGCAATATTTAAAATTTCCTAACAAATTTCTATGGGAAAAGTAAAGCCTAGAGGCTCCATACAGAATATCATCAAATTGTTGTGATATAGGTAGAATAGATAGCTACGTGAATTTAAATCAAATATATTTTTTTAGAACGTCAAATTGCTTACCATATTAATATAATGACTTTCCCCGCCGTGCCACCTAAAAACAGAAATGTTTTATCCGAGGTATTGCCTCTTGCGAGGAACTAACAAATCCTCCAGGAGTATACTTGTCATGAGTAAGTGCTTCTCATCTAGCCGTTCGGACTCGGAAAAAAACTGTATGGCCCCTCCATTCCTGCCAACAACACGCACAAAGGAATGGTTGAGAGTTGTTGTAAGTCACTAGACCCGGGTTCAACACGAGCTGTTGCGCCACCCAATTTATATTTATTTATAATGACTTTCAATTATACAAATCAGCCTTACACTGAGGGAAAAATGTATGCACATAGCCCATAAATGTATTGACTCATCCCATATTTTTCTGCACACATAACATTGTGTACTGATTCCATTATGAAATCTATACTGTGTACATACATTTATTTGCATGATGTATAGTCAATGAAGAATCTATTGACCCATTGCACAAAACACTGTCGGATATCTCGTGATAGTTTTCGTAATTATGTACTCAGTAAAGCGTCTATAGAATCATTGCATAAATAATAATGTTCAATTTGAGTCAATACATTAATCCATCAGGATTGTCTATGATGAGTACATGGTTGTTTAGTGAGTAAAGGTTCGATGCAGCATTATAAGCGTTCATTAAATAAATATAGGTACTTAATTGACCCATTACATACATTTGCGTCTGTTGTATGCATTTTTCATACACTCATTACATTTATATAAATATGCCATGGATTCACTACATTAATGTGTGGCGGTTATCTGTGTTGAGAACATTTGTATGTAGTGAGTAAAGATTTTAAATCCTATCCTACTTTCCTAACACTCGCACTGTGTTTAACATATTAAGGGTAGTCATAACCCCTTGAGTGCGTTAATTATAAAAAAAAATAAAATTCATTAAATATAAATAAATATTCCTTATACACATCACAATAATATTACTGGATGAGTATGTACTCTATGGACTCACTACATAAACATACATACTCTATGTAATCTTTACATACATGAGAAAATAATTATGTAGTAGGTACATTTTATGTTTACTTATTACATAAATACTTTACAATTATCTGTGATGAGTACACAATTATTTGCTGAGTACAAATTGTTTGCAATGATTACATTAACACACATATTTGTTGTATTCATTACATAAATGAGGCTAATAATCCTGTGATGAGTATATAATTATTTACTCATGGGTCATGGCATAATTACGTAAAAGCTATCTGTGATGAGCAAATAATTATGTAGTGAGTACATTTTTTATGAACTCATTACATAAATACAAATATTATATGTACTCATTACATAAATGCGTTACATTTATCTGTGATGAGTAAACAATACTTTAGTGAGCAAAGATTGTTTGCACTGATTACATAAAAACTAATATTTTTTGTGTTCAGTACATAAATAAAACTAGAAATCCTGTGATGAGTAAAGAATTATTTATTCATTACATAATTATGTAAAGTTACCTGTGATGAGAAAATATTTGTTTAGTGAGTACATATTTAATGCACTCATCACATAAATGCAAATATTATATGTACTCATTAAATAAAAACGTAGCAGTTATCTGTGATGAATAAACAATTATTTTGTGTTTACAGATTGTTTGCACTGATTACATAAACATTAATATCGTTTGTAGTCAGTACATAAGTAAGGTTAGGAATCCTGTGATGAGTAAACAATTATTTATTCATAACATAATTATGTAAAAGTTACCTGTGATGAGAAAATATTTGTTTAGTGAGTACATTTTTAATGTACTCACCACATAAATGCATGTCTTCTCATGGATCGTAATAGTCATAAGGCCTTTTTTAAAATTGGAACTTTAATTTATGTTTAGCATCTATGTAAATAAAAATTTTGTTTTTCCGTATGTAATAAAAATTAAAATTTTAGCTTTTGCATATAATTTTTTCTTCAATATAATACTGTTTAGGATCTATGTACATGTTTGTTGCTTAGAAATTCGTTCAAGAGTTGCAATAAGGTTATCAGTTGCAACTGAATTTGATAATTTATTACGCTTTTTGCCTTTTAACATTGGTTTATAGAACCACATTTGGATGAAACCCCATACGTTTAAGCAGTCGGCTGGGTACTTGACGTTCAAAACTTGGTATACCTTGAAAAAACAGTTAATAGCTCCTGACATGCTGCTCATTAAGTTTTTTATTCCGTTCAAAAAACGAAAATTTTCGACGGATATAAAATGTTTTCTCCAACTATAGCTAAAAAAAGAAAGAAATCGGTATAAGTTACAAAAAATTTAAATGCATTTAAACATATAAAAAAGTCTTAAGAACTGAAGTTTTCATGAAATGTGTTGTATATCAAGTTTTTAATTTCTAGGGGAGCAGCAAAAATAGTATAAACATTTTGAATGCAAAAATTAAAATTTCCAAAACTTATAAAGTGTAACTGTTCTTAACTGACTAATGACAAAGTGACTTTCATTTATAATATTTAAATTAAATAAAAAGTTAAGAAAATATAATATTTACACACATACATACATATTATACATAAAATATATAATTTTTAAAAAGGCTAGAAGCAACTCACCGAGTTATGTAAAAAAAATAATCACTTAAATCCCAAGTGGCTATCTATACATATAAATAAAATTGGAGTGTCTGTCGTTAATATTGAAAACATATAAATAAAATTGGAGTGTCTGTCGCTAATATTTAAATAATTTAAAATTTTTGAGCTTAGGTGGTTGCATACTTGCCAAGAAACATAACTGCATCATTAACAAAATTTTTGTCTGTCTGTCTGTTTGTCCGCGGTAACCTTCAAAACAGCAGAACAGGTTATAATGGTACTTTTCGTACATGTAGTGGACAACTCTGGGAGTAATCTAGGCTACTTTTAAATGAAGAAATATTAACGGTATCTTTAAAATATTATAATAAGAACAAAATTAAGGGAAAATTATGTCGAAACAAAAAATTTATATAAAGGAAATGATTATAAACAAGTAGAAATAATCGATTTTTGAAGTGTCTGACACTTACAATTACATTAGAAAGAAAAATAATTGTATAGTCTTAGAGGTGGTGAAAGCTTTGCTCAAAATTTTGTCAACGCAGTGTCTAGATCTGTGCAAACTACATGCCACCAACAAGGTAGGAATGCCACCTCCGGCCCTTTGACCACCACAATGTATTTTCAAGATGCAACAAATAAAAGTGTTTTATACCTTACACTTTGTATTCGTTCAAGCTATATGCCATCAACCTTGCAGCCTTATGACGGCCCTTTAACCACAATAATGCACTTTTAAAAATGCAATAATGCGATTGAAACGCTGTCAGGTTTTATTTACATAATAATTAAATTGGAGTGTTGGTCTTTAATATGGAAATTATTGAAAGTTGATCAGGTGGTTGTTTATTTTCTAAGAAACATACACATGTATTTGCATCAATTTAAAAAATTTGTCTGTTTGAACACAATAATCTTTAAACCGATTCTGACGAGACTTTACGTGGATATAGTGGAGTAACCTAAGGCAGCGGTTCCCAAACTTTTTAAGCTGTGGAACCCTAAACAATGCCCAAATATATTTCGGAACCCCATCCTGACAATAGCAAAAAATGAAAAACAACACATTTCAAAATCAATTTTTTATTTAGTGTGAAGAATGAATCTGTTTCATTTTTTGATTTATAATTGTTTTTAAACTAACTTCTACGTCCGAAAGTTGTATACGCATATCTGGGGCAGCGTCCAGCCTCGATCTGTATTTATTTTTTGTGTAAGTATGTATACGCTGAAAAGCCTACTTCACAGCGCAGCGGTACGTTGTTAAAAAAGGTAGCACATTTAATATAGCTTTCTTGGTAAGCTCAGGGAATTCATTCTTAAGCTAGAACTATAATGCTCGGAGGGGCACTTAAGTGGTCGGAAGAAAACAAGCGAATGCACAGAAAGAATATGACGCGGCTATAATTAGGGAATGTAAGGTTTCGTCAAGCTTCGTTCAACTTTGGTTACATAAGTAAAACTGACATTTGGTGAAATAGGAATGCCAAAAAGAGATAGATGATAACAACATTATGGGTGTGTTCCCCTTCGGACGGTACGGAAAGCTACTTTTCTTTGGTTTTTGACATTAGCTTCAGTACCTTCCGACTATTATAGTTCTACCTTTAATACCAATCTAAAATTCGTTTAATGATACAGAACAGTTTACAAATTTTGATGAAGAGGAGCTCTGCAGATCTATCAGGGATTCTTATTCCTGTATACTCAGGGTCATAGGCTTGATAGTTTTCATTAGAAATGGATTTTGTACCCACTCGATATCAGTATTTGTATCTGAAAAGTAATCCAGCATGGATCTTTCGAGACTAACCAAATGGAGAGCAATAACATTGCTCTGCTCTGAGTTCAAGCATGTTTTCTTGCAAATTGTGGGGCAGCTTTGATTTGTTCACTCCTTTATGTTATGTTTATGCTGAATCCAAATCTGAGGTTTGCCAACAAAATTTTATGACGCAACATGGAAAAAAATGCAAAATATGATGCAAAAATGCATTTTTGGGAGTTTTTCGCTAATGGCTCGAAAACTACCAAATATTCGAAAATTACATCAAGGTACCATTGAAAGAATACACAATTTCCAATAAATCCTTATTCAACGTTTTTTTCTGCGACAACCCATTTGGACTCAAGCGCTAGTCGAAAATTGATGTATTTTTACTGTTTTCGAAAATCCACTCGAAAGCGCTAAGAAATTAATTTGTGTGACAAAATTTGAATTTTTGTCTGTAACATGAACCAAGATATACTTTTCTGATGGTCTCTGACGCGCTGAGGTCGAATCTGGCCTTGAAATTGCTCTATCACGTCACATTTTTGAGATATTCAAATCTAACAATTAAAAATAAATACATTTTTTATACAAATTTGGGGATTTTTTTTTCGAGGTAATTTTTTTTTCGAAAAAATGTTTATGGTGTGAACATTTTGCTTCAAAATTCTATTTGAAACTTTCAATTACCTCCATTCGTCTTCGAGAAATCGTTAGTTTTCGTCTTACTACCTAATTCGAAAAATCCAGTCAATTTGTGCTCAAAAAGGCAAATTATGGGATTTTTCACAAAGTCTTAGCGCTTTGGAGTGGATTTTCCAAAACAATAAAAATACGTCAATTTTCGACCAGAGCGCTTGAGCCCAAATGGGTTGTCGCAGAAAAAAACCTTGAATAAAGATATATTGGAAATTGTGTATACTTTTGATGTAGTTTTCGAATAGTTTGTAGTTTTCGAGTCATTCGTGAAAAACTCCCAAGAAATGCATTTTTACATAAATTTTTGCGTTTTTTCCATGTTGTGTCACGAAATTTTGTTGGTAACCCTCAGATTCGGATTCAGCACCCCGAAAACATATCGAAAGGAAAATATCAAAACTACCCCACAATTTGCTCGCAAAGAGCCTTTTTTAGCACAAATTAACTGGGCTAAGAGCCAGAAACTAATTTTTCTTTTCAAAGCTGCCAGTTTGTCTCTCGCAAAAATACTGTAATTGATTTTTCCTGCAGAGCTGTAGCAGTTTCGTTGATCTTCTCGAAAATGTCTGCAAGATAAGCTAATTTCGTAATCCATTGCTCATCATCATGCAATACATCAAAGAGGTTTGCAGTTAAGGACAAATTTTTTTTCCAGTTTGAACACATTCAACTCATCACGAAGTTGAAATAACCTGGATAAAGCTTTCCCTTTGGAAAGCCATCGGATTTCAGTATGAAGAAGAAGCGATTCGTTCTGACTGCCCATATCTTTACACACTAATTTAAACAATCTCGATTAGAGAGGACGACTCTTTACTAAATTTACTATTTTCACAGCTTCACCGAGAACTTTTTTAAATAAGTTGGCATTCTTTTCAAGTGCAGAACGATGGAAAATACAATGGCTGCTGGTACTTCTAGGAGCACAGTTTTTAATATTTGAAACAACCCATTTAACCTTTGCCACCATTGCTGCGGCTCCGCCGCTTCATATATCAATACATTTTCCCCAATTAATGACGTGTTTACTCATGAAACAGTTTATGACCTTGAAGTTCACACCCACTTCGATTAAAAAATATAAAATTCAAAACAAAGCTTTGTTCAATTTGTTTTTGTGGAAATTTTTAATTGTTTTCTTTTATTGATTGTATTTTACTGTTTATACTTCAAGAAATTTGTGGAACCCTGAAAACTCTCCCGCGGAACCCCAGGGTTCTGCGGAACACACTTTGGGAATCGCTGACCTAAGGCACTTTTAATGACATAAATGGTATGGATATCTTTGAGATTTTAGAAAAACAGTGAAATTCCGGTAGGTGCTTTCAACTTCGTCAGCAAAAAATGAAAAAAGTGGCGCACAGTGGGGCCGAGATTTGGTATTGTGATATACTTTTCTCTCAGTATTTTTCTGAAGAAATCTGGCTGTTATATTGATTGTATGTAAACAATAGCTTTCATCCGAAACGGAGTTCACCCAGACCTTTAAAATTTAGAGCCCTAACACTAATTCTATTTTAAATGAATTTTTATAAAAATGAATCCATATTTCCCTTTGTGACGTCATAACTCAAGAACTGCTTGAACTATTTGGATGATTCTTTTCAGATAATCTTTGGTATTCGGAGTGTTTTTGTGAAGTTTGGTTAAAATTGGTCTTGCGGTTTGCCAAAAATATGCAGGAGCACACTCTGGGTACCTGCTTTATGTAATCAAAAGTAAATCAATTCAGTTTGAAAAAAAAATCAATTAATCATGAAATTTGGTTCTAACAAAATAAGATTAAAAAAAAAATGCAGTCGAATCTCAGCTATCCGGAGTTCAATTAATCGAGGACACATAGTTTATTTTTTTTTGGTTTGTTCTCGAAATGTGTGTGTACCCGGGTGGAGCCGGGCGGGCCAGCTAGTATATTAATATACCAGGTGCAAAAAATAAAATCAGCAGGTAGGTATTTAAAATTTAAATCACTTAAATAGTTGTTTTATAAAAAGTTGAAATCACTTTTATTGTTTGAGTAATAATTTAATAAACTTTTGAACGAACACTTTCCTTAACACAGTCGTCACGACACCAAGCTACTTCGTAAAGTAAAACTGCCGTAATGCAGTTAAATGCATTAATGTTTTTGGCGAATAGTAGGTTTTTAAAATTAAAATCAATAAAATAATTGTTTTATTTTCTAAAAGATTTAAAACACTTTAATTGTTTGAATAATAATTTATTAAACTTTTGAATGAACACTTTCCACGACTCGAAATCTATCAACTGAATGAGAAGAATAAGAAGCCCAAGCTACTTTGTAAAGTATAGTAGTAGACGGAGAGCTAGCGACCGATTTACTCACCTCATTTTAGCAAGGCTAAAACTTTGGTCATAGAAAGATTGAGGCCCGACAGTTATAAAAATGCCCGCCTTACACTCCGGTACCCTCCATGAGGCCTTAAGTTTATGGCTTGAAGTTGTAAAAAAAAAAGACGCCCATTCACCTCATTTTAGCAAGGCTCATCTTTTAATATATCGTTCATTGATTCAATATATACACGAAAGACGAAAATAACAATGTAAGACGTTTTAGCCCTCCATGACATGCTGTAAGACGCTCGTGTATGTGTAAAAAAAATGACCCCATTCACCTCATTTCAGCAAGGCTGGTATTTACACATAATTAAGATGACATCAAAACAAGCACACATTTCAAGTTTAAGACATTTATTCGGTCAGTAACCCTCCGTAAAATGCTGAAAACTAAATTTCGTTTAAGTAAAGATAGCCCAGTTAGAATAGATTTTTTCAAGGAAAAAATTTGTAACAAGCTGACTTTTGGTATATCCATACATGTTGGGACTGGCATTACTCATAATCAGTAAACAGTTCTTAAACATCCGATGACTGCTAGTCCCGTTAGGGGGGATCAAAGGCCACGAAAATGGGTTTTTGCTAAATATATCGAAAACGGTAAGTTTTAGAAAAAAAATTGTTTTACAAGCATGTAGCTGAGGTAATTTCCAACCAAAGACACGCACACCAAATTGTTTTCAGCAGTAACCGTTACAAAGTTACAGTACTTCAAAGATTCACAGTATTCCAAAATAATGCTTTTTCTTCTACAACACCTGAATGGTCGAGCGCTTTGTGCGTTTTTTTATTGTGGTATCCCTAGGAGGCCTATTCCATGATGTTTGCTTAATGAAGGTTGGTATTTAAATTCAGTTTTCATTAAAAATAAATTGTAACTAAATTTATTTAATCGTCATTTAATACTTGATGATCCGTGTTTCCTTGTGGCATTGAATGTATTTGTTCCATATCATCATTCAATTCTTCTTCTTGTACATCAATTTTGATAGAGCTTGTACATGACATTGACCACAAACAAGAGAGCTATGTAGTCTTGCTTTTCGACAACCACAACCTTTACGGCAGTTACAAAATATTGTACATAGGAGTTCATCTGGAGCTGGTTGAAGCAAAGTTGTTATAGGGTCCAAAATATTATTTGTTAATGTCCAACCTCCGTCTTCTGGCTTCATACCTTTGTGCCCAAACTAAGTTTGAACTTGAAGGTATACCCTATATACATTTTATTTAGCAGCACCCAAAGTTGGAGGAAGGGAAGATAATTGCAAAGCTTTATTTAGCATTGTCAATCTGACAAATGTTGAATACCTTAGATTATCGATGGAATCCACTTCTGCTGGTGCTTTGTTAAATGCAAGGATGTATTTTAGCCGTTTTCGGAAATAATATTATGAGAACAATTGGGGTTTGGCAAATATTTCTGCATATTTCATTAGATATTCACTTTTTTCAAATAGTTTGAAGAATTTTAGTTTGGCTTAAATGTATAAAGCCGAAGTTGAATCATGTAAATGAATGTAAAAATAGAATTTTGACTTGACATTTTGGGTATATGAAATATGAGTAAGCTTTGCGACGAATATACCTGTGTTTCAGCTTATCATTGCCAGGTTTTTTGAAACAAATTTTCTTGTCAGGAGGAGTTCTTGATATCAGTATTGCCAGGAAGTCAACATCTTCGCCAACAACAATAGCAGTGCGCGTTTTGGATTGCTCCTTAGCTGTTTCGATAGTCAAAACATCGGCATCGTCAGGCCTCGTAGAAATATTCGTTGCCTCAAATTTCTCCGAAAACATAGCAATTAAACAACTTTTGTTGTTTTCATTCACAAGAAATTGTTGTTGAGACGGTAGAACCATCATTGATGCAACAAATAAAATATCCACTGATAGTGGAGCTGATCTACACCGACAACACTGCTCTTTGATCCTTGTAACCATCGAAAACAACCACAACTTTTTTTCCAAAAAGTTTTTGAATATAACTAATGTAGCTATTGCAAACCGGCTCCATACAACACGATGCAGCAAAAATCCTTCATCTATGATGGATGTATATCACATTGTTATAATCAATAGCCGTGTTTTGTTGAAAACTATATACAGTTGCGTGAAAGCTTTTCAACAAAACGATGCGGAACAAATTGGTTTATAAAGCTCTTTTTGTTTGATAATTCCATAGTTCCATTTTGTTCCAGAGCATTCTTCGCTAGTCACATTTAACTGCAGAAAAAAGGTAAAGTTAGTGGCAGCTTGTGACTGTTTTACTGTGTGTAAAATTTCAACTGGCTGGGTTGCAACTTCTCAACAAAACAGGGCTAATGTCATCTTCAACTGGCTGTAAAAAATCATACAATGCAGATTTCTTATATTATTTTAATGAAAAATTAATTGAAAAATACACATTCATTAATCAAACGTTGGGAATAGGCCTCCTGGGGATATCACAATAAAAAAACGCACAAAGCGCTCGACCATTCAGGTGAAGAAAAAGCATTCTTTTGGGAATACTGTGAATCTTTGAAGTACTGTATCTTTGTAACGGTTAATGCTAAGAACAGCCACATGTTTGTAAAACAATTTTTTTTTCTAAAACTTTCCGTTTTCGATATATTTAGCAAAAACCCATTTTCGTGACCTTTGATCCCCCCTAACGGGACTAGCAGTCATCGGATGTTTAAGAACTTTTTACAGGTTATAAGTAACGCCAATCCCAACGTGTATACCAAAAATCAGCTTGTTACAAATTTTTTCCTTGAACAAATCTATTCTTACTGGGCTATCTTGACCTAAGCGAAATTCAGTTTTCAGCTTCTTACGGAGGGTTATTGACCGAATAAACGTCTTACACTTGAAATGTGTGTTTGTTTTTATGTCAACTTAATTATGTGTAAATACCAGCCTTGTTGAAATGAGGTGAATGGGCCCTTTTTTTTACAACTTCAAGCCTTAAACTTAAGGCCTCTTGGAGGGTACCGAAGTGTAAGACTGGCATTTTTATAACTGTCGGGCCCCAATCTTTCTATGACCAAAATTTTAGCCTTGCTAAAATGAGGTGAGTAAATCGGTCGCTAACTCTTGGTCTATAGTACTATAGTGCATCAATGTTTATGGTGAATAGTTATTTGTTGAGTATATAATGGTCTATAGACTTACTACGCTCAATACACGTTCCTTTATACTCAACGCATAACTTGATGTACTGAGTACATGTCTTTACATAAATATTTAATGAATACACGCTGCCTATACCCATCGCATATCTGTATGTATTGGTTTTAGTTTTTCTAGGAGTTTGAGGTAATTTTAAATAAAATATATACTGAAAAAACGTACCTAATTCTTTGATGATTTAAGTGACCTTTCGTTTATAAATAAAGTTTCTTCTTGCAGGCTTTCAGGTCAGAGTTAAAGATTGAAAAAGTTTACTTTTTTGCGACGTTTCGAGTATGTTTATACTCTTCATCAAGCCTTTATTAACAAGATTACATCATTCTTAATATTTTAACAATAATTTGTAAAATTATATAATACTTACATACAAAAAAGTTAGATTTTCAAATTAATAAATTATTTTAATGATTGAACATTTTAAATTTTTTTTGAGAATAATGAAAATAAAATCAAAATAAATATATCTAAATATGTATATGAAAAAACAAGTGTAAGCTTATAATGTTTAACAAGTTGACTATATATGCTACTTAAGCCATCGCAATCGGAACGTCTATTAACCACATTTGCATTTTTCTGTATGTGAGGCATTTCAATTAACATTTTTTTTTTGAATAGTTATTTTCTGTATCTAAAATTTTAATATTACTTAAATTTAAATCTGCTCGATGGTTTTCTTGAATGCAATGAAATGCCAATGCACTTTTTTGTTGATTTCAACTTCTGATATCGGATTTGTGTCCAGCAATTCTATTTTTTAATTTTTGTTTTGATGTTCCAACATAAATTGAAGAACATGGTGATTCTACTCCTAAACAGTTTATTTGATAAACTATATCACATTTATCTTCTTTCTTAATTTTGTCCTTAATTCTTGAAAATACTCAACACATTACTTGATGTACTGAGTAAATGTCATTAAATAATATTGAATGAATACATACAGCCTATAGTACGGGGTGATTAGATTTCATTATATGGAGCTCTGAGAAATAATTCAAACATGCAGTTTGACTTTGATATTCGAAAGGGTATTAGTACACGAGCCGAAAACCACATTTTTCACAATTGCACCTAGAGTCATTTGGCCGCCAATTTGTTTTTAACGGCTTTTTTTTGTTATCAAACGTAACTCACGTATTTTTGACGCTACGAAAAAAATTGTGAGACAAATTTGTAGAAAATTTAATTGTCTACAAAATATGTTAAGTAACTTTTTTCGATAAGTGCTTTTTTAAAAAAGTTATACTGCATATTCTTAAAAAAAGTAGGGGTATAATTTTTCGAAAAAATATTTCACCACTTGAGCTAAGTGAACAGATCTTTTGAGTAAGAAAATGCTTGGTGGTGAAAAAAAAATTGTACTCAAAGAAAAAATGCCAAAGAAAAGATGTCCACAAAATACAAAACTCCAATCGCATTTTTTTTTTTGGAAAAAAAATATCAATGACATTTTTTGCGTGGAAATAAATTCATCGTTATAAGGCCTAGTTTACATTTCCTGTGCGAAAATCTATGCAAATATTTTCGCATGTCAAAAATTATTGAGGAGAAATACAATATTACTTTTTGCATGATTGGCTTACAGTTTTATGCAAAAAAGAGCCATTGCTGTCATAGAACTATAAAACAATTGAGGAATTGTTTCACGTGAGATAAAGTGTGGTGAATAAAAAATATTTGCACTTCCAAAAAAAAAAAAAAAATTATTTCACTGCATTACTTGCATGCAAAATATTTGTGCATCCAAAATTTATATTTTTCCATTTTTAGGCCTATAATTATAAATAAAAGGGGTTTATGTATGACTCAATGGGTGGCTTAGGCAAAGGCAAACATTTTGTGCCTAAAATATTATACAAAATTAAGCACAGAATAGGTGGAGAATTGTTTTTAAAAATTAAATTTTTCTTATGCATGGAAACTGTAAACTATTCTTAAACGTCAAACATTTAATTTTTTGCGCAAAACTAACCCCTGATAACTTCCTCAGTATTAGTCTTAATTTGTTGATTAAATGATTTTAACTTCAATCCTGAAAGTTTATCTTCATCTGTAGAATCTCTTATGTAAGTTTATGTTTATAGACGTTTCACTGTCGAAAAAGTTCTTTTCGGGGTGCATGTTACAGTCGCCAAAATTACTTGTCTATGTGAATCATGTTGTTTATGGCATTTTGTCTACCATAGCATGCATTCAGCCTTTAAACATTAAATTGTAACGATCCAAATTTTTTTTTAAATTAAAGTTTTCTTCTTTTAATTTTTGTCAATTTTTTCCAAGAATTTAGGGCATCAGAATACACGAATCTCATTTTGAGCTGACTTAAGAAATCATCAAGGTATGTAGGTAGTAGATTAATTAATAACTATCGCAGATATTTGATTACAAATTTCACACTAAGGTGGAAAAATATGATTTACAAATGCCTTTCTCAAAAATTTCGGGGGGGGATCAAACCCCTGTGATCTCTCCCCTGGCTACGGCCTTGTAGAGAACTCTCTACTAATATTAATCAAAGTATTTGTCCATCATTTTTGAATACAATTCATCATTTAGCGCTTTGTATTAATTTTAAATCTTACTCCTATTTTAAACCTTCCATTAGTGAATTAGCAAAATATGATTACAAAAATGGTGATTTAAATTCAATAAATAATTTTATAAATGCCTTTCCTTGGAGGTCTATTTTTATAAATGATCCTTGTTGGATCTTACTGTACAAACAATAAGATAAATGAATCTTTAAATAATTGCTTCTTACTGTACAAAACAATAAGAACTGAAAAATACAAAATGCAGGCACTTGAAACCTGATCTTGTGGGAAAATCGATAGAAGTAAAGAACAAAACGATTGTAATTTAAATGATATTTATTGTTGGGCCAATTGCCTCTTTTATACTTAATACTAAATGCTTACAAAGGTATTTAATAATAAAATAAAATTAAATATGTACATATATGGGTCGATGTGGTGTTCGATCGTTGCACTCGAGTTCCAACTATGCATCTGGTCAGCACTTTTCGGTGGTTCGGCGTTGATGTAGGTTGTTGTCGTCGGCGATGTTTTGTAGGTTGCTTGATTGTTAACGATGTAGGTCAGCAATGTTTATTAGTTATTTTGTGTTGCTTAACATACTTCCCCGCGTTGAATGGGATTACATTCAACTGTACTCTCATATTACAGTGACGTTGTACTGTGTTGGATTTTGCGGAACTGGTGTGGAATTTGGAACTGACGTCACTTTTTTCCGCCGCTTGTAAATAATTGCAATTCTAAAGCATATTGAAAGGAAGAGAGCCAAATAGCTGACGAAGTGGTGATGAATGCTGTTGACCAATACTCTGTCCCTTAGATTGGTGAGACCTTGGTGTTGTATGGCAGAGAGTTGAGTCTGGAGATGGTTTAAGGATTCTAGATGAATTTTGTTGAATGTTGGAAGTAATTCCAATGCTGCTGGAACATCATTGGGTTTGGCGATTGAAGAGATATTTCCAAAGCTGATGTAGGATGAGTGTAGAGAGCTGATTCTCGTCTGACTTCCTTGGATGGTAATACGATTGTTTCTTAGTACACAATCATCTTCGATTGATAGAAGGCCGGATCCAGTGAGTTCAATTTGTAGGGGTTTTGTTTTACATACAGCAGTTAGTTGAATGTTGTGAAGGGTTCCGAATATCCAGTGATTTTTGCTGTTCAGCTGGGTCCAGATCAGATCATTGCTTGGTTTGAGTACATTGCATGATGGTACGGTATTGTTGTTGAAGAGATTAAATTCACAATTGTATGCCTGTGACCCAGTGTGGTATTTTGCCTTTCTGTTGGTGCAGAAGAACTGCATGTCTTTTCCCTTGTTACACTCTTTAAGCTCAGATGTTGTCATTGCAAAATATTGGTCTCTGTGACGAATTATGGCTAGAATTTCTATTGCCGGATTGATGATGAGAAGTGTATTGTTGACAATTGAAGGAAAGGGTATAAGTTGAAATAGATTGAAGGATTCTTGTTCAACTAGTGGAATTTGTATGACAAATAACAGGTGGTTTCCAGTTGCATGTCCTTGTGTTGTTGAGATCTTGTAGAAGTCAAGCAAGTCCTCGTTGAATGGTAATTTTTGGGACTTGGGTAAGTGGTTTTTGATGTTAATAATTTCTGCTTTCAACTGAGCTGGTGATAGCAGAAGAGGGCTGATGGTTCCATAATGTACTTCAGTAAATGTGTCGCGAATAGCATCCTCAATTCGTTGCGAATTTAAAGCCATGATCATTAATTGCATTGCCAAGGACGTAAAGATTTGGTAAATTCTTAGTTGATCTGTCGTTTCTCCAATTCTCGCGATGATGTGTTTGACTTGGTTTTGAAGTGCAATCATGCGTTCTTTTCCTTCGAGATGATCTTGTTTCATTATGTTGATGGTGGAGTCTATTATGGAAGTCTGATTTCTTAACATTGTTAATAGATGTGCTTCATTGTTGTTAACTTGATTTATGGTTTCGGATATTTCTTCAGCGTATTCGGAATCAAGTAGTCCAAAAAGCGAATGCGCTAAATTGCCGACTATGTTGATAGCCGCACGTGAGACTCGATGCTTTGAAATTAAGTTGGTGTCTGTTTGTAGACTGTTCTTCATATTTGTGAAGTGTGTTACTAACGCACTGCACGTTGTTCTTAACTGCAGTTGGTTGCATAGATGTTGAAGGGCAGTTGTTCCATTGTTGAATGCTTCCAACTCTGATCGAATAGGCGCTAGGTCGTAATAATCAATGATTTTCCATTCATTCGCAATTAAGTTTGTGGATCCAAGATTATCGAAATATATTCCTGGATTGTTGTCAAATCTTGATATGTTTATGGGTGATGCACAAATAACCGGTAGCAGGAGCAATGATAGTATAACGGTGGTGACTAATGAAACGTGTGATGTCCTTCTTCGTTTTGTCGGTGATTCTACGGTATCATTCACCAACAGTTCGGGAAGTGGAGTTACATCCTGTGAGTCGTCAGTAATATCATCGTCCTTGAATAGTGGGGCTAAGCGATGGATTGGTCGTTTGAGTATTCCCGATTTAGTTTTGACATTGACTACTCGAACAACATTGTCGTCACCCTTGATGACTTGGACAATCCTTCCCAGTGGCCATTGAAGTGTTGGCGTGTTGTCTTCTTTGATTATAACCATGTCACCAACACTGATGTTCTGTTTATGCTGATTCCATTTGTTTCTTTGCTGTAGTTGATTTAAGTATTCATTCGACCATCGCCTCCAGAATTCATGTTTCAAGTAGCAGATTGAATTCCATCGATTCCGAAGATTGATTTTTTCTGGAGCAGAGTCAGGATCGACCTGAGCAATCAACGGTTCGCCAATTAAGAAATGTCCTGGTGTCAAGGCCGCCAGATCGTTTGGATTGGAAGAGAGAGGAGTGAGTGGTCTAGAATTGAGGATGGCTTCGACTTCAGTGACTATGGTTTCCAGTTCTTCATGTGTAAGTGACGATATGGATACTGTTTTGACTAAAAGATGCTTAGCTGATTTGACAGCAGCTTCCCATAAACCGCCGAAGTGTGGAGCTCTTGGTGGGATGAATTTGAATGTTATTCCCTTGTTGCTGCTTGCCTTGATTATGGCTTCTTTTGCTTCAGGGGTGTGTAGTACACTGTTTAGTTCTTGAAGTTGATTCTTTGCTCCCACGAAGTTGGTTGCATTGTCACAGTAAAGGGTTTGAATTCGACCACGGCGACTAATGAATCTCCTTAGTGCTCCGATGAATGCTTCTGTCGTTAAGTCAGTTACTATTTCTAAATGAACTGCCTTAGTTGCAAAGCAACAAAAAACTGCTAAGTAAACCTTGTGTGGCTTCTTTCCTCTGACTTTGTAGTGTACCCACAGGGGGCCACAAAAATCCACACCAGAGTTTAAGAAGGGTCTATTTGCTATGACGCGATCAGCTGGAAGATTTCCCATTACTTGAGTCATCAATTGTGGTCTGGTTTTGGTACATCTTATGCAGCTATGAACAGTGTGTCGAGCCATGACCTTTCCCTTAATTGGCCAAAATTGCTGCCTTAGAATTGATAGTAATGTTTGTGGTCCACAGTGGTTATGCTCATCATGTTTCATTTTGAATAGCAATTTCGTAATGGGTTCATTATATGGCATCAATATTGGGTGTTTGGCATTGAATGAGATTGATGCGGCCTCTAGTCTGCCTCCAACTCGTAAGATTCCTTTTTCGTCTAAAAAGGGTACCAGGGTAATTAATGCACTGGATCTGCATAATCCTCTGTGATTCTTGAGGTCTTGAATTTCATTTCTAAATTCGGATGATTGGATTTGTTTTACGATTACCATGAGGGATTCATTGAGTTCTTTAGGCGATAATGTTGTTTGTTCTACTGGAACTCTGTCTCTTTTCCAGGCTCTATTGGTGAACCGGAGAATGTAGCCCATCGTGTGTTGGAGAAATTTGAAGGAATTTCGATGTTCTATCTGGTGAATCACTTCACTTGAGGAGTTTTGTTGCAATGCTACTGCCACTGTGTGTTTTGTTTTTCGTTCTAGATCGGAGGGTACTTCTTGCTCCTTTATGAAGGGTTGATGCCATGCTGACTCAATTCCATGTAGGAAGAACGGTCCATAAAGCCACATGCTACATGACATGAAGCTAGCTGCGGATATTCCCCGAGATAGAAGGTCTGCCGGGTTTTCTTTGGATGGAACGTGACGCCACTGTGTTGCCAAGGAACATTCTTGGATTTTCGCAACTCGATTTGCAACAAACGTGTGGAATGATGATGAAGTAGAATTGATCCATGATAGTACGATTTGTGAATCTGTCCAGAAAAATATTGGTGTGTCTCGAAGTCTTAAATCTTCTCTGACTCTTGTTGTGAGTTCGGCTCCTAGCACTGCAGCGCATAGTTCAAGTCTAGGAAGAGTTTGTTTTTTAACCGGAGCAATTCGTGACTTGGCACAAAGTAGCCTGACGATTATTGTGCGATCTTTATAAGTTGAACGAAGATACACAGCTGCCCCATATGCTTGCTCTGATGCATCCACAAAAGTGTGAATTTGTATGGATGTAGGATTATTTTGGTTGAAGACATGCCTGGGAACTCTTGCCTGATTGAGTGTTGACATGCTGTTTCTGAAGACAAGCCACTCTTCCCTTAGATGTTGGGGTAGGTCATCGTCCCATGAAAGTTTTAGGTGCCACAGCTGTTGCATGAAGATTTTGGCTTTAACTACTACTGGGCCAAATAGTCCTAGCGGATCAAAGATGCGTGCTAGATCTGAGCTTACTGAACGTTTAGTGATTGATATAGTATCGGGTATCTGTGCTCTTCCACATAATTGGTCTGATTTCGGTTGCCAGATTAAACCTAAGGTTTTGATTGTGCAATTGATTGAATCGCTGAAGTTCAGATTGACCTCTTGGTCCTCAACTGGGATATCTTTTAGCAATGATGGATGGTTTGCACACCATTTACGGAGCTTGAGTCCAGCACTGTTGAGTAAAGAAGTGACTTGAGCTTGTGCTTCTTTCGCCAAAGGGATGCTATCTGACCCACTAATGCAGTCGTCCACATAGAAGTCATCTTGAATTATTCGAGCCCCAGTCGGTTGTGTAATTTTGTTCAGGGTTGCTAAATACTGCAGAGATTTAGTTGCTAAGTAAGGTGCGGATGACGTTCCGTAAGTTACTGTTTTTAGCTTATAGTATCTAATCTCTTCTGATGATTGCCGTCTCCACATGATGAGTTGATATCCTTGATCTTCTTCGTGAACCAGGATTTGCCGATACATCTTCTCGACATCTGCTGTAAATACATACTTGTGCATGCGAAAACGAAGTAGTATTGACAAAAGTTCACCTTGAACTGTAGGACCGGTGTGGAGGATGTCATTGAGTGATAGACCAGATGAAGTTTTGGCGGAAGCCTCAAAGACCACCCGTAGTTTTGTTGTACTGCTATCAGGCTTCAAAACGCAATGATGAGGAATGAAAAAGTGTGGTCCTCGAATGCTGTCCCGTTTGATTTCTTCCATGTGTCCTAGAGATTCATATTCGTCCATGAACTTGACATAATCTTCTCTTAGTTTAGGATTTTTGTTGAGTCGTCTTTCTAATGATATGAAACGATTCAACGCTATTTGCTTTGAGTCACCTAGGGCTACGCCATTTTCTCGAAACGGTAACCTAACAATGAAACGTCCGGTTTCTGATCTAGACACATTTTGAGTGAAATAAGTCATCAAGCCTCCAAAATCGTTCAATTAGTTCGATAGTTGATTCCTCTTCACAGAATATGCCACAGGTGGCTGTGTTGTTTGCTGTGTCTTCAACCTTTCCAGCTACTACCCAACCAAATACGGTGTTTTGTAAAATTGGCATCCTTGCACCAATTTGTATTTGTTCGGGACGAATAAAATGATGATAGAACTCTGCTCCCAGCAGGACGTCAACCTTGTCGGGTCGGTGGAAATTGGGGTCTGCTAAGTTGATATTTTCAGGTATAGACCAGAATGAGGTGTCCAGGTTCTGTGTGGGTTGAGGTGATACGATGTTTGGTAATATAAAGGCTTCTAGTCTGCAAACGAAACTACCCATTGTTGATTGAAGCTTGATATTGACTCTGTGTGTCGTGCTTCGTGTTCTTTTACCAATGCCTTCAATACATAGAGATGATGGTGTTGGCGATATGGATAAACGTTTAATAAGCCTCTCAGTTATAAGGTTTATCTGAGAACCTGAATCTAAGATGGCTCTGACTTCACATGTTTGTCCGTTATTTGCTGTGATAAGAACCTTCGCGGTGGCAGAGAGAACATAGCCTTGTTTGTTGTTTAGTTGTTGGATGGTGGCTACAGTAGGCGGTGATGAGTCTCCCCGTTCTGCTGCCATTGATTTGGTGGATGTAGCACCTGCTACGATGATTGAGGATTGATTTGGTTTCTTTTGGTCTGGATTTGAAGAACTTGTCCTTTCTAAATGCAATAAGGTATTGTGTTTACCTGAGCATTTAGTGCAGCACCGTGATGAGCATGATTTTGCGGTGTGATCACCCTTGAAGCAGTTCACGCATAGGTGTCGTCTTTGAATCCAACGCAGTCTTTCAGCCGCTGACATCTTGAGAAATTTGTCACAGTAGTAGATAGGATGATTTTTTATCCCACATACCTTGCAGTTTTCAATGTTGGAGGTAGCTATTGTTGTCACCACCTTGGCCTTGTCCTTTCCACCAACAGCTTCTAGTGATTCAAATCGATTTTTCAAAAACTTTAGGAATTGGTCCATCGTTTGAAGGTCTCTTGGGTTTTCAAGCGATTGATCATAGAGCAGGTGGCTTTGTCGATCCAACTTTTTTATTAATAGATGGATTAGCAAAGGGGCCCCTGATGCTGTCTCGATGCCAAGAGTTTTGAGTGCTGCAAGGCATTCATGGATTACATCATGGAATTCTCTAATGGCCTTCATTTCTGGATTGACGTTTGCCAACCCAATAATCCTTTGGATGAGTGCTGATGTTTGAGCTCTTTTGTTGCTGAAACGATCCTGAAGGATGTTCCAAGCAATGCTGTAGTTGTCTTCAGTCAGCTCGAGGTGCCTCATCAATCGCTCTGCATCACCGGACACGTTTGTTTTCAAATACCACATTTTTTGGATGGGTGGTAATGGCTGATCGTGAATCATCTTTGTGAAGATGTCTGAAAAAGTTTGCCATTTCAGAAAATCACCGTCGAATTTTGGAATTGACATCTTGGGCAACTGAATCGCTGGGCGGTCAACTGCCTGTCTTGATGGCTCGATTTTTTGATTGCTTGATGATGCTGATGATGCCTTGCTCAGAAAAGCTTGATTTTGTAGAACTGATGCTTCCAATTCAGTATATAGCTCCATATTGTAACCTTGAGCTTCTGGGTTTTCAGAGCTTTTCCAAATTGAGTAGTGGATTTCCTCAACCTGGTTCCAAAGTCTGTTCATAGATTCCAGACATTGAGTAGGCGCTTCTTCTTTGACCTTTCCGTTGATAAGTCGGGATAGGGAATTCATGAGTGCCTTTTGCCTTCTCATCAGTATTTTGATTGATGAATTGTAATCTAAAGCAAGATCTTTATTTGATGTTGATGCGTCTTTAAGTTCAGCTTTTTCTTCTGCTATTCCCTTCGGCACGACGCTAAGTTTGGTGTTGTTACTGGCCTCTACTTCTATTTGCGCCAGTGAGTCACTAAAGATCTGTTTGTACTTTACATATAAAGTCTTAATTTGTTCGAAATATTTTGATGTAAAGTACTGGTGATCTAGTGATATATCTGGTATGATTCGAACTCTGCCATCTGTAGCTTCGAATTCTTCCCAGACGGCATTAAGACGATTGAGTCTCGATGCAAAGTATTCTCTTGTAGTTTTGCGGGTGGGAGAATCTTTCTTAAAGTTTTGGATGATTGATTGGATTTCTTCCCCTGCTCCGCGTTGAGTAGCACTCAAATTATCCATAGATGATGGAGTATGAATTGTCGGGGTCACCAAAAATGTTGGATCTTACTGTACAAACAATAAGATAAATGAATCTTTAAATAATTGCTTCTTACTGTACAAAACAATAAGAACTGAAAAATACAAAATGCAGGCACTTGAAACCTGATCTTGTGGGAAAATCGATCGAAGTAAAGAACAAAACGATTGTAATTTAAATGATATTTATTGTTGGGCCAATTGCCTCTTTTATTCTTAATACTAAATGCTTACAAAGGTATTTAATAATAAAATAAAATTAAATATGTATATGGGTCGATGTGGTGTTCGATCGTTGCACTCAAGTTCCAACTATGCATCTGGTCAGCACTTTTCGGTGGTTCGGCGTTGATGTAGGTTGTTGTCGTTGGCGATGTTTTGTAGGTTGCTTGATTGTTAACGATGTAGGTCAGCAATGTTTATTAGTTATTTTGTGTTGCTTAACAATCCTCTACCTGATGCCTATAATTTACTGTACAGTAAATTACAAGAAGCTATAGATCTATATATTCCTAAAGTTCAAATTCGGACAAACTCAAAACCGGTCTGGTTCAATAATAGATTAAGAAACTTATCAAATAAGAAAAACAAAGCTTACAAACTTTTTCGTAAGTCCAATAATAATATTTGTTTGCGTAATAATTACCAAAGCCTTCAAAAAGAATTCGATGTTTTAAATAAGTTCTTATATAAAAGTTTTCTTTATCGCACCGAATCTAATCTCAAGCAAAATAGTAAAAGTTTTTGGACCTTTAGTAAAAGCAAAAAGTGTTCGAACGGTATTCCTAACTGCATGCAATACTCGGATTCCACATCTAGTGATCTTAAAACGGTTTGTAACATGATTGCTAAATTTTTCCAGTCGGTTTATTCTCCATCATCCATCCCTGCAAACGTTTCCCCTAAAATTTTAGAAAATCAAGTCAATATCGGTTCTTTAAACTAAAGTTATTTCGATGTTAAAAAAGCTCTGAACTGAATCCAGATAAACCACCTGGCCCCGATGGTATTCCTCCAATCTTACTTTAAGCATGCATAGATGCCCTATTAGAGCTTTAACTCTGCTTTTCAACGCATCTCTTAACGCAGGCCAGATCCTAAATGATTGAAAAGTTTCTTTTATTGTTCCAATACATAAATCTGGACCTGAACAAGTCGTCAATAATTATCGTCCTATAAGTAATCTATCTACTTTCCAAAATTATTCGAAAAACTGGTTTATGATAAGTTATCTTTTATTGTTAAAGGACTTATTTCCCCATTCCAACTTGGGTTTGTTTCTGGAAGGTCGACAACAACAAATCTTTCAATTTTATGCCATGAAGTAACTAGATATCTTGAGGATGGATATCAATGTGATGTCATTTATACCGACTTTTCGAAAGCCTTTGATAAGATTAATCACACAATCTTAATCAAAAAACTTCATGCGCTAGGTTTTTATTCGAACTTATTAAAATGGTTCGAATCATATTTAATTGGTCGCACTCAGTATGCAGGTATAATAATAAACTATTCGATGCTATTAACGTTACTTCTGGTGTACCACAAGGGAGCCATTTGGGTCTTTTATTTTTTTACTTCTAATAAATGATATACCTGATTCCATGAAAAGTTCTATTTGTCTAATGTTTGCTGATGACATAAAATTACTTCGCTGCATCAAATCTCCCTACGATTGTTTTCTACTCCAAAAAGACTTAGGCGCCAGTTATAGCTATCATTGAAACTCATCATTGAAAATTTTAATGATTGAATTTGAGACGTTTAGGAAGTGAAATCGGTTATTATTTTGATGGAAAAATAAACCTTAAGACTTAATTAATATTTCTAGCCAAAAAAATTGTTCAAATAGGCCCAACTTTTCACATAAAAAGATTTTTCTTACTTCAATGATTGAACTACCTTACCAATGATCATTGAAAAATTAAGAGTCAATTTTTGAGGAAAGTTGGGCCTATTAGAAATTTTTTTTGTCTATAAATATTAATTAATTCTTGAGCTTTGATCGTCCATAAAAATTATAAATGATTTTGCCTCCTAAACGTCTCAAAACCAATCATTAAAATTTTCAATGATGAGTTTCAATGATAGCTATAACTGGCACCTTAGAGCACTAAGCATGCTGGTGTATGTAGCTCTAACCAGATGCTTCTTAACGTCTCTAAATGTAATTTCTTATCTTTCCGTCGTAACTTTTCCCCTATTAACTTTATATATAAAATTGATGATATTCCGTTGGAAATGGTAGTTGAAAAAAAGGACCTTGGTGTTATCTTTGATCCGAAGCTTTCTTTTTCCCTTCATCCAAAGACGCTTTACTAGACTGACCGTCCATAGACTAAACTGGAATATTCGAATGCCTTGTTATACTACTCGATGTAATTTACTTGATCTTCAGTCTTTAAAAACTCGGAGAAATTACTTCGAAATTATTTTTGTTCGCGATGTTCTAAAAAACCAGATTGACTGTTCTTATCTCCTATCATTTATAAAAATGTATGTTCCTGTGAGGGTTCTGCGGGCGCATAGCTTATTCTTTGTTCCTCATCATAGAGTAGAGTTAATTACGGACTTAAAGAACCAATAACTCAGTGCATTAAACAAGCAAACACAATTTGTAATCATTTTGATTTTCATGACAATCAAAGTCGTGATACTTTCAAAAAACATGTTATTCTTATATTAACGTAAATTAATCCTAGTGGTTATTTATTAAGTATTAGTAAATTGTAAGGTATCGCATGCTACTAGCATATTTCACTAGTCTATAAGATCATATATTATATGTAGTCTGCTTGATGAAAGAAATAAATAAATAAATAAATATAGTCAATATGATCTATATTCAATGCAAGTAATAAAATTTCTTTATACTGAATACATATATTTTGGTGATTTCTTTTGACACATAACTTCAAATGTAACCAGTGCACGTTGAATCCACTCAGTAAATACAACTTTTATGGCAGTCCCATACAAACTTCGGTACATAACTTTTACATACAAATATTTTTGCTGAGTGCATGGGTTTTTCCCTCAGTGTAGAGATATCAAAGTAGGAACGCAACACAGGAAAAAAATTAAACTGCGATGAGCCACCTCTAAATATCAATAGGCGTGTCTCACCAAATAAAATCTCTGAGCGCTCAGAGTGCGCAAATTCAAAAACGATCAATATGTAAATAGAAAATATAGACTGAATGTTTAGACAAATTAAAAAAAAAACATTAATTGAACATATTTTTATTTTTCATTCATTTTATAAAATGCTTTAACAGTTAAATATGTTAAGTAGAGTAAAAATTTTTGTTTGCTTACAGAAGTGCAGTACGAGAATCATCACATATATTTTTTGAGCCATTGAATGGTCTCTGGTTCCACCAAATCATCCCGCCTCCGCCAAATTTACATTGAGTGCTCAGTAAGATATTATCAAAGACCGTATAATACCAAGATATTGCATCTAGTGTAAAAATTCGCAGTCAAAGCGCTAGTACTGTGACGACCCCAGTGGTGACCCCATAGATGTGTGAGTGAGAACCCCGTCTATGTATAAGTTTTACAATCGTCGGTGGCGCGGTCGCTGAGTCGTGGGTCTGCGGCGAATAAAGGCTTGCATGTCTGTATGTGTTATGTGAGTTCGAATGTGAATGAGGATGTGATACAATACGGAGGAATGTTTCCCTTCCCCCGACCGACCGCATCTAAAGCTGATTTTTGGTGGTTGGTTGAGATGCGGTATCTTGGTATTATACGGTCTTTGATATTATTTAGTGAGACTGACCTTATATGAAAAGCTCAAATTTACTTACTTACTTATTTACTTACTTATCCGGCTCCCGATCCATGAAGGGTCTCTGCCTGAGATATTACGGTCTTCCATCGGTTGCGGTCCCTCGCACGCTCCCTTCAGTCGTCGAGACCAAGCGCTCTTGCGTCTGTGACCACCTGGTCCCTATAGCGGAGGTTAAGTCTTCCTGGTCGTCTTGAACCTGGGGGCTGGGATTCGAAGATTTTATTGGCTGGAGCGTTGTTGTCCATGCGCTCGATGTGGCCGAGCCAGTGTAGTCGACGTGTTTTGACTCTTTGGACTACATCCACATCTTGGTACAGCTCGTACAGTTCACGATTGAATCTCCTCCTCCAATCGCCCTCTTCGCATATACATAGGACCAAATATCCGCCGAAGAATTTTTCTCTCGAAAGTGCTCAGTATCAATTGCCCTTTTTTACTTATCGTCCAGCACTCGGCGCCGTAGAGTAGAACTGGTAAAATTAGCGTTTTGTATAGCGTGCACTTTGTCTTTCGGGAAAAGAGTTTTGAACCCATTTGTTTGGCCAAACCGAAGTAGCAGCGGTTCGCTAGGGTAATTCTTCGTCTGATTTCCACTAAGGTGTCGTTCGTGGAATTGATGTTTGTTCCGAGGTAGGTGAACTCCTTGACTACCTCGAAATTACTGCTACCAACAGTGACGTTTTATCCTAGGCGATGGACAGATGAGGCTTTGTTTGTTGATAGCATATGGTTAGGTTAGGAGGGGTGTGCACAGCACAGGGCTGTTGCGTACACGGGGGCCTGTCGGTCCATTGTGATCCCCTTACAATAAGAAAGCAGAGATGCTCCTAACCTAATGATTCAGATAGACTGGCTCATTTACGAACCAGCCTGTACTATCTATGAATTTCCTCATATTTACCATTGAGACCTGCGCTAGATCATCCAGTTCTCCAACAAACCTGTTTCCCAAGTAACAGAGCGGGTTGTTTGGAGGTTTGGACAATCGCAGAGCAGGTGTTTAAAGGTTTCTTTTTCTTCTACATCCTGACAGCTCCTACAACAGTCGGGTGCGAGTACACCCAATCTGGTGGCCATTGTGCCAATGGCGCAGTGACCCGTTAGTACACCTATCAAGATTCTAATGTTCTTTTTACTCAGCGATAGAATATACTGAGTTTCCTTTTCATTAATTCTAGGACATAAACTTCTAGAGATAGCGCAATCGTTCCTGGTAATCCAGGATTTATTGATTTGCTCTTTCGTTATTAGGTCCATTTTCGTTTTAATTACGCCGATCGGGATGTCTAGTCCCGTGTCTAATTGGCTACTACTGTTTCCATTTGACAATGACCCCTTCCTTGCTAGTTCATCTGCTATATCATTCCCTTCTATATTGCTATGTCCAGGAACCCAGCAGAGTTTGACTCGGTTAGTGTTGCAAATTTTGTTCAGTATGCCTCGACATTTTGCCACTGTTTTGGATCTTATGGTCTCACTGGCTATTGCTTTGATCGCAGCTTGGCTGTCCACGAAAAAAGTGATCTCCGACGAGATCAGTTTTTTCTTGTGTACCAATTCTGCCGCTTTATGAATAGCATAAATATCAGCCTGAAAGACACTACACTCATCTGGGAGTTTATATGATTCTCTAATATTAAGGGCCTCACAGAACACCCCCGCATCTGTTGCTTCTTCCATTTTTGACCCGTCAGTATAGAAGGGGATACCCTGTTCACTAATTAGTGAGTTGGGTTCCCATCCATGTCTTTCGGGTATTGAAATAGAGAAGTGTTTGTTAAAATCCATTAAAGGTGGAATATAATCAGTCTTCACATCAAGTCCAGCCACTGTGTCATACCTTCGTAGGATAGACCCATAACCATAGGTGCTGTGCTTCCAAGAGCCCAGTTCTTTGAGTCGAAATGCGCTTTTGGCTGCTGTGCATCTAGTGTACTCGTCTAGGGCTGGAAGATTTAAAATAATTTCCAACCCTGCCTGTGGTGTAGACCTCTGTGCCCCCCCCCCCCCCCTATATTAGGCTAGTCTCTGTACCTTATTCAGGTTTTTGAGATAGCTTACCTTATCAACAGCCTTCCACCACACTATAGAACCATAGGTAAGTATGGGGTGAACTATCGTCATGTTCATCCACTGGATAACCTGCGGTTGCATACCCCACCGTGTACCAAAGGTCTTTTTGCATGTGTAGAAAGCGCATAGTGCTTTTTTCATTCTTTCCTCTGTGTTAAGTTTCCATGTTAGTTGGAATCAAGGATAACTCCAAGATATTTAGCTTCCTTGGAGAGTTTCAGAGGAATGTCATTTAGTCTGGGAGGAGTAAAATCCCCTAATTTCTTTTTATTCGTGAACAGAACTAGTTCGGTTTTTGTAGGGTTAACCCCGAGACCGTTTTGTGCTGCCCAAGAAGATAGTTCTTCAAGTGCGGATTCCGTAATATCTTTGATGGTGGTAAGATACTTACCCGATATCAAAATTACTATGTCGTCTGCATAGGCCACAATTTTAATGCCCTTTTTTCTAAATCTTGTAAGAATTTTATTAACAACTAGGATCCAAAGGAGAGGCAAAATTACCCCTCCTTGTGGCGTGCCTCTTGTAACTGTTTTCTCAACAATAGTATCCCCAAGTCGCGAGTTTATGATTCTGCCATTGAGCATGGTATAAATCCAGTCTTCAATGGCAGGCTCAACTCCAACCTCTTCCAGATCAGATTTAATGGACTCCGTTTTTACGTTGTTAAACGCTCCCTCAATGTCCAAAAATGCTGCCAGGGTATGCTCTTTGTGATCGAGACTTTTCTCAATTTGTGAAACGACTTCATGCAACGCAGTCTCCACTGACTTACCTTTAAGGTAAGCGTGTTGGTAGCTGCAAAAAATTTTTGGGTTGAGAAGGTCTCTAACATGCAGATCAATAATTCTCTCCAGTGTCTTGAGGAGGAACGAAGAGAGACTTATTGGTCTGTAATATTTTGCAGTCGAGTGTGTCGGTTTCCCAGCTTTTGGAATAAAGACAACTTTAACCTTTCTCCAGCTGGTAGGGACGTATCTAAGTTTAACACAACTTTTGAAGAGAGACCCTAAGCCATGGGGTGATTATCTGTAGAGCATGTTGAAGAAATGCCGGAATTATCTCGTCTGGTCCAGCTGATTTAAAGGGTTTGAACGAGTTTATTGCCCACATAATCTTCTGCTCTGTGATAACCTGATCCAATTCTGGTGCTGGTTGTAGAGCTTCTAAGGGGTCTGGTTGTTTATAACCTGAGTCCTCAGGGTTCTTACAGTCAGGAAAATGCGTTTCCATAAAGAGTTCAAGTGTTTCTTGGCTCGAGTTCGACCACGATCCATCGGGATGTTTAATATATCCCGGAATCGTGGATTATGGGCAAGGACCTTTCGAAGTCTCGCTGCCTCACTTGTATTCTCAATGGTTTCACAGTGTCTAGCCCATGAATCCTTTTCGGCTCTTCTTAACTCCTTGGTGTATGAGTTAAGTTCAGCTCTATAAGAATTCCAGTCTATATCTAATTTACTCAGTTTGGCTTTATTGAAAAGTTTTCTGACCCCTGTTCTTCGTTTCTTAAGTTCACTGTTCCACCATGGTGGCCTATTTGGTTTAATGTTACGAGATATAGGGCAGTGTCTTTCGAAAGCCGTTCTCATTTCACTAGTAAGGCTTTGAACAACAGTATCTATGGTTGAGGTTGCCGAAAGCGTTTCTTCCTCTGGTGGGTCGATACGATCGTTCAACCATTTTGTGTACTCTGTCCAATTTGTTCTAGTTGGGTTTCTAAAGGGCTTAATCTCATTTTTGTTCCTGTCTAGAGTAAAGAGTATCCTTAAGTGATCTGAGAGAGATTCCTCAGGTGAGACTCTCCAATTCCCTACAGAAATTTTATCATTATTGCTCATAAGAGTGAGATCTAGAATCTCTTCCCTGTTTTTGTTCCTAAATGTTGGGTGATTACCCTTATTACATAACATAAGGTTTGAACAGAGAATGTATTCAAAAATTGACTCACCTCTTTTATTGACATCCTTACCTCCCCATTGAGTGTGGTGGGCGTTGGCATCGCATCCCAACACCAAAGGTGTCCCTCTTGCTGTGGTGTGTCCCACAAGATCGCGGACTGTCTTTGATGGTGGGTTTTCCTCTTCGTACGGCATGTACGTTGATGCCAAGACGAAGTTACCTTCCTTGGACTTAACGCTGATTGCCACGTTGTCTTTGTTGCTGTACCTAGATAAAAAGAAAGCATTAATTGACTTTTTCGCTAGAATACAACTTCTTATTTCACCTTCTGACGTGGAGTGGAACATGTTATAGTTTTTTGAGCTCAATCCTTGTACCTGATTCTTACGAATCCATGGTTCTTGGATTAAGGCCACATCCACGGCCTCCTGAGACATGTAGAGCATTAGGTCGTGGGTCGCTGCTTTAGCGTGATGCAAATTAATTTGCACCACCACCAGCTTTTGACTCCCCTTTGCTAACATGCCTCCTTACCTTTACGGTTCCGAGACCATATCTCAACACGTCTTCGTTCCCTTTAAGAAGAAGGTCAGATTTCTTGTCAATCATGAACAAGAGGTCCTTCCCTTCCCCTCTGAGACTCTTCTTGGAATGAAGAAGTTTCTATTCTAGAATGGGCAGCTCCTTATTCTGTTTCGCCAGCAGTTCAATCACGGATGCATCCTCATGCATGGCAGCAGGAGGAATCCATATATTAACCTGCTGGCGAAGTGGCAGAGCTGTGACGGGAAGAACCCCAAGAGATGCCCCCTCCCACAGTTCGCCAATACTGGTGATTGTGTGAGTGAGGAACTCCAGGGATTTCTGGTCCACACAGCAAACCACTTTTACTCCCTTTCGCCAACCAGCTCCATCAAAGGTGTAGTCCTCAGAACTATCATCCTCGGATGTCACCATCATGGCTTTGATGATTTCGTTTTCCACGAGTAACCAATTTTTTGCCGTGATTTTCCCATCCGGGTCGTCTCGACTTATTATGGCCACCTGCAGATCGATCGGGCTGGTGTCAAAACTGTTGGTTTTAAGCTTTTTATAACCTTCAGTCTTGGTTGCCTCCTCCGATCTTGCTCTCTTAGATGAACCTGGATTCGCCCCAGAAGAGTTGCCTACCTGTGCTTTCTCGTTCCTTTTCAGGTTCGATGAAGCGTTGGCCTGCTGTTTCTTGCTGGAGGTCTCCAGTTTCCTCTTTGAGTCAGTACTAGCGGTAGAGTTATTGTCCGCCTGTTCACGGTTTATCTTTTTAGGGATAGACCTAGATGCGGCTGCAATTACTTTCCCGCTGTCTGGCTTTTTTGCGTTCAATAGTAGTTGGGAGGAAACAATGGGTGCAGTGGTGGTCGTTGCCGACTGACGTTCATAGTTCCTCACCAATTTCCTATGTTTTTTCAAAAGGGCCTTGTCTCTTGAACTGAGAGTATTTGGGTCCTTTTTCTCAGTAGCACTCACGAATCTTTTAGAGGATCTGTAGTTACTGCGTTGCCTCGAAGCTTTGAGTGGTGCAGAAGGCTTCAGCTTGGTCTCTTCTTGACTCGAGTCTTGCAACAGCTCGTCCTCGGTTTGACTTCCTATAGAGGGAGGTCTGTTCGAGGTCTCCCTACCTTCAATAGCTAAGCTATCTAGAGCAGGAAGAAGAGATGCTGCACATTCGCTTGTCTAGTTAAGACGGGTTTGGTCGGGTTTTCTACTTTATTTGTCACTGGCGACCTAGCTTCTTGCGAAGCCAAGCCCTCGCCGATAGCCGTGACTTCTGTCGCCACTTGAGCGTATATCCCCGCTCGGATTTCATTATTTTTATTGCTTTCCATGACCATTAATTATTTGCTTTTGAATAAACATCCCTGTTTTTGTTTGGTTTTTCTTAGTTGTATGCCCCTGCAGCTGGATTGCTGGAGGGTCATATCGTAAGCCCCCTCGCCAACGTCAAGGCGGAAACCACGAGGGGGTTGATAGCATATACTATGTTTTGTCCTCATTCACTTCAAGACCAACGCGTTTCGCCTGTTCATCAATAGCTGTGAATGCTTCAAGTACAGCTCTCTTGGAGCGGCCGATGATGTCAATGTCCGTCCGCATAGCCAAGCAGTTGAGAAGAACTGTTGAAGATAGTGCTTTCCATGTTAACATCACTCTTGCGCACTATCTGCTCCAGAACTAAGTTGAAGAAATCACATGATAGCGCATCTCCTTGTCTGAACCCTGTACAAGTTTGGAATAACTCGGATGAGCTGTTACCCATTTGCACGTTGCACCGCGTATTTTGTAACGTCATGCGGCATAGCTGGATCAGTTTTTTCGGGATCCCGAGTTCCGACATCGCCAATAGAAGCTCTTGGCGACTTATGCTATCATATGCGGCTTTAAAGTCGATGAATAGGTTGTGGGTCTCGACTTGAAATTCGTTGGTCTTTTCCAGGATTTGCCTCAATGTAAAGATTTGGTCTATCGTTGATCTGCCACACTGGTACGTGCCGATCATAGTGTTGCAGAAAGGTTTTAGACGCTCACATAGTACGTTGGATAGGATTGTGTAGGCAACATTAAGCAGGGATATGCCTCTGTAGTTCTTGCAGGACATAGGATCGCCTTTTTTGTAGATTGGGCATATGGAGCTATTTGACCAGTCGCGCAGTGGAACGAATGTATAGGACAAACGGCAAAATTAATATCTCGTGAATAAAATGAGGAATTCAACCAAATATGCTTGAAATAGTATTTTAGCACTTATATCTATGATTGTAACCTAAAAACAAAGAAATTGATACCCTAAAACTTATAAATCCAGGATATTTTATTTAAAAGAGTTGAGCAGCGAACTTGTTTTATTTTTATTTTTATTTTTATTTATGATTGTTTGCTTATATTTTGTTATATAGATTAGATGATTTTAATAGCTAAATGAATAATAACACCAATTAATACTTGTATACATAAATTAATCACTATCGCTTTCCGAAGAAGTATGCATATTACTAAGGTCTAATTCGACGGGTAATCCTGAAATTTCACTATTGTTAACCAAATAAGGATCTTTATTTGGGTCGCTTTTTGATTGAAATTTAGCACTAGATCGGATGTTGAAATATAGGGATCTGACGTTATTAGCAAATAGTTAATAGAGTCGGTAATTGAGTTCACCCTTGAACTCTTTCGAGTATGATCCAACCTAGTTTTCCTTATTTCTTTGTGCCTTGCTTCCCACGCTTCTTCCAAAAGAACACCTATAGGTAGATCAAAAAACCTCATTATGTCTTTTGCATGGATCAAAAGTTTATGTACCCTGCTAGGCATATAGTACCAGCTGTACTTCGAAAGGTATAGGTTTTTTGTTTCAAGAATTAGTTCTTCAAACGTATCCATACTTATTTCTCGACCAGCAATGAGTGTTCTCAAAATTAAAAAAAATTTGAAGATGAGATCCTTATCTACACCGGTTATTTCGGAACTCAACGCTGGATTCGCAAAAAAAACGTCGCGCAGTATTGCCATCATTTGTTTTACCATAACCAGGTTTGGGTATGTCCACCAGAAGTCCCATGTTTAGCTTAAAGTTTTCTTGAATAATTTTTTTTTTTCATCAAACAGAAGCTTATGTTCTTGTCTGCGAAATTGCTTTTAAATGGGATTCTGTATGATATGTGGAGAAGGCACTCAAAACACCATATCCAACAGTGGAGAGATGAAAGGCCGAATTTATAATTCTCAACGTTTGGTGTTCGTTCTTCAACAGATGGTAGATTCATTTGTGAAGGTTTTGCTCTACAAATATAGCAGTTTTGAGCTGCATTCGCTCCACTCAATTATTAATCGCACTTCCATCTAGCATGGTAAATAACATTTTATAATTAACCGTAATTATTTTACCATTAACATCCATGGCTAAGTTTCCTAGTTCTGAAATAGTTTGTTTCAAATTTTTGCTGCTCATTTGTAACGAGGTAACTATTTTCTTTTGAAAAAATTAGTTTCATGGGTCTGCAGTAAAACGTAGAACCTGGTCTTGAATTAACCCAGACTTCACGGTTCATAGAAGTTTCAACAAGCTTCAAAGGCAGAAGAGCTGTTACAAATAAAAAGCTGTCAGTAGCTTCGCTGGTGACAAAAGTTTGCTTGTAATTGCTGTGGCCAGAACTGCCATCGAGTCCCCACTTACAAATAAGGTCAAAAGAATATTCAGAGTTTTCTATCCAATTTGAACACTGATTTTCTTTTGAGATTTGGACAATACTTTCCGCTCTCTTATTCAAAAGGGATTGAACATTCACTTCAGCAACCGTCTCCGATACAGGAACAGTTCCTTCAGGCAAAGTTCTGCCTTATATTTTTTAAGCTGGTAGTAGCTGGGAAAACAGTCCTTACTTACGCTGTTGACGACAGTTCTGAGCAAAGTGTATTTCCGCTTTGACAATCCCAAGTCAAGAAATAATGCTAAGCTTTGTGGCAAAGACAAGACCTTATCACTTTTTTTAGGAGACTTTGAAGTCGCGATTTACGACACTAGTTCCTGAACACGTCGTTTTTTAGTTCGCTCACCGCATTCTTCAAAGCTTTTTTGAGGCCTTCCAACATTGGTAGTTCCCGGTGAATTTTGGTTTAACTAAACTCGAAATTTCTTCTAACCACGCATTTTCTCCTTCATTAAGCTCTTCCAATCCAAGTAACTGCTTAATTTTGTTGGAAACGTTTAAAACTTTCCTGGAATGTGCACTATCGAGTCATATTGTAACTAAGTCACTAAGTATGTTATTTAAGAAAAAGCGATAAAATTTGTTTACCACAAAGTCCAATTAATAAAATAAAGTTCTTTAAGAAATAAAAAAACACCTTATTGACTTTGCCAATTGAATTTAAAGAAATTTTATTTTGAATTTACATTAAATTTTATATTGGATGCACTTCGACTTATTGTCATCCTCAGCGAGTACTTTTATACTATTCTCAAATTGTTACAAATTGTTTGATAAAGAAAGAGGTGACCGACCTCGGCCTTTCATCTCTCCACTGTTGGATACGGTGTTTTGAGTGCCTTCTCCACATATCATACAGAATCCCATTTAAAAGCAATTTCGCAGACAAGAACATAAGCTTCTGTTTGATGAAAAAAAAAAATTTATTCAAGAAAACTTTAAGCTACACATGGGACTTCTGGTGGACATACCCAAACCTGGTTATGTTACAACAAATGATGGCAATACTGCGCGACGTTTTTTTTCGAATCCAGAGTTGAGTTCCGAAATAACCGGTGTAGATAAGGATCTCATATTCAAATTTGTTTTAATTTTGAGAACACTCGTTGCTGGTCGAGAAATAAATATGGATTCGTTTGAAGAACTAATTCTTGAAACAAAAAACCTATACCTTTCGAAGTACAGCTGGCACTATATGCCTAGCAGTGTACATAAACTTTTGATCCATGCAAAAGACATAATAAGGTTTTTTGATCTACCTATAGGTGTTCTTTTGGAAGAAGCGTTGGAAGCAAGGCACAAAGAAATAAGGAAAACTAGGTTGGATCATACTCGAAAGAGTTCAAGGGTGAACTCAATTACCGACTTGATTATTAACTATTTGCTAATAACGTCAGATCCCTATATTTCAACATCCGATCTAGTGCTAAATTTCAATCAAAAAGTGACCCAAATAAAGATCCTTATTTGGTTAACAATAGTGAAATTTCAGGATTACCCGTCGAATTAGGCCTTAGTAATATGCTTACTTCTTCGGAAAGCGATAGTGAGTAATTTATGTATACAAGTATTAATTAGTGTAACTATTCATTTAGCTATTAAAATCATCTAATCTATATAACAAAATATAAGCAAACAATCATAGATACAAATAAAAATAAAACAAGTTCGCTGCTCAACTCTTTTAAATAAAATATCCTGGATTTATAAGTTTTAGGGCCAGTTTCAAATGTTCCTGTTAAAGTTTCGGATAGATATCCGACACATAACCCTATCCCGCAGATAAAAGTTGCTATAAGTTATTTTCTGTTTCATCGTCAAAGTCTCGGATATACTAACCGTTGGATAAATTTACTAGCCACATACAGTTTGAGAACAACATAAAACATCAAAAACATACTGAAAATTAAATTTTTGTCGCAAAACAAAAAATATTTGTCGTTTTTATTTAAAATGTCTATAATTTATATTCAGTACGAGCCGGGATGGATCGAATTACAGAGAAAATTCAAACTATTAGGATGAAACTCTTAGCAGTTAGGCATAGAGACATCCAATCCTCAACGTGGGACCTAGGATTTTTGCCTGCAAACAATAAGTGCTGAAAATAGATTCCACAAAAAGAAGAGAAGAAGACACCACAAGCGGTGTGATTATGCAGCAAATGATGCCACCAGCCACCCCTCACAATACATGCCCGAAAATGCACTGGAGTCTAAAATTTTGGAGAATGATTAAGATGAACATATGTAAATAAATAATAAAATGCAATAAAAATATAATTTACAAAATTCTTTACATCTCATGCATCCGTGTATGCATTGTTTAGAAAAAAACAGGGTAGACGGAACTATAGCAGCGTTCTAATTTGCTTGGGTGGCTTCAGTTTTTGTATAGGATGTTTTTGTACCTTGATTCTAAAAAGGCCAATGTCCAATTTGTTAGTTTTTGGGAAGTCGAAAATTTTACTTTTTAATGTCTTAAAATGCTCATTAAGAAGCAATTGGAGACCATGGGGCCCTTATTAAAGTCGTGGAACATCTTCGGCTGAGTCAAAAAGTGTACTTATGTAAGTTTTGTAAAAAATGGACAATGGCCCTTCTAGAACCAATGATGCAGATTTATACAATTTCGTCTTCCAAAATTCACATAAATCCATAAATCCAGGACTTCTTTTGACTGCATTTTACGCTCTTCAACGATAAAATGGTCTGAAACTATATTTCTTACAAATGCTTCAATTTAATATTTTTCTTATCTTCTGGATAAAAGCTTTAACAGCTACTTGAACCGGTGGATAGGCTATCCGAAACTTTATGTGTCCGATATCACTATCCGAGACATATGAAACCAAAAATTTAAGTTTATCTTGCAGATAAGTTCCGGATAGGCTATCCGAGACTTTAACCGGAACATTGGAAACTGGCCCTTAGTGTATCAATTTCTTTGTTTTTAGGTTACAATCATAGATATAAGTGCTAAAATACTATTTCAAGCATATTTGGTTGAATTCCTTATTTTATTCACGAGATATTAATTTTGCCGTTTGTCCAATACATTCGTTCCACTGCGCGACTGGTCAAATAGCTCCATATGCCCAATCTACAAAAAAGGCGATCCTATGTCCTGCAAGAACTACAGAGGCATATCCCTGCTTAATGTTGCCTACACAATCCTATCCAACGTACTATGTGAGCGTCTAAAACCTTTCTGCAACACTATGATCGGCACGTACCAGTGTGGCAGATCAACGATAGACCAAATCTTCACATTGAGGCAAATCCTGGAAAAGACCAACGAATTTCAAGTCGAGACCCACAACCTATTCATCGACTTTAAAGCCGCATATGATAGCATAAGTCGCCAAGAGCTTCTATTGGCGATGACGGAACTCGGGATCCCGAAAAAACTGATCCAGCTAAGCCGCATGACGTTACAAAATACGCGGTGCAACGTGCAAATGGGTAACAGCTCATCCGAGTTATTCCAAACTTGTACAGGGTTCAGACAAGGAGATGCGCTATCATGTGATTTCTTCAACTTAGTCCTGGAGCAGATACAGGGGCGGACTGGGCCACCGGGCAACCGGGATTTTGCCCGGTGGGCCCCCGGGCAAGCAAAAGTTTTTTTTTTTTTAGAAAAAATTGTCATAACAAAATTGGACTCACGCTAGATATAGACTTTTTGTGGATCAAAATGGATATTTTGAGGCCCCAAAAACTCGCTTGGTGGCCTCTACCGATCTTTGAATTCCTTAAAAAACTGTGTTGGTGGCCTCTACGGACTCTGGAGGCCACCAGAACTCGGTTGGAGGCCTCTACAGATCTCTGGAGGCCCCCAGACTTCAGTTGGTGGCCTCTACAGATCTCTGGAGGCCACCAGAACTCGGTGAGTGGCCTCTACGGATCTTTGGAGGCCCCCAGATGTCGGTTGGTGGCCTCTACGGACCTCTGGAGGCCTCCAGACCTTGGTTGGTGGCCTCTACAGATCTCTGGAAGCCCCCAGAAATCGGTTGGTTGTCTCTTCGGACATCTGGAGGCCACCAGAACTCGGTTAGTGGCCTCTACGGATCTTTGGAGGACCCCAGATTTCGTTTGGTGTTATCTACGGATCTCTGGAGGCCTCCAGACCTCGGTTGGTGGCCTCTACAGATCTCTGGAGGCCCCCAGAAATCGGTTGGTGGCCTCTATAAATCTTTGAAAACCTCTAGAACTCGGTTGGTGGCCACTATGGATCTCTGGAGGCCCCAAGAACTCGGTTGGTTGTCTCTTCGGATCTGTGGAGGCCACCAGAACTCGGTAAGTGGCCTCTGCGGATCTTTGGAGGCCCCCAGATCTCGTTTGGTGGCCTCTACGGATCTCTGGAGGCCTCTAGACCTCGGTTGGAGGCCTCTACAGATTTTTGGAGGCCCCCAGACTTCAGTTGGTGTCCTCTACGGACTCTGGAGGCCACCAGAACTCGGTTGGAGGCCTCTACAGATCTCTGGAGGCCCCCAGACTTCAGTTGGTGGCCTCTACGGATCTTTGGAGGCCACCAGAACTCGGTTAGTGGCCTCTATGGATCTTTGGAGGCCCCCAGATCTCGGTTGGTGGCCTCTACAGATCTCTGGAGGCCCCCAGACTTCAGTTGGTGGCCTCTACGGATCTTTGGAGGCCACCAGAACTCGGTTAGTGGCCTCTACGGATCTTTGGAGGCCCCCAGATCTCGTTTGGTGGCCTCTACGGATCTCTGGAGGCCTCCAGACCTCGGTTGGTGGCCTCTACAGATCTCTGGAGGCCCTCAGAAATCGGTTGGTGGCCTCTATAAATCTTTGGAAACCTCTAGAACTCAGTTGGTGGTTACTACGGATCTCTGGAGGCCCCAAGAACTCGGTTGGTTGTCTCTTGGGATCTTTGGAAGCCCTCAGAAATCGGTTGGTGGCCTCTATAAATCTTTGGAAACCTCTAGAACTCGGTTGGTGGCCACTATGGATCTCTGGAGGCCCCAAGAACTCGGTTGGTTGTCTCTTCGGATCTGTGGAGGCCACCAGAACTCGGTTAGTGGCCTCTACGGATCTTTGGAGGCCCCCAGATCTCGTTTGGTGGCCTCTACGGATCTCTGGAGGCCTTCAGACCTCGGTTGGCGGCCTCGACAGATCTCTGGAGGCCCCCAGAAATCGGTTGGTGGCCTCTGTAAATCTTTGGAAACCCCTAGAACTCGGTTGGTGGCCGCTACGGGTCTCTGGAGGCCACCAGAACTCGGTTAGGGGCCTCTACGGATCCTTGGAGGCCCCCAGATCTCGTTTGGTGGCCTCTACGGATCTCTGGAGGCCTTCAGACCTCGGTTGGCGGCCTCTACAGATCTCTGGGGGCCCCCAGAAATCGGTTGGTGGCCTCTGTAAATCTTTGGAAACCCCTAGAACTCGGTTGGTGGCCGCTACGGATCTCTCGGAGGCCCCAAGAACTCGGTTGGTTGTCTCTTCGGATCTCTGGAGGCCCCAAGAACTTGGTTGGTGAACTCTAAATTTTTGGATTCCTCCAAAACTCGGCTCTCAATGATGAGTACTTTAAAATGTCAGAAAGTTAGGTGCATAACCTGAATTCAAAAGATGAGAATGAATTGCCGTATTTTATCTGATTCCGGATCAGATCATGATAAATAAAACAAACAGGATCATAGTGACAGAAGTATTAAATACCCGTCTCTTTTTGCCTTAAGTTTTTTTATGTTTCATGCATCTGTTGCCTCTTTTCTTTGCGCTACTGAGATAATTCACATAGCAATTTTCGGACCACTGAAAATAGATCCAGATAAAAAGCAGGATCCCATGTTGCTTTTGCAATTAGGTACTTGTTTAAAATTGATCCGGATCAGATCATGTGTATAATAAAATGCGGGTAATGATGAGGCAGAGGACGAACGTCAAGAAACAGAAAGAAACAAGAACACTGTGAAGATTGCGCAAAATGCTGCGTCAATGTCTTGCGAAGATATTATTTTGACGCAAAAAGGTACAAAAAGCTTTTCTTAGCATATAATTTGATGCTGAAATTTTCATGTCCACAAGTTGCTTGCAAAAGATCATTTTCAAATTTTAAATAGGTACATCAAAAATCGATGGAGAAATATCATGACGCAAGATCACATTGAAACCGCAACGCTTTTATCCGTGGAGTTTACTGTCAGAAAAGAGAAGTTAGTTAAAAAAATATTTAAAATATTTAAGTGATTGTTAATTAAGTAGATGTTTTATAAAATGATGAATTAACAGGCCAAGAGCCTTTTTTTCTGCCTTTTGTTCTTCTTTTTTTTTTTTGAAAACTAATATTCTATTCTCTTGTTTGTTTTTTGAATCAAGTTTTTTTTTAGTGGAAAGTTTTTGAGAAATTAAATTTGAAAGTCATATTTTTGAAATAATGTGAACTTTTTTTTCAAGTTAATTGTTATTTCAAAATTTTGTGTAGTTAAACACCACTTTTCATTTTTATTTTCTTTTTCTTAGTTTTTGAGAAAATAAAAAAAGATAACAGAAGGTGCCTACTTTTTCCAATTTCTTGTTTTTTTTGTTAAGTTTATAATATGCAAAGGCAAAGAAGTACGATATATTATTAAATCTTTTTTTGGGAGAAGGTACCTTTCGTTTTTTTTTATTTCTCAAAAACTAAAAACAAAAATAATACTACTTCTGTCGGTTCACGATTCACGAGATATTTGATAAAACGTGATTTCCAAAATGGAAGCTGATGCTCGCCAACTTGGATTAACATTCGGGGGGCACCTCTGAATATTTTCGAACAAAAATCAAATAAGTAAGTTGATTGCACTATGAACCTACTGTTTTTGCTCTGGTTCTTGGTCTAGTATAGGGCCAGTTTGTTCACAGTGGGTTAGATCTGCAACTAGAATATCACTGATTCTGTTTAATCCATTTTTATGAATCTGTGATCATCATTGAACGTTTATTCACTCAAATTTCAGTTTGAACATGGATTTTGAAATAATCATCTTCCGATTTTCCAGTATATCTGTCAAATCAATTATTATAAGTAATCAGTCACTCACCATAAAAAAGTTGATTTTTGTTAATGGTGAGTGAGCTTTAGAAAGTAAATTTTTTTGTGTAAAAGAACACGGACAGTTAGAAGTGAAGTTAGTGCTGGAATTTTGTGATACCTAGTCATAAAATTTTGTCCAAGTTGTGATTTTTCTATAAATTTTATCTAAGGCCGCTGCAAAAAAGCACTTCGTCTTAACCAATGATGAGCAAAAGAAATTTCAGGAAATCTTTGATTAAATTCTACTTAACAAACAAAATCAGCGAATTAGTGATTTCTCAATTAAAGTACTCAAAAAATGAAAAATCCGAATGCCACAATCCCGAATTCCCAAAATCCCGAATGGACAAAATCCCGAAAGCCAAAATCCCGAATGACAAAAAATCCCGGAAACATTTGGAACTGAAACCCGAATTTCAATACTTTTTTAGTAATATTCAGTGATTTCAAAGAAATCAAACTGTTTTGTATGGCTTTTGATCTCTGTTCGCCTTGGCATCATGACAATGTCTATAAAAGAAATTTTAAAATAAATAATCACTTTTAAATCTTGAGATATAATACATTAATTGAGTTCTTCTTTAATGAATAGTTTCCAATCGTAACTTTTATTTAGTTTAAGTTTTATTCAAACGAATCTATGTCAAATCCTTACAAATAATGAGAAGACAATGTTTTTGTTCCGTTTCCGAATAATATCTATTTGTTTTAAAACACGCATCGCCTACTTGGACAAGTTGATTTTGGGATTGTGACATAAATTGTTCTCAGCATCTGCTTGGGTTGCTACACACTCTTATTATGATTGCCAATTATTAATTTGACAGCAGATAAACATTTTTCAAAAGTAAATTGTTAAAAAAATGACCAACTATTCATTGAAAATAAATAATATTCTTACAAAATATTACAAAATGTATATTTTGAAGGCTAGAATCACGCGCGCGATTTTTAATACCAAAAAAAGTACTAAGCCAACTGGGATTTTGGCATTCGGGATTATGGCATTCGGAATCGGAATTCTGGCATTCGGGATTTTAGCCTTTCGGGATTTTGTCCATTCGGGATTTTATCTTTCGGGATTTTTTGCCATTTCGGGATTTTGGCATTCGGGATTTCGTACCCAACCCCAATTTAATTTTTAAAATATTTAATGCGTTTCATTTCTTGTGATTGCACTATAACCGTAGCTTAAAAAAAATAATTTCTAACAAATTATTGAAAATTAGAAATATGAACATTTAGAATACTTTTTGTTTCATATCTCCCTTAATTCCCATAATTTTTTTGACTAGCTTAATTTTGTTTTGAATAAACTGAAAGTCACACCCACTAAAGGTCGTAAAATTAATGGAATATTACTGCATGAGACCCACAAGAACATCTTTGCAATTTTGTATGCTTACTTGAATAAAAACTCAAATTAATTACTGCCAGGTGACGCAGCCATAAACTAAAAAAAGCTGTTTCAACAAAATTAAATTCTTACCTTAGAATTCAAAGCTATACCTACCTTATATTTAAATCCAATATATATCAATCAATATGTCAATTGAAAAATCAATAAATATAAAAATTAAAGGACTTTCGAGAAATGTCTGAAATATCAACTTTTATTTTTAACAATTTTGATAGTTATTGTATTCTGTGGCCCTTTTTCTTAAAGTCCCGGTAGGCCCTTTGACCCCCAGTCCGCCCCTGAGCAGATAGTGCGCAAGAGTGGTGTTAACATGGAAGGCACTATCTTCAACAGGTCTTCTCAACTGCTTGGCTATGCGGACGGACATCGACATCATCGGCCGCTCCAAGAGAGCTGTACTTGAAGCATTCACAGCTATTGATAAACAGGTGAAACGCGTTGGTCTTGAAGTGAATGAGGACAAAACAAAGTATATGCTATCAACAAACAAAGCCTCATCTGTCCATCGCCTAGGACAAAACGTCACTGTTGGTAGCAGTAATTTTGAGGTAGTCAAGGAGTTCACCTACCTCGGAACAAACATCAATTCCACGAACGACACCTTAGTGGAAATCCGACGAAGAATTACCCTAGCGAACCGCTGCTACTTCGGCTTGGCCAAACAAATGGGTTCAAAACTCCTTTCTCGAAAGACAAAGTGCACGCTATACAAAACGCTAATTTTACCAGTTCTACTCTACGGCGCCGAGTGCTGGACGATAAGTAAAAAGGGGGAATTGATACTGAGCACTTTCGAGAGAAAAATTTTTCGGCGGATATTTGGTCCTATGTATATGCGAAGAGGGCGATTGGAGGAGGAGATTCAATCGTGAACTGTACGAGCTGTACCAAGATGTGGATGTAGTCCAAAGAGTCAAAACACGTCGACTACACTGGCTCGGCCACATCGAGCGCATGGACAACAACGCTCCAGCCAAGAAAATCTTCGAATCCCAGCCCCCAGGTTCGAGACGACCAGGAAGACCGAACCTCCGCTATAGGGACCGGGCGGTCACAGACGCAAGAGCGCTTGGTCTCGGCGACTGGAGGAGAACGCAACCGATGCGGAAGACCGCAATATCTCAGGCAGAGACCCTTCATGGATCGGGAGCCGGATAAGTAAGTAAGTAAGTAAGTAAATTTGAGCTTTTCGTATTAGGTCAGTCTCACTAAATAATATCTCACTGAGCACTCAATGTAAACTTGGCGGAGGCGGGATGATTTGGTGGAACCAGATTGTCCATTCAATGGCTCAAAAAATATATGTGATAATTCTCGTACTGCACTTCTGTAAGCAAACAAAATTTTAACTCTACTTAACATATTTAACTGTTAAAGCATTTCATAAAATGAATGAAAAATAAAAGCATGTTCAATTAATGTTTTTTTTTATTTGTCTAAACATTCAGTCTATATTTTCTATTTACATATTGATCGTTTTTGAATTTGCGCACTCTGAGCGCTCAGAGATTTTATTTGGTGAGACACGCCTATTGATATTTAGAGGTGGCTCATCGCAGTTTAATGTTTTTCCTGTGTTGCGTTCCTACTTTGATATCTCTTCACTGAGGGAAAAACCCATGCACTCAGCAAAAATATTTGTATGTAAAAGTTATGTACCGAAGTTTGTATGGGACTGCCATAAAAGTTGTATTTATTGAGTGGATTCAACGTGCACTGGTTACATTTGAAATTATGTGTCAAAAGAAATCACCAAAATATATGTATTCAGTATAAGGAAATTTTATTACTTGCATTGAATATAGATCATATTGACTATATTTATGCTATGTTTCCACCTAAGGTTTATCTCAGTTTAGATTAAATAAATCTTTTTGGTGTTTCCACCGCACAAAAAGATTTAAAAAAGATTAAATCTGACAAAACTTTCAAAAATGCAAATGGCGCTTCAATTTTTAATGAAGTACAAGAGACAGGATGTTTTATTCGTGTCAAACAATGAAGAACTGAATCGAGTCTCGAATGAATCGTTCAGCACCATGTTAAAATAGGTTAGTTCGATTTGTAAAACTATTTGTCCTAGGAAGATTTAATAAGATTAATTTCTAATCTCCAAGATTAACGAAATATTTTTGTATGGTAAATCTTCAAGATTTAAAGAAGATTTGAGGTAAATCTTATTAAATCTCAGATTAGCGTTAGGTGGAAATGTAGCATTATTTATTTATTTATTTCTTTCATCAAGCAGACTACATATAATATATGATCTTATAGACTAGTGAAATATGCTAGTAGCATGCGATACCTTACAATTTACTGATACTTAATAAATAACCACCAGGATTAATTTACGTTAATATAAGAATAACATGTTTTTTGAAAGTATCACGACTTTGATTGTCATGAAAATCAAAATGATTAGATACAAATTGTGTTTGCTTGTTTAATGCACCGAGTTATTGGTTCTTTAAGTCCGTAATTAACTCTATGATGAGGAACAAAGAATAAGCTATGCGCCCGCAGAACCCTCACAGGAGCATACATTTTTATAAATGATAGGAGATAAGAACAGTCAATCTGGTTTTTTAGAATATCGCGAACAAAAATAATTTCGAAGTAATTTCTCCGAGTTTTTAAAGACTGAAGATCAAGTAAATTACATCGAGTAGTATAACAAAGCATTCGAATATTCCAGTTTAGTCTATGGACGGTCAGTCTAGTAAAGCGTTTTTGGATGAAGGGAAAAAGAAAGCTTCGGATCAAAGATAACACCAAGGTCCTTTTTTTCAACTACCATTTCCAACGGAATATCATCAATATTATACAGGGTGTCCCGGACCTGAGTGGAAGTATTTCAGGGGGTGGTTCTTTGGGTTATTCTAAGAAAAAAATTGTATGGGGGGAAAGTTGTATCTCCCCTCCCTGAGGCAGGGAGGGGCAGTTTCTGAAACATTGACTTAAAATGCAAAAAAAACATTAAAAATCAACGGAAACACATTTAATAATGTGCTATAATTTTTTTGAAAGCTAATAATCCATTCTTGTATTTGGTTTTTAAATCAAGTTGTTTAAGCAAATAGTTTTTGAGAAATTAAATTTCAAAGTCAAAATTAAAAAAAAAAAATATGATTTTTTTTCTTAAGTCGATATTCTTCAAAATTTTACGTAATTAAGGGCTTTTTTTGTGGTCAATATTCAATGCCTTCATTATTTTTTAGTCCATTATCGAAAACCAAATGTAAAAATCTTTCTTAGTTTTTGAGAAATTAAGAAAAAACAAAAGGTACTTTTCCCGAATAAGCCCGAAAAAATGAATTTATTCATGAATTATCCATAATTTAACTCTTTTTCGGGTTTTTTTTGGTAAAAGTACTTTTTGTTTTTTCTTAATTTCTCAAAAACTAAGAAAGATTTTTACATTTGGTTTTCGGTAATGGACTAAAAAATAATGAGGGCATTGAATATTGAACACAAAAAATGCCCTTAATTACGTAAAATTTTGAAAAATATCGACTTAAGAAAAAAAAATTGCAATTTTTTTTCTAAATTTTGACTTTGAAATTTAATTTCTCAAAAACTATTCGCTTAAACAACTTGATTTAAAAACCAAATACAAGAGTGGAGTATTAGCTTCAAAAAAACTATAGCACATTATTAAATGTGTTTCCCTTGATTTTTGATGTTTTTTTTTGCATTTGAAGTCAATGTTTCAGAAACTGCCCCTCCCTGCCTCAGGGAGGGGAGATACAACTTTCCCCCCATACAATTTTTTTCTTAGAATAACCCAAAGAACCACCCCCTGAAATACTTCCACTCAGGTCCGGGACACCCTGTATATAAAGTTAATAGAGGAAAAGTTACGACGGAAATATAAGAAATTACATTTAGAGACGTTTAGAAGCATCTGGTTATGCTATGTTTCCACCAAAGGTTTATCTCAGACTAGATTTAATAAATCTTTTTGGTGTTTCCACCGCACAAAAAGATTTAAAAAAGATTAAATTTGACAGCACCTTCAAAAATGCAAATGGCGTTCCAATTTTTCTTATGAAGTGCGAATGAGACAGAATGTCGGATTCGTGTGAAACAATGAAGAACTGAATGCGAGTCTCGAATGAATCGTTCAGCACCATTCAAGAAAAGGTTAGTTCGATTTGTAAAACTATTTGTCCTAGGAAGATTTAACAAGATTAATTTCTAATCTTCAAGATTTACGAAATAAATTTGTATGGCAAATCTCCGAGATTTGAAGGAGATTTGAGGTAAATCTTATTAAATCTCAGATCAGCGTCAGGTGGAAATGTAGCATTAGAGCTACATACACCAGCATGCTTAGTGCTCTAAGGTGCCAGTTATAGCTATCATTGAAACTCATCATTGAAAATTTTAATGATTGGTTTTGAGACGTTTAGGAGGCAAAATCATTTATTATTTTGATGGACGATCAAAGCTCAAGAATTAGTTAATATTTATAGTCAAAAAAAAAAATTTCTAATAGGCCCAACTCTCCTCAAAAATGACTTTTAATTTTTCAATGATCATTGGTAAGGTAGTTCAATCATTGAAGTAAGAAAAATCTTTTTTTGTGAAAAGTTGGGCCTATTTGAACAATTTTTTTGGCTGGAAATATTAATTAAGTCTTAAGGTTTATTTTTCCATCAAAATAATAAACGATTTCACTTCATAAACGTCTCAAATTCAATCATTAAAATGTTCAATGATGAGTTTCAATGATAGCTATAACTGGCGCCTAAGTCTTTTTGGAGTAGAAAACAATCGTAGGGAGATTTGATGCAGCGAAGTAATTTTATGTCATCAGCAAACATTAGACAAATAGAACTTTTCATGGAATCAGGTTTATCATTTATTAGAAGTAAAGAAGCAAAGGACCCAAATGGCTCCCTTGTGGTACACCAGAAGTAACGTTAATAGCATCGGATAGTTTATTATTATACGTACATACCAGGCACGAGGCGTGACTTTTTCGGAAGCGAAAGCACACAACTTAAAACTCAAAAAATAAAAGTCCTTTAATTTAGAATTTATATCATACCGCTTTTTTGCGCCTAATAATATTATAAAGAGTAAAAAAAATGTATTTCCGCTAGCCGAAATAATTAATTTGAAACACTCTTTGCTATGCATTTGCAGGTACTCATGTCATAAGCATTAAGCAAAACGCCAAAGCAATCACAAACAAAACAATTCGCCGAAAAAAACTTAATCAGATCGAAAAAAAACACCAATCAATGCATTTCTTATGGATGAAACACTATATACGATTTGCATTCACACACACACAATCACAACACCGAAGATCCAAAGTATAAAACTAAAACTACCCCTTTTTCAATAGGAATGTGCAAAACTAAAGAAGTATTGAGTCGTTGCCTGCGACTCAATACTTCTTTAGTTTTGCTATTGAATTTTCATAATGAATTCACTCAACTCATTCTTCACACGTTGGGCAAACAGAAAGAAATCATCAGATTTTACTTTGAATTTTGGACGGAATTTGAGTTAAGAAGGTAAAATCAGAGAATGCCAAGCTGTTGCGCATTCTAGAGCAAAAACTCTCGTATAGTATTTTATAATGGAGAATGGAGTGATGTTACGCATTCTCAAATGGCTTGGCTTGGCGTATAATGGAAATTTGTGGGTTTGGTTAGATGATGTGCAGATTTAAGCGTTGTTCTTGTGAGTGATTTTATTAAAAGATAATAATCATTTCCCGTGATATGTAATACCTAATATTGGGAAATAATTAATTAATAAGAGATAATTTATTAATATTAGATATCAAGAAAATATAAATCGTTGACATACTATAATAATAGGTCAATGATGTAAATGTATTTAATGAAGGTATCTACAATTTGAATTTTCGAATATTAAAATTCTTTGCTATGAGCATTTTTTGAACTGTCTTACGGAAGCACTCATTCCACTCAATATATGGACGCTTCGTCACTGGTACATACTGAGTGCGACCAATTAAATATGATTCGAACCATTTTAATAAGTTCGAATGAAATCTAGCGCATGAAGTTTTTTGATTAAGATTGTGTGATTAACCTTATCAAAGGCTTTCGAAAAGTCGGTGTAAATGACATCACATTGATATCCATCCTCAAGATATCTAGTTACTTCATGGCATAAAATTGAAAGATTTGTTGTTGTCGACCTTCCAGAAACAAACCCAAGTTGGAATGGGGAAATAAGTCCTTTAACAATAAAAGATAACTTATCATAAACCAGTTTTTCGAATAATTTTGGAATAGTAGATAGTTTACTTATAGGACGATAATTATTGACGACTTGTTTAGGTCCAGATTTATGTATTGGAACAATAAAAGAAACTTTTCAATCATTTAGGAACTGGCCTGCGTTAAGAGATGCATTATAAAGCAGAGTTAAATGCTCTAATAGGGCATCTATGCATGCTTTAAGTAAGATTGGAGGAATACCATCGGGGCCAGGTGGTGTATCTGGATTCAGTTCAGAGCTTTTTTTAACATCGAAATAACTTAAGTTTAAAGAACCGATATTGACTTGATTTTCTAAAATTTTAGGGTAAACGTTTGCAGGGATGGATGATGGAGAATAAACCGACTGGAAAAATTTAGCAATCATGTTACAAACCGTTTTAAGATCACTAGATGTGGAATCCGAGTATTGCATGCAGTTAGGAATACCGTTCGAACACTTTTTGCTTTTACTAAAGGTCCAAAAACTTTTACTATTTTGCTTGAGATTAGATTCGGTGCGATAAAGAAAACCTTTATATAAAAACTTATTTAAAACATCGAATTCTTTTTGAAGGCTTAGGTAATTATTACGCAAACAAATATTATTATTGGACTTACGAAAAAGTTTGTAAGCTTTGTTTTTCTTATTTGATAAGTTTCTTAATCTATTATTGAACCAGACCGGTTTTGAGTTTGTCCGAATTTGAACTTTAGGAATATATAGATCTATAGCTTCTTGTAATTTACTGTACAGTAAATTATAGGCATCAGGTAGAGGATCATTTATAAAAATAGACCTCCAAGGAAAGGCATTTATAAAATTATTTATTGAATTTAAATCACCATTTTTGTAATCATATTTTGCTAATTCACTAATGGAAGGTTTAAAATATGAATAAGATTTAAAATTAATATAAAGCGCAAAATGATGAATTGTATTCAAAAATAATGGACAAATACTTTGATTTTTATTAGTAGAGAGTTCTCTATCTACGAAAACAAGATCAAGTATTCGATCTAAATTATTTCTGAATTTATAAATTTGAACAAGATCTAATTCAGCAAGGGAATCAATAACTAAGGATTCATGATCATTATTAACATTAAAAGGGATGAGTCATAGCTCATCAGGGTCGAGAATCCAATTTACATTGCATAGGTTAAAATCACCCAAAATAATTGAGTGTTGATTTGAATTTGAAGTATTTAAAACAAAACGAGTATTTTCAATATGTAAATTGTATAATTCAAGTGAGCTACGTGGTGGTATAAAGCTTAATATGATGAATATCTCTGTTAAGTTAAGCTTAATTTGAAAAGTGATCCGAAACAATTCTGGAGTTTTATTAATTCTAAAAGGAAATCAATTGGCGTTCCAACCTCGATGAACTTTAAAGGGGATAATTCTACTGATATTAATAAAACTCTTGAGCTTTTTGCTCAATTTTTTGAATCAGTTTACTCAACTTCACAAGAAAACTCTGTTTTTCTTTCAGATATTGCCCCTAAAGTGGATATTGGCTCAATACAGTTAGAGTTTTCTGACGTATTAAATGGTCTACAGCAGCGGTTCCCAAAGTGTGTTCCGCGGAACCCTGGGGTTCCGCGGGAGAGTTTTCAGGGTTCCACAAATTTCTAGAAGTATTTATAAACAGTAAACTACAAACGATAAAAGAAAAAAAATAAAACATTTCCACATTTTTTTTTGAAGTTTATATTTTTTAATCGAAGTGTGAACTTCAAGGTCATAAACTGTTTCATGAGTAAACACATCATTAATTGGGGAAAATGTGTGTTTTGATAAACAGGGTGTCCCGGACCTGAGTGGAAGTATTTAAGGGGGTGGTTCTTGGGGTTATTCTAAGAAAAAAATTGTATGAGGGGAAAGTTGTATCTCCCCTCCCTGAGGCAGGGGGGCAGTTTCTGAACCATTGACTTCAAATGCAAACAAAAAACATTAAAAATCAACGAAAACACATTTAATATAGCTTTATTTTTTTTATAGGTTATACTCCATTATTGCATTTGGTTTTTAAATCAAGTTGTTAAAGCGAATAGTTTTTGAGAAATTAAATTTCAAAGTTAAAATTAAAAAAAAAAATTGTAATTTTTTTTTCTTACGTCGCGTCGATATTTTTCAAAATTTTACATAATTAAGGGCTTTTTTTGTGTTCAATATTCTATGCCTTCATTATTTTTAGTCCATTACCGAAAACCAAATGTAAAAATCTTCCTTAGTTTTTGAGATATTAAGAAAAACACAAGGCACTTTTACCAAATAAGCCCGAAAAAATGAATTTATTCATGAATTATCCGTAATTTAACCCTTTTTTCGGGCTTTTTTGGTAAAAGTATCTTTTGTTTTTCCTTAATTTCTCAAAAACTAGGAAAGATTTTTTAAATTTGTTTTCGATAATGGACTAAAAAATAATAATAACACGAAATAAGCACTTAATTACGAAAAATTTTGAAAAATATCGACTTAAGAAAAAAAATCACATTTTTTTTTTAATTTTGACTTTGAAATTTTATTTCTCAAAAACTATTCGCTTAAACAACTTGATTTAAAAACCAAATGCAAGAATGAAATATTAAAAATTACAGCACATTATTAGATGTATTTTCGTTGATTTTTAATCTTTTTTTTTTTGCATTTTGAGTCAGGGAGAGGAGATACAAATTTCCCTTATACAATTTTTTTCTTAGAATAACCCCAAAAACCACCCCCTTAAATACTTCCACTCAGGTCCGGGACACCCTGTATGCATCAGCGGCGCAGCAGCAGCAATGGTGGGAAAGGTTAAAGGGGTTGTTTCAAAAAATAAAACATTGCTCCTAGAAGTACCTACCAGCAGTCATTGTATTTTCCACCGTTATGCACTTGTCATGAAAAAAATGCCAACTGATGTAAAAAAAAGTTCTCGGTGAAGCTGTGAAAATAGAAAATTTTGTAAAGAGTCGTCCTCTCCAATCGAGATTGTTTAAATTAGTGTGTGAAGATATGGGGAGGGCAGTCAGTACGAATTGCCTTTTCTTCATACTGAAATCCGATGGCTTTCCAGAATTAAAGCTTTATCCAGGTTATTTCAACTTTGTGATGAGTTGAATGTGTTCAAACTGGAAAAAAATATGTCTTCAACTGCAAACCTCTTTGATGTATTGCATGATGAGCAATGGATTACGAAATTAGCAGAAATTTTCGAGAAAATCAACGAAACTGCTACAGCCCTGCAGGAAAAATCAGTTACGGTATATTTTGCTAGACACAGACTGGTAGTTTTGAAAAGAAAAATTAATATTTGGCTAAGAACAATTTTGATTGTTTTCTAGTTTTACATGAATTCTTGCAAGAAAACATGCTTGAACTCAGAGCAAATATCAGCAATGTTATTGCTCTCCATTTGGTTAGTCTCGAGAGATCCATGCTGGATTACTTTTCAGGTGCAAATACTGATATTGAGTGGATACAAAATCCATTTCTAATGAAAACCAGCAAGCATATGAGACTGAGTGTACAGGAATACGAGTCCCTGCAAAGTTTGTATTTGATTCTGTATCATTAAACGAATTTTGGATTGGTACTAAGAATGAATTCCCTGAGCTTGCCAAGAAAGCTATATTAAATTTGCTACCTTTTCAGCATAAACTTACACGAAAACTAAACACATATCGATACTGGACGCTGCCCCAGATATGCAAATACAACTTTCGGACATATGTAGAAGCTAATTTTAAAACAATTATAAATAAAACAAAGAAACAGATTCATTCTTCACACTAAATAAAAAATTGATTTTGAAATGTGTTGTTTTTCATTTGTTGCTATTGTCTGGATGGGGTTCCAAAATATTTTTGGGCATTGTTTAGGGTTCCACAGCTTAAAAAGTTTGGGAACCGCTGGTCTACAGGATCTTGAGCCCAATCACATTCCTGGTGTCGATGGTATTCCTGCTATTGTCTTAAAAAAATGTTTTAATTCTATCTGCTTTCCATTGCTAATTATTTTTAACTTATCTTTATCGTCCGGATTATTTTTGGACGAATGGAAATCTTCTTTTCTGATCCCAATCTATAAGTCTGGGTCGAAAAACTATGTTGAAAATTATAGAGGCATTTGTAAGTTGTCCGCAATTCCCAAATTGCTTGAAAGTTTAGTAAAGAGCAAACTCGACTTTTTCGTAAAAGAACATATAAGTGACGCCCAACATGGGTTTATTTCGGGTATATCAACTGTCACATGTTTTTCCTCTTTCGTTATTAATTGCATTGAAAGTCAAAGTCAAGTTGATGCTATCTATACGGTACATGCAGCCAAACAACAGGCATACAAAGCGGCGCTGCGTAGAAGGACCAGAGCTGCTCGCGAGCTCTACGAGCAGAAGAGGAAAGAGGAACACAAGCTTCTCAGAAAGAAAAAGAAAGAGCATGAGAAGCGCGCGATCGAGGAATTAGAGGGATGCCACCGCAGGAATGAAGTTCGGAAGTTTTACCAAAAAGTAAAAAGAACCTCCCAAGGTTACAAACCCCGAAAAGGACGATCAGGGGAACATCGTGGTGGAAACGCAGTCGGTGCTGAGGATATGGAAAAATCATTTCTGCAAATTGTATAACGGCGATGACGAACCGAATTCCGCTACCATGCAAATTGCACCATTCAACCTGGACGACGTAGGCCAACAATTCCGTCCACCCGATCTTGACGAAGTGAGGATAGCCATATCTAAACTTAAGTCCAATAAAGCTGCTGGAGCTGATGGCCTTGCGGCTGAGCTATTCAAAGCGGCTGGCGATGAATTGGTTAGGAGTATGCACCAGCTCATCTGTAAAATATGGTCGGAAGAAAGCATGCCCGATGAATGGAACCTCAGTATTGTTTGCCCGATCCTCAAGAAAGGCGATCCTCTGGACTGCACCAACTACAGAGGCATCAGTCTTCTTAATATCGCCTACAAGATCTTCTCTGCCGTACTTTGTGAACGCCTGAAGCCATTCGTCAACAACCTGATAGGTCCATATCAGTGTGGCTTTAGGCCAGGGAAGTCCACCATCGACCAAATATTCGCACTACGGCAGATCTTGGAGAAAACCCAGGAGTTCCAAATCGATACCCACCACCTTTTTATCGATTTCAAGGCCGCGTATGACAGCATCTATAGAGACGAGCTATATAGAGCAATGTCTAGTTTTGGCATCCCTGCCAAACTCGTCCGTTTGTGCAGGATGACGATGGAGAATGCACGCTGCACCATCAAGGTCGGCAAAGACCTCACCGACACCTTTGATGTCAAAAAAGGTTTTAGGCAAGGCGACGCGCTGTCATGCGACTTCTTCAACATCGTTCTTGAAAGAATAGTGCAAAACTCTCACGTCAACACCAGAGGCACAATCTTTCAAAAGTCCGTCCAATTACTCGCTTACGCTGACGACATTGACATAATCGGACGAACAAAGCGTGATGTCAGTGGCGCTTTTGTGAGCATTGAGAAGGAAGCCAAGAAGATGGGTTTAACGGTGAATGAAAACAAAACAAAATATATGCTGTCCACAAGAAAGGACACCCAACACCGACGTCTCGGACAGAACGTCACTATAGACAGCTATAATTTTGAGGTAGTCAGAGACTTTGTCTACCTAGGATCCGCTATAAACTCAGCGAACGACACCAGCGCTGAGATCAAACGAAGAATTACTCTTGCCAATCGCTGTTTCTTTGGGCTAAGAAGGCAATTGAGAAGCAAAGCCCTCTCTCGAGCAACTAAACTGTCCCTGTATAAGACGCTTATCATCCCGGGCGTGATGTATGGTGCAGAGGCATGGACACTGCTAACAGTGGATGAGAACGCGTTAGGCTGTTTTGAGAGGAAAATTCTCCGGGTGATTTTTGGTCCCGTCTGCATAGATGGGGAATGGAGAAGAAGATACAACAACGAACTGTATGGGCTGTACAGCGACACCGACCTAGCCACAAAAGTGAAAAGCCAACGACTGAGATGGCTGGGTCATCTAGAGCGAATGGACACCAATGCTCCGGCCCGGAAAGTCTTTGAATCCAACCCCGTGGGACAACGCAGTAGAGGTGGACAGCGTAAAAGGTGGCGCACGCAAGTGGAAGAGGACCTCAACCAACTTGGCGTGCGAAACTGGAGACAGCTAGCTAGAAACCGAGCCGGCTGGAAGAAGCTTGTTGGTTGAGGCCCTGGTCCACCCCGGACTGTAGCGCCACCTTAAGTAATCTATACGGATTTTAGTAAGGCATTTGACTAAGCTTGAAAGTTTTGGGATTCACTCTAATCTCCTTCAGTGGATTTCATCTTTTTTAACTGATAGAGTCCAAAAGGTTAAACTTGACAAATCAAACCTCTAGATCCATTAGATGTACCTCAGGAGTTCCCCAGGGCAGTCATCTTGGTCCACTTTTATTTATAATCTTTATCGATGATATATGTAAAAACATAAAGTTCAGCCAATGTCTCATATACGCTGATGATCTTAAATTATTTTTAAAAGTAAATTCGATTTATGACTGCTTTAATCTCCAAATAGACCTCGATCATTTATCTTACTGGTGTATGGTAAACTGTCTTAAGCTTAACGTAAAGAAATGCTTCGCTATCTCTGTTTCAAGGAAACTTTCAACTTATGATTTTACGTAAAGAAATGCTTCGCTATCTCTGTTTCAAGGAAACTTTCAACTGATGATTTTATGTATTCTCTTGATAGTTCTCCTCTTCAGAGAACGACTACAGTAAAGGATTTGGGTGTCTCCTTTGATTCCAGTTTACATTTGTTCCGCACATTGATGCTATTGTTGCAATAGCAAACACAATGATTGGTTTCATCAAAAGAAACTCTACTGACTTTTCGGATCCCTATACACTCGTGTCTTTATATAACACATTAGTTAGATCATCATTTGAGTATGCTGATGTCATATGGAACCCTTGCCAACAAACGTTTTCGGATAGAATTGAGAAAGTTCAGAATCGTTTCACAAAATTTGTGTTTTTTAAAATGCGATGGAATTTTTGTCCAAATTCTCAAGCTCGATATAATCTTCTGGGTTTGAAATCTCTCAAATCTCGAAGAACTATTCACGATATAGTGTTTGTGCGAGATCTTTTATGTTACCATATAAAGTGCCCTAACCTTTTATCGTTAATTTGTATTTATGCCCCGATTAGACCATTGAGAGAAAGATACCTTCTTTTTCAGCCTAAACATAGGACAAATTATGGTATGAATGAACCAATCTCAAGGTCAATTAGGGAGTTCAATGAAGTAATTAGTCATATTGACATAGCATGGCCAAGAAATAAATTTAAAAATGATTTAAATTATTTATTATTAATTAGGGAGTTCAATGAAGTAATTAGTCATATTGACATAGCATGGCCAAGAAATAAATTTAAAAATGATTTAAATTATTTATTTTTAAGATAGTAAGCAGACATTGTAAATTATTTATATTTTTGTATGTACCTATGTATTGATCTTTTTTGAATCTGTTGAGTCTGAAGCTCGTAGATTAAATAAATAAATAAATAAATAAGTTGTTGATAGAAACACATACAGCAAGTTGATCAACGTCTAATTGAGATGAGCAAGACGGTAAGTTTATTTCTCGAGATGAAAAAGACGAACCCACAACAATCAAAACACCTCCTCCTCTTGACTGTTTCGTTTTCATCACACTGCGATCTTTACGAAAAACCGAGAATTAATTTTCATTGAACAGTTCGAATTTAAATAATTATCGTTAAGCCAGGTAATAATGTTGTATTGACTAAACACTATCTAAAACTCTATTACAAGCATCGTGTGTTTATTCAATATTTATGTAGTAAACATTTAAAAAACTGCAAGCAATTAAAAAAAAAACATAAACATCTGCAAGTTATCCGATGGCTACAAGCAACGTGTATTCAGTCTATATTTTAGTATAGAAACTCACCATTCTATCCAAATAAAAAACGGTTACTCTTATTACAGCGAATAATGCAATGAGTATAAGCAACGTGTATCCATTCAATATGAAGAAGTTATAGATTTTTTTTTTATTAATATGAATTTTGAAAAGTTCACAAATATTATTACACAAATCAATATGACATGGCTTTGCCGTTTGCCTGATTGACAAAGGTTATTAAAAACAACAAAATTATAGATAATATTAATAAAAGTTTTTTTTACAATTAGATCTAAGTTTCTCGAAAAGATTTATTTAATTTCAATTATTATTTTACTCGTTTTTGCTAAAAGTTTCCTGATAGTATTTGTTGTCTGTACGCAAGAGCAATTTTGCAAAATTGAAATATTTTTGGTACATCCACCGCATTCAAAAGCTCGATAATTTGATCATTTGATAGGTAATCATTTCCTAGGATATTTCGTCTTATCTCCCTCAGAACTGGACATCTTCCAACAAAATGGAAGGTGTCTTCCCGTTCCTTCAAATTGCATATGCCACATATTATTGGTAGATCTGGTCTATGTGGTATGTAGTACAGGCGAAGCAGTTCTCCTCTCAAACGGAATATGGTGGAAATTTCTTCAATACTACATGAATCTCGGAAATAGTTATTAAAGAGTAGATTGTGTTTAAGTTGGCTGTAGATCTCCCTATGTAATGATCCCGATGCTTCTTCTAAGAACCTCATTCTAAACTGATCATCCATCCGTTCTATTAACTCATACATTGTTGGTTTCCAGCTTCCAACCTCCTCTATATTCAAGTTCAGACTTATACCGCTTTCAGGAGCTAGATCCAACCATTCACTAAACCATCCCGTTTGGCTTCGGATTGCTTGCAGGGCTATTTTCTTCGGTAGCCGATGATTGGGCATTTTTAAAATCCTTATTATATAGTCAATGTGCAGTTTCAATATTTTGATGAAAAGAGGTGACAGACCAGTTTCTAACATTATCATATAGTTGGGTGAGTTCGGTGGTAGGCGAAAGCATCTTTTTACGTAGAACCTCAGAAGTTTTTCTACAGTGTCATATCTTCTGACTCCCCATATCTGCGCAGCATAGAATAAAATAGACTCTGATACAGCCTCGAAAACTCTAAACTTACTGCTATGAGCGATATATTTATTGTTAAAACAATTTCTCCAAGCCACATTGATTGCGATCTTAGATTTCTGCAGATTTTCCTGGAGATGCTTTTCCATATTCAGATTCCTAGTTATACATATATACAACCAAATATTTGTATTCTTTTACAACTTCTACACTTTCTTGGTTGAAGTACCATTTTTCATTTGTGGATGGTGTACCTCCACCATTTTTGAAAACCATTACTTTTGATTTGCTTATGTTGACAGTCAGATTCCATTGTGTACAGTATTCAAACAGTTTGTTCATCATAAGCTGTAAAGATTCAGATGAGTAGGCCATAATAACTATGTCATCCGCAAACAAAAGAGCTATACCTAATTAAAATTCCTACATACTCGATGCCTCCGGGCAGAAAGTCGGTTAAGTCATCTATAAACAGCGCAAACAGACTAGGACTGAGAGCAAACCCTTGTCTTACTTCGTTTGAGTTTGGAACCATTCGGATATAGATATTGCTTCTCCGTTCCAAACCGATGCTCTTGTAGCGCCATACAGATTTTGAATCAAGCTTCCGAATTTGAGAGACATACCTTTTCCATATAACTTGTACCATAGTAATCCGCGGACTTCTGTATCAAAAGCAGCCTTCAGGTCTTCAAAAAAAGCATAAAGTTTTTTATTCCGCGAGAGAAATGAATCGGCAACGGACTTCAGCACGAAAATATGATCTATTGTAGAATATCCTGCTCTGAAGCCCGCCTGAGTTTCCTTTAGTAAATTGTTAGACGATATCCATTCATTTAGGCGTTTTAACATTACTACCGTAAAAAATTTTTAACTCGAATTCAGAAATGAAATGCCCCTTTAGTTAGCCGGGTCTGATGTATCCCCTTTTTTATAAATTGGAAAAATAAGCGCCTCTTGAAACTGTCGAGGTATAATTCCATTCTCAAATATTTTGTTAAATTCTGAAGTGAGTGTTTTGCTTAAATTCCATGTGCCGTATTTATAAAACTCCGCTGGTATCCTGTCTGAGCCCGCAGCTTTACCATCCTTCAAGTTACTTATAGCTTCCATCACTTCCATGTGGGTTATCGGTTCATCCAAAATATCATTGTGAAACCCAGGTGTAGCATGTTGCAATGCCAAGTTATTACTAGATATTGGACTTCCCTCTTAAAGTACTTGAGAGTGCTAGGACGCCATATGGCCCTAGGCTCAATGATAAGAAAATCCCTATGCACACCTCCGCGTGGTAGAGGGCGGGTAACGCTAACGTGCAGGGGGACCGAATGGATGCCGGGATAAGCAGACAACCCAGCTTTGCTGGTCAGGGCACAAACTTGTCCTTGGGATGGTTAAAAGCCCCCTTAAGACGAATGAACTGCAGGCAGCGGTCAACGGCATGATAGTCTGGTGGCGGAGGAGCTTTTTTTCGTAACCCAAATTGGGCGGCTACAAAAGGCGTCTGTTTTCCCATAGTGGGCGGCCTCGAGCAGTTATGTGTTTGACCATACAAAAGGCGGGTGTGCCTGTCAAATCTGAGCTTATGTATGTTATTAATCATATCTCGAAAAACACCATGGTGGAAGGATATATGCAAATACATAAACTATGACAACAAATGGAAATGAGTCCCCAAGAGGTAATCTTTTTATGGAAAATCCTTCTGCAGCTTCGGTTGCAGTAAACCGCACATCGGATTTGGGGGTGCGGCATCTTTCATGTACGAGCGTCAATCAAGACGCCATAATAATAAATGAATCGTTGACAAATAGAAGAAATCTTTCAAGAAGCGCAAATGTTACTTTTGGCTACCGCATACGTACGAAAATCGGAGCATGGAACGTTCGATCCTTGTACAGCGATGGTAGATACGAGCAAGTTGAGCGTGAAATGCTTCGCCTAAAGATCAGTATCCTGGGCATAAGCGAAACTAAGTGAAGAGGTAGAGTTGAATACAAATCAGACACTGGACAGACAAGAATGCTGTATTCCGGGGAAGATGAAAGAGAGGGCGGCCAAAGACTGCATGGTGTCGGAATTATGTTGAACGAAGATGCGAGGCGTAGTTTGATCTCCTGGGCGCCCATTTCTGCGAGATTAATGACTGCAAGGTTTCGTTCAAAAATTCGTAACGTCACAATTATTCAGTGCTACGCCCCCACAAATGAAGCGACCGAGGAAGACAAAACCGCGTTCTACACTCATCTTAACTCGGTTTACAGTAGTGTTCCGAGAGCCGACATCATAGTCGTTATGGGAAACCTCAATGCCCAAGTAGGTTCCGTAGCAGCAGACCGTGAAGGATGGAGACGTTTTGTTGACGCCCTATGCCCTAGCCGGGGTTACAGGACACGATGATGATGATGATGGACTTAGAAGTTTTTGAAAGTGTAACTGCAAAGTTTTTGGACTAAAGTCATTGCTTAGCACGTCCCTTCTGCCATTGAATTTTCGGGCTAAGCTCCAAAAATTGGTAGCGTTTCGAGTGCACGCTAGCTTCAAAGCTTCCGATTCGTGGAATGCCTTCTTTTTTTGCTTACAAATATTTTTGAATTTTGCGCTTGCTTCAATATAAAGTTGCCTAGTTCGGTAATCACTAGATTTACGGAATGTTCTTAGCCAAGCGTAAGATATTTTCCTCGCCTTCATGCACTCTTCGTCAAACCATGGTTCTTTATACGGTATTTTTCCTTTATGACTACTACTAGGATTTGCACGCTTTATTATTTCTTCAATCTGCTCCAGGTCCTTTACTTCACTGTCTTTTAACATATTACTTAGTTGGTTATTATACCTATCTACATTGTCATGTTTCCACACTAATTTGGGAAGAAGCATTTAGTCCACGATTTCGTCGTTTATGATCTCCATATAATCGAAAGTTACAACAATGGGCATATGGTCTGAATAGGGTACATCTAATACTTCAAAGTTTGAAACATAATTATTCCATTCTCCTGACACGAAACTGTAGTCAATGACTGAGGATCCTTGACATCCTACAAACGTAAATTCACCCAACGGATCACCTTCACTGGTCCCATTCTGCAATCTTAATCCAAAAGCGTCACATAGTTCCATTATTTTACTACCCCTCACATTGCTTGTTACATCTTTAGAATGTCTATCAAATCCTGCTAATACATTTTCCGCTCCTTCTTTTGCACCGACTCTAGCATTTAAATCGCCTATTAACAACGTATTGGAGCTGTCTCCGTACATCATTATCTCATTGAGTCAGTGGCGTAGCGTGGGTGGGGCGGGGGGGCGGCCCGCCCCGGGCGGCACTTACTGGGGAAATTTGGTGGAAATTTTAATTTTTTTAAATTAATAATTAAATTTTACTGTGAAATTTCGGCGCTCTTAGAAAATTATTCATGTCTATTATTGAAGCTACTCGATCAGTAATGCTTTACATCAGATTTCAATAAGTGAATCTCCCGATCGTTATCCGTTCAATGTGCTAAACCACCTTGCTTCCGCTCCCATTGTAAATTCCGTAATAAGCATGATTAATTAATTTTGCCCTTCCCAAAATATATCCGGGGCGGTATTGAAATCAAAAATCATGTCACCAAGCAAAAATTATTATCAAAATCATTTAAACAATAGAAAGAATAATATTGAATATTTGAATGCAACATCAACAACTTGAGTGGTAGCAAACTCAAGTTCAGCATTTATATCATGCAAACAAATTTGGAGCCTTCCGGCAAGTATGTATGATGTGATCGGAACCAATCGGAACCCGGACCAGAATAAACCATAGCCAAACTTAATTGTTAAAATACTTTAATAGGATTGATATTTAAAGTTCCATAAAAAAGAAATTTAACTATTACGTTTCACGCTTGGTTATGTTATGACGAGTGTTTCTGGCTTGGATATGGCAAGTTTTGGTTCTCATCGATTTATCTTACAAGAAACCTTTTCAATAGAAAGAAATATTTGTATTAATATGTTTTCTTATGAAAGCTAATGGACTCTTTTATGTAAAGAGAGAATTTGTCAAGCCATACACTGTCAAATTCCATCAAAGGATGGCTAAGATGTCGTCGGATTAAAAAACCCTAAGGTTAAGTGCTACTATCGGTTCAAGAAATTTATTGAATGAAAACCAGAGTGAAGAAGTCCACAAATAGAACTAAATATTTTAACTTTAAATTGGGGACTCCCAATGGTAGCACATTGAAAACTTTTGTGAACACAGCCCTTTCATTTAAATTACTCGCCAGACGGACAACTCATCAAACATTTTGACCATAGCACTTTTAAGATTGTGAGATGAAGTGAGAAAATAGTATACGTGAAAGGCGGATAAAAAACACAAACAAACACGAGGAAACTGCTCTTCCTTTTACTTTCTGAAACATTATGCCGTCTTACCAAAATAAAATAACGGGAAAAAACTTCGTTTGAACTTTGCTTTTCTGTAAAGATTCCTACCTACTCGAAATGTAGTAATCGGAAATTGTTCATGTGAAAAGTTTGAAATTTTTTAAAGTTCTTATGCTATTATATACACATCATATACATCCACAGTACACAAATCTAAGGTATTATACTGCGCAGGTTGTCAGTCGGAAATAAAAAATGGCTGTGAACGTGAGGAAGAAACCACACGTAAAAGCAACAACAAATTAAAATTGAAGATGTCAGAAATAAAAACGGCTGGGAGTGTGATGACTTAAATACACGTAAAAACAACAACAAATACTGACACAAAATAGCTTTTTATGGCCTTTAATCCTACAAATTGGCGTTTCGTTCGGCTTACTCACTTGAACTCATCAGTGACATAGTGAGGGCTTTGTCATACGCAATTTGTATTAAGTTCAGTTCAACTTACATGAATTTTTCAACGAAAATTCACTGTAAGCTATATCCAACAAGATTAGAATTCCTAATCATTAAGCTGGAAGTTTTTTTTTGCCCGGGGCCAGGCATAGTTTCTATATAAGAAGGTCTTATAATACAAATTCTATATACTACTGAAATAAATCAGCCAAGTAGAAGACTTAGCATTAAGGATTGGACTTGTTGAATTATTGATTCAAAATAGCTTTTTATGGCCTTTAGTCCTACAAATTGGCGTTTCGTTCGGCTTACTCACTTGAACTCATCAGTGACATAGTGAGGGCTTTGTCATACGCAATTTGTATTACGTTCAGTTCAACTTACATGAATTTTTCAACGAAAATTCACTGTATACTATATCCAACAAGATTAGAATTCCTAATCATTAAGCTGGAAGTTTTTTTTGCCCGGGGCCAGGCATAGTTTCTATATAAGAAGGTTTTATAATACAAATTCTATATACTACTGAAATAAATCAGCCAAGTAGAAGACTTAGCATTAAGGATTGGACTTGTTGAATTATTGATTCAAAATAGCTTTTTATGGCCTTTATTCCTACAAATTGGCGTTTCGTTCGGCTTACTCACTTGAACTCATCAGTGACATAGTGAGGGCTTTGTCATACGCAATTTGTATTAAGTTCAGTTCAACTTACATGAATTTTTCAACGAAAATCCACTGTAAACTATATCCAACAAGATTAGAATTCCTAATCATTAAGCTGGAAGTTTTTTTTGCCCGGGGCCAGGCATAGTTTCTATATAAGAAGGTTTTATAATACAAATTCTATATACTACTGAAATAAATCAGCCAAGTAGAAGACTTAGCATTAAGGATTGGACTTGTTGAATTATTGATTCAAAATAGCTTTTTATGGCCTTTAGTCCTACAAATTGGCGTTTCGTTCGGCTTACTCACTTGAACTCATCAGTGACATAGTGAGGGCTTTGTCATACGCAATTTGTATTAAGTTCAGTTCAACTTACATGAATTTTTCAACGAAAATTCACTGTAAACTATATCCAACAAGATTAGAATTCCTAATCATTAAGCTGGAAGTTTTTTTTTTGCCCGGGGCCAGGCATAGTTTCTATATAAGAAGGTTTTATAATACAAATTCATCTGCCCATTGTTACGTCGGTTGAATTTACAAGTCACTTGGAGCAGAATCCTCAAAACTCAATCAATAGACTTAAATGGAAGGATAGTTTTATAAGTCAATACAAACAAAGACTGGATTGTTGCCTACAAAATGACGTGAACACACAAGGGTTGAGTGTAGAAGAACACTTGAAGTTCTTACAGCAAATCATTAAGGATGCTGCTCCAAATAGGCGTAGGAAATCTGATTGTAAGAAATATAATGATTGGTTTGACTCTGAATGTCGAAATTTAAGGAAAAAATGCTTTAATTTTCTAAATCAACTGAGGCGTACTGACGATCCAACTACGAGAGTTCAATACATTCAAGAAAACAAAAAATACAAACTCTTATGTATAAGGAAAAAAAATGAATACTTTAACGCACTTGCCTCTACATTAGAGAACACTAAAGATTCTAAGTCGTTTTGGAAAACTGTTAAAATTATTGGAGGTCTCAAAACCGAATCGACTGTTATGGTACCAATCAACGCCCTACAATCACATTTTGAACGTCTTATGAATGAGGATACCAATCATATTTCATATTTATATGCTCTTCAGAATATAGGTGATGTGGAACTGGACCGCCCAATTACTCACGAGGAACTCTCTATTGCTCTTATCTCGATTAAAAATGGGAAAGCACCAGGAACGGATGGAATTCCAGCTGAGTTTTATAAATTTTCTTCATATGAATTTCAAATCCATTTAACTCGGCTCTTCAACAAAATTTATGATAATAGTGCAATACCTGAGGACTTTAGAAAAGCAATAGTGTTTCCTATCTTCAAGAAAGGAGACGTTTCCTTACCCGAAAATTATAGAGGAATCTCCTTTTTAAACTCCTGTAGAAAAATCTTTGCCCATATCATGTATGCAAGGCTTATGCATTGGATTGAAGATGGGGAGCATCTTAGTATTTTTCAAGCTGGGTTTCGTGTTGGGTACTCAACCTCCGATCAAATATTTGTTTTGAAAAGTATAGCCCAGCATTTTATTGACAACAAGAAGAGATTATACTGCTTTTTTGTCGACTTTAAGGCTGCCTTCGATACCATAAATAGAAATAGTTTGGTTTATAAATTAGCATCGATGGGCTTATCACTAAAGTTCATTCAGGTATATTCACACCTACTATCAGACACTACTGCATCCGTCTTTCACGTCTCAGGAAGTACTAGCTCTTTCAACACCTCCACAGGAGTTCCTCAGGGTTGCATCTTGAGCCCAGTAATGTTTTCACTGTTTATTGATGACATCACAAAAATTCTACCAGGGGGAGTTTTCTTTGCAGGTACTCAAATAAAAGTGCTACTTTATGCTGATGATCTCGTTATTCTAGCTGAAAACCCAGTTACCCTCCAACTTATGATGAACAAGCTTGCAGAATACTGTAACCTGTGGGATCTACAGATTAACATAACTAAGTCTAAGATAATGGTTTTTGAGCGGTGTAGAGGAAGGAGAAGAGATGTGGAGAGGTGGACTTTGAATAATGATTTCGTTGAAAAAGTTGATGAATACAAATATCTAGGAGTCACTTTCACATCAAACTTACGATGGGAGAAACACCTTAAATCCAAATGTTCGGCAGCAAAAGTCACTATAAATACAATGTGGAAAAATTTTTATTGCAAGCAAAACATCTGCACATCTGCAAAGTACAAAGTATTTAACGCCACGATCAATACCTGCTTATGTTATGGAAGTGAAATATTTGACTGCTCTTATGTAGATGAGTTTGAAAAAATACAACGATACTTTTTTAAACGCATGTTTAAACTGCCAAATGCAACCCCGACTTATGCTATCCACGTGGAGAGTGGTGTGTCTAGCATATTTCTAAGGAATCTAAAGGAAAACTCCGATTACATTCTAAAGACAATTCAGAGACAAAGCTCCTGCCTACAAAGAAAAGTGATGATCTCTCTCCTTAGAACCTCTTCAGGAATTTTTGAGAGTTGGATACAATTAGCTAGGGATTACAATCTGACTTTAAATCTGAGTGATAACTTTGAAGAATGGCGGGATACCTTTAGTAACTTAATAGCGGAAGTTGATACCAAGATGAATGAGCTTAATCTTAATGCAGCGGCGTCGTCAACAACGAGAAGGACGTACAGGAATTTGAACCATAAACTCGGACCAAATAACTACTTCTCAGATAAGTTAAGTTTAGACAAAATAAGTATTATTTTCCGTATCAGAACCGAAATTGTTAACCTTAACTTTATCCCCTATAGAGAAGATCTACCTCAAACATGCAACCTCTGTAACCTCGGAGAACGTGAAGATGTAATCCACTTCTTGGCCAGATGTCCAATTTTACAGGAGTTAAGAAGACTTTACTTTGGTAAAAGCACTCTTACCCTTACCGAAGCTTATGATATACTGAACGGTGTGAAGGGATGGGAATGTTTAGTGCAGTACTGCAATCAGGCTTTTGCATACAGAAATAGCTTACCATGATTTCTGATATTTTTAAATTGTATCTCTATTTATTATCGCATCAATACGTTAATAGTTGATAGCATTTGCGTCATCAACGGGCGAAAAGGGGCGCTCGGTGTGAATTTAACCCCCACCGCCTCGAGTGAACTAAATCTCACTTGTGCGAATTGCTTATCAATTGCTGTATGTATACAAATGTATGCTATGTTTTTATGTTTTTGTTTTAATTTTTATATTTTGTAATGCTATTGTTATAACCTTTCCAACAATTTGATTTCAATTTTTAAATATTATGTATATATTATGTACCATGATCACTCTGGCAGACGGCGAATTATGCCATGCCATAATTTATTGTAAACATTATAAATGCAATAAACCTAAATCTAAATCTAAATCTAAATCTAATACAAATTCTATATACTACTGAAATAAATCAGCCAAGTAGAAGACTTAGCATTAAGGATTGGACTTGTTGAATTATTGATTCAAAATAGCATTTTATGGCCTTTAGTCCTACAAATTGGCGTTTCGTTCGGCTTACTCACTTGAACTCATCAGTGACATAGTGAGGGCTTTGTCATACGCAATTTGTATTAAGTTCAGTTCTACTTGGCTGATTTATTTCAGTAGTATATAGAATTTGTATTATAAAACCTTCTTATATACAAATACTGACATTCCACACACATTTTGATAAATGCGCAGAGGAAACAAAAATCAAAACTCTTATGATATTACCTTTAATATGTGTACTGTGATATACATCCACGTAGTCTAATCAAAATTCTGATTCTCAAAGTGTTTGATTTTTTAAAAGGTTTTGAATAAAGAAAAAGTTTATTATCATGAAGCTTTCTCCTTTTCCTGATACCTATAAAAATGTTTGTTTATGGGTCATTTATCATTTCTTTGTTCGACGTCCTCGAAGTAAGAGTTTTCGAGTGCAATTTGCGGACACAGCATTTCAAACATTTTATTTTTATTTATTTTAAAATTTGTGCACTAGTCAAGAATTTGACACCAAAACGATATACCAATAGTTTTATAACAATAATAATGATATGTAGGTATTTATTCTTTGACTAGTTATGAGTTATTGTTATGGCGAACTAGCAAATTACACTAGAAGTATTTTTTTGTTTGTTTATTCTATTCTTATTTTTATTCTTTGAGAACTTGAGATATGCGCCTCGTTTTTCACCACATTTAGCCATTTATTAAAAGCCACAATATAAAAAAAGAATAATTACCTATAGTGGGGCGGCTTAGCTATTCAATTGTGCACTTTGTGATAAAAGCAAATAATTTTAATCATTGTTGGCACATTATAAATGAATGATTTTAAGATATTGGGCCACTTCGTATTTCCACCCATTTAGGTGGGCGGGGCAATTTTGTTTTGAAAATGACTTGAAATGGAAAAAAAATTATAAAAAAATAACGACAACACTTACAATATTTTGCTATATCTTTTTTGAAAGCCAAAACGCCATTCTTAAATTCTGTTTTTAAATTAAGGTATTTGAATAAATAGTTTTCGAAAAAATAATTTTCAAACTCAAAGTTTTGAAAAAAAAATGTTGAAAAAAATATGTATACTGATTTTTTTTTAACTTTGCGTAGTTATATAAAAATTAAATTTTTATTTTTTAATGCTCCTATCAATTCTGGGTCGAATTTTGAAAACCAATTTCTTTTAAGGCCCTTAGTTTTTGAAAAAAATTGAAAATTATAAAAACCATTTTTTTCGTAGACAAACTTTTTTTTTGAGTATTTGTCTAATTCATAACGTAATTTTTTTTATCAAAAACACCCTGAATTTGTACCTATTGACAAAAACAACAATATAGACCAAATCCCCTCCCTCGTTAAAAAAAAATATATATTAAAGAGTAGGAAACCTCATATGACAATTCTTTTTATTTAATGACTTAACGCAAATAAGAAATAGAAAGCAAAAATTCAATTTAAAGACACTTTGTTACAAGTTAGGTTAAAACATGCTAAATTATAATACATAATCCACTAAAAATAATATATTGTAAGACCGGCTTATACTCGAAATTTATAAATAATACATATAATGTGCATACATGTTAATACTTGTGTACAAGTTTGGGAAACCTTATCGAAATTCTACCCTGCCACAGGCATGTTTTTTAATCAATTTTCTTCATATTAAACAATATGGTGAAGGTGGTATTCATTGGTGTCCTCTGGTCAAAGAACAGAAACCAAGAACAAAACAGATCAGTAGATGAAAACCTTCATTGACCTTGAATTTGCATGTGGCAAATAAGTTTGCCCACAGGCTGAAAACTTTAAAACAGTGAGATGAGTTGTTCTTGTACCTTTTCGCAGAACCGTACCATGAGAGAGAGTTGGGGTTTGTGCAACTAATTTGTACCTCATGTAAGTAGAAGGCTCAACATTACTTCTCAAAACGCAAGCGAGACAGTGCAGTTGGTTTGGGTTTATTTGCACATTAGTGTCGATTTTTGTCGTTATGGTCAAACGTACAAATGAACGAACTTAATCTTTCCTCCTTAATGAATATCGCTGAAACGCTGACCAAATATCGCTTTCATGGCTTTAAGCCTTCAGCGTTCCTAAGTTTGATAAGCTTTCTTGAATCATGAGTAACCACACATGTAGTCAAAGATACAAGAAGAGCAATTTCCCCAAACGGCTTGTAAAAATGTAGCCACTTTGTCAAATTAAAAAAGTCCCTATTATGTCCAATGGTACACACGGATACTGAGCTCTTCGGAGATCACATTTTTCGTGGACAGCCAAGCTGCTATCAAAGCAATAGCCAGTGAGATTATAAGATCCAAGACAGTAGAAAAATACCGAGAAATACCGAATAATATTTGAAACAATAACCAAGTCAAACTTTGCTGGGTTCCTGGCCATAACAATAAAGAAAGGAATAGAAGATGAACTGGCAAGGAAAGGGTCGGTATCAAATAGAAATAGAAGTAGCCAATTAGAAAAGGGACCAGACGTCTTAATCGGCGTGATTAAAAGTAGAATAGACCTAATAACGAAAGGGCAAATCAATAACTCCTGGATGTTCAGGAACTAGTGCGTTATCTCTAGAAGTTTAAGGCCTAGAATTAATGAAAAGAAAACTCAGTATATTTTATCGCTGAGTAAAAAGAATATTAGAATCTTGATAGATGTACTAACGGGTCATTGCGCCATTCATTGGCACAATGGCCACCAGACTGAGTGTTTTCACATCCAATTTCCAACCATTACCAACCATTAAACACCTACTTTGCGACTGTTCAAACCTCTAAACAAATCGCCTCCATTACTTTGGAAACAGGGTTGTTGGAGAACAGGACTATCTAGTGCATGTCTGAATGGCAAACAGGAAAGTTCATAGAAAGCACAGGCTGGTTCGCAAACGAACCAGTCTGTGTGAACCAATAGCTTTTTTAAGGGGATCACAATGGAGCAATAGGCTCCCTTGTTCGCAACATCCTCTGTGCACGCCCCTCCTTACCTAACCTAACACAATTTGATCATCAAATGATCGTCAAATATAAAATCGTCCTTCTTGCACAAAATCAGTTTGATCAACGTCAGTCAATTTACTTGCAAACGCATTTGACGTTAGCAAACACGCTCTCTGGCTTTTATATATTTTGTACGTCAACTCGATTTTTTTACTGCACAGCTGCACCGCAGATGATGTTTTCGAACATGTGACTTTAGCAAGCTGCATTATCGAACACAATGCTAATACAGTAAAGTTTGTATTTGCGTTTTCGAACAGAAGACTTTTGCAGTTTACGTTTAAGAACATTCTGCAAATGCATTTTTGACGCAGTTGACGGTTTCTAAAACGGCCTATGTCTGGTTGAAAATCTCGAAGTTCAACGTGTTACTCTTTTTTTCGGGGAAAACACCACTGAACAGCAATATGTGGTTATTGCGCCGATCCCGGCTGTGCTCATTGACCAAAGGGCACCGATGAATACGACCTTCACGATATTGTTTAATATGAAGATAATTGATTAAAAAACATTCCTGTGGCAGGGTAGAATTTCGATAAGGTTTCGCAAACTTGTACACAAGTGTTAACATGTATGCACATTATGTATTATTTATAAATTTCTAGTATAAGCCGGTCTTACAATATATTATTTTTAGTGGATTATGTATTATAATTTAGCATGTTTTAACCTAACTTGTAACAGAGTGTCTTTAAATTGAATTTTTGCTTTCTATTTCTTATTTGCGTTCAGTCATTAAATAAAAAGAATTGTCATATGAGGTTTCCTACTCTTTAATATATATTTTTTTTTTAACGAGGGAGGGGATTTGGTCTATATTGTTGTTTTTGTCAATAGGTACAAATTCAGGGTGTTTTTGATAAAAAATTACGTTATGAATTAGACAAATACTCAAAAAAAAAAGTTTGTCTACGAAAAAAAATGGTTTTATAATTTTCAATTTTTTTCAAAAACTAAGGGACTAAAAAGAAATTGGTTTTCAAAATTCGACCCAGAATTGATAGGAGCATTGAAAAATAAAAATTTAATTTTTATATAACTACGCAAAGCTAAAAATAAATCAGTATACATATTTTTTTTTCAAAACTTTGAGTTTGAAAATTATTTTTTCGAAAACTATTTACTCAAATACATTAATTTAAAAACAGAATTTAAGAATGGCGTTTTGGCTTTCAAAAAAGATATAGCAAAATATTGTAAGTGTTGTCGTTATTTTTTTATAGTTTTTTTCTATTTCAAGTCATTTTCAAAACAAAATTGCCCCGCCCACCTAAATGGGTGGAGACACGAAGTGGCCCAACATCTTAAAATCATTCTTTTATAATGTGCCAACAATGATTAAAATTATTTGCTTTTATCACAAAGTGCACAATCATGCTTCATATGGGCGCTAAGCCGCCTCACTACTACTTTGTTTTGAATCAAGATGACTTTTATTTTAATGGCTAAAAATATATACATACATATTTTCCTAAATGAATTGTAAAGGCTTTCGTTCAAGTTATATACAAACTGTATCCAAAATTACATAATTTATATCGACTATTTCACCAACACTGTTAGGATATAAAAATTAAATTTTATTTTCAACCATCTATGTATCTTTACTTAAAAAAATGTGTAATAATAATGTTTTTTCTGACTGACATTCAAAAATAATGATATGTTCTCGTATACATATGTGACAATAATAAATTTAACTTTGCATGAAAAGTTTTGTAGCATTTTTATGTCTATGTATATACATATGTAATTTGTATTTTTTATTTGTTTTGAATTTGTTTGTTTTGAATAAACTTTGGGGGGCGGCAAAATTAGACACCGCCCCGGGCGGCAAAAACCCACGCTACGCCACTGCATTGAGTTTTTCAAAGTCGCTTTCCCAGTTATTGCAGCTGAGATATGTTGGTAGTATGCGAAACTTTTTATTTTCAAGCTTTACTCTAAACAAAGCTCGTATCTCCAATACATTGAAATTTACATTTTTTAAATCTTTTTTGTACCCAAAGTAACACCCTCCACTAGCTCTTCCTCTTGTATGTGTTCTTACAGCTGGGATTATTTTCAGTTTATAGTTTGCAAAACTATTTTGATAGTTAATAAAATTGGTCTCCTCAAGATAAGTTTCATATAAAAAAAATAAATCATATTGATTGACAAATTTAAAAAAAATCATTAAAAGGGGACTTATTGCTTAACCCTGCAATATTATACGATAAAATTTTACATGGTTTTACATTTAAATTAATATTTTTACTATAATAAGGTCAGACGGCATTACCATTAAATATTTTGTTCTGTTTCCGCAACACTCGTCGCAGCGGCGCAACTCTCATCAAACATCAGCCTTGTGTGTCCAAGATTGTATTTCTGAACGCGTCCTAGCATGCTGTCATCAACTAGTTGTGTCAACAATGACATCCCGCACTCGCCGTCACATTTCAGATTGTTGTTTCGATCATAATAAAATGATTTCTCACCAATTATTAATGATTGACAGCGTATTTCGGTTTTTAGCATTTTATTTTTCGCAAAAAAATCATTTTTGAGCTTGTACAAAAGCCTTCTCCTGGTTCGCGATGCAGTCGGGTAATCCTTGTGTAGTGATACACCAGTGTTTCGGAGTTGGCCTTTTGCTTTCAGCACACGACCAACATCTTCCTTATGCCTTAAACAGATGTGCAGCAAGTCTGCACGCATCGCTGCGAGTAAAGGTAGAACTAGAATAGGCGGAAGCTGTCGGAAGCTTATGTCAAAACCGACCGAAAAGTAGCTTTCCAAAACGTCAATTTCACAAGTGACCCATAATGAACTTCAGTGGTTGGAAGTGAAAAAAATAAATAAATAATTGTTTATTCAATATTTATTTTCTCATACTTATTCACAGCACAAAGTGATATGCTTTTATTTATTTATTTTGCGAAACCACTAAAATTCGATGTGATATAAATTAATTAAAAGAAAATTGATTTGACTTCACTCATTCATTCATCAAACATAAAATAAAAAGTTGAAAACTATGCACCAAGCGCCAAGTTCTTGGTAGTTTGCTTCCACCATTTTGATTTTGCATTCGCCCACTTACGAAAGAGCGGTCGTTGAGCGCTCTCACGTCCGACGGCAAAAGTTAACGAAAACTAAACGAAAAGTTCCACTTCGCAATTATGTGTGCGTCATATAAATTTCTTGTTTTCGCTCGGTTTCGTACGACCACTTAAGTTGGCTTCCGACTATTCTAGTTCTACCTTAAAGCTGCACTCAAGACCAGGGTTGTCAGATGTGGTGATTTGTCGCCGAACAGGCGATATGAAATTTGATTTGGCGACACGAAAATCGGTTTGGCGATGTACCTTAAAAAAGGCGATATTTTTAGGTTTTGGCGATTTTAATTTTTTTTTATCAAAGTCGTAATATCTTCGGTCAAAAGGTAAAACTCACGGAGTACAGAAAATATGTTAAAGTAAATGAGAATGCAATTAATTTTTTAATCCAAGAGGTCTCATTTTGCAAGGTATTTAATTTACTAACACATTGAAATATATGCCCAGGAACTTTATTTCGAAATTTGCGGAACGTGACTTCAGCTTCAAAAAATTCTTTTCAACCTAATTTCAAAAGTATATTTAAATAAATTGTGAGTAGTTTTACCTTTTAAACGAAGACGACATTGTTTCATTTTTTCCCATCTTCACTTAACGCTGTGGCTCCATTGGCAATTTTTGAGACAATTGCAATTGGAATAGGAATGGCAATTATTTGCTTGGGTGGGCATTTTCATTGCCAGGCAATTTCAATTGAAAAATGTGTGTATAGAAATATTGGACTGCAAATGCAGTCAAATGCTGTTCAAATCCCCTGTTTTTAATAAAATTTAATTTTAATTCACTATATTTTGTCATGTGCGTTGTCATATTCTACGATTTAATTAATTAAATATTGCCAATGGAGCCGCTGGGTAAACCTCGCATCTTTTTTATTGGTCTGCTAAAATTTAGGCATCAAAATACTAAATCTAATCGCACTCAAAACTGAACATCGATTCTATCCCATCACTCAAATAATTTTATAACATTTTTGTGATTTTTGAATTTGGTCATTTATAAAGTGGAAAATTCTAAAGTTGGCGATTTTTTGGCGATTTATATTTTACCTTTGGCGATTCCGCTTTTTTAAACCTGACAACCCTGCTCAAGACACATGTGCATACACTTAAATATTTATCATACAAAAGACTCCATCAGCCTTTTAGTATGAAATTTTTCGGTATTTCTAAATAATTTTTATACACAAATGTAGTTTTGTATTTTCACTTTATTAAAATATCTTAATCTGATAGATCCAAGCATTAGAAGCAAAGTTATAATTTTTGTAAGCTACGGAAATCGAAGTTTTTTTAAGATTTTGCTATTTTTTTGGACTAAAATCAATTTTAAGGTTGAACATTTAGATAAGTGGCCCTGCCGCCTCTCACGTTGGATTTAACTATAAAAAATTATTTACATATTTCTGGAGGAGGATTGAGGCAATAACTTTTTAAACATAATTTTTCAAAATTGTGTAATTTTTCATTCACATTTGCATTTTGAAAAGTGAAAATCAAACCGATGTAGGGCTCAATCTGCTTTCTGGTATGAAATAAATTAAATATTCTAAAAACAAATTATACAAAAATGTAGCCTGACATTTATCCTTTCTATAAAAGCCTTAACTTTGAAGATCAGACAATCAAAACCGAAGTTATAAGCTTTCCAATCGATCAACTTGAAGGCTATTTGTGCACAACGGAACTTTTCTCCACTGAACCTGGTCAGCGGTCGACGAACAACCACTTATTGCTGCGGAGCTGCGCAGCAAATTTAGAAATAGAGACATCGTGCAGCTCTTGAGTTTTTCTGCTCCCATAAGAAATTAAGAACCTGTGTTATTTTATTTCGCTGCATGAAAAAGGCTGCACGTGTGTTTAAGCCATTATTTTGCATTTTAACAATCACATTTGATATTGCGTTGTTTCTATTATGCAGTAATAGTCCAGTAAAATTAAATTAATTAATTCGAAATATCTACAAAAAATACTGCGCCGAATTTTTTTTTTGTTTCTTAAAAAGTACCTATTGGAGAGTGTAAATCCAAAAAGTTCGAACAAAAAGCGCCCATGCGTTGTCCGCCATTTTGAAAAAGGCTTTGAAAAGCGTGAACTCGATTTTCTCGGCTCCTATCATATATAGAAGTGTATTTTTTTTTTAAGTTTGTACGTTAAAATATCTTCTTTAACTTTTATTTAGAAAAAAAATTTGAAACCTCTTTCCAAAAAAAAGTTATCGACGAAAAACTGTCAAGATTTTGAAGTAAAAAATGGTTTTTAACGTTTATCTCGCCTCATGTTCATCTGATCGAAAAAATACTTAAGTTGTTTTTTATAGATCACTTTATTTCCTACATTTTGGTATATTTAGATTTTGTGTGCGACAAAAACTGTAGGAAATATAACCTGTCAAAATGGCAAATATCCTGCGAAAATTAAAAAAAAAAAGAAAATTACTCACGTTTGAAAATTTTCAAATTTGATTATGTTCATTATAAAATTTAAAGAAACAGTTCAAACTCTTTTCCACACCACCACCGAGGTAGAGTTCTAGCGCATTTTTTTTAATGTGGTGTCCCCAGGAGGTATAATCCACGATTCAATCGTTTTCGTTTCTATATCAGCCTATCGATAGCTAAATGTGGCATAGTTTTTTCATGTTGTTCTCCTTATTTTTTTGGGCTAGGCGAGTGAACATCAATTATTATATTAACGTTGTTTGTACTGCTGGGATCGTCACTGGTAGTTTGTTCAATGTTTTCAGGTGAGGAAAAGTCTTCACATGCGTCTTCATCTTCCAGTAAATTTTGGAAGGAACATTCTCCCATGTTCTTCCACTGCAGTAAAAACATATTAAGGAACATATAAGAAGGTTTTATAATACAAATTCTATATACTCCTGAAATAAATCAGCCAAGTAGAAGACTTAGCACTAAGGATTGGACTTGAATTATTGTATATAGGCCATAAAAAGCTATTTTGAATCAATAATTCAACATTATATAATAAAATAAAAATGATATAAAAAACAAATTATTGTTTTATTCAATTTATTAAAACTTAAGTTTTTGTTACACAACGATTTTTTAATTTGGTTTCGCTACGCGTTTCGGAATTAGAATTCCATCTTCGGGCTGTGTCAACTGAATAAGTTTGTACTTTGGTGTGGAATTTTAGTACATTAGTCCATTGTCATATTCTTCTTCTTTTGTTTTTATTGTCCCTTTCGTTTTAGTTATTTTTGTTGTTTTCCTAGTTCTCTGTGACACTAGTGATTTGTATTAATTAGTCGATATGATTGTGTTGTTGTCTCGTTTTATTTTGGTATTTTAATGCAGTGTCATATAATGCATTTGATTTAAATATTAATTTGTCATTGATTATGTTGTCTTCCTCTACTTTATGGGATTTATATATCTCATATTCTTCGAGGGCGTCGAGAAATTTTCCTTTTTGGCAGCGGTGTAGGGGGAGGAGGTTCGTTTCAAAGTCGGTGTATGTATGGTTCTCTTCCATCAGGTGTATTGCAAAATTAGATTTGGTGTTTGCTTTAGGTTTATGTTCGTTGAATCGGTCTAAAAATGTTCTTCCCGTTTGACCGATATAATATTTGTTGCAGTCATTGCATTTTAATTTGTAAACACCTGTGCTTGTTTTTGTATCGTTTTTAATTCATGGCTTAAGTAGTTTTGTTATGTGATTATTTGTTTTGAACGAAATATTAATGTTTTGTTTTTTGAAAGAATTCCTTATTATTTGTGGTAGTATGTTAGTGTATTCTATTGATATGTATTTTGGTGTGTCAGCGTGATTGTTATTGACGTTTGAATTATTGTTTCTGTTCATTTTTTCTTTCTTTTTATTGATTAATTTGTCAATCATTTCGACGTTATATCCATTTGATTTAGCTATGTGTTTTATTATATTAATTTCATCTATGTAATCTGTGTGTTTCATTGGAATAGTTAGCAATCTGTTAATTAATGCATTGTATGCTGCCATTTTTTGAGATTGTGGGTGGTGGGATTCTTTGTGGATAGTTATGTCGGTGGTGGTGGGTTTTCTATATATTTTGTATTCGATTTTATTGTTGTTCTTTTTTATGTTAAGGTCTAAGAAGTTAATTTCATCGTTATTTTCAATTTCTTCTGTGAATTGTATTTTTTTGTTTATGCTGTTTATGTATTTCTTAAAAAGGTTTATTTGTCTTACTGTACCGTCAAAAATGATGAAAGTGTCATCGACATATCTAGAATATGTGATGATTTTTGGAGATAGTGCATTGAGGTTGGATAGGATGAATTTATTTTCGAAATGATTGAGGTAAACTTCTGAAATCAAACTCAGAGGTGAACCCATTGCTAGTCCTTCGTCTTGGGTGTAGTATTTGTTGTTAAATGTGAAATAATTTTGTTGTAGCACTATTTGGAGTAGTGATATTAGTTCGTCTATTTGGTTTTTGTTGATTGTAGCTGTAGATTCGAGGTTGTTTTTTATTAGTGTTATTGTTTCAGGTACTGGTATATTGGTATACATGTTTGTGACGTCGAACGACAACATTTTGTAGTTTGGTAAAACGTTTATGTTTTTTAATTTATCTATAAGTTGATTGAAGTTTTTGATGCTATGGTTATTTTGTAAAATAGTGTTGTTTTTAATGAGTTTCTGTAATGTTTTTGCTACTTTGTAACTTGGCGCTGTTTTATAATTTATAAGTGGTCTAATGGGTGTACCTTCTTTATGGATCTTTGGTAGACCGGTGAATTGTGGAGCAGTGGCATTTGTTTGCTTAAGCTTGTATTTGGTTAAGTTAGTGAAAAGGTTGTTGCTTTTGTTTATTGCATTGTTGATGTTTTTTATGTACATTTTAGTTGGGACTTTGGTTAATTCTCTTATGTTGTTTGTATTGAAGAATGTGTGAGTTTTTTCAATGTATTCTTGTTTGTCTATTATTACGATTGTGTTTCCTTTGTCGGCTTTGGTTATAAACGCGTTATTGTCTTCTAATTTGTTCCTTATATTGTTTATGTCAGTTATGTTCTTTTTGAAACTGTGCTTGTATCTATTTTGTTTGTTATTTTTTAGTGTGTTTTTTAGTTTTTTGTTAATTTCGATTCTCACTTCATTCTGTATTTCATGTGTAGGTTGTGATTTTATTGCAGCTTCTGCGTTAGTTATTTCGCGAACTAATTCGTTTTTGTTGTGTTTGGGTAAATTAAATTTTAACCCTTTGTTTAACAAGTTCGTTTCTGTGTCTGTAAGTTGAATTTGTGTATTATTGACAAGTCTAGGGTAAAATATATGTTTGCAATTTTCTATTACTATTGGCTTTTGTTTTTTGTATAACTTTTGGATTTAATGTTGTTGATTCTTTGTTATTTTTTGCATTATTAATTGGATTTGTTGGTTTATATTGTTCATGATGAGGGTGGCGGCTATAGGATGTATGTTGTTGTAAATTTGTAAATGGAGGTGGTACAATTCTTTGTTCAACTTTGATTTTTTGGTATATAGTTGTTTAATTTCTTCCTTTATCCATATTATTTGTGCAGTGTTTCGAGTTTTCGTTGCTGCTTTGGAAGTGTTTTTGATGTTTACCTGGGCGTATTTAGGGATGATGTTCATTTTCAGACATTTCTTGTTGAATTTTATATTCATTGTGGCTTTTGACAATTTCAGTTTGTTGTTTTTGTATTTGTAGACGATTTTGGCTTGTTCGGCTGTGAAGTTCATGGTTGATTTTTACGTCTCCGGTTGTGTATGTATATATGAAATTATATAAATAAAATAAAATAAAAATGATATAAAAAACAAATTATTGTTTTATTCAATTTATTAAAACTTAAGTTTTTGTTACACAACGATTTTTTAATTTGGTTTCGCTACGCGTTTCGGAATTAGAATTCCATCTTCGGGCTGTGTCAACTGAATAAGTTTGTACTTTGGTGTGGAATTTTAGTACATCCAACCTCAATGCACTATCTCCAAAAATCATCACATATTCTAGATATGTCGATGACAAATAAACCTTTTTAAGAAATACATAAACAGCATAAACAAAAAAATACAATTCACAGAAGAAATTGAAAATAACGATGAAATTAACTTCTTAGACCTTAACATAAAAAAGAACAACAATAAAATCGAATACAAAATATATAGAAAACCCACCACCACCGACATAACTATCCACAAAGAATCCCACCACCCACAATCTCAAAAAATGGCAGCATACAATGCATTAATTAACAGATTGCTAACTATTCCAATGAAACACACAGATTACATAGATGAAATTAATATAATAAAACACATAGCTAAATCAAATGGATATAACGTCGAAATGATTGACAAATTAATCAATAAAAAGAAAGAAAAAATGAACAGAAACAATAATTCAAACGTCAATAACAATCACGCTGACACACCAAAATACATATCAATAGAATACACTAACATACTACCACAAATAATAAGGAATTCTTTCAAAAAACAAAACATTAATATTTCGTTCAAAACAAATAATCACATAACAAAACTACTTAAGCCAAGAATTAAAAACGATACAAAAACAAGCACAGGTGTTTACAAATTAAAATGCAATGACTGCAACAAATATTATATCGGTCAAACGGGAAGAACATTTTTAGACCGATTCAACGAACATAAACCTAAAGCAAACACCAAATCTAATTTTGCAATACACCTGATGGAAGAGAACCATACATACACCGACTTCGAAACGAACCTCCTCCCCCTACACCGCTGCCAAAAAGGAAAACTTCTCGACGCCCTCGAAGAATATGAGATATATAAATCCCATAAAGTAGAGGAAGACAACATAATCAATGACAAATTAATATTTAAATCAAATGCATTATATGACACTGCATTAAAATACCAAAATAAAACGAGACAACAACACAATCATATCGACTAATTAATACAAATCACTAGTGTCACAGAGAACTAGGAAAACAACAAAAATAACTAAAACGAAAGGGACAATAAAAACAAAAGAAGAAGAATATGACAATGGACTAATGTACTAAAATTCCACACCAAAGTACAAACTTATTCAGTTGACACAGCCCGAAGATGGAATTCTAATTCCGAAACGCGTAGCGAAACCAAATTAAAAAATCGTTGTGTAACAAAAACTTAAGTTTTAATAAATTGAATAAAACAATAATTTGTTTTTTATATCATTTTTATTTTATTTTATTTATATAATTTTATATATACATACACAACCGGAGACGTAAAAATCAACCATGAACTATATTTTTTTCATTCGTTTTCATTTCTAGATATCTACTCCACTTGTCGTTCTAGAGAGCTACAACGATCTTCCACCAATTTAAGTTGCTTTTGAATTGATTTCTTGTAGCGAGGTGATCTTACCAGGGGGTCAATTCTCGATCTGTGAAACTGTGAAATGAAAACAAAGTTATCATTTCAGTTTTCACATAGTTTTATCATTTTATCACTTCACAAACACGCGCAAGCCGATTCCCGAACTCGTTGTGAAAAGCAGCTGTCAAAGTGAGTACTAAAAAGTACTAACATAAAAAATGCTACCACTTGCTCATAGAAAAAGATGATTGTGACGTCACAGAAAGATCAAGATGGCGACTTGGGTGTATCAAATGAGCACAATTTGTTCCTGTTTATCATTTTTCTTTTCACAGGTTTTCACAGAATGAAATGATTGTGATAAACGAATTATCATATGAAAACATTTTGGCATTTGTTTTCATTTTTTCACACTTCGAGAATCGCATTTGGCGTCAAGGCGTTATCATATTTTTCACTTCACAGTTTCACAGATCGAGAATTGACCCCCAGATATCCCTTCAATGTCAGCCTTAGTGGGCATCTCCATTAGTTTGATATCCAATAATTTAGACATAGTGTTTTCGATCATTTTGTTTAAAGCATTTGCGTTCATATTTCCTACTGCCGTTTGCGAACTTGAAGTTACAGGAGAACATGATTCGGGTGAAATTTCCATAAATCCTCTTTTTGGTGGTCGTTGTTCGTCACCGTTTTGGTTGTTGGTTTTTAGCGGGGTCCGTTGCATTTTTTGTTTCTTTTGTTCCGTTGCCGTGGCTTTTACTATTTTTGTATTTTACTTTTTGCTTACAATAAGGAACTCACCTTCCTGTTTTTTTTTAGATTTAATAAACAATGACACACCGAGGAAACTTTTGCAGTTTTTATTTCTATAATTTTGTACTTTCAAAATTAATAAAATATTATTTTTTATCGAGCGTAAATCAAACTTGAACTTTATTCAACCAAACCATAGTTGCCAATGAAGAAGTTATATTTAAAACCTGTCAGCTATCAAAATAAAACAATAATGGGTTTCACAGTCGATCATGCGATGAGTAAAAGCAACGTGTATTGATTCAATATTCCTGTAATAACATTTAACCAGTACACCAAGTTATGCGTTGAGTATAAAGGTACGTTTGTTCAGTATATATTATAGGTAAAAGTATCTTAAACTCCCAACAAAAACTATAACCGCTACATAAAGATATGCGATGAGTATAGGCTGTATGTATTCATTCAATATTATTTAATGACATTTACTCAGTACATCAAGTAATGTGTTGAGTATAAAGATACGTTTTTTCAGTATATATTTTATTTAAAATTACCTCAAACTCCTAGAAAAACTATAACCAATACATACAGATATGCGATGGGTATAGGCAGCGAGTATTCATTAAATATTTATGTAAAGACATGTACTCAGTACATCAAGTTATGCGTTGAGTATAAAGGAACGTGTATTGAGCGTAGTAAGTCTATAGACCATTATATACTCAACAAATAACTATTCGCCATTGTAGTGTATAGATCCTATATATATAATTCACTATTGTGTTAAGTTTACACAATGATAACAAACACTTCAGAATTAGAACATAAATATGTTTCTCCGTGTAAACTAGACCTTAATGGTACATGTGAATTAATCATTGTTTTATTGCTGAACGCACTCATCGATCCTTCACATTGACATGAGATATTTTGTTTCTCATCTCGATACTCACTACTTGAATGATTGACGACGAAGACGGACGTGTTTGTAGCATACTACATTTTGGCGACGAGGTGAACGGTAAATTATTTCTCTTTTCAATGAAAAAAAAGATATATAATTATTAATCATTATTACTTAAGAATCTAGAGAACACAAATTTATTATTGCAGAACGTAAGCCCTACCCATGTAATTGCTATTAAAAGGAGTAATTAATAGTGAAATTTGATAAATGGTAATGAACTGTGTCACAAAGTTGCATACAGAAAAACTTTTGCATTAAATTGCGAATTGGTACTCTGCTTTGTGTTAATGTTTTCAGAGAGGCATTCAATTGCGGAAAAAAAACAAGGCATTCAATTGCGAAGAAAACAAGGCATTCAATTGCGAAAGGTTATTGTAATCCAGCATTAAATTGCGTGCATTAAATTGCGATAAATACATAGGTACATGTATGATATGATGATGAGTATTTTATTTGTACTAAAAATAAAAATGTAATTTGAATTACAGAACATTGAATTAAGACTATCGATTGCCAAAGTCAAAATATGGCACAACAGTATACTCTTGACAAGTTTGATTGTGAGGGGGACGGAAGTTCAGTTGCAATCAGATGGGAACGATGGAAAAGGGGATTAGATATTTATTTGGAAGCTGCAAGTATCGGGTCCGAGGTAAAAAAGAGAGCAAGTCTACTACATTTTGGGGGTCCGGAGTTGCAAGAAATTTTGTATAACCTAGTTGACGCGAATGTTGAGCCCAATGAAGAAAATGGGGGAAACGTTTTCAGAATAGCTATTGAAAAGTTGGATGAATATTTTGCTCCGAAACAATGCCTTGCATTCGAGCGTCATATATTTAGGAGTTTAACACACGAACCAAATGAAAAATTTCAAAAATTTCTGGTACGTCTGAGACAGCAAGCGGAAAAATGTGCTTTTGCGGATATTAACGAAAACCTTATCAGCCAGGTAGTAGAAAAATGTTCCTCAGTTGCCTTGCGGAAGAAAATTTTAAAAACTGGAGATTCTATGACATTAGACGATATTAAAACAGAAGCAAACATTGTTGAAGCTGTCGAGCGGCAATTAGATGATTTCGGAACAAAAACAGAATTGCAAAGTGTCAACAAAATCGACAATGGCTTCAATAAGGTTGATAAAAGAGAATGTTCAAGATGTGGGAGTTTGAAACACTATGGGCGGGATAAAGAATGTCCTGCTAGAAACAAAGAGTGTCTGAGGTGCGGAATAATGGGCCACTTTCAAAGGCAATGCAGGACGAAACATGCAAAAAAGAGAAAACAAGAGGTTCCAAACACTGAGGAGCATTACAGTAGGTCAAAAAGATTTAAGAGGACGAATAACGTGTTAGATACAGAAAAGTGTGCAAACTATATTTTAACATTGATGGCGATGCAACAGTAACATGTAGAGTAGGGAAAATAGAAATAGAAATGTTAGTAGATTCAGGTTGTAATCAAAATCAAAATTTAATAACAGACAAAACATGGGACATTTTAAAACAGAAACAAATACATGTCACAAACCAGAATAAAAATCCAAACAAAAACTTTTTAGCGTATGGAAGTGAAAAGCCTTTGAAACTTTTAGGGTCTTTTGACGCTTCTATCGAATTTGCTGGTAAAACCGTTAACGCGACATTCTATGTTATTAGCAATGGAACACGCGATTTGTTGGGAAGAACTACGGCGACATCCTTGGGTGTTCTTAGAATCAATGTTGGCTTAAGCCAAGTGAATGAGAAAGGTTTCCCAAAGTTGAAAGATGTTTTAGTTGAGATTCCTATAGACGATTCTGTAAAACCAATTTCTCAACCATATCGCAGGATTCCTATTCCTCTAGAGGATAAGGTGGAGGCTAAAATCAAAGAATTACTCAATAAAGACATCATAGAGGAAGTAATTGGATCCTCAAACTGGGTTTCACCAATTGTGCCTGTGCTCAAAGACAATGGAGATGTCAGGATTTGTGTGGACATGCGTCGGGCGAACACAGCAATCAAACGCGAGAATCATCCTTTGCCAACTATGAAAGAACTTTTGCCAAAAGTTTGTGATGCAAAAGTTTTCAGCAAACTGGACATAAAAGATGCTTTCCATGACATAGAGTTACATCCAAATTCAAGACACATCACCACTTTCATAACTTCGAAAGGACTATTTAGGTACAAAAAGATGATGTTTGGCATTACTTGTGCGCCAGAGATATTTCAAAAATTGTTGGAGAGAATACTTTTGAAATGTGATGGCGTTATGAACTTCATCGATGATACTTTGGTGTATGGCAAAGACGAAACAGAGCACAACGAAAGATTGAACAGAGTTAAAGAGGTTTTGCGAAAGAACAGCGTTGTTCTATGCGAAGACAAATGCGATTACGGATTACGGAAAGTTCCAGTTCCTTGGGCATGAATTATCTGAAGAAGGTGTGAAGCCATTAGAAAAGTATATTTCAGCTGTCAAGGAATTTAGAGAACCTACAACCATTTCAGAACTACAGAGTTTTCTGGGACTAATTAATTTTGTCGGAAAGTGGATTCCTCATTTGGCAACTTTATCTGAACCATTGAAGATGTTGTTGCGGCAGAAATGTGGGAAGAATGCCGATATCACAGAAAACTGGAAAACAAGTCAACAAACAGCTTTTGATAGCTTAAAAGCTGCACTTGTTGACGTTCCTAAACTGGGCTATTACAACCCTCATGATAAGACCTTGGTTATAGCCAACGCAAGCCCAGTGGGTCTTGGAGCTGTTCTTGTACAAATCAAAGACAAAGGACCACGGATAATTGCATTTGGTAACAAAACTCTTAGTGATTGTGAGCGTCGATACTGTCAGACCGAAAAGGAGGCTTTGGCATTGGTGTGGGCATGTGAACATTTTGACATGTTCCTCTATGGTAAAGAGTTTTTTCTAATTACCGACCACAAGCCCCTAGAAGCCATATTTGCACCGAAGACCAAATCTTGTGCCCGTATCAAGCGATGGGTTTTGAGGCTACAGTCCTACAGGTATAAGGTTAAATACAGTCCAGGTAAAAATAATGTTGCAGACCCATTATCTAGACTTTGCAAACTAGCATCAAATCCATCTACAATTTACGAGAACTATGTTCATAGCGTTGTGGAACACTCAAAACCAACAGCCATATCACTCCAAGAAATTGTAGACTGTTCCAAACAAGATTCGGAAATACAAAAAGTTAAAGAAGGTCTCTACAATGATACTTGGGATGAAACAGTCAAAAGTTATAAAATCTTCCAGAATGAACTATGTTTTTATGGAGATATTTTACTGCGTGGAACGAAAATAGTAATACCAAGTAAACTTAGAGATGGTGTTCTCAAAGCTGCACATGAGGGCCATCCTGGTATTGTAGCCATGAAAAGCAGATTAAGAACAAAAGTTTGGTGGCCAAAGTGCGATAAGGACGCTGAAAATCTGTGTAAGGCTTGCAAAGGATGTACCCTTGTTTCTGCACCTAACCCACCCAATCCATTAAAGCCCCGTGATCTACCCACAGAACCCTGGATTGATGTAGCAATCGATTTAATGGGCCCGCTGCCAAGCAATGACTATATTTTTGTAGTCGTTGACTACTACAGTCGATACAAAGAAGTAAAGGTTTGTCGAACTATAACAAGCTCAGTGATTATCGTGCTTTTAAAAGACATATTCAGTCGGTTGGGAAATCCTGTTTCCATTGCAGCAGATAATGGTAAGCAGTTCATCAGTGCTGAGTTTAATGAATTTTGTAAAGAGCAAAACATAAGGATCTACCATACAATTCCCTACTTTCCCCAACAAAATGGTGAAGTAGAGAGACAGAACAGAGACATACTTAAGAGACTCAAGATAAGCCAAGCTGAGAAAAAAGATTGGAAGGAAGCCTTACGAGAATACATGATAATGTATAACAGTACTCCACATACGGTAACAGGTAAAACACCATCAGAATTGTTTTTCCGTAGACAGTATCGAGATAAACTACCCATGATTAGAGACATAACTTACAATTCAGGAGACGAGGACATGAGAGACAGGGAAAAGGAATGTAAGGAAAAAGGGAAAGAGTATGCTGACCGGAAGAGGCGAGCTCAAAATTGTGAACTGCAAGTTGGTGATAAAGTGTATATTAAAAACATGAACAAAACTAATAAACTAGGCTTAAACTATGAGCCAACTTCACATACAGTCGAGTCAAATAATAATGGAGATATTGAAATTAGAAATGACGACACAGGTAATAGGATAAGACGAAATGTGGTCCGCCTAAAGAAGGTAGAAGGACAATGGAAAGCGTTAGATACAGACAACAGAGAAGATGGAGATAATGAAAGTCAAAAAACGGAATCAGACCAGACCAATCAAAGTAAAACTAAGTAATGAAATAAGAATCGAGATAAAATGGAAAAAAATATATTTTATTGTAACTTTGAATTGATTTAAATAAATTAAAATGTTTATATGAGTAAAAAAAAAAAAAAAAAAAAAAAAAAAAAAATTGAATAATTATTTGATAGTCGAGGCTATAGGAAACAAATTAAATAACAAGGAAGGGATGTAGTGTATAGATCCTATATATATATAATTCACTATTGTGTTAGGTTTACACAATGATAACAAACACTTCAGAATTAGAACATAAATATGTTTCTCCGTGTAAACTAGACCTTAATGGTACATGTGAATTAATCATTGTTTTATTGCTGAACGCACTCATCGATCCTTCTCATTGACATGAGATATTTTGTTTCTCATCTCGATACTCACTACTTGAATGATTGACGACGAAGACGGACGTGTTTGTAACATACTACAGCCATAAACATTGATGCACTATAGACCAAGAGCTAGCGACCGATTTACTCATCTCATTTTAGCAAGGCTAAAATTTTGGTCATAGAAAGATTGGGGCCCGACAGTTATAAAAATGCCCGTCTTACACTTCGGTACCCTCCATGAGGCCTTAAGTTTAAGGCTTGAAGTTGTAGAAAAAAGAGCCCATTCACCTCATTTCAGCAAGGCTTGTATTTACACATAGTTAAGATGACATAAGAACAAACACACATTTCAAGTGTAAGACGTTTATTCGGCCAATAACCCCAATTATATTCAAAATAAAATTTCTTTAAATTCAATTGGCAAAGTCAATAAGGTGTTTTTTATTTCTTAAAGAACTTTATTTTATTAATTGGACTTTGCGGTAAACAAATTTTATCGTTTTTTCTTAAATAACATACTTAATGATGGAACTCCAACCACATAAAAACGAACAATCCGTGTGCAATTTCATTAGACTCAAAACGAAGGTGAGATTGTTGAAGCTTGACATTTTTTTCTTGAAGCAATGTAAAAGTGAAAAGATTTTTCCAAATTCTATTAAAAACAAATGCTCAGTATCGAATTCAAGGACAGATATCGTAGTAAATTCAGCAAAGAAATTATGGCTGAAATTAGAGTTAAGATACTTGTATGGCAAATTAAGCAGCGTTGAACTAGAAACATATGAACAACATTTAAGGTTAGCCAAAGAAATGCAACAAAAACAATTCGACGATGTCATAATAAATAGCATAGATGAAATCGAACAAACAGTAGCACAGAAAAAAGAAAAACTCAACAAAAAACTAAAAAAGTTAAAAAATGAAAAGTTTATTAGGGAGAGAGATAGAAAGCAAGGAATAGAGTCAGGAATGGAAGATTTTAATATTTCTTTTGTAAAAACCTTTCTTCACAAACTTTTTCAAAAGAAGAAATGACATTATTACAGAAAGGTTTGAAATTCACACCAAAACCAAATAAACCAGCAATAATTGATCTGATAGCAGATATTGAGACAGGAATAAAATATCAACCTGAGTTAGTAAAACAAGACATTAGAGACAAAACAAAATCGATTATCATTAAATCAAATTTAAAACAAAAGAAACAACCCTTCTTATGGTCCAGTAATAAATTCATTAAGAAAGACAAACTGTTTATACATGAAATCAGACAAAGGTCGGGATATTATTATTTTAGATAAGTCACAGTACAAAGATAAAGTAGTAGAAACGATAAATAGTGGAAATCTCGAATTACTCAACAAAGACCCCTTACCATCAATGATACGAGCTACAAACATCGCATTAAAACAAGTTGAAGAAGTCTACGATATATAAACAAAATGGAGTCTTTTAATATCTAACCCTACTGTCCCAAAACTTTACTGTTTACCTAAAACACACAAAGACATATCCAATCTAAAAATGAGACCAATCGTATCTAATTGCAATTCACCAACGGAAAAAATATCCAAGTGGTTAGTAGACATGTTAAACAAATACCCTAAACCAAAAGGACTCTACGTCGAAAATTGCTATGATTTTTGTGATAAAATTAAGGAAACTAAAATAAAGGAAGAAGAAATATTAGTATCCTTTGATGTGGAATCATTGTTCCCCAGCATTCCAATTCCTGAAACGTTAGAGATCCTACAAAAATGGTTATTAGAATATGAAACTTGCGAAAAGAAAAGGAAATTATTTTTTGAATTGGCCAAAATGTGTATGGATATGAATATATGTCAGTTTGATAATAATTTCTACAAAATCACAAAGGGTACTTGCATGGGAAATGCACTTTCACCCTTTTTAGCTAACTTGTTCATGTCATATTTCGAAATGAACTTAAAAGAAAACGATTCTTTACCAAGAATTTGGTGGAGATATGTGGATGACATTGCAGCAGTAGTTGAAAAAGAGAAAACAGATGAGTTATTACAACACCTTAACAGACAATGGGAAACGATAAATTTCACAATTGAAATGGAAAAAAATTCAAGTCTTCCTTTTCTAGATGTATGCTTAAACCGAACAATTAATGGTAACATAGAATTTTCAGTGTATAGGAAACCATCTAATTCACCGAGATATATCCCAGCTGATTCATACTGCCCAATGACATACAAAAAAGCAGCCTTTCATAGCATGATTTTTCGCCTGTGTAGACTTCCATTAAATATAAAATATTTCATGGAAGAATTGAAAAATATAAAATATGCAGCACGTTTGTACGATTTCCCTGAGAAAATGTCTGAAGCGGCGATGGTTAAGTTACACTCAAATAAAATCAAAAAACGCAAAGTAACCACCCTTTCGATGAACACCGAACATAAGAAAAGTCTCCCATATATTCCACAATTAACGAATAATTTCAAAAAGATCTTCAAAAAACATAATTTTGAAATTGTCCATTCAAGTAATGGAAAAATGCAAAATTTATTAGTTAATTTAAAAGACAAAACGGAAAAATTAAAGAAGTCAGGAATATATGAAATTACTTGTTCTGATTGCGAACAGAAGTACATTGGACAACCCAAAAGAAATATTCATACAAGATTTAAGGAACATCTGAACAACATAAACAAAAAACAAGCAACGAAATCAGCAGTGGCACTCCATGCATTAGAATTTAACCACACCAACTGGAACAGGAACAATATCATACTGAAGAAGCAAGTGAACGAACCATACAAACTTGACGCATACGAGAGCAAATATCGTCCCCTGATTGCAAGAACTAGGTAACTCAATTTTCTATTTTTATAATATATTGGCAAAAACGGTATTATTTTGTACAGTTTTAAAGTTTTTTTGTTCAATCTTTCTATACCATTGAAAAATATAGGATATTTGTCAAGTTTCAGGAACATACAAATTAAACTTTCCATCGTCCTCCAGTAGCTAGGCGTCAATAAAGGTTGCTATCTCCAAAATTTATAAACTTGAGTTACCTAGTTCTTGCAGTCAGGTGACGATATATGCACCTCAATAGACACATAGCAATAAACACCATGGATGCATCAATACGGTCAACTTTATTCAAAGCTTTAGACCAGAGAATATGAACTTTGAAATTTATTCGATATTCTCTGCTTTAGACATCGCTGATTAATATAAATACATAATATCAAAAACAAACAAATCTTCATAATAAGAAATTTGTTGTTGCCCACTGTCAATACCTTCTTTTGTTTTCACCTCTTTCTTTATCAAACAATGTGTAACAATTTGAGAATAGTTTAATAGCACTCGCTGAGGATGACAATAAGTCGAAATGCATCCATTATAAAATTTAATGTAAATTCGAAATAAAATTTCTTTAAATTCAATTGGCAAAGTCAATAAGGTGTTTTTTTTTTATTTCTTAAAGAACTTTATTTTAACTAAGTCACCATGCTTGATGAACGCAGTTAAACCTAAAAATGGCAATTTTCTTAAAAAAGCGCAAACTTGCGCAAGATTTTTTTCGTGATTCGGTTTATTGACACATTGCTAATGATAAAACAAAAAAAAAACCAAGACACATATTTGACCATTTTTAGAAAACTCCACTTTAAATTTGAAAATATTTTTTTTCTTATATCGCACTTAAACTTTTAAAATCGCCATTAAACAAAAAAAAACACACACAAAATTCTCTTTATTAAAAAACTTTTTTTTAATTTATTTTAATATTTAAATACCTTGATTATTAATATTCTACATTCTTGATTTAATTTTCACACGCGAAATATATTTGCACAGCAATCAAATGTAACACAAAAAATCACCTTATAACTCTTTATAAAAAAAAAACGGAAGAGAGGCTATGTTCACGTGTCTATAACTTATGGACCAATAAATGAATGCAAAAAATTTTATTGCATTTTGAGCTTTCATATATTTGGGATGACTTACCAATTAATTTAAAGTACCGCTAAAATAGTTTTTTTTTTAATTTTTACCATGGATCGTCCCACTGTGAATCGTCGGGCATACTTTCCTCCTCCCAAGCTTGGTTGATGAGCTGGTGCATGCACCCTACCAGGACATCTCCTCTTAAAGAGTTCCGCAGGTAGGACATCCGAGCCGGAGGATTTGTTGTTCTTAAGCCACGTCCACATTATATCAAATTGTGTAGATCAACATCGTTGATCAACAGTGTTAAGTAAGTGTAGACGTGTTGATCGACACAGCTGGTCTTGAGTAACAAAACCAAACTAATGTACTTCAGTCTCTCTGGATACCCTATCTTAGATGATTGCAGTATTTTGTATCATTCTTCTGACTGCCAAAAATTTAAACTACAAGTAAATGGTTGCGTTAGTTTCGTTTCTGTTGATCCCTGTTCGATCCATTGCTTTCAGGTGGATTTGGTAAAATCCTTCAAATACCTTGGAGTTTTACTTGATAGTAAGTTGAGCTGGTTTGATCACACTCATGCACTGAAAAATTATTTGTTATGTTGTTCTCGTCAATTTTATACTCTTGGCTTGTACTGCTCTAAAAAATTACTAGTTATGATCTACTATGGTATTGTTCATTCTAAAATTCAGTATGGAATCACTTGTTGGGGGGGGGAACATATAAAAATAAGGTTAATCCAGTTCTTATTCTTCAGAAAAATATTGTACGTATTATTTGTACAAGAAGCCGTTTTCATAATAGTTTCATTTTGTTTCAGGAGTTAAAAGTTCTTCCACTAAGACATCTCTACTATTTTAAAGTTCTCAAAATATTTTTTATTAGAAGCGGATATCTTTCCTTAAGGAGAAACTCCCTTCATAATTTGAGAGTGAACTCCAGGAATTTGGTTACTATCCCTTCGTTTAATAAAATGCACTTTAGAAGATTTTTACAATAGTTGCTCCCTCAATCTTTAACAAATTGCCTTTCTCTATTCGAAGTATAAGAGTTTTTTCATCCTTCCTACACAGGGTAAAAACATGGCTTTTTGATCACGATCAAACTCAAATTGAAAGCTTACTGTCCTTAATTAACTAATTATAAAAAAAAAAAATCTTTTATTCTTTATTCTTTTTTCCTACCTTGCACACAACTACGTTTGATTTATTTCGTTTGATGAGCACTCGCCACTAGTTCTGGTTTCAAACCTAACTAAAGAGTGTCTCTTAATTTGTTTTGTTGGGCTTACCGAAAAATTATTTAATTATGTTATTTGGAAGAACACTAATTTAAATTTTTTGCATTGTTAGCATTTGTTAAATAGTGTATACATTATTATTTTTCACTTTTTATATATATACATATAAATCTTTTACTGTCAATGTAAAATATTTTCTTAAAATTAACTTTCAAAATTGCTATTGTAATCTTCTAAAAATTTTGTCTTACCTTATTTTTATTATATATTATACCTAACAAGATGAATTAATAAATACAATACAATACAATACAATACAAGCCATTCAACATTTGTTGACCCGAACGTAACCCGATTCAAATGGATAGCAATCGGCAAAGTTGTTCAACATATTTCATTTTATTAAAAACATTTGTAGGGTTTTAATTTCATTTATTGGTTTTGTGCGTTATTAATCACATTTTTACTGGATGAAAAATGCAATATTCGTTGTAAATAAATATTTGATGTTAATAATATCGTTTTAACTTAATTGTTCACAAGAAAAAATAAAAAAAAGTTGGGTACCACCAGGATTCGAAACCTGAACCCTTCGGTTGCATCCTGACGCATCGATCAGAAAATTCCAAACCACACAAATGTTTGCTACGAAAGTTTTTCACGTACACACTAGCATGTTGATCGACAATGTTAACCAAAAATTCATGGTTCGCTCCCATATGACGGCAAAGAGTTTTTCAATTAATACGAGCATAACCAGACTAAGCACCACTAAAGGAGTCTGATGATCGAGGTGGCTCTCGTGAAATAGCTATAACTCCAGCCTATAAACTTGGTGGTAACACACACAAGTTGTTGTTGTTCATTCAAAATGCATGCTTAAAATACAAAAATACAAAATACAGCTTAAAAAGGTTGGAAACCGCCGCCTAAGGAATTATTATTTGCTAGATATTGGCAATTTTGTGTTACCGTAGTCCTTGCATTTTTTGTCCCACATACAATCCAAATATACGAGAATGTAGGAAATTAAGTGCTCTAAAAAAAAGGATAATACAATTTTTTCTGTCAGATGAACAGGAGCCGAGATAAACGCTTAAAACAGTTTTTTTCTAAGAAAAGTCAACAGTTTTTCGGCAATAACTTTTCATTGGAAAGTGACGACAAAAATGTTTGAAGCGTAAGTTTTATAAAATCTCCTAACCTACAAAATCAAACAAAAAATTTTACTCTACGTCCAATAGGAGCCAAGAAAATCGTATTAACGATTTTCAAAGCCTTTTTTCAAAATGGCGGACAACACAACATTTCTCACCAGCCAGACAGCCCTCACGTGAATCTAGGGACTTAGAAAGGTCATAATATAAACAAAACTAGTCAAACAAAAATGACTTTTTTTACGCTCCCAGGTCTCGTACAATTATACAAGCCGAATCCATTGTGAACAAAATAATATTTTCCTCCTTTTATTCGATACTTATATAATAATAAATTGCGAAGACTTTTGTCGAAAGACTTTTCGTCGAAAGACTTTAAAAGACTTACAGTTAATTGACTATAGTTAAAAGACTTCAAGACTAAAACTAAAATCAGGCCAGTACTGAGACTTTCAATTGACTTTAAAGACTAAAACCAGTCACAAAGTACTGAAGTTAATTAACTTTTAGTCAATTGACTGGTTTCGGCGACTGTACAGTACTGAATATAAGTACTACTGGCGATTGCTTATTTTGCAGTTACAGTACCCAGTCACAGTGTTAACTTAACAGTCAATTGATAAGTTAATTAACTGGGACTTTGCTGACTGCATTACTAGAGTACTGGATTTTTAACAGCTCTGATTGGTATATCTTAATCCCATAAATAGAAGAATCTTTAAAAAGATTTAAGACTTTAGTGTAAACGGATCGTTCGAAAACCACCCCTGATTTTATCTATTTCTTCTCATTTTCAACTTTGGATGATAAACTCCGGGCTTACATATATTTTATCTGCAAACGGTTATCATTTCTTGATTTAACAACTATTTTACTATAAGAAACGAATAATGAAACATAAAAATTGATACTTTTGAAAATTGAATTTTTTCCACGTTTTCCCCACTGTGCGGCGGGTGTTGGTGGCGGTGCTAGACTCTTCGAGATACCTGAGTTGAGAGGCTGCGGATGCTCTTTTCATTCTGCGCAGGGTTTTTTTCTCTTTCCTTCTCTTTTCACGGTACTCCTCTCTTACTGCTCTTGTTTTCCGTTGCAGCATTTGCATTCGTGCATTTTCCGTCTCTTGCTTCAATACCGCGCATTCATCGTCATACCACGGGTTCTTTTTTCTGGGTGGTTGATAGCCTATGGTGGTCTCGCCTGTCTCCTTAATGATGTCGCGATATTGGTTCCACTGGATGTTGACGCTTGTGGCTGGGCTTACGGCAGAGAGTTTCCCGGTCAATTGCTCACTGTAGTCTCTGGCTTTCGCCTGGGGAACCTAGTGCTACTTATCACCGTATTACGACATTACGAGCTGCGGCAAAGTCGATTAGCTCAAATTTAAGGAGGATTAATATTTTGGCGACCTCTATAGAAATTTGGAGGCCAACCAAAAAAAAAAACGTTTCGATTTTTCGGCACATCCCAATAAACATATGTCTTATAAAACTATTATAAACCTTTTCACCAAGCAATAATAGCAAATATTTAAGAGCACTCATAAAAGTTATGAGTGGTCCCGACCAAGAAAATTCACTGACCCATTTTGTCGGTACTTCTTGGATCCTTATAATTCAAGTTAAAAGTTCAAGTGAGCTCAACTCCATAATTGCGTTTCGCCCAGGTACGATAGTTGGGCTCATCAGTTAGATGACTATCGTACCCTTCTAAGACGCAATTTTGTATCGATTTTTACCGACTAATATAAAAATCATAGCAGGGAGATACTGTGAATTTTATTATTCTAAGGGAATTTGGTCAAATTCAGACACTTAGAATGCGCTCAGGCATATATATCTGTTTCAAAGCGTAGAGGGACTAGTTATATTATGTAATTTGTGCGTTTGTATGTCGATCGGTGATGGTTGCGTCAATTTAAAAATAAAAGGCAGGAAAATGTACCTACATAAATATGTGCATTCATACGTAAATATTTTAGGTCTTATACTTTAATGATATTTTTTATTTTGTTTCTATTTATTTGGAATCAGAAACTTTTTGGTAGTTACAAGACTGTGTTTCTATGGTGTAAAGCCGGGTCCACACGCAACAGTAAACTTGACAAGTATGCTTGTACAATCATATTGCACAAGACAGCTTGAGCTCTCTAGAGCCTCCACACGGCACAAGTTTGTTGCTGGATTATTGTCATTCATCAGTGTATTTTTAACAATTTCGACTGATAAAAGTGAATTGATTACCTTATCTGCGGTAGCTATAACTTTAAAACAAAAAAAAAGAAAACTTGTAGTTTATTTTCAAATAAAGTTTTTCTTTTCATAAAGAGTTTCAAAAAAAATAAAAACATTAAACTTAAATTTTTGAAAAAAATGAAAAAAAAAATTATTTTTCAATTTTCTCAAAAACTAGAAGACATAAAACCATATGGTTTTAGCATTTAAATACAAATTTATAAGAACGTAAAAAACAAAAGGCCAAATAAATACTTAAGAGGCCTCCGGACAAAAGTTCGAATTCAGATTCGAAGGTTTTTATATTCAAATTAAAAACAAAAATGTTTGTTTGTTTGCTTTGATCATACTACTTGACGTTAATTTTCGAAGAAAAGCCATCTTATATGTATATGTGTAATTTCTAACAAATTTTAGTTTTTGTGCTAGTTTTCTTAAATGAACTAGTTTAAAAGAACATTTATGTATGTATATATGTACATATGTCATTATAAGAAAGTTTCCGGTTATTTGGTTCAATTCTATTTTGTAGTCTCGTCCCCACCAGGTGTCGAAAGTTGACACCACTCAAAAAATGAAAGCTACATATGTACATATGTAGCCATAAAATATTTAAAAATTGAAGGAAAAAACAATTATTTTTTTTATTTTTTAAATTTAATTATTTGAATGAGCACAGTGATGGGCAGTATATAATAGTACTTAGCTATAATAGATAACAGTGTTTAATTTTGTGAGTCGTACACCCCCCGCCGTATGGCTTCCCGACCATATAAAATATGTCTAAATCGGTCGAACACTCTTTGAGAAAATGGTACCACAAAATTTATAAAAGGCTATTTATATAGATTTAAAAACACTATTGAAGAATAGAATGTTTGGAAATTTCCAAAATTTTAAAAATCAGCGCGCATCAAACAGATTGAAGTTCAAATCATTATCTTTAAAATGATATGCATATTATATACAGTGACGAGCAAAAGTGGACACATGTATTCACTTAATTGTAAAAGATGGTGCGAACTTAGCATTGTAGGCCGAGAGAAAAAATTTTGAATTTATTATTTAGAGTATTAAATCAAATCTTATTTTCTCTAATATATTTATTTAAACAAATATTATAATACACTGAAAAAAATATTAAATTAATTTTTGGACTCAGCCACTTTTGCCCGTTTTGTGATAAAGAATAAAGGTTAATGGAATAAAAATAATGTGACAAAAAACATATACTTGAAAACACCGTGTAGACATGCTTTCTACCAAATTGCGATGTAATTGGTCAGAAATTCGGCTCCCCTACAGTTTGATTTGACCTCTAAGCTCATTAGTGTTGGATGTATGAATTTCATATATCCATAACCATGACTTCACAAATGACCAGAGATTCTCTGTTGGATTAAGGTCAGGGCCATGCCATCGTCTGAAACTCCTGGTTTTCGAATCATTCTTTGACAGTTTAAGAGGTTTTTTTAGGGTCCCCATATGTTGTTGGAAAATGAGTTCAGAACCTCTACAGCCACTTTTTGCCAAAAATATTGGCAATTATAACGTAATATGTCAAAATATTTTTCCGATGGAACTCTAAGAAAAACATCCCCATTCCATAATCCCGAAACGGGCAAAAGTGGTCAAGTCCAAAGATTCATTTAAGATTTTTTCTGGGTATTGTAATATTTAAAAAAAAATAAATGAAGAAAATAAGATTTGATTTAACACACCAAATTATAAAATTACAATTTGTTCCTCTCAGCATCGCACCAACTTTTTGAAATAAAAGAAAACATTTGGCCACTTTTGCTCGTCACTGTATGTACTCCCATCCTGTTTCCCTGAAGTTGTGAATCCATTTGACAGCATTTTGAAATAAAGAAATAAGATCCAGAATCAAAACTGTTACTTGCTCGTTTTGATGCCAAAATGTCATTCTTTCATTTATGTAATTTAAATTCTTGCAATACATGGCTGAGATCCTTTGGAATTCATTTTGCCAATTTTCCATCTATCTCCAAAATTCGTCTTTATATTTTATGAAAACAAAAATTAAAAAAACACTAACAAAAGCTATTACATACTTGCTACAGTAAAGCTTTTATAGTTTAAACCCTTTGTTATTGGTTTTTATTATTGTTTGAAAGTGAAAACAACAATAGTCAGCGATTGATTAAAATTCCATTGAAACCCATTTATTTTGATGTTTTTATTGAGACATGCACAAGTAGTCCGGTCAAATGGTAGTTTGAAGTGGAAAGTTCTGGTGTAATTATTTCAAGGGGCTCCCTTTATGTTTTTGGGGTCGCTGAACACGAATCTGAAGTTGTCCAACAAAATTTTTCACGGCAAATATGAGAATTCGTCAAAAAACGTCGAAAATTTCGACATTTGTAGTCTTTTTTCCTTATTGCTCAAAAATTATTTTTTTTTTGCAAAAAGCGCTTATGCAAAAATAAAGACAGTAAAATTACCTACAATCTACGTCTGCATCATTTTTTTGTACGACTCATGGTTTCTGCGGAAACAGTCGTTGAAAAACAGCCAAAAATCCGTCATTTTTAAAAAATTGCATAAACGATTTTTTTTTGTATTGTTTTCTTCATTACATGAAAAGTAGGCAATGAGTTATTATGGTATTTGCATTTTCTAATTGTAGTTGTCTAAAAGTATTATATTGAAGTGGTTAAGTGTCTAAGCTTCAGTATTCCAAACAGTCAAAATGTCCATTCAAAAGTGTTTTATTTGAGACCAAGATTGGAGTATGGTGCAGTGAAGATGGTCTTTTGGACGTATATGGCCGATTCTAACATATGGTTCGATTGTCTGGTGGCCCGCACTTAACAAGGCATATAACATCGACAAACTCAAAAAGGTTCAAAGAACAGCTAGTTTTGGTACCACAGGTCTTGCCCAACGGATGCCTTAAGCGTTTTTCTGCACCTCCTACCACTTGATCTACACATAAAATATTTAGCCTTAAGACTTAAAGAATCAAATTTCTGGGGTTGCTAAACCTTATGGTCACAGCAATATCACAAATTTGATTCCCACTGATATATTTTCGACTCCCACTGACTACCGTGCTCCTAGAATGAGCCTCAGTAAAGATTTTAAAGTCTTATTCCCATCCAGAGGGGACTGGGATAATAACACCGTGATGAGAGACTGAGACACAACTGTCTATACTGATGGCTCAAAGATGGAGTGCGGTGTTGGCTCAGGAGTCTTCTCTGAGTCTTTCAACATCTTTAAGTCATTTCGGCTACCGAATTTTGCTAGTGTATTTCATGCTGAAATACTGGCAATTAGGGAGGCATGTAGGATACCAAACCAAAATAGTAATACAGCCATCCTTACAGACAGTCAGGCAGCTGTGAAAGCCATTGATTCGGCTACTGATGAGCTCGCAAGTCTAAATATTAACCTCAAGGTCACTCTTATCTGGGTTCCTGGTCACAGTGGCATTGAGGGAAATGAACGGGCAGATGAACTAGCCAGGCAAGGATCAGCCCTTCACATCTCACTTGCGGAAAGAGTCAACATTCCCCTTGGAGTTGTGAAGGGCAATATATATTGTCAATTTTCCTTAGGGAATCCAATCTTAGGTGGAGCAGTTTGACCAACTGCAAAATATCCAGAACGATCTAGCCCGCCTTTAATAAATCCCGAACAATTGATCTCATGTGTAGACCCAAGCGGGACATAGCGAGGGTTGTAGCAACCTGCACTGGACACTGGTCAATTGGAGAACATGCGGTGAGGCTGGGAATTCCTTACAATACTCACTGTCACAGATGTGGAGACCAGCAAGTAAGGGAAACAGTCCTTCATTTTCTCTGTAAATGTTCAGATCTAGCCAGAATGAGAGGCACAATGGTTTGGAATGGCTTTTTTTGAGGACCTAAACGAACTTTCCGAAATGAACATCAAAGACTTGATCTCTTTTCTACACGCCACGAAATGGATCTGAGACGAAAATCGGTTGCGTTCTGCATCATGTTTCCCCTCAGATCCAAAGACCGTGAGTAATAGGAACCCGGGTTTCTGCGGGGCTTCATGATGCTCAATGGCAATGATGATCACACGGTCGGATCGATCGCGCTTCGTTGCTATTTTACAACCTACCGACCGCGACATAATGTAGCAAGCTCGGGCGAGATGCGATCTAATAGAGATGCATCTAATCGAGTGAGTGTCCTATGACCCAACTCCTGTGTTTTGTACTGACTCACAAGGTACCTCAACCATACTTCACAGCCGTCCTATTTCAAAGCAAGGAACGCTTTTCTGGTTTCTTGGGAAGGATGATCTCCAACCCGCACTGGAGGAAATCTCACAACCAACCCAGAGAACGGGACACCTGAGGAATAAGCCCCTCAGAGAATAAACCCGCAAATCCTCACTTTAGACTGCTTTCATACACAGGTGAAACGAGTTATGGTATCAAAACGGCGCAATCCAGTGCTTATTGGGCAAAGAGCGAGTGTTACGCTCTTGTGACCATTTCTACCTACCATTTACCATTTATATAGGTTTTTTGGCAGGTTGTATGCACTTTCACTGATTTCTTACCTGCCCAAGAAGCTCCCTTTCTGTCTTATCTTCTTGGTGGCTTGAAGGAGCGTTTCAATTGCTTTTTCATTCACCACTTTCACTGCACCATACTCCAATTTTTGTCACAAATAAAACACTTTTGAATGGACATTTTGACTGTTTGGAATACTGAAGCTTAGACACTTAACCACTTCAATATAATACTTTTAGACAACTACAATTAGAAAATGCAAATACCATAATAACTCATTGCCTACTTTTCATGTAATGAAGAAAACAATACAAAAAAAATCATTTATGCAATTTTTTAAAAATGACGGATTTTTGGCTGTTTTTCAACGACTGTTTCCGCAGAAACCATAAGTCGTACAAAAAAATGATACAGACGTAGACTGTAGGTAATCTTACTGTCTTTATTTTTGCATAAGCGCTTTTTGCAAAAAAGAAATAATTTTTGAGCAATAAGGAAAAAAGACTAAAAATGTCGAAATTTTCGACGTTTTTTGACGAATTCTCATATTTGCCGTGAAAAATTTTGTTGGACAACTTCAGATTCATGTTCAGCGACCCCAAAAACATAAAGGGGGCCACTAAAAATAATTACACCAGAACTTTCCACTTCAAGTCCCTTTTGAACACCATTTGACTAGACTAAAGTAAGAATTATAAAAATCTTATCATTCTCAAGCCACTTGTGCAACCCGAGAATTTGTGAAATATTTTCTTACACACAGTCAAGTAAGCTTGTACAATATGGCTTGTACACGCACACTTGTCAAGTTTGCTGTTGCGTGTGGACCCAGCTTGAATAAATATTTACCGTGCAAGTTATCATCATGCAACACAATTCAATATCCCACCTAAAAGTGCAGATAATCCAAAAAATATTGTATTCAGTATCATCAAGTTTTAGTTTAGTTTAGTTTAGTTTATTCATTTATTGCATACACAGTAAGAAATAAATCTTATAAATTAGTGTTCTGCTAATTAAATACAATATAAAAAAATGGAGAAAAAGCTACATACATAGAAAAAGTTTATATTTTAATACTACATATTATTTTGAATCAAATTTAGTTTTTACATACATCTCACTTATTAAAATCCTGATTGCGTAATGATTGGAAGGCAGATTTGAAATCTATACACTTTGAAAATAACTTCGAAGATCTCTGCGAAACTTTGCTTCGGCATTAGTTCTTTTTAAATTAGTTGGAAGGAGATTCCACAGGCGAATAGCATTGACGAAGAATTGTTGTTCTGAGGTCCGACAAGAAAACCGAGGGTGTATAAGCATTAGGGATCTGTGGGAAGAGCTGAACCGTATCCTATTAAATAAACTACAAGGTTGTTGTGTTTGAATAATATTGTAGAGTAAGAGAAGTGTCCTGTACCGAAGAAGGTGATCGAGGGAAATATTATAAATTTGAAGCGAAAAACCAGATATACGATCAAAACGACGTAGACCAAATATGTAACGAGCTGTATTATTGAAAGCGACATTCAATTTTCTCCTGCAAAGAGCGTCACAGTTGCAGAAGACTTCACAACCGTATGTTAAAATAGGAACAACTACAGTTTTGGCTAGCATCATCCGAATATTGAAGGGCGTGTAATGTTGCGAAGACCATAACATTCTAAGCACTCCATAGGCCTTACCCACGGCTGCATTTATATGGCTGTCCCAAGTTAGCGTCCTATTGAACAACATACCTAAGTTTCTTGCACTAGATGCATATGCGATTGGTGTACCATTCAAAATGATGTTTGGGAAATAATCTAAATTAAGCACTTTCTTACTAATAACGATGCATTTGGACTTAAGTGGATTAAGGAAAAGTCCATTATCCTGTGACCAACTGAGAATTTTGGCAAGATCGTTATTAATTGTATTTGCACCATCTTCAATAAGTCCGAGGGGACAGCTTTTGAGCAGCTGGACGTCATCCGCATACATTTGAATTGAACATCCCGAGATCATTTCTGGAAGTTCGTTTATGTACAACGAAAATAGAAGGGGACCCAAGATGGAACCCTGCGGAACTCCTCTAAATGTGGGAAGAAAGCTTGAAATTTTATTATTTACAGAGACCGCTTGCACTCTATCTTCCAAATACGTTTTTATTAAATGAACCGCAGATGAAGATAAACCATACTTCCAAGAGAGTTTATAGCATAGATTATGATGATCCACCGTGTCGAAGGCTTTTGAGAAGTCGAGCAGTACTAAAAATGTTACAAAGTCATCGTCTAATGCCAATCTAATATCTTCAACTACATTTATAATAGCTGTCGTGCAGCTATGCTGCTCGCGAAAACCAAATTGCTTAGGGGACATGAGGTTTTGCGCCCTTAGGTAAGCATTGAGTTGTTTTTGGAGAACTCTCTCAAAAACTTTGGACAAATAAGGAAGAATGGAAATTGGCCTGTAATCATTTGTATTTCGACCCTTTGGAATTGGCAAAATTTTCGCTTGTTTCCAAACATTTGGGAAAATACCAGTCATTATAATTGTATTAAATAAGTGCGTTAGGTAAGGCAGAATATACGGTAAAATAGCCTTGACAAAAACTGGGTGTATACTATCAATGCCAACCGCGTTTGATTTAATACTAAGTAGGCTTTCAACAATTTCAGTGCTATCCACACCAATAAATTCAAATGTTAAGTTTGAGTGAGAAGCAATAGGATCATGATGCTCAGATGAATATCGAGAAAGATGTGGAAAAGGAAGCGAAACAAAGTTTTGATTTAATACCTCTACATCGATATTCTCTTTACATTCCATGTTTTGTTTACCTATCCCAATTTCCTTTAGATTTTTCCATAGCTGACGTTTATTTGATGCTGTTCCTAGCTTTCTACTGTACATTTCAATTTTAGCAGATTTTATTTTACTAACGGCTTGGTTACGAAGAGTTCGATAATTTTGAAGGTGAACATCTAATCTATATCTTTTCCACACTCTGTATGCTTGATCCCGCTGAAATAAGAGCCTTCGAATTTCATTCGAAAACCAGGGACGCTGTCCACAGTTTAAAGTTCTAGTTCTGATTGGAATGTTGCTGTTAAACAGATTTAAAATGCTAGAATTTAGATATTCCACTTGTTCATTGGGAGAAGCGAAATAGTAAACTCTATCCCATTCAATACTCTGTACCTGATGTTCCAAACGAGAATAATCTACTCTGCTAAAATCTCGATACTCAAATGTGGTGTCAAGGCTATCTATCCCAAACTCGAACGCTAAGTAAATAAGATCGTGTTTTGAAAAAGCTGGTGCGGACAACTGGTCATAATGTAAAACATCACACAGATCACTTACAAAAAAAACATCTAAGAGTGTTTCCGATCTACCTACAAAATGCGTGGCAATGGTCGTGTTAACTGGAAACAAATTAAATGTCCTCATTTCATCAACTAGTAGGTTTTCTGTAAGAAGGTTGCTATTAAAGTCACCACAAACAAGCACTTTAGAAGCGCGCAAAGAAAAATTTTCCAAAAGCGTAAGCAACGGGGTTAAAGCAACATCGTTATGAGGTCTATACACAAGGCCTATTGTTAAAGAACTATTTTCAGCCATAATGTCTATGAAAATATATTCCATTACACACCCCGCTTCGGACTTGCAGTTAAATTTACAGGAAAGATTTTTGCGTACATACACCGCCACTCCCCCACCTCTTCTCCCACATCTATCGGCGCGATATAACTTATAATTTCCCAGGCTATACATTCCGTCACTATTTGAATCCAGAAACCAAGTTTCAGAAACACAGATGATATCGGTATCAGAACCCTCAAACACATCCCTAAATTCATCAATTTTACAAAATAAGCTTTGTGCGTTGAAGTGACACACCCGAAGACCTTCAACTTGATTATTATTTAAGATTCTAATCATGGACCGTAAGATGCCGTCACTACTACTGCCTACGTACCCTCCTCCAATGTCAGCTTGTTCCATTTTGAACGAGATAATATAACAGGAGTTAAAAATTCGAATAAAAATTTTTTTTTTTTACAAAGTAGTTTCACAAGTTTTAAGATAAAACGTAGTCACCTTCAAAGGATAAAGAAATATCTAATTATTAAATAATATGCAAAATTAAAGATGAGATGTAATGTAGCACAGGATTTATTGTATATTCGAAGAGAAAGAAATTTGAAAAAAAAAGTATGAATGAAATTATCAAAAGCGAAAGAAATAAGAAAAAAAAATTTTAAAATAAAAAGTAATTGAGAAAAAATAAAAAAAAACATAAACAATATTAATTATGTAAATGTGTTTTAAAGTTTTATTATGTAATTGTATGTAATGAAGTGAAATTAAAAAAAAATAATAATAATAGTAATAATAACAAATATAATAATTATATAAATCAATTTTCATCTAGTGTTAGACTGGCAATTCCATCAAGGTCTTCTACGTTATCGACACATACTCCTTTGACATCTGACAGCAGTCGTTTGACATATACTAGTTAGTAAACACCGCAGCAATTTTTTTTACTTTCTTTAGTTGAATAGCGTGCCGAATTAAATTGTTGTTCTTGTGTGATAATGATTCGCGAATAAAGAATTGGGCAGTTGATTTAAGGCCAATATCATTGAGGCATAGTTGCATTTTATTGTTTTTAATGTGTTTAGCAATTGAAGTGAGGAGGAAATTTTTTTCATATGGTGATTTAAATTTAACAATTATGACTGTGTTAGTATCAGATTTTTCTTTCGGGCGAGTGCGAAACAAATCAATCAATACCGGTGGTTTAATATCGATTGTGTGACAGAGATGGTTAAAGAGCGTACTTAAGTTTTCATCGGGGGTATGGGGGACACCGAATATCACTGCATCACTGGCTACTAGTTTGTTATCAAGATTGTTTATTGTTGTTGATGCATCGGCGAGTTCGGTTTCAATTGATGAGAGCTTATTCCTATTTTGCTCTAGTTCTTGTTTGGTGTTATTGAGTTCAGATTTAATTTTGTTTACATCTGATTTAAGCGATTCGATTTCGGTATTAATGTTAGTGTTTGCACTCTCGAGTTGTTGAACTTTCATATTAATTTCGTTTATGTTTTTGTTTACAAAGTCAAATTGAACTTGAATCTTTTTTGCAAGTTCCTCGTTGTCATTTTTAATTTGTTTTGTTAAAAGGGATATTATTAACTCACTTTGTTTTTCGAGTTTTTCATCCAATTTGGACAACAAGGCACTGTCATCATAAGCCATTCTTTTTGAAGTTTGCTGTGGCGAGGTTCGAGGTGAGTTATTTGTGTTTTTTTTTTGGTTTATTCGTGGTGTCTGATGGACGGGTTGGTTTGCTGTATGGTCCAGACATAAATGCAATGATTGAGTAATTAAGTTTTTATTTAGAGGTTTGAAGAGAAACAGGAATTTTTTGATTTGCAACTCATTCAATCAGAAAAAAAAATAAAAAGAACTTATTTTAAATGCAAAATTTGTGCATATATAATTGTCACTTCAATGTTTTTTCACTCGTATTTGTTAAATTGACTCTTAATGAAAATATTGTCAAAAGTATATCGAGATTGGGAACTTAATTATTGGAGAAAACACAAGAAAAAACTGCCCGACTTTAAAACACTTCTACTCTGTAGCTCTCACCATCACAAAGAATATATTGAATTACATCGACCATCCATCCATGCACCCATCACTTGAGTCAGCATTTCCTTTATTGGAAATCAATATAACGGGTGATTTTTTAGCTGGTTTGGTTTTGGCAACACTGGTTTTGACAGCTGACGTGTGTTTAGTACCTTGTGTCACTGTCAAACAGCTTCAGTTTGGTTTGCAATTTAACCATGGATCGTCTTACAAATGAACAACGCTTGCAAATTATTGAATTTTACTATCAAAATTCGTGCTCGGTTCGAAATTGTGAATTGTGTTCAGCGATGAGGCTCATTTTTGGTTGAATGGGTACGTAAATAAGCATAATTGCCGCATTTGGAGTGAAGATCAGCCAGAAGCATTGCAACAGCTACCAATGCATCCCGAAAAAGCCACTGTTTGGTGCGGTTTATGGGCCGGCGGCATTATTGGGCCATATTTCTTCAAAGATGATGCGAATCGCAGCGTTACTGTCAATGGCGAACGCTACCGAGCGATGATAACAAACTTTTTTTTGCCCGAAATGGAAGTTCTTGACTTGCATGATATGTGGTTTCAACAAGACGGTGCCACATGCCACACAGCACGCGAAACAATGGCGCAATTGCGAGGCGAGTTTGGTGAACAGTTAATTTCACGTTTCGGGCCGGTCAATTGGCCCCCTAGATCGTGCGATTTGACACCATTAGATTATTTTTTGTGGGGGTATGTCAAGGCTAATGTCTATAGGGACAAGCCCGCTTCGATTGACGCACTGGAAGCCAACAGCCATGCATTCATTCGTGAGATACCGGCCGATATGTGTGAAAGAGTATGCCAAAATTGGACTCAGCGGATGGGCTACCTGAGACGCAGCCGCGGTCAACATTTGCATGAAATTATCTTTAAACATTAAATTGCAAGGTTCAAACTATCGATTCAAATAAATATTTCATTCATTTTTTCGAATTTTTTGTGTTTTTTAAAAAAAAAAAGTTCTAAGCCTCTTAAAAAATCACCCGTTAATTATTGCACCAGCATCCATCCACCCATGGACCCATCTATCGAGTCAACAGTTCTTATGTTGACGATCAGTATATTACTTTTGGATAGTTTATCTTTAAGAATAAATTTGTAATTAGCCTTAAGCTTGCACCCTTATAAATCGGAACAGATTGGTTCCACAACCCAATAAAACCTTTTTTTAAAACAAAAAGGCAAACCGGCGCCCAACGTGGGGCATGCAAGTAAAAGCAAAAGTGAAATTTTTAAAGGTGAAAGTTAAAGTACTTGAATTCAAAAGTATTTGACCAAAGTTTTTGCGAAAAAAATTATAGAAAAGTAAAAGTTTAAATTAAAAAAAAATATATATATACCTATATATGTTTTTAATAAAGGAAAAATTATAAATAATTTTACAAAAGAAATTTAAATTAATAAAAGTGAGTGCTCTAAAAAAGAAAAATAAGAAAAATATAGAAAAAAGAAAGTGATCACTCCTCCAAAAAAAAAATAAAAAAATCATTATTGTAAAGTTGAACAATAACTTAAATAAAAAAAAATAATAAACTCTGAAGTGAACAAAAATAGGCCAAAACTATTACTGAATATCAACAGAAGCAGAAAATAAATATTAAAATTTGAGTAAGAAAAAAAAAACAATAAAGTAAATTTGTGAACAAAGAATATTTATAGATATCGTCGGCTTAGAGTGAAAAGCAGCTAACTCCTATTTTGCATTTTTTTATAAAAAATTATTTAAACGAAAGAGTGTTCGCATTATTTGAATAAAACCACAATGACATTAATTATTTTTCAGGAATCGCTTTTGCTAAATTCAATGAAATTGAAAAGATTTGATAGATTTTTGTATTTTTAAGCAATTTTTGAAGTGGCATATAATGACAAAAAAAAGTGGAGTTAGCCGCTTTACACTCTAAGCCGACGATATATATATTTAAGAATATTATTGTATTTCATTCTTATATTATACAAAAAAGTTTCCATGAATTTAAGTGTTTGTAAACAAAAAAATAGAACATTGTGAGAAAATATATTTGAAATAAATAAATAAATAAGTAAATAATAAATGAATTGGGATAGTAAAAATTAAAGCTGGAAGATTTAGTTGAAAAATTTAGTAAAATGTCGACGAATAATGAAGACATTATCTCTCGTATTGTGGCCTTAAACACAGCCTCATTGAAAAACGGGATTGATAATTTAAAAAAACAACTTTCTGCTGAGAAAATCAGGTGTAAGATTTGTTTCAGTCAGTGCAAAAATGTCGTAAGGAAGTTTTTGAGAATTTGAAAAGACAGTTGACGTTTTTGTCCGAAGCCCTCTAACATTTTGGTAGTAGATCGTTAGACACGTTGGATTAGTTTTAAGGTGATTAAGAAGGGGGGATTCAATGTTAAAGAGAACTTTTATTACCATGGTGATTACGATGACGATAAAAATTACTCCTAGAATTTACATAAGAAGAGTAGGCAGCCAGGTCATCCGAGACCATTTGATTGGTAACGTTAAAAGCTTCATGAAAGGAGTTGAAAATCTTACGAAGGCTGGAGGTGTTGGTAGGAAGACCTTCTTGGTGAATAGAAAGCAAGACATTGGTTTTGGTTTTACCATCGATGCAGACAAAATCAGGCTTATCATGTAGATAAGCTAAGTAAAGTCGGACGTTATCGTAGATTCGGTGATCTCTCAATCTAGCCATTGTGTATCGAGATTCAGTCGAGTCAGAAGTTTGCATGGCCAATTTAACATTAGGAGGGAAAAGTGGATCGAGAAATTGAGGTTTATGTGTTGAGGGATTAGAGGCAGGAAGTGTATTTGAGTGATTATTATTTTGTGGATAGTTAACATTAACATGATTAAGAGGAAGGTTATACGAAGGTGGAACAATATGTTTGCTTGATGTTGGTACAGGTGGGTTAAGAACATGTGAGAGAAAGAAATTAGGATATTTGTTATTGGAAGTAGTTATAGCTTTGTTAGATAAAGGGGGATTGTTTGATTTGCTAGATAAGTTGTTTGAAGAAGGATATTTAAAGTTAGGTTTAGATTTAGGATTAGATCTATAATTGAAATTAGGGTGAGATTTAGACTTATAACTATTCCTAGAATAAGACTTAGATCTAAAGTTATTATTTGAAGATGTTGCGACTACCTCGGGAACCATTTTCATAAAACTATTTCTTAGACACAAAGAATGACGAGAGAATAACCATTTATAAGAATATGGTATAGAGATTTTAAATATTCCTGGTTTTTGACGGTAACAATTAATTGGGAGGAATCTATAGGTGTTTTGAAAGTATCTTTGAATCCAGGGCTCATCTGCATGAAGAGGTGCACCTTTGATGATATAGTATGAAAGTTGATTAGATTTAAGTTTTTTCAGGCGATTGTTCCATTCGACGGGAGTCCAAACCACATTGAATTTAATTAAGTTGGAAGAGTGTTGAGAAGTGACGGTTTGCGTTGTTGTTGCGGGTTGTTGTGCAGCGATAGTTGGTGTCGGTGCTGGGGGTTGGTGTGAAGTGATGTTTGGTGTCGGTACTGGGAGAACAGCTGAAGAAGGAGAATTACAGTCTTCGCTAGTATGTTCGACGGAGGTATCCAGGTCTTGAAGTTCCATGAGTAAGGATTTGTTGTTGTTGTTATTTAGCTGGGGTTGGAGTAAGCAATTCTGATTGGATGAACGTTTCATTTCTTCAGATATATCAGAGATGGCAATACGAGTGGCTGTAGATTCTCTTATCAAAACGTCAGCTAGTGCTAACGAATCACCGATCATTTTATCGTAAGAAGCTGTGTAGTCTATACCAATTGATCGTATAGCATTTGATTGCTTATTTAAAGAAACTTCAATCATTTCCAAACTTTCCTTCATCGTGGTTATTGATTGGGTACCGGACGATAATTCTTGTAAGGGATTTATTGCAGCAATAGCGTTCTTTATTTTTATAAATTGGGTATTTAGGTGGTTTGGGACCAAATTAATATTATCAACGCATTCTGTAAATTTGTTAAGGGCCTGTTTGGATAGACTTTCGATATTTGCAAGTTGGGAAGTAAATACAAAGTGATGATTTTCAAGACTTCTAGTGGTGGATTCATTATTTTCGGCCATGAGATCATTAGTTTTACTAGAGCTGTTGCGAATCTCTTTTTTCAGTTCAGCGATACTATCCGATAATTGGTCTACCCGTTCGTTATTACATTTTAGTGCAAGTAATATGTGTGAGATTGTTAAAGTTTTGCACTCTGCACAATAGAAATTAAAATGTAATAAATATTCTGCTAGATAAGATTTGGCACGTTTGCTTAAACCAGCACATACAGGGTGGAAAAATTTACCGCAAATACCCTTACAAATTACCCAATCATTTGTTTTTTCATTTAGAGTACAATCAATGTTCCCACAGCGTAATTCCTTATCCATTATATGTAATTTTTTTTGTTTTGCGAAGGAGTAAATATTTTTAAATGTTTTCAAAATAGAGATTGATCGATTTTTTTTTGTTTTTAGTGTACACGGTTATTATGTACACGAACCAAATAGTTCAGGCACTTGTACGTGGGTGGCTTTGTATAAATGTCGGTAATTACAGATGTCGGTAAGGATGAGCAATGTGTTGACGTTGAATATTTGATGATTGATGTATACGAACATATGTAAATAGAAACATCCAAGGGGGTATCAACACTATAACGTGTGTTGAATCACTTGAAGTAATAAAATCATTGCCTGAATTTACTGGTGATGAAAATAGTTATGTTAGCTGGAGAGAAGCTGCTAACAATTCGATGACTCTCTACACGAGAGGTAGTCGAAGATACTTTGCGGCATTAACAATTTGAAGAAATAAAATTATAAAAAAGGCAAATGATACGCTTACGAACCACGGAACGGTTCTAAACTTTGATGCGATTTTGAGTCGTCTTGATTTCGCATATGCGGACAGACGTCCAATACATATGATTGAACAGGAATTAAGCATCTTGAGGCAAGGTTCCTTATCATTAATCGACTATTATAATACAGTCAATAAGAAATTGACACTCTTGGTGAATAAAACTATAATGACACATGGTCAGGACAGCTTGACCAGAGAGCTCAACGAAGCTCACCGCACAAATGCCCTACGCGTTTTTATAACCGGGCTAAACGCCCCACTAAGCAATATATTATTTTCGCTTAGCCTTAATGATTTACCTAGCGCTCTTGCTAAAGCTCAAGAGCTAGAATCAAACAACCAAAGGGCTCAATTCGCCCTTCAATTTAATATAAGTACAAATAATACAAATAACACAAATAACACAAACAACACAAACAACAACCATCTGAGATTCCCTAAAAGATCTGTTTGGGAACCGAATCCAAACAATTTTCGTAATCAACATTCACAACCTACACCAATGACAGTTGGAAGCTCTAATATGAGATTGCCCAATCAAAGACATAACTTTAGTAACAATAATTGGCGATCTTATAATAACACTAATACCAATAATAATAATAACAACAATATAGGACAACGTATCAATCCGTTCAGACAAAATTTAAATAATAATTATAATACTAATTTTCACAGAAATTTGTATGTGGATAAGAGACCACATAGTGCACAAAATAGTGCTCAGCCACCAGTAAAAAATCAGCGTGTTAATAATATAAATGAGGAAGCTTTTTTAGGCGATCGCGCGCCATGTCAATTGCCCTACATACTTAGAAACCAACCAAACAAGCAACTAAAAATATTAATCGACACGGGAGCGACTAGTTGCTACTGTAGACCAAATGTTCTACAAGATAGACAAGAGCTTTATTAAAAAAAGAATTTGCACAGTAAATGGGTACTCGATAATAACTCATTTTTATGTTGCATATATATTTGATAGAGATGTTGTGTTTTATGAAATAGAGAGTTTAGAAAGTGATTTATTAATAGGTTATATGTTGCTCAAGGAAGCCTCTATTAAGTTAGATTTTGAAAATGGTTATTTAATATCAAAGGGCACGGTAGTGCCCAGCCAAGTTCGCGGCACTACACCCTTTTTACAGGAACAAACTCAGGCGATTTTCAACCCCCCTCTAACTTCAGTACCAATAAAGTCAGAAACTTCAAATTCGGAGTATTAGCTGAACTGATCAAGCACAGGTGGCTCACAAAATTTCAACTCTTTAGCATTCGTAGTTCCCAAGATATAGGACTTCAAAAATCGCAAAAACCGTAACTGACTGACTCACTGACAGATCATCAAAATTATGGAGCACTTCCCGACATCGTAGAAACTTGAAATTTCGCACAACGGTAGGCCTTGTGGTACATACAAAGGAAAAAATCGAAAATCTGCAATTTTCTATATAGGGGGCGTGGCATCCACCCACTTTCTAAAATAATCTATAAATTATAGGAGCCTTTCCGATTGTTGTAAAACAATGAAAATTGGTAGGTTGGTAGGGTTTGAGGTACTTAGAAAGAAAAAAATTGAAAAATTGGAATTTTCTTTACAGGGGGCGTGGCATCCACCCACATTCTTAAAAATTCTTATAAATTATATGGAGCACTTCCGATTGTTGTAGAACGATGAAAATTGGTAGGTCGGTAGGCCTTGAAGAACTTAGAAGAAAAAAAATCGAAAAATTAGAAGTTTCAGTTCAAGGGGCGTGGCATCCACCCACATTCTCCAAAAATTTTTATAAACTACATGAAGCACTTCTGATTGTTGTAGAACGATGAAAATTGGTAGGTCGGTATGCCTCGAAGTACTTAGAAGAAAAAAATTCGAAAAATTGGAAGTTTCAGTTCAGAGGGCGTGGCATCGACCCACATTCTTAAAAATTCTTATAAGCTATATGAAGCACTTCCGATTGTTGTAGAACGATGAAAATTGGTAGGTCGGTAGGACTTGAAGTACTTAGAAAGAAAAAATTGAAAAATTGGAATTTTGCATTCAGGGGGCGTGGCATCCACCCACATTCATAAAAATTCTTATAAATTATATGGAGCACTTCCGATTCTAGTAGAACGATGAAAATTGGTAGGTCGGTAGGCCTTGAAGTACTTAGAAAAAAAAATCGAAAAATTGGAAGTTTCAGTTCAGGGGGCGTGGCATCCACCCACATTCTCAAAAATTCTTATAAATTATATGAAGCACTTCCGATTGTTGTAGAACGTTGAAAATTGGTAGGTCGGTAGGACTTGAAGTACTTAGAAAGGAAAAAATCGAAAATTTGGAATTGTCCATTCAGGGGGGGGGGTGCCATCCACCCACTTTATCAGAATTGCTATTATTTGTATGGAGCACTTTCAGTTGTCGTAGAATTATGAAACTTTGTAGAGCGGTAGGGCTTGACTTTCACCTGGCAAAACAAGTCTTTGCAAAAAGGAGTGAAATCACAACAAAAACATAAATGTTAAAAAAGGAGCCAAGTTCTTATGTGTACAAGAAACATGTGCGTAAGAAGTCAACCAAAAAAAGTAATGAGATCTAAAATATATGCCAAGTTTTAAGTTCATGAAGTTTAATATCAAATATCTTAAGTAGAGTAATATCGAAACAATTCCAAATCATGACAGAAATTTGGTAATTAATGATTACTGATTAAAATTTGGTGGATTTACTTGGCAAGTTTTCTCTTAAATACTAACTTAATCACAAATTTAAAATGTATGAAAACTTGACCAGTGAACCCACCAAATTTTAATCAGTAATCATTAATTACCAAATTTCTGTCATGATTTGGAATTGTTTCGATATTACTCTACTTAAGATATTTGATATTAAACTTCATGAACTTAAAACTTGGCATATATTTTAGATCTCATTACTTTTTTTGGCTGACTTTTTACGCACAGGTTTCTTGTACACATAAGAACTTGGCTCCTTTTTTAACATTTATGTTTTTGTTGTGATATAATAATAAAAGAGAAAGAATATTCTTATCAGAAGATATAAATGAATTAAACAATTCAAGGGAATCATAAGATTCCGAAACATTAAAAATTGAATTAGAAAGCAGTGAAAATGTAGAAGAATTAAAAGGGTATATGATTGAAAAGATTGAAAAAATACATTCAGATATAAATATAAATTCATTATTCCGAACGGATGTTAAGGCAGAAATAAGGACTACAGTCGATACTCCTATATGGAGCAGACAATACCCGTACCCACTGTCAGTAAACACATTCGTTAATAAGGAAATAAAAGATTTGTTAAAGGCAGAAATTATTCGCTAGAGTAAAAGTCCGTACAATTCACCGATTTGGGTTGTACCAAAAAAAGGTACCAATGATGATGGTACTCAAAAATTAAGAATGGTTATAGATTATAAAAAATTGAATGAAAAAACGATGTCAGACAGATATCCTATACCCGAGAGTAATGTAATTTTTTCTAATTTAGGGAAAGCTAAGTATTTCTCTACGATAGACTTACAGCCCTATTATTGACACGATTCAAAACTAGTTTTAACGTAAAACTAGTTCTATATAGTCTGGGAGCCCACCGTAGGATTACCTATCTCATCGTGGCCACGCAAAAATTGGATGCCAACCGATAGCTTTAGTTTAAACATTTACAAAACTGCTGGTCGGACAAGCTTTATCTGGTCGCAATGGTTAGAAAATGCACTTTTCAGGTTGCATTTTCCGCTAAATGTACCTTTAATATAAGCAACTTATATAAATGGGGTATCAACTGAAAGCTATGACTGTCCTCTACACGATACCATTGGTCGGACTGACTTTTTTTTGGCTGTTACGACGAGTTCGACTATTTTTAAAAAAAATTGTATTTTTTTAACACTGCGTCTTACATCAGGGAAAACTGAGTAAAATCATTTCAAATGGTTAGGAAAGTGGCCTTAACCACTTTTTTTTCATTTTCGTCCAAGGATGCACAAAATCTCTAATTTTAGAAAAGTGGTCGGACTCGTGGCAACAGCCAAAAAACTCTGTCCGACCATTGCTATCGAGTAGAGGACAGTCGTAGCTTTCATTTGATACCCCATTTATATAAGTTGCTTTTATTATAGGTACATTTAGCGGAAAATGAAACCTGAAAAGTGCATTTTCTAACCATTGCGACCAGATAAAGCTTGTCCGACCAGCAGTTTTGTAAATGTTTGGACTAAAGCTATCGGTTATGGCATCCAATTTTTGCGTGGCCGCGATGAGATAGGTAATCTTACGGTGGGCTCCCAGACTATATAGAACTAGTTTTACGTTAAAACTAGTTTTGAATCGTGTAAATAATAGGGCTGTTAGAGTCTGGTTTTCATCAAATACAGATGAAAGAATCAGATATTGAAAAAACGGCATTTAGCATAAATAACGGTAAATATGAATTTATGAGAATGCCTTTCGGTTTAAAAAACGCGCCAAGCATCTTCCAAAGAGCGATGGATGATATTTTGCGTGATTATATAGGGAAAGTGTGCCATGTCTATATGGACGACATAATAGTCTACTCTAAAAATTTAAATGAGCACACTAGACTTCTTAATGAAATTATAAATGTATTAAATAAAGCTAATATGAAAACTTCCTTAGAAAAATCTAAATTCTATAAAAAGGAAACAGAATTTTTAGGTTACATAGTCGCTTTTAACACTATTAAAACAGACCCAAAGAAAATAGAGACAATTAATAATTTTCCATTACCAAATACATTAAGACAGTTAAGAAGTTTTTTGGGCATGACAGGTTACTACCGTAAGTTTGTTTAGAACTACGCATCGGTAACTAAGCCTTTAACTAAATACTTAGCCGGAGAAAACGGCAGAATATCAAAAAACTTATCTAAAAAAACAAGTATAAAACTAGATGATGAAGCTATTTTAGCTTGTAGGACCTTAAAAAATCTTTTAATAGACCAAATCGAATTTGTGCAACCAGATTTCAAAAAAAAGATTTATATTAACAGCTGACGCTTCTAATAACGCTATAGCAGGTGTTTTATCCCAGGAAGGAAAACCAATAACATTCATTTCAAAAACATTGAATACGACAGAGCAAAATTATGCCACTAACGAAAAAGAATTATACGCTATAGTGTGGTCCTTGAAAAATTTAAGAAACTATCTATATGGTGTTTCTAACCTTGAGATCCATACGGATCACCAACCACTAACGTTTGCGGTATCCATAAGAAATCCAAATGCCAAAATGAAACGTTGGCATGCGTTTATTGAGGAGTTTGCTCCCAAAATAATATACTAGCCAGGGACAACAAATGTAGTTGCTGATGCCTTGTCAAGGCAGTACTTAAACCACATTTCAGATGAAGACTCATCTAGTACTGCTACACAGCACTCTGCCGAGACCAGTGATAACTTAGAAATTAAAGAGACAACAAAATCTCTTAATCAATTTAAGCAACAAATCCTTTTAACTCAAGGATTATTTACGGCACATGAACAAATAAAATATTTTAACAGAATTAGACATTTAATTGAGAACGATACACCAGAAAATTTAATAATCATATTAAAACAATATTTACAACCTGGAACTGTTGCAATTCATTGCACACCAGAAAACCTGTATAATATTAAACAAAAATTAAAGGAAACTTTTAATAATAACTTTCTTTACACAAAGAACTTTCCTATTGATATTACGAACGAAGAAGACCAACAAACTATAATACAACAAACACACGTTAGAGCACACCGTAGCTATCAAGAAAACTTGAAACAAATTTACACAGCATATTATTGGCCACGAATGACCAAACAGTTTAAAAAATTCGTAAGAAACTGTGAAATATGTAACCGAAATAAATACGAAAGACATCCATTTAAAGCTCCAATTGGAGAGGCTCCAATTGCTAAGAAAGAGGGGGAGCAGTTACACCTGGATATTTTCTTTGCTCAAAAGTTAAAATTTTTAACTTGCATTGATTCTTGCATTGATTCCTAGTCTTTCAAGAAGCGCAAATGTTACTTTTGGCTACCGCATACGTACGAAAATCGGAGCATGGAACGTTCGATCCTTGTACAGCGATGGTAGATACGAGCAGGTTGAGCGTGAAATGCTTCGTCTAAACATCAGTATCCTGGGCATAAGCGAAACTAAGTGGAGAGGAAGAGCTGAATACAGATCAGACACTGGACAGACGAGAATGCTGTATTCCGGGGAAGATGAAAGAGAGGGTGGCCAAAGACTGCATGGTGTCGGAATTATGTTGAACGAAGAAGCGAGGCGTAGTTTGATCTCCTGGGCGCCCATTTCTGCGAGATTAATGACAGCAAGGTTTCGTTCAAAAATTCGTAACGTCACAATTATTCAGTGCTACGCCCCCACAAATGAAGCGACCGAGGAAGACAAAACCGCGTTCTACACTCATCTTAACTCGGTTTACAGTAGTGTTCCGAGAGCCGACATCATAGTCGTTATGGGAGACCTCAATGCCCAAGTCGGTTCAGACAATTACGGACTGGAACGCGTGATGGGAAGAAATGGCTTGGGGTCACGGAATGAAAATGGTGACTTGCTTGTCGACTTTTGTAACGCGAATCGTCTTGTGATAGGTGGGACTGTATTTAAGCATAAGACGTGCAACAAAATTACCTGGGTGCATCCGGATGGTCAAACCGAAAACCAAATTGATCATATCATGATTCAGCAGCGATGGAGGAAGTCTATGTGTGATGTCCGGAGTATAAGAAATGCCGATGTGGGAAGCGACCACCATTTGGTTCTGATGAGTCTCAAACTACGAACCGCTGCCGTACAAAAACCAGCGCAGGATGCAGCAAGGAGCTCAAAATTCATTACGAATGCTTTAAATGACCCCAACATATGTCGAAACTATGTCACCACCCTTAACGACAGAGCCTCGTCATTAAACGGAATCCAGAATTCAACAATTGATGAGATGTGGGGTGAAATTAAAAGTGTTTTTATGGAGGCTGGATCCGAAACTGTACCCAAGCGAACGAGACGTAGAGACTCTTGGATATCCCAAGACACCTGGGATAAGATCGAACTTTGCAAATCGTTGAAAATCCAAATAAATGCTGAAGCAGATGTTCAACGAAAGGCTGACTTGCGAAGAGAGTACCGCATTGCACATAAGATGGTCTATCGCTGTGTGAGACGTGACAAGAGGGTGAAGGTAGATGGACTCGCAGATAATGCGGAAATCGCTGCCAGAAGAGGAGATATCCGGGAATTGTACCAAATAGCCAAAGATGTTATCGGGAAAAAAAGCAACACCAATCATCCTGTAATGGATGTGGATGGCACACTTTTGGTATCAATTGAGGATCAGCTTCGTAGATGGAAGGACCATTTTTGTGCCCTGCTAAATGAGGATTCAGTTGAGCAGAGTGCTGAAGTGCCCCAACTAAACGAGATGCGCAGGTCCTATAGGGGTATTGACATCGAACCCCCGTCAGAATCGGAAATCCAGGCATCAATAAATCTCCTCAAAAACAACAAGGCAGCTGGACTGGACGGAATTCCAGCTGAATTCCTGAAAGCCGATCCCCTAACAGCGGCTAGTATTTTACATCCGTTGATAAAAAACATTTGGGAAAACGAAAGCTATCCCAGGGATTGGAAGGATGGTGTGATTGTTAAGTTGCCAAAGAAAGGTGACTTAAAGAATTGCAACAATTGGCGTGGTATCACCGTTTTGTCCGTTTTCCCAAAACTAATGGCAACCATCATTCTCGAGCGAATAAAGGATAGAATCGAGTCTACACTCAGGAGGCATCAAGCTGGCTTCCGCAGTGGTCGATCGTGTGTCGACCATATCAACACCCTGCGTATCGTCCTCGAGCAGTCGATGGAATTTCAATCACCGCTTTACCTCATGTTCGTGGATTTTGAGAAAGCCTTTGATCGAGTTAACCGAGAATGTATATGGAGATCGTTGCTTGGTAGAGGAATTCCACCAAAAATAGTTGCCATTATTAAAGAGTCCTACAACAACGCAAGGTGTTTTGTTTTGCACAATGGGCAGCTATCCGACTCCTTTGTAGTGCAACAGGGTGTGAGACAAGGGGATGTTCTATCGCCAATTCTCTTCCTGCTGGCGATGGACGACGTATTGACGGCCAGTGTAGGTACAGCAGAGCGACAGGGCATTCAATGGAGACCGTTCGAAAGGCTCAGTCATTTAGACTATGCCGATGACATATGTCTACTGGCAAATAACATCAGTGGGCTGAACGGGATGTGCCAAACACTGCAAGTGAAGGGAGAGTCGAGTGGTCTAAGAATAAACAGCAAAAAGACAAAAATAATGCTCACAGGCCGCTCCACACAGCAGCGTATTATTCTACAGGAGACGCCAGTTGACGTAGTGGAACAGTTCAACTACCTTGGCAGTATTGTCTCTGCAAACGGTGGTACGGATCTGGACGTTAAAAGTAGAATAAATAAAGCTCGTGCTGCCTTCGGTACTCTGTCCCCAATCTGGAAATCAAGTCAAATCTCCTTACGCACTAAGTTGAGATTCTTCGAATCCAATGTCAAATCCGTGCTGTTATATGCTTGTGAAACCTGGAAAGTCACGTCTATCATTTCGAAGAAATTGCAGGCTTTTGTGAATCGCTGTCTTCGCCACATCCTAAAGATTCGCTGGCCACAAATAATATCAAATGAGGAATTGTGGCGCAGGACAAGTCAAGAGCGGCTGGACGTCGACATAAGAAAGCGTAAATGGCGTTGGATTGGTCACACACTGAGGAAACCAAACAATGAAATTGCAAAGCAGTCCTTTGAATGGAATCCTCAGGGTGCACGGCGGGTTGGAAGACCAAGAACAACATGGAAATCAACTGTCTTAGCGGAAGCAGAATCCCAGAGAAAGACGTGGCCACAGCTAAAGTACCTTGCAGCAGACCGTGAAGGATGGAGACGTTTTGTTGACGCCCTATGCCCCAGCCGGGGTTACAGGACACGATGATGATGATTGATTCCTATTCAAAATTTCTGGTCATTAAACAAATAGAAGATAGAACAAAATTAGACGACAAAGTCTTAGAACTTTTGCAAAGCTTCCCAGAAGCTAAGAAATTATGTGTCGACAACGAAAAACATGTAGTTGGCCCACCAACTTAACGCTCGAAAAATCTGGAAATGCAGTTCGATTGATAATCATTTGTTCACGTTTGTCTTTTTTTTGTTTAGTTTTTACACTTCGCAAAAATTTTTTACCAACATTTTTTTTTGAAAAATATTTTATAAATTTTTTGAAAAGTATGCAATCGTTTGTACATTTTTTATAAAAATTTTCCACCGTGTTAATTTTTTAAATTTTGCTTTATTTCTATTTTTAATTAATTATTCAAAATTTTGCGGCGAAAAAACATTTAGTTGGCCCACTATAACGCTCGAGGAAACCTGGAAATGCAGTTCGATATAATATATAATCGTTTGTGCACGTTTGTTTGTTTTTTTTTTTAGTTTGCCATCGTTTGTATACCTATTGTTTGTATTAATTATCCACCGTTCAAATCAAGTCAAGTCAAAAATAATCATACTATGTAGATGGTCACTTCTCCCTATATATTTATAGGTACCTACATATGTAGTATAAGTATGTATAGTTAAAATAGAACAATTCGATTTCTTTTGGACAAAAAACTCATCCAGCAAAGAATTCAGCTACTATTAAAGTAATAAAATGTGTCTTATCCAACAAATAGTAAGTACATAAGTATTTATTTCTTCTTCTAGTTTTGTTTTGCATTCGGCAAAACGCTTTTCATTATTGAACTACCTACCTACCTACCTACAATAAATCAATTTTATTAGTTTCCAATCTATTTATGCAGAAAAAACATTGAAGTGTCGGTGTGATCTGAGATCAAATGGTTCTTTATTGACCTTTATGAGGTTAGAGATCAAAGGACAAGGACTCTTTAAACAAAATAAAAATGCTTTCTACCTATATTATGTAGGTATTGTACAATGATGATGGTATTGATGATGATGATTGTACAATGTACATCACCATCATCATCAAGTCCTGTAACCCCGGTTGGGGCATAGGGTGCCAACAAATCGTTTCCATCCTTCTCGGTCTGCAGATAGATATTTTAACTGTGGCCACGTCTTTCTCTGGGAGTCTGCTTCTGCTAGAACTGTTGATTTCCATGTTGTTCTTGGTCTTCCAACCCGCCGTGCACCCTGAGGATTCCATTCAAATGACTGCTTTGCAATTTCATCGTTTGGTTTCCTCAGTGTGTGACCAATCCATTGCCATTTACGCTTTCTTATGTCAACGTCCAGCCGCTCCTGGCTTGTCCTGCGCCACAATTCCTCGTTTGATATAATTTGTGGCCAGCGAATTTTTAGAATATGGCGTAGACAACGGTTCACAAAAGCCTGCAATTTCTTTGAGATGGTAGTCGTGACTTTCCAGGTTTCGCAAGCATATAACAGCACGGATTTGACATTGGATTCGAAGAATCTCAACTTTATGCGCAAGGAGATTTGACATGATTTCCAAATTTGGGAGAGAGAACCGAAGGCTGCGCGAGCTTTATTTATTCTACTTTGAACGTCCAGATCAGTACCACCATTTGCTGAAACAATACTTCCAAGGTAGTTAAATTGTGCAACCTCTTCAACTGGCGTCTCCTGTATTAAAATACGCTGACGTGTGGAGCGGCCTGTGAGCATTATTTTTGTCTTTTTGCTATTTATTTTCAGACCACTCGCCTCTCCTTTTACCTTCAGAGCTTGACACATCCCGTTCAGCCCGCTGATGTTATTTGCCAAGAGACATATATCATCGGCATAGTCTAAGTGGCTAAGCCTTTCAAACGGTCTCCATTGAATGCCCTGCCTCTCTGATGTTCCAACACTGGCCGTCAAGACATCGTCAATCGCCAGTAGAAAGAGAATTGGCGATAGAACATCTCCCTGTCTCACACCCTGCCGCACTTCGAAAGAGTCGGATAGCTGCCCATTGTGTAAAACAAAGCATCTTGCGTTGTTATAGGACTCTCTTATAATGGCAACAATTTTTGGGGGAATTCCTCTACCAAGAAGAGATCTCCATATACATTCACGGTTGACTCGGTCAAAGGCCTTCTCAAAATCCACAAACATGAGGTAAAGCGGTGATTGAAACTCCGCAGACTGCTCAAGAACGATACGCAGAGTGTTGATATGGTCGACACAAGACCGCCCACTGCGGAAACCAGCTTGATGCCTCTTGAGTGTAGACTCGATTCTAACCTTTATCCGCTCCAGAATGATGGTTGCCATTAATTTTGGAAAAACGGACAAAACTGTAATACCTCGCCAATTGTTGCAATTCTTAAGATCACCTTTCTTTGGCAACTTAACAATTACACCATCCTTCCAGTCGCTGGGATAGATTTAATTTTCCCACACAGCTTGTATCAACGGGTGTAGAATACTAGCCGTTCTGACAGGGTCAGCTTTCAGGAACTCGGCTGGTATACCATCAAGTCCAGCTGCTTTGTTGTTTTTGAGAAGATTTATCGAAGATTGAATTTCCAGTACTGTAGGGGGCTCGATGTCAATACCCCTATATGATCTACGCATCTCGTTAAGCTGGGGCACTTCAGCACTCTGCTCGACAGAATCCTCATTAAGCAAGGCACAAAAGTGCTCCTTCCACCTGCGCAGCTGATCCTCGATTGATACCAAAAGTGTACCATCCACATCCATTACAGGATGATTGGTGTTGGTTTTCTTCCCGACAACTTCCTTGGATATTTGGTACAATTCCCTCATGTCTCCTCTTCTTGCAGCGTTTTCCGCATTTTCTGCGAGACCGTCTAACCTCACCCTCTTGTCTCGTCTCACACAGCGATAGACCATCTTATGTGCTAAGCGATACTCTCTTCGCAATTCAGCCTTTCGTTGAGCATCTGCTTCGGCATTTATTTGCATCTTCAACGATTTGCGAAGCTCGATTTTATCCCAGGTGTCTTGGGATATCCAAGAGTCTCTAACTCTCGACTGCTTGGGTACAGTTTCGGATCCAGCATCCATAAAAACACTTTTCATATCACCCCACATCTCATCAATTGTTGAATGTTGTATTCCGTTTAATGACGAAGCTCTGTCGTTAAGGTTGGTGACATAGTTACGACATATGTTGGGATCACTTAAAGCATTTGTATTGAACTTCGAATTCCTTGCTGCACCCTGTGATTGACGTTGTATAGCTGCCGTTCGTAGCTTGAGACTCATGAGAACCAAATGATGGTCGCTTCCAATGTCGGCATTTCTTATGCTCCGAACATCGCACATTGACTTCCTCCATCGCTGCTGAATCATGATGTGGTCAATTTGGTTTTCAGTTTGACCATCCGGATGTACCCAGGTGATTTTGTTGCAAGTCTTATGTTTAAACACAGTTCCACCCAGTACAAGACGATTAGCGTTACAAAAATCGACCAGCAAATCGCCATTTTCATTTCGTGACCCCAAGCCATTTTTCCCCATGACGCGTTCCAGACCGTAGTTGTCTGATCCGACTTGGGCATTGAGATCTCCCATGACAATTATGATGTCGGCTTTTGGAACACCACTGTAAACTGAGTTAAGATGAGTGTAGAAAGCGGTTTTGTCTTCCTCGGTCGCTTCATTTGTGGGGGCGTAGCACTGAATTATTGTGACGTTGCGAATTTTTGAACGGAACCTTGCTGTCATTATTCTTGCAGAAATGGGCGCCCAGGATATAAGACTACGCCTTGCTTCTTCGTTCAACATAATTCCGACACCATGCAGCCTTTGGCCACCCTCTCTTTCATCCTCCCCGGAATACAGCATTCTCGTTTGCCCAGAGTCAGCTCTGTATTCGGCTCTTCCTCTCCACCTAGTTTCACTGATGCCCAGGATACTGATCTTAAGGTGAAGCATTTCACGCTCAACCTGCTCGTATCTACCTTCGCCGTACAAGGATCGAACGTTCCATGCTCCGATTTTCGTACGTATGCGGTAGCCAAAAGTATCATTTGCTCTTCTTAAAAGACTTCTTCTATTTGTTAACGATTCATTTATTGTTATGGCGTCTTGATTGACGCTGGTACACGAAAGATGCCGCACCCCCAAATCCGATGTGCGGTTTACAGCAGCCGAAGCTGCAGAAGGATTCTCCATAAAATGGTTACCTCTTGGGGACTCATTTCCAATTGTTGTCATATTTCATGTAATAGCATATATCCTTCCACCATGGTGTTTTCCGAGATACGATTAATAACATACATAAGCTCAGATTTGACAGGCACACCCGCCTTTTGTATGGTCAAACACATAACTGCTCGAGGCCGCCCACTATGGGAAAACAGACGCCTTTTGTAGCCGCCCAATATGGGTTGCAGACGCTACCTGCTGCTGCCGTTGGCCTTTTACGAAAAAAAGCTCCTCCGCCACCAGACTATCATGCCGTTGACCGCCACCTGCAGTTCATCCGTCTTAAGGGGGCTTTTAACCATCCCAAGGACAAGTTTGTGCCCTGACCAGCAAAGCTGGGTTGTCTGCTTATCCCGGCATCCATTCGGTCCCCCTGCACGTTAGCGTTACCCACCCTCCACCACGCGGAGGTGTGCATAGGGATTTTCCTATCATTGAGCCTAGGGCCATATGGCGTCCTAGCACTCTCAAGTACTTTTGGAGGGCAATGTACATACGAGTTTATTATTCATTAATAAATTTTGATTTTTTAACCTAGATAGGTACTTGTTTTGTGATCATTTGGACAAAATAATCAATATAATTATAATTGAGGCAGTGAGAGCCATAGTGGCATAACTGCAATTTTATCGAAATTGAGTTTTTACAAAAATTGAATCTGTATATATAAACAATGTTTCTGCATTTAAATTTTTTGAATTGAATTTAGAGGTCACCCACAAGAAAACTCAAAGCTTGAGTGCTTGAGTGGCCTATCTGATCAGTAATAACGGAATTTTGAAGAATCATTGATACAAAATCAAAAACTTTTTATTTTTTTTGTCATATTGCAAATTAAAATCAAAATTTTGTTCATTTATTTAAAAACTAAAAAAATTTTAACTTATTTAGAACTACAAAAGTTTAAAAATAATCTGCTCCTTATTTTTGCTCTACTGAAAATAATGAAAAATGCAGCTAGGCCACTATGGCTCTCACTGCCTCAATTATACTCATTTATGCAACCAATTCTTGCAAAAATTCTTATAAATAAAGTTAAACTAATCTTAAATAGGTAACAGAGCCTAACTCTTAAAACGTCATTTTTATTAGAAGTCTATTGAGCATCAAACTATTCATAATAGGTATTTGGTAGTATAAAGCATTAAATTAAATTAAATTAGAATTTCTTATACCTATATGCATATGAAGGGTCCAGGGGAAAAACGGCTTAAGGGTAGGTTTCCCTTACATTTTGATGTTAGTGCGTTAACTAATAGTTACATAACTTTGTTATTTGTGAAGACAATTTGTTGAAATTTGGTTTTTTACATTGGTAATGAATATACGCACACACGTATATCAATTAAAATTATATATATAGTAAATTTAATACTTTTATGAAGGAAAGAAGTGATTTATCTTATTAGAAAATCGGACTCAATTTTTCAAAGTACAGGGCTGCTATTAGAAGAATTTTTTTATTATTTTTTTTTTAGTTTTATGAAAATATAAAACAGGTTTTAGGGAATAGACTCTTCAAAAAAAAAAAAAAAAAAAAAAAAAAACACTTGAAAAAAATCATCTGAAATTATATCACTTTGAACGAACGTTTTGAAGTATAACTTTTATATTTTTTATTTTTTTTTCAATGAAGTAAAATAAAAATATCAGAATATGACTTCATGCAAACAGCGAATCCTTTTGAATTCATGTATAGCTTGTTAAACGGGGTTTTTTAACAGAAAAATAGCAATATTACCATTTTTGAGCTTCAAAGTCATGGGCTTCCCAGGTTTAATTTTAATATTTCTGATGTTCATTCTAATAATTGGTCTAGTGAATTATCTAAGACATTAGCCTTTCAAAAAAAATTTTTTATTAAATTTACTCATTAAAAATAGCAGTTTAACATTTTCAGATGTGCAATGTTACTGTGAAAAAAGGAGAATCTTTACAAGTTTAAATTATTTTTATAAATTTTTTTTGATATTTTTGCTATTAGATTCAATAAAAAAAAAGTCATAACATTCATTACTTTTTTTTATATGCAGGTCTTTTTTGCGTTTTTTAACAAAAAAATGCTTTCCACACGCACACAAAGAAGTTTGCAGTTCAGAGGAAATACACTGCAGTATCAGCGCCAACTCTCTTTGTTCTCTCTGCAGAACAAATATCGCACATGCGCTGTCATATATTTTATTCTTGTTTGTTCTCATATATACATATTTTTCTAATATGGTATAGCTACATATGTATGTAGTTTTTTTTTTCTTCTTTTCTAATCTCGCAGCAGAAACAGAATATATATATATCCATATAAAAAAACCTGTTTGAAATGCATTTTTTCTTCAGTTGGCAGTTCGGTGACTGGATAGGAAAATTATTACATAGAGGTTGGGAGGCGGAGTGTAGTACAAGTGGAAAAAAGTATATGGCATATTTTTTGTTTGTGTGTTGCATGATATAGTTTTTTTCTTCTTCTTTCTTTTTCGTTTCGGACTTGAGTTTTGGATGAGTATTTTTTTATAAGTTCATGTGTCGGTGGTGGTTCAGAAAAATTTGAAAGGGAGGGTGGGAGGTTAGTCATCGTGGTCAAGCGTATCGTACTTGCGCTGTCACATTTCTTTGTTGTGATTTTTTGTAATTGAATCAGGTTCATGTTTTCATTTTTTTTGGGATCTCAGAATGCGTTGAACATACAATGTTTTTTTTTTTAGTTGAGTAGACATGATATGAATGTGTCGTTGGAGAAGTTATGTCTTGGTTAAATTTCAAGTAGGTATTTGTATCTGTCTTTCGTGGCGTTTTAGGAATGTTGCGAGAAAAAGGGTTGGAGTCAGTCAACACTATGTGCAAAAAAAATAAGTTGCACATGAGAACTTATATAGTGTTGCATATAGTTTTACATATAGTTGTTATAAAGGGTCCGCCAAATAACTTTTTTTTTTTAAATGCTACTACTACATGGAGTGTAGCTTCGGCTGTGTGGCATGTAGCTTCGTCCTGTTGAAACCAAATGTTGCCAATATCCTCCTCTTCAATTCTTGTGAACAAAAATTCGTTCAACATGGCCCGATAACGATCGCCATTGACTGTAACGGCCACTCGAAGAAAAATGGCCCAATTATGCCTCTGGACCAAAATCCGCACCAAACAGTGACTCGTTTTGGGTGTATCGGCTTTTCAATGGCGTGCGGGTTTTCTGTGCCCCAAATGCGACAATTTTGCTTGTTTACATACCCGCCAAGATCAAAATGAGCTTCATCTGAAAAGATGATTTTTTTTGGCAAAATCGGCATCTTCTCTAAGTCGATCGCAGGCCCACTTAGCGAAGCAGCCATTTGAATGAAATTATTTTCCATTATTAACCGGAAGGATTGTACTTTCAAATAAAAAAGGAAATTTGAGAAAATATTCAGTAGTTTTTTTTTATAGCATTTTCAAAAAAAAAAAAGTTATTTGGCGGACCCTTTAGTTTATTGGTATTAGAGAAAGTGTTGCATATTTGTTCTCCTCTTGTATTGTGATTCTTCGCAATTCAGTAATGCATCAGTTCCAGTATTGTTTTTATTTTTCAATGAAAAGGATACTTTTGAGTTCTTGTTAGTGATTTTATTGGTGCAGTTATTTAAAAAAACAGAGTGCTAGTGCACTTATACCTATAGTGTTTGTTCTGATCGTAAGATACAGTTATTCAATAAAAACGATAACTAGTGCTCTTTTATAGTGTTTGTTCTGATCGTAAGATACAGTTTCTAAAAAAAAGAAAGAAGCTGTCAGCTATCTGATTAAAAAAAAACAGAAGCCAAAAAGTAGTAGTGTGTCTCTTCTATAGGGGGCTTACATGGACCAACATGGCTCGACGGAAAAATGACTGTACACTAGGGTGTGTTTTTGTAAGTTTTTATATTTGGATGGGCCTAAATCGGCTCTAAATGAAGAAAAAATTCCCTATTTTTTTCATATTTTTATTTTCATCCCCTATAGTCGCTTTAGGGGTAAATTAAATGTTCCCTTTTTTTTAAGAAGCAACGGCAACACTTACAGTAAAGTTTTGTAGCTTTTTGAAAAGCCAGAAGTCCATTTTAATAGTTTATTTTCAAATAAAGTTCTTTGTATAAACAATTTCAGCAAAAACTGTTTTCAAACCCAAAACTTTGAAACAAAAATATTTTTTGTTCAAAATGATGAGTTTGAAACAATTTTGCACCAAAACAACTTAATTTTAAAACAAACCGTAAGAATGGACTTCTGGCTTTTCCAAAAAGTTACAAAACATTACTGTAAATGTTGCCGTTGCTTTTTAATTAATTTTTTTTTATTTTATGCAATAATTTTATTAAATTTCCCCTCCCGTCCAAACAGGGGGAAGTTTTACCCCCTCCAATAGGATTTTTTGCTTGTCTACTTCCCACCTACAAGTTCTGAATTTTTTGGCAGATTTTAAATTGCAATTTTTTTTTATAAACTTCGCTTTTCATTTCCCAAACCTCTAGTTAGGTCAATCCAAAAACCTATCTCTAGAACTCACAATTTTCTAAATAATGAAAAAAAAAAAACAAAAAAGTTGTCGAGCATCTGTTCACACAAGTTGGCTGGTTGGACGAGCCAGCAAGTTTTCAAAACATTTTGAAAACTGTTGAGCTATTGGTCCAGCCAGCAGTTGTTCTTGCGTTTAAATGATCGAGCATGGCTCGACATCCAGCCATGTTGTTGAGCATGTTGGTCCATGTAAACCCCCCTTATATGTCAAATGTGCAAAAAAGTAAAATTTAAACCGTGAAGTAATATTAGCTTCAATGATAATTCAATTGGCAAACAACATCAGTCACCAAAAAAAAAGCCCGAGGATGGATATATAATCCAAAAGTCGCTTAGAAAATTAAATATAGGTATATATGTTGTGTTAAATTACATTAAATATACATATGTATGTAGTTACAATATATACAAAATTGTTTAAGTCTTAAAAAATTTCTTTTTATTTAAAATTCAATTCAGAAGCTTTTTTCACAAGCTTACGCTTCCTTACTCTACTCATAATTTGAATTTCAAAAAAGCCCGTCTTACCTACCTACTCACTTTCAAAAACTTTAATTCCGTACCTTCATTTTCATAATTATAGTCCAACCTAACCTACAATACAACCGTGTGAATGAGTCGGTCAGTGACCGGTTCTCATATATCTCCAAAAAACAAAACAAAGATAGCAAAAAGAACTAGGTTAGGTATACAAAAATTTCATTCGCACCGTGCCGTCGCCGCCGCCGCCGCGCGCGCCGTGTCGACGGTCAGTCCCAGTAGATTCCTTCTGCATATAAATATGTATAATGTATGCTTGCTTGTGTGCGCTTCTGCAGCTCTGTCTGCTATGAATAGCATGTTGTGCATATGTCTCTCTCTGCTGAGAAAAGAATAGCATAAGAGAGAAAGTTAAAATAATTTGCTAAGAAGAGAATCGCATCTTCTTTTACTAACACATTTAAATGCATTTAAATGAGTTCTGAGTTTGCTTCTGCGGTAGACCTACCCTTAAGTCCACTTTAATTGATTCCGAGAAAAACGTAGTTGTAAATATATTACTAAAATAATGGATAATTTAAAGAAAAATAAATAAAACTAACATTTTTTTTTAATGAGCACGAAGTACTCAAGTAAGCAAACATATATTGATTTTAACATCTTGAATTTTTTGCATGATAAGCCTTTGTATATGAACTTTATAGTAATATCATGAAGATAAATGTTGACACACCGTCTGATGTTGACACACCCATGAATGTTGCTTGACACATGTTGAAACACCATGCTTGCATCTTTGTACACAGTTGCAAAAAGCCTTACTATTGTACTGAATTCGGTACTATTGGACTTTCCCGAGTACGCAAGTACCACTTTTCAATTTTCAGTACTATTTGTACCATTTTTAATTTTTGAAAAGGTCAACTTTCATAAATCTCTAAAATCAAACAAATATGTTCAGTCAGACTTCACCACATCTTCACGTAAAGAAGCTTTTAATGAAAGACCCATATTGTCAATAAACTTACTAGAAAACCACCTTCCCGTCGAGGAAATCTATTGCGGGACTGAAAGTGAAATTTCTTACACTGAAAGCGAAATTTATGGCTTTAAAAATCATGCACGGATGTTCTATATAGCTTTCCTCGAAGATGTGTAAAAAGATTTAATTTTGCAGGCATTTTTTTGAACTCGTTGCAACATTTTTCATAAACTTCAATTTTAGATGGCCAAGTAAATTCAATAGATTTTTTCCTGGCGAACAAAAAACATTGAACTCATTAATAAAGAATATCGAGCTCTAGCTGACTGCCAATACTTAAAAAAAAATTAAGAAATGCTTCTTTTTCTGAGTTCTGGGCTGAAATTGGCCTTGTGAAAAGTGAATGCAACGAGTTCATGTTTTCAAATATAAACCGAATTGTCCAGGGTGCTTTTTCTATTCCTCATTCTTCCGAAAACCTCGAAAGAATTTTTTCTTATCAAAATATTATTAAAACAAAACTAAGAAACTGAATGCAGGTGGACACGTGTTCTGCACTAATAGAAACTAAAAACCTAATGAAAAATGAATGCTGTCACAGCCATATTATTCAAAAAAGTCTATTGAATAGACATTTACCAAATAAACCACTTGCCGATGAAGAAATTTTAGTGTAAGAAAAACATATGAATGTAAATACAAAGAAAAGACTTGTGCCAAAGTTGCTATCCGTCCATAAGACTTATTTTAGAATAAAATTATACCAATGAAATGTATAGGTAAATTTAATGTATGTACTTTTGTTTTAATAAAATAAGGGTATTCATATTCATGCAAAAGCGTAAACTCGTCGTAAACATCGTAAAGTTGTAAACTTCGTAAATCTGTCAAAATTTCCATACATATTGTGACAGAACTACGAAGTTTAAAAGTTTACAACGTTTACAACGACTTTACGCTCAGTTTTCAGTACAATCCACAAAAGTCAATTTTCATCACTGTCTTTGTATATTTTAAGTTGTCATTTTCATTTTTACTTTTTAGTTGTGAAGATGCTTTGCTGGGGGAAGGTTGTCGTTGGTTTTCGGCGCTCTTCCCTTAATAAGCAAAAAGAAAAAAATGCATTTGTTTGTGTTTTATGTGTTTGTATGATTGTAGATTGTTTGTAGGTTGGTAGGTAAGAATGATGTTCAGGGTTGCCACACCTCAGAAAATTTTTCGCAGTAGATTTGCAAAAATAGTGCAGTAGATATTTTCGCAGTAGATATCTTTTTTTATTTTTTTTTTCAAAAAACTAATTATGTCATTCGAACAAAACTGAAAAATAAATAAAATATAACATTTGTTTTTCTTCAAAACATAAAAAACAAACAAAATAGCCATAAATTAAACATATATTATTATTAAGGCGTGGAGGGTAATTTTGTTCGTAAAATCAAGTGCAGTAGATTTTATTTTAAGGCAGTAGATTTATTTTGAGAAAAAAATGCAGTGGATGTATTGCAATTGCAGAAAAGTGGCAACCCTGATTATGTTGTCATTTAGTTAGGCATGTATATTTTTTGTGGTTTTTTTACTTTCGTGTTTTGTTATTTTTGTGTGTTTTTGTTGTTATACTCGGCTGCTGCTGCTTCTGCTCGGCGGGCGATCGAAATATTTTATTGAGATTGTATGTAGGTACGTATTTAAAGTGGTTGCCTTTGGTGTTGGTGGGTTGATAGATATTGGGTTGGTTCTTAATGTAGGTCAGTTGGGCATCGTGGGGTGGGTGTTTTTGTATTTGTTTTTTGTTATTTTTATTGTTGTAGGTAGGTTTTTCAGTTATTCGAGAAAAAAAATATTGTTGGATTTCGATATGGTCAGTACGTTGCATAGGCAGGCGGCGGTTGTCATTTGATTTAGTTGATCAGTTGGGTGGGTAACAAAAAAGAATCTTTGTCATGTCTCTATATCCTCGCAACGGCTCATACGATCTGCATGAAATTTTCAGAGCTGATTCGCATGAATCATATTCATAAATATTTCTTGTTCCAATCTGCCCACCGCCACTTCCACTCTTATATCTTTATAAATAGCTCAAAAACAGCTCTAATGATTATTTGAGGTATTAGAATTTGTTTGTATGGGTAAGAAAAATATGGAGGTGATTTTTGTATACCCACCTACAACCACAACCACTTTCATCATGTCTCTATATCTCGGGAAAGGCCCCATTGATCTAGATGAAATTTTCAGAGTTGATTTACATGAGCTAGAAAAGATTTTAAACATATTTTTTGTTCAAATCCGCCCACTGCCACGCCCCCTTTTTTCATTTTGATATCCCAAAAATGCCTCTAAAGATTACGGTACGTTTCAGATATTGTTTCAATGTTTCAGAAACATATAATTTAAGTTGTCACGGAGAACTTTTTAGAACTCGTTCTTCAATATGGTGGCCAAATGGTGGAGCTTTCAACACCTAAAATTTAGTTCTATACTTGCAATGAACCCTCTTACACATCAAAAGAGAAAATCTTTGTCCAACCCAAATTTGGAGGTTATTGTAACATTTTGATAGACATTTTGCGAAAATGTTAAAAACTGGTTTATAAGATGATTGACATATTTTCTTGGTTATTTTGTTTATACACAAGCATGTGTTATACCATTTTGGAAAGTGCATTAAATAAACAACTTTTTGAAGCAATTGGCCTATTGGCCATTCATATTCTCATACAATTTTAATTTATTAGAGGTGGTCAAACTTTTTTGAAAATAAATTTTTGTACTGAAAAAAATATTTTTAAAAATTATAATAAAAAAATGCAATAACTACTATTAAATTTTATCACCCATCTATTACAACAGTTATTCTAGAATATTACAAAAATAGAAAAATAGTAAAAATTGTTCATCCATGGTCGTAGCGTTCACGTATTTGAGGAAAGTAGTACTTGTTAACAACTTTTGGAAAAAACATCATAACATAGTAACCATTGGGAAAATATTTTTTAATATTTTTTTCTGGAAAGGTCATAAGGCCTGCTACAACCAGTTGCAAGGTTATCCATTATTTACAGGACACCCTGTATGTACGTTGTGCTAGGTGCAATTAGTTTTTTAAAGTTTTTTCTTGCTTAACGTTTTTTCTAGCGCGTTTTGTTCTTTTTGCTTGGGTAAAATATCCTTTGGATATCTGGCAGTTTAGCACTTAAGCTATATTTTAAGAAAAATTATTATTTTATTAGATTTTATTTCTTCTGTTATATATAAGTTGGGAAGCATACGATTACTTAGGCGCCAAGAAATTATAACGGTGTTTTTGTAGAACAGTTTAATACAAGCATTTTTTACAATGGGAGGGGGTCTATCTCCCCCCTTTCGGGCGGGAAGGGCAATTTTATAAAAAAAGTACTACAAATGTAAAACAAATATTAAAAAATAACGGTTATACTTACAATTAAGTATTATACCTTTTTTTAAAGCCAACTTTTGGTAGTTTGTTTTGTTTTTTTCCGCAATTAATTATTTTTTTTAAGCTTTGACAACAAAAATAATTCTGAAACATTAATTTCAAATTGAATAGACGCAATTTATTCAAATCTGCCATTGAAATAGACTTACCTGTCACAAATATCCCAGGGATATTTTGAAAATCTGAAGTAGGCCAGCTTTCAAATTTCAACTCCCGAGTTGAGGATTTAAGAAGTGAAGAAAATCAATTTTCAACTTGCCATCCAACTCTCGATTTGTAATCAACTCTAGAGTTCGCCAACTCCGAAGTTTTCGGCAAGTTGACTAATGATGAAGAGAACCGACCTAAAACTACTACGGTATAAAACTCGAATGTTTGTTCGTTTTTTTTTATGATTTAAGTGGGTATGCTTTGAACAATACAACTACTTTATATATGTACAAAGGTATGTTAGACACAAACATACGTATTAAGAAATTATATAAATTTGCTGCAATCGTACAGTTGGTAGTACCTAGGTAATGTGAATTTTTATAATGCATTACATTTTCATGTCTGAAAATTTCAAATGTGCAACTTTGGGCCTCAGGGAGGGAAGATACAACTTTCCCCCCATAAAATTTTTTCTCAGAATAGCCCCAAGAACCACACCCTTAAATACTTCCACTCAAGTCCGGGACACCCTGTATGTATATTTAAAAAACTCATGTTGACATTAGATGCATAGGATAAATTAAAAGTTTCTTTAAATCCAGATTCTTTAAATACAAAAGAAACTTTGCGTACACCCAACCTCGCTTCTTCCCCAAATTTTATAAAGTGCCCACGCGGGGGGGGGGCTGCAGGGGCCGGCATGCCCCCATATATACCTCACTGTTTATACAAGGCTCCATTGGAAAACATAAAAGATAGCATTTTTTGGGACACCCTTCTATGAAAATACTCAAACATTTTTTCTCAAAATACCATTAGGTATGCTTCACAAGATTTCTGTATACTTAAAATATAGTTCATCCTAAATCTGTAAAAGTACTTTTTTTGTCAAAGAATTTGTTTCGAGTATTTACCACACCGAATTTTATAGAATTTCCTTTAAGAACATGGTAGATAAAAGTTTTAAAATGCACCCTATTGTAAAATTACAAAATCTGCTAAAATATTTTATCTGGACCACCCTAATTGAAAAATATTTTATCTACAATATTTTGTTTCAAACATTAACCACATCGAATTTTATTGAGTTGGGAATTACATTTGAAGTTGAAGTACTGAGGTGAAGTAAAAATACTTCAAAATATGTATACGTCTTTTTAATCAATTGATTGCAATACTGAAATTAATGCATTCTTTCACATTTCTGCTACCCATAGATAATTATCGCACAAACACACCCTCGCAGACTGACGGACGATATGCATACTTATCTAACGTGAATTATTTGTAAGATCATCGTACCTAATGAAAATTTCGATCAAAACAATGAAATTTCCAGAAATCAATAATTTACATGAAAAATGGTTGAAATATGTAGGTTCATCGCTGTTTCATTTTTTCAGCTTAAATTTCTTTCGTTTTGATTCTGATCTACAAAATTGTAAATTCAGAAAAATTAAATCTATTTTTTCTTAATGCACCTCGTCAAGCACATACAACAACAAAACACAACGACTAAGAACCCAAATTAGAAAAAAATCAAAATCTCTCAACAAATCTAAAAAACAAACAAAAACAAAATCCTTGCATAAAATTCTTTGGATTCAAGAAGAACGAAAAAACAAACGAACGCGCGAATAACAGATGATACAGCAAAAAATTAAGAAAAAAAACCCACCACCGTTGCTTTCAAAATTCATTCATAGCAAAAAAAAGAGAAAAGAGAATTCATACCGAAAAATCAACAACAAAACCAGATACACATGCGAATGTTGATAATTCAATTTTAAAAATGTTGAAGAAACTTTAGCGACGCCAGCGCACCATCGATCACACACCCAACTAATAAAAACGTCTCCATGGTATTACTATAGAGTTTATATACAAAGGATAAGCTGACATGAGTCAAAAGGACCTTCGATGTTTTAACCAAAATTTTGATTTTTTTGATTTGAAATTTTCTTCTGAAAGAACCGGACATGATAATTAGAAACGGTTTTTTTGCTTTTTATTCAGACACCTCTAGATTTTCAAAATAGAGTTTGAAAATAAAATAATTTTCACAAGCGTGACATTGGACTGTTTTTGCAATTCAATTTGTTAGACAGGACCTCGACCGGATGTAGTTAGAATATCTAATTTTTTTTGTTTTAATTATTTACCTGACGTGTCGCTAGGTCTATTCACAAGTTTTTCCTTTTTTTAATATCGCTTTGTTTAATTTTTGGAGCAAAAAAGATAGTTTTGGAAAAAAGTTTTTTTACAAAGTGTACTATTTTGCGAGTTTTCAAAATCCTATGTGCAGAGAGCTATACTACATCATATAGTACCCATACAAATCTATAAGATGTCATCATTAGTTTAATTTTTTCAAAAAGTGGACTTGAGCCGTTTTTCCCCTGGACCCTTCATATGTATGTGAATGGGCACTCATCGCCTTATACATAATTAAAAGCTACAAACTTCAAATAACCTTGTTAATAGGTACATCCCTCCTGTTTGAAGAACTAGAACTATGATCTACTAAAAAAATGTTTTAATTTCTAATATTTCATTTGGGTGGTAGTCCAGTCATTTTGTATTTTTACCATGCAAATTGTGGGGTAGTTTTGATTTGTTCGCTCCATTATGTTTTCGGGAGTGCTGAATCCGAATCTGAGGTTTGCCAACAAAATTTTGTGACGCAACATGCAAAAAGATGCAAAAATGCATTTTTTTGGGAGTTTTTTCACTAATGGCTCGAAATCTTCCAATTATTTAAAAATTACGTCAAAGTACCCTTGAAAGTATACACAATTCCCAATAAATCTCTATTAAAGACTCCTTATAATAATGAAGTTTTAAGAGTTGGGCTTTGGTACCTATTTAAGATTAGTTAACCTTTATTATAAGAATTTTTGCAAGAATTGGTTGCATAAATGAGTATAATTGAGGCAGTGAGAACCATAGTGGCCTAACTGCATTTTTCATTATTTTCAGTAGAGTAAAAATAAGGAGCAGATTATTTTTAAACTTTTGTAGTTCTAAATAAGTTAAAATTTTTTTAGTTTTTAAATAAATGAACAAAATTTTGATTTTTATTTGCAATATGACAAAAAAATAAAAAGTTTTTGATTTTGTATCAATGATTCTTCAAAATTCCGTTATTACTGATCAGATAGGCCACTCAAGCACTCAAGCTTTGAGTTTTCTTGTGGGTGACCTCTAAATTCAATTCAAAAAATTTAAATGCAGAAACATTGTTTATATATACAGATTCAATTTTTGTAAAAACTCAATTTCGATAAAATTGCAGTTATGCCACTATGGCTCTCACTGCCTCAATTATAATTATATTGATTATTTTGTCCAAATGATCACAAAACAAGTACCTATCTAGGTTAAAAAATCTAAATTTATTAATGAATAAGAGTCATATAGGAGCTTTTGATAGAGCAAGACGCCTAGTCAAGCTATTCTTTATCTCTGGTCGTGATTTTCTATTTATCAATATTTATAAACGTTCGAGATCACCTGGTTCCGGGGACAACTCAGTGTCCTCGGACAGTAAATATAAAAAAACAGATATGTTTGTGAATAAAAGGGACTCCAGAGGAAACTACTGGAGTCCTTTACAATGTTTGCCGGATAGTGAAACCGACACTGAAAACGAAACCGAAAAAATGGACGATTCCGCCGTGGCAAATCAAACTACAAAGAGAGTGCAAGTTCCACCCATTAAACTATTGCAAAAATCTTGTGAATATGTACACTCGATGATGAAATCTATAAATATTTCCGATTATTCGATAAAAAAAATGTCAATTGGCATAAAAATCATGTGTGAATCGTTAAATTCGTATAACATAGTTCTCCAAAAGTTAAATACGGAAAATTGTCAGTACTTTACGCATGCACTAAAAAGTGAAAAAGCTTTTAAAGTTGTGTTGTATGGTTTAAATGAACTAAACACTTCAGTGTTAAAAAATGAACTTATTAATCTTGGACTATTGTGCAAGGAAGTTAAAATGATAACCAAAAAATATGATCAATACACTGATACGTTGTACATAGTGTCTCTTGAGTGTGGTTCAATAAAATTATTTGAACTTAAAAAAAAAATTAAATCTATATTTCACACTCAAATAAATTGGGCATATCAACGCAAACAAAAAAACCGATTAACTCAATGCAGAAACTGCCAGCTATTTGGTCATGGCGAGAAGAATTGTCATGTTAAAACATACTGTTCTATATGTGCGGCATCCCATAAGACCGAAGAATGCAACAATAACAATACTGAAGCTCACAAATGTGCAAACTGCAGCGAGAAGCACAAATCAACTGACAGCGCATGCGCAATAAGAAGACGATACCTTGAAATAAGAGAAAAGCTTTCAAATAAAGCAAGTCATCGTCATCGTACTCAAGCTCAGCCACAGATCTCTAATTACATCAACGTACAGAAGTTCAACTCTTCTCATCTGTCTATGGACGATTTCCCAGCTTTACCTCAGCGGCAACGTACGCATGATAAACAAATGCAAAACAACAATAGAACAACAACAACAACTAACACATGGGAAAATATAATACCCGTGGTGGGTTCACAATCAAATGCAACTTATACAAATAAACCAACGCCTACTTCATGTGGTGAGTTATTCTCAATGGAAGAACTAAATTCCCTGGTAATGGAGATGATCTCTAAATTAAGTTCATGTAAAACAAAACAAGATCAATTTCAAGCTATCGCACAGTTAGCTACTAAGTTTCTTTATTCCAATGTTAAGTAATATATTAACTAATAATAATAATATGCTAGATTATAATTTAAAAATTATAACATGGAATGCCAAGGGCATTCGCAATAAAATTATCGAATTTTTAAACTTCTTAAACCAAAATGTAATTGATATAGCTTTTGTAACGGAGACATGGTTAAGTTCAGATGTAATTATATCCACTCCAAATTATAAATGCCATCGCGTAGATCGAATTGATCAAAGAGGCGGAGGTGTTGCTATCTTAATAAGAAGATCAATTCAACATTTTCTTCTTCCACTTGTTAAGACTCGTCTGATAGAAAATGTTGGTATAGAGGTGAGGTTAAGGAATCATACTACAATAAAAATGTTCTGTGTATATTTTCCAGGTAAAAATTCTAATGATGAAAAAAGAATGCATTTTAAGAGTGATCTAAGAAAATTAATAATTAGAAATGAAAACTACATAGTCGGAGGTGACCTAAATTGTAGGCATAGAGATTGGGGATGTATTCGTGCTAATTCATGGGGTAATGTTCTTGTGAGTATGTCTTGCTTGTTTCCGTATTCCATGTTGTTTCCGTTTAGTCCAACTTATTTTCCGTCTGGTTCAAGAGGTAGTCCGTCTGTACTTGATTTTTTCATAACGAATATTCCTTCGTTTTTCACACAGCCTGAAACAATTAACGACTTAAATTCTGATCATATTCCAGTTCTTTGTAAAATGATTGAATTGGTTGAGCATAGAGAACAGTACTTTTTAGACTTTAAAAAGGCAAATTGGAATCGTTTCAAGTCCGAAATCAAATCCAAACTTAGAATAATCCCTACAAATTTAGATTCGGTGCACTCAAAAGAAGATGTTGATATTCATGTTAATACTTTCTCTACTCAAATAATTGACTCCGTACAGTCATGTGTACCGAAACGAATAAAAAAACCATTTTTAAATAGAATGCCAGAACACATTCTGGAATTAATACGTATACGAAATTCTTTCAACAGGCAGTGGCAACGTTATCGCTTACCAGAATATCGTGTTCAAGTTAAACTTTATAAAAAAAAGATTGATGAAGAAATAAGTAAGAATAGAAACAGAAGTTGGAATGACAAACTAAGCAAATTAGAAAAAAATGCAAAACCTTTTTGGAATATTGCTAAGGTTATTAAAAACAAAAATAAACAAATTTCTAATCTTGAAAATGGGGGTGATTTGGTTTACCAAGACTCAAGCAAAGCCAACTTATTTGCAACAACATTTTTAACTAATCACACTGTGTCTCAGCATCTTAGTGATGCCACTACTCAAAATCTTGTCAGTCACACGTTGAACACAGTAAATTCACAAAACGTTGATACACCTAGGAATCAGTTTGTCTCGAGACAGGATGTGAAAAATATCGTTTCCACTTTAAAAGTACGAAAGTCAGAGGGACTGGACAGCATCAAAAATATCTACATCAAAAAACTACCTAAAGCAGGCCTCGATTTTCTTGCGTTCTTAATAAATGCTTGCCTCAAACTACAATATTTCCCAATAAATTGGAAAAAAGCAAAGGTAATACCAATTCCAAAACCTGGGAAACCTGCAAAACTCCCGACTAGCTATCGCCCGATAAGCTTGCTAAGTTGTCTGAGTAAACTACTCGAAAAAGTTCTTAAATGTAAAATATTAAAAGTTGTCGAAGACTTAAGTATTTTTCCAAATGAACAATTTGGATTTAGAATGCATCACAGCACTTCTCATCAAGTCTTGAGAGTCTGCCAACAAGTTAAGAAAAATCGTTCTCTTGGGAAGTCAACTGGGCTTATTCTACTCGACATAGAAAAGGCATTTGACTCAGTATGGCATGATGGGATCTTGCACAAAATGGTAGGACTTGGTTTTCCCATCTATTTAGTAAAGATTATTCAAAGTTTCCTCACCAATCGATATTTTAGTGTTTTTGTTAATAAAAGTGCTTCAATTTGTTATCGAATTAACGCAGGCGTACCACAAGGATCTGTCCTTGGTCCCTTTTTATACAATATATACACTTCTGACATTCCAAGGCTACCAGAATGTCAAATTGCCATATTTGCTGATGATACAGGCATCTTTTCATCGCATGAATTAAGTCTTAATATTGAGACTAATTTACGTCATGCATTGGAACTGATGATCCAATATTATCAAAAATGGAAAATCAAGCTAAATACTGATAAATTACAAGCTATCTTTTTCAGTAGAAAAAGAAAGTCTTGCTATCTTCCCAGTAATCAGCTTAATATTAATGGCGTAAGCATTGAATGGGACTCAAGTGTGAAGTATCTTGGGATTTACTTAGACCAAAAACTTACTTTTAAACAACATATTGTTAAAACTTTACAAAAAGTAAGCATAGCAATAAATATGCTCTATCCATTCATCAATAGAAAGTCATGTTTGAGCATCTCTAATAAAATGATAATCCATAAAGTAATATTTCAGGCAATCCTCTTGTATGGATGCCAAGTGTGGGGAAATTGTGCAAAATGTCATCTTAACAAACTACAAGTATCACAGAACAGGTTACTTAAAATGATGCTTAACCTCCCTCGATACCATTCCACTTCAGACTTACATGGAAGAGCAAATGTTGAGATGATCTCTGTAAGAATCAATAAACTCAAAAACAATTTTCTACTGAATTGTGAAACCTCTGACAATCCATTAATTAACCAACTTATTCCTTAACCATAACTCCGATGTAATTTCTGTTATTTTATGTAAATTAATTTATTCAATCATTTATGTATCTATGTTAAAGTATTTATCAGTTTATTTGTTATTTATTTATTTGTTATTAATTTATTTAATTGTTATTTATTTATTTATTTCGCTTTAATTCATTAATTTATTTATTTATTTGTTTATTTTTAACTAATTATTTAACTATTTATTTATTTATTTATTTATTTATTTATTTATTTATTTATTTATTTATTTATTTATTTATTTATTTATTTATTTATATATTTATTTATTTATTTATTTATTTATTTATTTATTTATTTATTTATTTATTTATTAATTTATATATTTATTTATTTAATTATTTATGTATTTATTTATTTGTTTAATTATGAATTTATTTATTTATGTGTTAATTTATTAATTTATTTGTTACTTGATTTATTATTAATTTATCTTTACTAACCATATACTAACTTTAAAAATAAAAAGTATTTATTTACTATAATTTACTAATTCTAATTTTACTAACCTACTTCATAACTCAAGTTTTGAAGTCTTATTTTTAACTCTAGTCCAAATGTACCTGCCTTAAAAATTTTCAAATTGAAGGTTTTTGTTTGTATTTTCCTTCAAAATATATATATTCAAACCTATTCTAAACTCAATATAAATTGAAATACTTATTCAGCTGAAAGATATTATATGTTCAATATATCAAATCTCTGTATGTAAACTGTGCGGTAGCTAACCAAATGTACATCTAAATACCGAAAATAAAAATCTATCTATCTATCTATCTATCTTATTAATGAATAATAAACTCGTATGTACATTGTACAATACCTACATAATATAGGTAGAGTTAAAGCATTTTTTCTTTGTTTAAAGAGTCCTTGTCCTTTGATCTCTAACCTCATAAAGGTCAATAAAGAACCATTTGATCTCAGATCACACCGACACTTCAATGTTTTTTCTGCATAAATAGATTGGAAACTAATAAAATTGATTTATTGTAGGTAGGTAGGTAGGTAGTTCAATAATGAAAAGCGTTTTGCCGAATGCAAAACAAAACTAGAAGAATAAATAAATACTTATGTACTTACTATTTGTTGGATAAGACACATTTTATTACTTTAATAGTAACTGAATTCTTTGCTGGATGAGTTTTTTGTCCAAAAGAAATCGAATTGTTCTATTTTAACTATACATACTTATACTACATATGTAGGTACCTATAAATATATAGGGAGAAGTGACCATCTACATAGTATGATTATTTTTGACTTGACTTGATTTGAACGGTGGATAATTAATACAAACAATAGGTATACAAACGATGGCAAACTAAAAAAAAAAAAAACAAACAAACGTGCACAAACGATTATAACGGGTGATTTTTTAGCTGGTTTGGTTTTGGCAACACTGGTTTTGACAGCTGACGTGTGTTTAGTACCTTGTGTCACTGTCAAACAGCTTCAGTTTGGTTTGCAATTTAACCATGGATCGTCTTACAAATGAACAACGCTTGCAAATTATTGAATTTTACTATCAAAATTCGTGCTCGGTTCGAAATGTTCATCGCGCGCTGCTTCCATTTTATGGTCGGCATTCTCGACCTTCTGAGCAGTCTATTCGGAAGATTGTGACCAAATTTCGCACCAAATTTACTTTGTTGGACATTAAACCACCAACACGTTTACGTACTGTGCGTAGTGAAGAAAATATTGCGGCCGTATCAGCTAGTGTGACAGAAGACCGCGAAATGTCGATTCGGCGCCGTTCTGTCAATGGTGAACGCTACCGAGCGATGATAACAAACTTTTTTTTGCCCGAAATGGAAGTTCTTGACTTGCATGATATGTGGTTTCAACAAGACGGTGCCACATGCCACACAGCACGCGAAACAATGGCGCAATTGCGAGGCGAGTTTGGTGAACAGTTAATTTCACGTTTCGGGCCGGTCAATTGGCCGCCTAGATCGTGCGATTTGACACCATTAGATTATTTTTTGTGGGGGTATGTCAAGGCTAATGTCTATAGGGACAAGCCCGCTTCGATTGACGCACTGGAAGCCAACATCCATGCATTCATTCGTGAGATACCGGCCGATATGTGTGAAAGAGTATGCCAAAATTGGACTCAGCGGATGGGCTACCTGAGACGCAGCCGCGGTCAACATTTGCATGAAATTATCTTTAAACATTAAATTGCAAGGTTCAAACTATCGATTCAAATAAATATTTCATTCATTTTTTCGAATTTTGTGTGTTTTTTTTTTTTTTTAAAGTTCTAAACCTCTTAAAAAATCACCCGTTATATTATATCGAACTGCATTTCCAGGTTTCCTCGAGCGTTATAGTGGGCCAACTAAATGTTTTTTCGCCGCAAAATTTTGACTAATTACAGTGGTGGTCCAGTATAACGAATGCCGATATAACGAATGCTCGATATTACGAACACTTTTTTCTAGCCCATTAGGTATTCTATATACGAACAAATAACGAATTTCACAAAATAAAACTAAAAATGTTTTAAAATAATTAATTGTTCTGTTACAGACATGAATTCAGAGAAGGAATTTGTGTAATTAAACTCTTGATTTTGGATGACTAAATGTGAACTTTGGTTTGTTGTGCTCAGTTTATTCTCTCATATATTCTTATTTGAACTACGAAAATGCTCAAATTTTAATTTTTGTTACGGATTTGGGATAAAACTCGGTTGTATTTGAAAATTATACCAGATAAAGTGTTTAAAAATAAACAAAAGCTACTTTTTTGTTAATTAAACGTATTCAATATAACGAAGTTTCGATATAACGAATGGACCTTGGACATGATATCATTCGTTATACTGGACCACCACTGTAATTAAAAATAGAAATAAAGCAAAATTTAAAAAATTAACACGGTGGAAAATTTTTATAAAAAATGTACAAACGATTGCATACTTTTCAAAAATTTTATAAGAAATTTTTCAAAAAAAAATGTTGGTACAAAATTTTTGGGAAGTGTAAAAACTAAACAAAAAAAAGACAAACGTGTACAAACGATTATCAATCGAACTGCATTTCCAGATTTTTCGAGCGTTATAGTTGGTGGGCCAACTACATGTTTTTTTTCGCCGCAAAATTTTGAATAATTATTTAAAAATAGAAATAAAGCCAAATTTAAAAAATTAACACGGTGGAAAATTTTTATAAAAAATGTACAAACGATTGCATACTTTTCAAAAAATTTATAAGAAGTTTTTCAAAAAAAAATTTTGGTAAAAAATTTTTGCGAAGTGTAAAAACTAAACAAAAAAAAGACAAACGTGTACAAACGATTATCAATCGAACTGCATTTCCAGATTGTTCGAGCGTTATAGTTGGTGGGCCAACTACATGTTTTTTTTCGCCGCAAAATTTTGAATAATTATTTAAAAATAGAAATAAAGCAAAATTTAAAAAATTAACACGGTGGAAAATTTTAATAAAAAATGTACAAACGATTGCATACTTTTCAAAAATTTTATAAAAAATTTTTCAAAAAAAAATGTTGGTAAAAAAATTTTGTGAAGTGTAAAAACTAAACAAAAAAAAGACAAACGTGTACAAACGATTATCAATCGAACTGCATTTCCAGATTTTTCAAGCGTTATAGTTGGTGGGCGAACTACATGTTTTTTTTCGCCGCAAAATTTTGAATAATTATTTAAAAATAGAAATAAAGCAAAATTTAAAAAATTAACACGGTGGAAAATCTTAATAAAAAATGTACAAACGATTGCATACTTTTCAAAAATTTTATAAAAAAATTTTCAAAAAAAAATGTTGGTAAAAAATTTTTGCGAAGTGTAAAAACTAAACAAAAAAAGACAAACGTGTACAAACGATTATCAATCGAACTGCATTTCCAGATTTTTCGAGCGTTGGTGGGCCAACTTCCGTTTTATTTTTTGAAGTGTCTCTATAAAAAAAACGGTGAGTGTACAAATTATTCTAAAAGTTGTACAAACGATGTACAAACGATTGCCATTTTCAGTTTTGCTCAACTCCATAGTTGGTGGGCCAACTACATGCAAGCTTTGAAACAATATTTTATTTTAATTAGTGAATTTATTTTTATTGAAAAAAAAGTATAGAAGCAGTTGTGTTTTGGCAATTTGGCATTTATGTATCTTCAGTTCTTCTTAGAACTCCGTAGAGGTAAGACCTTGAGGTAATTAGAGAGATAGAAATTGGATTTTATTTTGGTTTTGTGGGGACGGGTGACAACGACGCCGACCATCACCACGATGGGACGAGAACGGCGGTGACGACAACCACGACCACGGCGACGGCCACGATGCGATGCCGGCGATGTGATGGCTTTGACTAGCCGTCTCGGCATCAACTCGCTAAAGTCTTGCCTTGGTCGTGGTTCACAGTGCCGTGGATCTGGACGTAGGTGGATCTGGACAGAGGGGAGTCTGGATCTGGGCAGAGGTGCGTCAGGATCTGGGCATAGGTGGGTCTGGATCTGGACGGAGGTGGGTCTGGATCTGGACATAGGTGGGTCGGTATTCTGGACAGAGGTGGGAATTTTTTTTCGGTTTGGGTGATGGGGAATGGTAGTCTTAAAGAAGACAGAGGTGGGTCTGGATCTGGACAGAGTGTGGGTCTGGATTCTGGAAGCAGGTGGGATTTTTTTTTTGAAAAAAAAATTATATAGAAATATAAACTTTTTGGAATTTTTTTTTGAAAAATATAAAAAAAACAAGATTTTTTGAAGAAAATTGCATTGAAAAATTAAACTTTTCTCAATTTTTTTTTCGGTTTTTAATTTTTCTTCGAAATATGAATCCTATAATGAGCCCAAGCAGGGGGGTTGCATACATACCTCACTGTTTATTCGCGTTTTTTCGCCATCCAAGATAGTGTTTCTCACGAAAACTTGACACTGGCGCTGAATTGATGCATAGAATCATACGAAAAATCAACTTTTGTCTTTAAACGCGATTTGCGGCTAAACTAAGCGTCCTTGAGGCATCAAAGTTTGCATCTTTAAACTTGATTTGCAGCTAAACTATCCGTCCAAGCGACTTTAAATGCAAGAGAAACTTTACATACACCCAACCTCGCACCCACCCCAAATCCTATAATGAGCCCAAGCAGGAGGGTTGCAGAGGGGCAGCATGCCCCCCCATACATACCTCACTGTTTATTCGCGTTTATTTTCCACCCAAGGTAGTGTTTCTCAAGAAAACTTGACACTGGCGGTGAATTGATGCATCAAATCATACGAAAAATCAACTTTTATCTTTAAACGCGATTTACGGCTAAACTCATCGTCCTAGAGGCATCAAAGTTTGCATCTTTAAACTTGATTTGAAGCTTAACTATCCGTCCAAGCGACTTTAAATGCAAAAGAAACTTTACATACACCCAACCTCGCACCCACCCCAAATCCTATAATGAGCCCAGGCAGGGGGGTTGCAGGGGGGCAGCATGCCCCCCATACATACTACTTACTTACTTACTTATCCGGCTCCCGATCCATGAAGGGTCTCTGCCTGAGATATTGCGGTCTTCCATCGGTTGCGGTCCCTCTCACGCTCCCTCCAGTCGTCGAGACCAAGCGCTCTTGCGTCTGTGACCGCCTGGTGCCTATAGCGGAGGTTCGGTCTTCCTGGTCGTCTCGAGCCTGAGGGCTGGGATTCGAAGATTTTCTTGGCTGGAGCGTTGTTGTATTCGCTCGATGTAGCCGAGCCAGTGTAGTCGACGTGTTTTGGCTCTTTGGACTAGATCCACATCTTGGTACAGCTCGTACAGTTCACGATTGAATCTTCTCCTCCAATCGCCCTCTTCGCATATAGGACCAAATATCCGCCGGAGAATTTTTCTCTCGAAAGTGCCCAGTATCAATTCTCCTTTTTTACTTATCGTCCAGCACTCGGCGCCGTAGAGTAGAACTGGTAAAATTAGCGTTTTGTATAGCGTGCACTTTGTCTTTCGAGAAAGGAGTTTTGAACCCATTTGTTTGGCCAAACCGAAGTAGCAGCGGTTCGCTAGGGTAATTCTTCGTTGGATTTCCACTTAGCTGTCGTTCGTGGAATTGATGTTTGTTCCGAGGTAGGTGAACTCCTTGACTACCTCGAAATTACTGCTACCAACAGTGACGTTTTGTCCTAGGCGATGGACAGATGAGGCTTTGTTTGTTGATAGCATATACTTTGTTTTGTCCTCATTCACTTCAAGACCAACGCGTTTCGCCTGTTCATCAATAGCTATGAATGCTTCAAGTACAGCTCTCTTGGAGCGGCCGATGATGTCGATGTCGTCCGCATAGCCAAGCAGTTGAGAAGACCTGTTGAAGATAGTGCCTTCCATGTTAACACCACTCTTGCGCACTATCTGCTCCAGGACTAAGTTGAAGAAATCACATGATAGCGCATCTCCTTGTCTGAACCCTGTACACGTCTGGAATAACTCAGATGAGCTGTTACCCATTTGCACGTTGCACCGCGTATTTTGTAACGTCATGCGGCATAGCTGGATCATTTTTTTCGGGATCCCGAGCTCTGACGTCGCCAATAGAAGCTCTTGGCGACTTATGCTATCATATGCGGCTTTAAAGTCGATGAATAGGTGGTGGGTCTCGACTTGAAATTCGTTGTTCTTTTCCAAGATTTGTCTCAATGTGAAGATTTGGTCTATCGTTGATCTGCCTGGCCTGAAGCCACACTGGAACGTGCCGATCATAGTGTTGCAGAAAGGTTTTAGACGCTCACATAGTACGTTGGATAGGATCTTGTAGGCAACATTAAGCAGGGATATGCCTCTGTAGTTCTTGCAGGACATAGGATCGCCTTTTTTGTAGATTGAGCATATGGAGCTATTTGACCAGTCGTCGGGCATACTTTCCTCCTCCCAAACTTGGTTGATGAGCTGGTGAATGCACCCTACCAGAACATCTCCTCCATACTTGAAGAGTGCCGCTGGTAGGCCATCCGAGCCGGCGGATTTGTTGTTCTTAAGCTTGTGGATGGCTTTCTTAACCTCTTCAGCACTGGGTGCTGGGACTGGATCTTCATTGACTGGTCTAATGCTTCTTTGTTCCTTTATTGCCTCCTCTACATAATGCCCATTAAGCAGCTGCTGGAAATGCTGCTTAAACACGTCTTCAACTCCCTGTGCTTCGGTGACTAGGTTCCCTTCGCTGTTTCGAAGAGCTTGCGTGCCAGTCCTATAACCAGATGCCAGTTGCTTGGCTGTTTTGTAGAACCGGCGGGTGTTGGTGGCGGTGCTAGACTCTTCGAGATACTTGAGCTGAGAGGCTGCGGATGCTCTTTTCTTTCTACGCAGGGTTTTTTTCGGGTTGGGTATAGCACATACCAGGACCACTCAACCCAAGACACCTCATCCCGCAGCTTTCATACCATGAAATAGCTGGTACCAGTACAACTAATACCGGGACAACTCATACCGGAAGTGAAACTGGACCCAAAAATAAATTACACTTACTATAAAATACTGGGAAAGCTTATGGTCCGTGTTTTTGATAAGTTCGTTAAATTTATTTGTATGAGGGATTTTTTGGTTAATAAAAGTGGGATTTGGATTTATAAAATATAATTTTTTTTAATAATTATTAGATTTTTTGTGGTGTTTCTGATGGAGTAAGGTCTGATGGAGGAGGTTCTGGGGGTGGGTCTGGAACCTGGACAAAGGAAAACATTTTTTTTTATTTTTTCATAGATTTTTTTTGTGGTGTTTCTGATGGAGTAAGGTCTGATGGAGGAGGTTCTGGAGGTGGGTCTGGAACCTGGACAAAGGAAAAGAAATTTTTTTTAACTTTTTCATAGATTTTTGTTTGTGGTGTTTCTGATGGAGTAAGGTCTGATGGAGGAGGTTCTGGAGGTGGGTCTGGAACCTGGACAAAGGAAAACATTTTTTTTTAACTTTTTCCTATATTTTTTTTGTGGTATTTCTGATGGAGTAAGGTCTAATGGAGGAGATTCTGGAGGTGGGTCTGGAACCTGGACAAAGGAAAAAAAAAAAATTTATAACTTTTTCATAGATTTTTTTTTGTGGTGTTTCTGATGGAGTAAGGTCTAATGGAGGAGGTTCTGGAGGTGGGTCTGGAACCTGGACAAAGGAAAAAATTTTTTTTAACTTTTTCATAGATTTTTGTTTGTGGTGTTTCTGATGGAGTAAGGTCTGATGGAGGAGGTTCTGGAGGTGGGTCTGGAACCTGGACAAAGGAAAACATTTTTTTTTAACTTTTTCATAGATTTCTTTTGTGGTGTTTATGATGGAGTAAGGGCTGACGGAGGTGGTTCTGGAGGTGGATCTGGAACCTGGACAAAGAAAAACAAATTTTTTTAACTTTTTCATAGATTTTTGTTTGTGGTGTTTCTGATGGAGTAAGGTCTGATGGAGGACGTTCTGGAGGTGGGTCTGGAACCTGGACAAAGGAAAAAATTTTTTTTAACTTTTTCATAGATTTTTCTTGTGGTGTTTCTGATGGAGTAAGGTCTGATGGAGAAGGTTCTGGAGGTGGGTCTGGAACCTGGACAAAGGAAAAATTTTTTTTTTAACTTTTTCATAGATTTCTTTTTGTGGTATTTCTGATGGAGTAAGGTCTAATGGTGGAGGTTCTGGAGGTGGGTCTGGAACCTGGACAAAGGAAACAAATTTTTTTTAACTTTTTCATAGACTTTTGTTTGTGGTGTTTCTGATGGAGTAAAGTCTGATGGAGGAGGTTCTGGAGGTGGGTCTGGAACCTGGGCAAAGGAAAAACATTTTTTTTAACTTTTTCATAGATTTTTTTTTTGTAGTGTTTCTGATGGAGTAAGGTCTAATGGAGGAGGTTCTGGAGGTGGGTCTGGAACCTGGACAAAGGAAAAATTTTGTTTTTAACTTTTTCATAGATTTTTGTTTGTGGTGTTTCTGATGGAGTAAGGTCTGATGGAGGAGGTTCTGGAGGTGGGTCTGGAACCTGGACAAAGGAAAACATTTTTTTTTAACTTTTTCATAGATTTTTTGTGTGGTGTTTCTGATGGAGTAAGGGCTAACGGAGGTGGCTCTGGAGGTGGATCTGGAACCTGGACTCAGGAAAAAAATTTTTTTTTAACTTTTTCATAGATTTTTGTTTGTGGTGTTTCTGATGGAGTAAAGTCTGATGGAGGAGGTTCTGGAGGTGGGTCTGGAACCTGGACAAAGGAAAACATTTTTTTTTAACTTTTTCATAGATTTTTTTTGTGGTGTTTCTGATGGAGTAAGGGCTAACGGAGGTGGTTCTAGAGGTGGATCTGGAACCTGGACTCAAGAAAAAAAAATTTTTTTAACTTTTTCACAGATTTTTGTTTGTGGTGTTTCTGATGGAGTAAGGTCTGATGGAGGAGGTTCTGGAGGTGGGTCTGGAACCTGGACAAAGGAACAAATTTTTTTTAACTTTTTCATAGATTTTTTTTGTGGTGTTTCTGATGGAGTAAGGTCTGATGGAGGAGGTTCTGAAGGTGGGTCTGGAACCTGGACAAAGGAAATTTTTTTTTTTTTAACTTTTTGATAGATTTTTTAGTGGTGTTTCTGATGGAGTAAGGTCTGATGGAGGAGGTTCTGGAGGTGGGTCTGGAACCTGGACAAAGGAAAACATTTTTTTTAAACTTTTTCATAGATTTTTTATGTGGTGTTTCTGATGGAGTAAGGGCTAACGGAGGTGGTTCTGGAGGTGGATCTGGAACCTGGACTCAGGAAAAATTTTTTTTTTAACTTTTTCATAGATTTTTGTTTGTGGTGTTTCTGATGGAGTAAGGTCTGATGGAGGAGGTTCTGGAGGTGGGTCTGGAACCTGGACAAAGGAAAACATTTTTTTTTAACTTTTTCATAGATTTTTTTTGTGGTGTTTCTGATGGAGTAAGGGCTAACGGAGGTGGTTCTGGAGGTGGATCTGGAACCTGGACTCAGGAAAAAAATTTTTTTTTAACTTTTTCATAGATTTTTGTTTGTGGTGTTTCTGATGGAGTAAGGTCTGATGGAGGAGGTTCTGGAGGTGGGTCTGGAACCTGGACAAAGGAACAAATTTTGTTTAACTTTTTCATAGATTTTTTTTGTGGTGTTTCTGATGGAGTAAGGTCTGATGGAGGAGGTTCTGAAGGAGGGTCTGGAACCTGGACAAAGGAAATTTTTTTTTTTAACTTTTTCATAGATTTTTTAGTGGTGTTTCTGATCGAGTAAGGTCTGATGGAGGAGGTTCTGGAGGTGGGTCAGGAACCTGGACAAAGGAAATTTTTTTTTTTACTTTTTCATAGATTTTTTTTGTGGTGTTTCTGATGGAGGAGGTTCTGGAGGTGGGTCTGGAACCTGGGCAAAGGAAATTTTTTCTTTTTTTACTTTTTCATAGATTTTTTTTGTGGTTTTTCTGATTGAGGCAGGTCTAACGGAGGTGGTTCTGAAGGTGGGTCTGGAACCTGGACAAAGGAAAACATTTTTTTTAACTTTTTCATAGATTTTTTTGTGGTGTTTCTGAATTTCTTAATATGTATGTACATATGTTTGTGTCTTACATACCGATATAATGCAATTGTAATAATGCTCAAAGTATGCATACCTACTTCTATCATAAAAAAAGCTAACAAACGTTCGAGTTTTGTAAAATAGTAGTTTTAGTAGTTTTCAATTTTCTCAAAAACTAGAAGACCTAGAATCATCTAGTTTTTGATTAAGAATTAGTTAGAGCAACGATTTTCAGAAAAAAAATTTACATATACATAATTTAACAATTTTGAGAAATTACATTTTAAACCTTTTTTATGTTTTTTTTTTTCAAATGTTTAGTTTATGCATAGATTTTACTTGGTTTAAAAACTAGCTAATAGAATAGAGTATTTTCTTTCAAAAAGGTGTAATACTTAAGTGTAAGTGTTACAGTTATTTTTAAATCTTTTTTTCCATTTTTAGTATTATTTTTTTTTATTAAATTGCCCCTCCCACCCAAACTGGGGTGCTAGACACCGTAATGGTTGTGTCACTCTTTGATTTTGAGAGCAGTTCTTTAAAAATTACAATGAAAATAGCTTTAAGCTTCATATTCATTATCTTGAAAGTGCCACCTTCAATTGATGCATCGCATTATATGAAAAATCGACTTTTAACTTTAAACACGATTTGCGGCTAAACTAAACGTCCTAGATGCATCAAAGTTGGCACCTTTAAACATGATTTGCGGCTAAACTAAGTGTCCTAGCGACTTATAAAAAGCATATTCTAGATCTAGAAAGTGCCAGCTCTAAAAAATCAATAAAAAATATTGTTAAAAGAGTTTTTTACAAAACTTTCAAAAAAATATATTTTGCTATGAATATAAGGTAATTTTCGGCGCTTTTGAGCCACACTATACGTGTGGCGCCTGCCTGACGAAGTGACGACTTTACATAAAGTTGATTTTTCATACAATACGATGCATCGATTGAAAGGTGGCTCTTCCTAGATTTTGAATATGACCCTTATAGCGAGTTTCATTAAAATTTTTAAGAATTGCTCTCAAAATCAATGAGTAAAACTTTCAAATAAAATAATGAAACTTTTTTCAGTAGCTTGATATGCCTGTTTTTTTTCACAACAAACAACAAAATATTTTTGTTTTCTAGAGCAACAGTACCTTGGGTGGGACTCTTCGCGGGTTTTCAGGATTTTAGTGCCATTTTTTGCTCCCTGTCCCGCTCACGCACATCCGTTTTTCCGCTTAGGGGTATGTAAAGTCGTCAGGCAGGCGCCAATGTCAACAGTGCGTAGTGTGGCTCTGAAGCGCCGAAAATTACCTTTTATTCATAGCAAAATATATTTTTTTGAAAGTTTTGTAAAAAACTCTTTTAACAATTTTTTTTGTTGATCTTTTAGAACTGGCATTTTGTAGATCACGAATATGCTTTTTATAAGTCGCTAGGACACTTAGTTTAGCCGCAAATCATGTTTTAAGGTGCCAACTTTGATGCCTCTAGGACGTTTAGTTTAGCCGCAAATGGCGTTTAAAGATAAAAGTCGATTTTTCATATAATGCGATGCATCAATTGAAAGGTGGCACTTTCAGGATTATGAATATGACGCTTATATTGAGTTTCATTCTAAATTTAAAGAACTGCTCTCAAAATCAATGACTGACACCACCATTACGGTGTCTATCACCCCCCGTTTGGGCTGGAGTGGAAATGAATTATAAAAATACTAAAATTGGAACAAAAGATTTAAAAATAACGGTAACACTTACAATTAAGTATTATACCTTTTTAAGGCCAATACTCTGTATTATTAGCTAGTTTTTAAACCAAGTAACTTCTACCTAAGCGTCGAACTTGTCGAGTTGTAGAAGCTGAGTAAGGTCAATGATTCTCGAGATAACCTCTCCAGATGAGTCCTGAAACCAAAGGGCGCTCCCCAAAACTCCTTCCTCCCCCACTCCCTCACCCCTCCCCCTCGGTGGTACGGTGAGATGCTGTCCAACGTGTTTCCCCCTCCCCACCTGAGGTACGGCGGTGATGCTGTACGACATTCCCTTCTCGGCGGTACGGCGATGATGCTGTCCAATGAGTTACCTCCCTCGTAGGTACGGCGATGAAGCTGTCCGACGATCCCAATCATATAATTCCTTTCTAGGCGGTACGGCGATGATGCTGTCTGTCGTCTCCTTTTCCCTCTCCGGTACGGCGAAAAAGCTGTTCGGTGTTCCTTCCCTCATTCCTTCTCGGCAGAACGGCGATGAGGCTGTCTGTTGCTCCCCACATCATCATATCCTTCATCTCCCCAAATCCCCTATATTGGGCTGGATCAAGGTGTTATACGACCCGTGCCGATGATCAGCCTGGCTGAGGGCCCAATTCAAATACTAGCTCAGTCGCTAACGGAGTATTCGGACAGATTGCAGTCTTCGAATTAACTAGCCTTCTCTGCATATACGGATCTCTGTGCAGAGTGACCACCCCTTCTCCGATACCCGTGGGAATCATATGAATTTTTTAAATGATGTTAGTGGTAAGTCCGGTTATTCTTCAAGTTCGGCCGGCAGTGCGACTGTAAAGTCGTCTGCTGTACCTCCTGTCTTGCCTGTTGGTGGCGAAACCGTGAGTAATCATGGTCTAGTTGCTGGCAGCAAGAACAGTGAGAGTAAGGTAGAAATACCCAATTTCAGTGGTGGAGGGATCGTGAAGCATGGCCCTTCCACCACTACGGAGAGTAAACCTGCCCAAACTTCGCACCCTCACTTTAGTGGTGGAAGGATCGTGAAGCATGGCCCTTCCACCTCTAACGTGAGTGTAGCTCACACGGGTCCCAGTGGGGGTAGGCGTAAGCTTACACCTGGTGGGTCCTTTTACAAGGATAAGCGGAATGCTGAGAGGATCCTGAAGATTTTTGGTGCGAGACCGAAGGTTGGAGGTGACTCAAAGCATGAAGCGAAAGTAAGGTGGGCTAAGAGCTTCTTAGCTAAACACCAGACCAGCGGCGACTCCACGTCAAAGCGACAACCGTCTATTGAAGGTACCATGCCTTACGCAAAAAGAACAAAAGTGCAAAACACCAGCACTCCCCTCAAACCCCCAATCAAATCTTTTAGAGATATTCTAAAAGATAAAATCGTAGTTGCGGTTATTGATAGAAGTGATATAGATGGTACGATATCTTCTGATCATTGGCAGATGGTGAAATTGAAGCTCTCGGCTGGCTTCTTAAGTCTTATGAGGGACAACCCGGGACCACCTCCAATCACTAGTGATGGCGGTTGGCACCAGGGCCATGTCAAGCTCATCGCCTGCGATGATCAGAGATCGTGCGATCTCTATAAGCTGGCTATCAGCAGGATAGGAGAAGTCTGGCCAGGTGCGAAGCTTGAGGTAATTGCTAAGGAGGACATCCCTTGCAGGCCAAGAGCACGTACCTGGATCCCGGCTGAACCCTCCTGTATGGATGAAATACACCAGATAATCCAACTTTCGAATCCATCCCTTCCTACTCACAACTGGAAAGTCGCGAAACTGGAGGAACAAAAAGGCCTTTACAGAGGCGCAATCATTGTGATTAAAAAAGAATCCCTTGTTCCTCTGGCGCAGACTAAAGGTGTGATTAGGTTCGGGTTTGAGACAATGAACCTTAGGGTCTACAAAAAGATGAGGTAGATGCAGCTTGCGCTCCTCCACACCCCCAAGAAGACGAAGCTGTGGTCGGGGACCCTGGTATGTCCATCACCTTCCCGTGTTTGGAAGATGATGCATCCAGGGCATCTTCGGCTCCAGTGGAGTCCTCTCCTAACGTCGACAGCCTTTCCGACATGGAAACTGAAGACTATTTAAACAGTGTTCTTTTAAGTGAGGACGAGCTTTTAAGTTCGTCCTCTGACTTGGAAGAACCTGATAATACCGTGGTGGAGGCTGATCTGCCTAATTGTAGCCAAAATGCTGCAGTTAGTTCAGATTAACCTCCAACACTCCATCAAGGCGTCAGCCTCACTTCTTCTCCGAATATCCAGCAACGGAGAGGATATCGTCCTGATCCAAGAACCTTGGATTGTGAAATCCATCGTAAAGGGACTCAGGACTCCTGGATACTACCTACTGTATGCGTCCGGTAAAGGTGAACCTAGATCCTGCATACTAGTAAAAAGTAGCATTAATGTATATTTACTACCTAATTTCAGCGATCAAAGCGACCAAAGGCACACTTTGGATAGCATCGGCATATCTCGGCCATGACCACCTTGGCCCTCTCCCAGGTAAAACCCTGGAGAATTTTATCGCTGAAGCAGAAAGGCGAAATATCAGCCTCATTATTGGGAGTGATGTCAATGCCCATCACACAGTATGGGGTAGTACTGATATTAACGATAGAGGTGAGTCTCTTTTCGATTTTATCCTAAATACTAACCTTATAGTAAGTAACGTAGGCAATGAACCAACTTTCGTTACCAGAAACAGACAAGAGGTTTTAGACTTAACTCTTGTCTCCGACAACATCTATCAAATGATTTTAAACTGGAAAGTTTCTAGTGATCACTCCTTCTCTGATCATAGATACATTCAATTCAGCTTGAACGATGAACCTCCTGGCCAGTTAACTTTTCGTAATCATAGGAAAACAGACTGGCCCAAATACAGAGAAACACTTAAGAGACTTATTAAACCTGACATTTTAAGTGTTCCATCCAACAAAAACGATCTTGACAGCAAAGTCAATGATCTTACTTTAGCCCTAAACAAATCATTAGAAACCTCCTGTCCTCTTATTCTAATAAGGGGTAAAAGGAAGCCACATTGGTGGACTTCGGGGCTCGAACCGCTCAGAAAAAACTGTAGGAAACTTTTCAATCGAGCTAAAAGTACTAGAGTAATGTCCGATTGGGATTCCTATAAAGAATCACTAAAATTATATAAAAAAGAATTGAGGAAAACCAAACGATCTTCTTGGAGGACATTCTGTGGCAATATAGAAGAAGCCTCAGAAGCATCAAGATTAAGAAAAATCCTCTCCACAAATCCAGTTATGCCTAGCTGCCTTCAAAATGCTGATGGCTCCTGGACCAACTCTTGCGAAGAATCGCTCAATTTGCTACTGGATACTCATTTTCCAGGCAGCTCACAGACTGTTAATAGCACTGCCCTTTACAGGACAAGCGAAAAACTAACATTTCCACAAGGTCTGATTACAAGGGAAAAATTACAATGGGCACTCAATAGCTTCAAACCATACAAGTCGGCGGGGCCAGATGGCATCATTCCGGCTGAACTACAGATGAATTCAGAAGTACTTCTGCCGATTCTGGAAGTCATCTTCAATGGTTGCTTAAATCTGGTCCATATTCCGCTTCTATGGAGAGAAGTCAAAGTTGTGTTTATACCCAAAGCCGGTAAATGTTCCCACGTAAACCCTAAAGATTTAAGACCTATTAGCCTATCATCTTTCCTTCTAAAAACTTTTGAACGACTGATTGATATCGAACTAAGGTCAAGCATTGAAACGAGACTACTGTCTACAGCTCAACATGCCTATTGCAAAGGGAAGTCAGTGGAGACAGCTCTCCACACACTAGTTCGTACCATCGAATATTCCCTCCATTATAAAGAATATACAATGGTTGCCTTCCTAGATATAGAAGGTGCTTTTAATAACGTTGATACATCTGCAATCACATCTGCACTGGCTTCTCTGAATGTGGATGGGTCGCTTGGTGAACTGATTAATCAGATGCTTACAAGCAGGGTTATCAATTCAAAACTGGGCGGCTTTTCGGCAAGAAGATCTGTCAGTAGAGGTACACCGCAAGGCGGGGTGCTTTCTCCCCTTCTTTGGAATTTGGTAGTTAATGAACTGCTGAATACCTTAGAGGCAGAGAGCTACAGAGTGATTGCCTATGCGGATGACGTTGCTATAGCAGTATCAGGAAAACATCCTAACATTTTAAGAGATCTTCTACAAAACGCTCTAAACAAGCTAACACGATGGACAGATCGATGCGGACTTGGAGTTAACCCCCATAAAACAGCTCTTGTCCTCTTCTCCAAGAAATACAAAATTCCGCAAACAGACCCCCCTATTATTAATGGTGTTCCACTAAAATTCTCAGACGAAGCTAAATACTTGGGTCTCATCTTAGATAAGAAGTTAAGTTGGAAACCTAACATACAAGAAAGAGTGAAAAAAGCCACAGTGGCACTTTTCTCCTGCAAAAAAGCCGTAGGTAGTAAATGGGGCCTCCAACCTCGTATTACTCACTGGCTATACATTTCGGTAATTAGACCGATTCTAACTTACGGCGTGGCAGTATGGTGGACTGCCTTGGATAAAGCGACACATCGCGACAAACTAAGCAAAGTCCAAAGAACAGCATGTCTATGTACTACTGGAGCACTTCGGTCGACTCCTTCCGCTGCATTAGACACTCTTCTCCATCTGACACCTCTCGATATTTTCAGCAAACAAACGGCCGCGAGCACAGCCATTCGCCTCAAAGCCTCTTCACAGTGGATCAATAATGAAGAGAACAAACACAAGGTGGGAAAACATCACTACTTGTTTGGCGACAAAACAAGTATGGCCAAACCTTGACCTGAAACGCTCCAAGTGTTTAATATCACTAAATAGAATGCACATTAGCTCTACTGTAGGTGTCATAACAGGACACTGTTTAATAGGCAAACGATTTCTGCAGAAGCTGCATGGACGAGGATGAAGAGGAAACGATTCCTCACCTTCTCTGCACATGCCCTGCTCTTTCCCTCAGACGTAGGCTCCATTTGGGAGTTAACTTCTTTAACGATCCTAGTGATCTGGCAAACACAGACATTTATAGTCTCGCACGCTTCGTCAGGAGCTCAAAGTGGTTTTAGCGAGTAAGGAAGGAGTTTTTAAGATTCATGTGGTATCACAACGGACCAATTTTGGTCTAAGTGTGTCAGTACTTAGTATTGACAGCCACTTCTACCTACCTACCTAAACCAAGTAAAATTTATGCAAAGTTTTTGAAAAAAAACGGGTTTTAAACTCAAAATTTGGGAAACAAACTTAAAAAAAGGTTGAAAATGTAATTTCTCAAAACTGTTAAATTATATATAATTTGTCTTTCTGAAATTCGTTGCTCTAATTAATTCTTAATCAAAAACTGAAATTTATATGATTATAGGTCTTCTAGTTTTTGAGAAAATGAGAAAATTGAAAATTACTAAAACTACTTTGTTACAAAACTTGAAAGTTTGTAAGCTTTTTTTTATGATAGAAGTAGCTATGCATACTTTGAACATTACAATTGCATTATATCGGTATGTAAGACACAAACATATGTACATACATATTAAGAAATTCAGAAGCACCACAAAAAAATCTATGAAAAAGTTAAAAAAAATGTTTTCCTTTGTCCAGGTTCCAGACCCACCTTCAGAACCACCTCCGTTAGACCTGCCTCAATCAGAAACACCACAAAAAAAATCTATGAAAAAGTTTAAAAAAAAAAATTTTCCTTTGCCCAGGTTCCAGACCCACCTCCAGAACCTCCTCCATCAGAAACACCACAAAAAAAATCTATGAAAAAGTAAAAAAAAAATTTCCTTTGTCCAGGTTCCTGACCCACCTCCAGAACCTCCGCCATCAGACCTTACTCAATCAGAAACACCACTAAAAAATCTATGAAAAAGTTAAAAAAAAATGTTTCCTTTGTCCAGGTTCCAGACCCACCTCCAGAACCTCCTCCATCAGACCTTACTCCATCAGAAACACCACAAAAAAAAATCTATGAAAAAGTTAAAAAAATATTTTCCTTTGTCCAGGTTCCAGACCCACCTCCAGAACCTCCTCCATCAGACCTTACTCCATCAGAAACACCACAAACAAAAATCTATTAAAAAGTTAAAAAAAATTTTTTTTCCTGAGTCCAGGTTCCAGATCCACCTCTAGAACCACCTCCGTTAGACCTTACTCCATCAGAAACACCACAAAAAAATCTATGAAAAAGTAAAAAACAATTTCCTTTGTCCAGGTTCCAGACCCACCTCCAGAACCTCCTCCATCAGACCTTACTCCATCAGAAACACCACAAAAAAAATCTATGAAAAAGTTAAAAACTAAATTTTTCCTTTGTCCAGGTTCCAGATCCACCTCCAGAACCACCTCCGTTAGACCTTACTCCATCAGAAACACCACAAAAAAAATCTATGAAAAAGTTAAAAAAAATTTTTTTCTTTGCCCAGGTTCCTGACCCACCTCCAGAACCTCCTCCATCAGACCTTCCTCCACCAGAAACACCACAAAAAAAATCTATGAAAAAGTTTAAAAAAAATTTTTTCCTCTGTCCAGGTTCCAGACCCACCTCCAGAGCCACCTCCGTTAGACCTCACTCCATCAGAAACAACACAAGGATTTAAAAAAAAATGTTTTTCTTTGTCCAGGTTCCAGACCCACCTCCAGAACCTCCTTCATCAAACCTTACTCCATCAGAAACACCACAAACAAAAATCTATGAAAAAGTTAATAAAAAATGTTTTCCTTTGTCCAGGTTCCAGACCCACCTCAAGAACTTCATTCGTCAGATCATAATCCATCAAAAAAAAATTAGGAAAGTTCCTACCTAATTAAAAGTGTTTATCATTACTATCTTTTCCACACCAGTCTTAGAACAAAAAAAAACATCCCTCCGCAAAAATTCGTTAGCGAAAATCACTCTCAAATTCAAATTTTCAAAACTGAACGAAGTGAATGCACAAACCCTATCTTGAATTTTTATTTTCGTTGAGTTTTAGTTTCCGGTACGAAGATTATTTTGGGTATGAGTTTTGGCGATTTTACTTCCGGTATGACATGTCCTGGTATGGGTTGAGGCTTGGGTTCACTTGCGCGGTATTAGTTGAGTGGGTATGAGGTGCCTTGGGATGTGCTGCGTTGACACCGGTGTAACTGTCAATGAATATTTTTTCGCTGCGTTTTCGTAAGCATTTCGTTGTCTTGTTGGAGACCAACTAAAATTTTCGGTTCGCATCAGCAGCGTACTAGGCTTTAGTAAAAAGTCTTGCTAAAATAAATAAAATTATCTAATTAGAAATGGTGTACTGTGATTTTAAAGATTGTAAAAATAAAAAAACTCGGGTGTGCCGCGATTTACAGTGCCCAAAAACGAAGAAAGAAGAAAAATTTGGCTTGTTAGTTCGGGAAACAGTTTTTCAGAAAAATTAATAAACAATGAAAATATTTACATCTGTGCCGACCACTTTAAGAGAAATGACATATGTCTGAACAGTTTTGTTTCGCGTGTGTATACGGATGCAGTTCCTGTTCATTTTGAAGAGGGTAGGTCAGCGTAAATGCAGCACAATAAAAAAGTGTATAATAGATATGATATGTAAGTTAATTTAAATTTTAATATTTTTATTAAACGGAGAAAACTCCACAAATTCAGCTTTTCTGTTTTTTTCTTATTACATAGTAGGTACATTATGTACAATATGTAATTTGATATGTAAATGGATTTTCCAACGATTAAATTAAAAATATTTGAGCTTAGGAAGCTTTTAATTTGGAAAAATATTAATATTGGATTTTGGAAGCAAGGAAATTAGATTTTGTTTTTGTCTTAATATGAATAATTTTCTCAGTTTCATGCATAAAAACTTAACCAGTAACTTTCTACAGAATTTTGTGTAAGCAGAATTTTGAAAAACAATATTTTGAAGTACAGAATTTTGAAAACAGAATTTTGACCATACAGCATTTCGACCCCAACCCCATCCTAAAGCGCCTATGAATGCTAATCCTATATAAGCTTACATGCAATCCGCTTCAACTGAATATACACAAATATTCAAAGGTACTTTCTATATTTTTTCCAAACATTGTGCATAAATGTACCATTTAATGATGCTTATTGTTTGTTTATGATGTAGGAAAAATAAATCAGAAGGAATAATTCCGGCTCTCTTGCAAAGTATTTGTGCTGTTATGTACCTATATATTTTTTTAAATGCAATGTTTTGCCACCTTAAATTTAAGGACAGTTAAACCGATTTCAATAAAAGTGATGTCATAGTTTTGTGCTCCTTGTGTGTTATTTATCTGCACTTAAGAAAATTGATTCTAATGATTAGTTTTTTTTTCTATGCAATTCTATGTCACCTTAAATTAAAGGTAGCACAACTTTGTCAATTACTAACCTATTTCAATGAGTTATTTGTCTATGTTCATAAAAATTAATTTTAATATTTAGTTTTGTTTTTACATGCAACTTTGTTAACTATGAACCGATTCTAATAAAAGTGGTGTCATGAATTTGCACTCTTTTCGTGTTATTATTCATGGTTCTGAGAAATTCCACATGGGAATTTATATACCATCTTAAGTGGGAATATGTTCCACTTTTCATACCGAGAGAGTTAATTTATTGCACTTTTAAGTGACAAAGATCTCCAATTGAAGTTCTTTCTCACTTGGTGTGAGAATCTATCACTTCTTTTTCTATTCTTAAAAGAATATTTATAAGAAAATTAGTCATAGTATTGTTTTATTAGCGCTTTTAGGTATAAGTATCAAGTTTTATTCTGCGAGAATATTTGTTATATTATTGTAGCGTTTTCTTAGTTTTAAATAAATAGTGTATTTTTATAAAACCTAAACAGTTCTGCCCAAAAGAAGAGGAAAATTACATCTATAAGTGGGGAAAACAGCCCGAGAGACGATAATGATGGCGAATTTCTTTATTTGAATAAAAGATCTCCTCATGAATTTTATTCAAATAATTTTAAGACTTTAAAAAGAACTGTGAATACTGTATGTCAAATGCAATCTTGTTCCCCAATGCCGTTAACTGCAGATTTCACAATTCCTATAGAAAAACTCCTTAAGTCACCGAAATTAAACACACCTACTCCGAACGCCGATTTAAAGAACACATGTAATAACATCTTAAATGAGGTTTTAGAAACGAAAACAAAAAGCGTCCAAACTTTCGTGAAAACTCAAATCCTTCATAAATGGAGCACGGAAGAGAAAGATCTATATTTGAAATTCCACTACAAATCTCCATCATTTTATAAGTTCCTACAAAATGAAGGGTTTGTACTACCATGCCAAAAAACTCTAACAAGATGGTATGATATGCTTCCGTTTGGAACTGGCATTTCTAAAAGCATCATTTGCATGCTTAAAGAAAAACTTAAAGGTCTGCCCATCAGCCATAGAAGTTGTGTGCTAGTTTTTGAAGAGATGAGCACAAAAGTTGAGTTGGAGTACAATTCAAAAGAAGATGTAATTAACGGATTTGAAGATTTGGGTGAGTTGGGACGAAACAACAGAATGGCAAATCACGGTCTCCTCTTAATGCTCCGAGGACTTAACCAATCGTGGAAACAGGTACGTACAGGTTTAATAACTAAATCAGCGCGTTCATTTGTTGATTTATTGCTAAAATTCGCCCATTTGCTACAAGAACGACATGAGTCAAAAATTGACAATTTTGAACAAAGTGCATATACCTTACATAGTAATTATGATGTTTTATCTTTCTATTCTTAATACATCAGACATCGATACCTCGCCTCAATTTTAAATAAGAGTGCATTATTTGTCACATTAAGGTAGTTTTGCATATTGCATATTGCATATCTCAAAACAACAAATTTTGAGTTATGACGTTTTTTATCAAATGGGTAAATTGTTAATCAATGTCTAAAGCACGTACGAAATTGGCGATTAACTTCAATTAAGTGAGATCATAAGCGTGAGGCCATGTCAAAATAGCAGAATTGTACACCCTTTTTATTAACATTTCACATTTTTTTATTAGTCTAAGTTTGTGTCTTATTAGGTCCATGACATCTTCAATTACATTTGTATATTATATATTAGTTTATAAACTGTACAAATCGACTACCATACAAAAAACTGTGATTATTTTCTTCTAAAGGTAATTGGCTACTACAGCGGAAATGTACTTGGTAACCAATTGGCTGAAATCTTGGAAACCACAGTTACATTATTGATTCAAGAGGATATCAATATTGTGTGTATTTCTTGTGACCAAGGTGCTGCAAATAGATTGGCGTACAAGAAACTGGGTGTCACAGAATCCACACCTTTCATCACAATATTGGACAGAGGAAGATATTTTGTATTTTTGATATTGTTCACCTTTTCAAAACTAATGCTTTTGAAACAATCTCTTAGTATCAGATTTTATCATTGATGGGAAAGTTGTATCCTGGTCAATTTAAAAAAAAAAAAAAATTTTGCTGAAAACAATGTAATAAGATCCATGCATAAGCTTATACAGAAGCTCACTGTCATGTATATAGTCTTCACTTAAATCTACATATTGAATTATTATTATATAACACCTAAACTAAACATATACTATTACTATTACTATGAAATTATATAATAATAAAGCCAGTCTCATATTCGCTTTCATACTAAACGGTTGTATCATTCCACAAGTCATCACATGGTGTCAGAATAGCGGGTTCAATAAAAAAAAAAAAAGAATATAGTTTCTGTATCGTTGATTTGACTAAAATATAAATTTTTTTGAATAAAAGTATTAAAATCTTAAACAAAATGCCTAATACACCAATCGCTACCGGGCAAAATAATAGTTCAGTGCAAAATGGCTCATCATTTGTAAAACCACCAAAAGCATTAGTTATAACGAATGGCAATATGGCCTTAACGTGGAAACATTGGCTTCAACAATATAAATGGTTTTCTGTAGCTGCGGATATGAACAGCAGATCTCAAGAAGTCCAAGTGGCGACTTTCATGTCATCAATTGGACCTGACGCTGCCAACATCTATAATGCTTTTACATTATCAGATGCAGACCGCAAGAAACTGCCTGAAATTCAAAAGAAATTCGAAGAATATTTTGCTCCAAAAGTAAATGTAACCTTTGAGCGATACACATTTAACATGATGATACAAAATAAAGGTGAGTCTTTCGACGAATTCCTCACCAAGATTACAAATCAAGGCAAAAAGTGTGACTTTGGAACATTGGAAGAAAATCTTATTAGAGACAAAATTGTTGTTGGTGTGATCAGTGATGCAGTTCGCGAAAAGTTGCTAGCCGAAGAAAATCTTGAACTTACCAAAACTATAAAAATATGTAGAGCAAGCGAGGCAGCAACACTACAGTTAAAAGAATTACATAAATCCGACGAAAATAACAAAATACAAACAAAATGCACACTCCACACAATCAATCAAAAATTATAAAAAAGAATACCAAAATGTTAAAGTAAATAAGCAAAACCACAACAACACACACAAACAACAAGACAAAACGAACGTTACATGCAACCGCTGCGGAAAAAGACATGTAAGAAATAACTGTCCAGCGTATCGTCATCGATGCTCAACATGTCATAGAAAAGGGCACTTCTCGGAGATGTGTTACAAAAAGAAAAAAGTACATGCTGTAAATAACGCTGATGACTATGAATATTATAAATCAGACACGAGCGAATCTGATTCCGACGGGTTACTCGTTCTAACAGTCGAAACAAATAAAGACCCAAACAACAACTGGTATGAAGAAATACAAATAAACAACAAAAAAGTAACATTGAAACTAGACACTGGGGCACAGTGTAATGTACTGCCGAAATCTATAGCAAACAAAATAAACTGTGAACTACAAAATGCCGCGACCAAAAAATTAATAGCTTTTGGCGATAGTCAAATAGATGTGTGTGGAGAAATAAATGCTCAATGTGTAGTGCGTAATAAAAAAACATGCATTAATTTCAAAGTCGTAGACTATCCGGTTTCACCTATTTTAGGAAGAAAAATTTGCGAAAACCTAAAACTAATTGTTCGCGTCGAAGAACTAAAAATTGATAAAAATATTTTCTCGGGACTCGGTTGCGTTGCAGACTATGAATACGATATCGATTTAGTTGAAAATCCGCGTTTTGAAATCTACGCCGCCCGAAAAATACCTCACTCCATTCGTGATAAAGTCAAGTCTGAAATCGACAAAATGCTCGAGATGGGTGTGTTAGAAAAAACGTCAGGCATCACACCTGCAGTGTCACCAATGGTTGTGGTAAATAAAAACAATAAAATAAGAATCTGTATTGATCCATCCGAGGTAAATAAAAATATAATAAGACGGTATCATCCATTAAAAACAATTGAAGAGATCGTGGCCAACATCAAAGGGTCACAGTATTTTACACTTCTTGATTGCAAGAAAGGCTTCTGGCAAATTAAAGTGACTCCGCGTACGTCAAAAATACTAACCATGGCTACACCCTGGGGCCGCGTCTCGTACAAACGATTACCTTTCGGTGTGGCTTCGGCATCGGAAGTCTACCAAAGCTATATGTCAAATCTACTGGACGGAATTGAAAACACTGAAGTCTCAATAGATGACATTTTAATTCACACAGTGTCAGAAGATGCCATGAAACGTTTTGCTGCAGAAACAACAACTGACTCCGAACTCCAACAACTCATCTGTATTTGTCAACAGGGTTGGCCGAATTCTATTCATAAGGTCTCACATGAACTTCGCAAATACTGGACATTTCGAGAAGAGATCGTTTACGAAAACATGGTTTTATTTAAAGGCACGAAACTTATCGTACCTTTATCACTTCAATGCGAAATGATAAAGAAAATTCATGACGGACATTTTGGAATCCAGAGATGCCTGCACCGAGCACGAGAGTTGATGTTCTGGGTCGGAATGACAGACGACATAACAAAATACATCAAGTCTTGTGGTATTTGTCAAAGTTATCAAGTATCCAAAACCAAAGAACCTTTAATTTTAAAAAATATTCCCACGCTTCCATGGGAAATTGTAGCAGTAGATTTGTTTTATTTTAATAATAAAGAATATCTTCTTATTATCGACAGCTACTCGGGGTTCTTCGATTTCGTCTCGCTATCAAATTCGTCATCCGGCAAGGTCATACAACATTTGAAGAAAATCTTTGCGACCCATGGAATCCCTGTGATCTTAGAGAGTGACAACGGGCCACAGTTTTCTTCCATCGAGTTCCGAAAATTCGTCAAAAGTTGGAACATAACGCATCAAACGTCAAGTCCTAAATATGCGCAATCGAATGGCCTCACTGAACGTTACGTGCAAGTAGCAAAAGGAATTCTTAAAAAATGTGCCAAGGATGACTCAGATATTTACATCGCGCTTCTCAACTACAGAAACACAGCTAGAAACAACGAACTGATGTCCCCTAACCAACGCTTGATGAGTCGCTCTACAAGAACACTATTGCCAATACATAATGATCTACTTAAGCCGAAAGTCATTCCTAACGTGCATCAAAACTTACAAAAGGTGAGAAACGACATCAAAAAGTTTTCTGACAGACGATCCAAACCATCACCAGAAATGTCACCAGGTGACAAAGTTCGCATGCAAGTAAACAAAAGAGAATGGATTTCTGGTGAAATAACTAAAGCCGCTGATTCACCTCGCTCATTTCTTGTTAAATCTGACGATGAAAGGACCTTTCGTAGAAACTCTATCCACATTCATCCAACAACAGCAACAATTCCATATCACAAAGACGTTGTTTCTATTCCATCACCATCTAAAGCAACATCATCAACTGAAGCAACAGTAAACGGCGAAAACTATTCTTTACAAAAACAATCAACCTCAGCTACATCAAAACCATCGTCCAATGTAACTACCACCAGATATGGAAGAGTTGTTAAACCAGTCGATCGTTATATACCGACTTAAGCTTTACTTAGTATATTTGTATTTATATTAAAGTTATAAGTTTAATTTCCTTTTTATTAAATAAAATCTTGAATTAATTTTATATTAATTAAAATTCTTTTTAAGATCAACACAAAATTTCTGAATTAACAAACTAATTGTAGTGATATAAGAAAATTCATATTTTTCAACTAAAACTAAATTTTGGATTATATTATTTATAAACTATTACTAGATAATTTTCATAAAAAAAAAAAAAAAAAAAAGGAGGATGTCATGTATATAGTCTTCACTTAAATCTACATATTGAATTATTATTATATAACACCTAAACTAAACATATACTATTACTATTACTATGAAATTATATAATAATAAAGCCAGTCTCATATTCGCTTTCATACTAAACGGTTGTATCATTCCACAAGTCATCACACTCACATTCAGCCAGGCAACACAAGTTTTTAGCCACCACATTTCATCAGCAATATTCGCTGCTGCATCAACTGACATTTTTGATGAAAGGGAGAAATCTTCTGCCCTAAGTACTGGCAACTTTTTTTCAGCTAAATAAATTATTCGATAATTTAAACAGCAAAAATAAATTCTAAAATAATCCCGATAAATGTGCAATACCTGATACTCAGTTAGAAGTAGTTTCAAACATGAAAGATGCCATAAACTGGATAAGAAAGTAGATAAGGGAAAAAAATGGAGCTGTATTTTGTTTTAAAGGTCTATGCCAAACTATTAACGGGGTGTTACAGTTGTAAGAAACAACAGAGGCTCTTATGAAAAAAAATCCCTCTTCGTTTCGATTAAACAAAAATTTAAAATAAATGAGCTTCTACAACATCATGGCTCCAGACTCAACTAGCTACGAAACATCTGAGTCCTCTGTAATTTTAAATATGACTGATGTGGAAAGTATGCTGTAAACCATTATTTAACTTTTCTTGATTTTATTTTGTTATGTCGTTAAAATAAAGGTTTCTTGCATACACCTGGACTCGAAGACATGAGCTTAAATGAAGCGATATTAATGATGATGAATCTATTCCATGTAATTTTATTCCATTATCAGCAGGTGAGTTTTAATTTCTCACTCCCAGTGGTGTTAAAAATTAAACTTATTTACAGTTATTATCCTGACACCCAATAAAATTTAAAAGAGCCAAACTTTTTCTTACATACATAGATAATCTAATCATCCAAGCAAAACATGTCTTCCCTTTCTTCTTCGGCAATAAAGGAAATTGCCCAAAAGGAACAAACTTTTGAGGAACAAATTTATTATAGGGGTGTTGTATTTGATAGAGCGATTGCAGCGACAGACTGCCAAACCAGGCCACCTAGTGGACGTTTTGCCCGGTGTCCCTTCTATTTGTAGTTATTGAATGGTTAAAACCTTAATAAAGCAAAGAGAAATGATTCCCCAAGATTTTTTCAATTTCTGTACATTTTAAAAATAAAAATCATGGTCGAAATGCACATTCAAAAAAATTTGTGTTGCAAAAATAAATTGGCAAGATACAGTAAACCAAAAATTGGTAGAATCCGCTATCAAATAAATCAAGATGTAAATAAAATAGCCTGAGCTTTTAACCAAGGGAGATCGCATGCTGTCGATCAGGTAAGGGGGCGAAACTCATTCAAAATTACCGTCAACCCGGGTGACTTGGGCCATTTTTTATATTAAAATGTGAATAACTTTTGCAATAATTTTTTTTTTTTCAAATGAAGATTTCTACATTTGTACCTACTTCACTCACTCTATAGGTATGATAAGTCTTGAACAATACTATGGAGTAGTTTTACATATACATGCTAAAATATGGGTGGCCAAAGTTTTAGTCATTTTCATATGAATTACAAGCAGCAAGTCAATATCACTCAACCCAAATGAAAGAAGAGATTTTTTGTATGTATTAGGTATTATTTTTAATGGTTTACACTGAGCTAGGTATCTGTTTTTAATATTTTTTTAAAATATTAATTTAAATTTTCATATCCTGTTGCGTCCGCCTGGGTAGGGCTCCTATACTATTTACCAATCTGAAAATAGGAAAGTAAAAGGAATAAAGATAGGTCAGATCCAATTTACTACAAGGTACTTGCCTACTTGAATGCGTCCACCGGCACGCGTATTGTTTTTTTTTTGATGAGCCCAAATCTCCTATTAAAACCTGGAAAAATATGAAGGAAAATGATTAGTGGTTAGGGTAATACTATCTAAATTCACTTAAAGAGAAAAAAAAATAATAAAATTGGTAAATTGTTAAAATACTTACCATTTAAAAATAATAGGCGTGTTTTTTTGGGATTTTATATATAGTACAGTGAGAAATTTCCATAAAAACGCATCCGCAGCGGCCTATATTTTTGTATTTGCAATATGGTACGCCTGAACAGCTGTCACGACACAAAAGTGAATTTAGTGAAAGTTAAAAGTAGAAATAAACCAAAATTATTAACAAAAATTAACATATTTGCAAGTTAAATGGGAAATATAACTATATATTTATATAATTAATGTTTTCAATCAAATGTTTGTGTCCCTTTCTTCTTTATTTGCCATTTTCAGATACGAAAATTGATTTTGCAGCTATAAACGAAAAGAAAAGGGGTAGGGGTGTGTTGGTAGACTATGGTCAAAGTAAAAAAGTCATGATTTAGTCTGCTATTACACGAAGACTTTTTAGTTGAGATTTTTCGAGATTTAGTATTGTGAAAGTGAAATCAAATTTTGTTTTCTCAATTGCCCTCATTTAATTTGGAAAAAAGTCATGACTCAAAAGTCGTCGTATAGTAACAGACTCAATACACATGGAGTAGATGATATTAGCGATAATTTTATAAATTACAATAAGGACATGATTGTATGGCTAATTTTAATGCATTTACCTAGTTTTCCACTGGAAATTTTTTAACTCACCAATTTTACCGGATTAACTGAGTACATTAGTAGCCAAATAAGCCTGAACCTTCCTTGAACTTCAGTTAGTTTCAGCTGTACTAACTGGTTAAAAATTTGATCCATGGTTCAGCATTTGTGAATCATCGATTTTATCGGATCTACTGAAGTGCAACGATGATTCCAAGGTTCAAGTATGTTGTAATAAAAATTTCAAGCTTGACCCTTGTTGAACCTCGGTTAAACTGCCGAAATCAGTGAGCTAAAATAATTGAACCACGCATAGGATAGGATCGTTTTTTCATTTTGTCGAAAAGGTAAAACAAAACAACCATGCACTTACAAACGACCCTGTTTAGACTGTAATTGCTCACTACGCCACCATGACGTAAATTTATGGGTGAAATTTTCTCCACCGATTTCTTCTACAAAAACATGGTCTTGACGAAGTGCAACGTTACAGTCTAAACAGGGCCATTCATTCAACATAATTCTACTCTACGAACATAGCCATCGAGGATTCGAGACACATAAAAGTTCCAGTCGTACCAATGACGACACACAAAAATCCTATTCAATTGAGTTCGATACTCGAACAAACGTCAAAAGTTTATCGGCAGCGGGATTCTACTTTAACTTTTATCGCGATTTTGCTGCCGATGTTGTTTTTGTAATTCATATAAAATTTCACTGCGCTGCGGATAGCTTTCCCAATAAAACACACCTAATGTTTCTTGTTGATGTTGCTGCCGCTCACTGATCTCTATAGTCACTGATCTCTATAATACACTGGATAGTGTATTCACTTCGAAGTATAACAGTTTTGTTGACTCCAATTGAAGATGACAGGTAGAGGGCAACTTCATAATTTGACGTCTGCCTTCAACAAAAAAAAATGATATTTTGATTGATACAAACAAAGTGTTTAGTGGTGTCTAAATATAAAAATAACAAAATTTCAAACAACAAAAAACAATTCAAACCAACAAAAACTAAATTTAAAATAAAACATAAAGTGAAATTTTCAATTACACAAAAATATATGATAAAATCGAACCAAGTGCTTTCGTAAGTGTAATTAAAGTGGAAGCGAAAGCGATATCTTGAGTGCATCCACCCGTAAATTGTTTTTGTTTATTTAATAATTAAGAATATTTAAGGATAATTCTTTCTTGGTGAATATTTTACTGGGTCAAGTGGATTAAAACCCTTCCATTTTGTGGGTTGGAAACCCATGCTCCCCGAGTAGAGTGAGATCTAAAAACGAAAAGAAAGTTTTTTGATCATTGAAACAACAATTATTGTTAAAGATCTATTTTCAAGGAATTAGGAAAAGACAACAAAATGGTGCGACGTTGCAAATATTGCAAAAAAGAAGGTGGGAGTGAAGCCACAAACCAAGGAAGAACTTTTCATAGGTGAGGTGTTTATTGTTTATTGATAACAATGTATGTAAATATGTACCTTATAGATACATAATAGGGGTATTCACGATTCGATGTAACTGGTCTTGTATCATTACAAAAGTGTAAAAGTGTAACACTTTCTTGCACTACAACAACAAAATATACTGAATGTCAAATTCTTACACTTTTACACTTTTGCTATACCCCAACCCTATTGTAAAAGAAAAATACACCATAGTAAAGTTTGCGCTTGTGTATTTGATAACTCACCAAATGTCATTCTTTTTGTCAGCTGATATTTGTTTGTGAAATTTTGTGAGTTTGCTACAGTGTAACTATAGATAAAAGAAGTGCGTTCACGATCGATTGTAAAAAAATAAAATTTTGCAATTTTACTAGGCTTGTTGCACCAGATCGTGAATACTGCTAATATATGATTCTAAAACTGTTTGAATATATATTTTTTTGCTCTAATAAGTTTTGAAATAAAATTTTTACAGATTTCCTTTAGAAGACCCTGCCTTAGTACAAATTTGGAAGAAGCACCTTAAATTTTATGAGTGCTTTGTCCCCACAAAGTAGGTAGGTACTCATATATCTGCAGTGACCATTTCTCAAAAGAGTGTTTCACTGTGCTTAGAAATAAGAAAGCTGTGATTGCGGGCAGTATCCCTACGGTCTTTTTAGAGCGGAAAGACATTTGTTTTTATTGCAATGCAACAAGAGAATCCAAACCAGGTCTTTCCCTTCGAAAGTATGACTAATTTATATAATTTTGATTATAATATAATATAATTTCCTCATGTTAATGTATTACAGATTTCCTTTGGATAGACCAGAGCTATTGGAGAAGTGGTTGCTGGCCATAAATATGAAGAATTTCACTCCTACAAAAGATAGCCTGATCTGCAGTGATCACTTCAAACGGACTTGTTTTCAGGAACTGCAAAACCGAAAGAGTTTCAACTTAAGGGTGGATGCAGTTCCATCAATTTTTTGCAAAGGTGTTTACATTTAAATATATTTTTATAAACCCGTTAATTATTCTTAGTAGATATTCGAATTGTATTATAGAGATCAGTGTCTATAATACACTGGATAGTGTATTCCCTACAGAGTATAACAGTTTTTCTGATTCCAATTGAAGATGACATTAGGTGTACCAGCGCACCTTTTGACGTCGGAGAATTAGAGATGTTTATGCAGGAAAATGATATCGACATATGTTTGATATCAGAAACGCATGCAAAAAATGAATCAAATCTTAAAATCCACGGGTTTCATGACTACCACGCTGTTCATCCGTCAAACAAAGCAAGAGGTGGATCATCGTTATATATAAAAGAGTGCATTGAACACTCAATAGGCTTGAAAATAGAGGTGGAATCAATGCAATTGAGTAGTGTTCAGGTTAGAACTAAAAATATTCTTCTCAATGTCTCTTCAATATATTGCCCTCCGCGTTGCAAAATTGATAAGAGTGAATTTACGACACTGATAAAGTCACTAAGTCCAAACTTCATTGTTGGTGGTGACTTTAATGCAAAACACACCTTCTGGGCCTCAAGATGCATATCTCAAAAAGGTCGAATGCTATATGAGGCAGGAATGGAAAATAATTGCGATTTTCATTCAACTGGAAAGCCAACTTACTGGCCAACTGATCCGTCAAAAATACCTGACCTAATCGATTTATTTATGGTAAAAGGAATACCCTCTAACTATGTTGAAATTACAGAGAGCTTTGATCTCTTCTCGGATCATTCTGCCGTCATACTCAATACGAGCGAAAGTCTTATAAAAATTGAAAAACCACCCAGGTTAACAAACGGTAAAACCAACTGGGATGGATTTAAGAAAGATATCGAGGACAGCGTTGAATTAAGAATATCATTACAATCGTCTCTCGAACTTGAAGACGCAGTAGATACCTTTGTTGATATGATACAAAAGGCCGCATGGAATAACACACCTTATCAAAGGGAAATGCCGCGCCGCAAAGATATAAAATATCCGCAAGATATAAAAGATTTAGTGAAAGAGAAAAGAAAAGCACGCAAGAAATGGCAGCGAACCCGTGCTCCTCAACACAAAGCTAATTTAAATCGATTGTGTAATTTGCTTAAAACGAGAATATCAGATTTCAAAAACGGTGAAGTTGAAAATTACCTCGAAAATCTGACAGCAGGAAAAGATTCCAATTACTCACTTTGGAGAGCTATAAAAGTAACAAAAAGACCAAAGCTTCCAGCGCCTCCTATTAAGAAAGGCCAAAATGAATGGGCTAAAAGTGACAAAGAAAAAGCTATGGTATTCGCCGATTACCTGGAGGAAACATTTAAGCCTTTCGATGGACAAGTACTCAACGAAAATTTAAATATGAATTTAACATCAAATGACAGCTACATAATTAGAAATGCTACACTTGCCGAGTTAAAAAGAGAAATAAAGAAGCTTAAGTCCAATAAAGCTCCAGGTTATGACTTAATCACGGCAGAAATTCTAAAAATGCTTCCTCGTAAAGGTTTGATCAACCTTCTTTATATAATAAATGCCGCCCTTAGGTTCCTTATGTTCCGAGCCAATGGAAAGTTGCGGAAGTAATAATGGTTTTGAAACCTGGCAAACCATCTCATGAAAAGAAGTCTTACAGACCGATTTCGCTTCTTCCTGTAATATCAAAAGTTTTTGAAAGAATACTACTCCTTCGACTGCAGCCGATAATAGAAGAAAAACAATTAATACCTGAACATCAGTTCGGATTTAGAAGAAAGCATTCGACCATTGATCAAGTGCATAGGATAACCGACGTAATTGAGAGAGCTCTTGAAGAAAAGAAAATCTGTTCGACGGTCTTTTTGGATGTGTCGCAAGCGTTTGACAAGGTGTGGCACGAAGGCCTCAAATTCAAATTAAGACAAGTTCTGCCTGAAGGACTTTATAAAATTCTAAACGAATATCTAGAAAACAGACTTTTTCGTGTAAGACACGGAAATGAATATTCTAATTTCAAAGAAATAGTGGCTGGGGTACCACAAGGTAGTGTTTTAGGTCCAATTCTGTACCTTCTCTTTACACGTGATATACCTCAAACAGAAGACACTATCGTAGCAACGTTTGCTGATGATACTGCAATACTAGCAGTAGGCAAAACGATTAAGGAAGCTACGATTAAATTACAAAATGCTCTTAATAATGTTAATGAGTGGACAAAAACATGGCGAATAGCGCTCAATGAACAAAAGTCAGTCCACGTGGACTTTACGTATAAAAAAATAAATAGATTGCCCGTCTTTCTTAATACCGGTCGTGTACCATTTGCGAATGAGGCAAAATATCTGGGAATGACTCTAGACGCGAAATTAAAATGGAAGCCGCACGTAAAAAAGAAATGCGAAGAATTAAAAAGTAAATTAAGAGATATGAACTGGCTACTCGGTAAATATTCCAAGCTTAGTATTGATAATAAGTTGATTTTATACAGGCAGGTACTTAAACCTGTCTGGACTTATGGTATACAACTCTGGGGTTGTACCTGCGATACAAATTTAAATATCTTACAAACGTTTGAAAATAAATTGCTTAGGTCATTTGTAAATGCGCCATGGTATATAAGAAACGAAGATCTTCACAGGGATCTCGGGATTCCTACGGTTCGAGACGAAATTGAGAGTTTCGCGCGAAAACATAGAAATCGGCTATTAGATCACGCTAATCCAACGATTATTGACATTCTTGACGAGTCGAATTTAGTACGCCGTCTGCAAAGAACAAAACCTTCCGACTTGGTGCGGTGAACACAAAACCGCTTTAAAATCGCGGAATAAGCAGAAACTTTCACCGGAAAGTTACCTGCAACACGTTACTTAACTTCGTTAAAAATAAATTGCTAGATAAGTTTCAACTTAGTTGCAATCGGGAAGTGGAGGTGGTTTTAGTGTAGTAAGAATCTCACACTTCTATGAGCACGCGTTTTCCGGTCCTCATAGAGCCTGATGCAGGTTTTGCACCTACCCACGGACAAAAAAAAAAAAAAAAAAAAAAACCTTTTGACGTCTATGAAAGCAAAAAAAAATAAGGTGACGTAAGTTTTTATGTGTAAATATATAAAACTGTAAACGGAAAGTGATTTTTGGTGTTCTTTGCTAAAGTGAAAATAGTTCTTTGCTAAGTGAAATTTTTAGATTATTCTCTAAGGTGCCAGTTATAGCTATCATTGAAACTCATCATTGAAAATTTTAATGATTGATTTTGAGACGCTTAGAAAGTGAAATCGTTTATTATTTTCATGGAAAAATGAACCTTAAGACTTAATTAATATACCTATCTAGCCAAAAAAATAGTTCAAATAGACCCAACTTTCCACATAAAAAGACTTTTCTTATTTCCATGACTGAACTACCATTGAAAAACTAAAAGTCAATTTTTGTGGAAAGTTGGGTCTGTTTGAAATTTTTTTGACTAGAAATATTTATGAAGTCTTAAGCTTTGATCGAACATCAAAATAATAAATGATTTTGCCTCCTAAACGTCTCAAAATCAATCATTAAAATTTTCACTGATGAGTTCCAATGATAGCTATAACTGGCACCTAAATTTATTATTTAAAAGTAACCTACATAAATTAAAAAAAAGGAGTGTCGCAAAACAACGGCTAAACAAGTAAGTACTCTACGGGCATTCCGTAGTTTAGTTATTTTAATAATGTCTTTTGTGCGAAGCCGGAAACATTTGTAAACAAACAAATTCTTTTATTCGAATGTTGCATGAAGGAGGTAATCGAAACAGTGTGTCATTGTCTGGCGCAAATCACCACTAGCATTCGTCTACTATTCAATGTAAATAAAAGGATTTTCTATGTGTTTTGCTCCAATTGTTAAAGTCGGAACTGTCGTTCCTAGTTGTCTGGCCATTGGAGGTAGAGAAGTTGAAAGTTGTTTTAAGAACCATTTAAATAACTTAAATTCAAACTCACTAACGTTCCAACCATCCAAAATTACCATTTATTTTGGAAATGAGAGCTTGGTCTATACATCAATTCTAAGAAAGTTCTAAAAATTGGTAGAGATTTCTTGAAATTGATAAAAAGATTAAGCTCTCATTTCCAAAATATTTGTTCCCTTTGGATGATTTAAACGTTTTTGAGTCTCTATTTAAGTACTCGAACTATTATCAAAAACAATTTTCAATTCGAAATAGGATTTCAAAAAATTTGCATATAAAAGTAGTATCATCATTTTTCCACCTTCAAGAAACTCATGAAATGTGTTTTATATGCAAATTTTTCCAAATATAAGTTTGAATTGAAAATGGTTTTAAGAACCATTTAAAGGACTTAAATCCAAATTCAGAAACATTCCAATCATCCAAAAGGACGATTGGAAATTCGTAGAAATTTCTTGATTTTTATTTTTATTATTTTAATATTAAATTAAATTAATTAAATAAAACAAAAAAACAAACAGAAAGAAAAAAATACACAAAATATAAAAATTTAACATGGTATAACAATAATTAAATAATAACATCAAAAATAAAAAATCCTAAAGAATTCCCTAGTAAAATGTTAAATGAATTTATACTTATGTGGTTTTCCTTTCGACCAAAAAAGTAGACTTTTTTCTGATTTTTTCGACCTGAGATCAACTTTTGCTTTCCATTCAACCAAAACAATCGATTTTTTTTTCGATCTCAGGTTGATTCTTCAGATCTCAATTTTTAGCAAGATTTACACGCATTTGCACACACACCAAAATAAAATGACATATGTATATCTGAACGTATTAGCACAGATAACAAACTATACAGATGAAGCATCCCCATAGAAAAAAATGTCCCAATTTTTTTTTACACCAGGCAGACGATCAACAGGCAAGAAAGCTCTTTGCCTGTCGATAGTAAAGCTCATAAAGAAAGCTGTTTGTCTTTTGCAAAAAGTTCTCTCTTGCGTTCCCGCTCATATGTTTCTCTCTTTCTTTGTTACTCAGACAGAATATATAAATGGGGAAAATATTGAATAAAAACCTGTTTTTCTGTTTAGTATTTCTATTCTATGCAGTCAGCAATGATCGAGAGGAAGACGAAAGACAATGCGATGATGTTTTTTTTTTGTTGTGCTGTAGCTATATACGATTTTTGTTGTTGTTAAGGTCGTCTGAGGCTGGTGACAGTAAATAAAAAGTATATTATGAACTCTTTTTCTGCATTGATGGAGGATAATATTCTTTATGTGGGTGATAGAAAAAATGTAGGTATTCTTTTTTTCGGTTGTTGGTTGGTTGGTTGAATGAGCGTGTAGTTTTTAGTTTTTGTAGGTATTCTATTCTAGATTCGTTAGAGTGAGCATTTGTTGATTAGTTAGCTAGGTACCTATCTATCATTTTTAATTTTATTTACATATATTTATCATTTTCTAGTTTCTGATATTAAGAAATTTTAATACTAATGCATATCAACATTTTGAACTTGTTGTTTCGCAAAAGGAAACAAATACAAAATAATTTGAAAATACTAATGAAATAATGAAAAGTTAAATATTTTAATTCGATTTGATATGTAAAGAACAGGTATGTACCTATATTCCTACGTGGACCTCGGTAGGAAGGTAGGTATTATATTTAAGAAAATGTTATAATGTCCTGAATAACCTACATTAAATTGGATAATATGGCAAGAGTACGATAACTTAGGCGCCAAGAAATAATAACGGTTTTTTGTTGAACAGTTCAATACAAGCATTTTTTTCTATGGGAGGGGGGGGCCTATCTCACCCCGTTTGGGTGGGGGGGTCAATTTCATAAAAACAGTACCAAAAATGTAAAAAAAATATTAAAAAATAATGGTAATACTTACAACAAAGTAGCGAGGATCACCTCGCAGTCTTTATGTGGTATCACAATGGGCCTATTCTGGCCTAAGTGTGTCAGCAGTTTTCCTGGCAGCCACCTTAACCTAACCTAAGTGAAGTCTATGTATGGTTTTTGAAAAAATGAATTTTAAACTCAAAATTTGCGAGAAAAAAAGCATAAAAAAAGGTTTAAAGTGTAATTTATTAAAACTGTAAAATTATATATAATTTTTTTTTTTTCTGAAATTCGTTGCTCTAACTAATTCTTAATCAAAAACTGAAAACTAGATGATTCTATGTCTTCTAGTTTTTGAAAAAATTGATAATTACTATAACTACTTTTGTATGGGATGTTTGTTTTTTGCTTGCTTACGTATTACGGTTGGCGTATAAACAGTGAGGTATGTATGGGGAGGCATGCTGCCCCCCTGCAACCCCCCTGCTTGGGCACATTATAGGATTTGGGGTAGGTGCGAGGTTGGGTGTATGCAAAGTTTCTTTTGCATTTTAAGAATCTGGATTAAGCAAATATATACAAAGCAGTTGAAATGTTCAAAGTATGCATACCCACTTAGATCATAAAAAAAACGAGCAAACATTCGAGTTTTGTACGGTAGTAGTTTTAGTAATTTTCAATTTTCTCAAAAACTAGAAGACATAGAATCATCTAGTTCTCAGTTTTTGATTAAGAATTAATTAGAGCAACGAATTTCAGAAGAAAAAAGTGATACATAATCTTACAGTTTTGAGAAATTACACTTTAAACCTATTTTGTATGCTTTTTTCTCGCAAATTTTGAGTTTAAAATTCATTTTTTTCAAAAACCATGCATAGATTTCACTTGATTTAAAAATTAGCAAATATAACGGAGTATTGGCTTTAAAAAAAAGTATAAAACTTACCTGTAAGTATTACCGTTATTTTTGTATAATTTTTTTATTCTTTAAGTACTTTTTTTTATGAAAATGCCCCTACTGACCAAACGGGGGGAGATAGCCCCCCCTCCCATAGAAAAAAATTCTTGTATTGAACTGTTCTACTAAAAACCGTTATAATTTCTTGGCGCCTAAGTTATCGTACCCCGATAATATTGATTTTATTTTGTATTTGTGTGTTACATAAAAATCAGTGACCTCGCCACGCCTTTAGATATTTTGCAGGCTATTCCCTTTTTAAATCAATAAAAAAAATTAATAAAATTTGTGAAAACTCTGTTTAAGAAATGTCTAAAGATAAACACAATTTTGAACTAACAAAAATATTAATTAAACATAAGGAGAACGAAAACTCAAGTGAAAACACAGTTTCTTTATGGCCATCTAAATTTTTTTTCAAGTGTGCCGCCTTCATGAACAAATATTTTCAACCTATTTTCATAAAACATCTTTTGCATCTAAGGTGAAAGAAACATATTATAAAAGAATGCATAACTGAAACAAATGGTAATGGATACTTTCCAAGCTGGTTCAATCTATCTGATAAATGTTATGAGCATAAAATTGATATAATTGATTTGCTAAGAGTGGTTTTGCTCTGGACAAATTGCAAATGGTATTTTGATAAGCAAAAAGATTATAAGAATAGAAACCCTAAGAGAAAAATTAAGAAATTGTTAAATTTGATGAATGCTTAGACCTAAAACAAACAATAAAATTAATTTATTAACGATTAAGATGATGGTTGGGAGGGTGGGGTCAATATACTGCCACGTCCGCGCTCGTAACCCCTGGAAACTATTTAAGCGAAGGTAATAAATGAATATAATAAGTTCATAAGTAAGCAGGACCATATCGATTATTTTATATCTTTAAATTAAGCTTCCACCTAATAATTTTGTTAAATTTTATTATTAAATTCATTATTTACCTTCACTTAAAGGCTTAGAGCAGTATCTAATATTATGCAAGAATTCTCAAAGGAGTAACGTGAACCATAAATTTATTACGAACTTATTCACGGTTGCCGCTGTGCGACATTAGTCGCATTTTGACCCATTTTTTTTAGCCTCATGCGATCATGAGACGACTTTTAAAAAAATGTCTCTTTTTGTACCCTTTTTTAAAACTCTTGCGACTTTTTTGACCCCTTCTCCAGATACTTGCATGGATTTGGTGAAAAAGTTGGAGGTCTATTAAACTGAAATATTTGTTTTGCAATAACTTAATCACATGTTTTATGGGTACATTTTTACGCTGAATCTATTTTAAATTCAAATTAAATAAAATTAAACTCTTTTGGCAAGTTTCATGAGTGTAAGAGTTTTTTCGTGGGTGTTATGGTAATAATTCTACGCTTGCCCCTACCCTTAAAAAAAAACGCTTTGCCAACTCAGATATTTTTAGGGAATTTTTCGATACTTGGTTCTATTGATTATAGAAATATTTATCCCAAGTTCCATTTACAAGGGTAGGTACCATTGTTTTTAACTGTTGTATGTACTTAAAAAAAATCATCATTACATAAAAAGGACCTTAACTTTTTTTTTGGGTAGTTGATCATTTGGATTTAGTCTCATTAAATTCAGCGATAAAATTTACCCTTAAAAATGTAGAATAATATTATTAAGTTGCTGCAAAAATAAAGGTATTTCAGTTTGAAAGACTACACAAAAAGCCAATGTGGGGATTTTGGATAGATACCTATGTTATAGAGGGTGTAATTCTGCGTCGATACCGATTTAAGTATTTCATGAATTAATTATTTCAACCTCTGCACCTATTTTTCCTGGGCTATACATACCCATTCAATTTACGAATTTACCTCAATCAAAACATCACCCAGATTTATGAATAATGAATTGAATCAAGGCAAAAGCTATTCGATCTTCCATCAAATCAAGAAGAAAATTACTGCAGAAGTAGTGCGTAAATATACAATATCAATAACTTACCCACGACGCTTTTCCACTTAACTACCCTCTTTCTCTATTAAAAATAATTCATATAATTCAAAAAAACCTCTTCTCTTTTTTCAAATTAATTTTTTTCCCAACATTTTCAAAAAGTCAATTTCAATATTTTTCGGATAACATCTCATGAAGCGCGAAGCAAAATATGTATACAATGAAGCGTACATAATGTATATGAACGATCTAGCATTATTTTATGCTAGATATTTTTAGCAATTAATAAAATTTGCTCTACGAAAAAGAATCGAAATAAGTAGATTCGAATGCAAGTTTTTAAACTTAGATTTTATTAATAAAATGTTAAAGTTTAAAAGTATAACTTGTACCGATGATGTCCAAAATTAAAGAGAATTCATACAATTTCAATTTCAAAAAAGAAAGCTAGGTTTTAAACATTATAATTGAAGTATATAAAGAAAAGAAAGAAAAATTACATGGATATGTACAATACAATTCATTTTTAGTGTTAATAGACTTTAAATTCATTTTGTGGTGAGTTTCTTAAATTGACGTGCCACTGCTACTCCGAACATCCTCCCCCCGTTGAAGGCCGAGGGGGTTCAACTATATTGTTGTCGATGGGTAAAACGCAAAGTTTTGCAACTGCACGTCTTGTCGTACCGCTGCTTGTTCTCACGATTGCTACTCGCACAACATCGTCAGCTCCCTTTATGACATCAATCACTCTTGCTAATGGCCATCTTAGGGGTGGAAGGTTTTCATCTTTCAGCAATACCATATCACCGATAGCTATGTTTGATGATGATGATCGCCACTTGTTTCGCTCCTGAAGATTTGTCAAATACTCAGTACTCCATTTTGTCCAAAACACTTGTTGTATATAGGTCACTTGCTGCCATCTGCTAAGGCGATTGAGATTCAGCATTGTAACATCGGGTTCAACTATTGACGTGAATGGTGCACCAACTAGAAAATGAGCAGGTGTCAGCACTGCAAGATCTTCAGGATTTTCTGTAATTGGACATAAAGGACGAGAATTAATTATTGCAGAAATTAGGCAAACTAAAGTCCTAAGCTCTTCAAAGTTAAGAGTTTTATTAGCTGCTGATGGCCAAAAATGATATTTGGCTAATTTGACAGAAGCCTCCCAGAGGCCCCCAAAATGTGGAGACCTAGGAGGTATAAACTGCCACTCAATTCCATCTTCTAGGCACTGCTGCTGGACGTCACGTATATGATTCTCACTGAGAAATAATTTTCGAAGATCGTCTAGCTCGTTTTTCGCACCCACAAAATTTGTGCCATTATCTGACCATATGGATTTTGGCTTTCCTCTTGTGCAGATGAATCGCTTCAATGATGCCAGGAATGATGGAGTTGATAAATCCCTTACGACTTCCAGGTGGACCGCTTTCGTAGCAAAACAGATGAATAAACAAATGTAGCATTTTACAGGTGGCCTGTTTCTTATTTCTGACTGGTAGTAAAATGGTCCACAAAAATCTACACCTGTTACCAAAAAAGGTCGATGAGCTTGAACTCTCTCCAGAGGAAGACTTCCCATGATGTGTTCTAATAATTTAGGCTTTGCTCGAAAACAACGAATGCATTTATTTATTACACGAGATACTTCTTTTCTTCCTCCAATGGGCCAATACTGAAGTCTTATGGACGCAAGCAACGACTGAGGACCAGCATGAAGGAACTTCTGATGAAAGTAATCTATGATGGACTTCGTTAGTGGATGATGTTTTGGCAAGATGATTGGATGTTTGGACTCAAAATCCAGTAAAGAGTTCTGCAATCGTCCTCCTACACGAATTAAGCCATTACTGTCGAGAAAAGGATTTAAAGAGTAAATACTGCTGGACGAATTAATATTTTCCTTGGCTTCAAGCGCTTTATATTCAGCAGCTAAATGCACTTTTTGAACCATGCGCAACAAAAGTATGGTTCCATGGTGAACTTCATTGATGCTAAGAGGACCACTTAGCCTATCACTCTTTGCTTTTGTGAATCTATAGATGTAGGCATAAATTCTTTGCATCTTCCAAAACGAGTTTAAACATTTACAGTCCAATGGATAATCAACGACTTTAACTATTGAAAAAAGAACTCTTTTACGTTTTTCTGGCAAATCTTGAGCAAGAGCAGGGCAAACAGGCCATTGGTTTTGAGGATCTCTAAGGAATAAAGGACGATGTTCAAAGGGTAGACATGTGCATTCAAGAGGACACAAGCGTCCGCAAGCTTTGTCTCAAAGCGAACCTCTGTCTATCAACTCCTACTCTCACCTCCCCGCGGTGAACATCGGGTGCCTAGTACCTTTAACTGAAGATGGGGTTCCAATCCCTGTGGACGGTTTTAGGGGGCAGCAAACGAGAGAGGGGGGGAGGAGTGTTCCCACTAAGGCACTTCTCCTTCATCCAGGCGGCAGCGGAAGAATTCTCAAGATGGAATCAACGGTGGCGTCTACAGTTCCAGTTAGGCTGAACTACTTAGTGAACACCTTATACGGGCTACTACGACATATTCGGAGCTCAGGCCTATAAGGAGCGGTTAATCCGGCTCCCCGCCCTTGGAGTTATATATATAGGGTCTGGTCCTCCAGGTTGGGGGTCGTGCCGTCGGGGTGACTTCCCGGCCACGTAAAGCTATTTTTAGTTGCGAAGCATCAACAAGCCTCGGATACGGACGGATTTACTGTTGACGAACCTAGCAAACGAAATAAGGACAACGAACTTCGGATCTGCACGTGGAATGTTCTGTCTCTCTATAGACCACGTGCAGCCGAACATTTAGCGGAGGCCCTAGACTGCTACAAAGCAGACATCACCGCCATCCAAGAAGTGCGATGGGATGGGCCGGGCAAAAGAAAACTGAAAGACTGCGATGTATACTACGGTGACTGTTACCGACCACAAGGGCAGCGTCTTTTTGGATGTGGATTTGTTGTTAGAGGCAGACTGAGGCAAGAGGTCTTGAGTTTCAATTATGTGAACGAGCGCCTCACGACAATTCGCATCAAGGCTAAATTCGCCAACATCAGCCTGATATGCGCGCATGCCCCCACAGAGGAGAAAGATGACGACACCAAGGACGAGTTCTACGAGCTCCTGGACAAGACATATGAGCAATGCCCTAGCTATGACATTAAAATTGCCTTGGGTGATTTTAATGCCAAACTAGGAAGAGAAGACGTCTTTGGTGGCACAATCGGAAGATACAGCCTGCACGACACCACCTCCGATAACGGACTCAGGCTAATCGACTTTGCTGCGGGGCGAAACGTTGTGGTAGCTAGTACGCAGTTCCCGCTTCTCGATATTCATAAGGGGACATGGCGAATTCCTGGTCAATCAACCGCCAACCAAATTGACCACATTGCGATCGACGCAAGGCACTCCTCCAGTATCAAGGATGTCCGAACGTTCCGAGGAGCCAACGTTGACTCGGACCACTACCTCGTTGTAGCAAAGGTAATGCTACGGATATCCAGACCAAAGCCAAAACAGGGAAATACTGTCAGGAAGTTCAACGTCGGACGACTACAGTCGCAAGAAATCGCCAGGTCCTTTTCCGATCGAGTCTCTCGCGCCCTCTTAACTAGTCCTTTGCCGCCAACTGCAAACATCGAGAACCAGTGGAAAAACTGCCAGGAAGCCATCAGAGATGCCGCCTCTGACGTGCTGGGCTTCGCACGACCACCACAGCGAAACCCCTGGTTCGACGAGGAATGCCGGCAAGTACATGCAGCCAAACAACAGGCATACAAAGCGGCGCTGCATAGAAGGACCAGAGCTGCTCGCGAGCTCTACGAGCAGAAGAGGAAAGAGGAACACAAGCTTCTCAGAAAGAAAAAGAAAGAGCATGAGAAGCGCGCGATCGAGGAATTAGAGGGATGCCACTGCAGGAATGAAGTTCGGAAGTTTTACCAAAAAGTAAAAAGAACCTCCCAAGGTTACAAACCCCGAACCGAAGCCTGCAAGGACGATCAGGGGAACATCGTGGTGGAAACGCAGTCAGTGCTGAGGATATGGAAAAATCATTTCTGCAAATTGTATAACGGCGATGACGAACCGAATTCCGCTACCATGCAAATTGCACCATTCAACCTGGACGACGTAGGCCAACAATTCCGTCCACCCGATCTTGACGAAGTGAGGATAGCCATATCTAAACTTAAGTCCAATAAAGCTGCTGGAGCTGATGGCCTTGCGGCTGAGCTATTCAAAGCGGCTGGCGATGAATTGGTTAGGAGTATGCACCAGCTCATCTGTAAAATATGGTCGGAAGAAAGCATGCCCGATGAATGGAACCTCAGTATTGTTTGCCCGATCCTCAAGAAAGGCGATCCTCTGGACTGCACCAACTACAGAGGCATCAGTCTTCTTAATATCGCCTACAAGATCTTCTCTACCGTACTTTGTGAACGCCTGAAGCCATTCGTCAACAACCTGATAGGTCAATATCAGTGTGGCTTTAGGCCAGGGAAGTCCACCATCCACCAAATATTCGCACTACGGCAGATCTTGGAGAAAACCCAGGAGTTCCAAATCGATACCCACCACCTTTTTATCGATTTCAAGGCCGCGTATGACAGCATCTATAGAGACGCGCTATATAGAGCAATGTCTAGTTTTGGCATCCCTGCCAAACTCGTCCGTTTGTGCTGGATGACGATGGAGAATGCACGCTGCTCCATCAAGGTCGGCAAAGACCTCACCGACACCTTTGATGTCAAAAAAGGTTTTAGGCAAGGCGACGCGCTGTCATGCGACTTCTTCAACATCGTTCTTGAAAGAATAGTGCAAAACTCTCACGTCAACACCAGAGGCACAATCTTTCAAAAGTCCGTCCAATTACTCGCTTACGCTGACGACATTGACATAATCGGACGAACAAAGCGTGATGTCAGTGGTGCTTTTGTGAGCATTGAGAAGGAAGCCAAGAAGATGGGTTTAACGGTGAATGAAAGCAAAACAAAATATATGCTGTCCACAAGAAAGGACACCCAACACCGACGTCTCGGACAGAACGTCACTATAGACAGCTATAATTTTGAGGTAGTCAGAGACTTTGTCTACCTAGGATCCGCTATAAACTCAGCGAACGACACCAGCGCTGAGATCAAACGAAGAATTACTCTTGCCAATCGCTGTTTCTTTGGGCTAAGAAGGCAATTGAGAAGCAAAGCCCTCTCTCGAGCAACTAAACTGTCCCTGTATAAGACGCTTATCATCCCGGTCCTGATGTATGGTGCAGAGGCATGGACACTGCTAACAGTGGATGAGAACGCGTTAGGCTGTTTTGAGAGGAAAATTCTCCGGGTGATTTTTGGTCCCGTCTGCATAGATGGGGAATGGAGAAGAAGATACAACAACGAACTGTATGGGCTGTACAGCGACACCGACCTAGCCACAAAAGTGAAAAGCCAACGACTGAGATGGCTGGGTCATCTAGAGCGAATGGACACCAACGCTCCGGCCCGGAAAGTCTTTGAATCCAACCCCGTGGGACAACGCAGTAGAGGTGGACAGCGTAAAAGGTGGCGCACGCAAGTGGAAGAGGACCTCAACCAACTTGGCGTGCGAAACTGGAGACAGCTAGCTAGAAACCGAGCCGGCTGGAAGAAGCTTGTTGGTTGAGGCCCTGGTCCACCCCGGACTGTAGCGCCACCTTAAGTAAGTAAGTAAGTAAGTAAGGAATAAAGGACCATGTTTCCAAAGCGATGAGCTAATTAGTTCCTTAGGAGTAGCGCCTTTCGACAAAATATCTGCTGGATTCATCAGCGAAGGAACATAGTGCCATGTCATACCACTTGTTAATGATTGAATTTTGCTAACTCTATTTGCCACGAAAACATTGTAGTTGGTTGGCTCTTCTCTTAACCAAAACAAAACAGTTGTTGAATCTGACCAGCAATGATATTCACAGTTAAATATATTTAATTTAGATATAGAATGGGCGAGCTCAGCAAGAATCGTTGCCGCAGATAGTTCGAGTTTGGGAACCGTGAGTGTTTTAAGTGGTGAAACTCTTGATTTGGAACAGAGTAGAGATGATTTTACAACGCCATCAATTTCAGATCTGATATAGACACAAACACCATATGCCAGCAGACTAGCGTCACAAAACGCGTGTAACTCCAATTTAGAACCAGGAACTAGTCCAAATCTAGGCAGACTGAAACTATCAACCAACTTGAACTCTGCACAAAGATCTATCCAAGCAGATTGCAATGACTGAGGAAGACTTTCATCCCAATTCACTTTCTCCTTCCATAAAAGTTGCAAATATATTTTTGCCTTTGCAATTACTGGGCCAATTAAGCCGAGTGGGTCGTAAAATCGAGCAATAAAGGACAGCACTGTCCGTTTAGTAACTCTTTGATTTTCAGAAAATGGAATGAACGAAAATAAGAAATCATCTGAGATTGGATCCCATATAAGACCAAGCGTTTTTGTGACGTCACTGCCATCATGAAATTTTAGAAAGGTTTCTCTATCTGCTTCCAACACATTGCTAAGAACCATTGAATCATTTGAGCACCATTTTCTTAATTTGAAATTACCCCGTTCAAGAAGTGCTGTTGTTTGCTTCATAATTTCCAGAACCTCTTCAGTTGAGTTGCCACCAGAAATCAGATCGTCTACGTAGAAATCTCTTCGAACTGTCCTAGAGCCAATTGGGTATGTTATTTCTTCATCCAAAGCTAGTTGATGCATTGTACGAATGGCCAAAAATGCAGCTGGCTTTGTTCCATAAGTAACTGTATCTAGTTTGTAGATTCTAATTGGTTCTGATGGCTTTTCCCTCCACAAAATGCATTGAAGATGATTATCCGGATACGAAACTCGAATACAACGATACATTTTACAGATGTCTCCAGTCAACGCAATTTTAAAAGAGCGAAACCTCAATAGGATGTCAAAAAGCTTAAATTGAATGGTTGGGCCAGCAAACAAAATATCGTTTAAAGATTTTCCAGAGGAGGTAATAGCTGAACCATCAAAGACTACCCGTAGTTTGGTGGTAGAACTAGTGGCCTTCAAAACACAATGGTGGGGCAAAAAATACGTGGGAACTCGACTAGGAAACGAATCTAGCAGCGACATATGATTGAGCTCCTCATACTCTCTCATAAAATCCGAGTACTGAACTTTCAGATCAGGTTGATTCTGCAGCTTTTTCTCCAAATTCAAAAAACGACGAAGTGCTTGATGATACGAATCCCCTAGCTGGCTTGTTTTGAAAGGAAGACGCACCAAATATTCACCTGATTCCAAACGATGAATGTTTTTTACAAAGTGGGCTTCACAATCTAAGTCATCTTTTGTAGATTTCAAAATACTTGTAGAGCAATCTTCCACTTCCCAAAAGCTCTTGACTAATTCATGCAACTGATTATTTCCATGAATCGTCTCTTCAGTAAGGCTTCCACTTGCAACTAGACATGACAACTTTCTTATACTTTGTTGAACACAACCAGAAACTATCCATCCTAATCTAGTTTTCTGAAGTAATGGCAAAGCTGTACCCAAACGAATTTGACCTACGCACATTAAATCAAAGAAGAGGCCAGCACCTATGAGGATGTCTATTCTCTGCGACTTGAAGAATGTTGGGTCAGCTAGCTCTATATTAGAGGGAATGTTCCAGTTGATACAATTAATCGAATAGATTGGCTGGTTTTCTGTAATAGTAGGAACGATAATGGCTGTAACTGAAGTCTCGAACTCTCCAAACCGCGAACGCATAAATATTTCAACAGATTCATTTGAAACTACATCTGCTTCTCCTATTCCAGATATAAATGTGGTAAGTTTCCTTCTCCTCAGTTGTAATTGATCTGCAAATCGACTACTAATACAATGAAGTTGCGAAGCTGAATCGAGAATGGCTCTACAAGGGATGTTGAAACCAGCTCCATTCCTGACCAAGATTATAGCTGTAGCAATGAAAACGAAGTTTTCAGATCGATTCTGCTTTGAAGGGAAAGGACTAAGCGAGGTGGAAATCAATGCTGTATGTGAAGAAATTGGCGACTGAGTTTGGTTGGGCGAAGGTGCAACAACAGTCTTGAGGTGGAGCAATGTGTGATGTTTAAAATGACAAATGCTACAGCAACGAGATTGACATTTGGCTACTAAATGCCCCTTTTTCAAGCAATTAAGACACAAAGACTTTCGTTTAACTTCCTCATATCGATTGGCTGGCGAGAGGTTTTTGAACGATTGGCAATTGTAAATGTCATGATCAGAAGAGTTGCAAAAAATACATAGCTTAACATTATTGCTATTTGAAGCTACAAATACCCTTCTAATAGAATTTGTATGATTTGGGTTTTTGCTCACCTGTTTGCTAGGTGTTTCATTTACCATAGCATTTTCCACATTTTCCAGCTTTTGACACCTTTTATCCAGAAAAGTTGACATTGATTCCCAAGAAGGTATGTTGTTGATTGGTGTTTGTTCCTCCCATTTTGTCTGCGAAACGACGTCTAGTTTTTGGCTAACAAGATGAATGAGTAGGCCATCAGCCAGCTGCTCCTTAGTTCCCATAGTGTTTAAAGCTCGAAGATGAGAGCTAACTTTGTCGCTTAGTTCCCGGAGGCTGGTCACTGCACCCTTTTCCACTTTCTTTAACGCAAAAATGTCCTTGATGTGAATCTGAAAACTTAAACGTTTATTATCATATCGTTTTTTGAGCATTGCTAAAGCTAAATCATAATTTTGTTCACTAATATCTAGAGAGTTTACTGTATCCAGCGCTGGTGCTCCAAGACTTGATTTGAGATATTGAAACTTCTCTATTTTTGTTAAGTTGTTGTCGTTGTGAAACACTGTCTGGAACATTGACCAAAAGTCCGGCCACTCTGCATAGTTCCCACTAAACGTCGGGACTGGTAGAACTGGCAACCTTGATTTGGGCTGCGTTACAATGAACGAAGGATGAGGATCATCTAATGAGAACTGCCTCACGGTGGTAGATTGTCGAGCCCCAACTGCACGACGTTGATTAAGTTGACGAGTAATCATGGTCTTGGCTTCGACAAAATTCTCATAAAACAAACCGCGTGTGTTGCTATCAATTTCGTTCAGGTCCTCTTGTTCCAAGCTACTCTGGACAACTTCGAAATTTCTCTCCAATCGATCGACTAATTCTATTCTTACCAAAAGTCCAGCTTCATCGATTTCACCCAGGTACTCTGGCGTCAATAATTTTTTGAGATCATTGAGCTGCTTTATAATAGAAGCACTTTTACGCTTAAAAAATGACTCCATAGTATTATCTTCTTGATTAGGCATTTTTCAATTAATAAATTAAGTATTGTGAAATGACGAAAAGAATAAGATCGATCACGTGAATTGCAGTAGATGGACAACGGCTAATAAAATGAACCGCAAGTATGTAATCTCTCTAAGACCGGTTTCGAAACGATATGTGTAACTGTTCAACGAAAATGTTTTATCGCGGAGAGCTTCTATGACGTAATACTTGGAGGTAGATAAAAATCTATGTACATATGATAGCCAAGTAATGACGATAAATGATGAATTTTATGATGACGAAAGAGGGCAAGCAAGATTGAATGTCTATACCAAAACTTTTTTATGCGGTTTCACTGTACGCGACGAAAATGATTTAATTATGCACCAAGTGCAAAATTATGCTAAAATGTTATTAATTGTCCAAGAATGTACAGTGTACTACGAAGGAAATTGTCTATAATATCACGTCGGGGTCACCAATGAACGATCTAGCATTATTTTATGCTAGATATTTTTAGCAATTAATAAAATTTGCTCTACGAAAAAGAATCGAAATAAGTAGATTCGAATGCAAGTTTTTAAGCTTAGATTTTATTAATAAAATGTTAAAGTTTAAAAGTATAACTTGTACCGATGATGTCCAAAATTAAAGAGAATTCATACAATTTCAATTTCAAAAAAGAAAGCTAGGTTTTAAACATTATAATTGAAGTATATAAAGAAAAGAAAGAAAAATTACATGGATATGTACAATACAATTCATTTTTAGTGTTAATAGACTTTAAATTCATTTTGTGGTGAGTTTCTTAAATTGACGTGCCACTGCTACTCCGAACAGTATATGTAAAACAAACCATCTTCCAAACGCATGTACCTATGTAAATAAAGTACGAAGTAGCAAATTTGACCTGCGGCAGTCAGTAGAACATATTGAGTAACGATCATGAAAACAAAAACAATGACCACATAGTTCCTAAAAAGAGAGAACAGAGAAGCAAACTGTTTTTTTTTTCCTTTTATTTTTTCTCAGAGCTCTTGAAGAAATACGAGAAATAAGAAAACAAAAACAAAATTGTGCCTTTTTTCTGTGTATAGCTCTCCCATATGTGTTAGAGAAGTAGAGAAAATAATTTAGAAAGTTGTCCCTTCTCTAAGAAGTTGAACTTTTGAGAAAACTCTTTTTTTGCACGAATTTCGTTTTCATAGACATTTTTTCCCATATAGATGCTACATCTGTATAGTTTATTATCTGTGGTATTAGTTTGCATTCGGCATTTCGCAGTGTTGTTTACTTTCGATAAGAAGGTGGTGTTTGTTGGACAAATTCATCAATAGAAAAATAGTCACTAACACAATTGCAAAAGCAAATCAAATCTCATTTTGTGCTCTATTTACCACTAAAAAATTATGATCTGACCACCAAATCTGAAATGGTTGAATGGAAAACCACATTAATAATTTTTCTTATGTATTATTATTATCCTATGTATTATAGAGCCTGATTACACGATTCGTTTTTTCGGACGTTTCGTTTTTCGTTTTTTTGACAGGTACGTACCTTCGTGATTACACACAACGAAAAAAATCCATTCGTTATTTTGACGTTCAGAAAATTTGAGGTTCATTTATTGAAAAATAGGCAGTAATAATAATTAAAAATGCTTTTACATCACTTCTTGTTCAAATTTATAGCTATTTAATTAAGAAAAACAATTTTAAATCTCACTATTTACATTTTTAAGCATCCCCCGCCTCTACTCGTTTGTCAAATCATAAACGTCAAAGTTCAACCAGAAAAAGTCTTGAAATTTTCATACGTGCTTTCGTCTTTCGGTTCCCCCTACGTTTCTACACCCCTCACCCAATATGTCAAAAAGACGAAATACGTAACGTCCGAAAAAACGAATCGTGTAATCAGGCTCATAAAGATCAGTGCTGCCGCTGTGGCTGTTGTCAAATAATAAATCTGAAACAACAAATATGCATAGGTAGACAAACCAGCCACAGACTATTGCGTAGATTAACCACTCATTATAGTGTATGGTGGAAGTTGAGAATCCACACTACAAGCAGCGATATATCTCTGTCTCGTTCACTCACCCAATTGGAAGATCCAACTTGGTGAAACTGAGATTGTGACAGATGTTGATTATTTTTGAAGGTAGTGCAGAGTAAAAAAATGAGTAGAGTTAAATATAAGTTCAAGAAAATATATAAGATCTATGAGAAGAAATAATACATAAAACCAAAATTTAATCGAAGACACGATGACATAAAACAAAGTATTTCAAGTTCTACACTCCCGTGTGAACATCCATCTGTCATTTTTCAACTGTCACTTTTGACGTATATTGTTCTTGTGTTTATTTGATCAGATATGTTTTAATAATAAATTATGTACGCTAATTGGGCTTACTGATCCATGTTTTGTATGCAATTAAAACAACTTTAATCCATTTTTTAAATTGAATCGTTTATTTTCAAAACATGACATGTCCACATTTTAAAATTTTTCAGGAAACGAAAAAAACTAATTATTTTATGTTTGCGTGGGATTTTAGCTTAAGCAAAAATAGAAAAGCCTAGGCCTTAAGACATCTTGCTGGATTCCGTTCGTTACGGATTTTTAAAATGCCAATAAAAAAAGATAAAATTCAAAAACCGTTATGGACATGTCATGTTTTGAAAATAAACACCCTCAAATATATTTTTGAAGTAGTTAAACTTATCTTAATTCCATTATATTTTTGAAATTTCGTCAGAAAATAAAAAAAAAGTGAAACGAAATAAAAACTCTCGCCAAAAATTTAGTTGAACATGTTTTTTTTTAATTCTCCAATATCAGCAGTAGTTTCAACATTGTTTACTGAGTTGCTTCTTTCAGAAGAACTAGTAGTCTTCCAGGCGAGTGTTAAATGGTAAAACTTTTGGAACTCTTTTACGCATTATCTCCCTCGCGCTTGCGTCAATTTGTTGAAAACATTTGAGCCGTTTGCATCTACAACAAAAAAGGACGGTGATTCAGCATCCAAATAAATACCTAAGTAAGGAAACCCACCCACATGAGTCCTTGGCCATTCTTGCAGGGACTACATCTCCTTTGTATGTTTTATATTCCTCTCCTCTTGATTTTTTTTTCTTTTGTCACGTCGCGTTCATACTTTTGAATGTTTCGTATTCCCCTCTTTCGCTTTCCTAAAGACCGCTCTTCATCTGATCCAGCAAATGAGAATTCTTCAGAACTATTCATATATATATATACTACCAAACCAGCTACTTATGTTCACACTCTTAATCACTTTCCTATAACAAAAATTAACTTCTTTCACAAAAAGTAAGAAACAAACTCTTCAACTTCACAGTTCACAAAACTAATTAAGTAAGAACCAAAAACCAGCCTACTTGCTACTCTTTTATTTTCAAAACATGACATGTCCTGGACATGTCATGTTTTAAAAATAAACAAATATTTACCGACGCTATAATAATGTATGTATGATAGCTGGACATGTCATATTTCAGAAGTCAACGTATTTCTTCTCAAAAAAAAATAAAAATTAAAAACGATTTTTAGAGAAATGTGGACGTCATGTTTTGAAAATAAACGATTCAATTATTCCCGACGTTTCGTTGGGTGTTTTCCAACTTTTTCAAGGGTTATTTTTATTGGACTATTGTCAGTTACATTTAATTTTATTTTATTCTTGAAAATTTTTGAATTTACTTTACTTTGAACATTTATATTGCACTTTTAATTTATGGTTGACGGAAAACTCAATAAATTAATAAATTAAAACCAAGACAAAACAGAAACAATATAAATTAAACTATCACCTAATATCACAAAATTCTTTACTTTATGACTGCACTGTAGCTTGCACTTAAATTGTCTCTAGTATATTGTTCTTGTTAGTTTCGTGTTGTCGTCTTTTCATTGTTTCAATAGATATTTGTCGAGTTTTCATAGAACAAAATCAGTTTAAAGACAAGTTTCCGTAGTGCGAAGTAGCTCACCGTAAATATAGTTGATATAATTTTGACAGCAAATGATTGACACGTATCAAGTAAAACCAGCCAACTACTTAACTTTTGGACGCACCTTTCACAATTTTAAGTGTTCACTGGTTCTTTCTATGATTTGCTAGTTCCATAAATCATTAATTAGGGAAAATTAGTGAAGAACAAACTCACTTCTATCTGTCGCAAATCCTTCAAGGTAGTGATAGACACTCTGTAGGTTGACAAGAGCGTTGAGGATTTTTATTAAATTATGGTGGAATTAGTGAATACAATGGGAAATCAATACTAAAATTAGTGATAACCAAGTAGAAAAGGGGTATTAATTCCGAAAAGCTACCATAGTGACATCTATGCACTGGAGCTAGTAATAAGGAGTGGAGACAGAAAAAGTAGTAGCTGAGGCTTGGCAAAACGTCAATCCTCGCGTTCCAATGTTTATTCGCTATGCTACCTAGCTATCCCAAAAATTTTGAGATAACTTGAGTTGTTGTTGCGTCTGCTGTTATCAGCTGTTTTTTAACAAGGGATTACGACAGCACAAAGCTATCCGGATAACTGAGAATAACCAGCGGAACGTGCTCAATGAGATGATGGAAAAATAATTTTTACCAATACATAAAAAGTGCATCAAACCTGCGTGAAAAGTTTTGCGTACACACTAACTTATCAGTTATGTTGGGCGTCAGGCAAAGAAATTCCACTACTCTCAGAAAATTGTTTCTTTTTATTTTGAGGCTATTTCCGCCACGAATCGTGGTGATTCCTTTTTTACATGACACACGCGAGCTTTTTCTTATTTTGTTTGCACTTTTTCCACTGATTCGCTATAAAAATTCTTGTTTTGTTCCGTGAATGACGGTTCATGAATGAATGAAATTGTGTACACATCATCGAACAACCACCCAACAAACCGAGGGTTGTCACGCAGTATCAACAAATTTTGTGAGCATGCAGTTCTGAGTGTCAAACCATCATTCAGCGTGTACACATTGTCAGTACGGTTTGATATCCAACATGGCTGACACTCAGGTTTGATAATGTGTACCACGCTTTACAAACAGTGTGGGAGGAGGAATGGTATCAGAAAAAGAAAAGTGGCGTGTTCATCAAAAATGTTTCTGAAAAAAAGAACGTCATCTTGGCACATGTTCGGGTGATATTTGGGAAAAGTGCGTTCGATATGCCACACGCAATCAACTAGTTGGCAATTTATTTAAACACGTTTTGTAAATTAAATAAAATAATTATACGTTTATACGATTGTGAGCCGCTTGAAAAATATTAAGTTTCAACTTTTACCTACCGGGTGTTTTCCTAGCATTTATAATCTTTTTGTGCATTTTAGTAAAATGGTTTTTTTTCGTCAGTTAAGATTTTGTTGCGTCCGCCTTGATAATGCTCCTGATCTGGAAATTGAAAAATAAAAGAAATTAAAATAGTCCCAAGTTCAATTTACCTTAATGGACTTACCCACTTGAATGCGTCCAAAACTGCTAAAACCTGGAAAATATGAAGGAAAATGATTATTTTAGTTTATGGTTTATCTCTAATTAATCCTAAAGAAAGAAAACAAACAAATAATATTAGAAAATAGTTAAATACAAACCTTTTATAATCCAGATTGAGTTGCTTGCTGCTGCTGATGCTGTGTTGTGGTGTTGGTTGTTTTTTTTTATGTCAACAAACAACATTATGCATATAAGTAGGCCAGGAAAAATGGGTTCCGAGGTTGAAAAAATTAATTCATGAAATATTAAAATTGGAATCGACGCAGAATTGCAACCTCTATAACATATCCAAAGTCCCCCAAAATCCCCGCATTGGCTTTTTGTGTAGATGCATTTGAAGAGGTGCAGACGGGGAGAATTTGGAGGTCTATTAAACTAAAATATTTGTTTGGGTAAAACCTAATCATATGATACATGCTTTAAGGGTAGTTTTTAAGGCTGAATCTAATGAAACCAAATTCAAAATGATACAACCATCCGAAAAGAAGTTATAGTCCTTTTTATGTAATGATGACTTTTTTCCAGGTACAACAGGTAAAATATGACCGAAAACCCTTTGAATATAACGGTATGTTAATGAAACTTGGAAAAAAAGTTTCATTTGTTATAGGCACTAAAGCCTAGTACGCAGATCGGGAAAAGACAAAATTTATCTCTACAATTCTAATCTCTACAAAAACTTTTCTAACCACCGCGCAAAAGTTTGAAGTTGGAGAGATAAAAAAAAGCTGTCAAGTCTGTCATAATTAAAATATTCGTAAAAAAGTTTGGATTCTCGTCGAGATCGAATTTGGAAGCGCATCAAGCTTACTATTGCTCCCACAGAGGTAATGTTCAATTTTATTTAGCGCCCAAGGCATAAATATTAATGGATGGTTTTTGTTTTTCGCAAAAAGAAGCCGAGGAAGATTCGACAGATGGTGGCGGTGGTGGAAGTGGAACTGGTGCTGGGAGCACATCATCGGGAGATAAATGCACCACCACATCCAGTGGTGAACCATCAGCGGAATCTATTAAGACTGGCAAGCAGTACGCTTGCACACAGTGTTCCTATAGTGCCGATAAGAAAGTCTCATTAAATCGTAACATGCGAATGCACCAAAGCTCTCCGGCGCCAAGTTCGAACGCCAATAGTGACGATGATAGTTCTAGTCAAGTGAGTTGGTTGAATTAAATAAAATATAATTTTCATTTGAGATACTTTACTTAATTATATTTTTCTTTTTGTTTACCTCACAGCAAGGTGATCGTTACTGCTCCGAATGTGATATTAGATTCTCGAATGTCAAAACGTATCATGCTCATAAGCAACATTATTGCAGTTCCAGGCGTAATGATGGGTAAGTTGTTAAAATTTCATATTTTGAGTGATAGCATGGACAGTAAATCGCTAATCCAATCGAAATTGCTAAATGGTAGCTCTGCGGGAGGTGCCGGTGAACTATCTAAATTCTAAACAATCACCCCAACCGCTCCAACAGCAACATAATTCACCCAAATTGCTCAACATAAGCAATCACAATAAAGCTCGCCTGTCACCACAACAGCAACAGCTCCAACAACAACAACAAAATCAATTGGTGCTAATTCGAAATCAGGAACGACAGCTACAGCGTCTACGGTCTTGACAACATCGCCCTGCAGCAATGGCGGTGTCAACGTCAGCGTTGGTGGTAATATAAACCCTGTTCCTTGATTTAGTCCCAAACAGTTCCAAACAGTCATCGAAACATTGACATTTCCAAATTCAATGAGTCCAATCTAAAGTCAAATAGTTGTGCCATATTCTATTTTAAGCATTTGGATACGGATAACGATACGAATTTTAGCGGCGGTGGCCTGTCATCGTCGCATGGAATCATCTTCTGACGACGATGAAGGATGGCTCTACTCAAACAGTGCTGAACATTGCATCGACAGAAGTCATCGCCAAACAAAAATCCTCTTAAACCAAGAAAAAAGTCACCAGCACAAGACCATCATCAACAACAGCTCCTCATCTCAGCTCAGTAACAACAACGATTCTGATAAGGAGAACAAAACAGCCACAGCTGTATCATCGCTTTTTGCCACCAACAACAGCATATGAACGTCGCCGTAAGAACCTTGAAGTCAGACGTAAATCGTGTCAAGGTAAAGAGTACTTTTTATTGCCATCCCAATGTTCGGAGTTATAAATTTAATATTTTCTTTCAGATGATATCCAGAACATACGCTCGTAAAGAAGAGATTGCATTGATCCTTTATGTGAATTATTATCTACAAAAATTGTATTCTCTAATTTAGAATGAGCACTACTGAAATTGATTTGAATGTGACAACACCTAAACCGAACTACATAGTCCGAGCGACTCCAGCTTCACAGATGGCTATTGCAATGGATCCACTCAGCCATGTAGGAGATGGTATATTTTTACAAACGAAAACATCACCTGCCAACAGGTAAATAATATTATCTCTTAAACAAAAAATATATTTATTTAAATACTATGTTATTTTAAGATTTATCATCACCTGCGATGGTACACAAATCCCCAGGAACAACGATGGATAGTTAGAATACTTTTTATTGTACCAATTTATGCAACATACTCGTGGATAAGTTTATTGTTTTTCAATTCAGACAATGTCTATGTTTACTTTTTCACTGTCAGAGATTGTTATAAAGGTGAGTGCATATTATATGTACCTACATTTATTTTATTAATAGAAATTAAATTAAACTTTTGTTTACACCTTTCGTTATTTACAATTTCTTATCTTTGTGCTATGAGTATCTTGGTGGCGAGGGAAATATTATGTCAGAAATTCGTGGCAAACCAATTAAGACTTCATGCCTTTATGGTACCTGTTGTTTAAAAGGAAAAACCTATACAATTGGATTTCTGCGTTTTTGCAAACAAGCGACATTGCAATTTTGTCTTGTTAAACCATTGGTTGCTTTTATTATAATTTTTCTGCAAGCTTTTGGACATTATCATGATGGCGATTGGAGGTGCGTTCTTTTTATTTAATTCTTGATTCTATTTTTAATAACAAATATTCTTCAAAATAGCGCTGATGGTGGTTACATTTATACTACAATCATTTTCAACATTTCCGTATCGCTAGCCTTATATGGCCTTTATTTATTCTATTTTGCAACAAGAGATCTCCTGACACCATTTGAGCCTGTTTTGAAATTTTGCACAATAAAATCAGTGATTTTCTTGTCATTCTGGCAAGGTAAGAATATAACATATAGCGATTGTAGCTTTTGAATTGAATTCATCTTCCAGGAGTTGGTTTGGCTATTCTTGAAAAGGCCAATATTATATCACCAATTGTAGATAGTACTGGAGCCACAACATCGACTGGTACAGTCTCAGCTGGCTATCAAAACTTCTTCATCTGTATCGAAATGTTATTTGCCGCCATTGCATTGCGTTACGCCTTCCCATATCAGATAGGAATATTTTGTCTATATCCCTCGCAGCAACAAAGAGAATCTTCAACATCTTCAACAAAAGGGGACAAGATAGCTAATTTGCTAATGAAGTAGTCGAGTTCCATTAGCTTAAGCGGTTTTATTTCTAAGTAACACATATTATTCTCGATGAAAAAGAGTAATGTGTAAATGTATATGATAAGAACGAATGGAACGAATTACTTTTCTCAAAATTTGGAATTAACTATAATGAGTTGCCTGCCATATTTCGCAAAGGCACGATATTGCTGCGAAAGTATGTTCAAGTGCCGGGAAGCGAAAATAAAAAACAATTATGTGTCCCTTTGCACGAGGATATGATAAGAGAAAAATTTTGGAAAGATCATCCAAATTTAATGGAAAAGTATGTATTCTAAAAGAAGAAAAAGGCTCGGGCGACACAAGTACACTTGTAAGTAAGCAATTTGATAAATTTTTAATAAAATAAACCTATAATAGTAGTAATAGACTTTCTTTCAAAACTTAAAATCAGCCTAGTTTGTGCTAAATTTGTCATGGTAACCAAGAATAAAAACTGTCCACATAAATATATTTTTTCAGAGAGTTTTTTTTATTAAAGAGAAGGAAAATCTGGGAAGAAGTTGGATGATTTGAGCCAAAATTCCGATTTGGTGTAATCGAGGTACATACACAAAGTTTGGTATATGATTTAAGGGTATTTTTTAACGCTGAATCTAATCAAAGCAAAACTAAGATGATACAAGCACCCTTAACAAAGTTATGGTGCTTTTCAAGGAAAAATTAATTTTTTAAATCGTATTTTTCGTAGAACATGCCAAATTTTAACCATCACAAAAACGCAGAACAAAGATATTTGTATGGACGATTTTGATTCTTGGTTTCCATGATAAATTTAATATTTTTGGCGAATTTCATGATGTTTTATCGTGGGTGTTATGGTAAAGATTCTACACCCGCCCCTCCCCCTTAAAAAAACACCCTTTCACAATGGATATTTTTAGGGACTCTCTTGATTCTTAGTTCGAATGACAGATAAAACATTTGTTCCAAGTTTCATTAACATACCTTTATTTTCAAAGGGTTTTCGGAGATATTTTACCTGTTGTACCTGAACAAAAAGTCATCATTACATAAAAAAGGCTATAACTTTCTTGCGGGTGGTTGTATCGTTTTCGTCTTATTTTTGAAGTACAGTTGATATTGGTTAAAATTGAACTTCAAGGCTTTCTGTACAAAAAGCATAACGTCAAAGACGCTTACTACGTTTGTGAGTAGCTTGCGTTAGTTTACCATGAATTTTGATCTGCAAGCCAATTTGTTAGTTCTTGTTAGAACTTGGATCATTAAACGATGGTTGTCTTTTGTGAGACAACTAGCTTTCACCTATAATACGAATACCGACTAGCAGATAACTTAGTTTCAATCATTGCTATCTTACATACCAATTTAATTCGCACAATTTCTGTTCGATCTTCTCTCTATTCGTTTAAACGTGAGCCTTTAACTTTTATAAACTTTGTAAGGGGAATATTAAACGGTTTAGTAAAGTTTTCGTTTCCAAAACAGTCAACACTAAGAAATTAGATATAAAAAAAAAGTTTAGGATAGTATTATTGAAACAGATAATTATTTTCAGGAAGACTGTTTATATCAAACGCTTGTTTAAAAAGAAACTAATTAGATACTTATAATATGTTTTGATTTATTTACAGAATGCCGATACAGGCGCCCTCATGGACAGACTTTTTATCCTGCCCCGTTTGTTGTAACGAGTTTGCAGAAAATCAACGTCCTCCAATAAGCTTAGGATGTGGCCATACAATATGCCGCACTTGTTTAGCCACACTTCACAACAAGCAATGTCCATTTGACCATTTTACTAACAAAAAACATTTTTTTTTAATTAAAACAAAATATGTATATTTCTTATTTGTTATTTATTCAAAACAGACCTCAATTACAACCGATTTAGAAAATATACCTATTAATTATGCCTTGTTGTTACTGGTCACTCCCAGCAATAGCAGTGGCTGCATTGGTGGCAGCAGCAGTAGCAGCAGCAGCAGCACTTTCAACAGTGGCGCACAAACAACCGCTGCCAGTTTGGCTGCTGAATCAGAAGCATCTGCCACAAATATACCCAGCGTCCAAAGTCTGTTGCCGGACGACAAACAATGCTATAAACTTGGAAAGAAATGCATCGAAAGTCTCGCCCTACATCTAAAGCCATTCATCAACAATGGCAACTTCGGAAGTCTACTTTCGCGACCAATGCAACGAAAATAAGTCACTTTAGTCAATTGCCAACTGATGGAAGATGAGGGCAGATCGAGAGCATTGCGCGCAGCACGTTCGCTGGGCGAGCGTACTGTCACTGAACTTATATTGCAGCACCAGAATCCGCAACAGTTAAGCTCAAATTTGTGGGCAGCTGTGCGATCACGTGGCTGTGAATTCCTTGGTCCGGCCATGCAAGAAGAAGTACTTAAACTAGTTCTATTAGCTTTGGAAGATGGATCTGCATTATCGAGAAAGGTTCTAGTAATGTTTGTTGTTCAACGTCTGGAGCCACATTTCCCACAGGCCTCAAAAACCAGTATAGGCCACGTTGTTCAGCTACTGTATCGTTCTAGCTGTTTTAAGGTGTCCAAAAGAGAAGCTGACTCTTCGCTGATGCAACTTAAAGAGGAATTCCGCACATATGATGCCCTTCGACGAGAGCACGATGCGCAAATCGTCCAAATAGCAACGGAAGCTGGTCTCCGGATAGCACCGGATCAGTGGTCGTCGCTGCTCTATGGTGATACCATTCACAAGTCGCATATGCAAAGAATTATCGACAAACTTCAAACGCCACAATCATTCGCTCAATCAGTGCAGGAGCTAGTTATTGCCTTTTTGCAGTCTTTTTTTAATTTTATGATGCCGCTGTCAAAATTTGTTCGGAAAAATAATGTTCCAATCATTATTTTGCCGGACAAATTTTGACAGCACCAAGTGGAGACTTTTTTTGCCTGTTTGGTAACATGAAATCTTCACCAAGTTTCGTTAAACTTGGGTTTTTTTCGTATGGGTTTTGACAGCATATTGTGAAAGTTTCACTTTGTTCAACACACCTTTTAAGTCAAACGTCACAATTTTGCGTTGAACACCGTACTGGGGGCCAATTCTGGTTCTGTGAAAAAGTGAATCGAATAAATCGTTTTCACATTCGCTGCCAACCATTGCTTTCACTTTTTCGATTCATTTGGCACAAATAAGCGATTCTGGTTCTGTGAATGAAAACTATATTATCGATGCTCGAACCACCTTACCATTTCTCCTGAAAACTGCACGATTCTCTCAATTTACTTGAGTTTTTGAAGAGAACAGAGAAATGCGTGAGATAGGAACACTTTTTTCTGTATGGATTTGACAGAGAGAGAGATATGATTGAATGTGTCATTGCTTGTTCGTATTCACGCTTTAATTTAGGATATTCGCTTCCAAATGACGGCGTGAAAGCAAATTATTCATAATGAAAGTTTTTGATGTTTGGTTGCACATTTTCACAGAACGGGAATCGGAATTAGTGTGAAAGAGTGAAAAATTGTTCGTTTCATTTTTTCACAGAACCAGAATCGGCCCCCTGCTTGGAAAAAAATCGAAGACAAAATTTGTCCGGGGAAAAAAATTGTATGGGAGAAAAATTTTTTCCCGATCTGCGTACTAGGCTTAAGAATCAAGAGAGTCCCTAAAAATATCCATGGTGAAAGGGTTTTTTTTTAAGGGGGAAGGGCAAGTGTAGAACGTTAACCATTACACCCACGAAAAAAACTCTTACACTCATGAAATTGGCCAAAAATATATAATTTGTCATGGCAACCAAGAATCAAAATAGTCCTCATAAATATATTTGTTCTGGGGTTTTTTTATTAAAGAGAGGGAAAATCTGGGAAGAAGTTGGAAGATTTGAGCCTAAATTCCGATTTGGTGTAATTGAGGTATATACACAAAGTATGGTATATGATTTAAGGGTATTTTTTAACGCTGAATCTAATAAAAGCTAAACTAAAATGATACAAGCACCCATAACAAAGTTATGGGCCTTTTCAAGCAAAAACTAATTTTCGAAATCGTATTTTCCGTAGAACAAGTCAAAAGTTAACAGTCATCAAAAACAGTATTAGAACAAAGATATTTGTATGGACTATTTTGATTCTTGGGTGTCATGAAGCGTTTAATATTTTTGGCGAGTTTCATGAGTGTAAGAGTTTTAACGTGGGTGTTATGGTTAACATTCTTTGTTGCCCCTCCCCCTTAAAATAAACACCCTTTCACCATGGATATTTTTAGGGACTCTCTTGATTCCTAGTTCCTATGACAAATGGAACATTCATTCCAAGTTTCATTAACATACCGTTATTTTCAAAGGGTTTTCAGTAATATTTTACCTGTTGTACCTGGAAAAAAAGTCATCATTACATAAAAAGGACTATAACTTCTTTTTGGATGGTTGTATCATTTTGAATTTGGTTTCATTAGATTCAGCCTTAAAAACTGCCCTTAAAGAATGTATATGATTAGGTTTTACCCAAACAAATATTTTAGTTTGATAGACCTCCAAATTCTCCCCGTCTGCACCTCTTCAAATGCATCTACACAAAAAGCCAATGCGGGGATTTTGGGGGACTTTGGATATGTTATAGAGGTTGCAATTCTGCGTCGATTCCAATTTTAATATTTCATGAATTAATTTTTTCAAGGTTCCCCATACGATTTGTGCTATTTTTTCTGGTCTAATAGATAGTCGAATCAGCCAAAGACTATACATGTAGATAGACTACTCTGCATAGTGAATGGTGGAGTTGAGAGTCCACTCCACACATAGCAATATATCTCTTTCTCGCTCACTCACCACATTGGAAATGTCAACTTGGTGCAACTAGGGAGTTTGACAGATTTTATCAATTTTGAAGTATGAAATAAGTCTAGATAAATGAAATGACGTATAAAACTAAGATTTCGTAGAAAAAAAACTGTTTTATTAAAACCAAGGGCATGACAAAGCATTTCAAGAATCGAACATCCCGATGCTCTTCCGTGTAGGACTTTTTTTTATTGTTTTTGTCTAAAATTTTATCTGTCAGTTATCACTTGTCACTTTTGACGTTTATGGTTCTTGTTAGTTTCGTGTTGTCATCTTTTTATGGTTTGTAACGAAACCGGATGTTCGCACAAGGACACTCATGAAAGGATAAGATACCATCCCTAAAGGGGGGGTGCTATAGCCCTCGAAACACCATCGTAAAAGCACAAACTATCCAATTCATTTTGTGTCCCTGCAAACCTCCACTCCTTACACCACCATTACGACCTATGGCGTACAGGAATCCTTAGGCCGATCCTGGCAGCTGAAGTGGAGGGTGTCCTAACTACTCATGGCTCGGCATGCTTGCTTAAGCCAAGGCTACGCTCGTCGGATAGGGTGGGGATCTTGCCAGAGTAGTTAGAACGTGTGTTACGTTGTTTTAAATCATGCCGAAAGTAATAAAAAAAAAATTGTAAGCAATTTAAAGGATAAAGGTTCAAGAAAAAAAAACTCTTGAGACCGAATGTCTTCCTGATTGAAAAGAAAAGATTCATATAGTATTCGAATTTTAAAGCTCCAAAAGATTGAGCGAGAGAAAAAAAAAGTTGAAGTGGCAACCCTGGAAGAGGGAAGGACAAAGATGTTGTTTGCCCTTGATGCTTTAACCCGCCCACGCATCACCCTGTGATACGTCCATGGCTACTGCGGTCTCGTCTTTTGTTTGCAATAGCCCCCTAATGTAAGTTCACTTGAAAAATTACCAACTTACCCTTTCACCTGTCGTCACCCCATCATCTGCTTTGTTAGGAGTTCTCCAAAACCCCCCACCACATCTACCCTTTTGGATAAGATTCAGCAATCCATACTAACGTTTAGCTAGACCTGCAAATTTAGTGAATCCACTTCCCAGAAAAATGTTCAAAATCTAACGTCAAAATTCGGTAAGCTTTCATTTCATATTATATACCTAGGAATTTTCACAATCCGTTTTATTCAAAAGAAAAAGAAAACTTACAAAAAAATTAAATACAAAAAAAAAATTAACAATATACCCTATAAACCAATCAAGAACCAAATTTCCAATTCTTATATATGTATGTTATTAAGTATATACATAAGAAAGCTTATGTTATAGTTTGTGGATAATTTTCAAAAAAAAATATTTTTTTTCAACAATTGAAAGGTATGATAATTTTCTTTAAATCATTCAAATAAAATAAACTATAGATTTGTATAAGCAGGTGTAAGTAATAGTTATTAAAAAATTTTCTAAAAGTAATTTAAATTATTTAGTTTTTATATTATTTTTTTTTTTTATGTTTCTTTATCAAAATCAATTTGATCTATTTTCGTTTATTCTCTTATTTACAGATAGGTAGGTAATGTATTTAGGTATGTAGGTATACTCATTTCATTATAAACGATGGTTTATTTTAGCGCCTTAAAGAATGCAATGATTTTTCAATTTTTAAATATAGGGGCATACTTTTTGGTCGAAATGAAATTTAAAAAAAATACTGGCGAATAAAAGCTCGCAGCGAATTCGTATATAAAATTTCAAATTTTAAACAGAGTAACATATGTAATAACAAATGACTTACCGAAGCTTTTATATTAATAATAATTTTTGTTCGCATGAATGATTCATAATACCGATGGTAAACAAGCAAATTCTGCCGAAGGCCAATGATGAGGTTAGCCCAGTCGGGATAAACATTTGAAATTGCAAAAATTTTATCGTAAATTTTTCTTTCACAATTCGTAAGAGGGGGTCATTAGGAGCCTATGTGTAGTTTTTCGGGAAAATTGCCCTGGAGCTTAAGCCGCCATCTTGGATTTCTCGAAAAATAACGTTTTACTCAATAGCTCCTACATTTTTCAGTTTTTACAAAAAAGGTTAAGGTAAAACTGAAAGTTAATTTAATTTTACTGTATAGAATATGAAGTGTTAAAAAAAAGTAATGCATAGGAGTCCGAAAGTTGGGGGCAAAAGGGTCACTTATCACCCACTGGCTGACTGTAGACTATACTACTCTAGCAGTACATTTTTATTGTTTTATTGAGGAATTTCGAAAAATACAAGAATTCTCTTGTATTTTTCTATCGGATTATGCCAGGGGCATAGGTCCCGATGTACGTTCTTTCCATATTCAATATGTTTACCTGGTATTAAATTTGTTTGTGATGAAACATTGAGGTGGATATCAATCTCATTTTTCCATATACAGTAGATGCTCGATTTAGTGAATCTCGAAATAGTGAACTATCCACAATAGTGAACACACTAAATTTTATATAAAAACGTATTTTGTATAAAAATATCACGCAAGCATTTTAAATAGCTTCAGAGCTCTGAAGAATTGTTTCTGTTTTCTGTTTAAACCTGAGTGAAAGCCTTGTTTAGTGCTTAGTTAAAATTAAAAACATTCACATCGAACGAAATGTACATTTTGGAAAAAATTGCCTTTAGAAAGTCTTAGAAAACTCCCGCTTGAAAAAGTGTACAATCTCGAAACAGTGAACAGGCCTTGTTTTTATTACTTCACTATATCGAGCGTCTACTGTACCTCTTTTCCGCACCACCATAGAGGTAGAGTAATAGGCGCGTTTTTTTTTGTGACGTGTAGGCCTAGTCCACACATACTAAAACTGAATCGGCAGAGTTGTTAAAGTCGACTGCATCCTCATTATCGAGCAGCTCTCGAATTTCAGTGACGTTTTGACAAGTTTCGCCGCAGCACATAAGACAGATCACTTGAGTCCAGCCTTACGACACCCGCACATGTTTCCACAATTCGTTTTGCATTTGCAGGAAATCGTTTTGAGCAATGATTTCGGCAAGCGACATTTGAACTTGTAGGTAGTGGAAGCGTTGCTAAATTGAAGTTGGTTTTTGCAACAGATTTAGTGAAACTCTTGAAGAGAAGTGTATTGAGTGATATTTCTCCTCGACTGCCCCCAAACAGAGCTATGAAACGCGCTCACCACGAGTTGCTGAGCTGTTTTTATCGGCATTTTTATCTTTGAACAAGTTCAAATCTTCCCCTAGGTCTGGATTTTTCTGGAGGATATTCATGAGTTTGGTTTTGAAGATATTATATATTGCAGACGTGGTGTCACATCCACTTAGCGCATGTATACACAAAATATGCCTTGCTATCGCTCCATCATATTTAAAAATTAATGGCGAGTAAAGTTGCTCAGGGGTCCGCTCTCTGCTAGGCTTCTTGAAGAAAACGTTACTCAAATGACTTCCTAAGCCAGTCAATAGGACCAGCAGGTCGATGTCTTCGCCTATAATAGTTACTTCCTCGTAATTGATTGCTTCTTGAATAGCAGCTATAACAATGAAAGAATCAGCGTCCCCCTGTGCCCCGGTTTTTTTTATGAAATCGCCCCTCCCGCCCAAACGGGGTGAGATAGACCCCCCTCCCATAGTAAAAAATGCTTGTATTAAACTATTCTACAAAAAATCGTTAACATTTCTTGGTGCCTTAGTTATCGTACTCTCCCCTAAAAATGTACTGGAAGGGCAGTCCAGAGCCAGACAGGGGGTGGCAAGTGCCCCTCTTACCCCCAACTTGCGTACGCATATGTTAAATTTGAACACAATCAAATTTACTTTCAGTTAGGCTTTATTTCTTCTATCAAAAGTGAAAAATGTAGGAGTTCTTCAGGAAAAAGTTATATTTTGCTAAATCCAAGATGGCGGCTGAAGCTCCAGGACAATTTTCCCGAAAAACTACACCTAGGCTCCTAATAACCCCCTTTAACGAATTGTGAAAGAAAAATGCACGATAAAATTTTTGCAATTTCAAGCTAATTTTTTGTACATAGCGACTGGACTAGGTGCACCGCTTCAATTGGGATGGCTGTTGCATGTAGTTTAGTTGTTGTGTTTTTTTTTTTTTTGTTTATGCTTTACGCTGTGTAGTTATTTTGTACCTGTATGGAATATTTAAAATTTGATTGAATTTATATCGATTCGCTTTACAAATTACTAATTCCTAATCAAAAGATATATATGTTTATACTGTTATGCATGTATATCATCATTAATGGTGATGAATAATTTTGTATAAAAGATATTTATGTTATTCTTTAATTTCCTTTGGTGTTATTTTGATTTCTTTTTACTTGTTTAATTTACTTAAAAGTCTCTATGTCTATTTATGTAGATATGTAAGTATATATATTTTTTTGTTACATTTAGATTCTAAGATTTTATTTTTACTTTTACTTAAGTTAGATAAAAAAATTATTAATAAAAAAAACTATTTAGGTAAATGAATATTAGGATGTAGGTACTTAGCTTTTGGGCTTTTGGGCTTTTGTGTGTAGGTGTCGCACGTTCTCGTCGTTATTTTTGATGTTTTTTCACTAGGTGTCTATTTACGGTGATGGAATTTTTTGTAGGAATTTGATGTTGTAGGTGTCGTATGTTCTCGTTGCTATTTTTGCTGATGTGTTACTTGAAGGAATTTGATGTTGTAGGTGTTGTCTGTTCTTGTTGCTATTTGTAGGTACTGATGTGTTGCTAGTAGGAATTTGATGTTGTAGGTGTTGTCTGTTCTTGTTGCTATTTGTGCTGATGTGTTGCTTGAAGGAATTTGATGTTGTAGGTGTTGTCTGTTCTTGTTGCTATTTAACTTGCAGTAATTGATGTCCTATTAGAGCAGATGATGTGTATTTGTAGTCTTTTAGTGATGTCGATGTTGTTTTTAGGTGTCACTTTCGTTCGCTGTTTGTTCGTTCGCTGGGTCGTACGTAGAAGTTGTTAATACCCGTTGCCCTCAATTTGTGCGGTTGGTGCTGTGTGCACTTGTTAAGGTACGTCAAAGTCTTGTGTAAGTGTCCACTTTGGTGGCTGCAGGATTCAAGAAGACATATATGTTGACGAATATGTCGTGGTTGCCTGTACTTGGCGTTTTTCTTTTTTTGGTGGCGTCGTCGTCCTAAGTAGACGTCTGAAGTACAGTCTCGGTCCAGATTTTGCGCTCCGTGTGGATGGACTTCAGTCTTTAGGCCCCAGACTAGCTGTAGTTAGCCACGTTGGTTTTGGCCATACGGCTTTTGAGCCCTGTTCTTGCTTCAGCGTTGGTTTTGCTCAACGGGTGTGTCACACACGCGTGTCTTGTGGGTGTTGTGTGGTGGTTGATTGGGATTTATCGCTGTTAAGCTAATTATATGAAGAGAAATAAATAGATATCACATCACTTCACCTTTCCTCCACGTGTTTTCTCTTAGGTCGGCTTTATTTTACCGATGGACAACTTTTACTTTAAGTCTATTTAATTTTTCTTTTTATTTTAATTTCGAACTTATGTTCTTATTTACTTAATATTAAATATTTAACTTACCAGTTTTTTTTTTTTTTCTTTTATAAGTCTTGTTTTATTTTCTTCTGTCAGCTTCTTTAACGCGTAAAGGTTTATTTCACTTTTTCTTATTAGATGGATTTTTTTTTATTACTTTTTATTAGATTTTTCTTTTTTTTCTGTAGGACCGCACACGACTATTCACACCCGCTTTCACAAAACCAACTGCTGCATTTTTGGACTCTCCCACATCTTTTGGGCGTCATATTGCAGTGGTTTCGTTGGGTTTTCCTGTCATGGAAGTGTTTCCGGGCTCTGTTTTTCTGCCGTTTTTGAGCAGGATTTTGACCAGAAAAATCCAATTTCGGTACCAAAATTCAAATCAGAATTTTTCGAGAGTTGGTGTACCGAAACTGAACATTTCTAGTCAAAATCCTTCGAAAACACTCGGTTTCCTTTCAAGGATTAACTCACACTATTCCGTTCGTTTGTGTTAGTTAACGAAATTTTTCGATCCTCGATTTTTAATTATTTTTTTTTTTGTACCCTTACAACCACGCCTCTTTATACCCTTTGACTACGCAATTATTCGCGGTATCCTTCATGTCTTACGTAGCCGAATGGTCAAGTCGATCCGTCGCTGCGTCTTGTTGTTTGAATCTCCTTGGTTCAAAACCCGCGTATTCGTCCCTATATTTTTTTTTTCTGTTGTATCTTTTTGTTTTCTATTTTTCTTATCAAACCTTTATATTTTTTTTTCAGTTCATTTTATTTGAATTTTTCCACCTTAATTATTTAATCAAGAACCTGATTTTAGGGAACCTCCTGTCGTTTTTGCAAGCATGTAGATTTGCATTATGGGTAATGCTATGTTCCCACCAAAACGAAATCCGAGAATTCAGTTAAAAAATTTCGAGATTTCAAAATGGTGAAGCAGAATTTCATTGAGATTTCGTTGAAATCCAGAGTTTTTATTGAGATTTTGTTGAAATTTCTATGAAACCTTGTTCCAGTGGCTCAAAATATCAAAAGATTTCAACCGAAATCTCGGATTTCATTTTGGTGGGAACATAGCATAAGCTAGCATTTCAAACCTACCGACCGTTACAAATAATTTCTCCCTACAGAAGTTAAACTGGTTCGATTTTGGGACAATATATGTAAATAGCAAATATTCAAACCCTACAATGGTGGATGGTGAGTGGATACCCTATGGGGAATTCGGATCGGAAGCCAATTTAAATTGTAACTGCCACTCGATCAGTTAAGAACTTTTCTCACAGGTTTCAATATGTGTATTTCGTGTCTTAATAGGACGAGATCAGTTTTAAGCCAGGTTTCTTTAGCGCGAAGTTTACTCACCGTGATAAGTTGACAACACATGATTGACACGTAAAAGTAAAACCAGCAAATTACTCAACTTTTGGACGCACCTTTTAAAATTTTAAGTGTTCACTGGTTCTTTCTATAGCTTGCTAGTTCCATAAATCATTAATTAGGGAAAATTAGTGAAGAACAAACTCACTTCGATCTGTCGCAAATCCTTCAAGGTAGTGATAGACACTCTGTAGGTTGACAAGAGTGTTGAGGATTTTTATTGAATTATGGTGGAATTAGTTAATACAATGGGAAATCAATACTGAAATTAGTGATAACCAAGTAGAAAAGGGGTATTAATTCCGGAAAGCTACCATTGTGACATCTATGCACTGGAGCTAGTAATAAGGAGTGGAGGCGGAAAAAGTAGTAGATGAGACTAGGCAAAACGTCAACTAGATGATGGAAAACAATTTTACCAATACACACACCTTTCACGAAAATATTAAGAAAGAGATAGGAAAAATGTGTGAGAGTGTGTTCGATCGGATGATCCAAACAGAGTGGGAGGAGGATTATCAACAGGAAAAAACGGCGCGTTCATCAAAAAAGTTTCAAATGGTTGCCTGCATAGAAGAAGAAGTAAAGGAAGTGGTGTATATCACATATACAGTGTACGTGAGTGAAGCAGCAAGAATTGAAAAAAAAAAAACAAATTGAGATTCATCTGTCATTTTGCCGAGCTGAAAGGAAGTGTTTTGAAACTTCAATTTGTTAAACAAGTGAAAAAGTTTATTAAAACTAAATAAAAAAGTGAAATAAAAGTTAGAATAGTGAATACAATCAATAATTTATTTAAAAAATATAAAACAGCATGTGGTGGCTACGTTAAATCCTCTAAAAACGCCTATACTATGGAGTATACAAACATTTTACTTTACATGTTAATTTTGTCTGATATTTTCATATAAAGTAACGTGAAGTGATGTTATTTAGGTAAATAAATTATCTTAGAATACTTCAAAATTAATATTTTATCGCAATTTGCTATAAAAATAACAAATTTGTTGAAAACAAAAATATACTTTAATCCAGTGATTTCGTTGAGACTCATCTGTCAAATGAGAAATTCTCGCACAGGGACGATCTAGTTTTTGTTGGTGGTGGCAAGGCGCTCAAATCCGTTTAGCGCCCGTAGTGCAGAGTTATTTTTTAACGCTTTAAATAAAATATTTTTAAAGATGTAACAGCAGACCCCTATTTATCTTGTTGGATTTGTATCTTCGTCATGAAGTGTTTATTTCGGTTTAAAAGCACGCTACCTACTATAAAAAAAACATCACTTTATTAAGTACAATATGAGAGAAAACTTACCTGTGAAAAGAAAAATTTGTGCACCGTATTATAGGCGTTTTTATATATTTAATACAGCCCCACATGTTTTTTATACATTTCTTATCAATAAAGTTCTTCAAAGTATTCACTATATTAACTTTCATTTCACTTTTTTATTAAGTTCAATAGGCTTTTTCACTATTTTTATGATTTTAAATCTCTGTACACTTTTCTACAGCTCAGCAAAATGACGGAAGCATCTTAATTGTTTTTTTCTTTTTTTTTAATCTGGCTTCCTTTGGGCGCCCAAGCCTTCAGCCGTGTAACTGCACTGCGACCCTGGGGCAATGCATTTGTATTTGTGTAACTCACACTATTTTGAAAAATGCTTCACTGTTTCCACGATATGCCAGTTCCTTTACTTCTTCTTCTTTGGTTGCCTGTCATTTTGCCACATGTTCATTTGACATTCGAAAAGTAGCGATAAAATCCGACAACTGGCTAGTTTAAAATTAATTTTAATAATTTGTTGAAAATATATTGAAACATATAATTCATGAGTTGCGGAGCCACAAAAGTTAAACTAAGTGTTATTCATTTGTTAAATCGGTGTGTTGTAATAATTTTATATTTTTGTATTGTGTTTGCCTAATTTTTTTTCTCGTTGAAGAAGCTACTTGTTGGTAGTCGAAATTCCTTTCATGGTAAAAACGTGAACTATACGTTCATAAAAGCAAAAGAAATATAAATAAAATTGTAAGGTGAGTTCGACAGTATAGTTTTTTTATTGAAAGTATTCCTTGAACGTTATAAATTATATGCAGGTTACTACTTCACCCCCAAGTGGGAATTTCAGGCGGACCCCGGTAGCCAGCGGAGCGCTGGGCCGGCCGCCACGAACTTTTTTTGCCGCAGCTGCTTTTTTCTGCGGTAGCTGTTTTTTTTTTCGCTGCACTTGATTTTTTGGCCGTAGCTGCCTTTTTGTGCGGTAGCTGTTTTGGTTTTTTTGGCTGTACCTTCTTTTGCTGCCGTCGTTTTTTTTGGCTGTAGCTGTTTTGGTTGTTGCGGTTATCTCCAGCGAAATTTTCGGAGACATTTTCTTTTGTGTTGGACAGCTGTGGACTTTTGGGAACCGGTGCTGCAGTCCGATTTTTTGGAGGGGTTATCGGATACGGCTTTTGACATAATTGTCCGTCCACCAACTTCCTCTACGCCACTACTTGGTGACCGAATATAAACGTCCAGAGATACCATCCCAACTGCAATTTCTGAAAACCAAAGAAAAGAAACCATTAAAAAGGAATTCAGGTATTTAGTCACAAAAAAAAAATATAGTTTTACCAAAGACCAAAAAAAAAAAAAAAGAGAAGAAGGAGCAAGAAGAAAATCATCGTTTCAGTCCAGAAAATTTCGTGTGTGTTTGTCATTTGTTTTATGTTATGTGTTACGGCGTTGAAGTTTGTTTTGCTAAATTAACGTTTTCTTTATTTTTTTATATAAATTATATTAAGATACTATTGATCTACATTTTTTGTATTTAAATTCTTTACCATTTTTGTAAGTAAAGGGTGTTTTGTCCTCAGAGTCTATCACGTTGTGAGATTTTACTGCTGTACGTTTGTTTTTTTTTTGTTTTCACCAACCTCCATTGAGCTCATAGAAGGTAGGGATTTGTTCTAGATACAACAAAGGCAGTCCAGTGGGAGTCTGTGGGGGACGAAAACGATTTTGCATTTCATTAATTTTTCTTAGAGTAAATTTTAGTTGTTATTCATAGATATTGTTGTTTCATTTAAGTGTTGCTAAAGCACAAAGTTTGAATTACTTTTTTTTATCAGCTTAATAAGTCTTTTAAGTAAATTATATTGAAACCTGTTAGTTAATTGATATTGTTTGCTAAATTTCCAAATAAGATTACTATGATAAATCCCTCTAATAAAACTTCGTTAAACGCCATTTCATGAAATCTGGATTTTGCTTTGGTTTCACCACAGAAACCATGATGGTTTGAAGATTTTTTCAGGGGGTGCCGATGGTAGCTGGGTAACTTTGGTGAAGATGGTGTGATCTGAACGCGATCATCCACCATCTTTGGGGAAATCTAAACATGGCCGCAGATTTCCAGGTTGGGTGGGTTAAGGCCACTTTGCAACGTCACCAGCAGCGCCTTGGTGTGGTGATAGTCCGTCCGCTGTCATTTTTTGATATTTCTCTGGCCTGATTTGTGTTTTTGTTGCAGGTGAGGTTAAGTTTCGGGGGCAAGATCCCCCCCCCCCCATTCCGACGAGCTAACTGCCGTGCTATGCAAGCAGGCCGCGTCCTCCGGAACTTGACATTCCTTTCCACTTTCCAACCTTTTCCTTTTTCATGTTCCTATCCTTTCCTTTTTCCTACCCTACCTCTTTACCGACACTCCTCACTTCCTCTTGCCTACGCAACAATTTTGCGTGGTGTTCATTTAAGTAATTTCGAGACGCACCTTGAAACCACTAAAGGTCAATTTTGGCACCCTTAAATATACCTAATATAAAAGAAAACTATAAGCACAAATAATCATATCCAGATGTCTCACGCCTATGGAGCAAAATGACCTATGAAATTGAAAAAGCTGTATTTTTCAAAGCTTTTAAAAAGCTAGTTTTACTACAAAAATGAAAGCACCTTCCCCAGAATTTTGTATCTTTGACTCTGTTGGAAAATATCTATGTCTATCTCTTCTTCTCTGTCGGTTTCGTTTTTGTTTCTGAATGCTCGCTTTGCCCTTTAAGCCTAGTTTACAGTTCCCATGCGCGAAAAAAAGTTTAAGCAAATATTCTCGCATGTCAAAAATAATTGGGGTGAAATGTAAAATTAATTGTTTGCATGATTGGTTTACAGTTGCATGCAAAAAAAAAACTATGCTGTCATGGAATGTCATGCAAAACAATGGACCGGCAATTGATTTGCATGCGAAAAAAAGTGTGGTGAATAAAATATTTTTTTTTTGATGGTCGGTTTATACTTCCGAAAAAAAAAAATATTCACCTTAAGGCATTTTTTGCATGCAAATGGTTTTCGCATCAAAAAATAATTATTTTCCATTTTTAGGCCTATAGTTTGTCAATTAAGGGTAAATTAATGACTCAATGGGTGGTTTAGGCCAAAGCAAACGTTTTTCGCCTTGAATATTATTCAACTTGGTGCGCAGAATAGGTGGAAAATCGTTTTGAAAATTTTGATTTTTTTTTTCGCATCGGAACTGTAAACTATGCTTTAAGCAACGATCAAGGCAGTGTTATTTTTTTTTTACTTTGCTTTGCCGGTTGTTGAGTAGGTATCTACGTTTTTTTGTCTGAGGCATGCAACGATGAACAAAAAGTATGAACTCATTTCTCAATAATTGTAATTGTATGCATGTATAGGATATCATTTGTGGCCTTGAGGATATGTAAAGAAAGATTTTTTTGTGGTGGAGATATTTCTGATGATGGCAAAAATATGTGATGTTTTTTTTTTGATAATGTCTGTAGGTATGTATGTATGCATGTAATTTTTTTGCAGCATCCTTATTCTAAAAGCAATATATGGTGCTAAAAGTTAATTTCTTGCGATTATAACAACATTAAACATTTTGAAGTTGAATTTGTTGATCAGAAAAAGGAAACAAATAGATGAATAGAATAGATATGTGTTTGTGTATATGCACATATGGAGGTACCTATAATGGAAACATAAAAAAGAACTACATACCTACGTTAGGTGGGTAGCTTTTAAGGACGTTTTTAAGGTGTTTTTATGATTAATTTTATACCGCTGGCGCTGGTGGTGTTAGCTTTAAATTTTACACCTCTTTTTTTTGTATTGTTTAATATAGGATGATTCACTTAAGATATGTAGGTACGACAAAAAAAAAGACTTTTTAGTTAGAAGAAAATCTATAAGAAGGGTGGTTCTTTTCAACGGTAGAGGCGGAAGTGACAATTCGCTAGAAAAATGTATAGAGGATGGAAACAAAATCAATAATCATTAAGAAACAACGGCGGCAAATTACTTTAGTAGCTACGCTTTTTTAAGTCAGGAATCTTTCCTTTTTTTAGTTATTTTAGATTAAAGTTCATTTAATGACTTTACCTGCATATATCTTTTGAAGAAATCGTTTTCAAAAAAAAATGTTTAGAAAAGTTTAACCAAAGAGATTACATTATGTACCTATATGATTTTTACTTTACGTTACGTTAATAAGTACCTTCTTATTTTGTTACAAATTCGTATCTGTATGATAAAAATTCAGGATAAAAAATCAATATATTCTTATGATTTTAGTCAAGTTAATCTATGGTTTAGCCCCAAACAAATTATAATAAAAGAAAATTTCGTGCGGATAGTCTCAGAACACTGGTGAGTGGTTCTTAAAACATATCCAAAATTAGTTTCTAGAATTCCCATTTAAAATTACTTTCAAATTACATAACTTCAAATTCATTTGCTTGGCAAGTTAAATTACCATGCTTCGAATGTAGGTAGGAAAGTTACCTATACAGAAATTTAATACCAAAACTAGATTTTCTGAAGTGAACATTTACATATACAGTAGACGCTCGATATAGTGAAGTAATAAAAACCAGGCCTGTTCACTGCTTCGAGATTGTTCACTTTTTCGATCGGGAGTTTTCTAAGGCTTTCTTAAGGCGAATTTGATCCAAAATGCACATTTCGTTCGATGTGAATGTTTTTAATTTTTATTAAACATTAAACAAGTCAAATTCAAGTCTAAATAAAAAACAGAAACAATTCCTCAGAGCTCTCAAGATATGTAAAATGCTTGCGTGAAATGTTTATACAAAATACGTTTTTATATAAAATTTTGGGTGTTCACTATTGTGGATAGTTCACTATTTCGAGACTGACTAAATTGAGCGTCTAATGTATTATGTTTATTAAAAAATTATGTAAAAAATATACTCCAGTCAACTTAGACTTTTTTGTAACAAAATTTTGGGGAAGGAATTTTTTTCTTGACTTCTATAAGGTACCATACAGAAAGCTTAAGACCAATCTTCGCCTTGGAGGGTTGCCGCTATATTGATTTAAAGAGTGAATTCGTTTTTAACGAATAATATCCGTAATTTTAATTTTATCGAAAAAATAAAAATGTACTTATTCCTAACAAATGCAAATTTTTCAAATTTTGTGCATTTAACGAGTTATAACTCATAACCAATTATTATAAGCAATTAAAATGGAGTTCATGCTTTTTTAGTCAATTTTTTTTCTTTCAGTATTAGATAACCGAAAATTTCTTTCAAAAGTTCTAGTAATCACTATTTCCTACAGTTTTGTTCTCAACATTATCTTTTTATACGTAATTGCTTACCAACTGTATTGCCTGAAAGGTATCCGCACATCATTATAATTATAAGTGTTTCAAAAGTGTGAGTGGGGTTTTTTTCAATATGGAAACGGGAAAGACATTTTTTTATTTTTGAGCATAGATTTTAATATATACCTAGATGGCCAACATAGGATATTTTGTACAGAGAAAAAGTGAAGCTTTGCGACCATTTTGTTGGAGGCAAAAAATGTAAACAATCGAATTAAATGCCTTAGTGGTTTCTCTAAATAAATGTTCATATCTTGGAATTTAGAAGAGGTAATAAAATGATTTTGGTATCAAATGAAAGGTATTTTTGCTATCTCTTAAACGGTAAAAAAAATTATAAAGCTACGTTTAATATGTTTTGAGATATTTACATTTAACTTCTTGCGAGCAATTTTTTCTTAGTCTTGCTTTTGTACACTGATATCTTTGAAAACTCTGTGATGACGTGTACATTTTTTGGTATCAAAAGAAAGCTTAAATTGTTGTTCATTGAAGGACTAGCTCAAATTCAAACTTTCGACCATCAACTCCTTTCTGGGTTGCCGCTATCTTCAATTAAGGAGTGAACTTGTTTTTCAAAAATAATATCCGTATTTATCGACAAAATACAAATGCAGTCCTGACAAGAAGAAAATAAGTTTAACGAATTTGTAAAAAATGCCGCATTTGTTCATGTTTTGTGTATTTAAAGAGCTATAACCAATTATAAGCAAAAAATGGAGCTCAATTTTTATTCAATTTTTGTTCAGTGCTACGTACAAAGTTTTAAGATTAAAAAATGGTCTCACATTTATTAAAAAAACTAATTTTTTTTTTACTTAAAAGTTGAACAATTAAAAGATAAGGCTATAAAATTAAATTTTAATAAAATCAAGCCCAATTAGTGCATTTTGTGTTCTGTGACCTTTCGATCACAATGAAATTTCTTGATGAAGAGTTTTTGTTTGTTTATTTTTTTTAAACACTGCTCATAGTTTCTGCTCTTAGCCTACTTCAATTATGGTTACTTTTGTATGTGCTATAACTGAGGAGTGGCTTTTAAAATTGGATATACATACATAAAGAATTTTAGTTTTAAAAAGGTACCTATCCAGCTTATCTTACCTTCATATAATAATTCCAAAGTTCTTCTGAAAGTTTTAAGATTAGATTATGAGAAATGGCTCAAAGTACCTATTAATACTCCCTTTTTAAAAGTGACTCCTCAATTATGAAGTATCAACAAGCTTAAATCACCTTAAATGAAGTAGTTTCCAGGGGACACGATCGTGGACGTGGCAGAAATTCGTCCCCCGCCCGCCCTCCTACCTCCTTTTTTATTTTCTCTATATTAAAACATGTATTGACAATAAAGTAAAGATGTTCTTAAGCATTCATTAAGTTTTGTAGTTTTTTGTTTTTACGTTTAGGCTTTTTAGTTTTACAAACGTTTTTGTCGAGGGTCCATTTGCAATTCTTCCACAAGAGAACTATTATTAAGAAGTTTAATGTGTCAAGCCTGTGGATGTAGCATTCATTTGTATTGTCAAACCAATCTGGGAAATTAATGTTGGTGATTTGTAAACATTGCTTCACTTTTTTCTGTTTTATATTGAATGCAAAAGCATGTTCATCGAAATATGTTGAAAATATTTTTACATGCAAGCGACAAATTTGGAAGTATTTTTCAGAAGGCCATAAAAGCACTGGTTTATAAGACTTTGAAGTTTTGGTAAGGAAAAACGGTTCGATGAATCAATTTCAATATTTACAGGAATATTGATGCTTTAAAAGTTTACAAATCTGCATACAAACGCAAGCCATGCAGTCAATATTTACAAAAAAAAAAAAATATGAAAAGACCACAAAAAAGTCATTTTTTATTACCTACTTTTTTTAAACTAACGGTGAAGGGTCAGAAAAAATAATATTACAAAACTTTAAAAAATATTGTAAAACGCTTTGTCAGATTTCCAAAACTGTCTTTGAATTTTTTATAACGTCATTATTTGCTGAGATATTGGTAATCAAAGCTAAAAGTATCATAACAAAAATTCCTTTGCTTGGGAATTAAAAAAAAAAATGAAAAAAGGGAAGTTACTGATTTTTTTAACTATAATCTTTTATAAATATACAGCTGCGGTCAAAATAATAGTAGTACTCCTTAGTAAAAAATCAAACTTGAAAAAAAGTTGATCCCTTAATTTTTAACAAATTAATACCCATGTGATTTTCAAACTGGAGTTTTTAAGCTTTTATTTTCGAAAAAAGAAAAAAATCCAAATATAATATTTTATAAGATATTTTCAAATTTATTGAAGAACTTTTGAAAAACAGCGGTCAAAAAAATAGTAGTGCGCAGATAATACACCTTTAAATATCACAAAAAATCAAATTTAGGGCAAATTTTTTATCATAAGATTTAGTTGAGGGTTTGATCCTTAAACTCACAATTAGTCGCAAGCCCCTTGTTGGAAAAAAAACAGCAGCACAACCGCGTTGCATCGAGTTTATCAGGTTTCCACACCTTTCAGCGCTTATCGAGCTCCATGAGTGCTGTATCGCTTCCCAAAGTGCTTTATTGTTAGTTGGATGGCAACTAGCAACATATTTACTAGCATCGCACAACAAGTTCTCAATGGGATTTAAGTCCGGAGATTGTGCGGCCAGTCCATCACATCAACTCTATTTGCCTAGAATCATTGCTTCGCAAGTTTACTAGTAGGCTTTGGGTCATTGTCTTACTGAAAGACACGTTTCAGTGGGTTTTTTATCTTCAGCATAGAGTAGCATTACTTCCTGCATGATCTTAATACAGATTTCCAAATCCATGATACCTTCAATTTGGTGTATTGGAAAAACACCATAAAAGGAAAAACATGCCCGAACCATTATGCTGAGTCCTCCGTGTTTAAGTGTTTTTGCTTTGAAACGTGGATTATATTCTGTGTTTGTTGGCCTTCTTACATATTGATGAGGTCAATTTCCACCATATAAAACAATCTTGAACTCGTCTGACCACAGAATATTACTCCGATTTGTTGCAGGCCAGTCAAAGTGGTTCCTTTGCGAATTTCAATCTTTTTGTTACATTGTTTTTTGTCAACAATGGTACCCCTCCAGGCTGTGGGCGACTTGAACATGTTCTCGTGACTTTCTACGAACCGTTTTATTGATGGCAATAACATAAAATATGCCTTTAATTTTAGAAGCTGGCGTAACGGGAGTGATTTTTAAATGCCTGATGACTCGTTTCATCAACTTTGGTGGCAAAAGCGGCTTCCGCCCGCCATTTTCTGACTTTGGCAGTTAAATAATGACTTTTCTTACCATTGTTGGTGAGCATGCAACTTGGCATTGAACCAGCGCATAAGTTTTGCCTTTCGATATCAGTCTTCTAACTAAGACACGCTATTCCGGTGTTCGGTGTTTGCCTCTGCACATTGCTGGCAAAAATATGACCAATTTTTCAATACAAACTATGAAGATGTTATGGATAAACAAAAACCAACGTTTTTTTAAATGTTTAATTTGAGAAATAAGGGAGAAAAATAATATTTCTTCACATAAACCGTTGCACTACTATTATTTTGACCGACAGAATTCGTAGCTTTGATTAATAACGGTTGCTTATTTGTCATATTACCGTTGCAAATAAAAATGTATGTGTACCCGCTCGTTAAGAAAATGTTATTAAGTCAAAATGTAACAGTTTGTTACTATCAACGCAATATAAAATTTACAAAACTTAAGTTACGCAATTCTTTTACTTGTACTACTATTATTTTGACCGCAACTGTACATATAAAAAAGGTGAATACACATTTTTTTAGAATTATAAAACAAAGCAAAATTAATAGCAAATAAAGCGAAAAATATCATTATTGCTTTAAAAATATATTGAAATTTATTTAGACTTTTAACACTTTTGATTTTTCAATAAAGATGCCTAGTTCAAGGAATAATATAGCTTGGTTCACACCTTCACAGATAAATGTATTAAGTTTTCGTTTTCTATAAATTAAATTAGCCAACATTTTTGAAAATTAAAAAACATAATATTTTTAGGGTTTGTTTCACAATGTCTGAGTAAAGTTCTGATTTGTTATTCGACAATTAAATTATCCGGAAATTAAATCCTCTCATTAACGAACTTTGCGTTTCACAATGATCAAAGTATTAAAATAATGTGTCAATTAGTTATTCGAAAGTTATTCCAGTTTTCCAGACAAAATAATTTTGACAGAATGAAAATATTCAAAACAATAAATAATAAACATCATCAAAATTCAACCGAGACCTCGAAACCAATTGCAAAAAGAGATTTTTGGTGAAGATCATAACGAAAACATTCGTCTGCTGCATGTAGTGGTACCATACTGCGAAAAAGTGCATCAGAAGTACACTTTTTTTTGAAAATTTAATTTCATCAAAAAGAAAATTGCTTTAGTGAGGGTAGGCTAACCACTTCAAACTCATAACACTTTGAAATTTGACGGCCTCTCTCTCTTTTCGTGGTTCCAAAACGACGGATAAACGTTCCCGAAAATATTTGTTTTGGGTGTTCAAACGTAAAGCGGTGACTCTATGTTCCTTCGGTGCGAGTTTGCATATGAGAGACGTTAAAGTGACCCTCAAACCACTGCTGTTTTTATCGCGTTTTGCGGCAGTTAAATGGAAATCAAATAGTTTTTTCGTTATTCATAAATTCATATATGTATGTACATGTACATATGTACATTAGGATGGTCGTTATAATGGGGTTTTTTGAGTTTTAATATTTGGATGGGTCTAAATTAGCTCTAAATGAAGAAAAACAAATTCCCTAATTTTTTCATATTTTTATTTTCATCCCCTATAGTCGCTGTAGGGGTAAATTAAATTTCCCCTTTTTTTGGAAGTTCGCGTAAAATATGCCGAAAAATTCAGAGCATGTAGATGAGAAGTAGACAAGAAAAAAATCCTATAGGAGGGGGGTAATATCTCCCACTGCTTGGACGGGAGGGGCAATTTAATAAAATAATTGCATAAAATAGAAACAAAATATTTAAAAAACAACGGCAACACTTGCAGTAATGCTTTGTAGCTTTTTGGAAAGCCAGAAGTCCATTCTAGTAGTTGATAATAAAATAAAATTCTTTGAGTAAACAATTTCAGCAAAATCTGTTTTCAAACCTATAATTTAAAAAAAAAAGTAATAATTTTTCTTCAAAATGTTGAGTTTGAAACAATTTTTTGCCAAAACTATTCATCAAAAATACTTAATTTAAAAACAAGCCATAAGAATGGACTTCTGGCTTTCCAAAAAGCTACAAAACATTACTGTAAGTATAACCGTTGTTTTTTAATTAATGTTTGTCTATTTTATGCAAATATTTTATTAAATTGCCCCTCCCGTCCAAGCGGGGAGAGATATTACCCCCCTCCTGTAGCATTTTTTTCTTGTCTAGTTCCCACTTACATGCTCTGAATTTTTTTGGCAGATCTCACGCAAATTTTCTAGTATGCAAAAAGAGGGGAAATTTAATTTATCCCTACCAGCGACTAAAGGGGATGAAAATAAAAATCTGAAAAAATTAGGGATTTTTTTGTCTACATTTAGAGCCGATTTGGGCCCATCCGGGATGACCTTTTTTTTAACGACCACCCTTATGAACATATATTTATGGGAACTCTGGTAGTCCAAATCTTTCAATTTTGATTTTAAGTCCAAACCATCATATTTCTGTGGTGTTTCGGAGAAACATGATAACTCAGTTTTAAAATGTCCACTTACATCGAGCTTGCAGGAGCCTAAACGGGTGCACCGATTTCTTTTAAATTTGAAACATACACCCCGATTACAGAATCTGACGAATGAGTTGCGGAGGGAGTCAGACCTAATTTTGACATTTGGCTCATGGTAAAAATGTCAAAACTGAGTCTGATTCCCTCCGCAGCTCATTCGTCAGATTCTGTAATCGGGGTGATAATTTGACAAAGATCATGTTCATACTTTCATAACTAATCTAAATTTGAGGAAAATCGGTAAACTCGTGTCGCTATAAGCGATGTAAAGTGGACGTAAAGATGCAGATTTTAAAATGAAGTTATCATGTTCCTACCAAACACCATACCTACAGATTTATTTGTTTTAAAGGTCACACTCGCATCTGCGAATGATTTAAATGCCAGTTAAATTTGATAATCAGTACTTCATCTGGCCATTAAAATACTTAGAACTTTAATTACTAGTTAGACCTAATCGAATATTGTGAAACATAAATTAGATTTTTAACTGACGAATAAGTTCAAAGTAGCTTAATTGAAACTATAATCAGATATTGTGAAACAAGCCCTTAGTGGTTAAATTTAACACGTAGAATTATTTACTGGCCCTTAATGTTAAGAATTATTTAAAACAAAATACAACTGACAAAACAATCATTAAAGAGGTTTAGAATAGCTTCACACATTATTTTATTTTTTGATTTTGTTAAATGAAAAAAGTCGTTATTATTCTTAAACCTCCTCTAATAATTGAATAACAGTTCCAAGATCCAAAACAAACTATTATAATGGCCTTTTCGATTGGCAATCCGGAACAGCGATTCGATACGTGTGAACGCTTCTCATTTCGATTCTGAAATCAAATTCAGAATAATTTTCTGTTCTTTTCAGAACAAGAACTGTCATTCTGTCCCCAATCGCAAAGGCTATAAGTTGAAGCATTGGTGGTAACCTATTCTCATTGGCGCTGTTGCTCTGTTGTACTTTTTCTGACCTTGATTACTTTTTTCAATAAATTAATAGTGTGAAAGTTTTTGTAGAATTGTTGTTTGAAGTATCTGCCTGTTTTTCGCAGCAACTAAGTGCCCGAAAACCACGAATCAAAGAATACAAGATTACGACACTTCTACGTCATTTGTGCAGAAACAATATTGCGACAAAGATTTTATTTTTTTTTGTTTTTCGCTGGAGCTATCTTTGGACGTGAATATTTTACTGTTTAATAAAGTTTCGCATTTTATAAAAACAAAGAAATATCAACAAAATGTTCCTTATTGGTAAATTGTAGTGTTTGAAATTATATTAACTGTCAAATAAGAAAACGAAAACTTGTGTTGTCGAAAAAAGCTAAATGTGGACATTTTCTTCACTTAACTTGTTATTTTTACTGTTGATATTATTAAATGAATATATACACCCAATATTCTTAATAACTTTTTGAAAACAATTCACTTGAAAAAAATTTCAAGTAACTTTAAGTTTTTGCGCCCGTTCATCACATAGAATTGAAGGGACAAAATATTCTTTTTCTGCACAAATGACGTCACGAAGCGTGGTAAAATTACAACAGTAAAACGAAAAGAGAGAATTGGCGTAATCTTGTATTCTTTGATGTTTGTCCAAAAACAGGCTCAACGCTGGCACTGTGTGCAAAGCTTAAAAAAATATGTTTTCATTGCAAAACAAGTTGGTGCACACCTAACTGAAATCACCACGGCACGTCCCTGGCCTAAAGGTACACGAAAATCCATTGCTTCCACATTCTTTTTTTATTGGTTTAGATACAAAATATTTTCTCAAAATGCGAACTGCTGTTTTAACTGTGAAAACCGAGTAGAAAACTTTATAGTAATTATATTTAGGGGTGGTTTTGAGGGTTATCATGCATATAATTTATTTTACTGAAAATAAACGTAAAAATCGTCGTCAATTTATCACCCCGATTACAGAATCCGACGAATGAATTGCGGAGGGAAACAGACTCATTTTTGACATTTTTACTATGAGCCAAATGACAAAATTGAGTCAGATTCCCTCCGCAGCTCATTCGTCAGATTCTGTAATCGGGGTGTATATTTTGATTAATTTTTACGAACAAAAAACAGGTTTTTCCTGAAAACCGCTAGGTACATTGTACATATTACTATATTTTTCAAAAAATTAAAAACTCAAAAAATAGTTTTTTTTATAAATTTAGATTTCAATCTACGAGTAAAACTATTTTTTTCGTAGCGAATGGAATACGATCTCAGCTTGTTGTGTCATGACATGAGTTCATAACCCTGTGACCCCCTTCTGTAGACGCCGTTTTATGATAATATATTGTAATAACTTTCCATATTTGAACTATAACGACTCCGAAATGCAAACAAACGGACACAATAAAGCTTACGGTCGCAGTGCAAACATACCCTTATTAGCTATAATTATAGCAACTCTCAAACGAAGGAAGCGCCATCTGCCGGATTATAGCAGATTTACCAGCTGTCAAATAAAAGCTTTTGGAAGGGAAATTATTGGGAAATTTCCCCTACGGAAGGCTCTGGAAGCAGAGACCAGAACGTTCTCCTTATTTCGAGAGTTTGGAAAACAAGTATAAAAGGCACAGGTTTGAACGGCAGCGACACAGTTTGTTTTAATCGTGAATGAATAAAGTTGGTTGTAATAAAAGTGAAAAGTAAAGTTTGTGAATTAATTCAGTGGTGAAGAATAAATCGTTTTGTTTGTAGTAAGAAAAGTAAAGTGTTTTATTTTGCGAAATAAATAAGTGGAAGTTTTGAATAAAGTAAATAAGTTTTATTAACGAACCTAAGAAAATATTACATTGGTGTTAGAAGTGGAATAAAACTTATTTTATTTGTGCACTCAGTAAATTTATTGTGTGGAAAGTGAAAAAAAAAGACAATGGGTAAATCTTTGAATGATTTAAATTTAGTGGAACTAAAGGCAGAACTGAATAAACGAGATCTTCCTACTGCTGGAACAAAGAATGATCTTATAATTCGTCTGCAAGAAGATTTAAGAAGATGTGGAAAAAACCCGGACACGTTTATATTCGACATTGAAATGGAAGAACAGCAAGAGCAAGTAAGTACATCGGGCATGACCAATATGCTGTCTCAGCTGCTTGCAAAATTTGATAGTCAGGAAAAGAATCTTCTCGAACGTTTCGAACAACAAAGCCAAGAACAACGGAGTGAACAAAAGAATCTTCTCGAACGTTTCGAACAACAAAGTCAAGAGCAGAAGAATCTTCTAGAACAACAAAGCCAAGAACAAAAGTGTCTGCTGGAAAAACAGACAAACAGACAGTAGAATTGTTGCCCTTGACGAGCGTGTCGATAAGCAATTTTCTTCTATCGATAAACAATTGTTAACTCTCGATCAACAATTGTCTAATGTCGATAAGCAATTGTCGACAGTAGAAGCAAAGTTCGAAGATAAAATCGAATCCATTACAAAGGAATTAGATAAAGTAAAGAAAATGAAGGTTCGAGAAAGTTCTGGCGACTGTCCGAAGAAAAAAGAGATGCATCCACCAACCTTCGATGGGCAAACTTCTTGGTCAATCTACAAGAAGCAGTTTGAGGCAGCCGCAGCAACAAATGGCTGGGATGAGGAAGACAAATGCATAGCTCTAACGCTTGCCCTCAGAGGACCTGCTGCTGAGCTGTTACAAAGCATACCAGCAGATAAAAATGGCAACTTCAGTGCTCTCGTTCAGGCCATTGAAAAACGTTTTGGAGATGGCCATATGCAAGAAGTCTTCCGCGTCCAGCTCAATTCCAGAGTCCAGAAAAGGGGAGAAACTCTTCAACAACTCCAAGCAGACATCGAACGGTTGGCGCACCTGGCATATCCAGCTGCAGGAGATGAAATCATCAACCAATTCGCAACAGAAGCCTTTGTTCGTGCTGTATCTGACATCAACCTTCAGCGAGCAATTCGAACTGCTGGCAAACGCACGCTTCCTGAAGCACTAGCATTCGCCCTCACTATGGAAGCAGCAGAGCAGGCTTCTCAAGGAGTCCATCGGGTAAGAGAAATAGAAATTGAGGAGTGCTCTTGCCAGAGAACAGCATTCCAAAGGAACCAACGCGATGGACCTGCTCGATGCTGGAATTGCAATAAAACCGGACATCTCCAACGCCAGTGCAGATTGCCACCTAGAAGATCTGCTTGTCAACATTGTGGAAGCAGAAATTTTAACAACAACAATGTCAAAACTCCTACCACCATCCAGGTCTCACAGACGAAACGAAACAACAAAAGTCTGACTGTGGCGGCAACACTTAACGGCAAGAAGCAAGTGGCTACGATCGACACCGGTGCTACTGCCTCCATTGTTCGAAAGGACTTGGTGAAGATGACATGGCTGCATAACACCAACACTTACCGTCTGAAAACAGCAACAGGAGAGGCAGCCAGAGTGTACGGGGAGGTTCGTCTTACTTCTTATTTCTGGTAGCAGATATATGTGACGAGTGCATCGTTGGAATCGACTTTATGAAAGAGCACGGAGTAATTCTTGATATCGGAAAGCAAGTTCTCAAATACCGAAATGTGGAGATTCCTATGGTTTATGGCAATGAAAATTCATCAACTCTGAGAACTGCCATAAAGGAAGATATTTGCCTGCCACCTTCTTCAGAAGTGTTCGTTTGGACAAAAATAAAGGGAGATTTGGGTAGCCATCGATACCTAATGGTGGAACCAGACTCTGAACAGTCTTCTCAAAACATCATCCTAGGGAAGACCCTTGTGGCGCCAAAGAACAACATGGTGCCCGTACGGATACTCAACATCAAACCGTACGAAGTCAAGCTTAGAAAAGGAGAAGTTGTTGGAAAATGTGAATCCGTATCCGCAATAACTAAAATTACAGAAGTTGATACACAAGAATATGTGGACCCCAGGAAAGTGAACACTATGAAGTCGAACATTCTCAAGTCTTCAAAATTAAGTGAATATCAGCTAAGTGTTGCTGGAAGCCTCCTTCATGAGTATGCTGATATACTCTCTTCACCCAATGGGCAGTATGGTCGAACACAACTGGTGCAGCATCGAATCGACACAGGAGACGCAAGACCTATTAGACAACCAGCAAGACGTCTCTCATTAGCCAAACAAGCCGAAGTTGAAGAGATGATATCGACCATGAAGAAAGATGGACTAATCGAAAACTCTAAAAGTCCATGGGCATCCCCAGTTGTTCTTGTCAAAAAGAAGGACGGAAGTACTCGATTTTGTGTGGACTATCGGAGGCTGAACGATGTGACAAAGAAAGACAGCTACCCTCTGCCAAGAATCAGCGATACTCTGGATGCGATGGAAGGAGCTGAATGGTTTTCAACATTGGACTTGAAGAGTGGCTACTGGCAGGTAGAAATCCATCCAGAAGATCGAGAAAAGACGGCTTTCTCCACAGGAAATGGTCTGTGGCAATTTAAAGTTATGCCTTTCGGACTATGCAACGCTCCGGCAACATTTGAGCGTTTGATGGAGTGCGTTTTACAAGGACTTACTTGGAAATCTTGCCTAGTCTATTTGGACGATGTCATTGTTTATGGTAAGACATTTGATGAGCATTGTGGAAACCTTAAGGCCGTGTTCCAGAGGCTTCGAGAAGCAAACTTGAAATTGAATCCAGACAAGTGCGAGTTTTTCAAGTCTGAGGTAAAATACTTGGGACATATCATCTCTTCCCAAGGAGTGAAGACTGATCCTGAAAAAGTTGACACCGTAAAGAATTGGCCGACACCACAGGATAAACATCAACTCCGGAGCTTTCTTGGTCTAGCCACGTACTATCGACGATTTGTGAAGGATTTTGCTGGGATCGCGAAAAGTTTGCACCAGCTAACAGAGAAAAGCAAACCGTTCAAATGGTCAAGCGAGTGCGAGAAAAGCTTCCAGGAACTTAAGCAGCGCCTATGCAATACACCAGTTTTGGCCTATCCGACACCAGGGAAACCTTTCATCATCGACGCTGACGCAAGTAACGTAGGAATTGGTGCCGTACTATCACAAGTCCACGAAGGAGAAGAGAAGGTCGTTGCCTATTACAGCAAGGTGCTCTCAAAGCCAGAAAGAAATTACTGTGTGACCAGAAGAGAACTTCTGGCTTTAGTATCGGCAGCAAAACACTTCCATAAGTACATCTATGGACAGAAGTTCTGTTGAACTTCAAAAATCCAGAAGGTCAAGTGGCAAGATGGATTGAGAGATTGCAGACATACGACTACCAGATCCAGCATCGAAGAGGAAGGTTGCACTCAAATGCAGATGCTTTATCTCGGAGACCATGCAAACCGGACTGCAAGCACTGCACACGTCAGGAAGAGAAGGAGGTTGCTTCCATCCAGCGATTAAGAGCCGATCCCATTTACGGTTGGAGTAATGAAGAACTGAGGACTGCCCAACAAGAAGACTCGGATATTGAACCCATTCTTGCGTGGAAGGAACACCAAGAGAAACCAGAATGGGGTGACATCTCCGATAGAAGTCCAACTCTTAAAGCGTATTGGGCACAATGGGACTCGCTTCATGTACAAGAAGGAGTACTAAGACGTAAATGGGAATCCACAGACGGCAAATCATATGTGATGCAGCTAGTCATACCTCGTTCCAAAGTTAATGACGTTCTGCAAGAGCTGCATGATGGAGCTTCCGGAGGACATTTGGGTGTCAATAAGACACTGGAAAAGGTAAGGCAGCGATTCTACTGGCTACACGCAAGAGAAGACGTCGAAAAATGGTGCCGAAAATGTGATACTTGTGCTGCAAGCAAGGGACCAGGCAGAAAAGTCCAGAGTAGAATGCAGCAGTATAATGTGGGCACGCCCTTTGAGAGGATTGCAATAGACGTTGCAGGCCCTTTTCCAGAAACCGAAAACGGAAACCGATACATCCTGGTAGTAATGGACTACTTCAGCAAGTGGCCTGAGGTATTTGCCATCCCAAACCAGGAAACCAAAACAGTCGCGGATCAGATTGTTTTCAACTGGGTAAGCAGGTTTGGTGTACCTATGGAACTCCATTCAGATCAAGGGAGGAACTTCGAGTCCAAAATTTTTCAGGAAGTTTGTACACTCCTTGGCATTAAAAAGACGAGGACAACGCCACTTCACCCACAATCTGATGGGATGGTTGAACGATTCAACCGGACCCTTAAAGAACACCTTTCCAAAGTTGTAAGCGACAACCAACGAGACTGGGATCGGCATATTCCGTTATTCTTGATGGCCTATCGAAGTGCGGTACATAGCTCAACAGGACATACACCATCAGAAATCCTGCTCGGGAGCACAATACGACTACCAAGTGAAATCAAATTTGGATGTTCTACAAGTGAGCCACAAGGAATAGACGACTACGTGGACAACCTCAAAGAAAAGCTAGTTGACATTCACGAAAGGACGAGGGCAAATATAAAGCTATCGAGTGATCGGATGAAAACAAGATATGACGCAAAAGCCACAACGACAGGATTCCAAGTGGGAGACCTTGTGTGGTTTTATAATCCCCACCGTCGGAAGGGACTCTCACCGAAGCTTCAACAAAATTGGGAAGGCCCTTATACTGTTGTAACACGATGTCGTCTACCGCATTCAGAGAGGATTAAGAGGCTAGCTAAAAGTAGTTCACAGCGACCGTTTACATCATTATAATGGTGATGGAAGTGATGGATTTGCTCGGGACGATCAATCCTAAGAGGGGGGCAGTGTAATAACTTTCCATATTTGAACTATAACGACTCCGAAATGCAAACAAACGGACACAATAAAGCTTACGGTCGCAGTGCAAACATACCCTTATTAGCTATAATTATAGCAACTCTCAAACGAAGGAAGCGCCATCTGCCGGATTATAGCAGATTTACCAGCTGTCAAATAAAAGCTTTTGGAAGGGAAATTATTGGGAAATTTCCCCTACGGAAAGCTCTGGAAGCAGAGACCAGAACGTTCTCCTTATTTCGAGAGTTTGGAAAACAAGTATAAAAGGCACAGGTTTGAACGGCAGCGACACAGTTTGTTTTAATCGTGAATGAATAAAGTTGGTTGTAATAAAAGTGAAAAGTAAAGTTTGTGAATTAATTCAGTGGTGAAGAATAAATCGTTTTGTTTGTAGTAAGAAAAGTAAAGTGTTTTATTTTGCGAAATAAATAAGTGGAAGTTTTGAATAAAGTAAATAAGTTTTATTAACGAACCTGAGAAAATATTACAATATGTATATGTAATGTATGTATATATCTAAAATGCGGATTCAAATTTGAATAAGTTTTTCTCTACTGTTTTGATACTGTTTACGTATTAAAACCATAGATAAATCTGTTTTTTTTTTTAACCTTTTTTGAATTATTTAATTATCTTATTATTTAAATATCTTAATTTTAATAAAAGGATATCCGCTAACTGTCATGTTGCATTAATTTGCTTGTCGATACTACCCATTATTTAAGTATCTACCTAAATACCTAGCTTATCAAAGTATTGACATTTTTCATAAGCTTTTATATTTTTAATGAAGTAGATAAATACCATGGTACAAAAATTCAAGGTATGTTGTATATGAGATGAATGGTCGCCATATTTTGTTTTGTGTGACGTCATACCGAGTGTTCACCTACACATAGCTTTAAAAAATAAATTATTTATTGTTTTACTTGAAATTTAACAAAACATAACTTCAAAACATAAATAATCTATTGTTTTACTTTGAGTTTTAATAGCAAATAGCTTCAAAACATAAACAATTTCCATTTACTCTCTTTGCCATAAATGACAAACAATTGAGATCATTCACTCGCAGTGACGTCACGACTCAATTGCCTGAACTGTCAAGCATACCTTGTTATTCTTATACCATGGATAAATACCTACAATGTATCTGAGTACCTATCTACATCTACCTATTCCTTGATATCTACTCACAAAAAATACAATTTACCTTGTGTCCACCTCACCCTTAGTTCATTTTCTAATTGTATATATAGTAACTGTTTATATGTATGTATAAGAATCCATATAAATACGCAATATACCTTCCTAAATATTGTTTGTTATTTTTCCTTTATTTAGAGGGATTAACTATCAAGATCCGATCCATAGATCCAAAGTTATAAGCGAATCAAAATTTCCCTACAAGAAAATCATTCATCAAATCACATTTTCCTTACCAAAGAAAGTTCCAATTCAAAACAAAAATATCTTTACGAAATCACAACCCGTAAACTCCTACAAAAAATGAAATACAAAAACAAAACAGCCACCAGCCACATAGACGCCTGCCAAAGTGCCAAACCAATGCACACAGAAACAGCAGCCAGCAATAAAAAAAACAACACACACACATCATGAGGATTGAGGTAGTCCACGAAACCCAACAAATAAAAATAAAATAAATCAAGGGGAAATAGAGTTCACGAACAAAAATGACAACAGAGAGAAAGAGATGCGTGTACCTTACCTACTTGTTTTAATGAGAATGAGAAACGAATTTTTTTTTTCTAGATTTTGTATCTTTGTCACCTACCGCTGCTGGGCTTTTGTATCTTTCGTTGTTAAGGCTGTTGTATCTTTGCTTTGTCAGGTAAGACGATGTCAGGTAAGGCAATTTCTTAAGACATTTTTTTCTATGGGGCTGAGACATCTGTATATGATTATTTGTGCTATAAGGTGAGTTTGGAAATTAAGTTTTTATTAAAAGTGATCCTTAAAGTGACAAATTAAGTGCAAGTTGCTACATCACCCATAGGTGGGAATATCTGGCGGACCCAGGTAGCCAGCGGAGCGCTGGGCCGCCACGACCTTTTTTGTGTTGTTGCTGTTTTTTTCAAAGAACCTGGCGACGCCATTTTGTGAAGACGTTAATTTTTTGTTGTTGCTGTTTTTTTGTGCTCAACCTACCACGAGGTTTTCTACCTGTTTCAAAGAAACACTTCCGTTTGCTGAAGATCCATATATCCCTGAGTGGGACAGTTCTTTTGACAAGCAATTGATGAATACAACAGTTGAAATTCATGCCAATCCATCGTCATTATCAACGCCACTCAGAAATCTTCCACAAACTTCCAGACGGTAGTATAGTGAGTCCTGGACAAAAAAAAAACAAAGGAGAATCCAGTTATTAGCCTTTATATTATAAAACGTTGAAACAAGGAAAACAAGCAGTAAATGAGAGAATGAACCAAAAATTGAAGTTTTGAAAGAAACAAAAATTGTGTGTGTTTGTCATTTGTTCTCTGTTAAGTGTATTTTTTTGGCGTTGAAGTTAAATTACATTAAATTTTATCACATCATTTTCAATATAAATCTAAAATAGTACTTATATACACTATTTAGTAATTTACTTTTTTTCTTATAAGACTTTAAACATAATATAAACTATTAATTTGTTCATATACTTTTATATCAATTATCATCATTGTAAGTGAAGGGGGTTTTGTTCCCAGGGCCTGTCATTTCGTGGGATTTTTGGTGCCTGTCAATTTTGTGTTTGTTTGTTGACTATCCACCTCCATTGAGCTCATTGAGGGTAGGGAATTGTCTTTAGGTCCTGAAGGCCGTCCAGTGGGTGTCCTGAGGGGAACAGAAACAAATTTACCTTTTGTTTAATCTTTTCAGTTTCCTTGTTATTGGTTATTTTGTTAAGAAATTTCTAAAAATTCCTTTTCGAAACTTTTAAGTTCCACTTAAACTTTTTTATTGTTGTTTGCGATTTTTTTGATAACTTCAAAATTTCTTATTTATTAATTTATAATTTTGTTTTGTAAATGATAACTTTTTTTTTTGAATGATTGTTTCATTTAATAAAACTTCACGAAACGCCTTTTCATATGAATTTTGGAGTTTGATCTTTTTGGTTTCTTAAAAAGAAACCATGTCCTTTTGAAGACTTTTCAGGGGGTGCGGATAGTATAGCTAGGTAACTTTGGTGAAGATGGTGTGATCTGAATGCGATCATCCACCATCAATGGGGAAATCTAACAATGGCCGCAGATTTCTAGGTTGGGTGGGTTAAGGCCACGCTGCAACGTCACCAGCAGCGCCTTGGTGTGGTGATAGTCCGTCTGATGTCTTTTAAGTTTTTTTTTCTCTGGCCTGATTTGTGTTTTTGCTGCAGCTGATGTTAAGTTTCGCTAAAATAAATAAGTCTCTAATTAATGAAATTAACTCCGGTGCTGTCATGTGGAGATGCATTCCTTGCCAAGATATTCATTGCAAAAACGATCATAACCTCAACTCTTCCGCATGTGCTGAGAACTCGGGGGATGGCGCTTCTGAAAGCTTGGCCGATGCCCTCAAAAACATACAGGAAGAAGTCGACAAATTAAAAATCACCCAACTTGCATTCAACAGCTCGATTACATCTATACCATCTACACTTACGCAATTAAATAATCTAATGTCTGAAGTTGCTGACAGCAAGCGAAGAATTGTAAATTCTAAAAAAAAGTTGAATCCGCGAATGAAAGCAGCGACACCCGTTGTGGGGCCTTTCTACCTCCCGGGGGTTGGCACGTCAATGGTTGACCGAAATACGGTACCAGAGAGGTGACCAGCACCACCACGCAATTCGTCGACACCCTTTATGTGGACCGAGCCCAGTCTCAACCTCGCCACCCACGTAGACAAAACGTCCTATCACCATCGAACCTGCCTATTGAGCGCTCTATAGGGGGGTTGGCACAACAATACAGTGCCTCTTTCGACTCTACTACCGCCGAGGCGAAACCAGCTTCGGCCTGTAGAGCTAGTGCGTCAACGCTACGCTGCCCTTATACCACCCTTCAACACTTCTTTTCAATATATATATATATATAAAATTGTTAAAAACCACAAGTAAAAATTATTAATAAAAAAAGGAAATAAAAAAAAACAAGTAAAATAAATGAAAAATAAGTTTTTAAATGCCAACGCTCAAAATTTGAATTTCCGTAGAATTTGCAACCCTTTTCATCTTCGGTTTGTATGCGGTTAGCAGATTTGCTCGGGATTATTATTAAATTCCTTTCGGTATTTGTTGCTCCTCAAGATTTTCGGCGCTCGAAAGCTTTCGGAATATGGTTGCTGCATTAACTATCCAATGTTTGTTCTTCGGAGTTACGAGCGCGAAAAATGTCTTTTGGTTGGTTTGTGGATACGGTACTTGCAGGGTGACACTTCTTATATACTTAGACGGTGTCCACATTTAGTATGAAAAAGTGGATTTTTAATGACTTTTCAGTATTCATATCTCGCTCCCACTCCTTCATTGAAGTGAGATGTGAATACTGAAGTCATTAAAAATCCACTTTTTCATACCCAATGTGGACACCGTCTTAAAGCACAAATAATCATATACAGATGTCTCAGCCCCATAGAAAAAAATGTCTTAAGAAATTGCCTTACCTGACATCGTCTTACCTGACAAAGCAAAGATACAACAGCCTTAACAACGAAAGATACAAAAGCCCAGCAGCGGTAGGTGACAAAGATACAAAATCTAGAAAAAAAAAATCGTTTCTCATTCTCATTAAAACAAGTAGGTAAGGTACACGCATCTCTTTCTCTCTGTTGTCATTTTTGTTCGTGAACTCTATTTCCCCTTGATTTATTTTATTTTTATTTGTTGGGTTTCGTGGACTACCTCAATCCTCATGATGTGTGTGTGTTGTTTTTTTTTATTGCTGGCTGCTGTTTCTGTGTGCATTGGTTTGGCACTTTGGCAGGCGTCTATGTGGCTGGTGGTTGTTTTGTTTTTGTATTTCATTTTTTGTAGGAGTTTACGGGTTGTGATTTCGTAAAGATCTTTTTGTTTTGAATTGGAACTTTCTTTGGTAAGGAAAATGTGATTTATTGAATGATTTTTTTGTAGGGAAATTTTGATTCGCTTATAACTTTGGATCTATGGATCGGATCTTGATAGTTAATCCCTCTAAATAAAGGAAAAATAACAAACAATATTTAGGAAGGTATATTGCGTATTTATATGGATTTTTATACATACATATAAACAGTTATTATATATACAGTTAGAAAATGAACTAAGGGTGAGGTGGACACAAGGTAAATTGTATTTTTTGTGAGTAGATATGAAGGAATAGGTAGATGTAGATAGGTACTCAGATACATTGTAGGTATTTATCTACTTCATTTAAAATATAAAAGCTTATGAAAAATGTCAATACTTTGATAAGCTAGGTATTTAGGTAGATACTAAAAAAATGGGTGGTATCGACAAGCAAATTAATGCAACATGACAGTTAGCGGATATCCTTTTATTAAAATTAAGATATTTAAATAATAAGATAACTAAATAATTCAAAAAAGGTTTAAAAAAAACAGATTTATCTATGGTTTTAATACAATAAGTAATCAGTATCAAAACAGTAGAGAAAAACTTATTCAAATTTGAATCCGCATTTTAGATATATACATACATTACATATACATATATTATCATAAAACGGCGTTTACAGAAGGGGGTCACAGGGTTATGAACTCATGTCATGACACAACAAGCTGAGATCGTATTCCATTCGCTACGAAAAAAATCATTTTACTCGTAGATTGAAATCTATTTTTTTCGTAGGAGTTAATCAAAATATACACCCCGATTACAGAATCCGACGAATGAGCTGCGGAGGTAATCTGACTCAATTTTGACATTTGGCTCATAGTAAAATAGTGAAAATTGAGTCTGATTCCCTCCGCAATTCATTCGTCGGATTCTGTAATCGGGGTGATAAATTGATATCGATTGTAACGTTTATTTACAGTAAAATAAAATAAAGGCATGATAACCCTCAAAACCACCCCTAAATATTTTAATAATTACTATAAAGTTTTCTACTCGGTTTTCACAGTTGAAGCAGTAGTTCGCATTTTGAGAAAATATTTTGTATCCAAACCAATAAAAAAAAATGTGGAAGCAATGGATTTTCGTGTACCTTTAGGCTAAGAGCAGAAACAATGAGCAGTGTTTTTTTTTAATAAACGAACAAAAAATCTTTATTAAGAAATGTCATTGTGATCGATAGATCACAGCTCACAAAATGCTCTGATTGGGCTTGATTTTGTTAAAATTTAATTTTAAAATTAAGTCGTTAGAAATGTGTTAAAATAATTATTCCAAAGATTTTTGGTTTCTCCAGCTTGTGGCCCTATCTTTTAGACCGAGAGCCTACAGCAGATTCTGGGTATGAGTGATAGCAAAAAGAGAAGTATAGGCGTCAAAAGCTTCATTAAGGGCAATTCAAAAAATCAAAGTCTTGCAGTCCGCAACTGGGGCTTTTGCGATTAACAGTGCATTGAAAAAAAATATGAATGCAACTTCAATGGTAATCGTGTTAGCCGAAATTGGTTTGCACCTCTCCCTAGATAAGCTCCTCTGGTCATATATCACGGAATCTGAGACCATTTGAGTGTATAGTTCGCTCTACCGGACCGTTTAAAAAATTCAAAATTCTAAGTGAAAAAAGGTTTTTTTAAACAGTCTGGCAGGGTGAATTAAACAATCAAATAATCTCAGATTTCGTGATATGGGATCCGCGGAGGGAGGGAGGGAGGGAGGGGTGAAATCCAAGTTCCGCTTACACGATTACCTTCGAAGTTGCATTCATATTTTTTTTTTCAATGCACTGTTAATCGCAAAGGCCCCAGTTGCGGACTGCAAGACTTTGATTTTTTGAATAGCCCTTAATGAAGCTTTCGACGCCTTTACTTCTTTTTTTGCTATCACTCACACCCAAAATCTGCTGTGGGCTCTTAGTCTATTTATATTGTTCAGCTTTTAAGTAAAAAAAAAACATTTTTTTTGTTTAATAAATTGTTACACCATTTTCTGAATCTTAAAATTTTGTACGTAGCACTGAACAAAAATTGAATAAAAATATGTGAGCTCCATTTTTTGCTTATAATTGGTGTTAGCTCTTTAAATACACAAAACATGAACAAATGTGGCATTATTTACAAATTCATTAAACTTATTCTTCTTGTCAGGACTGCATTTGTATTTTATTTTGTCGATAAAATTAAAAATACGGATTTTATTTGTGAAAAACAAGTTCACTCCTTAATTGAAGATAGCGGCAACCCTGAAAGGAGTTGATGGTCCAAAGCCCGGATTTGAGCTAGTCCTTCAACGAACTCAAAAATAAAAAATGTCTTTCCCGTCTTCATATTGAAAAAACCCCACTCACACTTTTGAAACACTTATAATTATAATGATGTGCGGATACCTTTCCGGCAATACAGTTGGTAAGCGATTGCTTATAAAAAGAAAATGTTAAGAACAAAACTGTACGATATAGTGATTACTAGAACTTTTGAAAGAAATTTTCGATTAATACTGAAAGAAAAAAAAATTGACTAAAAAAGTGTGAACTCCATTTTTATTGCCTAGGCATAATTGGTTATAACTCGTTAAATGCAAAAAATTTGAAAAAATAGATACCATGTATTGAAATTTGTAGAATTGCATTTGTTAGGAATGCATATCTATTTTTTCGATAAATTTAAAACTACGGATATTATTCGTAAAGACGAATTCACTCCTTAAATCAATATAGCGGCAACCCTACAAGGCGTTGATGGTCGAAGATCTTGACTTAAGCTTTCTGTATGGTACTTAAACGAAGTCAAGAAAAAAATTCCTTTCCCAATCTTTTGTTACAAAAAAGTCTAAATTGACTGGACTATATTTTTACATATTTTTTTAATAAACATAATGTATGAACAAAAATGTTCACTTCAGAAAATATTTTTAAGAACCACTCACCAGTGTTCTAAGTGTTCCTTTGTTACAATTTGCTTGGGGCTAAACCAACGTCCAAAAAGTTAGCTTGCCAACATAGGCATAAATAATTAAAAACTTTTTTAGAATTTTATGCGCTTCTTGTGCTATTTTTGTGTTGCTTTCACGATTTTTGTGCCGTAATATATTTTTGTATGTGCAAAGTTGTGCTACCTTAAATTTGAGCTAGCACAACTTTGTCAATTATTAACCGATTTTAATAAGAGCGGTGTCATAGCTTTGTGCTCTTTGTGTGTTGTGTTACATATACGATTTCGAAAAAAAATTGGTTTAAAAGTTTAAATGTTTATTTTTTGTATGCAATGTTGTACCACCTTAAGTTGAAACTAGCAGTACTTTGTCAACTATTAACCGATTGCAAAGAGACTGGTTTCATAATTCTGTGCTCTTTGTTTGTTATTTATGTATGTTAAAGAAAATTAATTGTAATGTTTAGTTGTTTTTTAAATGCAATATTGTGCCACCTTATATTTAATTTAGCACAACTTTGTCAATTATGAACCTATTCTAATAAAAGTCGTTTCAAAAACGTGTGCTCTTTTTGTTTGTGTTATTATCCAATGTTAGACTTTTGTGTTATTGAGTAACGAAATCAGTGACAGTACGCCCGTAAGACGTTTTAGAAAGTATCGAATCTACCCGGTGGTGCCGTGAAATAAGGCCAAAATTCAATATTTGGCCCTATTTCACTTTGATTAGTGTCATTAATTACTAATTTATTTCGCTTAATTCAAGCTTATATAGTAATAACAATAATAATAATATAACTTAAACCATATAATAACAACTTATTCTAACTAAAAACTAAAGAGAAGGGGGTTAGGGATAATTAGAGTAAAGGTTTTTTCTAAGGGAGGATACACTTGGGTTAAAATCAAGGAGATGCTGTGCACTATTGGCTAATCGTAACATTCTTGAAATTGGGTTAAAATGGGCATAGTTGGTTCGGTGAGTAGGAAGGCGAAGGAAGGGAACAGATCTAAGGCTACGTGGATTGGTGTTAAAGAAAATTAATTCAAGAAGTTGCGGAGAATCGATGGCCCCTGTAATGACTTGGTGAACGAAGAGTATGTCTGCAACAGCGCGACGTTTAGCAAGGGTGTTTAAGTCAATCAGTTGTAACCGATGTTCGTAAGGGGGAAGGAAAAGAGGATCAGACCATGGAAGATTTCGTAAGGCGAAGCGGAGAAACCTACGTTGAACAGCTTCAATTCTAGATGAGTGGGTGGTTTGATAAGGAGACCAAACTTGACTTGCATACTCAAGAATAGGTCTAACAAATGTGATGAAGAGAGATTTTGTTACGTATGGGTTTGAAAATTCTTTAGACCAGCGCTTTATAAAACCAAGGGAACAGTTTGCTTTAGCAATAATATTATCTATGTGAGAACGGAAATTAAGCTCTTTATCACATAAAATGCCGAGATCGCGAATGGAGGAAACTGTGGGAACCGGGACGTTGCAAAAATGATAAGTACGAGATGGTAGGGACAGGCGTTTACGAGAAAAAGTCATGTGTTGACATTTAGTGACGTTGAGTTCAAGAAAGTTTTTGTTGCACCATGTAAGAAAAGAATTTAAGTCATTTTGAAGCAGGGAAGAATCAATTGGACTAGATATTACTTTCATAATTTTCATGTCGTCGGCATAGATAGAGAGGTTAGAGAAAGAAATAATGCTTTCAACATCATTGATGGAAAGGACAAATAAAAGTGGCCCGAGATGACTACCCTGAGGAACTCCTGAGGAAGCATAGATGGGATCGGACACGGAACATCTTAAAACAACACTATATTTGCGATTTTCCAAGTAAGACCTCACCCATTGGATGAACAACGGAGGAAACCCAAAGGCTCCTAGCTTAATATAGATAATTTGGTGAGAGATCTTATCGAAAGCTGTGCTGAAGTCAGTAGTGATCACATCAACATCGTAGCCTTTTTCCAGAGCACAAAGTGCCATGGAAACAAATTGAGTGAGGTTCGTCGTAGTGGACCTGCCCTTAATAAAACCATGTTGTAGTGGGGAGACTAATGACTTACAATGAAAACAAAGAGCGTCATAGACAATGCTTTCGAAGAGCTTGGGTATGGAAGAAAGTTTAGCTATCGGACGATAGTTAGAGATTTCGTTCTTATTTCCCTTTTTGTGAATTGGAAAAATAAATGAGTTTTTCCATAAAGTGGGGAAAACTGCTTGCGAAAGAGAGAGTTTAAACAGAATTGTGAGAGGTTCGCACAACACGTTAGCACATTTTTTGAGAAAAATGGCTGGAGTGCCATCAGGACCAGGAGAAAAGTCATCCTTAAGTAGTTTTATTTTTTCACTGACTGACGAAGGAGAAATATCGAGAGAGACTAGTGAAGTTTGCGAACTGCTTGACAAGTACTCAAAATATTCTAGATCAGGATTATTAACATCACCGCTATAAGACTGACTGAAAAAATTAGCAAAGAGGTTGACAATTATCTCGGGATCAGCAGATGAGGTGTTGTTAAAATTGAAGGTAGACGGAAGACCGTCAGATTTTCTTTTTGCGTTAATGAATTGATAGAACCGCTTCGGTTCAGAGATGAGACACGCCTGCATTTTGTCAAGATATGCATGGTATAGAGAATCGCAGAGGAGGGAGAAATTGGAAAGAGCTTGCTCGTAATTTAAATAATCTGAATATGTTCGGGATTTTAAATAAGTTTTCCATAACTTATTCCTTGTATTTCGAACAGTTTGCAACTCCTTAGTATACCAGGGGGGTGATGACAAACTATTCTTTTGAGGCACGTAAGGGACACAAAGGAGCAAACATTCAAAGATTGTAGTATAGAAGAATGAAAGGGCGATGTCAATAGGGGTTTTATAGTTCAAAAAAAGGCTGAAATCAATATTGTTTAAAAGGATCCCGAGTTGGTTAAAGTTGGCTTTCCGGAAATTAAAATGAAATGAGACTTCTGCTTCAATGACGGATATACCTTGATCGACAGTGAAAAGAAGAGATAGAGGAGGGTGATATAGATCGAGGGTGGAAAGAAGGTGGAAACTTTTGGTGACAATTGAGTTGCAAGGGTCAGAAGAAAAAATGAGGTCAAGCTGCCTCTCCAAGTTGTTAGAGATCCCACTTATTTGAAATAGGCCATTTTCAAATAAGCGATCCGTGAAAAGAGATTCCTTTTCTGAAATAGTATTGCAGGGAACAAAGTGCAATTCATCCTCTGATGGAATCCAAACAAGATCGGGTAAATTGAAATCGCCGACTATGATGAAGTCATCACTGGATTCCGCAGCCTCAAAAAGCGAATCAAAAGAGTCTACCATTAGTTTATATGCGAGGATGGGTAGTGCAGGGCGAATATAAGAGCAGATAATGTAGAAACACCGATTATAGACAGAGACCTTGATACACACGAATTCGAAGAGTGGCGAATTAGAGATTTCGACAAGGGTTGCATTCAGTCGGTTGTGAACAGCCAAGAGAACTCCACGCCCACAGGGACCATCATCTATGATTTGACCATCGGCTCGGAAGACGAAAAAGTCAGATGTGAATAGCTCACTGTCGAGAATACTGGGACAAAGGTTCGTTTCTGTTAGGGCAAAAATATCGAATGGCAGTTTTTGGGAGTTGAGAAACGTAGTAGAGGTTTTGGTGCGGAGCCCTCTAACGTTTTGGTAATAAAGAGATAGCGTAGTTGGGGCAGCGTCAGTAGATAAAGTATTTAGAATAGGTTTACTATTGAAGATGAGGCTTATTACTGAATCTAGTGAAGGGAGAAAGTTTTGAATTAACATGAGATGCGTAAGTAGCAAGGTCTTTCGATACTGTAGAACGAGAGATGTTAAAACTTCATGAAAACGGATATATATATTGATAAGAGAGCTGTGGTCGGTTGGGAGACCTTCTTTTTGTATCGATACCAAGAGGTTAGTTTTGGTCTTACCGTCAATACAAACAGAGTCCGGTTTATCGTGTAAGAAAGCAAGGTAAAGACGTACATTATCATATAGTTTACTGTCACGAAGCCTTGCCATTATATACCGGCCATCAATATCATCAATTGTTGGCTTTGGATTAGCAAATTTAGAAGTTAATTTAACAGAAGGCGGAAACATTGGGTCGAAAATTGGAGGAGGAAACATAGGTGTAGGCGAAACGAGAGAATCGTTTGGACAGTTAGAAAGGTTTGGAGCAGTAGAAGTAGGGCTTTGAGTGGTGGACTGAGAGGTAGGATTTAAGGTGTGAGAATGGATAAAATTTCTATAATTTACGTTAGAAGTAGTGCTCTTATTTGATACAGTGTTATAAGATGGGTAGGATTTAGCGTCAGTATTAAATGATACGCGTTTGCGTTCGGGAAACTTGGGATCATTTGGGATAATAGGCGTTTTAAAATTGGGATTGTTTATGGAGTTATAACTGGGTGGGTTGGTCTTAGAACTAGTATTATAAAAGTTTACATTTTTTTGTTTAGACATAGAAGTTTTTTTTGAAATTTTATTGACCCAATTAGAGATTTTAATTTTCCCAAGTAAGCAAATAGGATGGGCGGTAGAGACGAGTAACCATTGATATCTAGATGGAATCAAAACTTTGAAACTTGATGAAGTGAGCTTTTGACATTCTCCAAGGTTGAATTTGAAATTATTCAAAAAAAGCTTGCGAATCCAAGAGTCATTTGCATAAATTGGAGTTCCTTTAACGAAGAAAGGCGTGAATTCAGAAGCCGTTTTAAGTTTATTGATTCTGACATTCCATTCGCTTTCAGTCCAAGTTGTGCCAAAACGATGGATAACAGGTTCAGACGGAGCAACATAGACTGTGTTATCTGATATTGTTGATATGGTTGGTGAAGGTGATGGAACAGGTAAAGTAATGGAGAGAGATGCACTTTGAGTGGATTCAATCATTTCAGTGAGAATGGATGTATCGTAGTTGTAATTAGGTACGCTTGGTTGGACATTCAAAGGTAATTCGTCGATTTTGCAGGAAGTGATTTTGATTTCCTCAATTACATCTTTAAAAGAGGTGCGCGTTTCAGTAAGCTCATTGCTGATGTCGGTAATCCTAGAAGCAAGGCCGTGAAGGATCGATGTAAGTTGAGATGATGCTGAAGACATTGAACTCGAGGTATCTTGTAGAAAGAGATCGAGGTCGGTACGAATGATTTGCATTTGATTAGTTAAATTATCGAGAGGATGGGAGCTAAGAACAGATTCAATTGTAGAGCGTATTTCGCGGTTAATATTTTCAAACTTGCAATAAGTGTGTTCTAACCGCGGATTTAAAAGCTGCACAATAGATGAAAGTTTCTTGTCGATAGAAGATTGGTTAGAGAAACATCGATTGCTAAGGGTCTCGATGGAACTGTTTAGAAATTCTATACTCTTTGAAAACTCATCGAAATGTTCAAATTGTGAGAGTACATTTTTGTGGAAACGATTATTGTCAGTTAAAATGGAGTTCGTGGAATCACTAAGGCATTTGACGGCTAGTAGAATGTGAGATAGGGAGATGTTTTTACACTCATCACAAAGGTATACAAAATAGTTCAAGTATTCTTTTATATATCCGCAAGATCTTTTACTTAGTCCGATGCATACTGGATGAAATGATTTCCCTCAGAGACCACGACACGGCACTCGTTCGGTATATTTACTATCGAGAACACAACTCAGGGAATCACATGGGTTATTTTCCATTGTTTGTAACTTTAGAGATTACGTTTTTTTTAAAGTTTTTAAAGTTTAAAGTTTGTAAGTTTATCTCGTATTTAATCTTTTTTTTTTTTTGGTTTTATAAGATCAATATTTTTTGTTGCAAGTGTTCATTAACGCGAAACAATAGTTGAGGCACACACCGGAAATGCAAATGGTTTGGTTATTAGCTTTAAGGTATCCAGTACAAAAACCAAAATTGTAGGTAATGTTGTGTAAATGTTGACTTTGGAGATGACAGAAGCCGGTACGGTAGATTTTAATATGTAAATAAAAACACCCAAACGAAATTAATGGGGTAATACCATAAGGTAGAACTGCTTGGCAGAACACAACTAAAAAAGTACTCACCCAGAAGGCAAGACTGAGAGCAAGAATAATTTTTGTTCGCTATCGCTGTCGAAGTACGCTGTTTACTTTTCAGTTGGGAGATGAAAGTCCACGCTCACGATCGTTGGCAGCTGGTGTTGGTGTATGTGTATGTAATTAAAAAGCAAAATCCAAAGAGAGAGGTGTAGTACCCAAATATGAATTGCTTGGCAGAACTATACTAAAGAGAACTCACCCATAAGGTAAGTCTGAAAGCAAAAATAGATTGGCTTAAAGATGAGGTTGATATTTGCTATTCAGACGACACCGGTAGCGTAGGCGACGATGATGTTGATTTATATATCTGGCAGTAGGTATCGAATAGGCACACTCGTTGGTCGTTGAGTAGGTTGCAGTATATGTAAATGATAGGCAAAAGTTGGGATACAATGTAGATCCAATTATGCTTCATAGGCAGATCATATACTAAAAATGTTTCACTCACCCGGAGAAAAGGAAACAGAGAATAAATTAACGGGGGCGAAATATATTTGAGAGAGGTTGAAGTTTTCTCTTGTTCACAATGCGAGAGTAAAAAATTATGTATGTATGTATAACTATACGATATTAAAACGTTTGCTTTAAATTATTATCTGATTTCAAGAATCATTAATTAAAGAAAATTCACTTTTAGAAGCACTTCACCACTTTTGAATTAATGTTTTAAAGAAAAAGAAGGTAATAAACTGTTTGGCGAGTAAAATTCACACCGATTTGAACAAAAAGGCTGGAGTAGAGCTTGTATAAAATGAATACAAATGCGGAGGTAAAATAAAAACGTCTGTAGTCAACGACAGCTTCACTATAAAGTATATAATGCCAAACCAATTTGTGAAATAAGACCAAATGTGACCTTTTTTCACTTTACGAAAGCAACTGTACATTATTTAATAGAGAAACTGGTTTAACCGTGTATAGTAATGTTAAAGAGCCTTTAAATCTAAAGTTAATTCAATGCTATTAGGTGATTCAAAATGGAAATTTTTGAATATAGGAAATTGTGAGTGTCACAACCCTCTGCAAAACTTTAAGATTCTCCGCTATAAAATGCCTTCATATAGAATTGTATTGCATCAATCTTTATTAATCTCCAGTTTTGTATAGGTAAACGAAAGTTACATATTCAATACTTTCTAAAATTTGCTTAAGGTTAAAATTTTAAAAATACTGGAAACCAAATTTTGCCCAAGGGAAGATCAATTTGGGGCTTGAAAATTAAAAATTCGCGCGAATTACGCCTTTCACGAATTTAAGGACATAATCTTAGGACCTAATTTTAATAGTATCTAGATCATTTAAATTCATGAAAGTTTTTCAAAGTTTATTTTCACGCTTGTGACGAAAAGGCACGGAAGTTGATATTAAAATCAAAAATAAATAGTTTTGTTCAAAAATTATTGTTAAGGCTACGTTTTCATGTTGAATAACGAAAGTCTCATTAGGCAAAATTTATCAGTACCGACCATAGAGCAGAATTCCTGTCCAAAATAAAAAAAAAACAGTTCGCTCAAGCACAAATTTTAAAGCACAACAAGGCCAAATGGTGCAGGGAATTAACTTCACGGGAACTACCTTCACATGGGAATTAACTTCACCACTAGTGGGAATTAATTTCACTTTTTTGAAGTGAAATTACTTCCCACTGAAAGTGAGTAATAATTTCACTTTTTTGTGGGAAATAATTTCACTTTAATGTGCGTTTCTTTAAATCCAGATTCTTTAAATGCCAAAGAAACTTTGCATACACCCAGCCTCGCACCTACCCCAAATCCTATAATGGGCCCAAGCAGGGGGTTGCAGGGGGGCAGCATGCCCCCCCATACATACCACACTCTTTATTCGCCGTAATGCTTCCTGCTAGCACTGTATTTATGCACTGTATTTATGCTAACAGCAAGCATTACGGCGAATAAACAGTGAGGTACATACTGTAATCTCTTTAGTTAACCTTTAAATGAACTTTAATCGAAAATAACTTAAAAAGGGAAAAAATTCCTGACTTTAATAAGCGTAGCTACTAAAGTTATTGGCCGCCGTTATTTCTTAATGATTATTGATTTTGTTTCCATACTCTATACATTTTTCTAGCGAATTGTTCCTTCCGCCTCAACCGTTGAATAGAACCACCCTCCTAATAGATTTTCTTCTAACTACAGAGTCTTTTTTTTGTCGTACCTACATATCTTAAGTGAATCATCCTATATTAAACAGTACAAACAAAGGTGTAAAATTTAACGCTAACAGCATCTGCGGTGTAAAATCAATTAGGTACCCACCTAACGTAGGCATGTAGTTCTTTTTAATGATACATGAACAAATACATACATATATGTATTCTATTTTTTCCTTTTTCTAATCAACCAATTCAGCTTCAAAATGTTTAAAGTTATTATAATCGCAAGAAATTAACTTTTAGCACAAATAATTATATGATTATTTGTGCTTCTATAATAAAGATGCTGCGAAAAAATTACATGCATACATACATACCTACAGCCATTATCAAAAAATTTTCAGCTCGAAAAAAATACGAAAACAACAAAAATTACATGCTCAGCAACCAAAAAAACATCACATATTTTTTCCACTATCAGAAATATCTCCGCCACAAAACAAAATCTTTCTCTACCTACCCACAAGGCCACAAATTATATCCTATACATGGATATCTACAATTACATCACATAATTTTTTTTCCACCATCAGAAATATATCCACCACAAAAAAAAATCTTTCTCTACCTTACCTACCCTCAAGGCCACATATTATATCCTATAAATGCATAAAATTACTATGGAGAAATGAGTTCATATTTTTTGTTCATCGTTGCAAGCCTCAGACAAAAAAACGTAGATACCTACTCAACAACCGGCAAAGCAAAGTAAAACAAAAAAATAGCACTGCCTTGATCGTTGCTTAAGGGGCAAAGCTAGCATTGCAGAAACAAAAATGAAATCGACAGAGAAGAAGAGATAGACATAGATATTTTCCAACAGAGTCAAAGATACAAAATTCTGGGGAAGGTGCTTTAATTTTTGTAGTAAAACTAGCTTTTTAAAAGCTTTGAAAAATATAGCTTTTTCAATTTCATAGGTCATTTTGCTCCATAGGCGTGAGACATCTGGATATGATTATTTGTGCTTAAAGGTCATCGAAAATATAAATGGGATAAATAAAGGTACTTATCGATGGGGTCCTTTCTGCAGATACTTCGCTGCTTATAATTGCTTCTGGATCGTTATGAAATTTGGTATTCCCCACGAGTTTGTTTAAGTTGTTTTAATGGCTTCTAAGGTCGTGGATACTGCCACTAAAATATGGCGGCATCGACTTTTACCTCTATCGATGACCGCCTTTTCCGCCGAACCCTAAACCGTTAAGGTTTTATTAATTTGAAAACTAACACTATTTTTCTTTTCTTTAACAATCACTCACCTGGTTGTGATATTATAAATTTATTAATATATCCCACGACGTTAAATAATAATTAATGAAATAATCACCCGCAGCCATTGACGTATTATATATGGACTGCTAGGAGCCAACTTCACCACTGTTCCAGCTTAAGCTAAACGACAGTAGCCCTCGATTTCCGCCTGGCGGAAAATACGAATATGATTTCTGACATTTATGCTGAGGGGTTTTTTGAGGGATTTTTTTTCCAGCTGATTTTGTCACTTCTAGTCTGAATATTCAAGCAGAAGATTTGTTAGAAAAATTAACTAAATTGAAGTGTGAAAAAAGTGGAAACTTAAGTTTAGAAAACGATACAAAATATTTTAATAAAACATAAAAACAATTATTTATTATGAAGTGTTCAATTGAAGGCTGCAATTCAAACCGATTACTTCGGCCTCCATCTCTTCATAGGCAAGCTGTGTGTGATCTGTGATGTTTCGTTTTAAAAGTGTATAAATTACACCGTGCTTCAAATAATTATATTAATAAAATTTCAGTGTCCGAAAATTAGTAATACCTAAATATAAATTATTTAATCTGAAAAAATTATAAGCCATAGATATCTACAAACCGTTTGGGCTTTGTTTCTTCTCCGTTAATTTAAAGACAACGGACAAAATCATATACCGTCGTGACGGTAGTTTAGTTCACGGATTCAAGTAACCGCTTCGCTTAATATTTTACAGGAACACGAACACTAGAATAGAACAATATAATACCTTCGCGTTAGGAACATTTTAACTAAGCAAGCACTTCATTTATATCTATTGATATTTCGACTATTTTTTTCAAGTACAGGTGGTACATAAAGCTAGCTTCCTCAAAATGTTAGCATTATTGACCATATAAAGTTACTTAGATTTGTATAATTGAACGAAGCTGGGGGGCTAGCTAGTAATCATATAGTTTCCAATATCAAAGATTAAAATCTAACAAAAAACTCAAATAAAAAATATACTACCTACATAATGGCCCTACTTTATTCTTCTTTCGAGCCTGTTCGAAAGTTGTTTTTTTTTTCAATCCTAATTATAAGTGATAGCATGTATGAAAGTAGGATAAAATGATAGTGCTTCCAACTTTTTGCTCCAGAATCTCCAATTAGCGCTGTTCTATTTCTTTTTACAAGCGCTTGATATAGAATAAGAGAGTTACGATCTTGTGAACTTGAACGTTTTTATTGTAGAATCGAGTTACAAAGATTGGTATATTGATTGAATTTACCAAACCAAATAAAGAAATATGTGCATATGTACTGTACACATGTAAGCATCAGATCTATCGTTTTTGAATATATTATATAGGGTCATATTTACTACCGTTTATGCATATGGCCCATAAACGATAGTAAATGCTTTTACAGGTAAATTAAGTATTTCTAATTGTAATACGCATAAAACCAAAGTAGGTAAATACTATACAACAAGTATTATTATACTGGAGGTAAAAGTATTTACTAGTATCGGATGAATTTAGTAGGTAAATACTTTTAATTGTATGCATAAAAACTAATTCCTATATTTCTAGTATTTACTGCAAATTTTTCAAGTTTGTAAAAATCAACTTTGACAATTGATAGTAATGCTTTTGTATTATAAATGCAAACATTCACTGTCGTGAGTCTAGTTCTAAAGTAATCGGATCACTTTATTTATTCTAAATGGCCACATTTTTGTGTATAAGCTCAGAAAAAGTTTATAAGCAAAGACCGCCTGGGTGAAATCATTTTAAAATACTGTAATATTTTCTCAGGTTCGTTAATAAAACTTATTTACTTTATTTAAAACGTCCACTTATTTATTTCGCAAAATAGAATACTTTACTTTTCTTACTACAAACAAAACGATTTATTATTCACCACTGAATTAATTCACAAACTTTACTTTTCACTTTTATTACAACCAACTTTATTCATTCACGATTAAAAACAAACTGTCGCTGCCGTTCAATCATGTGCCTTTTATACTTGTTTTCCAAACTCTGGAAATAAGGAGAACGTTCTGGTCTCTGCTTCCAGAGCTTTCCGTAGGGGAAATTTCAAAGATTCTCGAGTTTAACTCCAGATGAGTCCTGAAACCAAAGGGCGCTTCACTTCCTAAACCTTCCCAATCCTTATCCATCCTTGTCCCTCGTCGGCACGGCGAATAGCTGTCCAACGTTATCCCCCTCGGAGGCACGGCGAAAAAGCTGTTCATCGAGGTTTCCTCCATGTCGGTACGGCGTATCGCTGTTCGACGTGTTTTCCTAAACACATTAATCCTTTCCTTGACAGTACGGCGAATGGCTGTCTGCCACTCTTTCTTATCATATTCCCTTCCTCACCCACTCCAACTTTCCTATTGGGCTGGATCTAAGGTGTTATACGACCCGTGCCGATGATCAGCCTGGCTGGGGGCCCAATTAAAAATACTAGCTCAGTCGTTAACGGAGTATCCGATTTTTGGCACTTTTCGGATCAGCTTGCCTTCTCTGCATACACGAATCCCTGTGTAGAGTGACCAGTGACCACCCTTTATTCGATACTCGTGGGTCCAAAATTTAATGTCAAACAAAAACAAAACAAACAAACAAAAAACCATAGAAGAAGAAAAAGAATTTAAGACCGGTTCCTCTTCTAAACCGGGCAGCAGTACGGTGACAAAGCTGTTTGCTGTTACTCCTGGGGCTGGTGTCGGTGGGGAGGCTGTGGCATGTCATGGCCCCTCATCTGATTCTAATCTCAGTGAGAGTAGTGATGTGGTAGTAATACCTAATTTTAGTAGTGGGATGGGGGTTGTGAATAACGATCCCACCACTACCAGAGATAATACAGCTCTCCCGAGTACGTCTCGAGGGGGGGCCCGGCTTAGTGGTGCCAGGGTTGTGAAAAACGGTCCTACTACCGCTGGGTTGGGTTCTCTCCCGAGACCATCGCGCGAGAGCCGTCGAAATAGACCGTCGAAGGGTGGCTATAGGGTCAGGCGGTCAGCTGCTAGGCTCCTCAAGACCCTCGGTAATAAACCGGTGGTCGAAGGGATGCCGGAGCAGGACCCCAGGATCAAATGGGCCCAGAGCATTCTAGCGAATGCGCAGACCAGCGACGACTCCACGTCGAAGCGTAATAGGTCTCTGGATGAAACCGTTCCGGTGCCCAAGCGTCCCAAAGTCCATAACGCCAGCACTCTCCATTCCGGAGGATCCAGATCCTATAGCGACGCTCTCAAAAACAAGAACAAGATCGTGGTTGCGGTTATCGACAGGAGCGATATTGATGGTACGATTTCACCTGATCAATGGCAGGTGGTCAGAATGAAGCTCTCGGCAGGCTTCTTGAGTCTCATGAGGGATAATCCGGGACCACCTCCTCTCACAGGCGATGGCGGTTGGCATCAAGGGCATGTCAAACTCATCGTCTGTGAGGATCAGAGATCGTGCGATCTGTATAAGCTTGCTGTCAGTAGGTTGGGCGAGGTCTGGCCAGGTGCGAAGCTCGAAGTTGTTGCTAGGGAAGACATCCCGTGCAGACCTAGAGCCCGCATCTGGATACCAGCCGAGCCCTCTTGCATGGAGGAAATACTCCAGATAGTCAAGTTGAGCAACCCCTCATTACCGACTCATGACTGGAAAGTCGCAAAGCTTGAGGAGGTAAGGGGTCTTTATAGAAGCGCGATTATCGTGATCAATAAGGATTCCCTTGCCCCCTTAGCGCAGACCAAAGGCATGATTCGGTATGGGTTCGATTTGATCTCTCTGAAGGTGTATAAAAAAGACGAGGTTGACGCGGAACGCGTCCCTCTGTTAAACACTGAAGCTGTGTCCGTGGTAGAGGACCCTGGTGCATCCATCACCTTTCCATCGATTGGTGATGAGGAATCCAGGTCATCCTCGATCACGGTACAGTCTTCTACTAATGTCGATAGTCTAACCGATATGGAGACTGAAGACTTCATCAACCTTGTTCCCTTGGGTGAGGATGAGCTTTTGGGCTCATCTTCGGAGGAACTCAATGAAACCGTGGTGGAGGTTGATCTGCCTAATTGTAGCCAAAATGCTGCAGTTAGTCCAGATTAATCTCCAACACTCCATTAAGGCTTCGGCCTCCCTTCTTCTCCGTTTATCCAGGAATGGAGAGGATATTGTCCTGATCCAAGAACCGTGGATTGTTAAATCCATTGTTAGTGGACTCAGGACTCCTGGATACTACGTACTGTATGCGTCTGATAAAGGTGACCCTAGATCTTGTAAACTAGTTAAGCGTAGCACTAATGTATATTTACTCCCTGATTTCAGCGACAGAGATATCACCGCCGCAAGGCTCGAAACGGCCAATGAGACGTACTGGCTAGTGTCGGCGTATCTGGGCCATGACCACCACGGCCCTCTCCCCGGTCATACACTGGAGAGACTGATTGCGCATGCAGAACGGCAGAAGATTTGCCTCATCATTGGGAGTGATGCAAACTCCCATCATACAGTATGGGGAAGTACTGATATCAATGATAGAGGTGAGTCTCTTTTTGATTTTATCTTAAGTACTAACCTTATAGTAAGTAATGTGGGTAATGAACCTACCTTCATCACTAAAAACCGACAGGAAGTATTAGATATTACTCTTGTCTCAGATACCATTCATCATAAGATCTTGAATTGGAAAGTGTCGGATGAACACTCGTTCTCCGATCACAGATACATTCAATTCAGTCTCATCGATGAACCTCCTTGCCGCGTTGAATTTCGAAACCCTCGGAAAACCGACTGGCTCAAATATAGGATTACACTCCAGGGGCTTTTAAAACCAGATCTCTTAAATCCTCCTTCTAATAATAATGAACTTGACTGCAAGGTCAATGATCTCATATTAGCCCTCAACAAATCCATGGCTACATCCTGCCCACTTACTCTAGTTAGGGGGAAAAAGAAACCACATTGGTGGGATTCTGGGCTTGAACCGCTCAGGAAAGACTGTCGCAAGTGTTTCAATCGAGCTAAAAGCACTCGTGAAGTGTCAGATTGGGAATCTTATAAAATAACCCTCAAATTGTATAAGAAAGCATTGAGAAAGTCAAAGAGATCCTCTGGGAGACATTTCTGTGGAAAAATAGAAGAAACTTCAGAGGCATCTAGACTAAGAAAAATTCTCTCTACTAATCCAGTAATGCCAAGCTGCTTAAAAAATGCTGATGGCTCATGGACAAATTCCTGCGAAGAATCGCTTAACTTGCTATTGGATACTCACTTCCCTGGTAGCTCCCAAAACATCAATAGCTTCGACCGTAATAGGTCTGATATGAATCCAAGCTATCCACAAGGTCTGATTACAAGGGAAAAACTGCAATGGGCGCTCAACAGCTTTCAGCCTTACAAGTCTGCGGGACCAGATGGCATAATACCAGCCGAACTCCAGATGAATAAAGATTTAATTCTGCCAGTTCTGGAGTCTATCTATACTAGCTGCTTAGCACTCGTATACATCCCCTTGTCTTGGAGAGAGGTTAGGGTTGTGTTCATACCCAAAGCTGGAAAGTGCTCCCAAGTAAACCCAAAGGATCTCAGACCTATTAGTCTATCATCATTCCTTCTAAGAACATTTGAACGATTGATTGATATCCACATACGATCATGCATTGACACGCGACTTTTGTCTACGAGTCAACATGCTTACTGCAAAGGGAAATCTGTAGAAACGGCCTTACATAGTTTCGTAAGAACCATTGAATATTCCCTCCATCATAAAGAGTTCACCATGGTTGCTTTCTTAGATATAGAAGGCGCTTTTAACAATGTCGACGCATCTGCAATCGCATCTGCGCTGACATCTCTGAAGGTAGATGGTTCGCTTGGAGAATTGATTAACCAAATGCTGACGAGCAGGGTTATCAACTCAAAACTAGGTAGCTATTCTGCTAGAAGGTCTGTTAGTAGAGGTACGCCTCAAGGCGGTGTCCTTTCTCCCCTTCTTTGGAACTTGGTGGTAAATGAGCTGCTAATATGCCTGGAAGAGGAGGGTTACAGAGTGATTGCCTATGCGGATGATGTTGCTATTGCCGTATCAGGAAAGCATCCTACCACCTTAAAAGAACTCTTACAAAACGCTTTAAATAGGCTAATCAATTGGGCAGACCGGTGTGGTCTGGGCGTCAACCCTCATAAAACAGAACTTGTTCTATTCTCAAGGAAATATAAAATCCCTCATGTAGATCCTCCCTCTATTAAAGGTGTTCCATTAACATTTACTGATCAGGCAACATATTTGGGTCTTATTTTAGACAAAAAGTTAAGTTGGAAACCTAATATACAAGAAAGAGTCAAGAAGGCCACAGTGGCACTCTTCTCATGCAAAAAAGCCGTTGGGAACAAATGGGGCCTTCAACCTCGTATTACTCATTGGCTATACACATCGGTGATTAGACCGATTCTCACATATGGTGTTGCAGTATGGTGGACTGCTCTAGATAAAGCGGTAAACGGCGACAGACTAAGCAAAGTACAACGTTCGGCTTGTTTATGCATAAGTGGTGCGCTTCGCACGACACCCTCTGCTGCTCTAGACGTTCTGCTATATCTGACTCCCCTCGATATATTTAGCAAACAGGTGGCTGCAAATACAGCCAAACGCCTACAAGCTTCCTCACAATGGTACAACAATAATATTGGCCATTCCATCATTCTGAATTCATTCAGGTCACTACCTAGTCACATTGACTACACCATCCCAAAACCACAATTCGGTTTAAACTTTCAAGTCACCATTCCTTCTAGAACCCTCTGGGAGGATATGGCTTTCTTGGAAGATGAATCGGTTCATATCTACACGGACGGATCGAAAACTGATGAAGGGGTGGGTGGCGGTGTGTACTCAGAAAGACTTAAATTAAGTCTCTCATTCCGTCTTCCTAATCATTGTAGCGTGTTCCAGGCGGAACTTATGGCGATTAAAGAAGCCTTATCTTGGCTGAAGGAAAACGTGATATCAACTACAGATATCCGCATCTTCTCGGATAGTCAAGCAGCTATTAAATCCCTGGAATCGGTCTCTACTAACTCTATAACAGCCCTAAATTGCCGTTCGTCTCTGTTGGAGATGGCACAACAGTTTAATATTCACCTGTGTTGGGTGCCAGGGCATAGGGACATCCCAGGTAATTGTAAGGCCGATGAATTCACTAAAAATGGTACAACTTTACCTCTTCTACCTAGTAAGGCAGAAATAGGTATACCCATCGCTACATGTAAACTTTTGCTGAAGCAAGATGCCTTAGAGAGAACAAATCTTAGGTGGAATGATATCACCACTTGTTTGGCAACAAAACAAATCTGGCCAGTAATGGATTTAAAACGATCTAAGAGTTTGATATCTCTAAGCAGATTGCACATCAGCTCCATGATTGGTGTTATAACCGGACACATAGGCAAGCACGCAACGCGTCTTGGCGTATTCGCTAACGATTTTTGCAGAAGCTGTATGGATGAGGAGGAGATAGAATCGATCCCTCACCTTCTATGCACGTGCCCTGCTCTGTCTCATAGACGAAGACTTCACCTTGGTGAGTTCTACTTCAATGATCCTAGTGATCTGATAAACTTAGACATTGGCAGTCTATTACGCTTCATAAGAAGCTCCAAATGGTTCACCGAGTAGGGAAAAGGGTTTCCTGGATTCTTGTGGTATCACAATGGACCAACTCATGGTCTAAGTGTGTCGGTCCCCACGACTGGCAGCCACTTCAACCTAACCTAACCTAAGGGTCCGGTTGAATCGTTCAACCATCCCATCATATTGTGGGTGAAGTGGTGTTGTCCTCGTCTTCTTAATGCCAAGGAGTGTACAAACTTTCTGAAAAATTTTGGACTCGAAGTTCCTCCCTTGATCTGAATGGAGTTCCATAGGTACACCAAACCTGCTTACCCAGTTGAAAACAATCTGATCCGCGACTGTTTTGGTTTCCTGATTTGGGATGGCAGATGCCTCAGGCCACTTGCTGAAGTAGTCCATTACTACCAGGATGTATGGGTTTCCGCTTCTGGTTTCTGGAAAAGGGCCTGCAACGTCTATTGCAATTCTTTCAAAAGGCGTGCCCACATTATACTGCTACATCTTACTCTGGACTTTTCTGCCTGGTCCCTTGCTTGCAGCACAAGTATCACATTTTCGGCACCATTTTTCGGCGTCTTCTCTTGCGTGTAGCCAGTAGAATCGCTGTCTTACCTTTTCCAGTGTCTTATTGATACCCAAATGTCCTCCGGAAGCTCCGTCATGCATCTCTTGCAGAACGTCATTAACTTTGGAACGAGGTACGACTAGCTGCATCACATATGATTTGCCGTCTGTGGACTCCCATTTACGTCTTAGTACTCCTTCTTGTACATGAAGCGAGTCCCATTGTGCCCAATATGCTTTAAGAGTTGGACTTCTTTCGGAGATGTAACCCCATTCTGGTTTTTCTTGGTGTTCCTTCCACGCAAGAATGGGTTCAATATCCGAGTCTTCTTGTTGGACAGCTCTTATTTCTTCATTACTCCAACCGTTAATGGGATCGGCTCTTAATCGCTGGATGGAAGCAACCTCCTTCTCTTCTTGACGTGTCCAGTGCTTGCAGTCCGGTTTGCATGGTCTCCGAGATAAGGCATCTGCATTTGAGTGCAACCTTCCTCTTCGATGTTGGATCTGGTAGTCGTATGTCTGCAATCTCTCGATCCACCTCGCCACTTGACCTTCTGGATTTTTGAAGTTCAAAAGCCAATTAAGTGCGCCATGGTCTGTTCGAAGAAGGAACTTCTGTCCATAGATGTACTTATGGAAGTGTTTTGTTGCCGATATTAGAGCTAGAAGTTCTCTTCTGGTCACACAGTAGTTTCTTTCTGGCTTTGAGAGTACCTTGCTGTAGTAGGCGACAACCTTCTCTTCTCCTTCGTGAACTTGTGAGAGTACGGCTCCAATTCCCACGTTACTCGCGTCAGCGTCAATGATGAAAGGTTTCCCTGGTGTCGGATAGGCCAAAACTGGTGTATTGCATAGGCGCTGCTTAAGTTCCCGGAAGCTTTTCTCGCACTCGCTTGATCATTTGAACGGTTTGCCTTTCTCTGTTAACTGGTGCAAACTTTTCGCGATTCCAGCAAAATCCTTCACAAATCGTCGATAGTACGTGGCTAGACCAAGAAAGCTTCGGAGTTGATGTTTATCCTGTGGTGTTGGCCAATTCTTTACAGTGTCAACTTTTTCAGGATCAGTCTTCACTCCTTGGGAAGAGATGATATGTCCCAAGTACTTTACCTCAGACCTAAAAAATTCGCACTTGTCTGGATTCAATTTCAAGTTTGCTTCTCAAAGCCTCTGGAACACGGCCTTAAGGTTTCCACAATGCTCATCAAATGTCTTACCATAAACGATGACATCGTCCAAATAGACTAGGCAAGATTTCCAAGTAAGTCCTTGTAAAACGCACTCCATCAATTGCTCAAATGTTGCCGGAGCGTTGCATAGTCCGAAAGGCATCACTTTAAATTGCCATAGGCCATTTCCTGTGGAGAAAGCCGTCTTTTCTCGATCTTCTGGATGGATTTCTACCTGCCAGTAGCCACTCTTCCAGTCCAATGTTGAGAACCATTCAGCTCCTTCCATCGCATCCAGAGTATCGCTGATTCTTGGCAGAGGGTAGCTGTCTTTCTTTGTCACATCGTTCAGCCTCCGATTATCCACACAAAATCGAGTACTTCCGTCCTTCTTTTTGACAAGAACAACTGGGGATGCCCAAGGACTTTTAGAGTTTTCGATTAGTCCATCTTTCTTCATGGTCGATATCATCCCTTCAACTTCGGCTTGTTTGGCTAATGGGAGACGTCTTGCTGGTTGTCGAATAGGTCTTGCGTCTCCTGTGTCGATTCGATGCTGCACCAGTTGTGTTCGACCATACTGCCCATTGGGTGAAGAGAGTATATCAGCGTACTCATGAAGGAGGCTTCCAGCAACACTTAGCTGATATTCACTTAATTTTGAAGACTTGAGAATGTTTGACTTCATAGTGTTCACTTTCCTGGGGTCCACATATTCTTGTGTATCAACTTCTGTGATTTTAGTTATTGCGGATACGGATTCACATTTTCCAACAACTTCTCCTTTTCTAAGCTTGACTTCGTACGCTTTGATGTTGAGTATCCGTACGGGCACCATGTTGTTCTTTGGTTCCACAAGTGTCTTCCCAAGGATGATGTTTTGGGAAGACTGCTCAGAGTCTGGTTCCACCATTAGATATCGATGGCTACCCAAATCACCCTTTATTTTCTCCACATTTCGGTATTTGAGAACTTGCTTCCCGATATCGAGGATTACTCCATGCTCTTTCATGAAGTCGATTCCAACGATGCACTCGTCACATATATCTGCTACCAGAAACGATGTGAAAACTCCAGTTCTGCCAAACGGATCGTTAGACGAACCTCCCCGTACACTCTGGCTGCCTCTCCTGTTGCTGTTTTCAGATGGTAGGCGTTGGTGTTATGCAGCCACGTCATCTTCACCAAGTCCTTTCGAACAATGGAGGCAGTGGCACCGGTGTCGATCGTAGCCACTTGCTTCTTGCCGTTTAGTGTTGCCTCCACAGTCAGACTTTTGTTGTTTCGTTTCGTCTGTGAGACCTGGATGGTGGTTCTGGGGCCATCGTTACCAGAAACCAGCTTCTGCCCCTTGAAGTTGGTTCTTACTCGTTTCCCGGTTGAGAAACGGGGCGAGTAGGAGTATTGACATTGTTGTTGTTAAAGTTTCTGCTTCCACAATGTTGACATGCAGGTCTTCTTGGTGGCAATCTGCACTGGCGTTGAAGATGTCCGGTCTTGTTACAGTTCCAGCATCGAGCAGGCCCATCTCGCTTGTTCCTTTAGAATGCAGTTCTCTGGCAAGAACACTCCTCAATTTCTAGTTCTCTTACCCGATGAACTCCTTGAGAAGCCTGTTCTGCTGCTTCCATAGTCAGGGCGAACGCTAATGCTTCAGGGAGTGTGCGCTTTCCAGCCGTTCGAATTGCTCACTGGAGGTTGATGTCAGATACAGCACGAACAAAGGCTTCTGTTGCGAATTGGTTGATGATTTCATCTCCTGCAGCTGGATATGCCAGATGCGCCAATCGTTCGATGTCTGCTTGAAGCTGTTGCAGAGTTTCTCCCCTTTTCTGGACTCTTGTATTGAGTTGAACACGGAAGACTTCTTGCATATGGCCATCTCCAAAGCGCTTGTCAATGGCCTGAACAAGAGCACTGAAGTTGCCATTCTTATCTGCTGGTATGGTTTGCAGCAGTTCAGCAGCAGTTCCTCTGAGGGCAAGCGTCAAGGCTATGTATTTGTCTTCCTCGTCCCAGCCATTTGTTGCTGCGGCTGCCTCAAACTGCTTCTTGTAGATCGACCAAGAAGTTTGTCCATCGAAGGTTGGTGGATGCATCTCCTTTCTCCTAGGACAGTCACCAGAACTTTCTCGAACCTTCATTTTCCTCACTTTGTCCAATTCCTTGGTAATGGATTCGATTTTATCTTCCACTTTTTCGAACTTTGATTCTACTGTCGACAATTGCTTATCGACAGTTAACAATTGTTTATTGATAGAAGAAAATTGTTTATCGACACGCTCGTCAAGGGCAATAATTCTGTTGTCAAAGGCATCTAACTTACATTCGAGCATATTTGTCTGTTTTTCCAGCATGCACTTTTGTTCTTGGCTTTGTTGTTCTAGAAGATTCTTTTGCTCTTGGCTTTGTTGCTCGAATCGTTCGAGAAGATTCTTTTGTTCACTACGTTGTTCTTGGCTTTGCTGCTCTAGAAGATTCCTTTGTTCTTGGCTTTGTTGTTCGAAACGTTCGAGAAGATTCTTTTGTTCATTTCGTTGTTCTTGGGTTTGTTGTTCGAATCGTTCGAGAAGATTCTTTTCCTGACTATCAAATTTGGCAAGCAGCTGAGACAGCATATTGGTCATACCCGATGTACTTACTTGCTCTTGTTGTTCTTCCATTTCAATGTCAAATATAAACGTGTCCGGGTTTTTTCCACATCTTCTTAAATCTTCTTGCAGACGAATTATAAGATCATTCTTTGTTCCAGCAGTAGGAAGATCTTGCTTATTCAGTTCTGCCTTAAGTTCCACTAAATTTAAATCATTCAAAGATATACCCATTGTCTTTTTTTTTCACTTTCCACACAATAAATTAACTGAGTGCACAGATAAAGTAAGTTTTATCCCACTTCTGACACCAATTTAATATTTTCTCAGGTTCGTTAATAAAACTTATTTACTTTATTCAAAACGTCCACTTATTTATTTCGCAAAATAGAACACTTTACTTTTCTTACTACAAACAAAACGATTTATTATTCACCACTGAATTAATTCACAAACTTTACTTTTCACTTTTATTACAACCAACTTTATTCATTCACGATTAAAAACAAACTGTCGCTGCCGCCCAATCATGTGCCTTTTATACTTGTTTTCCAAACTCTGGTCTCTGCTTCCAGAGCTTTCCGTAGGGGAAATTTCCCAATAATTTCCCTTCCAAAAGCTTTTATTTGACAGCTGGTAAATCTGCTATGATCCGGCAGATGGCGCTTCCTTCGTTTGAGAGTTGCTATAATTATAGCTAATAAGGGTATGTTTGCACTGCGACCGTAAGCTTTATTGCGTCCGTTTGTTTGCATTTCGGAGTCGTTATAGTTCAAATATGGAAAGTTTTTACAATACTTTATAGCTTTTAAAAAGAAAATGTTGAGTGGCTAAGCGATCATTTTTTTACGGTTATTAAACTAGCTCACGAAGTGGTAGACAGCTGCCCGGTAGAATCTCTTAAGAGTTTCTAAATTAAAGTGTTCTCAAATAGCCCACACCTTAAACTTAGTTACAAAACAAAAGTATTTTCAAAAGAAGAATTATAAAACGGTAAGTTACGATAGAAATTCAAAACATCAGTTTAATTTCACGTACAAATATTTCTTCAGTATATATTACCAATTTTGACTTTGAAAGTTCTAATTAAAACCTTTATTGACTTATATAGTCAATGGTGACCACTATTTTTCAAAATAAATTTCCCTGACTTTCCCTGACCAATTTCGATATTTTCTCTCACTAAAAAAACTAAAAAAACATTTTTCCATGAGTTAGTACAGTCCTGTGAAGTTAGCAAAAAAATTGTTTAAAATTGAATAAAAAATGAGAGTTCCCGGTAGCAAACAAAGAGTTCTAGAGTTCCTCATACTTTTTTCAATAGTTCTGGCGAATGGAGTGTTTTAATTTAAAAAAAAAAGTTTTTTTTGCTAACTTCACGCAGAAAGGACTTTTTTGAGAAAAAGAGTTCTGAGCATGTTTTTCGCCTTAAAATCAAGAGTTCTAGAGTTCCTGCTGGGTTTAAGAAAGAGTTCTACAAAATTGGAAAAGTTAGAGCAATTTAAGGTGCCCATTGACTTAGAACAAAAAAATTTTAAAATCCACAAAAATCGAAAGAAAGGAGTTCTGATTAGAGTTCCCGATAGCAAACAAAGAGTTCTGAACATTATCTTCATAACTTTTTTTTCTAAAACTAATTTTTCAAAAGTTATTCGCAAATTTAGGTGCAACCAAAAATTTTCAAAATCCAAAAAAAATAAAAAAAAAGGAGTTCTGATTAGAGTTCCCGATAGCAAACAAAGAGTTCTGAACATTTTGTTAATAACTTTTTTTTCTAAAACTAATTTTTCAAAAGTTATCCGCAAATTTAGGTGCCCATTGACTAAGAACCAACAATTTTCAAAATCCACAAGAATCGAAAAGAAGGAGTTCTGATTAGAGTTCCCGATAGCAAACAAAGAGTTCTGAACATTTTGTTAATAACTTTTTTTTCTTAAACTAATTTTTCAAAAGTTATTCGCAAATTTAGGTGCCCATTCACTTAGAACCAAACATTTTCAAAATCCAAAAAAATAAAAAAAAAGAGTTCTGATTAGAGTTCCCGATAGCAAACAAAGATTTCTGAACATTTTGTTAATAACTTTTTTTTCTAAAACTAATTTTTTCAAAAGTTATTCGCAAAGGGAATTGCTCATTTTTGGGGCTCCGGCCAAGAGTGAACACTAATGAATTTGGTATCATATGAAAGCTTATGTTGTTGAGAAATAAATAAGTTTTATGAGACACTGTAGATAAAAGAAGAAATGCAAGTACAAAATAGAAAAACCAAAAAAAAATAACATTTATCATAAAGAAACGTCACTTATCATGCCTGATTAAAAAAAAAAATTACCTCGAAATCTGTTTATTTTCACACATTTTAAGCACTTTGCTTTGTTTAGTGCCTTTTAAATTAAGTTTTGTTTTTATGTAAGTATTTATCTAAGCAAGGCCACTATTAAATTAAAGGTTTGAAATTGAACTTTTTAATGGTGCCAAAAAAAGTGTATGTCATCACTGAATTTTTAGAGATATTGTTGTGCAAAAGGCAGTGCAAAAAATTAAGTTTTTTAAAAATATCTCAAAATGAGTTTAAAGTAGCAAAATAATTTTAGATATATTGAAATGTAGCTTTCATTTGACACCAATATCACTTTCTTACATATCCTTGATCGGAAGATATCGACAAAAAGCTGAAAAAGCTCTATTTGCAGTTGCCAACTTCAAGCTCAAATATCTCAGATCTCCCATGACAGATTTTGAAAATAAAGCTTTTAATAAATAGTAAAGCTTTTAATAAATATAAGCAATCAAAAAATGAGTTAGACTATGCTTATTTTAGTAAATTACGTAATGATTTTTTCACACTTAATAAGTTCCTTCACATTCTAAGTTTCTCAGTTGGATTTCATCTTACCTTACGGGTAGGTCGCAAAAAGTTATCACTGATAGCTCTCTTTCAAGTTCTATCACATGCACTTCTGGCGTCCCTCAGGGTAGTCATTTGGGCCCTCTGCTTTTTAACATTTTTATTAATGACATCGCGACAACTGTAAAATACTGTAAGTACCTTTTATATGCTGATGATTTAAAGTTATTTTTGAAGATTAAAAGTGTTGAAGACTGCTACCTTTTACAATCTGATATTAACGGAATTGCAGAATGGTGTACAAACAATAGCTTAAAGTTAAACATAAAAAAATGTAATGTGATCTCATTCTTCAAATCTAAAAGATCCATTGACTTAAACTATTTAATAGAGTCTAACCTACTTTCTCGAGTGGTAAAAATCAAAGACCTTGGTATAATGCTAGATTCATATTTTTCTTTTAAAAGTCATATTGACTACATTGTGGGTAGAGCAAATTCACTTGTTGGCTTCATTAAGCGGAATTGCGTTGATTTTAGTGACCCTTATGCTTTATTATCACTTTATACATCCCTTGTTAGGTCTGTACTAGAATATGGAGATGTTATATGGAATCCAACTTTTAACACATACTCTAACCGAATTGAAAAAGTCCAAAGGCGTTTCACAAAATTTATATTCTTTAAAATGAAGTGGAGATTTTCACCCGATTACAGAGCGAGATGTCTTTTGCTTGGAATTAAGTCTCTAGAATCAAGACGAACAATTCATGATGTGATGCTTGTAAGGGATGTGTTATGTTACCACATAAGATGCCCTCAACTTCTTTCAGTTATACCTATCTACGTGTCACTTAGATCTTTTAGGTCAGTAGATTTGCTTTTTGAACAATTTCACAGAACAAACTATGAATGTAATGAGCCGGTTTCTAGAGCTATTAATAATTTCAATGAAGTTTGCCATTATATTGACTTGAGTTGTTCAAGAGATTCTTTTAAAGCTAGTGTTTTGCTTATATTTATTTTTTAATTACTGTACAAATTATATAAAAAATCATTGCCATTACATATTATTTAATTTAAGTCATAATCTGTTAGCTGTAAATTGCTTTTAGATGTAAATAAATAAATAAATAAATAAATAAAAAAATAAATAATCAGAACTCCTTTTTTTTATTTTTTTGGATTTTGAAAATTTTTGGTTCTAAGTCAATGGGCACCTAAATTTGCGAATAACTTTTGAAAAATTAGTTTTAGAAAAAAAGTTATCAGGAAAATGTGCAGAACTCTGTGTTTGCTATCCGGAACTCTTATCAGAACTCTTTTTTTTCGATTTTTGTGGACTTTGAAAATTTGAACAAAATGTTCAGAACTCTTTGTTTGCTATCGGGAACTCTAATCAGAACTCCTTTTTTTTCGATTTTTGTGGATTTTGAAAATTGTTTGCTCTAAGTCAATGGGCACCTAAATTTGCGAATAACTTTTGAAAAAATTAGTTTTAGAAAAAAAAGTTATTAACAAAATGTTCAGAACTCTTTGTTTGCTATCGGGAACTCTAATCAGAACTCCTTTTTTCGATTTTTGTGGATTTTGAAAATTTTTGGTTCTAAGTCAATGGGCATCTAAAAGAGAATGGGCATTTTTGGGCGTAAGCGGCCATTAATTAAATTAGTGTCAAATGAAAGGTATGCTACTCAGGAACAACTTTCACTATGGACGTTACATTGCATTTCATTTAGAAAAGAAGATATTTCAATGTTTATGTAATGCAATTGCATTGAGCAATATTGCATAGTGATTATAATTTTAGTGGATGTTATGGTTTTTTCTAACTTTTTAACGTCTACTGATACTGTATCAGTGTGTTTAACGGGGTTTCAGAATATCCCAAGGACGCAATACGGGTTTTTAAACAGACCCAGTACATACGTATTTCAACAACTTTGTAATTTTTTTAAACATATTGGGGCGTATTCATAGAGAATTATGAATACTGTGTTTAGTAGAACCCTAGGTTAAGGTTGTGTTCTACTACAATCATACTTCAAATGATGAGAGTTCAAAGAAAAAAAAAATACACTTATATTCCCAAAGTGTGAATTTTGTGTGGTCCCTCCTCACATTGCATGTCGAAAAAAGTAAAAAAACAAAACTATTAAATAAAAAATCCAAAAAAGAAAATCGAACAAATATTCTATTATATTTTAAGAGGAACAACAAAAGGCGTTTTCCTTTGGAGGTGGCGAAGTACTTGCAAGTACTTTGCCAGCTTTTTTCAATGGAACACATCAAACTGCTTTCCCATGTAAAATGTATCTACTCGCGCATGAGAGCATGTGCAGTTGGTAGTACTAGATTAGGGTTTTCATCTACTCGTAAGTACTTCGCCACCTCCAAAGGAAAACGGCTAAAGAAAATACAAAACACGAACGCCAGGAAAACTGGTCGCCACCAGAGAAGAAACTTTTTTCTTATTCTATTCTTCTCTCTTTTCTATTTTTCTTTTTGGCACATTTTGCAATTCACTTCCTAACTCAAATTCATCTAAAATATCCATATCTTCTCCAATTGCGGTATCAATCGACATTTTTCAGGACGATAAGTTTACATAGCATTTTATTTGATATATGTAAATTACTTTTCAACTTTTTAATTCACAAAAAAAATCAAATTTGACATTTGGCTGTGCTAATAACTACTTAAACACAGCATTTCCTATGTTTAAAGTTAGACCACAGGTTTAGCCCTAACCTTAGGTTTAAATTAATTTATGAATAGCCTAAACCCTAAACTCTGGACTTGCTTGGTAACAACTAAGCAAGAGTTTAGCAAACATCTATGAATATGCCCCATTATTTTACTCAGGATTTTTTAATATTGTGAGGATTGTAATATTATAGTTTTATGGTAAATGTTCTCATTAATGATGTTATATGGCCAGTTTTATAAACAAATATTCTTGAGACTGTCTAGATTTCTTGTTCCGCTTTCTTTTCTAGTTTTTAATTGGTCAGAAGCCAGAAACTTAGTAAAACTTTATTAAAGTCATAGAACAAAAATGCATTTTTTTCGGTTTTGAAGTACACCACAATGAAAAATTTCTGCACGGTGATTGTAGGACTAAAACAGAAACAAAAATAACAAAATCGTTCTTGGCCGCTCACGCCCATGTTTCATACAAATTTGCCCATTCTCCTTTGCGAATAACTTTTGAAAAATTAGTTTTAGAAAAAAAGTTATTAACAAAATGTTCAGAACTCTTTGTTTGCTATCGGGAACTCTAATCAGAACTCCTTTTTTTTCGATTTTTGTGGATTTTGAAAATTTTTGGTTCTAAGTCAATGGGCACCTAAATTTGCGAATAACTTTTGAAAAATTAGTTTTAGAAAAAAAGTTATCAGGAAAATGTGCAGAACTCTGTGTTTGCTATCCGGAACTCTTATCAGAACTCTTTTTTTTCGATTTTTGTGGACTTTGAAAATTTGAACAAAATGTTCAGAACTCTTTGTTTGCTATCGGGAACTCTAATCAGAACTCCTTTTTTTTCGATTTTTGTGGATTTTGAAAATTGTTTGCTCTAAGTCAATGGGCACCTAAATTTGCGAATAACTTTTGAAAAAATTAGTTTTAGAAAAAAAAGTTATTAACAAAATGTTCAGAACTCTTTGTTTGCTATCGGGAACTCTAATCAGAACTCCTTTTTTCGATTTTTGTGGATTTTGAAAATTTTTGGTTCTAAGTCAATGGGCATCTAAAAGAGAATGGGCATTTTTGGGCGTAAGCGGCCATTAATTAAATTAGTGTCAAATGAAAGGTATGCTACTCAGGAACAACTTTCACTATGGACGTTACATTGCATTTCATTTAGAAAAGAAGATATTTCAATGTTTATGTAATGCAATTGCATTGAGCAATATTGCATAGTGATTATAATTTTAGTGGATGTTATGGTTTTTTCTAACTTTTTAACGTCTACTGATACTGTATCAGTGTGTTTAACGGGGTTTCAGAATATCCCAAGGACGCAATACGGGTTTTTAAACAGACCCAGTACATACGTATTTCAACAACTTTGTAATTTTTTTAAACATATTGGGGCGTATTCATAGAGAATTATGAATACTGTGTTTAGTAGAACCCTAGGTTAAGGTTGTGTTCTACTACAATCATACTTCAAATGATGAGAGTTCAAAGAAAAAAAAAATACACTTATATTCCCAAAGTGTGAATTTTGTGTGGTCCCTCCTCACATTGCATGTCGAAAAAAGTAAAAAAACAAAACTATTAAATAAAAAATCCAAAAAAGAAAATCGAACAAATATTCTATTATATTTTAAGAGGAACAACAAAAGGCGTTTTCCTTTGGAGGTGGCGAAGTACTTGCAAGTACTTTGCCAGCTTTTTTCAATGGAACACATCAAACTGCTTTCCCATGTAAAATGTATCTACTCGCGCATGAGAGCATGTGCAGTTGGTAGTACTAGATTAGGGTTTTCATCTACTCGTAAGTACTTCGCCACCTCCAAAGGAAAACGGCTAAAGAAAATACAAAACACGAACGCCAGGAAAACTGGTCGCCACCAGAGAAGAAACTTTTTTCTTATTCTATTCTTCTCTCTTTTCTATTTTTCTTTTTGGCACATTTTGCAATTCACTTCCTAACTCAAATTCATCTAAAATATCCATATCTTCTCCAATTGCGGTATCAATCGACATTTTTCAGGACGATAAGTTTACATAGCATTTTATTTGATATATGTAAATTACTTTTCAACTTTTTAATTCACAAAAAAAATCAAATTTGACATTTGGCTGTGCTAATAACTACTTAAACACAGCATTTCCTATGTTTAAAGTTAGACCACAGGTTTAGCCCTAACCTTAGGTTTAAATTAATTTATGAATAGCCTAAACCCTAAACTCTGGACTTGCTTGGTAACAACTAAGCAAGAGTTTAGCAAACATCTATGAATATGCCCCATTATTTTACTCAGGATTTTTTAATATTGTGAGGATTGTAATATTATAGTTTTATGGTAAATGTTCTCATTAATGATGTTATATGGCCAGTTTTATAAACAAATATTCTTGAGACTGTCTAGATTTCTTGTTCCGCTTTCTTTTCTAGTTTTTAATTGGTCAGAAGCCAGAAACTTAGTAAAACTTTATTAAAGTCATAGAACAAAAATGCATTTTTTTCGGTTTTGAAGTACACCACAATGAAAAATTTCTGCACGGTGATTGTAGGACTAAAACAGAAACAAAAATAACAAAATCGTTCTTGGCCGCTCACGCCCATGTTTCATACAAATTTGCCCATTCTCCTTTGCGAATAACTTTTGAAAAATTAGTTTTAGAAAAAAAGTTATTAACAAAATGTTCAGAACTCTTTGTTTGCTATCGGGAACTCTAATCAGAACTCCTTTTTTTTCGATTTTTGTGGATTTTGAAAATTTTTGGTTCTAAGTCAATGGGCACCTAAATTTGCGAATAACTTTTGAAAAATTAGTTTTAGAAAAAAAGTTATCAGGAAAATGTGCAGAACTCTGTGTTTGCTATCCGGAACTCTTATCAGAACTCTTTTTTTTCGATTTTTGTGGACTTTGAAAATTTGAACAAAATGTTCAGAACTCTTTGTTTGCTATCGGGAACTCTAATCAGAACTCCTTTTTTTTCGATTTTTGTGGATTTTGAAAATTGTTTGCTCTAAGTCAATGGGCACCTAAATTTGCGAATAACTTTTGAAAAAATTAGTTTTAGAAAAAAAAGTTATTAACAAAATGTTCAGAACTCTTTGTTTGCTATCGGGAACTCTAATCAGAACTCCTTTTTTCGATTTTTGTGGATTTTGAAAATTTTTGGTTCTAAGTCAATGGGCATCTAAAAGAGAATGGGCATTTTTGGGCGTAAGCGGCCATTAATTAAATTAGTGTCAAATGAAAGGTATGCTACTCAGGAACAACTTTCACTATGGACGTTACATTGCATTTCATTTAGAAAAGAAGATATTTCAATGTTTATGTAATGCAATTGCATTGAGCAATATTGCATAGTGATTATAATTTTAGTGGATGTTATGGTTTTTTCTAACTTTTTAACGTCTACTGATACTGTATCAGTGTGTTTAACGGGGTTTCAGAATATCCCAAGGACGCAATACGGGTTTTTAAACAGACCCAGTACATACGTATTTCAACAACTTTGTAATTTTTTTAAACATATTGGGGCGTATTCATAGAGAATTATGAATACTGTGTTTAGTAGAACCCTAGGTTAAGGTTGTGTTCTACTACAATCATACTTCAAATGATGAGAGTTCAAAGAAAAAAAAAATACACTTATATTCCCAAAGTGTGAATTTTGTGTGGTCCCTCCTCACATTGCATGTCGAAAAAAGTAAAAAAACAAAACTATTAAATAAAAAATCCAAAAAAGAAAATCGAACAAATATTCTATTATATTTTAAGAGGAACAACAAAAGGCGTTTTCCTTTGGAGGTGGCGAAGTACTTGCAAGTACTTTGCCAGCTTTTTTCAATGGAACACATCAAACTGCTTTCCCATGTAAAATGTATCTACTCGCGCATGAGAGCATGTGCAGTTGGTAGTACTAGATTAGGGTTTTCATCTACTCGTAAGTACTTCGCCACCTCCAAAGGAAAACGGCTAAAGAAAATACAAAACACGAACGCCAGGAAAACTGGTCGCCACCAGAGAAGAAACTTTTTTCTTATTCTATTCTTCTCTCTTTTCTATTTTTCTTTTTGGCACATTTTGCAATTCACTTCCTAACTCAAATTCATCTAAAATATCCATATCTTCTCCAATTGCGGTATCAATCGACATTTTTCAGGACGATAAGTTTACATAGCATTTTATTTGATATATGTAAATTACTTTTCAACTTTTTAATTCACAAAAAAAATCAAATTTGACATTTGGCTGTGCTAATAACTACTTAAACACAGCATTTCCTATGTTTAAAGTTAGACCACAGGTTTAGCCCTAACCTTAGGTTTAAATTAATTTATGAATAGCCTAAACCCTAAACTCTGGACTTGCTTGGTAACAACTAAGCAAGAGTTTAGCAAACATCTATGAATATGCCCCATTATTTTACTCAGGATTTTTTAATATTGTGAGGATTGTAATATTATAGTTTTATGGTAAATGTTCTCATTAATGATGTTATATGGCCAGTTTTATAAACAAATATTCTTGAGACTGTCTAGATTTCTTGTTCCGCTTTCTTTTCTAGTTTTTAATTGGTCAGAAGCCAGAAACTTAGTAAAACTTTATTAAAGTCATAGAACAAAAATGCATTTTTTTCGGTTTTGAAGTACACCACAATGAAAAATTTCTGCACGGTGATTGTAGGACTAAAACAGAAACAAAAATAACAAAATCGTTCTTGGCCGCTCACGCCCATGTTTCATACAAATTTGCCCATTCTCCTTTGCGAATAACTTTTGAAAAATTAGTTTTAGAAAAAAAGTTATTAACAAAATGTTCAGAACTCTTTGTTTGCTATCGGGAACTCTAATCAGAACTCCTTTTTTTTCGATTTTTGTGGATTTTGAAAATTTTTGGTTCTAAGTCAATGGGCACCTAAATTTGCGATTAACTTTTGAAAAATTAGTTTTAGAAATAAAAGTTATAAGGAAAATGTTCAGAACTCTTTGTTTGCTATCGGGAACTCTAATCAGAAGTCCTTTTTTTCGATTTTTGTGTCAATGGGCACCTTAAATTGCCCTAACTTTTCCAATTTTGTAGAACTCTTTCTTAAACCCATCAGGAACTCTAGAACTCTTGATTTTAAGGCGAAAAACATGCTCAGAACTCTTTATCTCAAAAAAGTCCTTGCTGCGTGAAGTTAGCAAAAAATTTTTTTTTTTTTTTAATTTAAACACTCCATTCGCCAGAACTATTGAAAAAAAGTATGAGGAACTCTAGAACTCTTTGTTTGCTACCGGGAACTCTCATTTTTTATTCAATTTTAAACAATTTTTTTGCTAACTATTTTTTTTTGCTAACAGGACTAGTTAGTACCTACGTTTTTACCTGTGCTGTTTAAATCAAGCTGTAGCCTAAACGGGTTGACCGACTCTCTTCAAATTTAAAATATTTATGAATTATGTTCCTTGGAAAATTATGTTCTCAATTTGAGGAAAATCAGTCGACCCGTTCAGGCCTTAGCTTGATATAAAATGGACATAAGGACGTTAATTATTTTTTGGAGTTGGTTAAAAAAGGTCTTAGAAATTGGTCAGCCTAAGAAAAGTTGCAATCAAGGCTCAAAGTTTCTGAAGGCCACGCGTGATTTTTGGCACCTCATTTGTAGGATAATCGCAAAAAACTATTAACCATCTGAAAGTCCACTCGATTGCCATAAAAGGTAAAAAATCTTTAGGAATTCATAAAAACAATTTATTTATGTTTGACCAATAACTAAAATTAGTTAAGCTTTGATCACGATCTAGTGATTTCTCGGATGGTATACATTTTTTGGGAGTATCCTACAAGTGAGGTGCCGAACATCACGTTGACCTTGCGTGATCTTAAGAAATTTCAAGCCTTTATTAAAAGTTTTCTAGGGCTGACCAATTCCTAGACCAGCTGACCTTTTTTGACTTATTACTGACCAATTAGATGGCATACTTTTCTTACGAATATTCCATATATAGATGAGGTGCCATGATCCCAGAGCCAAAATGTACCTATTTACATATTTGAATGGAGTTCATCAAAGCCTTACCCCAAAATACCTTGCATTTTCCAAAGATCCTGAAGCTATACATTACCGATTGCATTGAAAGTGAAAATAATAACTGCACGGACTAAAAAAAAAGATTGTTTAGTTTCACAAAAATTACGACTTTTCCTAAGTAGAATGCTTTTAAAACATAACTCTTTGGGATAAATAAATTAAATAATTTTTAATTTTTCAAATAGATCACAATAATCTTAAACAGGGATGTCATTTTAACAAAATGTTCAATGAGAAAAAGTGTATTATGATTATGCGAAAGTGAAAAAGCAGTTAAGCGAATTTTTGAAAATTTTATACAAGAAAATCCCTGTCCTGTTTCCAACTTCCCTGAATTTCCCTAACTTTCCCTGACCAAATTAAGTTTCTCGACTATCCCTGACTTTCCAGTTAAGCGGACACCATGTATATGTAGTACTAGATAAAAATCAAGTATAAGTTTTCAATTTTATTGATATGTACTAAGACAAAAAGTTCGGAGAGAGAAAAATTACTACTTTTTTTTTATCGTGTGACGTAGAGCTACGTCCCACTTTTATCAATTTTGTGTGAGTTATTTACTATGATGTTAAAAAAAAGATAGATTTAGGGCGAGCACTCATAAACGGCTCATAAGTTTATGAGGCTCCTAACTCAAATTATATTTGTGCTATTCACCAACCACTCATAGCTCTTTTTCGAAGTTCGAAAATGAGAACAACTCTCTCTTCCCCAGGTACCCCCAAACTGTGAAATCAAACTGTTTTCAAAAATGACCGCACTTTGTCGGTACTTCTTGGGTCCTTGAAAAAATGAGTGTTGCATGCACATAAATAAATTCTTTGTGACTACAGTGATTTTAATTTCTTTCCACTTATTTTCTTAGTTTTGTCTCGGGGTGAAGCTCATTGCACGTTTTAGTTTGTTTCATATAGGGAAATGTTCTTACTTTACTTTTTGGTTTCGCTAATTATTTCGTTCGTACATTGTCTACTACGTTTGCGGATCCAAAATGGACTCGTTCGCTTGAAGGGGAGATAGACGTCAAACGTTGGTTTGTATTAGCTGTGTTAAATTAAGAAAAGCTACATCAAGGGCCCAATTCCACAAGAGTGAGTTTTTTCTGTGTACACAGAAATTCGTGTACACATCAATTTTTGCGGCAAGAGTGAGTTTTAAGTTTTTGACAGATAACGCATGCACAATCAATCAAATTTATTTACATTTGTTTTGGGTGTGAATAGAATGTGTACACAGAAAATCAGTCACCCTTACGGAATTGAGACCCAGAACAGTATAAAACTGTGTGAAAATTGTCAAAACTGTCAGATTCAAGCAAAAAGTTTTTCTGAGATAAATTTTAGCTTATTATTATCCCAGACAAACAAATCAACTGGGGGTCAATTAAGTTATCATTTCAGTTTTCACAGAGTTTTATCATTTTATCACTTCACAAACACGCGCAAGGCGATTCCCGAACTCGTTATGAAAAACAGCTGTCAAAGTGAGTACTAAAAAGTACTAACATGAAAATTGTACCACTTGCTCATAGAAAAAGATGATTGTGACGTCATAGAATGACCAAGATGGCGACTTGGGTGTTTCAAATGAGTACAATTTGTTTGTGTTTATCATTTTTCTTTTCACAGGCTTTCACAGAATGAAATGATTGTGATAAACGAATTATCATATGAAAACATTTTGGCATTTGGTTTCATTTTTTCACACTTCGAGAATCGCATTTGGCGTGAAGGCGTTATCATATTTATCACTTCACAGTTTCACAGATCGAGAATTGACCCCCTGGTACTGGTACTTCGACATATCTCACTCACTTTCTCGACCACAAAAGTAGGTGCAGGAAATATTGTTCTTAACTGTTCTCAAAAACATCATGGTAATAGAATGAAGAACAGCTTGGGCAAGGTTTTTATTTATAGAGTACACAATCCTGTACTTTTCTGTAATTTTCTATCCGAAACAGATTCATTATATACACCTTTTATTATCCTATTTTTTCAAATTTTCACCGCGTGAATTACAAAAAGAACTTAAAAAATTGAAACAAAAAATAAAATTCCTGAAGACAAAAGGATTTACAATATGTGTGCGTGCGAGACTCATTTTTGTAAGAATCCAAAAAGTACCGCAAAATGAGTCAGTGAATTTTCTTGAAGGGTTACTTCGAAGGTTTTCGAATTAGTTTTCGGAGAGAGCGCTCATAACTTTATGAGTGGTCAGGACCACTCATAAGTCTTATGAGCACTCATAAATATTCACTATTATTGCTTGGTGAATAGGTTTATGAGCTTCATAAGTTATGCTATGTTTCCACCAAAGGTTTATCTCAGATTAGATTAAATAAATCTTTTTGGTGTTTCCACCGCACAAAAAGATTTAAAAAAGATTAAATTTGACAGCACCTTCAAAAATGCAAATGGCGTTCCAATTTTTCTTATGAAGTACGAATGAGACAGAATGTTTGATTCGTGTGAAACAATGAAGAACTGAATGCGAGTCTCGAATGAATCGTTCAGCACCATGTAAAAATAGGTTAGTTCGATTTGTAAAACTATTTGTCCTGGGAAGATTTAACAAGATTAATTTCTAATCTTCAAGATTTACGAAATAAATTTGTATGGTAAATCTACGAGATTTGAAGGAGATTTAAGGTTAATCTCATTAAATCTCAGATTAGCGCTAGGTGGAAATGTAGCATTATGAGCCGTCGGTGAATACCGCCCTTAAACAATTGAACATACATACAAAACGGCAGCTAAAAGTTATCAGTAGTTTGATCAACTGAATCGATTTTTGAGGAAGGTGAAAAAAAGCCTGCAAAAAATAAATTATTGAAGAAATAGTTATTTTTATTTGTACTAGATGCGATATCTATGTAAGTCTATTAGGTATCTGTGGTAAAATATTGCAAATCAATGTAATTGAAGAATTAAACGTTTATTAAAAGAGACTTCATCGACCGTGAAATGATTCTACGGCACCATATTTGTTGGTCGGTGATTGGCTTAAAAATAACTCGTGCCACCAGTATCACTCTATGACATCTAACTTTACATGTACATTAGGGTGGTCAAATTTAAGGAATTTGCTTTGATTTGCTTTATAACATGAAAAGAAATTTAAGAAATTGCTCTAAAAATATGAGCTCAAAATTTTACATTTTAAAATTTTTAACTATTGAACCTGCAAAAAACGCATTGGCATATTTGAATAGAATATAAAATTTTCTAAAACAAGGCCTTGACAAATTAACAGAAAGAAGTAAACGTTTGGAAGATATTTAGTGCTAAAATAAAACTTACTGGCAATTCACTATCTTTCAAATTAACTAAGCAAATATTTCACAATTGCACTAATTATGTTGATCAAATCTGAAAGTCAATACATCTTTAATTAAGGTTAGATGACTAGGTATAAATTAATTGAATTAAAAAAACGAGATTTTGCGACATTACCAAACATTTGATTTTTGCACTTATTCCCTTCTTCAAACTGACCACTCAATTTTCTTAACTCCACTTACCTTTGGTTTTAGTGCAAATATATATATTTTTTTCCTAGAACATAAGAAAGGTCAATATTAGATATAAAACATTTATAAACTACACTGGGTGTTTGCATAAAATGTAGTAAAAAGTTAAAGCGGCGTGTTGGTGGGCCCGAGATTGTTAAGAAAAGGGAGTCTTTTTCACTTTCTTAAACAAATTACTTAAAATAAAAACAAAATTATTAAAAAGCAACGACAGCAATTACAATAATTTTATTCTATAATTTTTTTAAAACCTAAAAATCCATTCCCTTATTTTCTTTTCATAAAAAAAATTTGAATTTTTCCTTGCTAGGTACAATTTTTGTTTATAGGTAGTAGCTATGCGATGCTATTATCAATTCTCAATTTAACACTGAATAGGGTGTTTGGAGGAACTTAAACAACAGATTGGCTTTCAGTGTCAAATTGAGAATTGATAAGAGAATTGAATACTAAAAACAAAAATTGTACTTAGCAAAGAAAAATGTATTGCTAAAAAATTAGTTTGAAAACAAAAATTTTAAAAATTTTCATTTTTTTCAAATTTTTTAGTTTGAAAATAATTTTTTCAAAAAATACTAATAAAAACAACTCTATTTGAAAATAAAATTAGAGAGAAAATAAAATGAAATAAGAAATAAAAAACTTGTAACATAACATTGTAAGTGTAACCGTTATTTTTTAATAATTTTGTTTCTATTTTTTGTTTAGGAAAGTGCCCTTCCCACTTAAACAGGGGAAAAAGACTCCTCTTCCTAAAAAAATTGTTTTCTTGTCTCGGGCTAACCTAGGCACTTTTTTTCACCCCACCCAATATGGTTTATAAATCTATTACATATAACTCGAAAATATTGACCCTTCTCAAGTTCTAGGATCAAAAACTATGTTTGCACTAAAAACCGAAGCTAAGTGGATTTTTTTCAATAGTTAAATGATTTGAATACAGGAATACTTAAGAAAATTATGAAACCCAGTTAAAATATTCGGCCTAGTTAATTTAAAATATAGTGAAATCTCAGTTTTTTTTTAAATACTAAATATCTTTTAAACGGTAACTTTTATCTATTAATTCTATCTATTTAGAACATTTAATTTTCTATTCAAATATATAAATGAATATAAAATTCCAAAATTTCTTCCACAAAAAAACAAAATGGCGATGAGGGACCTCATAATTTAAAATTTTGAGCTTATATTTTTAAAGCAATTTCTTAGAGCCAAAGCTACCATAAGAAAATCAAAACAACACGCAAAAACATTTGCCTTAACAGAGTTTGATTTTTACTCTGTTAAAAAAAACTCGGTTAAAATCTGCTGAGTTTCGGTTAAAAATACATGAGTTTCTATTGTTATAAACAACTGAGCTAAAACGGTTAAAAAAAACACGGTTAATTAAAGCAGAGTAAACGGTTATTATCTGCCGAGTTGCTTGCAAAAATTTTAACAGATCCACTCGGTTTTAAACTCTGTTAAAATCCAACAAGTAACTTGATTGAAAATAATCAACTTCGGTTGCTAATTTTAACTGAGTGTGTGGTTATTAATAACCAAGTTACTTATATTTATTTAAAAGAGTTAATGCACTGCTGAAAACTCACGAGTATATCTGTTGTTAACAAACGAATAGTCTCGTTTAAAAACAGCAGTCCACTCAGTTGTTTTTAACCGAGTTACTCAGGAAAATTCTAACGAGTTGCGTGTGATGATTTTACACGAGTTTATCTGTTGTTAACAAACGAGTAGTCTCGTTTAAAAACAGCAGTCCACTCGGTTGTTTTTAACCGAGTTACTCAGGAAAATTCTAACGTGTTGCGTGTGATGATTTTATCCCGAGTTTATCTGTTGTTAATAAACGAGTAGTCTCGTTTAAAAACAGCAGTACACTCGGTTATTTTTACCCGAGTTACTCAGGCAAATTCTAACGAGTTGCGTATGATGATTTTACCCGAGTTTATCTGTTGTTAACAAACGAGTAGTCTCGTTTAAAAACAGCAGTCCACTCGGTTGTTTTTTAACCAAGTTACTCAGTCAAATTCTAACGAGTTGCGTGTGATGATTTTACACGAGTTTATCTGTTGTTAACAAACGAGTAGTCTCGTTTAAAAATAGCAGTCCACTCGGTTGTTTTTAACTGAGTTACTCAGCCAAATTCTAACGAGTTCCGTGTGATGATTTTACACGAGTTTATCTGTTGTTAACAAACGAGTAGTCTCGTTTAAAAACAGCAGTCCACTCGGTTGTTTTTTAACCAAGTTACTCAGTCAAATTCTAACGAGTTGCGTGTGATGATTTTACACGAGTTTATCTGTTGTTAACAAACGAGTATTCTCGTTTAAAAATAGCAGTCCACTCGGTTGTTTTTAACTGAGTTACTCAGCCAAATTCTAACGAGTTGCGTGTGATGATTTTACACGAGTTTATCTGTTGTTAACAAACGAGTAGTCTCGTTTAAAAACAGCAGTCCACTCGGTTGTTTTTTAACCAAGTTACTCAGTCAAATTCTAACGAGTTGCGTGCGATGATTTTACACGAGTTTATCTGTTGTTAACAAACGAGTAGTCTCGTTCAAAAACAGCAGTACACTCGGTTGTTTTTTAACCGAGTTACTCAGGCAATTTCTAACGAGTTGCAAGTGATGATTTTTCACGAGTTTATCTGTTGTTAACAAACGAGTATTCTCATTTAAAAACAGCAGTCTACTAGGTTGTTTTTAACCGAGTTACTCAGTCAAATTCTAACGAGTTGCATGTGATGATTTTACACGAGTTTATCTGTTGTTAACAAACGAGTATTCTCGTTTAAAAACAGCAGTTCACTCGGTTGTTTTTTAACCAAGTTACTCAGTCAAATTCTAACGAGTTGCGTGTGATGATTTTACACGAGTTTATCTGTTGTTAACAAACGAGTATTCTCGTTTAAAAACAGCAGTTCACTCGGTTGTTTTTTAACCAAGTTACTCAGTCAAATTCTAACGAGTTGCGTGTGATGATTTTACACGAGTTTATCTGTTGTTAACAAACGAGTATTCTCGCTTAAAAACAGCAGTTCACTCGGTTGTTTTTTAACCGAGTTACTCAGGCAAATTCTAAAGAGTTGCGAATGATGATTTTACACGAGTTTATCTGTTGTTAGCAAACGAGTAGTCTCGTTTAAAAACAGCAGTTCACTCGGTTGTTTTTTAACCAAGTTACTCAGTCAAATTCTAACGAGTTGCATGTGATGATTTTACACGAGTTTATCTGTTGTTAACAAACGAGTAGTCTCGTTTAAAAACAGCAGTCCACTCGGTTGTTTTTTAACCGAGTTTCTCAGGCAAATTCTAACGAGTTGCGTGTGATGATTTTACACGAGTCTATCTGTTATTAACAACAACAGTCCACTCGGTTGTTTTTTAACCGAGTTACTCAGGCAAATTCTAAAGAGTTGCGAGTGATGATTTTACACGAGTTTATCTGTAGTTAGCAAACGAGTAGTCTCGTTTAAAAACAGCAGTTCACTCGGTTGTTTTTTAACCAAGTTACTCAGTCAAATTCTAACGAGTTGCGTGTGATGATTTTACACGAGTTTATCTGTTGTTAACAAACGAGTATTCTCGTTTAAAAACAGCAGTTCACTCGGTTGTTTTTTAACCAAGTTACTCAGTCAAATTCTAACGAGTTGCGTGTGATGATTTTACACGAGTTTATCTGTTGTTAACAAACGAGTATTCTCGTTTAAAAACAGCAGTCCACTCGGTTGTTTTTTAACCGAGTTACTCAGGCAAATTCTAAAGAGTTGCGAATGATGATTTTACACGAGTTTATCTGTTGTTAGCAAACGAGTAGTCTCGTTTAAAAACAGCAGTTCACTCGGTTGTTTTTTAACCAAGTTACTCAGTCAAATTCTAACGAGTTTCATGTGATGATTTTACACGAGTTTATCTGTTGTTAACAAACGAGTAGTCTAGTTTAAAAACAGCAGTCCACTCGGTTGTTTTTTAACCGAGTTTCTCAGGCAAATTCTAACGAGTTGCGTGTGATGATTTTACACGAGTCTATCTGTTATTAACAAACGAGTAGTCTCGTTTAAAAACAACAGTCCACTCGGTTGTTTTTTAACCGAGTTACTCAGGCAAATTCTAAAGAGTTGCGAGTGATGATTTTACACGAGTTTATCTGTAGTTAGCAAACGAGTAGTCTCGTTTAAAAACAGCAGTTCACTCGGTTGTTTTTTAACCAAGTTACTCAGTCAAATTCTAACGAGTTGCGTGTGATGATTTTACACGAGTTTATCTGTTATTAACAAACGAGTAGTCTCGTTTAAAAACAACAGTCCACTCGGTCGTTTTTTATTCGAGTATTATAAATTTTTAGACTTAGAATTTTCACGAAACTCCTATGCTTTTCATAAAAAATTCACTTTTTTGAAATCTGAAAGCAGATTCTTGTAGAATTTGGCAAAACAAAAAGAAAATATTAAGAGAAAAAAATTGAAATTATTCGTAGATTTCGAGATATTTAGCCTAGACAATAATTTTTGGACTTAGAATTTTCACGAAACTACTATGCTTTTCATAAAAAATTCACCTTTTTTGAAATCTGAAAGCAGATTCTTGTAGAATTTGGCAAAACAAAAAGAAAATATTAAGAGGAAAAAATTGAAATTATTCGTAGATTTCGAGATATTTAGCCTAGACAATAATTTTTGGACTTAGAATTTTCACGAAACTACTATGCTTTTCATAAAAAATTCACTTTTTTTGAAATCTGAAAGCAGATTCTTGTAGAATTTGGAAAAACAAAAAGAAAATATTAAGAGGAAAAAATTGAAATTATTCGTAGATTTCGAGATATTTAGCCTAGACAATAATTTTTGGACTTAGAATTTTCACGAAACTACTATGCTTTTCATAAGAAATTCACTTTTTTTGAAATCTGAAAGCAGATTCTTGTAGAATTTGGCAAAACAAAAAGAAAATATTAAAAGGAAAAAATTGCAATTTTTCGTAATAATCTGTTGACTCAGAAATTTTTTGAAAGTTCTGTTTTTTCAGAAACAAAACTAATTGTTTTTGAAATCTGAAAGCAGATTCTGGTAGAATTCGCCATAAGAAACGAAAATGTCAAGAGAAAAAACTAAAACTATGCGTAGATTTCGAGATAGACAATAATTTTTGGACTTCAAATTTTAACGAAACTACTATGCTTTTCATAAAAAATTCACTTTTTTTAAAATCTGAAAGCAGATTCTTGTAGAATTGGGCAAAACAAAAAGAAAATATTAAGAGAAAAAAATTGAAATTATTCGTAGATTTCGAGATATTTAGCCTAGACAATAATTTTTGGACTTAGAATTTTCACGAAACTACTATGCTTTTCATAAAAAATTCACTTTTCTGAAATCTTAAAGCAGATTCTTGTAGAATTTGGCAAAACAAAAAGAAAATATTAAGAGAAAAAAATTGAGATTATTCGTAGATTTCGAGATATTAAGCCTAGACAATAATTTTTTGACTCAGAATTTTCACGAAAGTTCTATGTTTTTTCAGAAACAAAACTAATTGTTTTTGAAATCTGAAAGCAGATTCTGGTAGAATTCGCCATAAGAAACGAAAATGTCAAGAGAAAAAACTAAAACTATGCGTAGATTTCGAGATAGACAATAATTTTTGGACTTCAAATTTTAACGAAACTACTATGCTTTTCATAAAAAATTCACTTTTTTTAAAATCTGAAAGCAGATTCTTGTAGAATTGGGCAAAACAAAAAGAAAATATTAAGAGAAAAAAATTGAAATTATTCGTAGATTTCGAGATATTTAGCCTAGACAATAATCTTTTGACTCAGAATTTTCACGAAAGTTCTGTTTTTTCAGAAACAAAACTAATTGTTTTTGAAATCTGAAAGCAGATTCTGGTAGAATTCGCCATAAGAAACGAAAATGTCAAGAGAAAAAACTAAAACTATGCGTAGATTTCGAGATAGACAATAATTTTTGGACTTCAAATTTTAACGAAACTACTATGCTTTTCATAAAAAATTCACTTTTTTTAAAATCTGAAAGCAGATTCTTGTAGAATTGGGCAAAACAAAAAGAAAATATTAAGAGAAAAAAATTGAAATTATTCGTAGATTTCGAGATATTTAGCCTAGACAATAATTTTTGGACTTAGAATTTTCACGAAACTACTATGCTTTTCATAAAAAATTCGCTTTTTTTAAATCTGAAAGCAGATTCTGGTAGAATTTGGCAAAACAAAAAGAAAATATTAAGAGAAAAAAATTGAAATTTTTCGTAGATTGCGAGATATTTAGCCTAGACAATAATTTTTGGACCTAGAATTTCACGAAACTACTATGCTTTTCATAAAAAATTCGCTTTTTTGAAATCTGAAAGCAGATTCTGGTAGAATTTGGCAAAACAAAAAGAAAATATTAAGAGAAAAAAATTGAAATTTTTCGTAGATTTCGAGATATTTAGCCTAGACAATAATTTTTTGACTCAGAATTTTCACGAAAGTTCTGTTTTTTCAGAAACAAAACTAATTGTTTTTGAAATCTGAAGATTCTTGTAGAATTTGGCAAAACAAAAAGAAAATATTAAGAGAAAAAAATTGAAATTATTCGTAGATTTCGAGATATTTAGCTTTAAATATAATTTTGTTTCATATTTAATTTCTATACAAAAATGTATGTAGTCTTAAGCCATTTTCATGTTCTCGGTTGTTTTAGCAGAGTCTCGGTTAGTTGTAACAAACTTACTCTGTTATATGCTTAGACCTTTAGCGCCAAAATCAAAATCTGTTCGTATTAACTTAGCTGATATTAACAGTCAACTCAGTTAATTTCAACAAACAGACTCTGCTAAATGTGTAGCGGTAAAATCCAAACCTTTATATATATATTTAGTTTACATCAGCCATCAACTTATCAAATTTTAACTGAGATACTCTGTTATATTCTTAGAGCTCGGGTGATTTTAACAGTCAACTCGGTTAATTTCAACAGATACACTCTGTTATATTCTTAAAGCTTGGGTAATATCAACAGTGAACTCAGTTAATTTCAACAAACAGACTCTGTTAAATTTGTAGCGGTAAAATCCAAACCTTTGTATATATATTTAGTTTACATCAGCCATCAACTTATCATATTTTAACTGAGTTACTCTGTTATATATTCTTAGAGCTCGGGTGATTTTAACAGTCAACTCGGTTAATTTCAACAGATACACTCTGTTGTTTTCCCAAACATTCACACACATACTAATATACTTTTTGACTCGCTATACAAGAACCCTCCATTTAAGTGTTGCCTTAGGTAAGTTTTCAGATAAATATTTTTAGCTTAACAAGGATTCAAGTTAATGTATTAATGGGTAAAAGCTTTGGCACAAAATTCTAAACTAATCTGTACGATGTTAAGGCATTTTAGTGTTTATGATGATAGGTTAAAATAGCATTTTTCAAACTAACTCCTAATGTGACTTTTACAATTAAAAATGTGAAAATTGTAGGTTTAATTATTTGTTTTCAAAGACTGTCATTTTTTAGGCATATTTAGCTGAAATTTGGTAAGAAAATTGATTAAGTTCGATTCTAGTTGAAAAATGTTTAAAACTAAGAACATTTTACTTAAGAGCTTCAAAATTATTAAATTATTTAATAGTATCATGAAATATGATAATACTTTAACATCAGGCATTTTTCGCCTTTGGGTTTAATGTAATTCATAATGATTTTGTTGTTTTAATACAATAAATACTTTGAGCTAGGCCTAAAACATAAAATAAGTAAAACTTGGTTATAACTTTAAAGATACTTTTATTTATTTTATTATCTTAAATGTCCCAATTTTTAGTTTGTACCAATTAACAGTGCTTTAAAATTTTATAAAAACATTTTTTTCAAACAAAAAATTATTTGTGGAATAAAAATGTATAGAATATAAATAATATTCAACCCATTTATTTACTAACATAGATGAACGCGATTGAATGTATGTGGCAACACTTTTTCTCATCCACACTCTGTTTTGTTCTGCAGCGTCACACATACAATCACCAATACGATACCAACTGAACTGCCACCCCTTGCTATACTATCCTACTGTTGCATAGAAAGCGTCCGCCAATTTCATTTCAGTTTAGTTTGAATCGTTGCGTCGTGTGGTCCTCGTTGTGTGGTCTTCGTCCGCCCCTAGTTAACAAAAAAAAAGTTTAAAAAAAGTTTCGTCGTCGCGTGTCGTGTTGGATTTATAGGTAAGTGTTTTTGTAATTACTTTTATAAAGTAGAAACCTAAAAATGAAAGCATGCTTACGTGAAATTATTGCATCATCTATTCAATTTTGTGTTAGCAAATTTATATTAGCCAAGTTGTCTCGGCTTTTTCGTAGTTCAAATATGATCGGGATGTTTTTTTAACTTACGTTTCATTCATATATCTGATTGTACCTATAAAATGCTGATGCAATAATTTCAAGCAAAATGTTTTTGCATATCATATATATATAAAATATATTACCTACATTTTAAAATAAAAAATACCCCACGTGTTTTTCAACTCAGTACAAAACAACCGAGACAACTCGGCAAAGTCAAAACCAAAATATGCTTACGTGAAATTATTGCATCATCTTTTCAGTTTTGTGCCGACAAATATTTGCCAAATTGGCAAGTTGTGTTGTATTTTTCTTGAATCTACTCTTTTATCATCCCCACTATGTTTTTTTCTGCAGCGTCACACATATATAATCACCAATACGATACCTACTACCTGCGCAGAATCTAGAATGGGAAACGTAGCTGAAATAGATGTCAAAAATGCTGTAGTAAAAAAATTAAAACTTGTTCTATTTTAAGCTCCGGCTGAAGCATTTTTGGTATCTATTCCAGCTCCGTCAGTTAATTTGAATCGTTGTCGTTGAGTCGTGTGGTCCTCGTACCTAGTTAATTAAAAGAAGAAACAAAAATTAAAATTAAAAAAAGTCTCGTCGTCGCCGCTGGCTAGCGTGTCGTGTTGGAATTGTAGGTTAGTATTTTTTGTAATTTTTTTATACAAGTAGCTGGCAGAAGCAAAAAGTTAATATTTCACAAAAACATTATCGTTATTAATATTCAATAGATTTGAGCCCGGTGATGATGCAATAATTTCACGTAAAATTTTTTCCATATTATATAATGTACATTACCTACAAATAAGCTCAAAAACGAAAATATGCTAGCGTGAAATTATTGCATCAGGTTTTCAGTTTTGTGTTTGATAATTTTGTATTAACAAAAATTTTTCAAGTTGTCTTTGGTGTTGAAATACGATCGAGTTATTTCCTAACTTGCTTACAAAAATAGGTGTATTAAAATGCAAGCAATTTTTTTTATAATCCTAATGAAGAAAAGTGGATTAAATACGTGAAATCTGTGAAATAAGTGAATAGCTAGTGAAATTATAATTTTTTAACTTCTAGTGGAATTGAGTAAATATGATAGTTCATAGTTTTAAAACAAGTATGCGATATATTTGTGTGCACAAAGAAAATCAAGAATTTTGTTTTCATAGAACCCAAAGTCAGAATTTCATATAAATTTAATAAAAAAAAAGAATGTTTTTGCTAATGGCTTTTATTATTTGACAGATATTTTTTTATATTTTCTACGCCATTCACTTATTTGCACAAATTTTACCTATCTACATATCGTTGGCTTAGAGTGGAAAACAGCTAACTCCTATTTTTCATTTTTAAAAAAATTAAAAAAAAAAAATCATTTGAAAAAATCCAAAATTGCAATAAGTATTTTTCTACGATCATTATTATTAAATTCAGTGGAATTAAATAGACTCTTTCTGTAATGACAAAAAAATGTGGAGTTTGCCGCTTTTCACTTTAAGCCAACGATATTTATGTAACTTAATCAGAGTAAGCATAAATTTCTTATTTTATGAGTGTGTACGTTTTATAGAAAGGTAAATTTTGTGTGCGTAAAAAAGGAGGGTAAATACTACCCGCAATCCACCGAAATGACAGTTCACATCACTTCCAAAAATATGCCTCCAAGAGATCATGAACGATTTTTGTATTGTGTAAGTGAAATATATAATTTGGATGGATGGGTACGATTAGGTTTAACTTTGACTTCCGGAGACTTTTCTGGTTGTATATGGTTTTGATTAAATCATTTGTCAGATTGTTTGTTTTTAAACTGCTGCTGGAATATCTGTCAAAATTTCAAAATTGCGAGCGTAACCGAGTGTTTACATGGGGGTTGAGGTGAGTTTCAAACTCTTTTCAATCTCATAAGGACGCAAAGTAATTTTTGCTTTCATTTCATAACTATCAATTTTTATTTTTATTTATTTTCGAGACTTCTTGTTGTTGAATTAAACTCTAAAAATATTCACTTCAAATGATATCAATTATCAGAAAACTACAGCTCATTGTGGGCACGTAAAAAAAACATTTACGACATTTTTGACAGCCATTCCAGCTGCAGAACTCTATTCTTTTCAGGCAGTAAACGTTGACAAGTAAGTAAGTTGACAAATGATGATTTCACCATTCACTTATTTCACTGATTTTTTTATTTAAGTTTCGCACTGGTATGTTGTGTGAGAACTATGTACTGAAATCAAAAGATTAATTGGTTTGAAATATTCAAAAACTAGATATTTACTTTTTCTCTTTATCAAAAAAAAAATAAACTTGAAAAGACGAAAAATCATTTATCTAGTTCAATTAAGTGAAACTTTCATATACAAATTATTTCATTACCAGTCAAGAAAAATACGTTCTAGAAAAACTTTGTTTTGCTTCAAATGAAATACAAACAATAGTGTCTTGATGAATAAAACTTCACTTGTCAATTAGTATTCATAATTGAATTAGAAAACTACACTATCCAGGAACTCTATAAGCTACTTTGCGTGAATAAAAGTTTTTCATAAATATAATTTATGTTTATAAAATACATACTCTCAGATATTACTCCTTATACATAATTATTTAGAACAAATTATATTTATGAAAAACTTCACTAGCGCTCGTGGGAAGTTCATGTTTTATTGCAAAGTGAGTCATAAAATGTATATGTAAGTGCATATCAACTGTTCAATAAACTTTTTTGATAGCTTTCAAATGTTTAGTTCTCTTTATGAACTATAGATGCCTTAAAACATACCTCTTTGCAATTTTACATGAACTTCTTCAGTCACATAAAACCTGTTATTATTAAAAAGTAATAATATTCTTTGTTTTGAAACATATTTCACAGCTCATGGATGAAGAAGTGTGCAATTTACTTCAACAGTGGGGATTGGAGTCTTATATAGCCATTTTCAAAGGTATGTAGGTATGTTTATTAACAAAAGTGCCTTTTATTATTTCATATTTACTTGTTCTTACTTCCCCAATATATGTATAAAGTAAGTAGGTTACATAAAATTCAGGCACGATAGTTCTTCTTTCGACTAAGAATTTCAAAATATATAATGCAAATTAATTAATTTAAATGGTTTTCCAACTAAATAACGAATAGGTATAATCTGAATTTCATTTAACCACATTTTCACTTGATGATATCTAGTTGGAAGCAGCGTTAAATCAAATTCAAATATCTATAAAATAATATTTATCAATTTCGATGCAACTATAAGTATGTATCCTAGATTGAAACGCATACAACATTGAATGTTTCAACTTTAATTTTATTGCGTTCAGTTATCTATGAACATATTAATTCTTAAATTCTTTTCTATATCTCCCTTTTTAACTGAATAAATGGCAGTGCATTTTCATAATTTTTTTATTTGAAAGTTATAGCCAATTACTCTTGCAAAATCAAATTTGATTACTTATTATTAGCGATTTAGACAGTAATAGAGAAAGGTCGAGTTTCGGGCACTAGCGATACTAGTTTATATAAAATGGCAACGTTCAATTTTTTTTTTGAATTGGAGTATTCATTTGTAAGAACTGTGAATCGTTTCGTAGAATGGATTATGAATAATTTAATATCACCAAATGAAAAACATTTCTTCAAAATTGATTAAAAAAATACATCTAAATGTTAGTGTAAATACGCACTAACATTTAATCGTCCACTGAAATCAAAAAAAATCTTGAAACGTTTACTTTAAATTAAGTAAACAACGTTTCAATGTGAAATTTAATATTTTACACTGAAGTTAATATAATTAAGAGTAATATATGATCGTATTCGATTTTAAATTGCATTTATTACGACAATGCAACATGTCTTCTATATTTACTTAGTTATAGTTTATGTTTTGGTTTGAAGAAGTTTTGGTAAGATGCTTTTATAGATTTTATTTACTATATAAAGCAAAAACTTACGAACAAAATATAAGTAATTTTCAGTAGCAATGCATAGATTGAAGAAGCCATAACACTTCGACAAGATAAACTTCGGCGGATGGGGCTCACACTACAACCATTTGTGCTCGTACTTGGTACGTCAATTCTATATTTTTAATTGACCAGTTATTTCGTGATTGTTAACGAAACTAAATTCTTATTAACAACTGCTTTAGAGGGAGTTAACATCATTTGTTATAAAATATTTTTGTAGTTAGTGCACAATATCCTTCTGAAAGCAAATGCACTTGCATGTCTATACAAAAAGCATTTTTTTTAATTGAAAAAAAATCGTGTCTTCATGATTTACTATCTACTTGTTAGTTGATGATTTTAAAAGAATGCTTTTGAAGAATTTGTACTATGTAAAGCAAAAAAATAACGAATAAAATGTAGCTAAAAATGTTTGAAAAAAAAAATGATTTAAAAAATAACTTGCAAGATAAATACACATTCATACGTAGGTACATTAAAATAGTTCAACCGTCTGAGCAGATAAAATGAATTCAATTATGCAGACCTCGAATTAGCAATATCGGCAAACAAAAAGATTTTTGGCAAAATTTGTATTTGAGTATCGTAAAAATCTTATGAAAAGCTTAACAGTAAGAAACTTAATACTGACTAAATCAAATTAAATTTACTTTCTGTAGACAATGCCATAACTTCAATGTCTCTGCCGCTACTGGGTGCTACAGAGATAAGGGAGATGTTTCCAGTCATAGGGCATCGGGTAATTTTCACCAGAAACTTAGAAGAGTGGAGGAAAGCAATGCACCCTAATGCTGTTAACCCTTTGGTTAGTTAGTTAAATGTTTGTCGTTTTTGATAGTAGTAATAAAAGCAATATGTGTATTACAGGCACTCGATTCTCAGCAAATAGGTGTTGGTAGCTCTCAAGACGTGAGCGAAATAAGTTTTGCACTAAGTGACTTTCTCCCTGAGTATCAAGTAGTTGGTGACAGTATTCAATTGCAGGATTCAATTGTTGCATCACCACTTACTACAAAAGAAAAGATATCAAGCGAAGTCATAGATGTAAGTAACTATACAAATTTGTTTGAGATAGACAGCGAAAATCTCTACCCCTAATCGCCATGTAATAATTTTAAAAGACAATAAACTATTCAATTTTTTCCTTAAGCCTAGTTTATACATCAATTCGAAGTGCACTCAAAATCATATTACAACAAATTAAATTTCAGGTTTTCATAAAACAAATTTTGCTCATCCTTGATACCAAAGTATGTAATTGTAGCTAATAATTTTTATATTATTTTCCAAGCCTGGGAAAAATGCTATTTTCTATTAGATGTATACATTAGGCTTTAGATTACATTGTCGACATTCAGTTAAGGTACTTATTGCAAATAATATACAATCTGGGTGAATAACATAAATGATTTTTTCAAATACGATAGTTTGGCGCTTTGGGCTTGATTTATTAATAAACACTTAGTGGTTTACGCTCTTGACACATTTAAACTGCATGTTTTTTTTTTTACTATTATAGGCTCTACCCTATTATAAAATGTATTTTTACTCTTGGTTCTAATTGTTTCATACAGATCGTTACGTTATCGTCTAGATAGATAACTTTAATGGAGCTTTCTTAATTCGACGTTATTAAAATTAAGAATGAATAAATGCGTCTACAAGAATCAAAAGCAACGTATTCCTCAGAAAAATTATGCACTTTTACTCTATTTCTTTAATGCTATCTTTGGCTGTATTCAAAAGTTTCAAAAGTTTACTTAAAGTTTTGAATCAAAACCAACGTATTCCTCAGACCTTTTTGAATCAAATCAACTGTATATCACGTTAAAATGAAAGCAGCGCTATTCCAATGTCAATTCCATTTTTTTTGCCAGTTTGAATCAAAACGAATCTATTCCAAATTTGGTGCAAAAACACAAAATTGCAAATAATTCCCACATGCAACCATAGAAACGGTGCTTAAAAATACAGATTATCTATTGGAGATTGTTTAAGGCAACGTATTCAAAAACTTTTTTTTCGAATATCTCAAAACTAGAAAAAGTGGAATAAGTTGCTTTTGATTCTAATAGACACAAATACACTCCTCGTCAACTGAATACGCACAAACATTTTTGAATATATTTTATCCATTTTTTCCAAACAGTGATGGTTATTATGCCATCTGTTGATGGTAAAAATTTTCGTAACATATAAATAACAGAATTTCAAAGTTTTATCCAAAAACAACCGTGAGTTTTTCCTTCAACCACTTCCAAAGTGTAACTTATGCAAAGTAGAAGTTTTTTTTGAGTCAACTGAATAGGTACAAAAATTAAAATTGGTATTGGAATGGAATGAAACAAGTTTTTGTTTAAGTTTAGTAGTGGGTACTTCCACCTTTATTTTTAATTACTTCGTAAATTCGATCCGGCATGGAATCGTATAGCTTTTTAATGTAATTTAACGAAATTTCGCTCCACGCTAATTTGATTGCAGAAATTAAGGTTTCCTTGTCTTCGAACTGACGACCACCCTCATAAACTTTGCGTACTAACCATCCCCAGACATTTTCTATGATGTTGATCGGTGAGTACGGCGGCCATTGAAGCAACTGCACTTTTTGCTCCTCTATACATGTTTTTATTATGCGCGCTGAGTGAATAGGCGCATTATCATGTTGGTAGGTCCAGTTTATGGGTCCAAAGATGTTAGAAAATTTAGGAAAATTTCTTTCCAAAATTACTTTATACCCAGCTGCAGTCATTCTTGATGTTACAACCTCGAGCTCAACTGTTCCATAATAACTGACTGCTCCCTATATCATGACACCTCCTTCACGACTATGATGGCGCTTTAAAAATCTTTTTTCTTTTCTTAAGTCGTGAAAATAGAAGTTGAACCCATCAGGGCCATCGAAATTAAACTTTTTTTCATCTGAAAAAACCACGTGATACCATTCTTTTTTCCAGCTCATGTGAAGTCTTGAAAAATCTAATCGCAACATTTTCCGTCTGTCGTCAAGTGGTGGTTTTTTCTTAAGTTTCATTCGTTTAAGATGGCTTGAGTTGTTGATTACTCTTAATACTGTTGAGCAACTTGCGTTTACGCCGACTTTTTGTTTTATTTTTGCCACAGAATCAGAAGAATTTGATGCATATCTTAAAATTCTTCGTCTCTCAGCTGCTGTTGTTGCTGTTTTCTTACCTCCCTTCATGTTTTTGCCGTATGCATCTTTATTTTTCAAGTAAGAATAAACTACATTAAAACTTCGGCCAACTTTATCAGCTATTGCACGTCCAGTTAGGCCTTGGTCTCTAAGTAAATCGATTTTAGCTTTTTCAACACTGTTAAGACACGTAGATCTACCCATTTTTCTTAAAATTTGAAATCAAGAATTAAATTTTACTGAAAACACTAAAATCGTTAATTTAAACTGTCAAGCACTCCAAAAAACTTATAAACAACGAAGAAAATGGCGTTGTACCTATTCAGTTGACTAAAAAAAAAACTCCTACTTTGCACATAAAACACTTTGCAAGTGGTTGAAGAAAAACTCACGGTTGTTTTTGGATAATTCTTTCGGAATTATCTGCTTAACATCTTAAGGGAATAGTTAGCATCAATAGATGGCATAATAACCATCACTGTTTGGAAAAAATGGATAAAGTATATTAAAAAATGTTTGTGCGTATTCAGTTGACGAGGAGTGTATACATATATGTATATACATATTGTTAAGATAAAAACGTCCAAATTCGAACGAAACGTATGAGGTGGTTAGTTAATACAAAGGCTAACTTACCTTCGTATGTAAATACGTTGTACTGCATAAGAAGGTTGGGTCAAAACAAAAAACTAAATCGTAAGGGATGACACCGTTGAATAATCATAAAATATACTTATTTGCTTTGATTTTCAAAATGTTTGGTTTTAAAATTAATAAAAAAAACAGTTTACTAAAGCAACTTTATTTGAAATTAAATTAAAAGTTGGAGTAATAGCTTTCAAAAAGCTATGGCATGATATTTTAAATGTTGTTTTTTAAATTTCTTTTTTTGTTCTTCTATACTATTTTTTCCGGTTCTGACCCAACCTACACATCTTATGTAAAATACCGTGTATATAATTTGTTTTTCACAAAAAAATAGTTTTCTCAAGTTGTGAAAGTTTTACGATGTGAACGCAACACACACATTATAACAGAATTTGAAAATAAGCTATTCGATTCGTAAATAACCATAGTTAAAAACAATCAATAAAATACCAACATATTTTTATTTAAGGGTCTCAATAAACTTCTTGAATGTTCTTTAGAGGGGAAATGGATCCTTGCATTAGATAGAAATCAACCTCTTGAAAACAAAGCAAGGCTGAAATTGGTGCGGATTATATGCACACAGATTCTTAAAACAAACCCAGATCGCAACATCACAGCCCAAATTTATGGAAAGTGGGCGAATGAAATTGTGCATTTGTTCCCTTCTGAAAATAGGTCAGTTTATTTTCACAACAAAATTGTAGAATCGAGTCGTGGGATTATTAACCGGTTGGCTGGCAAGTTACCAGATAACGTTAATAATCTTAAAAGAAAATATCGTGAAACGGGTGTAATAACCAAACGCCAGCGTTCCTTATCTTCATCACCAACCTCCAGTCGAGTTGAATCTCCGAGATCCAACAAACGCCTGAGAACAGCATTGCAGATTGGAGAAAACGAAGAACTGTCAGATGCAAATCTAGAATGGCTTCGAAATTCTAGCCATCCTTGGGACACGACAGAGGAAAAATGGGAGAGAACCACTCGTGCTCGAATGCATCTTTTAAAAGACATGAGCATATCACAATATTTTGATGAGTACCCGGCCCTGAAAAATGTATTAGGATATAAACTGGTAATATTTTACTTAAACATTTCAAATAACATTTTTGCATTTAACGTTTTATAATAGTGCTATTATACTCAGTACATTATTCAGGAATATTATACATATGTTCATTCATATGGACATATATTCATACTCCACATAAATTAAAACTTATATTTGAGGGGTATAGTTTCAAATTTCTTCTTTCCGCTTTTAGAAATTATGAGTCAAAAATTAGTTTTAAAGATAAAATTTAATTTAAGTTAAGTATAACCTTTTGGTTTCGATTAGGGGTTATCTTCCATACAAACATGAACGTAATCTTCAGATTAATGTAACAAAACTGTCTTTTTTGGCAAATTAAGTGGAGTTCAATGATGGTTTAAGCATTTGATTGGCTTCTATAAAATACTTGAGCCTTGAACTATCGTTGAACCCCAGTGAATCCGCCAAAATAGATAGCAATTGAACCATAACAACCGAAATGTGCATCATAACCTATATGAACAAAATTAATAAACAATATTCGAATACATGATATGTATATTAGACTATTTTAAACCATTTTCTAAACAAATATTTTTCATTGAATTTAAAACAGCTGGAAAAGGACTTTGACAGTTTATACGCGGACAACTGTATGGGCTTATGGGAGAATTTTCCCAAACTGAAAAAGGACATATACGCGCTTGCAAAGAAGAAACTGAGCTGTAAAGACAGCTCCATCGTTGAAATACTGTCACTGGAAAACTGTGAGTATTTTACAAAATCTATATTAAAAAAGTCGTAATTAAAAAATAGTACAGGACGAGATCATTTTCCCTGCATCTCTTTTAATTTAATCGCTTTTGACCATTTTTACTGAACGATTCGTGAGATTGAGGGGTTTTGGTTTTAGAAAATATGTAGGTTAATTGGGTGTTTGGAACACTAATAGGACGATGGAATTGTTGAACTTACCAGGATAGCGTAGCCGTAGCTGCGCCGCGGTGAGAAATCTTCTGAGTGGTGTGTTGTCCCTTGATGGGGTGCGCAGTAGTCATTCCTTGAGAATTCCAAACTAATTTACACTTAGTGGTATTTTTCTTTTATATTTTATTATTTTTGTATATAGGTTTAAATTTTAAGATTCAAAAATATTTTAAAAATTAATTTTTAGGTTTTAATTTAAATGCGAGCTTGTGAGTTGTGACTTGAGAGAACTAGGTAGTATTTCTAAGCTGTTGAATACCCAAATAACCTGTATTAATTATACTGGGAAATTGGGTGTGTTCAACCGCTGAACATTTATAATCGAAGAGGACCAGTTCACACACCGTGATTATGGGCACACCGCACTCGGACCAGTGCGGACCGCTCACCGCGGACTGAATGCGGAGTGCCTAGTACGTTAAGGCAAGGCGCGGATATGCAATTTAATTGCAATTAGATAGTTTAATCATCAATGGTCAGTTCCTTTTCTCTACAATTGTTGATGTGTCAAAAAAAAATGTCATTGTTAAGAATTTTACACTTTGTACCATCATTTAGAACGATCGATGTTGAAAATATTGTTGATCTGTCAAACGGCAAGGTTGAAAAAACAGAAATGCATTTAATGAATGAATAATCAGGAAAAATACGAATTGCGTTAAATTTATTGAAACAAAAACAAATATAATTTGAAAATTTCATTTCTATTTACTTAAACTAACTATGAACTTACATTTCTTTAGCAAAAATCACCAAATTAATCGAAAAAAAGTAAATTCTTCATAAAACAATTCAAAACTCAAAAACAATAAAACAATCAATTAAATTGAAAACACATATGTATATTTACAAATATGCAAACACTTAAAATCAAAAAAACGAAAATTAAACAAAAGATAATCAGAAAATGAAAACATTGCAGCTTCAGTTGCTTTTGACAGATCAACATTTTCAATTCATGTCGAGGAGATGAGTTGGAAATTGTTACAAGGTGTAACATTCTGACACTTCGACATTGAGTTTAGGAACAATTTAATGAAGTCATAATGTAAAGGCCACCTTACACGATAAAAGAAGTCATATGACTTCTCATATGTACTGTCAAAAAAATATCCAATCATCTGAACGCACTCATAGATCTCATATGACTTCTCAAAAGCAAAAAGCATACGACTTTTTTGACATTAGAACTGCAACTAATACCATTTGAGAAGTCAAGCGAGATTTGGTGTGTTCATGGAAAATAGTGAATTCAGAACTTTGAAAATAAAAATTTTCTTACAAAAAAACTGAATTTTGATTGAAAACAACAATGGATAATCCCAATAAAAGGAATTTTGTTTAACAGGCAATTATGCTTTAATGACTTTTTTTCTTTTATTTTGGTTTTGACAGATAACCATAGAGAAAATCAAATGTGAAGTAAGGACGTTTATACACAAAGATAGGAAAACCATCATATGACTAGACTTGAAATAACAGCTCATTTGAAAAATCAAATAGAAAATAAAATGACAGGTCATGACTTCTATATCGTGTAAAGTGGCCTTTACACTTTGTAAAAATTTTAGAATTTAAGAACGATCAGTGTTAACAATTATTTTCAACATTGTAGATAAAAGGAATGAACCACAGTTGCTAGATGAGCAACTCCTCTAATAATCGACAAACACACATATATTATATTTTGAAAGTTACATGTGCGCGCCTTGCCTTATACAACCTATAACTAGTTATTTCGTAATTGTTAACAAAACTAAAAATTAAATGTGAATCTATAACGATCAATACCTGTGAAAAACGAGAAAGTTAGCTCTTATTTTCATAAGGTTTCTTTTTATGAAAATAAGGCAAAAATGTCAACAATAGAATTAAATGTTTCAGAGTTTTCTTCAAATAACTTCTTATATCTTGTAATATAAAAGAAGTAAGAAAATGATTTTGGTATCAAATGAAATGTATTTATATTGCCATCATTTAAACACAAGAAAAATTACATTGCTATATATGATGTATTTTTAGATATTTGGATTTAACTTCTTAAGAGAAATTCTTTCTTAATCTGGCTTTTGTACATTGATATCTTTAAAAATTTTGTGAAAACTTAAAAAAAAATATTATATTTTAGAAAAAATCACCCCCGAAAAAAACAAACAGCACGTAAGACACAGTAGAATTGTTGTTGCTTGTGCCTCCTCCAAATGGCCGAGCCTCACTTTTGAAGGCTATATTGGCTATTTAGATACAGTCACTCACAAAATTATTCGGAGTAAAAAGTTTTTTTAAGCATGAGTTTTGTTATTGTAACAATTCTTTTATGAAAAAAAACTTAAAATTTGATAAACTTAAAATGTTTTTTTTATTTTTTTATTTCATTTTTTATTTTACATTTATTATTTATATTAATTATTTATATTAATTATTTATATTAATTAATTTTCATTAATTATTCTTGTTCTCAATTATAGAACAAGAATAATTAATGAAAATTTTTGAAATAAATGTAAAATAAACATTTTCCTTACTTAAATATTTGTAAATATACTTTTTATATCTAAATTTTGTATACAAAACAACTGTTAAATTTGTTGTCATTTCTCGGCAGACGGCTAAGCCATGCTTAAATGCACTTAATATTAAACAATTACAATTGTAAATTTTATAAATGAATTAATAAAGTACCAAATAATACAAAATAAATAATAATTTAATTTTTTTACAAAATATAAAAAAAAAAAACTTTAAGTTTATCTTTAAGTTTTCTTTCATAAAAGAATTGTTACAATAACGAAACTTATAATTAAAAAAAAACTTTTTTTTCCGAATAATTTTGGGAGTGGCCCTATATTGTATATTAAAATCTATGGTCATTACATATTTTTCTTAGGTAGTTGATATTGGTTCGAAATGATTTTTTTAGGCAACCTTGAATTATCCTTCTTAAAAGATATAATTTAATGGCATTACTATAGCCGTATTTTTGAAATAGTCAGTACCCAGCTCAGCAAACAATATTATATTTATATGTTATTTAATTCGAATATTTTACACTTTTAAAATGTTGTTTTTTCTGTTTTGTTTGTCTTTATCACAGTATCGGAAGATATCAGCAACCTTGGGGCTTTCCTCCTTATACCATCACTTTTAACAATATCATCTGTGCGCCTGAAGGGAGTCAGTAAGAAGGTTTGGCGGCCTTCAAAAACGGAAGCACGAGACGGATTTGTAACACACGTCCACAGCGATGCAGAGATTGAAGAAGCCATAACACTTCGACGAGATAAACTTAGGCGGCTGGGGCTCACACTTCAACCATTCGTGCTGGTAGTTGGTACGTCAATTCAAAATATATCTAGTTATTTCGTAATTGTAAACGAAACTAAATTTGTATTACCAACTGTTTTAGAAGCAGTTAATATTTGTTTTAAAATATTTTTTGTAGTAAACGCACAATATCCTTCTGAAAGCAAATGCACTTGGATGTTTATCCAAAAAGCATTTTTTAATATTGACACAAAATTTGACAAAGAATCTACATCTGCTAATACCTTGCTCGTTGAGTTAGGAATTACATCAAAATAAAAGAAAGTTTATTCTAATTTTCATAATGGTTGTTTGTTTTCTTTGCAAATCTAACCTCAAGAGTCTTAAGTGTCTCAGACAGCACTTTGCTTTTATTCACAGCGGGCATAACTTTATTCACTATAAGTGCATTGAAGAAGATTGCATGCGTTCATTTCCTACTTTCTTCTCATTTAAGAGACACTTCCAAAAAGAACATGATCCTGAAATTTACAATCAACAATCCTGTTCTGCTTTAAATGTTGAAACCACCCCAAATGAAGCTGTACTTGTTTCCGAAACAGAAGTAGAAAAAACTATTGAGCCTAAATTAAAAGAAATGACATCAGTTACTTCATCCCTTTCTATTTTTATTGCTTCCCTATATGGAAATGTACTCTTGCCTAGAAATGTAGTGCAAAAAGTGATTGATGGTATGAGAGATTTATTTGGTTCACTGAACCCAGCAATTAAGAACTGTGTAGATAAGGTTTGTCTTGAAAACTCAGTTTCAAATGATGTTTCAAAAACATTAGTCCAAGCACTTAATCTTTCAATAATTTCCCCAATAGAACAATTTTCAACCGAACGAAAAAGGTTTGCTTATTTTTCTAAGAAATCTTACTTTGAACCTCAAGAAATTGTAATTGGTCAAAGATTCGATCATGTTAAAAAAGATGGAATGACACGTATGGAACCTGTCACATGCCAAGAACATTTTATTTCATTGAGACATGTATTACAAACTTTTTTTTCCCTTGAAGATATACTCTCTGAAACACTGGAATATATGGACAGTCTTAAAAATAAAAATGTGACGGAAAACTTTATCCAAGGCTCTTATTGGAAAAACAGACAAAAGCATCATTCCGATCGAATTGTTTTACCTCTATTTATGTATTTCGATGATTATGAAACTGGAAACGTTCTTGGAAGTCATGCTGGTGTTCACAAACTAGGGGCAGTATACGTTTCAATTGCATGTCTTCCACCTTGGCGTTTATCAGTTCTGTCCCACATATTCCTTGTTTTGCTATTTCATTCAGCTGACAGAGTAGATTTTGGGAACAATATTATATTCAAACCAGTTATTGATGAGTTTAATTTTCTTAGCGAAGTGGGCATAGAAATAGATATTTCTACTTTCAAGGGAACTTTGTTTTTTGAACTGGGTCTGATTCTGGGTGACAATTTAGGTATACACTCTATGATTGGCTTTGTAGAGAGTTTTTCGGCAAATTTTTCCTGTAGAGTATGCAAAGTTCAAAAACAAGTGTTAAAAAAACAACTTTATGAGGATGCCACCCTTCTTCGGACAGCAAACACCTATGAAGCTGATTTGGCTATAAATAATTCTTCTTTAACTGGTATAAAGGAAAGGTGTATATTTTTAGAAGTAAAGAACTTCGACATGTTTCAGCAGGTGGGCGTTGATATTATGCACGATATCCTTGAGGGTGTGGCGAAATACATTTTGAGTTTTCTTCTTTTGCAATATACTGAAAATCACCAATTTTTTTCTTTATCTCTTTTTAATGACAAATTATTAGCATTTGATTATGGCCCTGATAATAAAAATAAGCCTTGTCCTATCGAAAGAGAACATATAAAACGTGGAAATGTGCGTTTATCTTCTGGAGAAACACTTACTCTTTTGCGGTTTTTGGGATTACTAATAGGCGATTTTGTACCGAAGGACGATTCTACTTGGGCTATGTACATAACATTAAGAAAAATTCTTGACATACTTCTCAGCGTAAAAATTTCGGTTGGGACAGAAGACTTATTGCAAGTTTTAATAGCTGAACTTAATGAACAATATATTAAGATTAGCAAAGACTCTCTTAAGCCGAAATTTCACAACCTAATTCACTATCACGCTGCTCTTAAAAAACACGGGCCATTATCATCACTTTGGTCAATGAGGTTTGAAGCAAAGCATAGGCAGTCCAAAATGTCAGCTAGATCTTCGTGTAACCGAAAAAATGTCACTTTAACTTTAGCAATAAAACATCAACTTCAATTAAACGAAATGTTCCTCAGAGGAAAACTTTCAAACATACTGGACGTAGGACCTAATAAAAGTGTTTTGTTATCTGAAATTAAATTTTTGCAAGCTAGTCTTGCACTGGACCCTAAAAAAACGTTGACTAGGGTCAGTTGGGCGACGATATCTTCCATCCATTATAAAACTGGATCCGTTTTGGTAAAAGGTCTCAGTTCTGATTGCTATCTTTACGACTTTTTTTTACTAAATAAAATTTATGTATATGAGTCTAATCGCTTAATATTTTCTGGCACAGTACTGAATACTTTATGGTTTAACGAACATTACTATGCGTATGAAGTTGAAATACCATCAATGCAGCAACAAATGTACTTATTTCTTGAATCCTTCCTTTCACCAATTCCAAACACAATGAATATTTTAGGAAACGGCAAGAAATACATAACCTTAAGAAGCCCTATATGATTACCGGCTGTGGTGATTGGCAAATTTCTAAGCAATCGAAGAAGTTCTGTTAAAAAAAAAAATGTTTCAATTCAAATTGTAAATTAATAACAAAACTCATAAGAAATGAGCTAAGTAAATGTATTTAACTTAAAGTATATAACTGTAATTATAAATTTTAATATTTAAAATATCCTAGAAAATAAGTAATTATTTGTTATAAATCTAAGCTACCGTAGTTTAAGAACTTGTTACATTATAAAAAAAAGCGATAAAATAAATGTGTACCTACCCTGTATGTATGTACTAAAAATCTAAATTCATTATGTTTAATTTAATAGCTAAAATTGTTTTTTTAAAAGACACTATCCCATTTTCAGATACATAGAAGTTTTAAGAAGATGATAATATTTAAAGGTAAGCATTAGTAATGGATGGAAAAAACATTCGTTACACCAGAGTATCATTGCTGATTACGACCAAGTGGATTTGCTGCATTCAACTGAGTAAATTGTCTTAATTCAACCGAGCAGATTGGCTAAATTCAACCGAGTAGGTTGGCTGAATGCAACCGAGTACGTTGGTTAAATTTAACCGAGCAGATTGGTTAAATTTAAACGAGTAACATGGCTGAATTCAACCAAGTACGTTGGTTAAATTTAACCGAGTAACATGGCTGAGTTCAACCGAGTAAAACGGTTAAATTTAACCGAGTAACACGAGTGAATTCAACCGAGTAAAATGGTTAAGTTTAACCGAGTAACACGGCTGAGTTCAACCGAGTAAGTTGGTTAAATTTAACCGAGTAACACGGTTGAATTCAACCAAGTAGGGTGGTTAAATTTAACCGAGTAACATGGTTGAATTCAACCGAGTAGGTTGGTTAAATTTAACAGAGTAACATGGCTAAATTCAACCGAGTAGGTTGGTTAAATTTAACAGAGTAACATGGCTGATTTCAACAGAGTAGGTTGGTTAAATTCAACAGAGTAACATGGCTAATTTCAACCGAGTAGGTTGGTTAAATTAAACAGAGTAACATGGCTGAATTCAACCGAGTAGGTTGGTTAAATTTAACAGAGTAACAAGGCTGAATTCAACCGAGTAGGTTGGTTAAATTTAACAAAGTAACATGGCTGGATTCAACCGAGTAGGTTGGTTAAATTTAACAGAGTAACATGGCTGAATTCAACCGAGTAGGTTGGTTAAATTTAACAGAGTAACATGGCTAAAATCAACAGAGTAGGTTGGTTAAATTTAACAGAGTAACATGGCTGAATTCAACCGAGTAGGTTGGTTAAATTTAACAGTGTAACATGGCTAGATTCAACCGAGTAGGTTGGTTAAATTTAACAGAGTAACATGGCTGAATTCAACCGAGTAGGTTGGTTAAATTTAACAGAGTAACATGGTTGAATTCAACAGAGTAGGTTGGTTAAATTTAACAGAGTAACATGGCTGAATTCAACCGAGTAGGTTGGTTAAATTTAACAGAGTAACATGGCTGGATTCAACCGAGTAGGTTGGTTAAATTTAACAGAGTAACATGGCTGAATTCAACCGAGTAGGTTGGTTAAATTTAACAGAGTAACATGGCTAAAATCAACGGAGTAGGTTGGTTAAATTTAACAGAGTAACATGGCTGAATTTAACCGAGTAGGTTGGTTAAATTTAACAGTGTAACATGGCTAGATTCAACCGAGTAGGTTGGTTAAATTTAACAGAGTAACATGGCTGAATTCAACCGAGTAGGTTGGTTAAATTTAACAGAGTAACATAGTTGAATTCAACTGAGTAGGTTGGTTATATTTAACAGAGTTACATGGTTGAATTCAACCGAGTAGATTGGTTAAATTTAACAGAGTAACACGGTTGAATTCAACCGAATAGGTTGGTTAAATTTAACAGAGTAACATGGCTGAATTCAACCGAGTAGGTTGGTTAAATTTAACAGAGTAACATGGCTGAATTCAACCGAGTAGGTTGGTTAAATTTAACAGAGTAACATAGTTGAATTCAACTGAGTAGGTTGGTTATATTTAACAGAGTTACATGGTTGAATTCAACCGAGTAGGTTGGTTAAATTTAACAGAGTAACACGGTTGAATTCAACCGAATAGGTTGGTTAAATTTAACAGAGTAACATGGCTAAAATCAACAGAGTAGGTTGGTTAAATTTAACAGAGTAACATGGCTGAATTCAACCGAGTAGGTTGGTTAAATTTAACAGAGTAACATAGTTGAATTCAACTGAGTAGGTTGGTTATATTTAACACAGTTACATGGTTGAATTCAACCGAGTAGGTTGGTTAAATTTTACAGAGTAACACGGTTGAATTCAACCGAATAGGTTGGTTGAATTTAACAGAGTAACATGGCTAAAATCAACAGAGTAGGTTGGTTAAATTTAACAGAGTAACATGGCTGAATTCAACCGAGTAAGATGGCTGAATTACCGAGTAAGATGACTGAATTACCGAGTAACATGGTTCAATTCAACCGAGTAGGTTGGTTAAATTCAACTGAGTAACATGGTTAAATTCAACCGAGCAGGTTGGCTAAATTCAACCGAGTAAGATGGCTGAATTACCGAGTAAGATGACTGAATTACTGAGTTACATGGTTGAATTCAACCGAGTAAGATGGCTGAGTTCAACCGTGTAAGTTGATTGATTTTAACAGAGTATGTTGGCTGCATTCAACCGAGTAGGTTGATTGATTTTAACTGAGTAGCTTTGCTTAACTCAACAGAGTAAGGTGATTGAATTCAACAAAGTAGGTTGATTAATTTTAACTGAGTGGCTTTGCTAAACTCAATAGAGTAAGGTGATTGAATTCAACATAGTAGGTTGATTGATTTTAACTGAGTAGGTTGGAAAGTAGGTTTTTTTTTAACAGAGTTGGGCTTATATTTTCACCCGAGTAGCCTTCGGAGGGGAAATGATATCAGTTGTTTTTAATAGAGTAACTCGGTTGTTTTCTACCGAGATTTTTTAAACGAATTGGCTCAGTTGTTTTTAAACGTTTTACTCTGTAGGTGCTATAGTAATAGAGTTACTCTGTTGTTTTTAAACGAAATATTGTTAATTTTACTAGTGCAATGTTTTTGCGTGAAGTTCCTTTAATTTGACCTTCCCTAATTTACATAGTACATGTTAAGAATAAGGTCTGGCAAAAAAATCCTAATTTCATTTTTTGTAATTGTTTTCAAAATTTCGACAGAAATTATCAAAATTCATAACTAAAATTTTGATATTTAGAGGCCATTCAGCACAAAAATGTAGAAAACAAAGGTGATGTGTCTCGATTTTTATGTTTGTAAAAACAATTTGTCCAAAGTAAACATTTTGAATAAGAGATATGATTAACCAAACTTATCTTATGCACCCATTTATAGATTGTATCGTGAGGGCAAGTTTGATGAAGACTGGATTGAAGCTATAATCACAAATAATCATATATCATATGATTATTTGTGCTATAATGACCTTAAACGAACAGTATGTTGACGTTCTTACAATCCCGAAAACATTTTCGGTGTGTGCCATGCACTTTGAAAAAAGTTGCCTTCGAAATCTAGGATCAAAAATTTGTCTCACCCCTAAAGCGATTCCAACCATTTTCCCTAAAATGCTGGAAGAAAACATGTAAGCTAAACATTTTATTTGTTCAAAGAGGAAAGTTCATGACAATTTTTACAATTCCAGGGAAGATTCAGAATCCAATTCGAGATATGAAGAATCTGCCTTAAATACTTTGGCTGAAAAGTAATTTTGTTTTAGTTTTTATTCAAACAAAATTATTCAAAATTATTTTATTCAAACAAAATTAATAACCTTTAAATTATATAGGTCGTCAAATATTGATTATTCAATATTAAACTTCACCCCTGAAGAGTTATCCAGTGAAGAAGTACAGATCTCTGTAGAAAAGTATTGGTTATGTTTTTATAAAAACACTGAACATTTTTCTAACATTTTTTTTTATAATTGCAGTGATGGTATTGATAATTCATTTCTGGGTTATGACATCGAGCAACCATCTTGTTCAAGAGTCAACGTAAAAGTTGATAGGTATAAAAATATTTGTTTTTATTTGAAATACTCGTTTTCAATTAATAAAGTTCTTATTGCAGAGAAAAAACTGATTTACCATCTAATACTATTACATGTATTTACATCTGATGAAATAGCCACTCCAAGTAGACATGTTGTAGTTGAAACGTAAGTTTTGGCATTTATATTAAATTTCGAAACCAATGAATTGATTTTGCAGTAGCCAACGTGTTGGAAAACGTAAGCGGTTTGATGTCGACCAAGCCACTCCTAGAACTTAAAGTTAAAGAAATGTTTATATTATAGGGCTTTGAACGAAAAAAAGTCCAATCTTTTGAAAGTTGCGAGGCGTAAAATTAATAGAAAAGAGAAGAAAATTCAATCATTAAATGCCTTAGTTATGGAAATGGAACATAGGAACTGATTTCAGAAAATGGTTCGCAAATTCTTCAGGTAATTTATTTTATAAATTTTGAAAGCTTGTCGGAGTACCTTCACTTCCATTTAAAATGAAATCCTTACAGTCTTGTTCTTGAAAAAATCATTAAATAAAATGGTGTTGGCCCTATACATTTAAATAACACTAGCTTCACAACCAATAATACTTGACTGTAGACACCACTGAGAGAATATTAATTAAAAAATATTTCAATATAATTTTGAACAAATAAATTATTGGATGTTTAGCTTTGATTTTCCAAACAGACCATTTAATTATATATTTAATATAATCACTTTTTATCTATAACTTATTATTTTCCAATATATTGGTGTAAAATACTATTTGTTCCAATATTTGTTTTAGTTTAAAATCAATTGTAGAATTTTGTGCATATAAACAGTCTGAGAACAAGTCTGGAAAGAAGTTTTTCAATTTCAATTACATGTCTCATATTTTGTTCAACTTACGTTTACTTAAGGTTGCCGAAAGTCCGGGGTGCACCTGGGACTCAATCAAAAAGCGTCTCCAGTCAGCTCAATTCTAACCCAGCTAACTCGCTTAGTTAGTCGAGGTCCCTTTTATTTGTATGTGTCACCTGTGTTGAGTAATTCGTATTCTAACTCATCCCTTGGAGTGGTGCATTAGCTAAAAAATTGTTGGAAATACAATAGTATTAATATATAGAATTTAAGAATAAAAGTTTACATTCGCTGTTATATATGTATACGAAATATAAGTTTGAACATTTGTTTAGTTAAAAATCAATTAATTTGAAAAAAAAAATAATAAGGGTATTCATACAACAGCGTAAAGTCGTCGTAAACGTTGTAAACTTTAAAACTTCGTAATTCTGTCACAATTTGTATGGAAAATTTGACAGATTTACGAAGTTTAAAACTTTACGATGTTTACGACGAGTTTACGCTGTTGCATGAATACCCTTAATGTTTATATACAAATCTTTGGTTTGATTATGGAACTTGAAACGAATCGAATTGAAAGCAAAGTGTACCCATTATTTTGGATCAAGTACATCTATGGCCGAAATGACATCAAAGTCGTTTTTGCCTTGAATCTCAAACTTAACCTTCTACTAAAAACACACTGAGGATAACAATTTCCATAGTTAGACCATTTACAATATACATATGTATGTTAAATAAACGTTAAATAAATGTGTAAGTGTTAAATAAATTTGTTAATGTAAAATAAATGTGTTAAAGTTAATCATTTTTACATACAGTGGTCTCCAGTACTAAGAATTCCGCATTTACGAAACGTAAATTGGTAGTATTTTTATAACAACATAATAATGAAATTTCAAGTTTGTTTGATGTCATATAGTGACATAAACATTGTAGAACAATAGCATAGTTTTTTTTTCGAAAATGCGAATATATATAGTGAGATTCAAAAGTGAGTAAACATAAACACCCATATGATTTCTGGAATTACATGGGACTTAAACTAAAAAATAAACGCGTTAAATATTGAGTTTGTTTAGTTTTATTAGGAAAAAACGCATGTTTTATATTGCATATTTTTGTTTTGATTTATTGCTATTGAATAAAGCTTTTGTTTTTCACTATTGGGATGTAATTTTTGTTTAGATATTTGTTTGTTTAAATTTCATGTAACTCCAAAAATCATATATGTAGGTGTTTTTCTCACTTTTGACACTCACTGTGAAAGCAAACTGGTAACACACTTTTTCTGCTATTTGAATGGTCCAGGGGAAAAAATTCTTATGAAAGAAATATGCATGATAAATAGAAACGGTGTTTTTCTTTTTATTTCATACATCATTCGATTTAAAAAAATTTAACTTCGAAGACAAGCCGCGACTTTAGACCGTTCTCGATCTTCAATTTGCTTATACAGGACTTCGACTAGAAGTGTTAAGAATCTCGCGTTATTTGTTATTAAGTTGTTTTACTGGCATGTTGCTAGGTTTGGGACATGATTTCTTAAAAACACGTTTTTTTTATTATTTGAAGAAAAAAAAGTTTTTTTTTTTAACACACTCTCGTTTTACGAATTAAGTCTTTTGTGAAAAGAGCTATATATAATACAATTCAATTCAATTTCAATTTTCTTTATTCTTATTTATACAAAATTTACATAGTATTCCTAAGTTACTTAAAATATTTTAAATAAGAATAGTTAGTGCCATCATTTATTTGAAGAAAACAAAATAGTGTTGATGACACATCGAATCAATAATTTTGTGTGGGGTGAACAGTTAATTGTTTTAAATTCATTTTAACAATTAGATTTAAGTTTGAAATGACTTTATCAAAATCTGAAGTATTCTTTCACTAATTTAACTAATTCTAGAGAAAAAAACAAAAAAGTTAAGAAAAGAAGAGATTTTTTCAGTAACAAGTCGTGAAATGTTATTAAATACTTAAGCTTATATAGCAAATTGCACCAACAATTCAATATCTCGATGATCCAAAGCAAGAAGCCATACTTTTAATTCCTTTAAAAACCTTTAAAATTTCTTAACTTACGAATATTTAACGGGAGTGTATTAAAGAGCTTACAAGAAATAACTAAGTAAGAGTTTCTGTTACTTGTGGTGCGAAAAAAGGGAATATTGACTAAATAGTCGGAGTTGCTGCGCAGATTTCTTAAATCCGAGATGGGGCTTTGCAAATAACCTGATCTCCTAAAAAAAACTTTCAGAACCTTATAATAAAATAAATGACGAACAGGTAGAACTTGCAAACTTCTAAATAAATCAATTGAGTGGGCTAGGCGATGAGTTTTACAAACATTTCGAATTGCTGATTTTTGAATAATTGTAAGCTGCTGAAGATGACTCACATATGCTCCACCCCAGCAGCATATACCATATTGCAATTTGGAATCGAAAATACCATAGTACACCATCTTCAGCAGATTCAAAGAGCAGTGATTTCTCAGGTGATAAAAGCAACGACTTGATGAAAAAAGATAAGTTTTTAAGAGCGATATGTGTGAAATTAGCAGCTGAGACCCTCAGTGACAGTGCCGCCAATGCTCTGTCATTCTTACAGGAAAAAAAAGTACCTGGTTTCGAGAATTGTCAGGCAACTATAATATTTTTGAAAAAAATGAACAGCATTTTTGATTGCCTCAACACAAAATCCAAATTTGGATTCGGATTTAAAAAAGGGCTGTGCAACAAAAATAAAACCTCGGTGTTTGATTTTTTTGATGAGTCAATAGAGTATATTTCCGGATTGCGGATTGAAAATGAAAAAAATTATTCATTCGAAAAATAAAACAGGCTTTATAGGATTTATAGTTGACATGAAAAATTAAAAAAATATTTATAGGGAGCAAGTTGAAGAGAAAAAGATTTTAGATTATATCTTGAGTTACAAGCTTTCTCATGATCATTTAGAACTTTTTTTCTCCAGCATACGTTCAAGAGGTGGATTTAATAATAATCCAACATCCGCGCAATTTGCTTCAGCATACAAAAGACTTTTAATACATAATGAAGTTAAATCGTCTGCTGAAGCAAACTGCATTTCATGCGATGAAACTAGCAGGCCATTAACTCTTCCAGCCAAAGAAAACAAACATATCAATATGAAATTAGTGATGAGGATGATGAGGTTTTCATATTAGAAGGGCTGAGTGAAACTCTCTTAAATAATACTCCCATAGAAGATATCATTTCATACATTAGTGGATTTGTGGAATTCAAACTTCTCAAAACGTTAGATTGTAAAAAATGCAAGGAGTTTGTACTTACTTCGGAAAAATTTGATTCAAAATTCATTACAATAAAAACAAAGGGTTTTTTAAGATACCCCCATAGAGATTCTATAAAAATTTGTAAGGCAGTTAACCAAACAATCTCCATTATGGAGAAAGAAAAAAGACTAACAAATAAAAACTTATATAGTTTAATAGGCTTAACTAGTTTGAGAAATCTAGATTTGAGTTCAATTTATAAAGAATTGGACCGCCACGTCCTTGCCTGTGACATTTTCAACAATCACAAATATGAGCTCGTTAAGGCTGTAATACAGCAATGCTCAAAAGTGCTTTTGCATTACAAAGCTAAGAAAAGTAACATTGATGAACATAAAAAACTTGTTAGAAATAAATTAACAAAATTTGTACAGTTTATGGGGCAATCAAATTTGAAAAAAAATATAATGTTACGTTCTCATTCTTTATAAATAATTTTAAAGTCAAAAAAATTTTAAAAGATCTTCCATTAAAACAATTAATTTTAAAAATCGAAATATACAATAATCTTTTGCAAAACAAATAATTTTAAAAATCGAAATATACAATTACCTTTTGAATTGATATTTATAAAATAAAAATCAGTACAAAATAATTGTAGTATGATGTTCAAAGGGTAGACACGGTGCATTCAAGAGGACACAAGCGTCCACAAGCTTTTTTTCAAAGCGAACCTTAGTCTATCAACTCCTACTCTCACCTCCAAGTGGTGAACATCGGGTGCCTAGTACCTTTAACTGAAGATGGGGTTCCAATCCCTGTGGACGGTTTTAGGGGGCAGCAAACGAGAGAGGGGGGGGAGGAGTGTTCCCACTAAGGCACTTCTCCTTCATCCAGGTGGCAGCGGAAGAATTCTCAAGATGGAATCAACGGTGGCGTCTACAGTTCCAGTTAGGCTGAACTACTTAGTGAACACCTTATACGGGCTACTACGACATATTCGGAGCTCAGGCCTATAAGGAGTGGTTAATCCGGCTCCCCGCCCTTGGAGTTATATTGTAAGGGTCTGGTCCTCCAGGTTGGGGGTCGTGCCGTCGGGTTGACTTCCCGGCCACGTAAAGCTATCTTAGTTGCGAAGCACCAACAAGCCTCGGATACGGACGGATTTACTGTTGACGAACCAAGCAAACGAAATAAGGACAACGAACTTCGGATCTGCACGTGGAATGTTCTGTCTCTCTATAGACCACGTGCAGCCGAACATTTAGCGGAGGCCCTAGACTGCTACAAAGCAGACATCACCGCCATCCAAGAAGTGCGATGGGATGGGCCGGGCAAGAGAAAACTGAAAGACTGCGATATCTACTACGGTGACTGTTACCGACCACAAGGGCAGCGTCTCTTTGGATGTGAATTCGTCGTTAGAGGCAGACTTAGACAAGAAGTCTTGAGTTTCAACTATGTGAACGAGCGCCTCACTACAATTCGCATCAAGACTAAATTCACCAACATGAGCCTGATATGCGCGCATGCCCCCACAGAGGAGAAAGATGACGACACCAAGGACGAGTTCTACGAGCTCCTGGACAAGGCATATGAGCAATGCCATAGCTATGACATTAAAATTGTCTTGGGTGATTTTAATGCGAAACTAGGAAGAGAAGACGTCTTTGGTGGCACAATCAGAAGATATAGCCTGCACGACACCACCTCCGATAACGGACTCAGGCTAATCGACTTTGCTGCGGGGCGAAACGTTGTGGTAGCTAGTACGCAGCTCCCGCATCTCTATATACATAAGGGGACATGGCGAATTCCTGGTCAATCAACCGCCAACCAAATTGACCACATTGCGATCGACGCAAGGCACTCCTCCAGTATCAAGGATGTCCGAACGTTCCGAGGAGCCAACGTTGACTCGGACCACTACCTCGTTGTAGCAAAGGTAATGCTACGGATATCCAGACCAAAGCCAAAACAGGGAAATACTGTGAGGAAGTTCGACGTCGGACGGCTACAGTCATAAGAAATCGCCAGGTCCTTTTCCGATCGAGTCTCTCGCGCCCTCTTAACTAGTCCTTTGCCGCCAACTGCAAACATCGAGAACCAGTGGAAAAACTGCCAGGAAGCCATCAGAGATGCCGCCTCTGACGTGCTGGGGTTTGCACGACCACCACAGCGAAACCCCTGGTTCGACGAAGAATGCCGGCAAGTACATGCAGCCAAACAACAGGCATACAAAGCGGCGCTGTATAGAAGGACCAGAGCTGCTCGCGAGCTCTACGAGCAGAAGAGGAGAGAGGAACACAAGCTTCTTAGAAGGAAGAAGAAAGAGCATTGGAAGCGCGCGATCGAGGAGTTAGAGAGATGCCACTGCAGGAATGAAGTTCGGAAGTTTTACCAAAAAGTAAAAAGAACCTCCCAAGGTTACAAGGCCCGAACCGAAGCCTGCAAAGACGATCAGGGGAACATCATGGTGGAATCGCAGTCGGTGCTGAGGATATGGAAAAATTATTTCTGCAAATTGTATAACGGCGACGACGAACCGAATTCCGCTAACATGCAAATTGCACCATTCAACTTGGACGACGTAGGCCAACAATTCCGTCCACCCGATCTTGACGAAGTGAGGATAGCCATATCTAAACTTAAGTCCAATAAAGCTGCTGGAGCTGATGGCCTTGCGGCTGAACTATTCAAAGTGGCTGGCGATGAATTGGTTAGGAGTATGCACCAGCTCATTTGTAAAATATGGTCGGAGGAAAGCATGCCCGATGAATGGAACCTCAGCATTTTTTGCCCGATCCTCAAGAAAGGCGATCCTCTGGACTGCAACAACTACAGAGGCATCAGCCTTCTTAAAATCGCCTACAAGATCTTCTCTGCCGTACTTTGTGAACGCCTGAAGCCATTCGTCAACAACCTGTTAGGTCCATATCAGTGTGGCTTTAGGCCAGGGAAGTCCACCATCGACCAAATATTCGCACTACGGCAGATCTTGGAGAAAACCCAGGAGTTTCAAATCGATACCTACCACCTTTTTATCGATTTCAAGGCCACGTATGACAGCATCTATAGAGACGAGCTATATAGAGCAATGTCTAGTTTTGGCATCCCTGCCAAACTCTTCCAATTTGTTACACTTTTTCTTCTCGTAAAAAGGGGTGGGTATTCAACACCTTTTTTTTTATATGAATATAATTATTTAATCAACAAAACAAACTAATTAAACGATCGCGGATAAATTATTTGATAAATTTAATAATGCGCAACACGATTAGAAAAATGAGTTAATACTTATGACTTATGGTTCTCTTGACAGAAGTGTCAAACCAACCGAAAAAGACGACAAAAGAAGAGAAGCAAAAAAGAGACACGAAAAAGTGCAACAGTAGCTTGTTGATGAAAGCTACCACCACGGCTGCTCAGCTGGGCTGGGTTCAGCGAAGAAAAAAAAAAAGTAAACGATGATATGATGATGATTGATTCTATCAATCAAAATAAACGAAATATTTTTTTTACCGACACCTTTGATGTCAACAAAGGTTTTAGGCAAGGCGACGCGCTGTCATGCGACTTCTTCAACATCGTTCTTGAAAGAATAGTGCAAAACTCTCACGTCAACACTAGAGGCACAATCTTTCAAAAGTCCGTCCAATTACTCGCTTACGCTGATGACATTGACATAATAGGACGAACAAAGCGTGATGTCAGTGGTGCTTTTGTGAGCATTGAGAAGGAAGCCAAGAAGATGGGTTTAACGGTGAACGAAAGCAAAACGAAATATATGCTGTCAACAAGAAAGGACACCCAACACCGACGTCTAGGACAGAACGTCACTATAGACAGCTATAATTTTGAGGTGGTCAGAGACTTTGTCTACCTAGGATCCGCTATAAACTCAGCGAACGATACCAGTGCTGAGATCAAACGAAGAATTACTCTTGCCAATCGCTGTTTCTTCGGGCTAAGAAGGCAATTGAGAAGCAAAGCCCTCTCTCGAGCAACTAAACTGTCCCTGTATAAGACGCTTATCATTCCGGTCCTGATGTATGGTGCAGAGGCATGGACACTGCTAACGGTGGATGAGAACGCGTTAGGCTGTTTCGAGAGGAAAATTCTCCGGGTGATTTTTGGTTCCGTCTGCATAGATGGGGAATGGAGGAGAAGATACAACCACGAACTGTATGGGCTGTACAGCGACACCGACCTAGCCACAAAAGTGAAAAGCCAACGACTAAGATGGCTGGGTCACCTAGAGCGAATGGACACCAATGCTCCGGCCCGGAAAGTCTTTGAATCCAACCCCGTGGGACAACGCAGTAGAGGTGGACAGCGTAAAAGGTGGAAGAGGACCTCAACCAACTTGGCGTGCGAAACTGGAGACAGCTAGCTAGAAACCGAGCCGGCTGGAAGAAGCTTGTTGGTTGAGGCCCTGGTCCACCCCGGACTGTAGCGCCACCTTAAGTAAGTAAGTAAGTAATAATTGTAGTATGGTAAAAGTATGGCCTTATAAACGTGATATATTATTCGTAAGAAAAAATACTGTGTTTTTGCAGCCAAAAGACTTCCTTCATTTGCTTCGTTCACAGCTGCTTCATGATGATGATGATTGACAGTGCTATAAGCTACAACAACTGCTACACCATTCTGTTTGGCCAGTTATAAAGACAAGAAGTGAAGTAACAGACAGTATACTAACAAATTAACTGAACTGAAAAAGGTGAGCTAGATTTAATTATTTTCATTTTTCTCAAAAACTAGAAGACTTTTTAGAGTCGGGTTTCGGTATTTGACTTAAAATTATTAAGAGCGTTAAATATTTCAATGAAAAATCTCCAGATATTACCACTGTTTTTTCTATTTTAAGTCACTTTTTTAGATAACTGTCCCTCCCGCCTGAACGGGGAGGTATGCACCCCCCTCCCTATACTATTTTTTTTCTTTTGGCCCAACCTACAAGCCCTAAGGCTTTGAAGAATCTTATGCCAAGCACACTGTATTTGTCATTGTAGTCTATATACTACTGTGCTATATTATACTGTACCACAGACAAAAGAAATATTTCTATTGTCTGTGACTGTACTTATACTACTCGTTGTTATAAATTTATTATTGATACATTTTGAAAGGCTGTCTCTTGCTAACTGGGGTCAATAGAAATGACTTTGGACCCAAATTGATGAAAATTTAATTAATTTCAAGTCGTAGAGCAATGTTTTATGCGCGAAACAGATTAAACCAGCACCAGCACCAGCATCGTCAACAGCAAACAGCACGCTGGCCAGCAAATATTTTTCAAACACATTGAAACCAGCACCGTCATATCTTTTTGACATTTCGAATCGAAGCAAAAGTTCTCTCACTTTGTTTACATTTTTCAAATTAAATAATTAAAAATGATCGTACCATATCAATTTATGCAAAATTTGAGTCTTGTTATTATTTCATTTTTGTGCTATTGTAAACTTGTTTATCTTGCAAATAATACAAATAAAAGGAAACGTCTTTGGACTCGAGAAATATACGACAAAAATGAAAGAGAAATGCATGGATTTTACAAAAAAGTATTTGCAATTATAAAAGATCGTGATAGTGACCAATTTCACAAAGCTTGCAGGATGGGGGTACCCCAATTTGAGACTCTTTTTTCCATGGTGAAGGAAAAACTCACAAAACACTCACCTAGAACTCCAATTCAAGCAGAATGCCGTTTAGTTCTTACATTGATGTAAGTTGTACATATCAAGAATAAAACTTAAAAAGAAATTGTTTTAACATTCCCAATAATAGTTTCTTAGCACAATCATCATCATGGCAAACCTTAGCTTGGGCATTTCGTATGGGAGTTTCGACAGTGCGTGAAATCATCTTAGAAACTTGTGAAGTGATCTGGGATGAGTTAAATGGATCTTACTTGTCACCACCCTCTTCTATAAAATGGAAGCAAATAGCTATTGACAACTTCAACACTTCTGGTATGCCAAACTGTGTCGGTGCCATCGACGGAAGGCATATCCGGATCAAGTGTCCACCACATGGAGGCTCCCTGTACTACAATTACAAAAATTATCATAGTATTGTCTTATTGGCTGCATGTGACAGTAATTATTGCTTCACTGCAGTCGATATTGGTGCATACGGGAGCCAAAGTGATGGTGGAATATTACAAGCAAGTGGTTTTGGAAGTCAAATCTTACACGGAGATATGAATTTGCCAGCTGATGAAGTGATCCCTAACTCGGACGTAATATTTCCTTATTATTTCGTAGGAGATGCAGCCTTCCCACTTAAAGATAATTTGATGAGACCATACTCCCGAAAGCATCTTACAAAAGATCAAGAAACTTTCAACAAAAGACTTTCATCTGCACGTGTTAAAATTGAGAATACTTTCGGAATCATGACAACTAAATGGAGAGTTTTACTCAATTCAATTAACTGTTTCCCTCACAACGCCGAAAAAATAGTAAAAGCTGTTGTTGTTTTACATAATTTCGCAAAAATGAATGATTCCAGCTATTGTCCCATAAATAGTGTTGGTGAATTAAATGAAGATTCGGATATACAAGGCCTTTGGCGTAAAAACAAGTCTTACATCCCACAGTGTAGATTCTTTACAAGATTTAATGCTCCCCGAAGTGCATTTGCCCTAAGAGACACACTAAAGGAATACATTTGCCACCAAAAACCTCAATAATGCATCCAATCAAATAAAAAACGAAGTTTTAAATGGATACAAGTTTTTTTTAATAATAAAATAAATACTTAGATTTATAGTTTGAAAAGAAAATAAAGTTTTTTTTTTAATTCATAACAGCCTTGTTTGCTTTATCAGTCTTTGATAATTATTATTTAAAACTAAGAAAAAAAATAACAAAATCAATATTTTTTTCATAAATAGGTACTTCACAGTTTCGAGTTTAAACAAATAAAAAAAAAAAACACAAAAGAACTACTATCTAATATGATGATTCGTATTTTTTAATCTCGTCCATTATTATCCGTGACACTTCACTTTTAATAAAAGCCTGGGACGAGACAGGCAAATTTGCTTCCTGTATCTGCACTGCTGCTGAGGAAAAAAACAAATTCAGGGAATTTGATGGCCCTTGGAAATTTTGCTTCACCATTTGCAACACCTCGCTCATTTCTTTGTGGGCCTGATCAATTTTGGCATCCCTTTCGTCCTGCAGGCTGCGTCGTTTTTTTGCTGGTGTTTCATTTGCTTGACTTGAAAACTCTCTCTTTGGCTCTTCTAAAGGAAATAAGTTTTCATCCCCTGAAACCGAATAACCATCAATCTCAATTATTTCAGAGAATGCTGTGTCGGTGATATTATGCTCATCAGCATTTGGGGCGATATTAGGATGATGGTAATTGCCAGTAGTTCTAAAATAATGTATTATTTGATTAATTAATTTTATAACATTATTAATTAGGATCTTCTTACTGGTCATTTGATCCGGGAATGTCGTCTAAAAATCGCATCAACTCTGTGAACTTCCAAGTTTTTATGGGGGAAATTGCACCACTGCCACTAGGCTGAAACCTTTTTTTCTTTTCCCGAACATATCGGTCTCTCAATGTTGCCCATCTTTTCTTTACCTGTTGAACTGGAAAATGAAAAGAAGTTAAATAAAATTGTTTACGTTTAGAATATTACAATTAACAAACCTGGTACATCGAGACTCTCGCCAATTTCCTTCCACTTTTTTTCTTTTGCGTCGATGTTTTTATAAGACTTTCTCCTTTTATCGTACAGAAACGAATTTTCCCTCACAAATTCTATTAATTTTTCTTCCATTTTAATAATAATAATTTTAATAAATGCAGAAAAATAAAAACAATAATGACAGCAACCAACAAGTCCAATTTCTATTTTTTTTTGCAGTGTGGTGCCACTGAATATTGTTGCGGAAAGGTTGTCAGCAATGCACCAGCAACAGCAAATTTAGGACTTTGGCCTAACGACGCTGTTGACGTTGCTGGTGCTGTTCTAATCTGTGCTGAACGATTTAAACACATTGGTTCTAAAACAATGGCCGCCGCTGTTGCTGGTGCTGTTGCTGGTGCTGGTTTAATCTGTTTCACGCTTTAATTAAAAACTAATACTTCTGTCATAAAATCTCCAATTACTGAATAAAGCGCGAAAATTTTGCGTTTTTTTAAATTTGTTTACAGTTACGTTCGGCGCTCGAGGTCAAAAACTTGGATTATTCATTGGGCCAACATCATAAACAAGTCAGCAAAACATCAGTACTGCCGGGTCTGACGCAAGGTCTCCCTCCTTTAAAACTAGAAGGTTACTGGACTACCAATTATGATCTAGTGTGTAGAATAAAATAAGGTATCCCAAAGCCCATATCATTGTATGTTCTCAAGATATGCGAGACGAAAAAAAATTCTCGTCAATTTTCGTTGAAGTTTTTGGTAGTTTTTCTCACATAAGAAAACTATTTGTAGATTTTTTTTAACAAATCCTACCAACTATGAATTATTAACTAGTGTATACTCGTAGAATAAAATTATCTCGAGGACGATATAATTTTCTGTTCTCACTTCTCAGTGTTCGTTCTCGAGAATTTAAGGCGAACAAAATTCGATCAATTTTTCTTATTTTCTCGTAGTTTTTTTTTTTGGTTAAAAAACTGTCCGCATTGAAAACTTTATCAATTATTGCTTGTACAATAGTGTGTGGAATAAAACCACATGAAGTCAATAACATTCTTTGCACTCAAGCTCAAGACGAACAAAATGTTTCAACAATTCAAGAAAAAGTCTATTAAATTTTTTACAAATCCTATCAATTATCAATTATTACGAAAAAGTGTGTAAAATAAAATTAGCCTGAAGCCAATACCATTTTTTGTTCTCAAGATATTCGAAACGAAAAAAGATTCAACAATATTTGGTATAGTTTAAGTTAAAAGTTCAAATGTGCTAAAATTGAAATTTTAACTTGAATTTTATTCACTCACTCCACTTAAACAGAAGAATTTTCTTTTAAAATTGTCTTCATATTCTATTACATTTAGTATTGTTTCTTGTAGTATTTATCACTTAAAAAACACAGTAAGGGTATTCATGCAACAGCGTAAAGTCGTCGTAAACATAGTAAAGTTTTAAACTTCGTAGTCTGCCACAATTTGTATGGAAAATTTGACAGATTTACGCAGATTACATCTTTACTTCATTTACGACAACTTTACGCTGTTGCATGAATACCCTTAGGGCCAGTTTGTTCACAGTGGGTTAAATCAGCAATTAGATTATCACAGATTCTGTTAAACCCATGGTTATGAATCTGTGATAATCAGAAAGTGTTTGTTCACTGAATTTTCTGTTTGATTAATAAATCATAGTTTTTCCAATAATCTTTCCAGTTTCCAGTCTATCTGTCAAATCAATTGTCAGACGTATTCTGCCATTAACTTAGTTTAGTGTAAGTGAGCTTTCTAAAAAAAACATTTTTGTGTACAAAAACAATCAGCGTCTTCAAATTTAATTTTTTGTTCGATTTACGAATATTTCCTGTTATATTACTATACAAAATAACTACCCACGTGAAATTTGTTTTTATTTTAATATTGCTTTCTGTTTTGATTTTTTTGTTCCAAATGTATAGTTGAAGTGTGTAGGTAGTGCTGGCATTTTGTGTAATCTAGTGATGGGAATTTTTCTATACATATTTTATAATTAGGCACTTCTTTTTGGGTAATAAATAAAATAACTACAACTAGTAGTAAAATCTTGACAAATTGTTTGTTTTATTTTGCGAGATGAACGATACATGGTTTCTGTTTTTTAATGTTCTTGTATAGATTTTGTTTTTCTTTTGTATACCTACGCTTTGGGAATAACCAATGATGAACAAACAAAATTCCAGGAAATCTTTGATTAAATCGTGCTAATCAGACAGAATCGGCGAATTAGTGATTTCTGCAATTAAGTGCTCAAATCATGGATTCTCTGTTTAAAATTTGGCTGAACAAACGCATTCAATGATAATCAACTGGAATAATCATTGATTTAAGTTGACAAGTTGTGAACAAACTGGCCCTTAGTGTATTTAATCTTTATAAAAATCCTATCAATTATAAATCACAAACTAGTAAGCAGAATACAATATACAAGCCGATATCATTGTCCGTAAAAAAATGTCAACAGTTTTTGGTAAAGTTTCTTGTTTTTTTTTTCGCTTAAAAAAATAGTGGTATTCATGCAACTGCGTAAAACACTAGATAAGTTTACGATTTGGTTAATTTTATCTTTTGGTAAATGAACTGTCAAATTTTGTATGGGAAATGGTTTACACAATTTGGTTAATTTTATCCAAGGATTTAGCTGCGGAAAATTAACCAAATATTTGGTTAAACTTATCCAAACGTCATTGTGACTTTTAGAGATTGAATTAGGCGTGTTTGTGACTTTTAGAATTAGGCATGTTTAGAAACATGTTATAAATGATATCTCGGAGAACTAAAAAAGCTGTGAATGTGTTCTGTAATTATTGCATTGCAATTAGTTGGTGCTAAAAGTTGTGAATTAAAACGTGGTTTACACAAAAAAAAATAATTAGAAGGTCTACATTTACTCAGCGATTAAAGGCTCTGCCCAACCAACGCGAAATTATAGCGAAGCATTCACAAGGACAGTTTTTTGTTGTTTTTTAGTATTGAGATCATTCACTTTAATTTCGTGTTGGTTTGGAAGAGCCTTTCGGAAAGCTACTTTTCGTAAATTATTAAGGTAGAACTATAAATTTTCACCCAAACCAATGCGAATCTTTCGTTGACGACGACAAACGTTGTTTTCATTTACAGCAACGCACTGTGGTTCCACAGTAGGCCATAATTCGAAAAAAAAATTATTACAGTTTCTTCCAAAAACCTTTTAAATCAGCTTAGAAAAACCAAAACTCAATATAAGTAATAAAAAAAATTATATTTTTCGTCAATACCGTTAGATATTTGTTTGTAAAGTGATCACTTCGTACAAACATATAGCATTTCAGTTTTAAATCATTAAAATAAGGGCGACTGCAATTAGTTTTTGCTGTTGTTAGCATTGTCTGTGAATTGTTTTGTTTTCTTGGAGGTATTATTAGATAGTGAGCCTTCCATTATGCATTTTTTTGAGCCGCTATACGAATAAATATAAAAATGGTGTGGCTGCGAAATTGGGCTTTAAAAAAACTTAAATAAAACTGCGATCTGTGTTTTCTTTTAAGCTTTTAACTGTTACGCCCCGCTACGCCCCCAAAAAATTATATACTGCAGGAAAGATACATTTATCTACTTTTAAGTTTAAGTTGATTTAGCTGCGGAAGCTTGCGGATGCACTTTTTATTGAACTTTAAAGGGCCCTACCTCTAACTGCTTTTATTTCAGAATCTGTCTGAGTATGTCCATTTACTGATATATTTGGTCCTTCAGCATGGGTTATAGTTTGTGGAATTAAAAGTAATAAGTCCTCTTCCTAAATTAAACCTTAAAACAGTCTTTATGAGTCCTTAAATGCTGTCTCAAATGAAAATTATACCGCGATTACGATTAAAATACGAGTAGATTTTTGGAACAGATTTTGTCAAAATATATTTACGTTTGCCTTAAAGTGTTCAAAAATAATTAAGAGCTGATATTATCATAATTTTTTTTTGTGAAATAAATAAAATTTAGGAGTGAAAACCCTTCATGAAATATGATAATTTTATGTATGTAAATTAAGAATCCACATAATCAAAGAAGATCTTTTTTCTGCAATGCACTGTGGTTCCACCGCCACCGTAGGCCATAATCCCAAAAATTAATTGTAACGGTTGTTATAAAAAGACATTTAAATAAGCTTAGAATATACCAAACTAATTATAAATGAGAAAAAAATAATGCACTTAAGTAATACCGTTAGATTCTTATCTTCAAAGTGATCACTTTGCAAAAACATGGCATTTGAGGTTTAGTGGCCCAAGAGTAAGCGTGCTTGCATTTATTTATTATTTTTACTTTGATATTTTGTGAATTTTTTTTTGTGATGGAAATATTTGTTGAAGGTGACTTCCGTTATATATTTTTTGTGATCCATTATTAAATTGTATATAAAATGAGGTTTAAATAAAATTAAACTTAGGTTATGTTCTGTGTTTTGATTTAATCTTTTAACTGTTATGCCCCGTTATGCCCCAACAAAATTTATAGTTCCAGAAAAGTTAATTTATTTACTTTTAAATGCAAGTTTAATCAACTGCGGAACCTTGCGGATGCACTTTTAACTGAGCTCTAAGCGACCATACGTTTTATTGTTTTTATTTCAGGGCCTTTCACAAAAGTTTCATTTGCAAGACTATTTCTTCTTCAGCATTGGTTGAATGCTTCTGGAAGTGAAAGCGACAAGTCCCGTTCCATATTAGACGTCTTTTTAAAACCTTTAAAAAACGTTTCAAATGCTGATTATACAAAATTGGAGACTAGAATCGTATATTTTTGCAAAAAACTTACGTATTTCTGGAAAAAGTCCGATATCACACCCTTTTACCTAAGGTACCTCTGAAAAAAAAGAAGATAGAGCGAAACTGATTAATTTACCCTATGACCAAATATTTCAGGTTGATATTATGCCAGCAAATAATTATGGCCGCCTTTGTTCGGCAGTGGAACCACTGTGCAACGTGTTGTTAATAATGTTTTTACTGTGGTCAACGAATGATTCGCACTGGTTTGGAAGATTCCAAATAGTCGGAAGCTGTTAGAAACAGATGTCATTAGCCAATGCAAAGTATCTTTCTGAACTGTCAAAATCAGAACCAAGCCATAATTCACTTTTTCTCTTTTTTTTCGTTCCTACCTCAACAAATTTCAGTTTCACTTCCGTGAAGTGTACTCGGGGGCGCTCTATTCACTTCCGAAAGCAAAAGTTAACGCGACTATTGTCATTTATATTAAGGTAGAACTATAATAATTGTTGATAGTTTTCTGAAGTGGTCGGTTGAAAATGAGCTAATACATGAAAACCGTACTCATCTCACGGGAGTGAAACTGACATTTGGTGAAGTTGGAACAAAAAAAGAGAGGGATGATTCATTTTACTTAAGTGGAATATTCCTCACTTCTTCTTTTGACTGTTTCGTGGGTTTTTTACCCATTGATTTTGACAGGCAAAAGTTTCGTTGTCGTTCCAAATATTTCGCATCGGTTTGAAAAAGCCTTAATAGTTCTAGCTTTACATTTTGTTTTATCCTTCCGAGTTTCCGACTTCACGTTGGTTCGGGAGAGGTTCTCTATTTAAAAATTACTACGTTTACAAGCAGGATAGGGAGCTTTTTTTTCACTTGAGTTGAGTTGAAATGGTATTGAGATTCCAGCAAAATGAATGGCATTGATGTATTTATTTCAATGCAAAACGAATATAATTGAATTAACAGGAGTACTTACTACACGTATCTATTAAAACAAATATATATTTGTACACACACATGCAAATAAACAGACCATAATGTATTATCTGTAAAACCAATTCCTCGACCCAGGCCGAACACGCCCAAACATTTGACGTTTAACGAACAGCTGATTCAATTACACAGCATTTAACCAAATTAATAAAAAGGGCGTTCATGCAAATTTTTGCGTAAATTTATCATTTTACACAATTTGTAAACTTACGTCGTTGCATGAATACCCTTATATTTATTGAATATTTTTACAAATTTTATTAATTACTAATTACAAACTAGTGTATAGAATAAAATCACCCCGAAACCCATATCATTGTTCGTTATCCAGATATTCGGGCCGAAAACTTTTTTCAACAATTTTCAGGAAGTTTTTTTTATTTAACAAAATTCAAATTCAAAATCAATTTGCAATAACTTCAATTTGCAATAACTCCAAAAGGAAGTTAAAAATTTTTGTTTTTTTTTTTATAAATACTCCAGAAGTATCCGAAATAAAGGAATAGTCAAAATTCACTTACCGTGGCCTTGGTGTCAATGTCCGAGAGTTGCTTTTCTCCCTCGCAGAGATTTTCATCTTCCTCATATCGATCACCAGCTCTAGAATTAGCCTGTTGAAAATATTGTATTATTTTTTTTTATTTGAATACCAGTTTCACCCTTTGCATACCATAACTTCCACCTGTCCTCTCCAATCCACCTCCCCAGCTTCTTTTGGCCTTTGTGTCACTTGCTACATGTGTCTATATTTGGCTTTATCTTTATCATCACCGTACGGTCGTCATATTAAATGAAGTCTTTAAGAAGTTATCTTTCATTGCAAAGCTCTAAATTATAAATAAATTTGTTCTAAGCAAACCGTATAGGCACTAGCGTTCATTTCTTGATCTTTTCCACCTTCACAGGTGAAGGTTAGCTTTTCAGTGATAGTTGAACACAAATGGGTTCCGTAAATGTGTGTGATATTCTTTGAAAAGCCAAGTTGACCAAGGACTCAAATTATATTATAGAGTAATCATGTTTCTACGAAACACAACAGTATCTATTATCATTCGTTTCCAATTGATATACCTCCTTCCTGCATAAGTGGTCCAGTTGGTCCCGCAACGAATAATTTTTTGGACAATTTCGTTAGTGCCAATATATATATAATACCATGTCGAAGGATGGCAAACGTTCCATTTGGATTCCAGTGAGTAATACCTGGATCCCATTCCCATGGCACTGAGAAGGAAAGTAATATAGGTTGTTGATGCATCTGTTCATCTTGGTGTCCACCCCAGTGTTCGCTGGGAATCCCAAGTTGGCCAGAATCCAATGCTGGCAAATGCTTTAGCTGATTAGATTATGCATGGTAACTTTTGCAAAACAAAATATAAATCACTTAAAATTGACTACGATTTCATACAGTAATAAAAGAACTAATTTTTATGACGACAAATAAAAAGATTTCAACAATCCGTATTAATTTATGTATGTATTTATTAAAAGCAGTTAAAGCACAACGATGCAAAATTACTATAATCGCCGAATTTCCGAGTTATAAAATGCAAAATAAAAACAAATAATCACGAACAAACGTCAAACTAGTGCCGAGGGGTGTTTTTCAAGAAAGTCCCAAAACAGAATCGTTAAATTTCCTTTATCTGCACAATTTGTTTAAAATATTTATATCAAAAATAAATTACTTTTGATTTCGTTTAGTGGCAATACTAGTTTTATATGTACATTTTATAAGAAACAATGCGGATCTTTTAAAAACATATATGTTCAAATCTAATGCTGTATTTAAACAAGTGACAAATTGCTATTGTTCATGCCAGAAAACTGGCAAAAAATGGATAAAATGAAATGCTTCACGAACGAAATAAAAATGAAAATTTTGAAAACAACTTTACTCAATTTCTATGAGTCATTAAACGTATTCGTGCAACAGCGTAATATCATGGTAAGCGTGGTAAAGTAGTAAGCTGCGTAAATCTCTAAAATTGTCCACAAAAAATGTGACCCATTGACAAAGTTTAAAACTTAACTACGTTTACTACAGCTTTACGCCGTTGTTTGAATACCCTCATTATATTTTTATTCATATGAGCTAATCACGATCAGATGATGATAGTTAACTTAAACCACCGATTTCGCAGATTAACTGAAGTTCATCGATGGTTCAAAAATTGAATTGGGTTCTGCCATATATTTGAGCTTTGAAATATCGTTGAACCTCAGCTAATCCATCAGAATCGTTAAATGAACATTTCTGAACGACGCAATTTCAACTTACCGATTTTGGTCGATTAGCTGAGGTTCAACGATGGTTCAAGATTCAATCAAGTGAAAGTAACAAATCACATGCATGAACCATAGTTGAACCTCAATTGAATCAGCAGCTTGAAGAAGGGAATAAGTGTCAGAATGGGATTTTTGGTTAATCAATAAAAACTTTCAAACTTATCGCATAGTTTTCCATTTTTAATTCAAAATTTGTAGCTGGTTATCTTAGGTTTATTATAGTTATATTGGCTTTCAGATTTGATGAAAATAATTAGTGCAATTATAAAATATTGACTCAAATACATGATTGCACTTATTCTTTTCTTCAAACTGCCGATTCAATAAATCTGTCGCACTTATTCTTTTCTTCAAACTGCCGATTCAATAAATCTGTCGAAAGCATATAATTAGCTACTTTAACATACTTGAGTCCTGAAACATCGTTGAAGCTCAGTGAATCCACCGAAATCAGCGAGTTTAAATTTCTGAGCCATGGACTAAAACTGTTTGTACCACTGGCTCTTAGAGACGGAAGTGTTATTATACACATAAACCTGCCTCTTTTTTCATTATTTGTATATTTTTCATGTGTTTGCTATTTTTCTTCTTTGCTCTACTGACACCGTTCACAAGACAAGTAAAAAGCCTTCTTGTCAGATTAAAATTTATTTTTGAATTCATTGAAATAGATCCAGATAAAAAGCATTTTTACCTACATTTTAAAGGGTATAAACTGCGTAAATTTGTCTATTTTTTCATACAAATTGTGACAGGTTGCCGAAGTTTAAAACTATTTTTACAATTACGTGTTAAAAATTGACGTAATGGGAGGTTTAATATCAACATCGCGTTCTGGCAATAGTTTTAATAAATTATTCTTTGTTGAATTTCAAATATAACACTTAAAACAGTTTTTTTATTATAAATAAATGAAAAGAAATTTTTCTTATGATCCCCCATCACTATCTGAATCGGTAACTTTTTATAACAACAGTGCCGAGATTTAGCTAATTCGAAGCCGCAGGGAGTGAGTGAGATGAGTCACTTTTCGTCGAAAATCGATTCAGTTAGCAAAAGGGAGTGAGTGAGCGAGTGAAATGAAATGTCAGATTACTCGCCGGATATTTCCGCAGTGACTTGGTGTATGTGTTGGTAAATTTCCAGTTTTGGATAGGTATGTGTGCTTTTCACAAGAATTCCTATTCATGGATAGGAAACGAAATAAAAAACAACAACGTAGATAAAAACAACTACCCTTTTATTGATTCTTTAATTTTATTTTATTATCATATGCACATATATATATTAAATAAATGTATATTCTACCTCGTAGTAGTACCTCGTGGCTTGATGGTTAGTGCGTAGGACTGTCATGCCGAAGGTGTGGGTTCGTTCCCAGCCGTGCCACCTAAAAACAGAAATGTTTTATTCGAGGTACTGCATCTTGCGAGGAACTGACAAATCCTCCAAGAGTATACTTGTCATGAAAAAGTGCTTCTCATTTAGCCGTTCGGACTCGGCAAAAAACTGTAGGTCCCCTCCATTCCATTCCTGCCAACAAACATGCACACTGGAATGGTTGTGATGAGTTGTAAGTCACTAGGCCCTGGTTCTCCACGAGCTGTTGCGCCACCTAATTTATTTTTATATTCTATTCACTTTCAACACTTTTAAACTTTTTATTTCTCAAGGGTGAAACTCAAATTAAACTTTAATTATGACAAAAAAAAATAATTGAAACAAAAGATACTCCAAACTCCATTATTAAAGATTCCAATGTTTACTTTGTTATATTTTTTGTTTCATTTTGTTTTGCGTAACGAGTGTGACAAGGAGGTAGAATTAAGCTCTTTTATATTTATTCTTTGTCTCATGTTCGAAACTAGATTCGAACTTACTCATTTCACTTAAATAGCTGAATCACTTTTGCGAGTGAAGTGAGATGAGTCGGCGAGTAAGGCGAGTCATCTCATCTCACTCGCTGAAATAGCTGAATCTCGGCACAGGTGGCAGTGTTTTTTTTAATTAATACCAATAGATGTCTTTAGTTTCTATGTATTGAAATTGATGTTAGGGCTGCGTGTGCAACAGATGGCACTTATAATGTTACCTATTTTTGTCGGTAAAGGGATATCGAGGGCTAGTGTCGCTTCCAAAACGGGGAATCACTTTCCTTGCAGGACTTGTATGGAAATGACACCCAACTAGCAGTCCATATATAATACGTCAATGCCCGCAGCACTATACAAAAATCGATTAACCACTATACTTATTTTTGATTTTGTACAAAAAGATTTAATCTAATACCGTGAAAGGTAGCCTTAACTCAATTACACCACACCAGACCGAACTCCACGACGTTGACTTTCGAATTAAAAAATCTATGTTCTCCTACCTTCGTCGACACCGCAAGTCCTCCACACAAAAGAAACACTTTTCCCTTTGTCTGGTGAGGTAAATGAGCCCCGTTGGGGGGTTAACACCACTAGTTTGGAGGAGCTCTCTCCCTGCGTAACCTTCCCTTTATTCCTCTGAAAAAACATACCTACCACGGTGTGTTCACCGCCCAATCGGTAATCCCCTCAACGAACCTCAAACCGCTGTACAGTTCTCATTCGCCACGAAACCTACCGCTGTCATAATTTCGAGATTCGCCAGCTGTCATTTCAGCTTCGGATCTCGAAATCAACAAAAATTTGATTGTGCGTGTGCGGCAGGTTCTTCTTTCTTTTCAGTTGTTTTATTTTTATTATCTATTTATTTCCTAGTTAATTTTTGCAAAAGAAAGATTTATTTTCTACGATTTTACTTTACCCCGAGGCCACACGAGCCAGTACTGGCTAGTCAGTTGGCTACATACATTAACTGTCAAATTCCTATCCGTGTATATGCTATGATGTACAGTAGGGAGCACAAATGAGTACATGTTTGTAATTCGCGCACTTATTGATGCATAAGAACAGAAATAATAAAGCAAATTGAAAATTTTTTTTTGTTCTGTATTTTATGTTCAATTCTCAAGAAAACGGTATATAATACATAACGGAAAGGAGCAATTTCTAAGAAAAAAACAAATAAAACAAAAATAAGTCGCATGTACTCAATTTTGCACCAAGCGTTAATCAGCAAAAATATCGAAATTTGCTGTTAGATTTGCAAGTTTTTGGTTTGTTTATAACTTCCTATATCTTTTTAAGTTTGAGATATGTTTAATTGCGAATGGTTAGAACTTTCACCAGCATATTTTAATAAATGAAATAAATAATTATAATAATTTCATTGCTCTTTAAAATAATGAGTTGACTATTACGACAGATTGAGGACAGTATTGTAGTCATGACAAAGAGTGGCCTCTCGACGCAAATGATAGCTAAGAAGCTTAAAATAAGCCAATCGGTGGTCATAAAAGTCCAGAAAAAGCGAGCCATTGTTCCTAGAGCACAAGTCAGAGGCCGCATACAAATTTTGACGGATGCGGACGCACCCCGCAGGATATTAGAAATGAAAGGGAACAAGTGTTTAACACCAAATCATGCTTCCTTAGCAATAAATAAGCCCTTTAGCCAATGAACTGCAAGAAGAACCTTCAACGACATTGGTTATATCTCAGCGGTTAAAAGAACAAAAGCCTGCATTGTCGGAAAAAGTGCTAAAGTGTGGTTAAAGTTCGTCAGAAAACACAGAAATTGGACAGTAGGTAATTGGAAACGTGTAGTGTGGTCAGATGTCCAATTTCTGTGTTCCCTGTCGAACTTTAACCACACCTTAGCATTTTTTCCGACAATGCAGGCTTTTGTTCTTTTAACCGCTGAGATATAACCAATGTCTTTGAGGGTTCTTCTTGCAGTTTCTCAGCTAACGGGCTTATTTATTGCTAAAGAAGCATGATTTGGTGTTAAACACTTGTTCCCTTTCATTTCTAATATCCTGCGAGGTGCGTCCGCATCCGTCAAAATTTTTGTGCGGCCTTTGACTTGTTCTTTTGGAACAATAACTCGCATTTTCTGGACTTTTATGACCACCGATTGCCTTCTTTTAAGCTTATTAATTATCATTTGTGTCGAGAAGCCACTCATTGCCATGACTACAATACTGTCTTCAAACTGTCGTGATAGTTTCCTCATAATCTTAAAGAGCAATGAAATTTTTATAATTATATATTTCATTTATTAAAATACGCTGGTGAAAGTTCTAACCATACGCAATTAAACATTATCTCAAACTACAAAAGATAAAGGAAGTCATAAACAAACCAAAAACTTGCAAATCTAACAGCAAATTTCGATATTTTTGCTGATTAACGCTTGGTGCAAAATTGAGTACATGCGACTTATTTTTGTTTTATTTGTTTTTTTCTTAGAACTTGCTCCTTTCCGTTATGTATTATATACCGTTTTCTTGAGAATTGAACATAAAATAAAGAGCAAAAAAAATTTTTCAATTTGCTTTATTATTTCTGCTCTTATGCATCAATAAGTGCGCGAACTACAAACGTGTACTCATTTGTGCTCCCTACTGTAGGTGACACGCCAGTTGCCAAGCAAGTTGCTTTCAAGTTTGTTTATTTCGTTGTTGTTTGTTCTACCTTTGAAAACGATTGACAGAACAAAAGTCTTCAGAAAAAAATAAACATCAACAAAAGAATTAAATGAAAAATAAAATTACAAAAATATGTAAAAAAAAAAATAAATAAATTGGGTGGCGCAACAGCTCGAGGAGAACCAGGGCCTAGTGACTTACAACTCACAACCATTCCTGTGTGCGTGTTTGTTGGGCAGGAATGGAGGGGACCTACAGTTTTTTGCCGAGTCCGAACGGCTAAATGAGAAGCACTTTTTCATGACAAGTATACTCTTGGAGAATTTGTCAGTTCCTCGCAAGAGGCAGTACCTCGAATAAAACATTTCTGTTTTTAGGTGGCACGGCTGGGAATCGAACCCACACCTTCGGCATGACAGTCCTACGCACTAACCATCAAGCCACGAGGTACTACAAAAACATGTACCTATTTCAAAATTATTTGTACATGTTTTTTACAGAAAATCATTTAGATATTTACTGTATGAAGCAAAATAAACCTCCAACGATTTGCCCATTCTCAACATTGGGTACTCATTTCCTCAACTCCAGAACTCCAGGGACATTTTTCGTGAGCAGCTGGTATCCTGAACTTGGGCATTATGCCGGAACTCTAAAACTCTAATCCAACCTAGAACTTCCACCAAATTAATGCTGCGTAACTCCTGTCACAGCAGTGGTACATGATGGCATTATAAGACGTGCCAGTACTTTTAATATTTCCCGCATTGACCATTTATATACCGATCCAAAAGTTCAGAAATAAGGACGTATGAAATATTACTCGATAGCCGCAGTTTGGTAAAACTATATCTTTGGCTGAACCAAAAGAAAATTGCAATCTGGCAGCGCAGTCATTATGTTTAAGTGTCGTTTGAGTTGAGTGAATATGACGCCGAAGGAGATGTAGTGGGAACTATCCGTCTTTTGGATGCCTTAAGGACGAGGTATGGAAAAATACATAAAATCTTATCAGGCATCAACTTCCGAACTAAACGGGAAAGTCTTTAGAGACTTCAAAAAGTGAAGAAATGAAATTTTATCCCAGATCTCCATATGGTAAGTCCAAACATACATACTTTTCAAAATTCTTTTCCTAATTGAATAATAATAGTAGATTGTGGCAAAATGTACGGATATTGGATTGTCATCAATAACCTTCAGGTATACATCTGCGTGTAAGGTATCCTCTTCAATTATTTATCACTACGGCGAGGAGAGAATTTTTCCACCAGAAAAATAACTCGATCGGTTGCAAGGATTTCACTAGACTGGCTGTAATATTTCAAGCTGGGTAACTTTGGACTACAAACTTGATTTGGGCTATGCAATGGATTATGTAGAAGCTTATGTTATATCTAATGGGAAGACACACATTGTTTGAGAAGTTGTTGAAGCTGCCTTCAGGTTTATTGACAGGAAAATCATCTGGCAAGAGGTGAAGGTGTCTATGAAGTCGGTATCGAGAAGAGCATGGACGTATATATATATATATAATAATATACAGTGTCGGCCAAAACATAAGCAACTTTTTTCATGAAATTAAACTCTGGTCTATAACTGCCTGGATTTTAATATATTCAATAATCTTTTAATTGATAAATGCTCTTATTATTACCAAATTAAAATTAATAACAACAAAAATGATGTTTCATAACTAAAAATATTAAATATTCAAAGAATAATGAAATCATGTCCCATTTTACCTGGTCAAAACATAAGCAACTTTTTAAAAATACATGTTTTTAACTAAATTTAGTGTTTTATTTATAATATTTTGTGACAAAAACTCTGTACTTCATCATCGCACTGCAGCTCCAGGGCATATTTTCCAGAAAATTTGGAACCTTGGAACTTGGTATACTATTCCAAGCCTCCTTTACCTGGACAAAGAGGTCGTTCCTATTTCTGGAATTTTCTTTGAACTATTCTTCGATCTTCAATCTCTAATAGTGTTTTCAAGGGTTTCAGACCAGGATACTGTGCTGGTCACTTCAAATCAGCAAGTTTTTCCACTTGAAACGATGTTTTTGACTATATTTTGGTATGGTTCGGATCATTACCTTGCTGAAATATCCATTTCAGGGGAAGATCCCCCTCATCACATGGAAGCATGACATTTTCCATGATGTTCTTGAATACGCACTGGTCCATAATTCCATATATTTTATCAATCGAATGGTTCGTGAATGTTTGGACATGTTTCTCTGGACATGGAGTGGGTCCGATTGATAAAATATATGGAATTATGGACCGGTGTGTATTCAAGAACATCATGGAAAATGCCATGCTTTCATGTGCTGAGGAGTATCTTCCCCTGAAATGGATATTTCAGGAAGATAATGATCCGAACCATACCAAAATATAGTCGAAGTTGAACTATTTAAGTGATGCAAGCAAAGCAAAATGAGATTTTGGATAGCGAATAGCATACAATAGTGAATAGCATATAATACTTTGTAAAGGTAACCAAAAGAAATAAAATGCTGTGTCTCACCTCTCATGGTACTTGCTCTTTATTAAAGATGTTTGGAATTTTAGAACTTTTAAAAATAATAGAATATAGTTATAAACATAAACATTATAAGCAAAAACAAGTCGTAAAATAGGTCATAATATATCAATATACCAATACAAACTCAAAATTTAAAATCATTAGAACAGTTTCCTTTTTTATTTAAAATTTTAAAAACAAATCTACTAAAATTACTCATAAATCTATTGTAAACTAATCGTAATAAATGTCTAATATTTGTTTTCATCTCTTCCTTGGTCACACGAACATATAACTCAGCCAAGGTATCTAGAAGTGTTGTATCAACTTCGCCTACAGTTTGATCAAAAAGTTTGTACATTGGCTCCATAATAAATTCAACAAAACAACACTGAGCTGAACATGGTGTAGTGGTTTTTTGGTGAATTTAGATCTGAAAATTGAAAAAATAATTTATTTAAAATATAATACAAGGTCTTTAATTACGATTTATTGTGGAAATACATATCTTTCCAAAGACGTTGGGCGAATTCCACATTCATATTTGACTCCTTCGTTCGTATCGGCATATATGTATGTATGTATGTAGCTTCGCAAATGATTTAAGTGTAAAACAGAAACCTTAAATTTTCATTTCATGCGTTTGTAATATACAAATTTTGGCACTGATTTTTATTTTTGATTATTCCATAGATTATTCCTTAGGGTGGAGGATACATTTCAATGTTCTACATAGGAATATCTATACCAACTGTATGTTCAAGAACACGAAAATGGTCCGTGGAGCTTACATGTCACTTGTTTTTGCTAAATTAAAAAATACTTTAACAGGTATTTAAACGCTCAAAATATTGTTGTGATTACCTTAATAAACTATTGACTTCGCCAATACGCTTAAGCTTAAAATAAGCTTCCTGAGTTGGAAAGCTTTAGCTTCAGAGTCCAGAATTAGCTGATCAATCTGAAAATAAAAACAAGAATAAATTTAGAAATTATTTACTTAAAAAAATAATGTTTTCTGAACTCATTAATGCGTTCAATAGCCCGAGAGGCAACGACGTAAAAAGTCAAGTCATTTGCGTAAACGTTGTAAGTCATATCAATGAATAGCCTTTGAGGTGTTGAACCAAGACCCGTTTGTCTGCCTACCTAAACACTTGACCAACAAGCTTGGAATTTGCCGTAAATTGTTTGCATCGATTTATTTCAATGGCTATTGGTTAGTAAGGTAAGCACATGATATGTTTTGAAATTACGCTGCCTTCTATCTTTTTAGGGACTGACTAACTACAGAAAATTGGACCTATATAACAGTAAAATATTCAAAATCACATTTGATTATTTTTTGCCTACACTTTCCTATTTAAATTCTATAGTTCTAAACACATATGACGTGAGAAAAAAGTAAAAGGAGTTGGCACAAGCTATTATTGTTGTACTACGTGTAAGATTTCAACTGGCTGGGTTGAGAAGTCTCAACAAAAAACGACTAACGATTTACATCTTCACTTCAACTTGCAATAAGAGTATACTAGGAGATGAGAAGATTATAAAAAAATATTCATAGCTGCCTTTACTTCTTCAAGTTAATGTATCCTGCAAACAAAAATAAAACAATAAGTTAGAAGTGAGAACAAAAATTAGTACCTATTCTTTATTCTACACAGCTTATCTGATGGAGTATCAAACATATTTCACTAAGAAACTTTTGTGCTTAGCATCTGGCAGAACAAAGAGCTCCTGCTCTGTAAACAGAGTATCCGTAAAGCGCAGGCTTCTCTATTCGGTAGTATCGAACTGAGGATGAGTCTCCCGAAACAGACAATCTACAAAAGTACTCTTGCCTGGTGCAGATGACCAATCAGGGTGACGTTGGTGTATCCATCAAATCAGCCATGAACCTTAAGAGCACTCGGTAAGACAAACATTTTTATGAACAAAATTCGGTGGACTTACTCCATTTTATAGGTGGTAGGTATCGGTTAGTCCTTCAATTGAAATTTCATCTTCTGTACAGGCTCCATGAGAGGCTTATCTAAAAGGTTGTGCATCTTCTTCTTGAACAATCGTCTCTATATCGGGACCGTTGACCAACAGCTGTAGGATAGTAATTTTTGTCATCATGTAGGACTAAAGCCGGAAATTTCTTTATACTCCTCGTTTTCTGATACGTCTACTTCCATCGTCATCCTAGAACAAAAATTGATAAGTTTATTATCGTTTTCGCATTTTTTCATCAACATCGTCTTGTATGTCCGTCTGGATTATGCTTTGATCATCGTCATCATCGCATACTGTCCAATGTAATTAATGAATTCATAGAACAAATTAAAATTCAGACCACACTTGAATCCAAAGCAAACTTTTTTTATTTATTAAGTTAAACGGAAATACAAAATGAAGACTTTAGCAAATATACAAAATACAAGTTAAAAAACCTCGAAGACAAGTAGTGTCATTTGTCAAAAATGTAAGGACAAAGGTGTGGGGAGATGAAATTTAATAGATCTGTCATACTACTGGCTGCTCTACTGGCTTCCCAACTGGCTACGAAAAAGGCAAGCCAGTTGACGAGCCAGTTGCTCAGGTTTGTATGGATTAGTACAAAAATGTGAGTGTATTGCGACTGGCTAGCCAGTACTGGCTCGTGTGGCCTCAGGGTTAGTTAAAACAAATCTCAAAGGTATAAAAATATCTCGAAGAAGTTTCCTGTTTTGCTGGTGGACATAGAAGAAAAAAAAACTTCTTTCGAAAAAATTCCGGCCGTCTCGACGAAACAACAAAAAGTTTTTCATCCAGACGGCAAATGGAGTTTTTGTTTGGATCACGTTTGAGCAAGACATTCAAACCGAAGAAAAATGTTCCTGAAGGAACCCATCAGTATTATCCCGAGAAACCCGCTGCGGCCGCATCGGGATGTGGGTGTTTGCGCAACACCGTTGCTCCTTCCGATGGTGAGGACCTCTACGAATGGGAAGCCGAGACTACTGTGGATTTCTTCAATCAAATCAACATGCAATATTGACTTCTGTACTGAGGAGAGTCTGTGGCTATTTGGACCCCTTTGACATGAGGTCACCATTACCCACGACGGCGGCCCTGAGTCAGTTGTCCTAGAAACAACACCAACCAAGGTAAAAATTTACAACAAATGCAACAAAAAGAAACGCATTACGATTAAGCTTGTAAATTTCTTTTTTACTACAGAAATAAACCTGTCGTTTTGTACTTATTTAAAGTAAAGTTAATGTTTTTATTGTTTTAGCAATGGGAAGTTTATTCACTTGCGTATGGTGGCATTTTCTTGCCATATATACACCATGCATGGTGGCGTTGTGTATTTTTTTGCGCGTTATAGTTTGACACCACTACGATGGTGTATTGTATTGCAAGTTTCTTTTGTGGGCTGCCGCAACATTAGCACTCATCTAAATGATGCATGATTTTGAAATGCAGTACATCTCAACAAAAGATTTTGGTTTTGCTTATGTTCTTTCACGTCTGATTGACACAAAATCTAAACTGGAAGAAGAAACAGTCATAGCCTGCTTGAGATTTGAAAAAGATTTTTCATCGCATTTGCTCGAAACAATCAAAGTGCTTCCTGTCAATTTCAAAATGGTGCAGAACGCTACAAAGAGCAACAAAATTCTTCAATCAATTATCAAGGCTATGAGCTCCGGATGGAAGTATCCCCTTTCACCTGAATTTTCTTCATACCACAGCAGAAAGGAAAGCCTAGCAGTAATTGATGGTGTTTTGATGTTCAATGACCGCATCGTAGTTCCAGATTGTTTTCAAAAACGAATTCTGCAACTGCTCCATCGAGGTCATCCGGGCATAGACAGGATGAAAACAATTGCCAGATGCCATGTTTATTGGCCCAGCATCGATGAAGGTGTTACATTTTTTGTTAAGCAATGTCATGCTTGCGCCCTTGCTGCAAAGTCTCCAGTCAAAACGACTCTACAGTCATGGCAATAACAACATCTGCGATGAAACGGGTCCATATTGACATCGCAGGACCTTGTGAAGGTGTCAACTATTTTGTCATCGTGGACTCCTTCTCAAAATGGTTGGAAGTCGTGCAACTTCCAAACTTATCATCATCTACTATAATCAACAAACTGACTGCGTTCTTGTGATGCTTTTACTTTGCAGCTGAGGTAAGCTCGGCGGTGTCCAGGATTCTTCCCCAAGAAGCAACGAAACTTGGGGTTAGGAGGATCTAATCTCCGAATAAAACGGCTTTAATTTCTTTATTAAGATATTAACAAAAATATTCTTTTATTTAAAGTTTTTCAAAATCAGGAACTAACAAGTTATTTCATATAAATTATAATTTTAGTTTCTTACAATAAATAACACGGTACTTCATATATTTTACAATGTGTTTCTGGTCTTAAAAATAACTAGCATAGTATTTCATATAATATATCCCTAGCGCGAAACCTAGGGAACAAAACGGTCGGTACCCTCAAAGGAGAACCTTGTCCAGCTAGACCCTTGAAGAGCAACTCGAAGGAACAAAACGGCCAGGAATCCTTATCGGAAACCCTATGTCCTCAGCAAATAAGGAACAAAGTGGTCGGAACCCTCGTAGGAGAACCTTGTCCAATGAGCTTCTAGAGGAGTAGCCCAAAGGAACAAAACGGTTGTCCCTGGCACACAACCCAGGGAAAGAAACGGTCGGAACCCTCGAAGGAGAACCATGTCCAGTGAACTGCTTGAAGAGGAGTCCAAAGGAACAAAACGGTTGTCCCTGGCAAAAAACCCAGGGAAAGAAACGGGCGGAACTCTCGAAGGAGAACCTTGTCCAATGAGCTTCTTGAAGAGAAACTCAGAGGAACAAAACGGTCGGAACTTCTTAGGGAAATCCCTTATAACTTATACTATATGCCTATATAATATATGTAAATATGCCTATACTTTTTGCCCTACCTAAATGGTTTTTCTAAACTAGCAACAAATATTTTATAAAAAAAGTTAGATTGGGCTCTGCGTTAGCAATGCCTTATCTGTCACCGAAACGCCTTATGAAAGGTTTGTGTTACGGCCCGATCTTTAATTCTCTATACACTAAATTGGTATCCACCACTGGACGAGAAGAAAAGACAATTTTATCGTTTTTCTTGCTTTGCCATATAACATTTGCTGGAGTAAGCCAATATGAATTGAAAGAAATGAAGTTCAAATTTATATGGATTTTCATGATTCTTTTATTTTTGTTCGTGATATGTATGAATTACCTAAAGGTGGGTGTCATACGATGTATGCACGAAGTGATAGGAGTATGATATAATAATTATAATAATTAGGGTACTGTAGGAGTTGTAACGCTTCGTTACAGTCCCCCCTTTCTTTAGTAGACGAGAACCTTCTCGTCTTAAATCAGTTCATTGCCAAAGGGGCATTTCAATCCTCATTGAATTATGATTTATTATTTTTTTTTTTTATTTTTTTCTTCTTATTTTTTTTTTTTTTTTTTATTTTTTTTTTATTTTTTTCTTCTTCTTTTTTTTTTTTTTTTTCAATGTTTTTTTATATTTAAATAAATTATAGATAGTACAAAAAGTGAAAAGAATAATAAAATTCATCTAATAACTCCATAATAAAAAAAAAAAATAAGGAAATCGGTGTATGGATAATGTCGTAGCGAAGTGCTTTTACTGCGATACGTGTATGACCTTCTTTTGGTCTTGCAATTTCAACGTGGCCTGGTTGCAATTTTTGTTGAATCTCACGGTGATTCTCACGGTGATGACTCCCCAAGAACGTTTAATGGAGAACGCCCTGTAGTGCTTTTTCCCCTTTAAAGATATGCCTTGGAAAGGGTCATGTATTTTCATCGGAGGCCTTTTAGAGTGATATTCCTCTATCAGTTGAGGGAAAATGGATGGCAGCGGCGGATTGGAAATATTGGCCTTTGAGATGTCGGGAGGCTTGTTTTCTATTTCTAAATGTATCGGGAGGTGGGCGACGGCGGCCGTTATTGCAGGATCTGGTTTCAAAGGTATCGGGTAGTGGCTGACGGCGGAGGTTATTGCAGGATCTGGTACGGTGGCTGGTGGATTAAGGGTTTCTTTGCGGTTCGTTTTGTTAACTGGTCTGGAGGCTGGCGTTACATTTGTCTGTATTGTGACGGTTGAAAAACGTTCTTTTTCAATTTTTTTGATTTCATCGAATGAAGGTGTTTCGGTGGCTTGAATAGTGTTCAAACAATTAAGTTGATCGACAGGTTGGTGCTTTTTGGCTAAGCCCACAGGGTCGATCTGATCAGGCTTTAAATTCTTTTTCCCAGTGATTGGTTTTCCTTCCACGAATATCTGTATGTCTACTTCTCTTAGTATGTCCATTCCAAATATGGCGTCTTCCTTTAGACTCGGTAGATAGGTCACTTCTCCAGTGATGGGTGTGTTACCCAAATGGAAAGTCACTGTGTAGTGTTCTGAAGTGACGACTGGATTCCCATTCGCCATATGGATAGATCTTTCGTAATTTCGTACAGGTAACTCTAGTAGCTTGAATTTATGTCGTAAGGCGTCTCCTACGAATGTTCTCGTTGAACCGGTGTCGACTAGAGCTTGGAACATCTGTTCGTTAAGTTTAACTGGAACAAAAAATCGAGGATCGGCTATTGGTGAAGTGTTTGTGGCGGCGACTGGAGTTCGATGACATTGAAAGTCCTTCGTAAGAACTCCGTCCTGGCCACAGTATGAACAAAATAAACGAAACGGTCGGTGGCAATTTCCTTCCTGATGTCCACGTTGCTTGCATTTCCAGCAGTGCGTTGCTCGGTCATATGTGAGCTGGGCAGCTGGAAGAGCTCTGCTCATCGGAACGGGAGGTCGGTTGGTAGGACCTGGATTTGGGCGACGATAGTTTTCGGTGGACGTGAAACGATGATGTCGCTCGTCATTTCCTATGGCCTCGAATTCTTCTGCTAAAATCATTAGCTCGTCTAGCGTCTGAAAGTCTCTGCGTCGCACATAGTAACGGTATTCGGGTCGGAGATTCTCATAAATTCTGTCCACCAAGTCGGCTGTAACCATGCGGGGGTGCTGGCGGATTAAGTATTGAACGGCCATTATGAAATCCTTTGCACGCTCTCGGGGACCTTGGCGTTTCCGGAGAATTTCATCTTCAAGACGAAATAAGTATCGTACCGGCAGGAAGTGTTGGAGGAACAATTTGTGGAATTCCTCCCACGATGAAAAGTTATCCCTCTTTATTCGTAACCATTCCAACGCGGTTCCTCGGAATATTTCGAATAGCGGTCTAAGCATGTAATTCGGTGCTATATCGTAGCAGTTGGTTAGCTCTTCTATTTTCTCTAGAAACTCCAGAGGATTTCCAGAGCCATCGAATCTTAAGCCCCATTTACGAACCATATTCATTATTTCGGCTTCGTAACTTAAGGTAAAACGGCTTGCTGGCTGTGGGCGATGCTCGGTCCTAGGCGGCGGTATCGGTCCTGTACTTAACCGGGGAGCGGTTTGGTCGAGGGAACTGGCTGGGCGATATGTCGGGGCAAATGTTGCCTGGTATGCTGGAACTGGAATAGAAATCGGCTTTCTAAAATCGGGAACAGTCAAAAATAATGGTGTTGCGGGCGGCGGCGGTGGAGGAACAGGTATATTAATATGGCTTTTGAACGGTTGCCTGCTGGCAGGCGGGTCCTCATCCCGCACAGGTTTTGGGTTGATTAATGCGTCCGGAGCTCTTTAAAATGCTGGCTGAGCCTTGTCCGGAGGGTCTGCATATTCCCACTGGTGTCCAGGTTTCTAGCCATTAAAACCTCGATGAGCTCTGGTTTCTTCAGGAAATAAATAAATCCCAGATTTTTATATGGATTATAATCGCTCATCGGTGCCTCCTCGGAATCGGATGATGACCTGGTGAAGCTGGATCTGGTGCTGGACGGCGGCGGGTCGAGTGATTACAAAAAATGTCGGTGGAATTTTTCGAAGGGTCACAGGTAAGTCGGATTTCTGGATACGGGTGAATCTTTGAAGAGCTTATCGGATAAAACAGGAAACGGCGGTCGGTATTGTCTTGACAGATTCCAGGTCAGGTTGGCGGTCGGAAATCGATTGATCCTTCAAAAAGTCCCTGCTCGGGCGCCAATTTGTGATGCTTTTACTTTGCAGCTGAGGTAAGCTCGGCGGTGTCCAGGATTCTTCCCCAAGAAGCAACGAAACTTGGGGTTAGGAGGATCTAATCTCCGAATAAAACGGCTTTAATTTCTTTATTAAGATATTTACAAAAATATTCTTTTATTTAAAGTTTTTCAAAATCAGGAACTAACAAGTTATTTCATATAAATTATAATTTTAGTTTCTTACAATAAATAACACGGTACTTCATATATTTTTCAATGTTTTTCTGGTCTTAAAAATAACTAGCATAGTATTTCATATAATATGTCCCTAGCGCGAAACCTAGGGAACAAAACGGTCGGTACCCTCAAAGGAGAACCTTGTCCAGCTAGACCCTTGAAGAGGAGCTCGAAGGAACAAAACGGCCAGGAATCCTTATCGGAAACCCTATGTCCTCAGCAAATAAGGAACAAAGCGTTCAGAACCCTCGTAGGAGAACCTTGTCCAATGAGCTTCTAGAGGAGTAGCCCAAAGGAACAAAACGATTGTCCCTGGCACACAACCCAGGGAAAGAAACGGTCGGAGCCCTCAAAGGAGCCCTCAAAGGAAAACTCGAATAGCTGCAGTATAATGAAAATTAATGGAAAAGTTTGAATTTGTGAAGTATTTTATTTTTATCTTTTTAAGGGAAAGGGCTAGAAAGCTGAAATTTGGACGGATGATAGAAAATATTGATTTAAATATAAATTTAAAAAATAAGAGTCCTAGAATACCGTTGGACGCAGATAATGGGAATATTTGAGCGCTTTCACATATGAACTCATATCTGTTTAGTGCATTGATAAATTTTCTTGTTGTTTTAAATATAACATACAAATAAAATTACGGCTATTTTGATACCTCATTCATTATCCTACGTGGTATATAAGCGACACAATCTTGATTTTAAATTTATTGAAAAATCAAAACAATTGCATTGAAATTACCTGTTTGGACCATTGTCCACGACCATCCACCAGCGAGAAGATCCCGTTATCTACATGGAATTTTTCTTATTAAAATTTGATATGGAGGGCTTTAAAAAACTATAGCTCCCGTTCTACTGATTGGATCTTCAAGATTAAGGTAAAGCTGACATAACGTTCTATATTGTGTAAAAAAATAATTGAAGAGGGGCAAAAATTTTCATACTAAAAGGGTGAATAAAGCCCAATTCAATTCCATTTATTTTATTCTAAATTCAAATGTTGATACAAATTTTTATAATTTTGAAAAACTAAAAACGAATATTTATTGCCTCATTCCTCTTCTTTATTTTAAGATCTTAACCTACAAGATCCAATGAGTATCACTGGAGTTATAATTTTTGTAAACCAACCATATCGGTCGATTAATTTTTTTTGTGTACATCGGCCATTCCAAAAATTTCGAAACCAAGCAACTCAATTTCAAATTAAGGAAAAAAATATATTTAAATATGCCAATATTTACAATATATATTAGAGTTAACGAAAAAATTGTAAATATAAAATTTTACTTGTTGTTGTAAAATAGGCAAGTGATCAAAAAAGCTCATACTTTATCTTTCGTATCTGGGCATTTTTCGGCATTTTTGCCGCTATCAGTTCTCTATAAATTGTGATTCAAATGGCGATGTGCAGTTAGGTTTTTATAAGTGTTTTCAATGCACTACTTAAATTCGGAATTATTTTTCTGATAGGAGTGCTGTAAAAATAGTATTACGCCTCAAAATGACTGAACATTTCATGTCTTCTCCGTTACCGAAAAATGACTAAATTTGGTATAAATGGTGAACTATATTAGTGTTTGTAAAATTATTCCGCATACAAAGCAAGACTTGAAAAAGGATTATGGTGGATTTTTTATAGATTTTTAAATCATGTCTTACTGTCTAAAACAGGGTAACGGAGAAGACAAAATTGCACTTTCTCATCCAAATTTCAAAGACTCAAAGGCACTTTTTTTTTAAGTCTGAATTTCTTTGATCCCCTTGCTTAAAATGGATCAAGGTAACTAAAAAAAAATATGTGTTAAATTTCATTGAAATCGGTTGACGTTTACACGTGCTAGCGAGCACTTGAAGTTTTTCATATAAAAAACATGGTGTTTTGACAGTCTTTTACTCAAAGGGCCCGTAAAAGTGTAAATGTTGATGGAAAAACTTTAAACTTGGCAAATATGCTAAATACCATACGGAGTATACAAATATATTTTTTTTATTTTTGTAAACAACAGTTACTCCATTTAAAATAGCAACAAATGCACAAAAACAACGATTTTTAATTAAATTTTTTGATGGGGTTAATATTATGCAAAACTATTGAAAATATTTTTTTTTGATACTCCTAACAGTAGTTAATTTATATGCTGAGTTTAAAGATTTTCCATCAATTTTTACAATTTTGCTGATATTTTGAGTAAAAACTGTGAAAATCCCATGTGTTTTGAATGAAAAATTTCAAGTGCTCGCTAGCACGTGTTAACGTTAACCGATTTCAATGAAATTTTACACACATTTTTTCAATTGCCTGAATCACTTTAATCATTGATGAGAATAATTTAAAAATACGAATTTCAATATAACTGGGGGTCAATTCTCGATCTGTGAAACTGTGAAATGAAAACAAAGTTATCATTTCAGTTTTCACAGAGTTTTATCATTTTATCACTTCACAAGCACGCGCAATGCGATTCCCGAACTCGTTATGAAAAACAGCTGTCAAAGTGAGTACTAAAAAGTACTAACATGAAAAATGCTACCACTTGCTCATAGAAAAAGATGATTGTGACGTCATAAAAAGACCAAGATGGCGACTTGGGTGTATCAAATGAGCACAATTTGTATCTGTTTATCATTTTTCTTTTCACAGGTTTTCACAGATTGAAATGATTGTGATAAACGAATTATCATATGAAAACATTTTGGCATTTGTTTTCATTTTTTCACAATTTGAGAATCGCATTTGTCGTGAAGGCATTATCATATTTATCACTTCACAGTTTCACAGATCAAGAATTGACCCCCTGAACAAAAAAGAAATCTTTAATCGTACGTGTCTTCTCCGTTACCATTAGCTGTCTTCTCCGTTACCATCTTTCATATTTTTTTCTGTTAGTAAAATGAAACTTGGCATTAAACCAAGGATGGTTTTTGATAAATGTTGGTTTTATGAAAGTGTGTAAAAAAATGAACTTCATATCTTAATGGACGGCGCAGAATTTTAAACTTCAAGGCAATGGTCGGAAATCTCTAAATCGTACGTGTCTTCTCCGTTACCGTCTATTTTTTTGAATAAACTTACTAAATTTCATAATTTTTTGGTGAAACTTCTGTGTCGTGTACTTTGTGATGAATTCTTAAAAACAACTGAGTTTCATAAAAAAATATTAATTTCTTAACAAGAAAAACCTGGGTTGGGGTCAAAATCCCGCGAATCAAAATCCCGTATGTCGAAATCCCGCGTATCAAAATCCCGTTTTTCAAAATCCCGGAAATCAAAATCCCGAAAATCAAAATCCCGCCGATCAAAATCCCGCCGATCAAAATCCCGCCGTTTCTACTACTATGCGACAGCTCATTAATATTTTTGTTTCTTATGCAATTTGCAAATTGCGTTTAAAGATTGAAGTCGATTTTTTCGTATAATGCGATGCATTAGTTGAGGATGGAAAATACACACGAATAAACACCGAGGTGTGTATGGGGGGGCATGCCATTATAGCATTTGGGGTGGGTGCGAGGTTGGGTGTATGCAAAGTTCCTTTTGCATTTAAAGAAAAAAATATCATTCACACATAATTAAAAAAAAATTAAAAAAAGACAACAAAAATCGCTAAAGATTAGCCGAAAAAACTGAAAATATTTTTTTTTGAAAGTTTTAGAAAAACTTTTTTTACAATTTTATTTTGATTTTTTGGAACGGGCACATTCCAAGATCACGAATATGCATTTTATAAGTCGCTAGGACGCTCAGTTAAGCCGCAAATCAAGTTTAAAGATGTAAGCTTTGATGCCTCTAGGACGCTTAGTTTAGCCGCAAATCGCGTTTAAAGATAAAAGTAGATTTTTCGCACGATTCGATGCATCAATTCAGAACCAGTGTCAAGTTTTCTTGAGAAACACTACCTTGGGTGGAAAATAAACGCGAATAAACAGTGAGGTATGTATCGGGGGGCATGCTGCCCCCCTGCAACCCCCCTGCTTGGGCTCATTATAGGATTTGGGGTGGGTGCGAGGTTGGGTGTATGTAAAGTTTCTTTTGCATTTTAAGTCGCTTGGACGGATAGTTACGCCGCAAATCAAGTTTAAAGATGTAAACTTTGATGCCTCTAGGACGCTTAGTTTAGCCGCAAATCGCGTTTAAAGATAAAAGTAGATTTTTCGTACGATTCGATGCATCAATTCAGCGCCAGTGTCAAGTTTTCTTGAGAAACACTACCTTGGGTGGAAAATAAACGCGAATAAACAGTGAGGTATGTATCGGGGCGCATGCTGCCCCCCTGCAACCCCCCTGCTTGGGCTAATTATAGGATTTGGGGTGGGTGCGAGGTTGGGTGTATGCAAAGTTTCTTTTGCATTTAAAGTCGCTTGGACGGATAGTTACGCCGCAAATCAAGTTTAAAGATGTAAACTTTGATGCCTCTAGGACGCTTAGTTTAGCCGCAAATCGCGTTTAAAGATGAATGTTGATTTTTCGTATGATTCCATGCATCAATTCAGCGCCAGTGTCAAGTTTTCTTGAGAAACACTACCTTGGGTGGAAAATAAACGCGAATAAACAGTGAGGTATGTATGGGGGGGCATGCTGCCCCCTGCTTGGGCTCATTATAGGATTTGGGGTGGGTGCGAGGTTGGGTGTATGTAAAGTTTCTTTTGCATTTAAAGTCGCTTGGACGGATAGTTACGCCGCAAATCAAGTTTAAAGATGTAAACTTTGATGCCTCTAGGACGCTTAGTTTAGCCGCAAATCGCGTTTAAAGATGAATGTTGATTTTTCGTATGATTCCATGCATCAATTCAGAGCCAGTGTCAAGTTTTCTTGAGAAACACTACCTTGGGTGGAAAATAAACGCGAATAAACAGTGAGGTATGTATGGAGGGTATGCTGCCCCCCTGCAACCCCCCTGCTTGGGCTAATTATAGGATTTGGGGTGGGTGCGAGGTTGGGTGTATGCAAAGTTTCTTTTGCATTTAAAGTCGCTTGGACGGATAGTTACGCCGCAAATCAAGTTTAAAGATGTAAACTTTGATGCCTCTAGGACGCTTAGTTTAGCCGCAAATCGCATTTAAAGATGAAAGTTGATTTTTCGTATGATTCGATGCATCAACTCAGCGCCAGTGTCAAGTTTTCTTGAGAAACACTACCTTGGGTGGAAAATAAACGCGAATAAACAGTGAGGTATGTATGGGGGGGCATGCTGCCCCCTGCAACCCCCCTGCTTGGGCTCATTATAGGATTTGGATTGGGTGCGAGGTTGGGTGTATGTAAAGTTTCTTTTGCATTAAAAGTCGCTTGGACGGCTAGTTTAGCCGCAAATCAAGTTTAAAGATGCAAACTTTGATGCCTCTAGGACGCTTAGCTTAGCCGCAAATCGCGTTTAAAGATGAAAGTTGATTTTTCGTATGATTCGATGCATCAATTCAGCGCCAGTGTCAAGTTTTCTTGAAAAACACTACCTTGGGTGGAAAATAAACAATAATAAACAGTGAGGTATGCAACCTCCCAGCTTGGGCTCATTATAGGATTTGGGGTGGGTGCGAGGTTGGGTGTATGTAAAGTTTCTTTTGCATTTAAAGTCGCTTGGACGGATAGTTTACCCGCAAATCAAGTTTAAAGACGTAAACTTTGATGCCTCTAGGACGCTTAGCTTAGCCGCAAATCGCGTTTAAGGATGAAATTTGATTTTTCATATGATTCGATGCATCAATTCAGCGCCAGTGTCAAGTTTTCTTGAGAAACACTACCTTGGGTGGAAAATAAACGCGAATAAACAGTGAGGTATGTATGGGGGGGCATGCTGCCCCCTGCTTAGGCTCATTATAGGATTTGGGGTGGGTGCGAGGTTGGGTGTATGTAAAGTTTCTTTTGCATTTAAAGTCGCTTGGACGGATAGTTAAGCCGCAAATCAAGTTTAAAGATGTAAACTTTGATGCCTCTAGGACGCTTAGTTTAGCCGCAAATCGCGTTTAAAGATAAAAGTTGATTTTTCGTATGATTCGATGCATCAATTCAGCGCCAGTGTCAAGTTTTCTTGAGAAACACTACCTTGGGTGGAAAATAAACGCGAATAAACAATGAGGTATGTATGGGGGGGGCATGCTGCCCCCTGCTTGGGCTCATTATAGGACTTGGGGTGGGTGCGAGGTTGGGTGTATGTAAAGTTTCTTTTGCTTTTAAAGTTGCTTGGACGGATAGTTACGCCGCAAATCAAGTTTAAAGATGTAAACTTTGATGCCTCTAGGACGCTTAGTTTAGCCGCAAATCGCGTTTAAAGATGAATGTTGATTTTTCGTATGATTCCATGCATCAATTCAGAGCCAGTGTAAAGTTTTCTTGAGAAACACTACCTTGGGTGGAAAATAAACGCGAATAAACAGTGAGGTATGTATGGGGGGTATGCTGCCCCCCTGCAACCCCCCTGCTTGGGCTCATTATAGGATTTGGATTGGGTGCGAGGTTGGGTGTATGTAAAGTTTCTTTTGCATTTAAAGTCGCTTGGACGGATAGTTACGCCGCAAATCAAGTTTAAAGATGTAAACTTTGATGCCTCTAGGACGCTTAGTTTAGCCGCAAATCGCATTTAAAGATGAAAGTTGATTTTTCATATGATTCGATGCATCAACTCAGCGCCAGTGTCAAGTTTTCTTGAGAAACACTACCTTGGGTGGAAAATAAACGCGAATAAACAGTGAGGTATGTATGGGGGGGCATGCTGCCATTGCTTGGGCTCATTATAGGATTTGGGGTGGGTGCGAGGTTGGGTGTATGTAAAGTTTCTTTTGCATTTAAAGTCGCTTGGACGGATAGTTAAGCCGCAAATCAAGTTTAAAGATGTAAACTTTGATGCCTCTAGGACGCTTAGTTTAGCCGCAAATCGCGTTTAAAGATAAAAGTTGATTTTTCGTATGATTCGATGCATCAACTCAGCGCCAGTGTCAAGTTTTCTTGAGAAACACTACCTTGGGTGGAAAATAAAAGCGAATAAACAGTGAGGTATGTATCGGGGGGCATGCTGCCCCCCTGCAACCCCCCTGCTTGGGCTCATTATAGGATTTGGATTGGGTGCGAGGTTGGGTGTATGTAAAGTTTCTTTTGCATTAAAAGTCGCTTGGACGGCTAGTTTAGCCGCAAATCAAGTTTAAAGATGTAAACTTTGATGCCTCTAGGACGCTTAGTTTAGCCGCAAATCGCGTTTAAAGATGAAAGTTGATTTTTCGTATGATTCGATGCATCAATTCAGCGCCAGTGTCAGGTTTTCTTGAGCAACTGTACCTATCATTCATATTTCGAAGAAAAATTAAAAACCGAAAAAAAAATTGAGAAAAGTTAAATTTTTCATTATGGGTATTCATGCAACAGCGTAAACTCGTCGTAATCGTTGTAAAGTTTAAAACTTGTAATTCTGTCACAATTTGTATGGAAAATTTGACAGATTTACGAAGTTTAAAACTTTACAACGATTACGACGAGTTTACGCTGTTGCATGAATACCCTTATTGAAATTTTCTTCAAAAATCTTGTTTTTTTTATATTTTTCAAAAAAAACTTCCAAAGAGTTTATATTTCTGAATAATTTTTTTTTTTTGTTTTTAAATCCCACCTGCTTCCAGAATCCAGACCCACACTCTGTCCAGATCCAAACCCACCTTTGTCTTCTTTTAGATTACCGTTCCCCATCACCCAAACCGAAAAAAAAAATTCCCACCTCTGTCCAGAATCCAGATTCCAGACCCACCTATGTCCAGATCCAGACCCACCTCCGTCCAGATCCAGACCCACATATGCGCAGATCCCGTTGTCATTGTCACCCGTCCCCACAAAACCAAAATAAAATCCAATTTCTATCTCTCTAATTACCTCGAGGTCTTACCTCTACGGAGTTTTAAGAAGAACTGAAGATACATAAATGCCAAATTGCCAATACACAACTGCTTATATACTTTTTTTTCAATAAAAATAAATTCACTAATTAAAATAAAATATTGTTTCAAAAGTATCTAAAAAGTTGGGATTATTTTAAAAAAGTATTGAAAATCCCGCAAAATAGTAGCAGGCTTCTGGCGGGATTCTTGCGGCGGGATTTCGATCGGCGGGATTTTGACTGGCGGGATTCGTGTACATAATTAGTAATTTTATTTGGCGGGATTTCGACTTGCGGGATTTTGATCGGCGGGATTTTGACCTTTTCCCGAAAAACCTTACTACAAGCGTCCGATTGTCTTCTCCGTTACTTTGGAATGGCCGACATCGGCTTTTCTCTCCACTGAAGCTCATTCTATGCCAACGAACAAATACCCAACGTGGATTTAAACCGTGTGAATGAGACTATATAAAACTATACGCCACTGGAAGACGATACGTGGCAATTTATTCGTTTTTTTTATAAGTCCGTTGACTATTCGATAAACGTACTTAGCTGAGTACGTTTTCTTGCCGTACAAACGTCGTGTGAAAGGCTCTATGCAAAATATATACGCCACTGCTCATTCGCACGGATTTATACTGCAAAAAATCGTGCGGTACAATCTCGTGTGAACCATAGGCCTTATCTGTCACCGAAACGCCTTATGAAAGGTTTGTGTTACGGCCCGATCTTTGATTCTCTATACACTAAAATGGTATCCACCACTGGAAGAGAAGAAAAGACAATTTTATCGTTTTTCTTGCTTTGCCATATAACATTCGCTGGAGTAAGCCAATATGAATTGAAAGAAATGAAGTTCAAATTTATATGGATTTTCATGATTCTTTTATTTTTGTTCGTGATATGTATGAATTACCTAAAGGTGGGTGTCATACGATGTATGCACGAAGTGATAGGAGTATGATATAATAATTATAATAATTAGGATACTGTAGGAGTTGTAACGCTTCGTTACATTCTTTTCTCGCTACGGTGATTGTCAATAGCTTATCTCAGATAATGGGACGCAATTTACCAGTTCCGAATTTCAAAGTTTTTTGGAAAATCGAGGTATCCAGCATCTACGAAGAGCCCCATACCACCCACAGTCCAACGGGCGGGCAGAGCGGTTTGTAGATACGCTTAAAAGGACACTTTAGAAACTTAAGCAACAGGGAACCAGCTCAGAAAACCTACAAACATTTTTGCAAACATATCGATCTACACCGAACCGCAATGTTTCCGACTTCAAATCACCAGCAGAGGTATTCATCGCCAGAAAGTTTAGAACATCACTGGACTAACTAAGACCAAGTCAACAAAAACCGATTCATACAAACGAAACGCAGAATCTTCAGTTCAACAGACAACACGGTGCTAAGAAACGGAATTCGAAGCAGGTGAGATGGTATATGCTAAAATTTATCGACGAAACCAGAATCACTGGGTTTCAGGCACAATAATCGAAAAGATAGGAACCGTCAATCACAACATTCTTGCCAACGATGGAAATAAGAGCAGACTTAATCGCTCACATACTAACCAAATAAGGTCCAGATACTCCAAAGCCAACGAGCAGCCTACTACTAACACATTCCTTGATTTGATGGACTTATTTCAAGATCAACCAATATCGACTCAGCATGATCCCGAACCACCAACTGAAAATGAAAGTTTAAATGGATCAGTTCTTGATTCATCGGACAGTTTCGAAGATGCATTAGAAACAAGTTCACAAACTTCAGAGCTACACGGATTTCCTTCACCAAGTTCACCTTCAGAGACTCAGAGGATGTCTTCCAGAGGAAGAAATAATCAGACTCCTGGTTGGATGAAGGATTATCATTGACATACTATATATGGACCGTTAGTCGAGCTTCATCTCCATACAAAAGCTGTATTAAAAGGAGTTCATATCTTTTTAACTACATAACTGCTTATTGGAGCAAAGTGGCAAAAGAAAGAAACTATTACCAATGACATCTCTTGCCACTTGGCACAAACAAGCCTTTTTTGCATAGAAACTACGGCCATCTTTTATAATTACCTCTACAAATACTGAGCCATCTGTGTTAATTCTATTTTTTTCACATCTGACGTGAGTTTTTTTTAAATTTTCATTTCAAAAATTGTGCTTGATTTAAAAATTACTTTATTTTAGTTCTATCGCATCAAACATTGAAAAATTTAATAAAAATAAAAATATATCGAGTTCAGAGAGTCATCAATACCCGATCTTAGTAGATCGAACACAGCAAACTGAATTTACAAGCAGTTCATAGATAGGATTTCAAGAATAATCTTCTGAAAATTTTGGATATAAATTTCAAGACCCGGTTAAGGCTGAAATTGAAAAACCATCATTGTGCGTGTTTATCATGATGGCGCTAGAATATCAATCACGATCTGATCAAAAGTTGTTGTCATCTTTTGGTGGGGGCTCTGGCTGAAATTGTCTACCAAATATTTCCAAAATCAGGTTTATAATAAATTGAATCTGCTTTAATATTTTTAATTTTCAGTTTGCAGAGACTTTCCTACCACCTCGTAGTACAGTCAACTGGCAATAGATTCTCCTTTTATAATGTAAATCGATTCTGGAGTACTGGAAATTTTGGTCCTGGCGCCATAGCATTTACTGTTGATCCTATCTCTCTGATGGCTCAGGAATGTAATCTGTTCATGGTCCGCGTGGATAAACTTTTACATTTTATTCGTGTGATTTGAGGTTATTTCAATGGAACAACATCTTTTAGAGGTCAAATCCAATTTCACACACACAAGTCTTGCAGCATTTTCAGCTCGAGGTCATGGTAAGTAAGTCAAAAAGTTTACTCTGCTTGTTATTGTTGTGATTGATGTAGCATGCACTTCATTTGTATGGCTTGCCTACTCTACATACAAAAATGTTTTTCTTTTCTGGTTTTGCTTTGCAAGCAGAGAATATCAATAATTCTCTGCTTGCAAGGTTGCAAGTCAAGTGACAAATCCTCCAAGAGCTTACACTCCCCTCCATTCCCGCCATCCGCGAGCTGTGGCAGTTGACTCGTTTATTGATTTTAAATTTTCATCGAAAAGCCTTCCATAAACCGATAATATTCAATAAAGATCCACGTTAATTAAAAAAGAGTTCTACTTTGCTTTGTAAAAAACTGCCCCAAACAACAATGCAAGTTATCTTCCTGAAATCGAAACTTATATCATTGTATATCCAATCTATAGTATTCTCATGAAACACGATTTTGTAGGTAGACATTTGGTCGATAGGTTCGCTGTGATCGCCTTACCGAGATCCCTTAACAAAAATTAGTATGACATTTGGACGCATAGATGGCCACGAGCTTTTTTTCTTCATGAGAATACTATAGAATTTATATACAATGCTTATATACATAAATATCGTATGAAATCTATAACTGACTCCAGGTCAGTGTCCTAAAGGTACTAAAACAAAAACATTCAAGTAAACAAAATACTCAAAAACAGTTTTCCAAGTGCAAATTTGTTTTGAAACACTTTTTTTAATAAAACACAACTCTTTTATTTCAAGTAACACCAATAGTGCATTATTTTAAAATGTTTACTGTGTTTTGATTTAGTCACTTAATAACACTTTGTCTGTTTGTATTTTTAGCAAATTACTTTGTATCTTATAACGAGATTGTATATTGTGTATAATTTTTGAATACATTTTGTCACAGTATATATTGTGTACTGTTTTCATTGTAATTGATGATAGAAACGGGAACGACGTCAGCACTCATTATGCAGCTCGAAACTAGACGAAAGTATGAAGATCGTGAAAAGAAGAAGCATCAATTGGTATTGGATGGACTCTGATTTTACGTGAAAAGAAATTATTTTGCCTCAGTTAAAGCGAATCGCTGGCCGGCTACCAGGCCAAGCAATGGCTGATCTACTGATGGTTTTTGGATTTTTGCACCATTTCGGTGAAACCCTTGGTTTTGGTAAGTACAAATTGCAAACATGAAAGTAATTTGACTTCATTATTTCATAAATTTTTATTTTTAGATATGGAATCCCTGCCAGCACTTCAGAACCTTCATGATGCCCTTATGCCCGATAGTATTGTAGAAGCCGAAGAAGAACTACTCTCTATAATGACACATTTACTTGTTTGTGCCATTGAAGATCCGGGCATTCCGAATCCCGGTCGAATCACAACACTGCTGCGACATCACCAATTCAAATATTTCTGAAATTTTGCGAATATATTATTTGTATGCCACATCTACGGATGAGGTTCGTCAAATGCATGGCATAACATTTGATCGTGAGAAAGAGAAACGCATACCAGACCATCATCAAATGAAGCCTTGAGTCCAACGAAGAAAACTCAAATCCTAGCCCATCTTTGCCATGACTTGGTAATGAATAAAGCTGCACTCAAACAAATCGATGGAAGTCTTGAGTCGTGCACACAAATCAAGAAAGAGAAATACATGACTGATATGAAAATCCGCAAATATTAATTATTGCACAATTAGAGGCCTTTGAAAAGGCTCAAATCGAACGAGAAGCTGCTATGGCAGCTATAGCTCCAAAATTTTACAACAATAGCAGCAATTGCAACTGCAGCAACAGCTATAAAAGCAACAACAGCAGCACGCGATGAACTTGCTCGAAAGGAGGATGAATCTAATGCAGCGGTGCGGCGTCGGAAGTTGAAGTTGTTGAAGATGGTGAAACAAATAACAACAGCAGCAACAAGGACGAATCAGAGAAAATGGATTTAGACGATTGTCAAATCGTTCCCTTGGCTGATACAAGTGTAGTTAAGGAAGCCGATTCGGATGCAGTTGTGGAAAAAGTAGAGGCAAGCAAGCCGGATTTATTAGTTCCAACATCGTCAAAGAGCAGACACACCAGTCAAATCAAAACTAGAAGAATCATTGACTCATAAAAATGGAGCTACTGTTCCATCTAATCTTATGCTATCACCCCGACTCCACAGGAGATAATTTCTATCAGGATGCCCATCTTGACAGTAGATATCCAATGGAGTCACTCCGTTTCATCTCTTGTTGGGATATCAGAGATATTTATCTGCGATTATATCTTGACAGAGATCGCTGACATGAATTTTGACAGATGGAGATTTTTTTGCTTGTTGTCTCATTTGCTCTTATTATTCTGTATATCTATCCATATCCATTTGTTACAGTTTTTTCTTCGACAAATAGAAATTTTTTTTATATTTTTGGAAACTAATTCATTCGGTTTCGCTTTCGTGATTTGTTGGACAAATTTCGGAAAATTGCGTGTTCTTATAAATTCACAATCTCCTGAAGCAGTCAAATAAATCTATATTTAGTAGGTAATATTACAGTGCTGACAAAAACAAATTTTTGCAAGAGATAAAACTCTGGTGTATACTGCCTGGATTGTAATTTATGTTTAAATCGTCTTATAAATAAATGTTCTAATTATTACCACATTAAAAGTAATAATAACAAAAACGATTTATATTTTCAATATTCTCGTTTTTACTAAAAGAAAAATATGGGTATTCGCTTTGCAACCAAAACGAACACAGTCAAATAGCTTGTTTCTTTTTATTTGTGCGCAAAATACCAGCCATCAAACTCTCGTGCTGTCGTGATATGGAATGAAATATCATGATATGATTTGCCCAGCAGAGATAGAAGACAATGCAAGATATAAATATCTGATATTTAGTCGGAGAGAAATTATCTCCTGTGGAGTCGGGGTGTATGTTTCCACCTAAGGTTTATCTCAGTTTAGATTAAATAAATCTTTTTGGTGTTTCCACCGCACAAAAAGATTTAAAAAAGATTAAATCTGACATAACTTTCAAAAATGCAAATGGCGCTTCAATTTTTCGTATGAAGTGCGAAAGAGACAGAATGTTTTATTCGTGTAAAACAATGAACTGAATCGAGTCTCGAATGAATCGTTCAGCACCATGTTAAAATAGGTTAGTTCGATTTGTAAAACTATTTGTTCTAGGAAGATTTAATAAGATTAATTTCTAATCTCCAAGATTAACGAAATATATTTGTATGGTAAATCTTCAAGATTTAAAGAAGATTTGAGGTAAATCTTATTAAATCTCAGATTAGCGTTAGGTGGAAATGTAGCATTAGCCAGTTGATCAACAAAAAGAATAACTCACGATGTGATAATGACTCCACTGACGTAGACATGGATGATGAACTGAGTGACGTTGAGAGTGAGATGACTAATATTGAGGAGGATGAAAATAATCGCATGATTGCCGATGAAGTGCAAAGAAGTAAGAGAAAATGATAAAATCTTCTTTGAATTGTAAGTATCCCTAGATAAGAGCACCAATCAACTATAGTCGTGTTGATTTGACCAAGATCGTTTTGTGTGGAGGTATTGGAAATTGCCAAAAGCCGGCGGCATCTTCAGCATTGGATTCGGCTCAAAATAAAATCTTTGAATTCAATGAAATTCTTGCAAATGCAGTCAAGATGGATGATGTCAAGGAGGAGCAGTATTGCGATACATCAGGAGGAAGAGTTGTAATAATTTTAACTATATTATTATAATCCTACCATGGGAAATGGCTTAAAATAAACTTTTAGTTATGAAATGCATTATGTTTAACTTTTTTTTGAAAATTCATTAACGGACATGATGTGGTTATTATGCGTTAGTATACAATTTTTTCAGTTTTTAAATAAAATGCACTTTGTTGACAAAGATTCAAACGGGAAACCCTGTGTTGAATAAAAATTATATTTCTTTAATTATTCAAAGAATTTTCTTTTCAAATATAATATTCCTATCTTCTTAGGTTTAAAAGATTCTTTAAAAACAACTACAGTGTTGAGGTATAAAGTAGAAATGAAAATTTTGGTATTTTACGTATCAAAATAATAAATGGTGGCTTGAAGATTCATTTAGGTAAAAACTAATATCAAATATCGAATCTACCATAGGCGGTCATATTGAAAACAGCTAAGTTCCAATGTCCAATTAATGGTCTATTTTTGTTCAAATTTTGGATATTGCCTCAGTTCTTGTGTAGTGAGTCTGTTCGTATATATTCGGACTTGGCACCGGTATATTGCGAGTATGGTTGGAGGAAGTATGTATTTGATTTAGCTGGTAAGTAAAGTTCACTAAAAAAAAAAAATGTGTGAGTACCAGGACTCGCGTGCAAGATGTGTAAACATTCGTTTTCACCTGAAGGTAAGGGATCGGGTCATTACCACGTATGGCAAAAAATAGGAATCTGTAATACAAGCGCTAAGGCTATGTCCTAATTGGACAAAGATCGCGCAACCCAGCGATAAGCTTCGGTCGGTCGCATCGCTTGTTGATAGCGCTACTAAAATGTGTGTCCGATCGCTCCTAAGTAATATCGTGCATTGTAAGTGGATGTTAACACACTATCGAGCGACCACAAAAGTGAATTTTGTATAAAAATGGTTTTCTATTCTTTCAAGTTTGCGCCAAACCTCAATGTTGTTAAGAGTAAATAAAATGTTTACAGCTAATCTTGAATGTACAAGAGAGATTTTTAAAATGCGCCAATTGCGAAATATGATGATTGCGATGTTCATGTTCAAATGTACAACTATAAATTTAAAAAAATTACAATTCTAAAACCCCACCTAAATTGCATTGAATCTATTTTTGAAACAATCCCAACATTTATCCCATAAAATTAGGATTAAATAAGCTTCATTTATCATATTTTCCTTCAAATCCGTTGCATTTTAGTGCGATCAAAAACAAACTCGTTTGATTTTAAGCGATGAAACAATTTCTTGTAGCGTCGGTCGCACAAATTCAGTTCCTGATTAGGACATTTCCCTTTAGGTATTGAGTTTGTTTTTGAAAGCTTGTGTGGAATAGCTTGAGCGATCTCAAAACAAGCATGTGCGACTGTTATACGTCATCGCGCTACCGCGTTTATATTCTAATAAGGACACATTGATTGATTTATTCAAGTTTGATATTTTGATTGTCCGATGCAGCGATCATCGCTTGTTGCTCGGTCATGCGATGGGTGCCAATTAGGACATTACCTAAGGCTATGTCCTAATTGGCAACCATCGCACGACTGAACAACAAGCGATGATCACTGTATCGGACAACCAAAACATCAAACTTCAATAAATCAATCAATGTGTCCTTATTAGAATATAAACACGGTAGTGCGATGACGTGTAACAGTCGCACATGCTTGTTTTGAGATCGCTCAAGCTATTCCACACAAGCTTTCAAAAACAAACTCAATACCTAAAGGGAAATGTCCTAATCAGGTACTGAATTTGCGCGACCGACGCTACAAGAAGTTGTTTAATTGCTTAAAATCAAGAGAGTTTGTTTTTATCGCACTACAATACAACGGATTTCAAGGAAAATATGATAAATGAATCTTAATTAATCTTAATTTTATGGGATAAATGTTGGGATTATTTCAAAAATAGATTAAATGCAATCAAGGTGGGGTTTTAGAATTGTTATTGCTTTAGATTTATAGTTATATATTTATTGAACCTCGCAATCATCATATTTTGTGATTGGCGCATTTGAAAAGTCTCTCTTGTACATTCAATACTAGCTTTGTTTAGTCTGACATTGAGGTATGGTGCAAACTCCAAATAGGAAACCACATACAAAATTCACCTTCGTGGTCGCTCGATAGTGTGTTTACATCCACTTACCACGCGCGGTTTTAAGGAGCGATCGGTAATAGGACACACATTTTGGTAGCGCTATCAACAAGCGATGCGACCGACCGAAGCTCATCGCTGGGTTGCGCGATCTTTGTCCAATTAGGACATAGCCTAAAACAAAATGGTTGCACGACACAAATTATAATGAATTTACCCATTAAAAAACTCCTTACGAGAAAACTCCTCCGCAAATAAACCATCACAAATTAAGCTACTTCAATTAACTTTATGACGTCACAAAGTTATTCCTGGATTCAAAGTTAAAGTGTCAAAAAGTAACTTTGAGTACATTTTTCCAACTCATCTATTTGATACTGAGTTGAAATGGTTAATCCGTCAAAAGCAGCTGAAATCACGATGTTTTCATTTTGAGTTATCTTTTGTTTGCTTCTCGATCGTTCGGTTTGTAATTGATCTCATTTTTGTAATATGTAATAGTTTAATTTTATTATCCCCCAGATCTGATCCGGATTAGATTATCATAATAAAACAAAACAGGATCCCAGTGCGACAAGAGTATATACCTATCCGATCCCCGTTTATCCTTTTGTTTCTGTATTTTCTCTCTACTCTATTCTCTATTTTCTCCCTATCTTCAACACAAAAAGCCATCTACCTGTGAGAGAAAAAACTCATTTTTGCAAAGAAGTTCAAAGGGTGTATGGTCAGAATAAATTTGCAAATCGTAATCCAAAAGCAAGGTCGAATTTTGTGTTGTTTTTGTAATACATGTATGCATATACAATCCAGATCAGATCTGGGGGAAAATATAAAGCTAATATATTTTTATTGATTTTGCCGTCGATAGTGAGTTTGGAAAATTTCCCAGGTTTTGTGACCTTTTTAATCTGATTTGATCGATTTCTAGTAAAGAAATTTGTGCAAGTAATGAATGATAAAAAAAATTGGAAATATTTTTGCTTAAATATTTAATTTTGTGCTAGAATGAAGTTAAATTAAATTTAATTTGAAAAATGTATGCATTTTCGAAGTGCTGATAAAAATTCTTTTTAATAATGAAATCACAATTTCTTCTAGATTTTTAATTCCAAATCTATTTCGACTTTTTGCACCCAATTTGTTTGACAGATCAGCCATATTTTTAGCATTTGTCGTTCCTAAATGAAAAGTAACTCAAAGTAACTTCTTTAAATATGACATTACAACACTTCTTTTTGACACATTAACCACAGCCAATACTAGAGAAACATAAAAGAATGCGCCACTTGGCCAATCATGTTATGACATTTCAAATCAAGAAATTGCAAATAACACTTAATATCACAAACCAAAATTGTCACTCGCCATTGCAGAGATTAACATCAAAAGCAGCATATGGATACAAAATAATGAAATAAAAAATTAAATTTCTAGAAAAAAAAGCAACAAAATCTTCACCTGGCAAAATGTATGTCAAATATCTCTGTCAAGATATTTACATCTTGACATCCAATCAAGATATGAAACGGAGTGACTCCATTCGATATTTAATGTCAAGACGAACATTCTGAGAGAAATTATATACTGTGGAGTCGGGGTGTAAGGAATTCACTCCACTTAGCAAATACCAAAACCTACCTAATGGTTTTGGTATTTCCTATTTGAAAACTACCTTACCTATTCGAGTTTACAGAGTTCTACTTACCTACAACAAACAAAATGGTTCCAAACGGAACCGTGAGCCCATATCCGTTATATCCGATTTTCAATTTTACTCATACCGAGCGCTAAGATGTTTACACATCAACAAGGAACATGAAATTTTTTTTTAATAGTAGATAAAGTGGTGTAGTGTTCAAGATACAACTTAACTGATAATTATACCAACAGGGAGTGTAAAGCGACCTCAGATGGTCCACGCATTTTTATCTGATAGTCCAATTTTTTAATTTCCAATTCAACGTCAGCAGCTGTATTTCTATAGAAACGGCTATTCTTGCAAGGCTTTTGTAATGGCCAAAGCTGAAACAAAGTGTAAAATAATAGATCAAAATATTAGTACGTATGTATTAAAGGTACCATCACTGGGGCATGATGCTGTGCAATTTTTTTAAGTGTGCATTTTTATGTGTTTGTAATCCAAATTCATGCGTCTTAAGCCACTTTTAGCTTGAAAAACCCCAAGTAAATGAGTTTACTCGTAAGGGATTAAAAATGGTGGTTCATTCGAAATCAAATGTTCAATTTATACGCAATGGATCAGAAACCTATTACGTTGTTGGTGAAGGTGTGTACTCAGAAAGGTTCAAATTAAGTCTCTCCTCTAGTATTCCTAGTCATTGTAGCTTGTTCCAGGTAGAAATTTCGTGGCTCGTCGCCTTAATATGTATCATAACCAGACTGTCTTACAGGCAAGTAGGCAACGGGGCTTGGAGGTCTTCCAATCGATTCCTGCAGACGCTGTATGCCATGGATGTTTGTTTTGCCCTGGAAGTCACTAAAACCTTTTCTTACCCCTGCTTATCCTTTCTAGTTCTTTCCAACGTCATTTAGATTCATTTATATTTAAGCTTTTGTATGGAATATTTCTGCAATGTTCGCGAGAACCAGTGCCTACGTTCTGTAACTCTCGCATCGAAAAAACTGGTCGAGAAACGATGAAAACTGAAACAAAATGCATGAGTTTTGTCCCATTTTTCAACGTTTCTCGACTGATTTTATCGATGCGAGAGTTACAGAACGAAGGTAGAGGTTTGCCCTCTAAAAGTACTTGAGAGTGCTAGGACGCCATATGGCCCTAGGCTCAATGATAGGAAAATCCCTATGCACACCTCCGCGTGGTAGAGGGCGGGTAACGCTAACGTGCAGGGGGACCGAATGGATGCCGGGATAAGCAGACAACCCAGCTATGCTGGTCAGGGCACAATCTTGTCCTTGGGATGGTTAAAAGCCCCCTTAAGACGGATGAACTGCAGGTGGCGGTCAACGGCATGATAGTCTGGTGGCGGAGGAGCGTTTTTTTTTGTTAAAAGGCCAACGGCAGCAGCAGGTAGCGTCTGTAACCCATATTGGGCGGCTACAAAAGGCGTCTGTTTTCCCATAGTGGGCGGCCTCGAGCAGTTATGTGTTTGACCATACAAAAGGCGGGTGTGCCTGTCAAATCTGAGCTTATGTATGTTATTAATCGTATCTCGGGAAACACCATGGTGGAAGGATATATGCTAATACATGAAATATGACAACAAATGGAAATGAGTCCCCAAGAGGTAACCATTTTATGGAGAATCCTTCTGCAGCTTCGGCTGCTGTAAACCGCACATCGGATTTGGGGGTGCGGCATCTTTCGTGTACCAGCGTCAATCAAGACGCCATAACAATAAATGAATCGTTAACAAATAGAAGAAGTCTTTTAAGAAGAGCAAATGATACTTTTGGCTACCGCATACGTACGAAAATCGGAGCATGGAACGTTCGATCCTTGTATGGCGAAGGTTGATACGAGCAGGTTGAGCGTGAAATGCTTCACCTTAAGATCAGTATACTAGGCATCAGCGAAACTAGGTGGAGAGGAAGAGCCGAATACAGAGCTGACTCTGGGCAAACGAGAATGCTGTATTCCGGGGAGGATGAAAGAGAGGGTGGCCAAAGGCTGCATGGTGTCGGAATTATGTTGAACGAAGAAGCGAGGCGTAGTCTTATATCCTGGGCGCCCATTTCTGCAAGAATAATGACAGCAAGGTTCCGTTCAAAAATTCGCAACGTCACAATAATTAAGTGCTACGCCCCCACAAATGAAGCGACCAAGGAAGACAAAACCGCTTTCTACACTCATCTTAACTCAGTTTACAGTGGTGTTCCAAGAGCCGACATCATAATTGTCATGGGTGATCTCAATGCCCAAGTCGGATCAGACAACTACGGTCTGGAACGCGTCATGGGGAAAAATGGCTTGGGGTCACGAAATGAAAATGGCGATTTGCTGGTCGATTTTTGTAACGCTAATCGTCTTGTACTGGGTGGGACTGTGTTTAAACATAAGACTTGCAACAAAATCACCTGGGTACATCCGGATGGTCAAACTGAAAACCAAATTGACCACATCATGATTCAGCAGCGATGGAGGAAGTCAATGTGCGATGTTCGAAGCATTAGAAATGCCGACATGGGAAGCGACCACCATTTGGTTCTCATGAGTCTCAAGCTACGAACTGCAGCTGTACAACGTCAATCACAGGGTGCAGCAAGGAATTCGAAGTTCAATACAAATGCTTTAAGTGATCCCAACAGATGTCGTAACTATGTCACCAACCTTAACGACAGAGCTTCGTCATTAAACGGAATCCAGAATTCAACAATTGATGAGATGTGGGGTGATATAAAAAGTGTTTTTATGGATGCTGGATCCGAAACTTTACCCAAGCAGTCGAGAGTTAGAGACTCTTGGATATGCCAAGACACCTGGGATAAAATCGAGCTTCGCAAATCGTTGAAGATGCAAATAAATGCCGAAGCGGATGCTCAACGAAAGGCTGAATTGCGAGGAGAGTATCGCTTAGCACATAAGATGGTCTATCGCTGTGTGAGACGTGACAAGAGGGTGAGGTTAGACGGTCTCGCAGAAAATGCGGAAAACGCTGCAAGAAGAGGAGATATGAGGAGGCTGTACCAAATATCCAAGGAAGTTGTCGGGAAGAAAAGCAACACCAATCATCCTGTAATGGATGTGGATGGTACACTTTTGGTATCAATCGAGGATCAGCTGCGCAGGTGGAAGGATCACTTTTGTGCCTTGCTTAATGAGGATTCTGTCGAGCAAAGTGCTGAAGTGCCCCAGCTTAACGAGATGCGTAGATCATATAAGGGTATTGACATCGAACCCCCTACAATACTGGAAATTCAATCTTCGATTAATCTTCTCAAAAACAACAAAGCAGCTGGACTTGACGGTATACCAGCCGAGTTCCTGAAAGCTGACCCTGTCAGAGTGGCTAGTATTCTACACCCGTTGATACAAACTGTGTGGGAAAACGAGATCTATCCCAGCGACTGGAAGGATGGTGTAATTGTTAAGCTGCCAAAGAAAGGTGATCTTAAGAATTGCAACAATTGGCGAGGTATTACAGCTTTGTCCGTTTTTCCAAAATTAATGGCAACCATCATTCTGGAGCGGATAAAGGTTAGAATCGAGTCTACACTCAAGAGGCATCAAGCTGGTTTCCGGAGTGGGCGGTCTTGTGTCGACCATATCAACACTCTGCGTATCGTTCTTGAGCAGTCTGCGGAGTTTCAATCACCGCTTTACCTCATGTTCGTGGATTTTGAGAAGGCCTTTGACCGAGTCAACCGTGAATGTATATGGAGATCACTTCTTGGTAGAGGAATTCCCCCAAAAATTGTTGCCATTATAAGAGAGTCCTATAACAACGCAAGATGCTTTGTTTTACACAATGGGCAGCTATCCGACTCTTTCGAAGTGCGGCAGGGTGTGAGACAGGGAGATGTTCTATCGCCAATTCTCTTTCTACTGGCGATTGACGATGTTTTGACGGCCAGCGTTGGAACAGCAGAGAGGCAGGGCATTCAATGGAGACCGTTTGAAAGGCTTAGCCACTTAGACTATGCCGATGATATATGTCTCTTGGCAAATAACATCAGCGGGCTGAACGGGATGTGTCAAGCTCTGAAGGTAAAAGGAGAGGCGAGTGGTCTTAAAATAAATAGCAAAAAGACAAAAATAATGCTCACAGGCCGCTCCACACATCAGCGTATTTTAATACAGGAGACGCCAGTTGAAGAGGTTGAACAATTTAACTACCTTGGAAGTATTGTTTCAGCAAATGGTGGTACTGATCTGGACGTTCAAAGTAGAATAAATAAAGCTCGCGCAGCCTTCGGTTCTCTCTCCCAAATTTGGAAATCATGTCAAATCTCCTTGCGCACAAAGTTGAGATTCTTCGAATCCAATGTCAAATCCGTGCTGTTATATGCTTGCGAAACCTGGAAAGTCACGACTACCATCTCAAAGAAATTGCAGGCTTTTGTGAACCGTTGTCTATGCCATATTCTAAAAATTCGCTGGCCACAAATTATATCAAACGAGGAATTGTGGCGCAGGACAAGTCAAGAGCGGCTGGACGTTGACATTAGAAAGCGTAAATGGCAATGGATTGGTCACACACTGAGGAAATCAAACGATGAAATTGCAAAGCAGTCATTTGAATGGAATCCTCAGGGTGCACGGCGGGTTGGAAGACCAAGAACAACATGGAAATCAACAGTTCTAGCAGAAGCAGACTCCCAGAGAAAGACGTGGCCACAGTTAAAATATCTATCTGCAGACCGTGAAGGATGGAAACGATTTGTTGGCGCCCTATGCCCCAACCGGGGTTACAGGACTTGATGATGATGATGATGATGAGGTACAGGTTCAAAAAATACGTGGAACAATAGTATTGGAGGTGGAAAGGAAAATTGAAAAAGTAAAATGTGATTAAAAATGGAAATTGAAAACGCACAAAATTATAACCGGTTAGTTTGAAAACGAAAAGATAAAGCTTTTAAAAGTGTAAGTTTTGTATTTATTTTCTAAAAAAATTATAAATTAGCTGACAAAACAAGCGTCAAACTGAATTGTCAAAAGTTACACAATTTTTCTGTTTTGCTCCAACTAGCGCTGGTGGCGCTTAGTTGTTGAAGATGAACCATCGTAAGATGGCTACTGGCAGTCCATATATAGTATGTCAATGAGGATTATGACCTCTTTTATGTGGGGGAGGTGTTGAGAGCAAGGACAATTATGCTGCGTAGGCAGGACTTCATATTGAATAGCCATCCATGGCAATTGCCATCTGCATTAAATTAAATTAGAAAGAGATGCATTTATTGATATGTATTTCTTATGCATCTTGTTTTTTGTGTCTTGTATCATATACTTACTTGATTGTTTCACTCTCTTGATCTTGGCGGCTTAACCAAATAATACTTATTGTCTAGTTTCTCATATTTAATAATTAATAAATACTTATTTGTTAAAGTGTTGGATTATTTGTTTTCTTGTATGACCCAAGGTCATAACAAAAAATGTTTGTAGTTTTCTAAGCTGGTTCCCTCTTGCTTAGGTTTCTTAAGTGTCCTTTTAACCGTATCTACAAACCGCTCTGCCTGTCCGTTTGACTGTGGGTGGTATGGGGCTGTTCGTAGATGTTTGATACCTCGATTTTCCAAAAAACTTTGAAATTCGGAACTGGTAAATTGCGTCCCATTATCTGAGACAAGTTGTTGACAATCACCGTAGCGAGAAAAGAACGCAGTCAGTTTGTTGATTATAGCACAAATAATCATATACAGATGTCTCAGCCCCATAGAAAAAAATGTCTTAAGAAATTGCCTTACCTGACATCGTTGTTGCCAAACCTGGCAGCACCTTAAAGTAAACTCAACAACGTAAGGCTAGTCGCGCACATGCAACTGCTACTGCAACAAAACAGTTTAGTCACAAGTTGACCGATGAGCGCGCACATGAGCAACTCCACAAGCAATCACAACGAACCTGACCAACACACCGACAATATTTATTAAAATTTTCTACCCCATACATACAAAGAAAAATATTATCGCCTTTGTCCTATTCTTTTGCTCAGCAAATAAAAGAAAAGATAAATTTGTTCTCTTTCGCACAGAGAACATAAGTCACTTTGGAAAGAACAAAGTTCAACGATGTGGTAAAATATCTGCAACTATTTGGTTGCATGTGCGCGCAGTTACATATTATTCTATATGACACAAATTGAAAAACCGATTTCAGGCAATCGTCCAGTTTGTGGCAAAACACAAACTGAAAAGTTGCTTGAATCGACGAATGAATAGTTTTTGCATGTGCGCGCTGTCTCATATAAGTCAATAGGATTCATTTTTGCAACCAAACAGTTGTGAAACTGAAAGCTGCATGTGCGCGACTAGCCTAAGAGCTGAATAAAATCAGACCCGGCTAAACGCTAAGCAATCGACCACTCATCCCAAAATGTTCTTGGCGGTATTTCACCATAACCAAAAGGTAGTTGCCACGGTTAAGAAGCAGAAAAAAATTAAATTTTTAGTACCTCGTTTATAAAAAAAAACTTAAAGTGAAATTAAAATTGAATTAAACCACTAAATTTTTCGAAGTTATTTTTATTTAAATTATTGTGGCAACATTCTAAAAATTTAATTTCGTTATCGAATTGCCTGTATGGCTAAAGAATTCTACAAAATAAAAAGAACTAAGTCAGCTAATTTGGATCTGCTGTAATCTTCAAAATAAGACTGCAACACCTGCAGCAAGAAGATCACCGTCTAAAGCTGCAGAGCATTGTACCTAATCTGCCGTGTTCCTAGTTCCCAAAGAAAAAAATCAACTCCTTAAATAAACCGCCTTGTCACGCGGTTCTGCCAAAAGGTTATATACATCTAGGGCGGTATTCACTGAGCACTCATAAACGGCTCTTAAGTTTATGAGGCTCCTAACTCAAATAATATTTGTGCTATTCACCAACCACTCATAGCTCTTTTTCGAAGTTCGAAAATGAGAGCAACTCTCTCATCCCCAGGTACCCCCAAACTGTGAAATCAAACTGTTTTCTAAAATGACCGCACTTTGTCGTTACTTCTTGGATCCTTGAAAAAATGAGTGTTGCATGCACATAAATAAATTCTTTGTGACTACAGTGATTTTAATTTATTTTCACTTATTTCTTAGTTTTGTCTCGGGGTGAAGATCATTGCACGTTTTAGTTTGTTTTATATAGGGAAATGTTCTTACTTTACTTTTTAGTTTCGCTAATAATTATTTCGTTCGTACATTGTCTACTACGTTTGCGGATCATAAATGGACTCGTTCGCTTGATGGGGAGATAGACGTCAAATGTTGGTTTATATTAGCTGTGTTAAATGAAGAAAAACTACATCAGGGGTCCAATTCCCCAAGAGTGAGTTTTTTCTGTGTACACGGAAATTCATGTATACATCGATTTTTGCGATTCGGCAAGAGTGAGTTTTAAGTTTTTGACAGATAACGCATGCACAATCAATCAAATTTATTTAAATTTGTTTTGGGTGTGAATAAAATGTGTACATAGAAAATCTGTCACCCTTGCCGAGTTGGGCCCCAGAACAGTATAAATGTGTGAAAACTGTCAAAACTGTCAGATTTAAGCAAAAAGTTTTTCTGAGAAAAATTTTAGCTTATTATAATCCTTGGGAGCGCACCTCACTTCCGTAACCAAAGTTGAACGAAACTTGACGAAACCTTCCACTCCGCAATTATAGCCGCGTCATATGCTTTCCGTGTATTCGCTTGTTTTCTTCCGACCACTTAAGTGCCCCTCCGAGCATTATAGTTCTAGCTTAACTGTTCTGAAAAACATCATGGAACACATAGTGACAGAATGAAGAACAGTTTGGGTTAGGTTTTTACTCATGGAACACACAATCCTGTACTTTTCTGTAATTTTCTATTCGGAGCAGATACACCTTATTATTATTATTATCCTATTTTTTCAAATTTTAACAGCAAACGGACAAAAGAATTATCTTCACCGCGTGAATTACAAAAAGAACTTAAAAATTGAAACAATAAATAAAATTCCTGAAGACAAAAGCAATTACAATAGGGGTATTCACGATCTGGTGCAACAAGCCTAGTAAAATTGTAAAATTTTATATTTTTACAATCGATCGTGAACGCACTTCTCTTATCTATAGTTACACTGTAGCAAGCTCACAACATTTCACAAATAAATATTAGCTGGCAAAAAGAATGACATTTGGCGAGCTATGAAATACACAAGCGTAAACTTTACTATGGTGTATTTTTCTTTTACAATAGGGTTGGAGTATAGCAAAAGTGTAAAAGTGTAAGAATTTGACATTCAGTATATTTTGTTGTTGTAGTGCAAGAAAGTGTTACACTTTTACACTTTTGCAATGATACAAGACCAGTTACATCGGATCGTGAATACCCCTAATATGTGTTGCGTGCGAGACTCATTTTTAAAAGGATCCAAAAAGTACCGACAAAATGAGTCAGTAAATTTTCTTGAAGGGTTACTTCGAAGGTTTTCGAATTAGTTTTCGGAGAGAGCGCTCATAACTTTATGAGTGGTCAGAACCACTCATAAGTCTTATGAGCGCTCATAAATATTCACTATTATTGCTTGGTGAATAGGTTTATGAGCCTCATAAGTTATGAGTCGTCGGTGAATACCGCCCCTAATGTCTAGACCCTCAGAAACGTCAAAGACAGAAAAAAGAAGGGCGAGTACAACTTTTTTCAACGCGAACCACGAGGAAGTAGAAAATAATTGTCAAACTGCAAACATGTTTGTACGGCATTACAACCGTAGATGCACATCTAATAAGAAATGTGGAGTAAACAACTGCCTATATAAACACTACAAATTATTACATAAGCATGAAGAACCACCAAGTCAAGTTGATGTCGATAACAGCACACGGGGAAAAATTGCAACATTCATAAGACTGAAGATCGTGTTCTCTTTAAGATATTACCGGTAACACTCTACAACAACAACATTGAGGTTCAAACTTTTGCGTTCTTTGACGATGGATCCTCGGTCACACTGATGGAAGATAAATTGGCTGAAATTCTGCAGTTAAAAAGAAAAACATAGCCGTTGTGTTTGAGATGGACCTCAAACACTCTGAGAACTGAACATAGTTCCAGAAAGTAAGCGCACAGATATCTGCACCGGGAAGCTCAACAAAATATTTTATCTCCAACATTCGCACAGTTGACTCATTAAACTTACCATCTCAGTCAATGAATTATGAAGATCTAAAATCAAACTTTTCATATTTAAGAGGTATTCCAATTCAATCCTATCTGCAAGCTTAGCCCCAAATTTTGATTGGGATTGATCAAATTCGATTAACAAGTTCATTAAAGCATCGCGAGGGAAATACCGATCAACCAGCTGCGATTAAAACACGTTTAGGGTGGATCGTGTTTGGTCCATGTTGTGTAGGGAGTAAGGGGGATAGAAACCATCTCATTAACTTGCATGCATGTGAATGTCAAGCCGAGGCGGATGTGAAGCTGAATGAACTGGTACGCGATTTCTTTGCAATTGATAATATAGGCTCGAAAGATGTAAAGCGCTTTTTGAGCGGAAATGATTCTAGAGCGATTACTCTTTTGGAAAGTTTTACTGCAAGAGTTGGCACACGATTTAGTGTCCCACTTTATGGAAAGGCGAATGCTTAGAAATACCTGATAGCAGGCCTGCAGGGGAACGCAGAATGTTATGCCTGCAGAAAAGACTTAGCAGAGATCCAGCACTTGCAACAAACCTTCAATTGCAAATTCAAGACTATCTTTCCAAAGGCTATGTACGCAAGCTAACTAATAGTGAGATTCACGAATATACTGGCAAGAAGATTTGGTACCTACCCATCTTTCCTGTTATCAACCCAAACAAACCATCTAAAGTACGTATTGTTTGGGATGCAGCTGCGAGAGTTAATGGAATTTCCCTTAACTCTATGCTGTTGTCTGGGCCAGACAACCTACCATCACTTCCAGAGATTCTATTTCGCTTTCGTCAAAGAAAAGTTGCGATATGTGAAGACATAAGAGAAATGTTTCACCAAATCCAAGTGCAGGAGTCTGACCAAAATGCTCAAAGTTTCTATAGAGAGATCCCGACAATGGAAAACTTGAAGATTATGTCATGCAGGTTTTGACGTTTGGCTCAACCTGCTCTCCTTGCTGTGCAGAGTATATCAAAAATAAAAACGCTTTTGAATATTCCTCAACCTTTCCCAGAGCAGTGAATGCTATAGTTCAAAATCATTATGTTGACGATTTTCTGAATAGTTTAGATACTGAAGAAGAAGCTGTAAAACTAGCCAAAGAAGTCATATACATTCATGAACAGGGAGGGTTTGAAATTCGAAATTTTATGAGTAACTCGTTAAACGTGACAAAGGCACTTGAAAAGCATGCAGCCTCCTGCGACAAGGTCTTCAAGCAACGATCTGGTATTTATGAAGCTGAAAAGATTTTGGGAATGTGGTGGTCTCCTGCAGTAGATGAATTTTCATTTTTTAATAGTTCCAAGAAGTTTAACTCAGAATTCTTTAGCGGGGAGCTTATACCAACCAAAAGAGACATTTTGAAAATTCTGATGAGTGTTATCGATCCAGTTGGTCTTATCGCACACTATTTGGTCCTACTTAAAATTCTGTTGCAAGAAGTTTGGAAGCAGCATACGCAGTGGGACGAAGAAATACATCCTGATCAGCTTCGATTATGGCATGAGTGGGTTAAGCTCTTGCCTTTATTTAGACAAATCAGAGATCTAAAGTTTGAAAGTGGATGTACAGTCGAACTTTATATTTTCGTAGATGCGAGTATGTCAGCCTATGCAGCAGTTGCATATCTTAGAGTAAAAAGGGGATTTCATACTGAGTGTTCTCTTGTTTGTTCCAGAACAAAAGTAGGTCCCATCAAGCAAATATCGGTGCCACGTATGGAGCTCGAGGCGGCTGCATTGGGCATTAGACTCGCTAACACGGTGATAAAAGGGCATTCCATTACAGTTGATAAACGCTTTTTTTGATCAGATTCACAGTCGGTTCTTTGCTGGATTAAAAACGACAGTCGGAAGGTAAAACAGTTTGTGATGTTTAGAGTAGGAGAAATCTTGGAAAGCTCAAACGAAGATGAGTGGAGATGGGTACCAAGTGAAGAAAATCCAGCAGATGATGCCACAAAATGGAATGTGAAGATTGATTTGACCTCCGAAAGCCGTTGGTATCGCGGTCCATTCTTATATCAATCCAAAGACACATGGCCATCTAGTATACCGAAGTATGTAAAGGAGTTTCAAGTTTTCAATCATGCTCTATTTCTTCTTCAACCCTTGTTGAACTACAATTTTCATCCTGGGAAAAGCTGAGACGCATTATGGCTTTTGTATACTGTTTTCTTGATATAAAGCTACGAAGAAGAAACCAAGAAGAGATGACCCGTATAACAAAAAATGACATCACCAGGGCTGAATCATACTTTTATAGACTATGCCAATTTGAGGTTTACGCGAACGAAGTCAATATGCTGCAACAAAGTGGTGAATCATCAGAACAATTCGTTATTGAGAAACCTAGCTCATTGTATAACTTGAGTCCCTATTTAGATGAAAATAATATAATGAGAATAAGAGGTCAGATCGATGCATCCAAAGACGTTTCGTTTAACTGTAAGAGACCGATAATTTTACCGAAGATGCATTATATCACAACATTGATAGTCGATGATATGCATCAACGCTATTTCCACTCAAATTTTGAGACCGTGGTTATAGAGCTGTGCCAATCGTTCATTTTGAAAGACCGAATCAATCAATGATTGATTTGACCAAAGATTCGATCTTTTCAATCAATCATTTTATCAATCATTCCTTTGATTATGGCATATTAAAAAAAAAAATTCAATAGTATCTGCATAGCTACAGTATGTTTTCAATCCTTATTTAAGGAAGAATTTATATCTTAGAAAAAATAATTTTAAATTTTCATGTGGGCATTATTTTTTTTTTTAAATAGGCCTTAATCCAAAACAAAAACCGAAATTCTTTTTTTTTTCAAAGCTAAAAAGTGCTTACCTACTTAAAATAATTATTTACTATAATACTTTTCGCTAATTGCAAATGCATTGAAAATACAATTAATTAAGAAAGAACTGCATTTTTGTATTCAATCATATCTTTATTATAAACAAAGATCTATTCGTTCACAATGCCAATGAGATTGATTTGGTCTTGGTCCACAATGGATCTCAATTCCAATCAATCTCAAATGAACGTTTGAACGATATGAACGAAATGAACGATATCGTTCAACTCAATCTCAATCTCTATTTCAATCAAATAATTCTCCAAAACCAAACATGTACTGCGCATAGTCGATAGAGCCATAGACAAAATTCTTAAAGAATGAAGACAAAATGAACACAAATACATAAGAGAAAGAGAAAACCCGAAATAAAATGGAAATGGAGTGTAGCTAAGCTAATAGTAGATGTGGATATGTATATCAATTTATGTTCCTGTGGTGTGTTTTTTCATTCACGTAAATAGAGATTGAGATTGTATGTGTTTTTTGTTTCGTTCAGTATTCTGGTGTGGAAATGGATTGATTGAGAATGAGTGGAATGAACGAAACGTATCTCGCTCTTTGAAAACTTAAATGATTGATATTGGGATCGATTGATTCGGTCTGCTGTGATTGCAATCAATCATTCTTTGTGAAGAACGGGTCACAAAGACCGAATCAATCACGATTGACACAGCTCTACGTGGTTAACGAACTTCGGCAATCTTACCACATCTCAAACCTGCGAACAGTTTTGAAAAGGGTTCAGCAGAAGTGTCAAGGGTGTAAAAATAGGAGAGCAGTTCCAGTACCACCACTAATGGCAGACCTACCTCCTTCACGATTAAAGGGCTTTACTAGACCATTTTCCTATGTTGGCGTTGACTATTTTGGACCAATGGCAGTAACGGTAGGAAGACGCAGTGAAAGAAGGTGGGGAGTGCTATTTACGTGCCTTACAGTTAGAGCAATCCACATTGAAATTGCACATAGTCTTTCCAGCGACTCGTGTATTTTGGCGATTCAGCGATTTCTTGCAAGAAGAGGAAAACCGATCGAGATTTGGTCAGATAATGGCACGAATTTCAAAGGAGCACATCATGAACTTAAAGACCGTTACAATTGTTGCGATCAGATGCTTTTATGGACAAGTGTGTTCACGAGGGCATCAAATGGAATTTTATTCCTCCAGCTTCACCCCATATGGGTGGGAGCTGGGAAAGGTTGATTCATTCAGTAAAACTGACATTGGCCCTGTTTTTTAGTGCACTTTTATCTTGGCTTAGAATAAAGTAGCATGTTAATTACAACAACAAACTGGTATAATTCCGTATTGTTGTTGTATTTAACATGCTACTTTTTTGTAAGCGAAGATAAAAATGCACTAAAAAACAGGGCTAATAGCACATATGTCCCAAAGCCGAAATCCAAAAGATGAATTACTGCTTACAATGATGGCGGAGGTTGAGTACATTGTTAATTCGAGGCCCCTTACATACGTACCTATAGATAATGACAGTGACGAAGCATTAACACCCAATCATTTTTTAATGGGTTCTTCAAGTGGTATAAGGCTGACAAGGCAGCTTAGTGATGATGGGTTTGTTCTTCGAAAAAATTGGATGGCATGCGAACAATATGCTGACAGTTTTGGAAACGATGGGTATCAGAGTATCTTCCAACACTCACGAGAAGAACGAAATGGTTTCAGTCGGCGAAACCTATCTCCGAAGGCGATGTCGTTATTGTTGTGGATGCTAATTCTCCTAGAAGTACTTGGCCTAAAGGGAGGGTGCTACAAGTTCACCGATGTAAAGATGAGCAAACAAGGTCAGCTGTAGTTCAGACGGTATATATACTCGACCAACGGCAAAATTGGCAATCTGGGATGTTAATCGGTTTGGCGATAGTGATGGTAACCCGTCGAAACACCCAGCTTACCAGGGGGGAGTGTTGCCAAACCTGGCAGCACCTTAAAGTAAACTCAACAACATAAGAGCTGAATAAAATCAGAGCAATGGACCACTCATCCCAAAATGTTTTTGGCGGTCTTTCACCATAACCAAAAGGAAGTTGCCATGATTAAAAAGCAGACAAAAATGATATTTTTAGTACCTCGTTTATAAAGTAAAACTTAAAGTAAAATTAAAATTGAATTAAACCACAAAATTTTTCGAAGTTATTTTTATTTAAATTATTGTGGCAACAATCGTCTTACCTGACAAAGAAACAAAACCCAACAGCTTTAACAAACAAAGATACAAAAGCAGGCAGCGGTAGGTGACAAAGATACAAAATCTAGAAAAAAAATTCGTTTCTCATTCTCATTAGGTAAGGTACACGCATCTCTTTCTCTCTGTTGTCATTTTTGTTCGTGAACTCTATTTCCCTTTGATTTATTTTATTTCTATTTGTTGGGTTCCGTGGACTACCTCAATTCTCATGTTGTGTGTGTTTTTTTTTTTTTTTTTATTGCTGGCTGCTGTTTCTGTGTGCATTGGTTTGGCTGGCGTCTATGTGGCTGGTGGTTGTTTTGTTTTTGTATTAGGAGTTTGTGGGGTGTGAATGTGATTTCATAAAAATCTTTTTATTTTGAACTGGAACTTTCTTTGGTAAAGGAAATGTGATTTGATGAATGATTTTCTTGTAGGGAAGTTTTAGATTCGCTTATAACTATGGATCTACTGATCGGATCTTGATGGTTAATCCCTTTAAATAAAGGAAAAATAACAAACAATATTTAGGAAGGTATATTATGTATTTATATGGATTGTTATACATACATATAAACAGTTATTATGTATACAATAACTTATTGTTATTAATAAGAAAATGAACTAAGGGTGAGGTGGACACAAGTTAAATTGTATTTTTTTGGGAGTAGTTAGGAAGGAATAGGTAGATGTATATAGGTATCCCTATGCACACCTCCGCGGTCAACGGCATGATAATCTGGTGGCGAAGGAGCGTTTTTTTGTTAAAAGGGCTAACGGCAGCAGCAGGTAGCGTCTGTAACCCATATTGGGCGGCTACAAAAGGCGTCTGTTTTCCCATAGTGGGCGGGCTCGAGCAGTTATGTGTTTGACCATATAAAAGGCGGGTGTGCCTGTCAAATCTGAGCTTATGTATGTTATTAATCGTATCTCGGAAAACACCATGGCGGAAGGATATATGGTAATACATGAAATATGACAACAAATGGAAATGAGTCCCCAAGAGGTAACCATTTTATGGAGAATCCTTCTGCAGCTTCGGCTGCTGTAAACCGCACATCGGATTTGGGGGTGCGGCATCTTTCGTGTACCAGCGTCAATCAAGACGCCATAACAATAAATGAATCGTTAACAAATAGAAGAAGTCTTTTAAGAAGAGCAAATGATACTTTTGGCTACCGCATACGTACGAAAATCGGAGCATGGAACGTTCGATCCTTGTACGGCGAAGGTAGATACGAGCAGGTTGAGCGTGAAATGCTTCACCTTAAGATCAGTATCCTGGGCATCAGCGAAACTAGGTGGAGAGGAAGAGCCGAATACAGAGCTGACTCTGGGCAAACGAGAATGCTGTATTCCGGGGAGGATGAAAGACAGGGTGGCCAAAGGCTGCATGGTGTCGGAATTATGTTGAACGAAGAAGCGAGGCGTAGTCTTATATCCTGGGCGCCCATTTCTGCAAGAATAATGACAGCAAGGTTCCATTCAAAAATTCGCAACGTCACAATAATTCAGTGCTACGCCCCCACAAATGAAGCGACATCTCAACTCAGTTTACAGTGGTGTTCCAAGAGCCGACATCATAATTGTCATGGGTGATCTCAATGCCCAAGTCGGATCAGACAACTACGGTCTGGAACGCGTCATGGGGAAAAATGGCTTGGGGTCACGAAATGAATATGGCGATTTGCTGGTCGATTTTTGTTACGCTATTCGTCTTGTACTGGGTGGGACTGTGTTTAAACATAAGACTTGCAACAAAATCACCTGGGTACATCCGGATGGTCAAACTGAAAACCAAATTGACCACATCATGATTCAGCAGCGATGGAGGAAGTCAATGTGCGATGTTCGAAGCATTAGAAATGCCGACATGGGAAGCGACCACCATTTGGTTCTCATGAGTCTCAAGCTACGAACTGCAGCTGTACAACGTCAATCACAGGGTGCAGCAAGGAATTCGAAGTTCAATACAAATGCTTTAAGTGACCCCAACATATGTCGTAACTATGTCACCAACCTTAATGACAGAGCTTCGTCATTTAACGGAATCCAGAATTCAACAATTGATGAGATGTGGGGTGATATAAAAGGTGTTTTTATGGATGCTGGATCCGAAACTTTACCCAAGCAGTCGAGAGTTAGAGACTCTTGGATATCCCAAGACACCTGGGATAAAATCGAGCTTCGCAAATCGTTGAAGATGCAAATAAATGCCGAAGCGGATGCTCAACTTAAGGCTGAATTGCGAAGAGAGTATCGCTTAGCACATAAGATGGTCTATCGCTGTGTGAGACGTGACAAGAGGGTGGGGTTAGATGGTCTCGCAGAAAATGCGGAAAACGCTGCAAGAAGAGGAGATAATATGAGGGAATTGTACCAAATATCCAAGGAAGTTGTCGGGAAGAAAAGCAACACCAATCATCCTGTAATGGATGTGGATGGTACACTTTTGGTATCAGTCGAGGATCAGCTGCGCAGGTGGAAGGATCACTCTTGTGCCTTGCTTAATGAGGATTCTGTCGGGCAGAGTGCTGAAGTGCCCCAGCTTAACGAGATGCGTAGATCATATAGGGGTATTGACAACGAACCCCCTACAATACTGGAAATTCAATCTTCGATAAATCTTCTCAAAAACAACAAGGCAGCTTTACTTGACGGTATACCAGCCGAGTTCCTGAAAGCTGACCCTGTCAGTGCGGCTAGTATTCTACACCCGTTGATACAAGCTGTGTGGGAAAGCGAAATCTATCCCAGCGACTGGAAGGATGGTGTAATTGTTAAGTTGCCAAAGAAAGGTGATCTTAAGAATTGCAACAATTGGCGAGGTATTACAGTTTTGTCCGTTTTTCCAAAATTAATGGCAACCATCATTGTGGAGCGGATAAAGGTTAGAATCGAATCTACACTCAAGAGGCATCAAGCTGGTTTCCGCAGTGGGCGGTCTTGTGTCGACCATATCAACACTCTGCGTATCGTTCTTGAGCAGTCTGCGGAGTTTCAATCACCGCTTTACCTCATGTTCGTGGATTTTGAGAAGGCCTTTGACCGAGTTAAGATCACTTCTTGGTAGAGGAATTCCCCCAAAAATTGTTGCCATTATAAGAGAGTCCTATAACAACGCAAGATTTAATAATGATTTAATATTTTTTCACCAACTTATCGGTGGCGAAATTGATGCTCCTGACTTATTAGCCTGTATAGGTATAAGCTACCGTGGGGGATCCCACCACCTTCGAAGATTTGAACTGTTTCACGTTCCTTTTCATAGAACCAATTATGGTATTCACGAACCTCTTAATCGTATGTGCAAACTTTTTGAACGCTGCCTCTGTTGATTTTAACATAAGTAAAGTAGGGTTAAAAACACTGTTGCGAACCTCTCGTGAATTCCTATGTCTGGATTATATCTTAACTTATTTATGTATATGTTTTATATTATGTGTCTAATTTTGTAATTTGTTTAATTTTGTATATTTTTATTTATTTATGTGCTTGTGTTAGCTCTGCTTAATCTACTAACCACTAACACATGCACTCATGATGAGCCTCTGATTGTAGAATGCAGCTTGCTTCAAGCTCATTACAACACAGAATTCTGAAGTGTAAAAAAAAACAAGATGCTTTGTTTTACACAATGGGCAGCTATCCGACTCTTTCGAAGTGCGGCAGGGTGTGAGACAGGGAGATGTTCTATCGCCAATTCTCTTTCTACTGGCGATTGACGATGTTTTGACGGCCAGCGTTGGAACAGCAGAGAGGCAGGGCATTCAATGGAGACCGTTTGAAAGGCTTAGCCACTTAGACTATGCCGATGATATATGTCTCTTGGCAAATAGCATCAGCGGGCTGAACGGGATGTGTCAAGCTCTGAAGGTAAAAGGAGAGGCGAGTGGTCTTAAAATAAATAGCAAAAAGACAAAAATAATACTCACAGGCCGCCCCGGGCGGCACTTACTGGGGGGCGGCAAATTTGGTGGCAATTTTTATTTTTTTTTTATTTAATAATTATATTTTACTGTGAAATCTCGGCGCTCTTAGAAAATTATTCATGTCTATTATCGAATTCGCAATCCAGGCGGGAAGCTACTCGATCAGTAATGCCTTACATCAGATTTCAATAAGTGAATCTCCCGATCGTTATCCGTTCAATTGTAATACCGACGCAATGTGCTAAACCACCTTGCTTCCGCTCCCATTGTAAATTCCGTAATAAGCATGATTAATTAATTTTGCCCTTCCCAAAATATATCCCGGGCGGTATTGAAATCAAAAACTATGTCAGCAACCAAAAATTATTATCAAATTCATTTAATCAATAGAAAGAATAATATTGAATATTTGAATGCAACAACAACAACTTGAGTGGTAGCAAACTCAAGTTCAACATTTATATCAAAAAACTTTGGAGCCTTCCAGTAAGTATGTATGATGTGCTCGGAACAAATCGGGACCCGGACCAGAATAAACTATAGCCAAACTTAATTGTTAAAATACTTTTATAGGGTTGATACTTAAAGTTCCATAAAAAAAGAAATTTTACTATTGCGTTTCACGCTTGGTTATGACGAGTGTTTCTGGCTTGGATATGGCAAGTTTTGGTATTCATCGATTTATCTTACAAGAAACCCTTTCAATAGAAAGAAATATTTGTATTAATATGTTTTCTTATGAAAGCTAATGGACTCTTTTATGTAAAGGGAGAATTTGTCAAGCCATAAACTGTCAAATTCCATCAAAGAATGGCTACGATGTCGTCGGATTAAAAAACCCTAAGGTTAAGTCCTGCTATCGGTTCAAGAAATTTATTGAATGAAAACCACAATGAAGAAGTCCACAAATAGAACTAAATATTTTAACTTTAAATTGGGGACTCCCAATGGTAGCACATTGAAAACTTTTCTGAACACAGCCCTTTCATTTAAATTATTCACCAGATGGACAACTCATTAAACATATTTGACCATAGCGCTATTAAGCGTGGTACACATTATCAAACCTGAGTGTCAGCCATGTTGGATATCAAACCGAACTGACAATGTGTACACGCTGACTGATGGTTTGACACTCAGAACTGCCTGCTCACAAATTTTTTTGATACTGCGTGACAACCCTCGGTTTGTTGGGTGGTTGCTCGATGATGTGTACACAATTTCATTCATGAGCCGTCATTCACGGAACAAAACACGAATTTTTATAGTGAATTAGCGGAAAAAGTGCAAACAAAATAGGAAAAAGCTCGTGGGTGTCATGTAAAAAAAAGAATTAACACGATTCGTGGCGGAAATAGCCTCAAAATAAAAAGAAACAATTTTCTGAGAGTAGTGGAATTTCTTTGCCTGACGCCCAACCACTGATCTCTATATATAACTGGATAGTGTATTCCATAGAAAGTATAACAGTTTTTTTGACTCCAATTCTGAATTTCCACCAGACGTCAGTCTGAAACAAGCAAAAAAAAAAAAAATGAAACAGCTGGTCGGAACTGGGCTAAAAAGTAAACAAACTAACTTCTAACTGTCAAAGTCAAAGGCGCGAGTTGTGAATTTGTTTACATTCTCGCTCAGTTCGGTTTCACACGTCTATTTTTTGTTGTTGTGAACTGTCAAAATTAGAAAGAGAATAGACAAAGATAGTTTTTGGAAAAGCCCAATTGGGCTTTTCCAGAAACTATCTTTGTCTTTTCTCTTTCTAATTTTGACAGTTCACAAAAAAAAAAAGAATTCACAGCAGCGTCTCAAAACGCCAAACAAAATAAGATTTTAATTGTTTTCTCTGTTCTTTGGTAGAAATAAAGGATTTTAATAGTGACAAATTGTTGAATAAGCATAATAAAACAATAATTCGTAAAGTTTTTGTGGGAAAACAGTCATGATCTATACAAAAATACTCGATTCACAATTCCCGACTTTGTTTACTTTTTATCCAAGTTCACTAATTTTTTTTTACATTCTTCTTTGTGTTACCAAGTTCACGACTTTTTTGTTTGGGTTTCTTCTTTGGTTATTTTATTTTGACGTCCGGTGCACATTCCGAATTGAAGATGACATTTGCTAGGCATTCTCACTTTTTGACGTCTACTGAGCACAAAAAAAAAGTAATTTGAAGTGAGATTTTTATTTGTACAAAAACAGAATATTTTGTTTATTTTTTTTAAGTTCTGTCGGAATGTGAACGAAACTCCTGTGCAGCTCTTCAAATTCTCGAGAAGTGTGGTTTGCAGATGTCTAACGCGCCCCGGGAAGTAGTGGTCAGTTTGAGGAGGAACATACATTTCTTCGCCAGGAAAAAAATTTCGACCGGGGTACAGGCTGACAAATGCCACCAACAATCTACGGAACTGGCTGGTGATTTACTGCCCAAGCGACAACTGCGTTGCTAAGAGCTTATTGGATCTTATGGAGATGAATGCTAACACCATGGGTATCAACGTCCAGTTTGCCCTGCAAAATGGACGCATTGAGTCGTATGTAGGGTGTTTGCGAGAGAACATTCGCCAAGGAGCTCAGACTGTCGTTTGGCTGGGGGAGATGTCATCACCTGGGACCTTCGTAGGACATGGTTAGTCTATCTTATTTTTGTTCTAGATATCGTTAGATGCTAAGCAATGTTTTATTTCATTTTAGTGGACCAGCTGATATTAAACAAATCTACGAATACGGAGGACGTACTGTGAGATTTTTGCCCAACAGTGAAGTTGTCTATGCCAATATTGGTTGACCCGACATAACTCTAAAGGTATACATAGCTAAATCAACTGTTCCACTTATTGAATCGTCCCTTAAATTATATGGTGGAATGTCGATGTCAAGAATTAAATAAGTTTTTGCTGAGAAAATGTGTTTTTATTTAAGAGAATGTGGAGACTTCTAAGATCCCAGAAATATAAAAAAATGTTTTATTGTTAAGTTTTTCATTGATCTAATAATGTATTAATAAAATTCTATTCTGTAACATATCTAATTGTGGTTTTTTTTTTAATTTTCTTGGCTTATGTTTTAGGGCTGCTGAATCCTTGATATTGATAGATAAACCAAGCTCCCATTTCCAAACTATTTGCTTTATTTGAATGATTGGAACGCATTTAAGTCTCTTTTTAAGTATTCTAACTAGAATCAAAAACCATTTTCAATTCGAAAAAGGATTTTAAAAAATTTGCATATAAAAGTAGTATCATCATTTTTCCACCTTCAAAAAACTCATGAAATGTGTTTTGTATGCAAATTTTTCGAAATATAAGTTTGAATTGAAAATGGTTTTAAAAACCATTTAAAGGACTTAAATTCAAACTCAGAAACGTTCCAATCATTCAAAAGGACCAAATATTTTGGAAATGAGAGCTTGGTCTATCCATCAATTTCAAGAAATTTCTAAAAATTCGTAGAAATTTCTTGATATTGATAGATAAACCAAGCTCCCATTTCCAAACTATTTGCTTTATTTGAATGATTGGAACGCATTTAAGTCTCTTTTTAAGTATTCTAACTAGAATCGAAAACCATTTTCAATTCGAAAAAGGATTTCAAAAAATTTGCATATAAAAGTAGTATCATCATTTTTCCACCTTCAAAAAACTCATGAAATGTGTTTTGTATGCAAATTTTTCGAAATATAAGTTTGAATTGAAAATGGTTTTAAAAACCATTTAAAGGACTTAAATTCAAACTCAGAAACGTTCCAATCATCCAAAAGGACCAAATATTTTGGAAATGAGAGCTTGGTCTATCCATCAATTTCAAGAAATTTCTAAAAATTCGTAGAAATTTCTTGATATTGGTAGAAAGACCAAGCTCTCATTTCCAAACTATTTGCTTTATTTGAATGATTGGAACGCATTTAAGTCTCTTTTTTAGTATTCTAACTAGAATCGAAAACCATTTTCAATTCGAAAAAGGATTTCAAAAAATTTGCATATAAAAGTAGTATCATCATTTTTCCACCTTCAAAAAACTCATGAAATGTGTTTTGTATGCAAATTTTTCGAAATATAAGTTTGAATTGAAAATGGTTTTAAAAACCATTTAAAGGACTTAAATTCAAACTCAGAAACGTTCCAATCATCCAAAAGGACCAAATATTTTGGAAATGAGAGCTTGGTCTATCCATCAATTTCAAGAAATTTCTAAAAATTCGTAGAAATTTCTTGATATTGGTAGAAAGACCAAGCTCTCATTTCCAAACTATTTGCTTTATTTCAATGATTGGAACGCATTTAAGTCTCTTTTTAAGTATTCTAACTAGAATCGAAAACCATTTTCAATTCGAAAAAGGATTTCAAAAAATTTGCATATAAAAGTAGTATCATCATTTTTCCACCTTCAAAAAACTCATGAAATGTGTTTTGTATGCAAATTTTTCGAAATATAAGTTTGAATTGAAAATGGTTTTAAAAACCATTTAAAGGACTTAAATTCAAACTCAGAAACGTTCCAATCATCCAAAAGGACCAAATATTTTGGAAATGAGAGCTTGGTCTATCCATCAATTTCAAGAAATTTCTAAAAATTCGTAGAAATTTCTTGATATTGGTAGAAAGACCAAGCTCCCATTTCCAAACTATTTGCTTTATTTCAATGATTGGAACGCATTTAAGTCTCTTTTTAAGTATTCTAACTAGAATCGAAAACCATTTTCAATTCGAAAAAGGATTTCAAAAAATTTGCATATAAAAGTAGTATCATCATTTTTCCACCTTCAAAAAACTCATGAAATGTGTTTTGTATGCAAATTTTTCGAAATATAAGTTTGAATTGAAAATGGTTTTAAAAACCATTTAAAGAACTTAAATTCAAACTCAGAAACGTTCCAATCATCCAAAAGGACCAAATATTTTGGAAATGAGAGCTTGGTCTATCTACCAATATCAAGAAATTTCTACGAATTTTTAGAAATTTCTTGAAATTGATGGATAGACCAAGCTCTCATTTCCAAAATATTTGGTCCTTTTTTGATCATTGGAACGTTTCTGAGTTTGAATTTAAGTCCTTTAAATGGTTTTTAAAACCATTTTCAATTCAAACTTATATTTCGAAAAATTTGCATACAAAACACATTTCATGAGTTTTTTGAAGGTGGAAAAATGATGATACTACTTTTATATGCAAATTTTTTGAAATCCTTTTTCGAATTGAAAATGGTTTTCGATTCTAGTTAGAATACTTAAAAAGAGACTTAAATGCGTTCCAATCATTGAAATAAAGCAAATAGTTTGGAAATGAGAGCTTGGTCTTTCTACCAATATCAAGAAATTTCTACGAATTTTTAGAAATTTCTTGAAATTGATGGATAGACCAAGCTCTCATTTCCAAAATATTTGGTCCTTTTGGATGATTGGAACGTTTCTGAGTTTGAATTTAAGTCCTTTAAATGGTTTTTAAAACCATTTTCAATTCAAACTTATATTTCGAAAAATTTGCATACAAAACACATTTCATGAGTTTTTTGAAGGTGGAAAAATGATGATACTACTTTTATATGCAAATTTTTTAAAATCCTTTTTCGAATTGAAAATGGTTTTTGATTCTAGTAAGAATACTTAAAAAGAGACTTAAATGCGTTCCAATCATTCAAATAAAGCAAATAGTTTGGAAATGGGAGCTTGGTTTATCTATCAATATCAAGGATTCAGCAGCCCTAAAACATAAGCCAAGAAAATTAAAAAAAAAAACCACAATTAGATATGTTACAGAATAGAATTTTATTAATACATTATTAGATCAATGAAAAACTTAACAATAAAACATTTTTTTATATTTCTGGGATCTTAGAAGTCTCCACATTCTCTTAAATAAAAACACATTTTCTCAGCAAAAACTTATTTAATTCTTGACATCGACATTCCACCATATAATTTAAGGGACGATTCAATAAGTGGAACAGTTGATTTAGCTATGTATACCTTTAGAGTTATGTCGGGTCGACCAATACTGGCATAGACAACTTCACTGTTGGGCAAAAATCTCACAGTACGTCCTCCGTATTCGTAGATTTGTTTAATATCAGCTGGTCCACTAAAATGAAATAAAACATTGCTTAGCATCTAACGATATCTAGAACAAAAATAAGATAGACTAACCATGTCCTACGAAGGTCCCAGGTGATGAAATCTCCCCCAGCCAATGCCGTCATAAACAAACGATTGTGTAACGACCAGTCAGCACCCATTAGAGGAACATTCAGTGACTCCAAGGACATTATGTCTTGTTGAGAGCGGACGTTGTACAAATGTATTATTCCTTTCTTTTCGGCCACCAACACCTTGCCAGGTTCGTCTGGATGTCTGGATGCCAGCGCACTGACATACCAGCCTAAGACAGGCAGAAGGTTGTAACAGTTTCAAAGCTGTGAGCTGAACTCCAAATCTTACACGAATGATCGTCACTAACGGAGGCAAGGAACTCTTCGTCATGCTCCCAGGCCACATCGTTGACGTAATTCGTGTGTCCTTTAAGAATGAATTTGTAAAAAGCCATAAATTTGTTCGGAAAAGTTTACCACATGAGATGGATCAGTTTTAGTTCGCATTTTTAATAAAGTTTTAGAATTCTCTTGAATATTAATTTTAAACTCGGAAAAGTTAAACCTTTTTGTTTTTTCACTTTTTGACGTTTGAAGATGTCAGTTTTCACTTTTTATGTTATACTTTCATACAGTATAACAAAAAAAAATAGGCAACGTCACTTATAACAGTTCTTCAAATGGAGTCAACTTTTTTGTATGGATACGCTATCCAGTTATATATAGAGATCAGTGCGCCCAACATAACTGATAAGTGTGTACGCGAAGCTTTTCACGCAGGTTTGATATCCAACATGCGTGACACTCAGGTTTGATAATGTGTACCACGCTTTAAGATTGTGAGATGAAGTGAGAAAATAGTATACGTGAAAGGCGGAGAAAAAACACAAACAAAAACGAGTAGACTGCTCTTCCTTTTACTTTCTGAAACATTATGCCGTCTTACCAAAATAAAATAACGGGAAAAAACTTCATTTGAACTTTGCTTTTCTGTAAAGATACCTACCTACTCGAAATGTAGTAATCGGAAATTGTTCATGTGAAAAGTTTGAAATTTGTTTTAACGTTCTTATGCTATTATATACACATCATATACATCCAGAGAACACAAATCTAAGGTATTATACTGCGCAGGTTGTCCGTCGGAAATAAAAAATGGCTGTGAACGTGAGGGAGAAAACACACGTAAAAACAACAACAAATTAAAATTGAAAATGTCAGAAATAAAAATGACTGGGAATGTGATGACTTAAATACACGTAAAAACAACAACAAATATTGACGTTTCACACAAATTTTGATAAATGCGCAGAAGAAACAAAAATCAAAACTCTTATGATATTACCTTTAATATGTGTACTGTGATATACATCCACGTAAGTCTAATTAAAATTCTGATTCTCAAAGTGTTTGATTTTTTAAAGGGTTTTGAATAAAAAAAAAAAATTTATTATCATGAAGCTATCTCCTTTTCCTGGTACCTATAAAAATGTTTGTTTATGGGTCATTTATCATTTCTTTGTTAGACGTCCTTGAAGTAAGAGTTTTCGAGTGCAGTTTGCCGACACAGCACTTCAAACATTTTATTTTTATTTATTTTAAAATTTGTCCACTAGTCAAAAATTTGACACCAAAACGAAATACCAATAGTTTTATAACAATAATGTAATTATATGCAGGTATTTGTTATTTGACTAGTTATGAGTTATGGTTATGACTTCCTAGCAAATTACACTAGAAGAATTTTTTGTTTGTTTATTCTATTCTTATTTTGATTCTTTGAGAACTAGAGATGTGCGCCTCGCTTTTCACCACATTTTGCCATTTTTGAAAAGCCACCATATAAAAAGAGAATAATTACCTACTTTGTTTTGAATCAAGATGATTTTTATTTTAATGGCTAAAAATGATACTTATATTTTCCTAAATAAATTGTAAAGGCTTTCGTTCAAGTTATATACAAACTGTATCCAAAATTACATAATTTATAGTTTTCCACGTTCCACCAATTTTCTGTGTTCGACTATTTCACCAACACTGTTAGGATATAAAAATTAAATTTTATTTTCAACCATCTACATATGTATCTTTACTTAAAAAAATGTGTTATAATAATGTTTTTTCTGACTGACATTCAAAAATAATGATATGTTCTCGTATACATATGTGACAATAATAAATTTAACTTTGCATGAAAAGTTTTGTAGCATTTTTATGTCTATGTATATACATGTAATTTGTATTTTTTGTTTGTTTTGAATTTGTTTGTTTTGAATACATTTTGGGGGGCGGCAAAATTAGACACCGCCCCGGGCGGCAAAAACCCACGCTACGCCACTGCGTTAGATGCTAAGCAATGTTTTATTTCATTTTAGTGGACCAGCCACTGATCTTTATATATAACTGGATAGTGTATTCCATAGAAAGTATAACAGTTTTTTTGACTCCAATTGAAGATGACATTTGTTAGTAGTAGTAGTAGTAGAACTTTATTGAGATTTTTTTTTTTTTCGATTACAAATTACTGGGTAATAACAAATGTTAATATACTAATAATAATACAGAATTGCCGACTTGGAATAGGTCTGGCTACACATGTTTTTTAATTTTTTGGATTTTATGTATGTTTTTATGACAACAAAAAGCGATTTAGAATAAAAAAAGTATTATTAAATTGAGAAGCAATGGTCCCACTGATCTCTATAATACACTGGATAGTGTATTCCTTATAATGTATAACAGTTTCTTTGCTTCCATTTGAAGATGACAATTAGGTGGTCGGCTTCATAATTTGACGTCTGAATTACACAAAAAAAAAAAGTATTTTCCAGATAGCGATGTGCGATATTGAAACAACATCGATTTCAACATCGAACCGGAAATATCGATGCTGTTTAACATCGATGTTTTTTTCATGTGTTTTTGTTTAAGTTTTTTGTTTAAGTTTTTTGTTTGACAAAAGCAAAAAATGCTTCATGCTATGCTCTAATGTATTTTAGCTTTGAAAATTTCTGGTGCCGGCCTTTTTTTCTTAAGTTTCTTAAAATTGATTTAAGTTTTCATACAAATGAAAAATATGAAGTCATAAGCAAGGTATTTTAACTTTAAACATCGATATTGCAAAATAATGATGCACAGAAGCTTGTGTGCTAAAACCACGTGTAGGTGGGTATCTTTGTAGGCATCAATGATTTTAATGGGTGAAAATCGATGTTAAAATATGTATTTTGCGCAATTAATATCAACAAATTTAATAAAAATCAATATTCATGGTGTTAAGCTGTTATGTGTGCCCTTTTTGAAATCCGATATTTCAAAATCTTGTTTCACACGAAGGTGTGCGTAAGAACTTGCATGGTGTAAGCTGTAAACTGCGTGTTTCTGACCATCGATAATTTAAATTCGTGAAAATCGATATTAAATATGTATTTTGCAGTAATATTTCAAGGAATTTTGTGTAAACTGTTTTCTGTGGCTTTTTGGAACATATCGATATTGCAAAACACGAAGTTGTGTGCAAAAACTTGCATTGGTGTAAATTGGGTCTTCTGAGCATCTATTATTTCAATGCGTGGAAATCGATGCTAAAATTTGAATTTTGCAAAATGTATCGTCCACAGATTTGATAGAAGCAATATTGCAAGTATTTCATGTGTACACTGTTATCTAACGATATTGCAAGATATTTTTGCTTGCAAAAGTGTGTACAAAAACTTGTATGGTTTAAAATGCGGCTTGAAATTGAAATTGAATATCGATGTAAAAATATTTATTTTGCACAAATAAACACAAAACAAATTTGATGGAAGCAAAATTGATAGGCACTTCATGTGTAAACTTATATCTGTGCCTTTTTGCACATGGAAAGTTTCGTTGTGGTTCTGAATTTTGAAGTTTGGTTTGGGAGATCCTTTAATGATTTCCTTTTTCAAAAAATTCCAAATGTTACAGATGACTTAAAAACTATGAAAGTCACTCCATCTAGATTTTACTAGCTGAATCAATCATTTTCGACTAGCTTTTTGTTTGTTTTTAAGTCCGATGTTTTGGATATTAATATCGATGTTGCAAAACATCGAAATCTTTACTATCGATATTTTGCAAATATCGATTAAAATCACTCATCCCTATTTCCAGATGTCTATCTGAAGAAAGGGAAACAAACCATGATATGAAAATATAAACTTTTGTGGAAGTTTGTTTTATTATTTATTATCCTTAACCTTTAAGTTATTCACTGCGTGCACTTGGTATATTTTTTTTTGTATAATTACATAGTAAAATGAGATAAATCATTGCAGTTTGCGAAAAAGTTGAGCAAAACAGCTAATGAATAATTATGATGAGGGGGATGCGATTGCATATTCTGCCTTTTTTTAAAATGATTGTACCTCCTTGTCACACTCTTTACGTTTGTTATTCCGTTTCATTTACTAATAAGTGAATGAATTTAAATTACGAACACAACAGATGTTAGCAAACAGATCTCGGGGGGTGAAACGAACGGAGAATCGATGTCTGTTTAATGGATTATCTTTGTATTACATGTTATACAGTTATACTGGTATACAAAAAAGTGGTCAGCTTCATAATATAACAATTCTTCAAATGGAAGCAATATTTTTGTATCGATACACTATCCAGTGTTTTATAGAGATCAGTGAATGGTCCACTCAACAAGACCATGAAGTTACTAAAAAAAAACAAAATGACTTAACCTAGTGAAATTAAATGGAAATGAAAGACAGAGACAACTGAGGGTTGAATCCGCCTGAACACACTATAGTGTACATTATGCGAGAAAGATACTTTCCATCCGAGATACATGTTTTATACATTAGTAGTTATTATCTGTTTAGTTATCAATTATAATACTGAATTGACATTACTTAAGCTATTAAATTCTATGTTATGAAGGCACAATTGATAAGGCAATATAAACATAAGAAGTTGAAATATTTACAGAAAAGAAATTGAGCAAGTAGATAAATTCATAATAGAATGTTTGAAAACTTCAAAGAAAGAGAAGAAACAAAACTTAATATACTACGTAAAATAAGGTATTTCTTCCAGCCGTTTGAATATGAAAATAAAAATTAATTAATTATATTATGAGATTATAGGTAAATTGAGCAATATGAAGCGAAGGGAAGTTTTAAAAGGAAACAAACAAAAAATTAGCCTCTGTAGTTATTTGGAGAACGTTTTTTATAAAACGGTGCAAGAAAGGAACAATCCTCGTCAGCGATTTGGAACTCCTCCAAAGAACCCCCGCCGAGTATACCTATTGGTGACAGGTAGTATCTATCATTTAATGTGAAACCGAAGTTTTCCTCAAATGCGTTCCTTAGGACAGGGTTTGCATGATGTTGAAGAGCCTGCATTCGTTTGCTAGCCAGTGAAGTTAGGTAGTTGGCTAAAGGAACTATTCCAGATTCCTCATATATAGCGCGGTTACTGAACCACTTTCCGGATTGTCTTCTGTGTTTGGAGATACACTTCCTAATAATTTTCCTCTCGAAAGACTGAAGCTCTTTGGCAACGTTAGGGGTTATGTGGAACCAAGTAGGGAATCCATACGAAATCAGAGGGCGTATGAGCGTTTTATATATAAGTAATTTAGATTTCCTATCAACTTCCCTAGAGTTTAGTAGAAGTTTTAAGATGGCAGCTGCTGCCTTGCTTTTTTTCAAGGCAATTCTGGCGTGTTGGTTCATTTTTAATCGTTCATGAAGGTTGATGCCAATAGATTGCTTTAGGGGGATTACGGTGTTATCAATAGAGAGTTTCAGATACTTGCTTTCACGAACCGCCAGATGGTGGCCCCTACCGGACGCATTCCTAAAACAAATCATCTCACATTTTTTTAAGTTGAGTTCAATGCCCCATTTTTTATAGTACGGAATCACTACACTGAGGTGGTTCCTCACTTCATGCAGAGCATTGTGAGGTCTTTCATGGGGACTGAATAAAATAGTGTCGTCCGCATAGAGAACGGCTTCGGAGTTGTTATTATGAATGGGAAAGTCAGAGAGAAAAAGGTTGAATAAAAATGGGCCCAAAATGGATCCCTGGGGGACGCCTGATAAAATTGGGATGGGAGAGGATAGCTCATTCTCAAAGCAAACAGATAGGCTGCGTGATGAGAGAAAGTTCTGAATTATCTTAATGAAATGAGGGGGAAAGTTCAACAGGTTAAGTTTATACAGCAACCCGGCATGCCACACCGAGTCGAAAGCTTTCGATAGGTCGAGAGCACATGCGACCGTGCAGTGCTTCGACCTGAGGTTATTGAGGATGCGATTTTGGAAATACTAAAGAGCGTGCTCGGTGGAATGACCACGCTTGAAGCCAAATTGCAGATTTTGAGTGAGGGGGGTATCTTCAAAAAAGTCATTTATCTTTAGTAAAAGTATTTTTTCCAGAACCTTGCCTATGTTAGACAAAAGCAAGATGGGGCGAAAGTCAGTTATATTGTTCGAACTGAGTCCTCTTCTAATGGGAACAAGAGTTGCATTCTTCCATGATAAAGGGAAGTAACAATTATTGATGCAATTGTTGAAAATCGGAGTAAGGTGTTTAGCGATAGTAATTTTGGACTTACGAAGCACGAAGTTAGAAATTTTATCTGGGCCAAAAGATTTTTTATTGTTTAAATTTGCTATAATCGATTCTGTTAGGCTAGGAGAAATAAAGGGTTCAAGGGAGTTTGTGTCTGACTTGTTGGAGGGAGAAAAATTTGTTATTTTAAGATCAGCATTCCAAGATGAGAAGGAAGCGATGAAAGTATTAACAGCAAGAACGTTTTCTGCATCGTAAGTGGGAGTTTTAAGGGAGTAAAGTGATGAGTAGAATGACTTAAACGCTTCAACTTTATCGTGTGGGGTAACTAGAGTTCGATCGTTGAAAACAAGCTCTCGAGGTGCATTTAGACTTCTCTTTCGCCCCGTGAGTTGATCGATTGCTTTGAACACATTAGGAGAGGGCCGTAGGCTGTTTAGTTTTTGTCGGAGCTGGGTATTATTTTCAATTCGGACTCTATCCTTAATTATTTTGCTTAGGCAGCTTATTCTGGAAGATAATTCCTTGTATTCATTGCTGATTCTGTCACCGAAGCGGTGGAATAATCTTTTTAGGTTTCTCTTCCAGAGTTTCCTGATTTTAAACAGATTGAGAGTCTCTTCGGATATTTTTAGTCGGTTTGCCAGTACGTATTTTTCCTCGCTAAAATTGGAAATACAATCGGATAGGGTGGTGGTAAATGAAGAAATATAAGAATCTATTTCGGAATTTGAAAGATTAATATCGGTGGGAACTAACATATTATCAATGTGGGAGTCGAGAGATCTGTTAAAATTTGCCCAATTGGTGTTTTTAAAACAGCGGATCTTACGAGGAGGGTGTGGAAAAGGAGAGGCATTTTGCAATTGAATGTTAAGAAATACTGAAAAATGATCAGATATCAGATCTAAGGTTAAACAAGCCAAATTGGGATTATTATTTGTAGAACGAAAATTGGAAGAAACGATGAAAAAATCTATGTGCGAGCCAGAACTGGGGCGCGTGGGCCACTCAGCTGCTATAATGTCGAAATCCATAAAGTGCTCATCAGAATACCATCTAGAAAGATGAAGGCCATTTTGGTTGGTGCGAGGGTCCCCCCACATGGGGTGGCGGGAATTAAAATCTCCACCTATGACTATGAAGTCATAGGCACTAACTGAATCGATGAGTTCGTCAAGAGCAGAGGATAAGCTGGCCACCGAGTCGCAAGGTATGTAAATCGACACTACAGCCAATGTTTTTAGTGACTGCTGAATTTTAAATGGGATTAAGCCTATTGTTGCTGAAATAGTATTGTTTTGAAATATTTTTTGAGAAGATTTGAGAGAATTGTTCAGGAGGACGCCCGTGCCTCTACCTGAGTTATTGGAAATAAAATTGTAATTATTATTAAAGAAAGAAATTTGCCTATTCAGGCAAGTTTCTTGAACAAATAATGCGGTAGGATGAATTTCTTCTAAGAGAAGTTCCACTTCTAATTGCTTTTCACGATTGAAAGAATTGACGTTTGAAGTTATAAAGCTAAAATTCATGGTGCATTCGTAGAAAGGGAGGCCAGAAAACCTAAGTAGGCTTCCGGTTTGTGGATATCGTCCAGTTTAGAATAGTTCGGCCAAAAGTCTCTGATTTTGGCAAAGAGTGCATTAAAGGTGAGTCCAAACAACTTTTTTGACTCATTGAGGAAATCGTTTATCACATTCCCAGGAACTGGGTTTGAGATAGGGGCAGAAACGCTTTTTGAGCCCCTAACAGCGTCCGCAAATGAGAAACCCTCACGCGGAGAAGGATTAATAAAGCCCACAACATTATTGCGTATTGTTAATTTATTTTGCTTAGCAGCCACCTTCACATCCTGCCTGTTTTTCAGGATTTCGTTTCGTTTGGGGCATCCTTTGTAGCTAGCCGGGTGACCAGATACACCGCAATTCACACAAGAGGCAACCGACTCCTCACTTTTTGCGCCAACTTCACAATTCCCCGAATCATGCTCTTTAAGGCACTTGACGCATCTTACTCGAAAGGCACAATATTCCGAAACGTGGCCAAACCTCTGGCAACGGAAGCATTGTTTCATGCCTGACCCCTTAAGCGAATCCCATGTAACTCTATGCCTTAGAGCATATTTAATAGCCTTGGCTTTGACCAGGCTTTCTCTGTCTTCCAAAACGCATAGGAAAAGGTCCAAAGGAAAGTTGTTTTCCTTGGACCATCTGGTTTCAAATTTTTTGACCGTGATCCTCAGCGAGGGGTCCAGTGAGAGGAGCTCCTTCTGAACGTCAGAAGGAGAGAAATTAGTTGAGATTCCCTTCAAGACCAGATTATATTTTTTATGTTCCTTCGGGGTGAAGGAGAAGGCTTCAATGTTTGACTTTTTAAGTTCTTCCAAAAGGAGAGAGTGAAGCTTGGCAGTTTTAACAAAAATTTTTATTTTCCCGAAACTTTTCGAATGGAATTTTACTAGACTTAAATCTATGTTACATTGCTTAAAAAAATCAATTATTGGCTTGGAAGAAATACCTGTGCAGAATATTGGTGGACACCAATTCAAATTATCAAAATCCTGTGTCTTCTTGGTGTTCATGTTGCTGCTGTCACTGCTGCGAGTAATGTTGATGCCGTTGTCACTGCTGCGTTTAAAGCTGCTGTTGTCAATGATGCGATTAATGTTGCCAAAATTGTTGTTGGAGTTTGCGTTGGGAACGAAATTGCTGGAGTTCAATCCGGAACCGCTGGCCTTATGGCTATTTATCTCTGCACGATTCGTGCCAGTATCATCGTCGTCCTGTGTATCGTCAAGCACAGCGTAGTAATTGGGATTCCCCGGTGGGGTCTCCCGAAAAGTTTTTTTGGCTGATTTGCCGATGGTAGATTGCCTCCTTTTACGGGCAATAATTTTTGAAACGATTTCTTGATCGTTAGATAGTAGATTCCTTAGAACCGCTTCGGTTTTTGTTCCTCCGTTATTTTGGAGATACGGACTTTCCGTTGAATCGGTACAGCCAATCACAATGCCGGCGTTGTTTGGTAGTGGTGCCTGCTCGCTGCTGACACCATCAGTTTTCTCGCTCGCACCTACCTCAGTGGTGCATGCGTCTGTTTCCATTTCAGTTTCGGTGGGAATGTTTTTTGGTGGTGCAACGTTAGGACGCCACCGATTCACTTTGTCGTAAATCACATTTTTGTCTACAGCATTTAGCAGCTGGGAAGGCAAAATCAATTTAGTTTTTTCGACATTATTGTCGACACTGTTATTAGTAATGTTTATCGGAGGGGAAAGGAAAATCCCTATGCACACCCCCGCGTGGTAGAGGGCGGGTAACGCTAACGTGCAGGGGGACCGAATGGATGCCGGGATAAGCAGACAACCCAGCTATGCTGGTCAGGGCACAAACTTGTCCTCGGGATGGTTAAAAGCCCCCTTAAGGCGGATGAACTGCAGGTGGCGGTCAACGGCATGATAGTCTGGTGGCGGAGGAGCTTTTTTTGGAAAAAGGCCAACGGCAGCAGCAGGTAGCGTCTGTAACCCATATTGGGCGGCTACAAAAGGCGTCTGTTTTCCCATAGTGGGCGGCCTCGAGCAGTTATGTGTTTGACCATACAAAAGGCGGGTGTGCCTGTCAAATCTGAGCTTATGTATGTTATTAATCATATCTCGGAAAACACCATGGTGGAAGGATATATGCAAATACATGAATTATGACAACAAATGGAAATGAGTCCCCAAGAGGTAATCTTTTTATAGAAAATCCTTCTGTAGCTTCGGCTGCAGTAAACCGCACATCGGATTTGGGGGTGCGGCATCCTTCATGTACGAGCGTCAATCAAGACGCCATAATAATAAATGAATCGTTGACAAATAGAAGAAGTCTTTCAAGAAGCGCAAATGTTACTTTTGGCTACCGCATACGTACGAAAATCGGAGCATGGAACGTTCGATCCTTGTACAGCGATGGTAGATACGAGCAGGTTGAGCGTGAAATGCTTCGCCTAAAGATCAGTATCCTGGGCATAAGCGAAACTAAGTGGAGAGGAAGAGCTGAATACAGATCAGACACTGGACAGACGAGAATGCTGTATTCCGGCGAAGATGAAAGAGAGGGTGGCCAAAGACTGCATGGTGTCGGAATTATGTTGAACGAAGAAGCGAGGCGTAGTTTGATCTCATGGGCGCCCATTTCTGCGAGATTAATGACAGCAAGGTTTCGTTCAAAAATTCGTAACGTCACAATTATTCAGTGCTACGCCCCCACAAATGAAGCGACCGAGGAAGACAAAACCGCGTTCTACACTCATCTGAACTCGGTTTACAGTAGTGTTCCGAGAGCCGACATCATAGTCGTTATGGGAGACCTTAATGCCCAAGTCGGTTCAGACAATTACGGACTGGAACGCGTGATGGGAAGAAATGGCGTGGGGTCACGGAATGAAAATGGTGACTTTCTTGTCGACTTTTGTAACGCGAATCGTCTTGTGATAGGTGGGACTGTATTTAAGCATAAGACGTGCAACAAAATTACCTGGGTGCATCCGGATGGTCAAACCGAAAACCAAATTGATCATATCATGATTCAGCAGCGATGGAGGAAGTCTATGTGTGATGTCCGGAGTATAAGAAATGCCGATGTGGGAAGCGACCACCATTTGGTTCTGATGAGTCTCAAACTACGAACCGCTGCCGTACAAAAACCAGCGCAGGATGCAGCAAGGAGCACAAAATTCATTACTAATGCTTTAAATGACCCCAACATATGTCGAAACTATGTCACCACCCTTAACGACAGAGCCTCGTCATTAAATGGAATCCAGAATTCAACAATTGATGAGATGTGGGGTGAAATTAAAAGTGTTTTTATGGAGGCTGGATCCGAAACTGTACCCAAGCGAACGAGACGAAGAGACTCTTGGATATCCCAAGACACCTGGGATAAGATCGAACTTCGCAAATCGTTGAAAATCCAAATAAATGCCGAAGCTGATGTTCAACGAAAGGCTGACTTGCGAAGAGAGTACCGCATTGCACATAAGATGGTCTACCGCTGTGTGAGACGTGACAAGAGGGTGAAGTTGGATGGACTCGCAGATAATGCGGAAAGCGCTGCCAGAAGAGGAGATATCCGGGAATTGTACCAAATAGCCAAAGATGTTATCGGGAAAAAAAGCAACACCAATCATCCTGTAATGGATGTGGATGGCACACTTTTGGTATCAATTGAGGATCAGCTTCGTAGATGGAAGGACCATTTTTGTGCCCTGCTAAATGAGGATTCAGTTGAGCAGAGTGCTGAAGTGCCCCAACTAAACGAGATGCGCAGGTCCTATAGGGGTATTGACATCGAACCCCCGTCAGAATCGGAAATTCGTACATCAATAAATCTCCTCAAAAACAACAAGGCAGCTGGACTGGACGGAATACCAGCTGAATTCCTGAAAGCCGATCCCGTAGCAGCGGCTAGTATTTTACATCCGCTGATACAAAACATTTGGGAAAACGAAAGCTATCCCAGGGACTGGAAGGATGGTGTGATTGTTAAGTTGCCAAAGAAAGGTGACTTAAAGAATTGCAACAATTGGCGTGGTATCACCGTTTTGTCCGTTTTCCCAAAACTAATGGCAACAATCATACTCGAGCGAATAAAGGATAGAATCGAGTCTACACTCAAGAGGCATCAAGCTGGCTTCCGCAGTGGTCGATCGTGTGTCGACCATATCAACACCCTGCGTATCGTCCTCGAGCAGTCGATGGAATATCAATCACCGCTTTACCTCATGTTCGTGGATTTTGAAAAGGCCTTTGATCGAGTTAACCGAGAATGTATATGGAGATCGTTGCTTGGTAGAGGAATTCCACCAAAAATTGTTGCCATTATTAAAGAGTCCTATAACAACGCGAGGTGTTTTGTTTTGCACAATGGGCAGCTATCCGACTCCTTCGTAGTGCAACAGGGTGTGAGACAAGGGGATGTTCTATCGCCAATTCTCTTCCTGCTGGCGATGGACGACGTATTGACGGCCAGTGTAGGTACAGCTGAGCGACAGGGCATTCAATGGAGACCGTTCGAAAGGCTCAGTCATTTAGACTATGCCGATGACATATATGTCTACTGGCAAATAACATCAGTGGGCTGAACGGGATGTGCCAAACACTGCAAGTGAAGGGAGAGTCGAGTGGTCTAAGAATAAACAGCAAAAAGACAAAAATAATGCTCACAGGCCGCTCCACACAGCAGCGTATTATTCTACAGGAGACGCCAGTTGAAGTAGTCGAACAGTTCAACTACCTTGGCAGTATTGTCTCTGCAAACGGTGGTACGGATCTGGACGTTAAAAGTAGAATAAATAAAGCTCGTGCTGCCTTCGGTACTCTGTCCCCAATCTGGAAATCAAGTCAAATCTCCTTACGCACTAAGTTGAGATTCTTCGAATCCAATGTCAAATCCGTGCTGTTATATGCTTGTGAAACCTGGAAAGTCACGTCTATCATTTCGAAGAAATTGCAGGCTTTTGTGAATCGCTGTCTTCGCCACATCCTAAAGATTCGATGGCCACAAATAATATCAAATGAGGAATTGTGGCGCAGGACAAGTCAAGAGCGGCTGGACGTCGACATAAAAAAGCGTAAATGGCGTTGGATTGGTCACACACTGAGGAAACCAAACGATGAAATTGCAAAGCAGTCCTTTGAAAGGAATCCTCAGGGTGCACGGCGGGTTGGAAGACCAAGAACAACATGGAAATCAACTGTCTTAGCGGAAGCAGAATCCCAGAGAAAGACGTGGCCACAGCTAAAGTACCTTGCAGCAGACCGTGAAGGATGGAGACGTTTTGTTGACGCCCTATGCCCCAGCTGGGGTTACAGGACACGATGATGATGATGATCGGAGGGGACGAACCACCATCCATGATTGAAATAAGAGGGCTTTGCGAAACACACAAAAAATAAATTCTTAGACAAATGAGCGCGAGAGAAATACGTCCGTTCGGTTTGCGAGCACAAACAAGAATCCTGACATTTGTTAGGCATTCTCACTTTTTGACGTCTGCTGAGCACAAAAAAAAAGTAATTTGAAGTGAGATTTTTATTTGTACAAAAACATAGAATATTTTGTTTATTTTTTTTAAGTTCTGTCGAAATGTGAACAAAACTCCTGTGCAGCTTTTCAAATTCTCGAGAAGTGTGGTTTGCAGATGTCTAACGCGCCCCGGGAAGTAGTGGTCAGTTTGAGGAGGAACATACATTTCTTCGCCAGGAAAAAAATTTCGACCGGGGTACAGGCCGACTTTGGCAAATGCCACCAACAATCTACGGAACTGGCTGGTGATTTACTGCCCAAGCGACAACTGCGTTGCTAAGAGCTTATTGGATCTTATGGAGATGAATGCTAACACCATGGGTATCAACGTCCAGTTTGCCCTGCAAAATGGCCGCATTGAGTCGTATGTAGGGTGTTTGCGAGAGAACATTCGCCAAGGAGCTCAGACTGTCGTTTGGCTGGGGGAGATGTCATCACCTGGGACCTTCGTAGGACATGGTTAGTCTATCTTATTTTTGTTCTAGATATCGTTAGATGCTTAGCAATGTTTTATTTCATTTTAGTGGACCAGCTGATATTAAACAAATCACGAATACGGAGGACGTACTGTGAGATTTTTGCCCAACAGTGAAGTTGTCTATGCCAGTATTGGTCGACCCGACATAACTCTAAAGGTATACATAGCTAAATCAACTGTTCCACTTATTGAATCGTCCCTTAAATTATATGGTGGAATGTCGATGTCAAGAATTAAATAAGTTTTTGCTGAGAAAATGTGTTTTTATTTAAGAGAATGTGGAGACTTCTAAGATCCCAGAAATATAAAAAAATGTTTTATTGTTAAGTTTTTCATTTATCTAATAATGTATTAATAAAATTCTAATCTGTAACATATCTAATTGTGGGTTTTTTTTTAATTTTCTTGGCTTATGTTTTAGGGCTGCTGAATCCTTGATATATATAAATAGACCAAGCTCCCATTTCCAAACTATTTGCTTTATTTGAATGATTGGAACGCATTTAAGTCTCTATTTAAGTATTCTAACTAGTATCAAAAACCATTTTCAATTCGAAAAAGGATTTCAAAAAATTTGCATATAAAAGTAGTATCATCATTTTTCCACCTTCAAGAAACTCATGAAATGTGTTTTGTATGCAAATTTTTCGAGATATGAGTTTGAATTGAAAATGGTTCTAAGAACCATTTAAAGGAATTAAATTTAAACTCAGAAACATTCCAATCATCCAAAAGGACCAAATATTTTGGAAATGAGAGCTTGGGCTATCCATCAATTTCAAAAAAATTCTAAAAATTTGTATAAATTTCTTGAAATTGAGGGATAAACCAAGCTCTCATTTCCAAACTATTTGGTCCTTTTGGATGATTGGAACGTTTCTGAGTTTGAATTTAAGTCCTTTAAATGGTTCTTAGAACCATTTTCAATTCAAACTTATATTTCGAAAAATTTGCATACAAAACACATTTCATGGGTTTCTTGAAGGTGGAAAAATGATGATACTACTTTTATATGCAAATTTTTTGAAATCCTTTTTCGAATGGAAAATGGTTTTTGATACTAGTTAGAATACTTAAATAGAGACTTAAATGCGTTCCAATCACTCAAATAAAGCAAATATTTTGGAAATGGGAGCTTGGTCTATCTATCAATATCAAGAAATTTCAACGAATTTTTAGAAATTGATGGATAGACCAAACTCTCATTTCCAAAATATTTGGTCCTTTTGGATGATTGGAACGTTTCTGAGTTTAAATTTAATTTCTTTAATGGTTCTTAGAACCATTTTCAATTCAAACTCATATCTCGAAAAATTTGCATACAAAACACATTTCATGAGTTTCTTGAAGGTGGAAAAATGATGATACTACTTTTATATGCAAATTTTTTGAAATCCTTTTTCGAATTGAAAATGGTTTTTGATACTAGTTAGAATACTTAAATAGAGACTTAAATGCGTTCCAATCATTCAAATAAAGCAAATAGTTTGGAAATGCGAGCTAGGTCTATCTATCAATATCAAGAAATTTCTACGAATTTTTAGAACTTAACAATAAAACATTTTTTTTATATTTCTGAGATCTTAGAAGTCTTCACATTCTCCTAAATAAAAACACATTTTCTCAGCAAAAACTTGTTTAATTCTTGACGAAGGAAATTTGTGAGTATTCAGAAAAGTACCGACCAAAACTCAAGTGAAGAACAAATAAAACTAAAAAATCATCTCAAGAAGTTAATTAAAAGTTTATCTTAGCATATCAATGTGTATTCCTAAAGGTAGAAGAATTTATAGTAGCTCTTCTCAATGCCCGAACGTTTCACACTCTGTCCAATCAGATAAGCTATCTCGTAGAAGTATTGACAGCTGGCAGGCACACGAACCGTTCGTTGTGTGACAGTGTGATCCAAAATTATTCCAGACATAGGACTCGAGAGCTCCCTACGATTTGCACTAAACATTCAGGTGTTGGTCCGCTTTTGCAACACAATAGTTCTGGAATCCCTTGGCACAGGCCGCCTCGAACTGGGGCATCTCGAAGTTGTTTACCAAGTACAAAAGTCCATAGCCAACACCGTCTCGGTAGATTATGATTTTTTTTGGAAGCTTGTTGTTTTCTTCCCATTTGCATTTAGATAACAGCGACACACACAGCCCATTCACTTCATCATACCGCTTTGTATGGACCACGGATTTACTGTACCAGCGAGTGAACTTGGTGTTTATGGAGGCCACAAATGCCGCTACATAATTGCCGTTTTTGGCTGGCATCGTGGTAAAATGGTAAAAAAAAACAGATTTATCTATGGTTTAAATACAATAAGTAAGCTGAGATCGTATTCCTACGAAAAAAATCATTTAACTCGTATATTGAAATCTTAATTTATAAAAAAAAAATGTCTTCATATTCTTTTATTAAAAAAAAACTATTTTTTGAGTTTTTAATTTTTTTGAAAATATAGTCCTTCATACATTACCTATGTACCTACTTTTTTAAGAAAAACCTGTATTTTTTCGTAAGAATTAATCAAAATATACACCCCGATTACAGAATCCGACGAATGAGCTACGGAGGGAATCTGACTCAATTTTGACACTTGGCTCACAGTAAAAATGTCCAAATTGAGTCTGACTCCCGCCGCAATTCATTCGTCGGATTCTGTAATCGGGGTGTTAAATTGATATCGATTTTAACGTTTATTTACAGTAAAATAAATTAAACGCATGATAACCCTATGATAACGAATAAAAAATCTTTATTAAGAAATTTCATTGTGATCGAAAGATCACAGCTCATAAAATGCTCTGAGTGGGCTTGATTTTGTTAAAATTTAATTTTAAAAGTAAATCGTTAGAAATGTGTTTAAATAATTATTCCAAAGATTTTTGGTTTCTCCAGTTTGTGGCCTTATCTTTTAGACCGAGAGCCCACAGCAGATTTTGGGTGTGAGTGATAGCAAAAAAAGAAGTATAGGCGTCGAAAGCTTCATTAAGGGCTATTCAAAAAATCAAAGTCCGAGACCGAGACCGAGAGCCCACAGCAGATTTTGGGTGTGAGTGATAGCAAAAAAAGAAGTATAGGCGTCGAAAGCTTCATTAAGGGCTATTCAAAAAATCAAAGTCTTACAGTCCGCAACTGGGGCCTTTGGGATTAACAGTTCATTGAAAAAAAAAATATGAATGCACCTTCGAAGGTAATCGTGTTAGCCGAAATTTGTTTTCACCTCTCCCTAGATAAGCTCCTCTGGTCATATATCACGGAATCTGAAACCATTTGAGTGTATAGTTCGTTCTACCGGACCGTTTAAAAAATTCAAAATGCTAAGTGAAAAAAGGTTTTTTTAAACAGTCTAGACTGATTCACAATGCGACGAGGAAACGAGACGTGAGCGTGACGAGATCCCGTCGTTGCTGTCAAACGAATTTCAAACAATGAAAGTATATAAGGATATACACCAAAAAAGAAGAAGTAAAGGAACTGGCATATCGTGGAAACAGTGAAGCATTTTTCAAAATGGTGTGAGTTACACAAACACAAATGCATTGCCCCAGGGTCGCAGTGCATTTACACAGTTGAAGGCTGGGGCACCCAAAAATGCCAGATTTAAAAAAAAGAAAAAAACCATTGAGATGCTTCCGTCATTTTGCCGAGCTGTAGAAAAGCTTGAAAAACTTTACTGATAAGAAATACATAAAAAAACATGTGGTGCTGCATTAAATCATATAAAAACGCCTATAATACGGTGCACAAATTTTTCTTTAAACAGGCAAGTTTTCTCTCATATTCTACTTAATAAAGTGATGTTTTTTATGGTAACGTACTTTTAAACCGAAATAAACACTTCTTGATGAAGATACAAATCCAACAAGATAAATAGGGGTCTGTTGTTACCCCTTTAAAAAAATTGTATAAAGCGTTAAAACTACGCTATATAACTCTGCACTACGGGCGCTAAACGGATTTGAGCGCCTTGCCACCACCAACAAAAACTAGATCGACCCTGTGCAAGAATTTCTCATTTGACAGATGAGTCTCAACGAAATCACTGGATTAAAGAATATTTTTGTTTTCAACAAATTTGTTATTTTTATAGCAAATTGCGATAAAATCTTAATTTTAAAGTATTCTAAGATAATTTATTTACCTAAATAGCATCACTTCACGTTACTTTATATGAAAATATCAGACAAAATTAACTTTTAAAACAAAATGTTTGTATACTCCTTAGTATAGGCGTTTTTAGAGGATTTAACGTAGCCACCACATGCTGTTTTATATTTTTTAAATAAATTATTGATAGTATTCACTATTCTAACTTTTATTTCACTTTTTTATTTAGTTTAAATAAACTTTTTCACTTGTTTAACAAATTGAAATTTCAAAACCCTTCCTTTCAGCTCGGCTGCTTCACTCACGTACACTGTATATGTGATATACACCACTTCCTTTACTTCTTCTTCTATTATATACACAATCAAGCGTTTCTCGTCGTCACGTCACGCCAAGAATTCGAAAAATTGAAAAAAGACGCGACGAAACGACTTTCTTTTTTGACAAGCTATTTACATAATGGAAGTATTTTTTTAAAGAAAAAATACGATAACTTGAAATTAAAAGATCAAGTAATTTCTAATCTGTTGTCTTTAAAGCTTTTTTGGATAATTTTTACAATTTTTATTTTTAACAATAAAGTTTTCGTTGTAAGGAATCTCGCCGCATTTTGAATTGGGAAACGATTTTAATACTAGAAAAAGATGACAGCGAATCACGTCACGCTCTCGTCTCGTTTCCCCGTCGCATTGTGAATCAGACTTCTGGCAGGGCGAATTAAACACTCAAATGATCTCAGATTCCGTGATATGGGAACCGCGGAGCTTATCTAGGGAGGGGTGAAAACAAACTTCGGCCAACACGATACCTTCGAAGTTGCATTCATATTTTGTTTTCTATGCACTGTTAATCGCAAAGGCCCCAGTTGCGGACTGTAAGACTTTGATTTTTTGAATAGCCCTTAATGAAGCTTTCGACGCCTATCCTTCTTTTTTTGCTATCACTCACACCCAAAATCTGCTGTGGGCTCTTAGTCTATTTATTACTTATTTTGTAAGTAGCACTGAACAAAAATTGAATAAAAATATGTGAGCTCCATTTTTTGCTTATAAATACACAAAACATGAACAAATGTGGCATTTTTTACAAATTCATTAAACTTATTCTTCTTGTCAGGACTGCATTTGTATTTTGTCGATAAAATTAAAAATGCGGATTTCATTTGTGAAAAACAAGTTCACTCCTTAATTGAAGATAGCGGCAACCCTGAAAGGAGCTGATGGTCGAAAGTTTGGATTTGAGCTAGTCCTTCAACGAACTCAAAAATAAAAAATGTCTTTCCCGTTTCCATATTGAAAAAACCCCACTCACACTTTTGAAACACTTATAATTATAATAATGTGCGGATACCTTTCAGGCAATACAGTGTTGGTAAGCAATAATTGCTTATAAAAAGAAAATGTTAAGAAAAAAACTGTAGGATATAGTGATTACTAGAACTTTTGAAAGAAATTTTGGGTTAATACTGAAAGAAAAAAAATTGACTAAGAAAGTGTGAACTCCATTTTTATTGCTGATAATTGGTTATAACTCGTTAAATTCACAAAATTTGAAAAATATCATATATTGAAATTTGTAGAAATGCATTTGTTAGGAATGCATTTTTATTTTTTCGATAAATTTAAAATTACGGATATTATTCGTTAAAAACGAATTCACTCTTGAAATCAATATAGCGGCAACCCTCCAAGGCGTTGATGGTCGAAAATTTTGACTTAAGCTTTCTGTATGGTACTTTAACGAAGTCAAGAAAAAAATTCCTTTCCCAATCTCCTGTTACAAAAAAGTCTAAATTGACTGGACATAATATATGCAAATTTTCACTTCAGAAAATCTAGTTTTGGTATTAAATTTCTGTATATGTAGGTACCTTTCCTCCCTGCATTCGAAGCATGGTAATTTAAATTGCCAAGCACCAGTGTTCTGAGTCTATCCGCACGAAATTTTGTTTTGTTACAATTTGTTTGGGGCTAAACCATAGATTTACTTGACTAAAATAATAAGAATTTATTGATTTTTTATCCTGATTTTGTTTATATCATACTGATACAATTTATAACAAAATAAGAAGGTACTTATTACCGTAATGTAAAGTTACAATCATGTAGGTAATAATGTAATCTCTTTAATTAACCTTTTCTAATTTTTTTTTGAAAACGTTTTCTTTAAAATACACTAGTTAACGGAATTAAAGGAACAATTTTTTTCAATTTTTGTTAGCGTTTTTTGAAGAGCTGTATCTTTGTGACGAGTAGTCGTATTGAGTTGAAATAAAAAGCATTTTACAGCTTTATGTTTTTTGTTTCAAGATTTGTTTGCAAACAAATTTTTTTGAAGTACCGTTATTGCGTTATTGCAAAAAATGAGACGAGACAACAAAATTATTTTTTTTATTTTTTTTGAAGGTCCTCATTTCTATGGATAAATTTTTTTGAGTCAATTAAATGTCATGATCAAATACCTTGTTTATTCAGCTTCAATTCATGGTTTATCTGACTTTGAATGAAAAAAGATACTTTTAGCCTTGATTACCAATATCTCAGCAAATAATGATGTTTTTATAACATTCAAAGACAGTTTTGGAAATTTGAGAAAGCGTTTTCCAAGATTTTTTTAGATTTTGTACAAATTATTTTTTTTTACCGTTCACCGTTAGTTTAAAAAAAGTACTAAAACCGACGTTTTGTGGTCTTTTCGTAAATCTTTTTTTTCCCTTGCAAATATTGATTGCATGGCTTGCGTTGGTATGCAAATTTATAGACTTTTAAATCATCAATATTTTTGTAAATTTTCAAATTGATTCATCGAACTGTTTTTCCTCACCAAAACTTCAAATCTTACAAACCAGGTAAAGGAACAAATTGTATTGTTCCTAAACAATGCGTAGTCGTCATCAAAATGACAAGAAAACTGTAATTCCAGTGGATTTTTTCACAGTTTTGCATTAGTTAGATACTTTTTTGAATTGAAATGAAATAAAAAGTACATTTTTCCAAACAAAAAATTTTTTAAAAATCAAGTTTTTTTGTTTGAAACATTTTTGAAATTATTTTTTTTTTTTAAACAAAAAACATAAAGCTGTAAAATGCTTTTTATTTCAACTCAATACGACTACTCGTCACAAAGATACAGCTCTTCAAAAAACGCTAACAAAAATTGAAAAAAAATTTGTTCCTTTAATTTCGTTGACTAGTGTATACAGGGTGTCCCGGACCTGAGTGGAAGTATTTCAGGGGGTGGTTCTTTGGTTTATTCTAAGAAAAAAATTGTATGGGGGGAAAGTTGTATCTCCCCTCCCTGAGGCAGGGAGGGGCAGTTTCTGAAACATTGACTTCAAATGCAAAAAAAAAACATTAAAAATCAAGGGAAACACATTTAATAATGTGCTATAATTTTTTTGAAAGCTAATACTCCATTCTTGTATTTGGTTTTTAAATAAAGTTGTTTGAGCGAATAGTTTTTGAGAAATGAAATTTCAAAGTCAAAATTTAGAAAAAAAAATTGCAATTTTTTTTTCTTAAGTCGATATTTTTCAAAATTTTACGTAATTAAGGGCATTTTTTGTGTTCAATATTCAATGTCTTCATTATTTTTTAGTCCATTACCGAAAACCAAATGTAAAAATCTCTCTTAGTTTTTGAGAAATTAAGAAAAAACAAAAGGTACTTTTACCAAAAAAGCCCGAAAAAGGGTTAAATTATGGATAATTCATGAATAAATTCATTTTTTCGGGCTTATTCGGGAAAAGTACCTTTTGTTTTTTCTTAATTTCTCAAAAACTAAGAAAGATTTTTACATTTGGTTTTCGTTAATGGACTAAAAAATAATGAGGGCATTGAATATTGAACACAAAAAATGCCCTTAATTACGTAAAATTTTGAAAAATATCGACTTAAGAAAAAAAAATAGAATTTTTTTTTCTAAATTTTGACTTTGATATTTAATTTTTCAAAAACTATTCGCTTAAACAACTTGATTTAAAAACCAAATACAAGAATGGAGTATTAGCTTTCAAAAAAATTATAGCACATTATTAAATGTGTTTCCCTTGATTTTTAATGTTTTTTTTTGCATTTGAAGTCAATGTTTCAGAAACTGCCCCTCCCTGCCTCAGGGAGGGGAGATACAACTTTCCCCCCATACAATTTTTTTCTTAGAATAAACCAAAGAACCACCCCCTGAAATACTTCCACTCAGGTCCGGGACACCCTGTATATGCAGGTAAAGTCATTAAATTAACTTTTATCGAAAATAACTTAAAAAAGGAAAAGATTCCTGACTTTAAAAAGCGTATAACTACTTAAGTAATTTGCCGCCGTTGTTTCTTAATGATTATTGATTTTGTTTCCATCCTCTATACTTTTTTCTAGCGAATTATCCCTTCCGCCTCAACCGTTGAATAGAACCACCCTCCTAATAGATTTTCTTCTAACTACAAAGTCTTTTTTTGTCGTACCTACATATATCTTAAGTGAATCATCCTATATTAAACAATACAAAAAAAAGAGGTGTAAAATTTAATGCTTACAGCGGTATAAAATTAATCAAAAAAACACCTTAAAAATGTCCTTTAGAGCTACCCGCCTAAAGTAGGTATGTAATTCTTTTTTATGTTTTGATTATAGGTACCTACAAATATAATATAGTTACCTACATATGAAAATATACATATATCTATTTGTTTCCTTCTTCTTATCAACAAATTCAGCTTCAAAATGTTTAAAGTTATTATAATCGCAAGAAATTAACTTTTAGCACAAATAATCATGATTATTTGTGCTTTTAGAATAAAGATGCTGCGAAAAAATTACATGCATACATACATACCTACAAACATTATCAAAAATTTTTCAGCTCGAAAAAAATACGAAAACAACAAAAATTACATGTTCAGATAACCAAAAAAAACATCACATATTTTTTCCACCATCAGAAATATCTCCGCAACAAAAAAATATCTATCTCTACCTACCCTCAAGGCCACAAATTATATCCTATACATGCATACAATTAGGTATGGTTTCTTGTACATAATATAAGAACTCTTTTTATTTAACATTTGTTTTTGTTGTGATTCATATAACAACGGAAGGCCGTCGTAAACGTAGTATAATGTTTTAAACTTCGTAATTCTGTCACAAATTGTATGGAAAATTTGACATATTTAAGCAGTTCACAAATTACTACATTTAAGAGGACTTAACGCTCTTGCATGAATACCCTTAATCCTTTTTCATTTTCAAAAACAATCTATTAAATAGAATTTCGACATGCCTCTATTCAACATACTGACTTTCAAACGTCACTATTTCAAAATGCATTATAAATATTTTCAAGAAATTCTGATCGCCAAGGAAAAACGATCTGCGTTATAGGTCAAGATCTAGAAAAAAATAAAAATAAACAAGATGGATGGATGGTTTGCGGCCACGTCTTCAAAAAGTCTTTGAATATTTCAAAACTAGAAAACGTGGAATAAGTTGTTTTTGATTCAAGAAGACACAAGTATGGGTTTCTGAAGCAAAAACCTTGTGGGCCGTTGTTGTTAACCAAGTATTAATATAAACTGTTAAGATTTCTTTTTGACTTTTTTTGGTTTATAACTGCCGTACGCAAATAAGAAATTTCCTAGATACTTTTATATTTTGCTTAATTTTGTAATAATTTTATTTTAGTGTGAATAAACAAGCAATTTTTTTCAAAGCTTTGGGCTGAAATGTTCTTATCTAAATAATATCAAACAATATCTTCAAGTGCTGATATTCTTTGAATTGCTGAGCGGATTGACAGTAAAAGACTTTTCTCTTAAAATATTAACAATTACTGGCGTTATGTTAGGTACATGGAAGAAGTACAGCATAAAGCCAGCTGCTAAAAGAAAATGTGCCCCCAGGATCCCAATCATTAAGAAAAACGATATCTTTGAATTTCTTAGCGCTGGAGTTAAAACTGCAATGAGAACAGTCCCTGATGCTAGCGCGGCTGTCAACACAAGTAACCACTGAAGAATTGATATCTACGAAAATAAAGCTTACAATATGCGTAATCAAGCTAGTTTACTTAAATACCTGGATCACCCATAAAATAGAAACCGGAATGTAAATGGCAAGAGAATAACCATATATACACATCAACGAGAGGAGGCTAGGTGTGTAAGTGGCCTTAAAAAAATTAAATTTAGCAAAGTTTTAAAATCAATATTTTAGTACAAGAGCCGAAAGCAGATTTTGGGAGTGGATGTATAACCATATGAGTATGAGGTTTAGGTGTATGTATTGTGATATTGAATACAAAAATTTGGCAGTTTTTTTTCAGCCTTGGATGGGGGTGGGGGTTTAAACCAGCTTGATTTTCTGTTTATGTGTTAGTGTCATTAACACTTCAATTCACTTTTAAATAAAATGCACGACTGGATCGCACGTACTGGCTCAAGTTATGTGGGACCTAAGAACTTTCAAAAATATTCAAGTAATTTTAGAAAAAGTATTTAATTTAATTTAATTGTATAAACAGTCTGGTAAATAACTTAGAGCTCAAAAAAAAGTATGCCATTTGATTACTTGAAAAAATATGAATATATACAAAAAAAAAATTTTAATCGTTGGAGCCGTTTTCTTAAAAATTAATTTTTTATATATAAAATTTTTGTAACATTTTTCAAAAAAAAAAATTGGTATGCCAATTTTGAGTATATATTAATATACATTTAAAACTGAAATTTCAAAACAATTCATCAACCCGTTTTTTGAAATATTGAATTTTCAAAAAAAAAAATTTGAATCTTTTTTTAAAAATCCAAAATTTATTTTTTCAAAAATTTTGGTATGCAGTATTATTTATATTCTAACAAAGCTTTTGTGCAAGAAATTTTATTGAAATCGGATGAGCGGTTAATGAGAAAACCAAAAAAACCGTTATATGGCAGGTACCGTTTATAAAATGTTTTTGGTGATTCTTTTTCTTACTAAAAGGTACATCATATCTACAATAATACACTGATTTTTTTTTTTATTAAAATCGTTGGAGCCGTTTTTGAGATAAGTAAGCTTTTCCTTATCGGTTGTATGGCAAGTACCATTATTTTTTGAGCTAAAAAAAAAAATTCAATTTCCCCTCTGGAGAGTTACAAAATAACCTTAAGTTCAAAATTTGAAGAAAATCGCTTCAGTGGTTTAGGCTGTAGGAGGTACGGACAGACAGACAGACAGACAGACAGAATTGTGCCACCCACTTTTTTCGTGTTTTTTATCATCGTAATGTCATGTTTGTTTGTTATCTCGACGATCACGAATCCAAATTTGCCCTATAGTACCTATATCGCAAGTAAAAACAAGGAATGATGCTCTGTAATTTTCCATAAGCCTGAAGACTTTTATCTTGATGATCCGATCAATAGGTCCCATGATATTCATTCCGATTACAGAATCCGGCGAATGAGCTGCGGAGCGAATCAGACTATATTTTGACATTTTTACTATGAGTTAAATGTCAAAATTGAGCCTCTGCAGCTAATTCGTCGGATTCTATAATCAGGGTGATTAACTTTTTAAGAAAACCTTATCGGTTTTTTGTTTGAGATTTTATTTTGTTTGAAATCTCCAAAAAAAGGGGTGATAAGGTTTGCATAAAATGGTCATATCTTGTGTGCTATTTATCGGACCATCATGATTGAGGTGTTTCGGATTAGGAAAAACGTCAGAGCATCATATTCGATTTTTTTTTTAAAATAAATTAAAGTGGTTATAACCTCGACAATACAATAGAGGAACTGGGATCGAATTACCGCATCAGTTTACGAGTAAACGTGACTGAATTAAGTGAGTTTGGCATTACCGCTCACGTTTCGAGCAATCTAGTATACCAAAATTTGAAGTAGTTGGGTGCTATCATTGAAACTCATCATTGAAAATTTTAATGATTGATTTTGAGACGTTTAGGAAGTGCAATCATTTATTATTTTGATGGACAGATAATTCTTAAGACTTAATTTATATTTCTAGCCAAAAAAATAATTCAAATAGGCCCAACTTTCCACATAAAACGACTTTTCTTGTTTCAATGATTGAACTACCTTACCAATCATTGAAAAATTAAGTCAATATTTGTGCAAAGTTGGGTCTATTTGAAATTTTTTTTTACTAGAAAAATATTAATCAAGTCTTGAGCATTAATCGTCCATCAAAACAATTGATGATTTTGCTTTCTAAACGCCGCAAAATCAATCATTAAAGTTTTCAATGAGGAGTTTCAATGACAGCTATAACTGGGACCTTTCTCGTTCATTCGATCACTGATCGCACTCACTCACTCGGTCACTGATGCGGTAATTTGGCCCCCTCTCCTCTCAAAGTAGAGAAAAAAGACCTCCCAGACTTGAGTATTTAATATCACGATATATGTACCTATAAACCCTCATACTTAGATTTTGGTTGAACATCCACTCCTAAAATTTGCTGTCGGCTCTTAGAGTATTTTATCTTACATTCTCTGTCTCTTGACCTTCCTCGATGGGCTTCAAACTGTACTTCATAAGAGCCCACAGGGCCCCAGGGATCAAACAAGAATAAATGAAAATGCAGGAAGCTGCATATGACACTAAATGAAAGTTGTATCGCCAATGATAGTTCTCATTTGCAGTCTGAAGATAACTTGCAATATTTCCACTAATTGCAATGGAAAATATCTGAAACCGGTAAGCACTTGATTTGGTTTCCACAGAACTTTAATTAAAACACTTACTAAGGTAACAGTAATCCAAAAAGGTCCATACAGATCCGGATTGGCCCCAATGTCAGATTTGAGATAATTGCTTGGTGCTCGCTTTGGAATCATTGCACTAGCAATGCGATCAAGAACTATCAAAGTATCCACGTTGAAAAACTGTTGATAGTATTCGATGGTCAGAAAAGACACTGTTCTTGCAGAGTTATAATCAGTCCCATCCAAAGAACCACTTCCACCCTCTTTCTTAGGGTTGTTGTCGCCATCACTACTGAATGATTTCGCACTGGTCGACATGTCGTATATAAGTGCTTGAAGAGGATCTCGAGCACGACCAGTTGAGTTCTTTTGGGGTGAATTAACGCTGATCTGTGCTGGTGGGGGACTACTGGAGGAACTTGTAAAATCTTTGAATGTGAGCAAGTCTTCCGAGTTAGAGTCCATATCGGTAAAAAGATAGATAATTTTTTTCAAAGCAAATGCAAATACCAATCGACACAACACGTCAATTAGTGACAGAGTTGCCAAAAGCGCATAATGGGCATGATAAACAAAACATGAGGGCATGTTCAGGAAGATGAGATCTCAGTTCTCAGAGCCCTCAGCAATGGCCGCGTTCCAATGTTAATTCTCAGTTATTCCGATAGCATTGTTTTGTTGTAATCCCTTGTTAAGAAACAGCTAATTGCAAAGTCAGCACTTACACCACCCAATTTTTCACAGACGATCTTTTGTGCATAGGTGAAGGGAGTACAAGTTGAGGGGTAAGGACCAAATCGTCCGTTCCTGCCAAACTCACACGATTTTTCCAGTATGTTTGCGTTCTCTTTTATACTTTTCCCAGAGTCTTGTCACTGATATCTATATAACTGGATAGTTTTTTCCCTAGAAAGTATTGACACCTGGTAAGTTGCTTTCCACACCTACTAGTAGTCAGTGCAGGTAGCTTACTTGTGAGATAGATTTTTTTTTCGATTTGACGTTCAATGTATTTCCCATAAGAGAAATGCAAAACATGGTCTTAGGGCGGTATTCACCGACGGCTCATAACTTATGAGGCTCATAAACCTATTCACCAAGCAATAATAGTGGATATTTATGAGCGCTCATAAGACTTATGAGTGGTCCTGACCACTCATAAAGTTATGAGCGCTCTCTCCGAAAACTAATTCGAAAACCTTCGAAGTAACCCTTCAAGAAAATTCACTGACTCATTTTGTCGGTACTTCTTGGATCCTTACAAAAATGAGTCTCACACGCACACATATTAGCCGTTTTCCTTTGGAGGTGGCAAAGTACTTGTGAGTAGATGAAAACCATAATCTAGTACTACCAACTGCACATGCTCTCATGTGCTAGTAGATACATTTTACATGGGAAAGCAGTTTGATGTGTTCCATTGAAAAAAGCTGGCAAAGTACTTGCAAGTACTTCGCCACCTCCAAAGGAAAACATCTATTGTTATTCCTTTTGTCTTCAGGAATTTTATTTATTGTTTCAATTTTTTAAGTTCTTTTTTTAATTCAAGCGGTGAAGATAATTTTTTTGTTCGTTTGCTGTGAAAATTTGAAAAAATAGGATAATAAAAGGTGTGTATAATGAATCTGCTCCAAATAGAAAATTACAGAAAAGTACAGGATTGTGTGTTCCATGAGTAAAAACATTACCCAAACTGTTCTTCATTCTGTCACTATGTGTTCCATGATGTTTTTCAGAACAGTTAAGAACAATATTTCCTGCACCTACTTTTGTGAAGGAGAAAATGATTGAGAAATGTCGAAGTACAAATACCAGTTGATTTGTTTGTCTGGGATAATAATAAGCTAAAATTTATCTCAGAAAAACGTTTTGCTTAAATCTGACAGTTTTGACAGTTTTCACACATTTATACTGTTCTGGTTCCCAGTTCCGCAAGATTTTCTGTGTACATATTCTATTCACACCCAAAACAAATGTAATGGCCTTTTCGATTGGGGACAGAATGACAGTTCTTGTTCTGAAAAGAACAGAAAATTGTTCTGAATTTGATTTCAGAATCAAATGGGAAGCGTTCACACGTATCGAATCGCTGTTCCGGATTGCCAATCGAAAAGGCCATAAATAAATTTGCTTGATTGTGCATTCGATATCTGTCAAAAACTTAAAACTCACACTTGCCAAATCGCAAAAATCGATGTGTACATGAATTTCTGTGTACACAGAAAAAACTCATTCTTGTGGAATTGGGCCCCTGATGTAGTTTTTCTTCATTTGACACAGCTAATATAAGCCAACATTTGACGTCTATCTCCCCTTCAAGCGAACGAGTCCATTTTGGATCCGCTAACGTAGTAGACAATGTGCGAACGAAATAATTAGCGAAACTAAAAAGTAAAGTAAGAAAATTTCCCTATATAAAACAAACTTAAACGTGCAATAATCTTCACCCCGAGACAAAACTAAGAAAATAAGTGGAAAGAAATTAAAATTACTGTAGTCACACAGAATTTATTTATGTGCATGCAACACTCATTTTTTCAAGGATCCAAGAAGTACCGACAAAGTGCGGTAATTTTTGAAAACAGTTTGATTTCATAGTTTGGGGGTACCTGGGGAAGAGAGAGTTGTTCTCATTTTCGAACTTCGAAAAAGAGCTATGAGTGGTTGGTGAATAGCACAAATATTATTTGAGTTAGTGCCCTATTACACGACGACTTTAGAGTCATGACTTTTTTCGAAATTCAATGAGTGCGAACGAGAAAAAACATCTGATCTCACCTTCGCACTCATCTAATTTCGAAAAAAGTCATGACTCTAAAGTCGTCGTGTAATAGGGCACTTAGGAGCCTCATAAACTTAAGAGCCGTTTATGAGTGGTCGGTGAATACCGCCCTTAGTCCCCTTTCACACGAAGAAACAAGTTGCTGGAGATTTTTTTGATGTTTTCTTTTAGGGCGGTATTCACCGACGGCTCATAACTTAAGAGGCTCACAAACCTATTCACCAAGCAATATTAATGAATATTTATGAGCGCTCATAAAACTTATGAGTGGTCCTGAAGACTCTTAAGTTATGAGCGCTCTCTTCGAAAACTTGTTCGAAATCATTCGAAATAAAATGTCACTTCCTAACTCTCTATCTCTATCTTTCACTAATCACTACTGTCACAGGTTTTTTATCGGTTTTGTGTTCTTTGGTTTATTTAATTGTTAAAATATATATTTCCTTTTCAAAATTCAAGTTATAATTATGTATTCAATTATTGGTAGTTGATATTTGTGTACCTTTGCATAAATTGCCTATATTTAAAAAAAAAAAAACAATATGCTTCTTGTTTGGACGAAGAGCGGTGAAGTGTTCGTGTTTTTATTTCCAACCTAAAAGTCACTTTCTAAAAGAACTTTCTGAATATATTTAAATAGTTTTTCCTTTCTGGATTCTGTAATACGTATGTATGTACCTAAAGAGCAATTCATTTCTGTAGCTAATTATTATTAATTATTATTTCAGATTATTCGTGTCATAAAAAAATCCGTGGTTTACCATCAACATCGCCAGTAATTCGATTCAATACAGATTTCCAAATTCTACGCCAAAAAGTCGCGCAGTGGATTGAAGTTGCACATAAGAACAATCATTGACATGACTTGGAAATTGAAGTTGCTGAATTTGTTCAAAAATGGACAAAGCTCAAACTGCAAATTTGTAGAGCATGTCTATCTCAAACTCAAGAACGGTAAATATCAAGTTATTACAAAATATTTGACGCTCATACTGATATGGTTTCAGAGTTCAATCGAATGCCTACAAGTACTGGTTCTTCATTTATAATCTACTCCAAGAATACATCCAGGATCACAAAATCGATTCATCTTACACTTATATGAAATACACCGAGAAACGTTTTGCTGAAGGTGAAACAATGGAAACTGAACAACAGAAAACTTCTCAAAGATCATCCTTCGCATTCTGAAACAATTTATCAAACCGTCCAGCTACGGTGATTTTCAAGTTCGTTTGGATTTGCTTAAATCCTTTGAGCTGTACCTACATTATGTACAAATTGGCGAAGAGGAAAAGAAGACCACTCTGATTGCTGGTCTTCACAATCTTAGTCAATTCGCGGCTGAAATCGATGAGAACAAGAAGTCAATTCGTGCTCCAAGTGAAAAGAAGCTCAAAGAGTTTGTTAATATAGAATCTTACAATAAAAACTTGTCTTACTTCAGCATGCGAGCAATGTTGCTAGAGTTCATCGAAGCTTGAATAAGTTCCTCAAGGAATATCAAAATCAATTGACACAGAAAATAAACCCAGCCTTCCAGTCCAAAGATGCTATTTCGAAAGATTATAATTATGAGAAAAAGTATCCTATATTATTAACACATCCAAAGAAGTAAGATTTATTATTTTTGAAATATTTTGCACCAGTTCAGTTCTTAGTACCTACTTTTTTTAATTATGTATGTGAATTGTTCATCTGTTACATGCCAGCTCCACTGGGCATGAGCCATGCTAGACTATGAACGTTTCTTGAAAATAACTAATGGAGCCTCAAATATCCATGTCTGAGCAGCAGTGACATATTCATACAAATCAGACTGCTGATTGGATTGTGGTTTGGATGTTGGGCATCGCTCATGTCTAGTTGAGCCAGCATGTTAGAAACAAAAAACAAGCAAAGGCCAAACCAAAAGTGTGACTGTGAATAAGAAAATTGAACAAAAACTAAAATTACAACTATAAACTTAAATTTAACAGAGTGGATATGGATTTTTTCTTTTTATCCAATCGTTTTAGTTTTATTTATAACTTATTTATTTATAACAATTAAGGTTATACATCTCTTAGCTTTTTCACTCATATTTTTTTGTTTTATATAAGTAAAATATTTTCAGGGTAAATAGAAAATCATGCGGGAATCAACTCAGGAAATTGGCCAAGATGTTTGCCATCAATGGATATTGGATGCCATTGCTAAGATTCGTTCACAAACACAGCGGCCAAGTGTCCAAAGAATATGCCAAGCTATTGGTAGCCATCACAAGTTTCATGAAGACATTGTTGCTGATAAGCTTGAGGAAGTTGTCAATTCTGGAGCCGTGATAAAGGTATACAACAAAGGTTTGCATTCTCATAAAGCACCAATGGCGAAAAGAAAAATCACCATAGAAAAAAACAATCGTTCTTTTTTTCTTTTTACACCTCAGGCAATTTTGCATGGATTTAAATGGTTTGGCTGTGCGTCTTCAGACCAATTGCTCTCCGACATCATGTACACAGCACAGATGACAGCAACCGGACAATGGATATTCTTTTGTGCTGCACATAAAACAGCAAAAGAATGTCCTGCCATTGACTATACACGTCACACACTAGACGGTGCTGCTTGGTTATTAAATAGCAATAAATATTTCTCTAGCCGGTAAGTCACCTTAAAAAAATTCCACTGAAATTCCAATAGATACTTGAGTTTCTTTTCTTTTTTAGTTTTGATATCACCCCAAAAATAGGGTCCCCATAAAAGAATCATCAGTTACTAAAATAAGTTCGGTTTGTCGTAGAGTGTATAGGATTTTTTCGCATGCATATTTCCATCATCGAAGGATATTCGATGAATTCGAGGCTGAGACATTTGTATGCCACCGTTTTACGCATTTCGTTACCAAATACAATCTCATGTCAAAAGAAAATCTAATCGTTCCAATCAGTGAGGAAGAAAATCTTACGCCTGGTGGTCTTCCTTCCTTCAAACTAACAACGTGTCTACACAAAATTGGTTGATAATTGTAAGTCACTAGGCCCCAGTTCTCCAATAGCTGTCACGCCACCAATTTTATTTTATCAAATTTACACTCGGGTTTAAAATTTTTGAATGGAGGGCAGATAAAATTTAATCGATATGGCTCCGACTTGCTGGCCGAATTATGTGGATCGAACGAGATTGTTTGAACAATTTCTGTCTATCAAATCTGTATAGAAATATAGAGAATATACGTACATAGGTAGAGACAGTTTGCTCATTAAGATAGGACGATGGAATCGGCTTAACTCAACAAATAGCTGTGCTATGGGATCACCAAAAAGTTTAAGACTTTCGCAAGTCGACTTTGTAAGTCGACACTGTCATTAACGGTAAATTCATTAACGTAAAATATTGGTGCATTACTGCTTTTTTGTGGTAGCGATGCGAAACGGAGATGGTGGCAATAAATAATTTTTCAGGAAAATTGAAGTACTCGGAGATTCGGTGTTCTTCTATCGTTAGTAAGATTCGTAATCATAAAATCTATCTACATTCGAGGCTTGATGTTGCATCCTCATTATATCTTTAAGGAATAAACAGATCTTATGAAATCAGAATTTGACATACTAGACCGTATATAGTTTGCAGTTTATCTGATACAAATGCATCAACAACAACAGATCAAGAATTTTCTTGACTTCAATTTGTTTGAAGTTTGCGCTTCACTTGATGAAAGTTTGCAGTAATAAAAACGTTATGCAAAAAGTAATGCGGGTTATAAATGTTTGGCGGAAATGATTGTGTATCATTTCTGCAACGATACGTTTGTAAACTTTTACATATTTTGAGTGTAGAAAATTTAAATCAATGCATTCCACCTATAACATTACTAGTTTACTCATAATTTGTTTTTATCAGTGTTTAAATTTTTTACAATTTAACAAGTTTTGTTTTGTATCTGTCACAGGCGCTACTTTGCTCGTTTGGCTGCTTTAAATTACTTTTATATAAACTAAAGAACTTCTTAGCTTGGGGTAAGTAACATAAAAAGCTAATGTTTATTATTCTTTCCGTAAATACATTTTACTTCATTTTCAATATCACGATATTAACAAAAGTTTTTAAATGTGACGAAAGAAAGTTCCAAGAAAATTTTTGCTGTGCATTATTTGGGCAAATGCAGCCGAACAGGTGTGAGAAATCACGTTCCAGGTATTTTCCACCTGATAACAATAATTGCATTAGTTCAGGACAACGAATATTCAGAAGAAAATATTCTTTGAATGACTTCAAGTTCTTATTTTTGTATCACTTCATCAGTACTATATCCTATTGCTATTATCCTTTCTAGATTTATATTGTCTTGTTGAATCAATTAATTTTTAATAAGATTTCAGAATAGTTTTAACAAAAAACAAACAACCAATACACAACATTCATTCAAAACAAAAATTTCCCGAAATAAATAAAGATTTTTCAAGAAAACAATATTTTTTTATTTATCCGTAGGTATCATCCTTATACTTTTAATTCTAAAAGTGCATCACTGCATGCAAACATTTATCAAATTCGCCTTCTTATGTTTGAACCACATTCAGTAAAAGTCCAAAACCATTAAATTTTTCTGTTTTCATAGTAGCACTTACAGCTTTGAATGTTTTAACCGCCAGTTAAATTTGCTAATCAGTACTTCATCTGGCCATTAAAATACTGAGAACTTTAATTGTTAGTTAAAAGTATTCAGATATTGTGAAACGTAAATGAGATTCTTAATTGAAGAATACGTTCAAAGTAGCTTAATTGAAACTTTAATCAGAGAATGTGAAACAAGCCCTAAATATTTGAAATTTTATTAAGGACTCCATTGGAAATTAATATAAAATAATAATAACAACAAATGCAACAACAATAAAATTAACTGTGTGGATCCTCTAAAAGAATATAAATAAAATGGTTACATGAAAATAATATGAGATGAAAATTAAAATAATAATAAATAAAAATATATTATACACTCAATAATTTAAGACGAAATATTAAATGAACAATGATAATAAACATTTATGTATGCAATCAAATAGCATTGTGTTTTTTTTTATTGAATATACCGGAAAATGAGGGAAAGAAAACAAAAAGATTGCGTTCAAGGGTTTTTATTGCATGATATTGATGACGTGTAATTAGAACCATTCTCGATACGTCCGTTGAGTATTCGTTCGTCGAAAGGAATGGAAAAAATATAAGAGTTAAGGGGTCGCAATCGCAAGGTATTTTATCAATTTTTGTTGGTTTTTAGGGATCACGACACTTAAAAGTTTGAAAAATGGCGATTTATCGAATAGTAGACGAAAATATTACAAAGCTCGAAGTTGATAGATCATCCACGAGGAAAACAAAATGTAAATGTATATGAAGATACAAAATGGTTGTAAACTGAACTGAAATCCTTAGGCAGTTAGTTACTTTGAAGAAGAACTGTTAGAAGTCTTAGAAAACATTCTGGTCAACATTCAGAAATACCTAGTGCCTCAGGGGAATTTGAAGAATAGCTAAACTGTGATTTTTCTGATAAGAGTGACTTCGATAATATGGTCGTAAAGACGGTTGAAAGATTTGAAGAGATTTTTAACGGGCCCCAAACGCAGGAGGTCAATTAATAACACAGATTTTCAAATGTTAGTTAAATTTTGGAAACAAAAAAAGAAGAGTGAACATATTTTTGGGCACTGAACTCAAATCCATTTTTCGCCATCAACTATGGGTTTCGAAACAATATTATATTTATATCATTTAAATTATTTTGTTTATATCAATTAACTTCAAACCGTATTTGTTTGGGTTTTCGACACCAAAGATTTTCTGTTTGCTCTTTGACTAATTCTAGACGAAAGAAGTTCGGTAGGTGTACACAAATTTTTATTTATTAGTATAAATTGGTAAAACGCACAAAGTATGAATAAGAATTCAGACAAAAAAATAAAAATAAAAACAATTCACACTGAAGGTTGTATTTTGTATTTTCTACAAAACTTAAGCCAAAACTACATTTAACAATTCTTTACAAATGTTTATTATTTGCTAAATGAATAATTTCCTTAGCTACGTTTTTTTTAATAACCTGAGTTGGTATTTCGCTCAACTTACTGTCTACATTTTTGACTTTTTTCCCACTTTTCTATGTAGTTATGGCTTTATTAGAAAAACGAAAATCTCTATGATTCCATTCGTTCAGGATTTTGAGGTTTTGGTTTTTGGTTTTTGTTTTTGTTGATGAGTCGGCTTATTTTGATTTGATGATTTATTTTGGTGATCAAAACTTTTTGCTCGATTTTGATAATTGAAACGGTTTTAAGTTTCAATTAAAGTGTCCTAAGTAGTATTACAAACCATTTTCAACAAAAACAAAAATTTCGAAAATTTTCCATATAAAACTAGTTTTGTCATTTTTTCAATGTTCAAGAAAATGATGAAATGTGTTCCGTATGCAAATGGTTTAGAAAACTACTTAGTATACTTTAATTGAAACTCAAAACCGTTTCAATCATCAAAATCAAGCAAGAAGTTTTAATATGACAACGTTTTGTATTAGATACAAAATTCTTGTAGGTCTAACTACCTAACTGCTTTGAAGAAATAAATTATTGCTTTTATAGTGGTCAATCCAATAGCTTTACGGTATATTACAATTTTAAATGATTTCATAAATTTCTCAACTATAAACATGCTCAAAATAAGCTTTTTTTTCGTGCACATTTTTTACCTTCCATTCGTGTTCTGGGATGAATTAAAAAGAACAGGTTTTTCAAGTGTTTTTAAATTTTATTATTATGTTTTGCCCAAATGTAAGATGATTTCTTCCATGTCTTCGAATTTATGTGAAGTGACTTCCTTCAGTTCTGAATACTATGGGGAAATATAATATGTAACAGGTAAAAGCAAGCGCTGCCGCTGAAACCAATGATGGCACAAAAACCAGTACGCGAAAGCTCCAAAATGTACTGGGCAAGGAATTAAACCTGATGTGGCATATCGTACAAAACTGCATATGTATTCAAAAATGCATACGATATGGGTAGGCACAAATCAAAGGATATAATCTTCAAGATAATCTGCTCCATACGCCATACCTGACCTTTTGTGTATGCATCGTCGGTAATGAATACAAATTCACCAACATCTGGTCGATAGATTTCTACATATTTTGATGCGATACATATTGCAGCTGTACCAACAAGATAGCTTTCCTCGTACTACAGACATTTGACTTAAGAATCTATCGATATAGGAAACGGTCAGGTACAGTGTTTCGGTGTCGGAGTCATCTTGAGCTGTACTGGCATCTGTTGATTTTAATGTCACCAGGGCCAGTAACCAAAATGTTCATGGTTCCTTCTGGTCCAAGGATAGTTTTCATCACATCCTGCAATCCTTTTGCGGCAGAATTGTTAATCGCCATAGCCTGAACAAATTCAGCTTTTAGATACAATAAACTAATTGATACCACTTTTAGCTGAATAAAGTTTTCACTAAATTTAAAATAAATTATTATAAAAAACAAAATAAAAAATATAGACAAGCACAATAGATTGTATTTTTGTTTGTTTTTGTTTTTGACGTCAACTGTCATTCATGTTCGAAAACAGTTTGATTTCACAGTTTGGGTTTGTCTGAATAAGAGAGAGTGGCTCTCATTTTCGAACTTCGAAAAACGCTTGTGAGTGGTTGGTGAATAGCACAAATAATATTTGAGTTATGAGCCTCATAAACTTAAGAGCCATTTATGAGCGCTCGGTGAATACCGCCCTTAATCTCTTTAAAAATCTCTTGTACCTTTCATACGAGGAAACAAATCTCCAGGCAATTTTTGAAATTTCCTTTTAAAGTCTATTGGTTGAACACACCTAAACCTAGATGTGAAAGGAAATGTCAAAAAATCTCCTCAAATCCTCGACCGGGGAGATTCTGTTCGCCCCTCTTTCCTCCTGCCCTTCTCACCCACGAACTAAAAGTTTCTGGCAACTCAGTTTCCTCGTGTGAAAGGGCACTTACTAACATGAATTTTCCTAATAACTTTTATATGAATGGGTATTCATATTATAAGTGAAATAGAATGAAAAAACATATGAGTTTATAAATCAAAAGTAAAATATATCAAAACTGATTGTTAAAACACTTTAATTTTTGTATGAAAAATGTAAAAAAAAACACCTCTACAACTAGAAGCAACAACAACAGCTGTGTTTTTTTGCATGTCCAAATAAAATTGTGTGAAAAAAACGACAACAAAGCAAAACAATTTACATGTTAAATACAACCACAACTATAGCTGTGTTTTTTTGCATGTCCAAATAAAATTGTGTGAAAATATTAAATACAACAACAACTATGTCCATATAGAGTTAGCTATGTCCAGATAATTAACTGGAGTTAACTTTTGTCCCGATAAAACTGTATTGCCAGACTACCATTGTCGCTGTGTTATCGATAATTTGTATAGAAATGTCAAATGTTTGTTGGTAAGATAGTTCAGAACAAAATGGCAGACCAAGGCAAATGTTGAAATGTCCCGATGTCGTTTTTTTCGCCAAACTCCATATGGACATACAAAAAAACGCAGCTTATGTCCATATAGAGTTAGCTAAAGTCCAGATAATTAATAGCCATTCCACACTATCCCACTGACTATTAATACATGTCAAAAAAGTGTGAAGAAATCATGTATAATAGTGTGGAAACAAAATATGAAATTTCATCACACACAACCTGACAGCGCATCCGACACGATTTGACATGTGTTAATACATGGAAATATTTAGGATCGGTTCTAAAACCATCACACTTTCTATCCCACTTGGGCGTTTGAGGTTATGGTGAAACTGATTTTTTGATGCAAGTGTGGAAGAAAAATATGAAAGTCAGTTACATCACACAAATTTGGCAGTCGTATGAAATTTCTTCCCACTTTATTTTGACATGTGTTAATACTTTGTGGGATAGTGTAGAGGCACTTTTACTGGAGTTAACTTTTGTCCCGATAAAAACGGCACTGCCAGACTACCATTGTCTTTGTGTTATCGATAATTTGTATAGAAATTTCAAATGTTTGATAGTTCAGAACAAAATGGCAGACCAAAAGGCAAATGTTGAAATGTCCCGATGTCGTTTTTTTCGCCAAACTCCATATGGACATACAAAAAAACGCAGCTAACATTGCTCGATTGAGAAAAAAGCTACACAGGGGCGTAGTCAGGATTATTTAAAACATGAATTGTTCTCTTTTGTTCATATACTTATTTGTTTGTAAAACGAGGTTCTACGAATATTTAATTTTTTTTTTGTGAATAAATTTTCTTCCTAAATTTTGTTAAAAAAATGCTTTTATTTTCGAAGGATGTTTTAAAACTATGAATTGAAAAATTTAACTCAGAATTGAAAATATGTAGCATATTTGTTGTTGTAAGATCGAGCAATGCCAAAGATAAGAAATACCTATTCAGATTATTTTTTAAAACTTTTTATCAAATTTATTAAAAAAAAAAGAATCTGGGTAAATAGTCTAAACGCAAAAAAAAAAAACAAAATTTTAACTTCGTATACAAATACAAAATACATTCAAAAAATAAATTTTAAAAACTTATTTCACAAACGGGGCCAAAAGATTTAAGTCCTCTTTCTGTAAGGAGAGTACAAATACACGAACGCAATGCATAAATAGATGCAAATATTACACACCTACATTCATCTTTATACAAAAATTTTCACAAAGCTTACCTAGTGAGCTTTTTCTAATAATAATAGAATTATATAAACTTTCTTAATAATTGACCCTAATCTCTTAAACCTCCTTCCCTGACTACGCACATGATATCATTTTGGGTGACGACATGAATCCATTTTGGAAAGCAACAACAACAATACAGGTTTGTTTACATTTTTCATCTGCAAACTAAAGGAAATTATTCATAAGTTTGGATACATATTCTTTTTGATTTGCAAAGTAACATTATTTGTTATTGCATTGCAACTTTAATATAGATAAGTATTCATATAAAATTAATTAGTAAAATTAAAGTTTTCAACAGCATTTTTTTGTTTTCTCTTATGGGAAATGCATTGAATGTCAAATCGGAAAAAAATCTATCTCACAAGTAGGCTACACACGTTGACTGCTAGGTGCCGTGACTCCATTCGCCAATGACACCTGGTAAGTTGCTTTCCACACCTACTAGTAGTCAGTGCAGGTAGCTTACTTGTGAGATAGATTTTTTTTTCGATTTGACGTTCAATGTATTTCCCATAAGAGAAATGCAAAACATGGTCTTATTAACATTAATTTTCCTAATAACTTTTATATGAATGGGTATTCATATTATAAGTGAAATAGAATGAAAAAACATGAGTTTATAAATCAAAGTAAAATATATCAAAACTGATTGTTAAAACACTTTAATTTTTGTATGAAAAATGTAAAAAAAACAACTCTACAACTAGAAGCAACAATGTAGTATGTTTATGTGTGCATTCTTTGTCCCACGGTAGTCGTTCGTATCTGGTGACGAATATTTCTTGTCACTTGATACGTCGCCGTCGCGATGTGCAACAATGTGCACATCAGCATACTACACCTAATCTCAAGCTTTATTTTATTTGATGACTCCACAAATATGTATATGGAGGAGTAGTTTTTAATTTAGATTTAACTTGAATCAGTCAATAAACATCCATTCAACAATAAAGACGTTCTATTATTTTACATGGCGACAGTGACAGTGATATAAATTACAAAAAATGGGCAAACAAGAATCAAAACTAGAAAAACCAATAGCCAACGTGATAAACGAAGTGCAGTCCCCTAATGAAAGTTATAGTTATGACAAATATTTTATTTTAATTATCATACTACTGGTATGTCATTTGGTGATAAAAATATACTCTTGGCATAAAAAGACCCTTAAAAAACAATATCTGACAAGAGCCGCATCTCTTGCACAAATTTAAATAAACACTCATAATAAAAAGAAACTAAAAAAAAAAATGTGTGAGTACCGGGACTCGCGTGGAAGATGTGTAAACATTCGTTTTCACCTGAAGGTAAGGGATCGAGTCATTACCACTAATGGCAAAAATTAGGAATCTGTAATACAAGCGCTTAAACAAAATGGTTGCACGACACAAATTATAATGAATTTACCCATTAAAAAACTCCATCCGAGAAAACTCCTCCGTAAATAAACAGTCACAAATTAAGCTACATCAATTAACTTTATGACGTCACAAAGTTGTTCCTGGATTCAAAGTTAAAGTGTCAAAAAGTAACTTTGAGTACATTTTTCCAACTCATCTCTTTGATACTGAGTTGAAATGGTTAATCCATCAAAAGCAGCTGAAATCACGATTTTTTCATTTTGAGTTATCTTTTTTTTTTTTTTTTTTACACTTCAGATTCTTAGTTGTAGTGAGCTTAGAGCAAGCTGCCACCTACAATCAGAGGCTCATCATAAGTGCATGTGTTAGTGGTTAGTAAAAAGAGGCAATCTAACACATGCATAATAATATACTAATAAATACACAAAATTAAACAAAACAAATCTATATACATACATAATTAAACAATACACAAGATATTTAAGTCATAGTTACAAGAAGTTAAAACAATCACGACCGTGGAGCACTGGTTCGAAACACTTTCTTTAATCCCATCTTACTTATGTTAAAATCAACAGAGGAGCCGTTTAAATTAAAAATCTTGCACATGCGGTTAAGAGGCTCATTTATACCGTAGTTAGTTCTATGGAAATTAACGTGTAAAAGTTCAAATCTTCGCAGATGGTGCGATCCTCCGCGGTAATTTATGCCAATACAGGCTAACAAATCAGGAGCATCAATTTGACCATTTATAAGTTGGTGAAGAAATATTAGATCATTATTAACCCGCCTTTGATATAAGGTTTGAACCTGCAGTAGCTGGATCCTGTGTTCATATGATGGAAGGTTGAATGGATCAGCCCAAGGAAGACCTTTCAGAGCAAAGCGTATGAATTTATGTTGTATTGATTCAATACGAGTTTTATGAACTTCATAAAAGGGAGACCATACTTGAGAAGCGTATTCTAGATGAGGTCGTACATAACAATTGTACAAAGAAAGAGTAACGTACGGATCGTCAAATTCCTTTGCCCAACGTTTTACAAACCCAAGCATAGAGCTTGCTTTATTAAGAATGAAGTTAATGTGTTCAGTGAACTCTAAATTGGAACTAAAGTTAACACCTAAGTCCTTGAAACTAAAGACTCGACAGAGTTTGTGTTGTGAAATAGAATAATTAAAAGCATTTGCAAGTCGCTTTCTTGAGAAAGTAATTGTTTGACATTTGGCAGGGTTAAGAGAAAGACCGTTTTTATCACACCAAGTAGCGAAACTGTCAACATCGGCTTGCAAAAGAAAGTGGTCTTGGTTAGCCTTTATCGTCTTAAAAATTTTCATATCATCAGCAAATATAAGAATATCACTTGAACGTATACAAGAAACAACATCATTTATAGCAAGAATAAATAGATATGGGCCTAGATGACTTCCCTGGGGCACACCGGAGTGAGCCTTGAATGAGTTTGAAAGGCAGTTTCTAAATTTTACCTGGTAGGATCTATTTTCAAGGTATGATTTTATCCAGGTGATAAAAAATGTTGGAAATCCTAGAGATTTTAGCTTGAATATAATAATGTTGTGACTAAGTTGGTCGAACGCCTTAGAGAAATCAGTATATATACAATCCATTTCATTTCCATTTTCTAACGCGTTAGAACATTTATGTAAGAATGTAAGGAGGTTTGTTACTGTTGATTTTCTTCTCACAAACCCATGCTGTTGTTCACAAATTAAATTCTTGGTATGGAATGCTAAAGTCTCACACACAACTTGTTCAAAGAGCTTTGGAATACATGACAGTTTGGATATAGGCCTATAATTCGAAATATCAGTTTTATCACCTTTTTTAAAAACTGGAGTTAGAAATGAAGTTTTCCATAAACAAGGAAATTTCCCTGATTTAATCGAAAACTCAAACAAAAATTGAAGAGGTTCAACCAGTATATGTCTACACTTTTTCAATAATATTGGGGGGATTCCATCTGGACCAGATGAGAAATCATCATTTAACGATGAGAGAAATTCTAAAACAGTACTCTGTTGCACAGCGAAATTATTACAATTCGTTTGGGCATAGGAGTGTAAATTTCTGAAATAATCTTCATCAATATCAATAGGGTTGTCCACAAAAGAGTTACGAAAATTATTCGCAAAGGCGTTGCAAATATCAATAGTTTCTTTTAACACACAATTTTCATATATGAAATTTGCGGGGTAGCCATCTGAGTTTTTCTTCGAGTTTACAAACTTCCAAAATGCTTTCGGGTCTTCTTTAAGGGATCTTCCCATTTCGTATACATGATTAGTGTATAGAGACTTTGAAAGAGATTTAAATTCTTCGAAAAGGGCAATGTAAGAGTTATGGTCAACTGAAGAAAGAGTTTTTAAATATACTTTCCATGCTCTATTTCTTCTATTTCGGAGTGACCTTAACTCTTTCGTATACCATGAGTGGCAAAAGTTCGTATTTTGTAATATTTTTATAGGGATAGTATTATTTATGCAATTATTAAGTATAGTATTAAAGTTAATAACTGCTTCGTCAATATTACTAGATACTGATATACTATCAATACCAGATCTAGCTAATTCTTCTGAGAGCAACTGAAAGTTTGCCTTTCTGAAATCAAAAGTATATGAGCGATCATAAGCGTTGCTATTTTCTATAATATGACTGCTCAAGTCAAGAACTATATCCAAAGGAGGATGATAACTATCTATATTAGTCATTCCAGAACTTGATTCAAGAACAAGAGTACTAATAGCGTCAGAAGAAAATACTAAATCGAGAATTCGATTTTTTGAATTTTTAATACAGCTTACTTGCTGTAAGTCAGTTGCAGTAATTCTATCCAGAAGCTGGAGCTCAGTTTGTGAAGAAGTTAAAAATGCTTCTTGAAAACATTCATCTTCAGAAGGAATCCACTCTACAGACGGTAAATTAAAGTCTCCGAGAAGTAAAATGTTGCTGTTGGAGCAAGACAATTCAATAATGAAATCTAGAGCCTGAGAGAGTTCGACATAAACTGAGTCCGAGCTTTTTGGAGGAATGTATGCATTTAATATATAAATGAATTTTGACTCTATGGCTAACTTTATGCAGATTAGTTCAATTGAGAGATAAAAAGGGAATATAACAAGTGAAGATATAAATTTATTACGAACTGCGATCAAAACACCACCTCCCACTTCTTTTGGTCTGTCAACATGTCGATCTTTTCTATAAACTAAGAACTCTTCATTAAAAAGTTCTGTGTCCAAAAAGCTTGAATTAAGCCAGGTTTCTGTCAAAAGAAAGATGTCATGTGAAAATGCCTGAGAGTTGGTATAGATATCAGCAGTTTTAGTGCGAAGCCCTCTTACATTTTGGTAAAAGAGGGTAATCCTATTTAGTTTTTTGGGGATGGATTATTAGAAAAGGTACGCGAAAACCTATTTTTCCTCGTTGAAAATTCTTTAATAAGAGCTTCAGGAGGCCAATTACTTGAATCGCAGATAGAATCAAAGAAAGATGAATTTGTTACAATTTTAAAAGATGAAACAAAGCTATTTACTTTACTAATTTTTGTACACTTAACAGAAGTACTCGTAGGTATACAATTATTAGCTAATAAGTGGGAAACAATGTCATCGGCATCAATTTCTGGTTCAAGGCGAGAGATAAAGATAGACTTTGGCTTAGAAACAGCTTTGATAGGTCTAGGATCGGTAATAATGTTAGAGACAGAAGCACATTCTAAACCAGTAACATTGCATGGAACCGTCTCTGAACTTTCATTCATTTCATTCACCTGAACCGAAGAAGCTAGTTCTAAAGCAATTTGGGGACTAAGATTTGTTCGCTTAGGGGGTGGGCCAGAGTTTTTAACAACTATTGTGTTATCTCGTCCTCTTTTGTTATTTTTTTTGGCAACAATAACGTTTTCATGTACCGTTGAGCTTGATTGCGCAAGCAAATCATCATTCGTGGATACGATTTGGAGAGGAAGAGAGTCCTGAATTAGGTCATCAGTAGAGGTTGCAACGTCTACCGGATCATTAGGGAGTGTTAACGAACTAAATCTTGTGACCGTGTCGTTAAAATTACTTAGAAGTTCTTCAAATCCCTTTGATAGTTTCATAATGTCCGCTTTAAAATTAGACATTTTGAAAGCCAGTTGAGACAACGAGAGTTTACGGCAATCGGTACAATACCAATACGCAAATTTAGAATTGGTTACTTTCTCAATAAACGCATTGGTTGAACCGATGCATTTGGCGTGGTAAAGATTTCCACAAGGACCAAAACAGGCAAAGAGTGGGGAAGAGTTTGAGCCCTCTGAACAATTCTTTGCAGAGCAGACCATTTTGAGAAAAAATGAATAGCTATTAACTTTAACAAAAATAAAAAATAAAGTTCCAAAATATCAAATATCAAAAGCTGATTTATTGAAAAATGCAAATTAAATTATTGAAGAAAAAAAAAAAAAAAAAAAAAGGTGGTCACTACTAGGATTCGAACCTATGCTGCGAAGATCTGAGGGCCGTGCGCTAACAGTCTGCACCACCGGCTTAATCAAAATTTGAAGACCAAATAACAGACAAAATATAACTAAAACGTAAGCAAAGAAAGGATTAAAGTTTATATAGAAATGGACAGAAAGGGACAAAAACTATCACTCTGAAGCTGAAAGCTTTGGCTAAGTAGGGGAAATATTATTGAAAAGCACTATTAGACACAAACACATGGGTATGCACAGAGAAGAAAAAAAAAGCATTAAGCTCACTCAAATAGAGGAACACAAATTACAAAAAAAACACTCTTACCAAGCACTATGTAATTAATGAAAATTATAATTTAACACAATTAAACACAAATTAAGCAGAAGGTGATAGTAAATTAAAGTAAAGTATTCACTTATGCAGCGAATTAAGTCAAATACACTATTTAAAGTTTATGAAATACGTATAAAAAAATATAAAAACACCTAAGCGATATGACACACAACAATCTAAAGCAAACCAGTGCTGTCCACTTTTGTTTGCTTTTCGATCGTTCGATTTGGAATTGATCTCATTTTTGTAATATGTAATAGTTTAATTTTATTATCCCTCAGATCTGATCCGGATTAGATTATCATAATAAAACAAACTGGATCCCAGTGCGACAAGAGTGTTATATACCTATCCGATCCCCGTTTATCCTTTTGTTTCTGTATTTTCTCTCTACTCTCTACTCTATTCTCTATTTTCTCCCTATCTTCAACACAAAAAGCCATCTACCTGTGAGAGAAAAAACTCATTTTTACAAGAAAGTACAAAGGGTGTATGGTCAGAATTAATTTGCAAATCGAAATCCAAAAGCAAGGTCGGATTTTGTGTTGTTTTTGTAATACATGTATCCATATATGTACAATCCAGATCAGATCTGGGGGAAAATATAAAGCTATATATTTTTATTTTTATTGATCGATAGTGAGTTTGGAAAATCTTTTCCGGGTTTTGCGACATTTTTTATTTTGATTTGATCGATTTGTAGTAACGAAATTTGTTCAAGTAATGTATGATAAAAAAAATTGGAAATCTGTTTGCTTAAATATTCAATTTTGTGCTAGAAATAAGTTAAATGAAATTTAATTTAAAAAATGTATGCATTTTCGAAGTGCTGATAAAAATTCTTTTCAATAATGAAATCACAATTTCTTCTTGATTTTCAATTCCAAATCAATTTCGAATTTTTTTCACCCAATTTGTTTGACAGATCAGCCATATTTTTAGCTTTTGTCGTTCCTAAATGAAAAGTAACTCAAAGTAACTTTTTTAAATATGACATTACAACACTTCTTTTTGACACATTAACCACAGCCAACTAGAGAAACATTAAAGAATGCGCCACTTGGCAAATCATGTTATGACATTTCAAATCAAGAAATTGCAAATAACACTTAATATCACAAACCAAAATTGCCACCCGCGATTGCAGAGATTAACATCAAAAGCAGCATAAATGAAATAAAAAATTAAATTTCTAGAAAAAAAAGCAACAAAATCTTCACCTGGCAAAATGTATGTCAAATATCTCTGTCAAGATATGATTGCATCTTGACATCCAATCAAGATATGAAACGGAGTGAATCCATTAGATATTTAATGTCAAGACGAACATTCTGAGAGAAATTATCTACTGTGGAGTCGGGGTGTAAGGAACTCACTCCACTTAGCAAATACAAAAACCATTAGGTATAACATGAAAACTACCTTACCTATTCGAGTTTACAGAGTTCTACTTACGTGCAACAAACAAAATGGTTCCAAACGGAACCGTGAGCCCATATCCGTGACAACCGATTTTCAATTTTACCCATACCGAGCGCTAAGATGTTTACACATCAAAAAAAAAACAAAATATTTGACAAGACATCCTCTTATGCACAGTTTTAAATAAACACTCGTAATTTCATCTCATCATTCAAGTAGCAGTGGCAATTTCTCAAGAAGCAGTAACAATTTATCAAGAAGCAGTAACCATTCATCAAAAGAAGCAGAAATTCATCAACATGCAGCAACAATACAATGCTAAGTATTTAAATAATTGTATTGTTTTATAATTTTTATATTAATTATTTTAAAATAAATTGTTGTTATTAAATACAAACAAAACAAAGCAAGATTAGTATATATACAAATATATTAGCAACAGAAAACACTAAAAAAAAAAAAAACAAAAAAAACAAAATATGATACAAGTAGTGTTAAATACAAAGTGAAGAAACAATATAAAAAAAAAAAAAAAAAAAAAAAAATGCCGCATATAGAAATTGTTAAATTAATGTTGTCTATCATAACAGTTGGTACTATTAGGTGCAAATTTTATTATTAAATTATATAAAACACATAAGAAAAAATTTAAAGTCAGTTATTTGCAGAGATGTATTCGTTAATATTTACCTAAAGTAATACAAAAACAATTTTGAGATACAATTTTATGTACACTAAATGGATTCTTGGGCAGATATCCTTAAAAAACTAAAAGAATATAAAGAACAATTTGATAAATCCTATAAATCGGTTTATAGAAAACAACACGTTTCAGAATTAACTTTTATTAAACATTATCAAATACTGTTAGAAAGTTATAAGGCAGCAAGAAATTTGATTGAAAAATATAAAAACAATTTTAAGGTAAAAGAACAGTTAGCGTCAAGAATAATAATAAAGGGATATAAACAAAAGATAGCAAAACTACTAAGACTTAGAAATTTAAGAGTAGCGCAAGAATTTCATAGTTCTGAAGAAAACATAGGTTTTGAAGAAGAATCAGGTGCAGAATCTCCGACATTTACGAAAACAATAAACATGGCTCAGAGTAATGTAGAGTTTTTAAGTACGGCATCCAAAATCATACCAGATTTTGACGGCTCTGCCGAAAACTTACAAAGTTTCATTGACGCATTAAATTTAATCGATCAATTTAAAGGTGAGCATGACGCGGTAGCCGTCTTTTTGGTCAAAACCAAATTAAAAGGGACAGCTAGAAATCTTATATCAAACGAGTCGACACTAGCCGCTATAAGAGATAAAATTAAGGGTTCAGTGAAGGGCGAGTCAGTCCAAGTATTGGTAGCTAAGCTGAATAACATTCAACAGCGAAATAAAACAGCCAACCAATACACTAAAGAGATTGAACAGCTCACGAAATCACTTCAAAATGCCTATATATCAGATGGTCTTACCACAGACCAAGCTGATAAATATTCAACAGAGCAAGCAGTTAATGCTATGACCCAAAACTGCTCAATTGAAAAAGTAAAATTAATAATGGAGGCGGGACAATTCGCAAATATGAACGAAGCCGTCTCCAAGTTTGTAAGTAGTTGTACAAAAGCTACTGGACAAGCCGATAAGGTATTGTTCTATAAACGTCCATATAATGGGCAGCCTCGTGGAAATTTCCGTGGAAGATATCGTGGCAATTTTGCTCGAGGAAGTCGTGGATATTTCAGTCGCAATTATTACAACAGACCAAACTACAATTGAGGAGGTGATTTCCAAAACCAGCTATCCGACCTGAGCATAGTTTTGAGTAAAATGCAAAAAACATTTCCACCATTACAGAGAAGACATAGACAAAAACTATCATCTACAAATTTATTCCTTATAAAATTTTAATAAAATAAAAGTTTTCAAAACGGTTCTAGTTTTAGTCGTTGTATTTAAATTTAGTAGTTTAAAACTTAGTATATCTGGTTTTGGAAGTAAAATTGACTATATCCTGTTTTGGAAGTAAAATTATTTTAAAAAAGCTTATTTTGGAAGTAAAATTGCAAGAACAACTTTTTTTGTAAATAAATCTTTATTTCATATCAGTCTTATTTTTTTATAAGGAACATAAATACATTATTCTAAGTAATTAAAATAAATCAAAAAGAATTCACAGTACGTAGAGTATTTTATCACAAAAAAGGTTTGTACTTTTAAAACTTGTCTTCGTTTGAAAATGAGATATTTTCATCCGCTTCAATGGTGACATCTTCGGTGAGGGATATTATTTCATTATAAAATGAGATATTTTCTGGTTCCAGGCCCATAGCTTTTAATAATTTGGTGACATCGTCTCGTTTTGCTGGCTTTATATGGCTCTCTTGTATTTTTTCTCGAAGACGAGTTTCGAGACCAATCCAATTAACTCCTCTTTTTAGCAAAGTGTGTGAAGTGGTCGCTCCACTATAAGTTTCACAAAATTTAATTTGTGTTGATGAAGTCGTCATACCCAAAATTTTGGAGTCAGAAATTTCAAATGTTTTTCTGGTTTGAACAACGGCTCTTGCTAAGTTTTGCCAATCAAAAAGCGAAACATCCTTAAAGAGGGTATGAACAGTTCCAAATTTCGAAAGATAGCTATCATACGTTTCTGGACAGGTAACTGTAGCAATTTTCCTCAGTTCTTTCTCAACAAGGCCAAACACTCTATCAGCTGGCATATATGAATGGCCTCTTACAGGAAAATACCATTCAAAGTTTATATTATTATTCCGGCAAAACATTGACATCATCAAAAGTACGGTATAGTTTTTGTTTTGCCCTGTGCAACTATCCGAAAAAAAGCGAATATTTGTAATATTTTTTACCACAATAAGAGGTTTTAAAATCGTATTTAGGAAATTCCAAATGCAAGATGCAATTTCATTGCACCCTCTTCCGGATTGGTTCTCCGTCCAGCGGTAAAAATGTATATTTTTTTTGTCACTTAAAGGATTTTCCTTATTAGGAAGATGTACCATATTTGCCTGGAATAAAATGCTTCTCCAATAGGAGTTTTTGGCAATGGTTGATTTTGCATAAGGTCGAAATTTAAAGTGATAGAATTTGCTGTTGTTTTGTTGAGTTCCTGAAAAAACCTCTTACTCCTCATAATGTGCACCATATGCTCGGTTATGATAGTTTTCTTTTTCTCTTCATCTTTTTCCAATCTGCGTTGCATGCGAAGTCGTTCACATTCACTGCAGGTATCCGACTTCATTGAGCCAAATCCCAAATTGAAATTCTCCGTAAAAACCTTAAAATAACAATGTTATGTAAATAAGTTAGGTAAAAAAAAGTTTGATATACATACTTTATAATATAGCTTATAATTGCATAGTTGTTTTTCTTCATTCTGGCTTGTTTCGAGGAATATAGTTTCTGTCCGCTGTTCGTCGTCATCATTAATAGCATCTTTTGCTTCGATCTCTCTTATATTATTAGTGTCGCCAGTGCCAGATTCAAATTCCTCTTGGTCACCCAGAACCTCTATAAAAAGATGTTGAAGGCTTTCATCTGCAGTAGGTTCAATGGTTGATAATTTGGGACGTGTCTCGGTACTTGTTTCGCAAAACATTAGCCACATTTTTCTTATATTTAAATTTGATGGCAAATAAGCTCTATGTGGTGCTTTATTGCGCCCATAGTGTTTCTCCTTGCATTTAAATGACTTGATATGGTCCATTATAATTATCTTGATCTGCTCCGTCTTAGGATTTATTCGTTTTCCACCTCGTGCTTCTTTCCGGTTCAAATCGTTCTGCAGCTTTAGGTTGGCAACCGCTAAAGTAACATTTTTTGTAATACCGAGCACCGACAGAAAAGTTTTTTGACACACCGCGAAGCTTCCTGTAGAACTTGGTATTTCGTAGCATATCGTTTGATGCTTACGTGTTTGCCCAGTTCTCGTACGCTTGACAGAAATGAAATTGGCTACAAAATTTCGCTTTTCTATAATTCCTTTGCACTGATTGTATTTTTTATTGAAGATTTCCAACTCGGAGTCTTGCAGCTTTAAAACATGGCAAGAGGAATCTTGGATGTGACTGCAAGCTATGCTCCAAGGTTTTTGTCTTTCGCGCCTTTTGTTTTCTCTGTCTACGTTTTTTTTCCAGCCGTCTGGATTTGCCTGGCGCTTCCTTGATTTTGTAATAGAACTACGGGGTGAAGAAGAAAATTCTTCCAATATATCCATTTCTAAAAAATAAATTGGATAAGAGATACGTTTTTAGGTATTTGTTATTTAGTTATTTATAAAAATAAAATAATTACCAGCAAATTTGGTTTAGTGTGTCTTGTTCTCCACCCAAAATAGAAATGTCAAGGTGGCACAAAATCAAACGTCAAATTGATTATTTTTGTACTGAAAAGGCCTTTTTGGAAGGAAATTTTTGCTTAGGCCATTTTGGAAAGAACATTTGGTGTTCAGTAGGCTGTTTTGGAAATAAACTGGTTTTTTGACATTGAATCACTATGGCTATAGCCTGTTTAGGAAGTATTTTCCGATTGTATAAGGTGCGCGTTCAAAAGACCTAAAAAATGATATACATATCTTATTTTCGGATTTTTTTCCGATGTCTGGATTTCACCAGATTGAAATTGATGAAAAGTCAAGAAATATTACATCGTTCTCAACAAACGATGGTTCGTATCGTTTTAGACGCCTTCCTTACGGACTCAAAATAGCCCCAAATTCTTTTCAGCGAATGATGACTCTTACATTTTCTGGCCTAGAACCAACACAAGCTTTTCTATATATGGATGACTTGGTTGTAATAGGATGTTCTGAAAAGCACATGCTAAATAATTTGACAAAAGTCTTCGAACTATGTCGAAAATATAACCTTAAATTACACCCTGAAAAGTGCTCATTTTTCATGCATGAAGTCACTTATCTTGGGCATAAGTGCACAGATAAAGGTATATTACCAGATGATAAAAAATACGAAGTTATACAAAACTATCCCGTACCCACAGATGCAGATAGCGCTAGGAGATTTGTTGCATTTTGCAACTACTACAGAAGATTTATCAAAAACTTCTCAAACTATTCACGGCATATAACGCAACTTTGCAAAAAGAATTTTCCATTTAAATGGACAGATGAATGCAACGAAGCATTCAACTATCTGAAAAAGAAACTAATGAGCCCCACATTATTACAATATCCCGATTTTGAAAAAGAGTTTTGCATTACCACCGATGCTAGTAAACATGCATGTGGTGCAGTACTCAGTCAACAGTATGATGGCATACAACTTCCTGTTGCATTCGCTTCAAAAACTTTTACCAAGGGAGAAAGTAATAAATCAACAACTGAACAAGAGCTCACAGCAATACATTGGGCAATACTTCATTTTAGACCATATATCTATGGAAATCATTTTCTGGTCAAATCGGACCATAGGCCATTATCATATTTATTCTCGATGAAAAATCCAAGCTCAAAATTAACCAGAATGAGATTAGATTTAGAAGAATATGATTTTACTGTCGAATATCTCAAGGGGAAACAAAATCAAGTAGCTGACGCTCTCTCTCGTATAACTATCGATGAACTTAAAGAGCAAAATGCAAAAATAAATATAATTTATAAAGTGACAACTCGATCAGTAACTCAACAAAATATGCAGACCTGCGCAGGTAAAGATGCATTTAAATTGAATAAATTAAAAAATAATGATAAACCCAACGTTTATGAAGTCATTAATTATAATGACGTTAAAAAACTCGTAAAATTAAAATTCTCTTCCAATAAATGCTTTTTGAAGCAAGGAAAAACAGTTTTAACACGAATAAAAGTTGATGACCTATACATTAATGGAAAATTTGACCTAAACAAATTCTTCCAAAGGCTTGAAAAAGAGGCCGGTGTACTTAAAATCAACCAACTCCAAATGGTACCTAGTGAACAAATATTCGAATTTGTTTCACCACAATTATTTAAAGAAATGGGTAATAAAGTATTGAAAAAAATAAAAGTAGCGTTACTACCAAAGGTAACCATCATAAACGATCAAAACGAAATTGAATCTATACTGTCCAGATACCATGACGACCCCGCGGAAGGAGGTCATACAGGCATTACACGTACGTACGGAAAAATTAAAAGACATTTTTATTGGAAGAAAATGACAAAAGATATAGCAAAATATATTAAAGCATGTAAACAATGCCAACTGGCAAAAACTTTACAAAATACTAAGACACAAATGACAGTAACACCAACACCAATGTCAGCTTTTGACATTGTTTTGGTGGATACCATCGGTCCATTTCCGAAATCAGAAACCGGAAATGAGTATGCTGTCACACTTATATGTGACCTTACCAAATATCTCGTAACTATACCAATACCAAATAAAAATTCAAAAACAGTAGCAAAGGCAATATTCGAAACGCATATTTTAACCTACGGTCCAATGAAGACGTTCATTACGGACATGGGTACTGAATATAAAAATTCGATTATAAATAACTTATGTAAATATCTTAAAATAGATAATATTACATCCACAGCTTATCATCACCAAACCCTTGGGACTGTTGAGCGAAGCCACCGTACTTTTAATGAGTATATACGCTCATATATATCTACAGACAAGAGTGACTGGGATATATGGCTAAAGTACTTTACGTACTGTTTTAATACAACGCCTTCAGTAGTACATAAATATTGTCCTTATGAATTAGTCTTTGGCAGAATTCCTAATGGATTTCAAATCTTTAACACAATAAACGAGATATTACCACTTTATAACGTTGACGACTATTCAAAAGAGGTAAGATATAAATTAGAAATTGCATATAAAAGAGCTAGATCAATGCTCGAGAGAGCCAAATTAAAACAAAAAGAATACTATGACAAACAAAGAAGAGAAATACAACTACAAGTAGGTGACCAAGTACTTCTAAAAAATGAAACAGGGCATAAATTAGAAAATAGATATTTAGGACCTTTTACTGTAGTAGAACTTAGGAAAAATAATAATGTTAAAATAGAAGACAATTCGAAGAAGAAAACACAAATTGTGCACAGAGACAGATTAAAAAATTTTAGCTCTTAAGATGGATCCATTTAGTAAGTTACACGTTTAGTATTAAAACATTTAGTACGTAATCACATGATTTTTGTTGTAATCTTTTGTTTCATTTATTATAAATAAGTTATCAATAATAAAGTTTAAAACACAAAACTTACTGTCAAAAACATTGTAATAGTATCTTAAAATCATAATTGGAAACATATATTAAATGGCATTAATAGAAACATTTGAGAATGATCTCTAAACAAAAAAAAAAAAAAAAAACAATAACAAGATCATTCTTAGTAAAAAGGGAGGTGTAGTATGTTTATGTGTGCATTCTTTGTCCCACGGTAGTCGTTCGTATCTGGTGACGAATATTTCTCGTCACTTGATACGTCGCCGTCGCGATGTGCAACAATGTGCACATCAGCATACTACACCTAATCTCAAGCTTTATTTTATTTGATGACTCCACAAATATGTATATGGAGGAGTAGTTTTTAATTTAGATTTAACTTGAATCAGTCAATAAACATCCATTCAACAATAAAGACGTTCTATTATTTTACAACAACAACATTGCTCGATTGAGAAAAAAGCTACACAGGGGCGTAGTCAGGATTATTTAAAACATGAATTGTTCTCTTTTGTTCATATACTTATTTGTTTGTAAAACGAGGTTCTACGAATAGTTAATTTTTTTTTGTGAATAAATTTTCTTGCTAAATTTTATTAAAAAAATGCTTTTATTTTTGAAGGATGTTTTAAAACTATGAATTGAAAAATTTAACTCAGAATTGAAAATATGTAGCATTTTTGTTGTTGTAAGATCGAGCAATGCCAAAGATAAGTAATACCTATTCAGATAATTTTTTAAAACTTTTTATCAAATTTATTTAAAAAAAAAAGAATCTGGGTAAATAGCCTAAACTTAAAAAAAAAAAACAAAATTTTATCTTCATATACAAATACAAAATATAATCAAAAAATAAATTTTAAAAACTTATTTCACAAACGGGGCCAAAAGATTTATGTCCTCTTTCTGTAAGGAGAGTACAAATACACGAACGCAATGCATAAATAGATGCAAATATTACACACCTACATTCATCCTTAAGCCTAGTACGCAGATCGAGACAAGACAAATTTTATCTCTACATTTTTTTCTCAAGACAAATTCTGAAGGTGTAGAGATAAAAACAAAAGTCAAATGAGAACAGTAGCGTAGCTTGAAACTTTAAAAATTATTAAATTTCCTTCAATTCACATGAATTTGAAAACTTTACTTACAGACATCAGATTCTTTCAAAGCATTTGCTGAGCAAGAAAAATTGATTGCCTCCGCTTGATGGGGAACAGTATTATGTGGATGGTTGAAAATACCTCTAAAAAGTCTGAAATTGTCAGTTTTTTTACTTCTCTGTTTGAGGGCAATTTGGAATAATTTAGATCAAAATACACTTTTAACGTCAAAATATAGTTTGCCCCTAAAGCCATGAACTGTCAAATTTTATTGAAGGATGGCTACAATGACGATGGATTAAGAAACCTCTAATAATTCCAAAAATTTTGATTTTTTTTATTTCTCCCGAAAAAAAGTATTTGAGTCAATTGGTTGACATTTGGATTAAAATAAACTTTTTTCGTCAAAATATAGTTTGTTCTCCTGTCTGTCAAGCCATTCACAGTCAAAATGCATTGAAGGATGGCACCGATGTCGTTGGATTAAAAACCTCTAACAATTTCGAAATTTTTGAAGTTTTCTTACTTCTCTAGAAAAAAGTGATTTTAGTGCATTGGGTTGACATTTGGATCAAAATTAACTTTTTCTGTAAAAAAAATAGTTCTTTCCTTATCTGTCAGGCTATCAACTATAAAATTCCATCTAAGCAAGGGTGTGATGTCGATGGATTAAGAAACCCTTCCAAAATCAGAAATGTTCACATTTTTCTACTGCTCCAGGGGCCCAATTCCGCAAGGGTGAGTTTTTTCTGTGTACACAGAAAATTGTGTACACATCGATTTTTGCGATTCTGCAAGAGTTAGTTTGAAATTTTTCACAGATAACGTGTACACTATCAGTCAAATTTATTCACATTTGCTTTGGCCGTGAATAGAGTGTGTACACGGAAAATCATCCACCCTTGCGGAATTGGGCCCCAGAAATCCAATTGAATTTTCCAATTCAGTTTGCTGATTCAAACTCAGTTTGAAAATCCATTTAAATTTTTATTGAAGAAAATATTTTCCATATCTATATGTGGCCCTTTTGTACCCTTTCCCATTAGCTACGCCACTGACTGATTTAAAACAGCTGTTTTATGTATTCTTTTCTCATTCTTATGTCATCATTTTTTTTAAGCATTTTATATTTTATTTCAGTCATTCGTCCTCACAACGTCTTAATAATGGAAAGAATAAAACTAAAAGATATGTTTAGTTTATAAAAACCGAAATATACATAAAACGTCACAATTTGTCCGGAAAAATAATGCTTCGAGCATTCTTTTTCCGCGCAAAATTAAGTGGAGACTTTCTTTTACCTTTTCACGTACAGCGGTTACAACTGTCAAATTTTGCGCTGGAGCTGCGTACCGCTTGGAAAAAAATCCGAGATAAAATTTGTCCTGGGAAAAATTTTATAAGGGAGATAAATTTTGTCTCGATCTGCGTACTAGGCTTTATACAAAAATTTTCACAAAGCTTACCTAGTGAGCTTTTTCTAATAATAATAAAATTATATAAACTTTCTTAATAATTGACCCTAATGCGTAGTACGCAGATCAAGCTAAAATTTCGCTCCCATACAAAATTCTCTCCAAAATTTAGCCAAGCTAAAATTTAGTCCAGCATTTTAACCGAGAGGTTCGCAGTTCCAGCTAAAAAATTAAATTTTCGTTTCTTACTACACAGCTCTTATCTGTCAAAATTTAGCGCACATTAATTCTCGAGCTAAATTGTGACAGGTTCTTTTATTTACTGTGGAAATCAAAATTGAGAACGAGATATATTCAAGGGCAAACAATTTATCAATGCCAAAGGGAAATATCTATTTTATTTGATTAGATTCACTTGAAATATTGAAATAAAATTCTATGAAATTATTGAATAAAATTCCTTTTCAGAGAACAGCTGTTTTCTGTGATGTAATCTCCACAAAAATCGTATGTCAGAATTCAGCTTGGACATTAGCTGGTGTTTGGAGAGAAATGTGGGAGCGAAATTTTAGCTCGATCTGCGTACTAGGCTTAATCTCTTAAACCTCCTTCCCTGACTACGCACATGATATCATTTTGGCTGACGACATGAATCCATTTTGGAAAGCAACAACAACAATACAGGTTTGTTTACATTTTTCATCTGCAAAATAAAGGAAATTATTCATAAGTTTGGATACATATTCTTTTTGATTTACAAAGTAACATTATTTGTTATTGCATTGCAACTATAATATAGATAAGTATTCATATAAAATTAATTAGTAAAATTAAAGTTTTCAACAGCATTTTTTGGTTTTTTCTGTTGTGATCGCATGCAAGGAAAAAAATAAAATGCATTACATTCTACGATGGTGGAAATGTTTTTTTTTTACCAATCGCAACACCGCAGAAATTCCCCTAGGTAGGTTTGCCGGCTGGAGACTGGGTACCTGAAAAGAAATTAATAGGATAACAAATTAATTATAAGAAAGGAAAAGTAGGAAATTGAAAAAAACAAGTAAAGGCATAATAAAATACGATTAAATCTACGAGAAAAACTAAATAATCCTAGAGGAAAATAGAAAAAAGCCTTGGCAGGGTCCGTCTTAGACTGCCTTACCCCGGTATATCGGCTCTGCCGGGGCTGACCATCTTTTCCGACCTACTCGTGGGACCTTCATTTATTTTTTTAACAACAATGGACGATTTAGACATGACGAACTTACCATCCGCTGACACTGAGGATGAACTTTTGGCCTCCAGTCAGGAGACCATCGTAGGGAAACCTGCAAACCCAGGGAGCACTGGTAGTACCAGCCATAGTACACCTGTGCCCCGACCGACCATCAATTCCGAACCAGAGCCTTCGTGCAGCAATGCCAGCCAAAGCAGCGCTGTACGGCGTAGTAAAAAGAAATCGGCGGGTACTCTTCTCAAGTTCCAGTTGCGGAAGGCTACCTTCATTCTTGACAAGATTGCCAGGAATGAGGAAGCTGGGACTGTTCTTGAGAGAGACCTAGCTGATAAAATCAAGTACCAGAAGATTGTTGAAGAATACAACAGTTTTCTGGCTACGCAAGAAAAGTCAACCCAGGAAAAAGCTGTCAAACGAAATAGGTCTCGAGACGAGACCAACCAACCTCCGAAAAGGAGTAAGTTTGATGGCCAGAAAAAGAAAGTGCCACCTCCCAGAGCAGCGCAACCGCGTACTTTAAGTGAGGTCGTCAGAGATGACCTCCAAGTATCGGTTGTGGATGAGCTCTCCACCAACAGCAGAGGTCTGCTGGAAGTGTGGAACTCCATCGAGGCCAAGCTCTCGGAGATGGTGTTTTCCTACACCGTGACGGCAAGCGAGGGACCCTACCCTAGTTTTGACTCTGGTGAGATGCTCAGGGGACACAGGGTTATCAAATGCGCGGACTTGTTCTCTAGGGATTTCCTTAGTAGCTGCATTGCTAAGATTAGCAATCACTGGGATGGCTTGAGGCTCAAGCTCATCCCAGATAAGGATATCCCTAGACAACCAAAGGCGCGTATCTGGTTGCCCCTCATGAGCATTAAGCCAAGCGGACAGGAGCTGATCCGCGGTCTTCAGAGGCTAAATCCGTTGATTCCGATGCGGGACTGGGCAGTCATCAAGACTGAGGAACCGCAGAAGAACAGCGCTTCTTATCTTCTGAAGATTAGCGAAGAAAGTGTAGGAGAACTTGAGAAGGCTGACTTCAAACTCCGCTTTGGCATCAGGTTTGCCAAAGTCAAAATTCTGCCCAGTCAGGGTACAGACCCCGACAAAGTTGATGACAATGTTGAGTTCGACGATGTCATCGATGGAGTCGAGGTCCTTAGCGAGCCGCCGGGCCCTGATTGTGCAGAATTCCATCAAAATTAAAAACGCGATGCTGAGGGTCATTCAGATTAATCTGAAGCACTCGAAATGTGCATCAGATAATCTGAGGGTTTTCCTGAGTGAGGAAAACATTGACGTCGGCATCATACAAGAACCGTGGGTTAACGGCCGTAGAGTGAGAGGTCTCCAAGACAGCCAGTATGATCTGTTCTACAAAACCACAAACCAAGACCAAGGTAAGCCTCGAACTTGTATTTTAGCTAAAAAACACTTAAAAGCTTTTTTGTGTCCTAACCTTAGCACTTCCGATCTGACAGTCGTCAGATTGGACGATAAAAATGCAGACGGCTTACTAGTGGCCTCAGCGTACTCGGCGCACGACAGGCTGTCACCGCCGGAAGAGTGGCGCACGCTTTCGTCCGAGGTCAACACAAAAGGGACAAACCTCCTGATTGGATGTGATGCTAACGCACGACATACTCTCTGGGGTAGTTCGGAGATTAATGAACGAGGTGAGTCTCTTTTTAATTTTATTATTGAAAACAACTTAACTGTATGTAACAGAGGTACTACTCCTACTTTTGTCTTTCCGAGCTCGGATAGCTACGAAGGGTGGGAGGACATACTTGATATTACCGTCATTAATAATAGCTTTAAGCTATCAGTGGAGAATTGGAGAGTATCCCCTCTTAATTCCTTTTCGGATCACAGATGGATCCTCTTCAATATTAATTTCGAGTCTGAAACCCCTGCTCCCTATAGAAACCCGAAAAGAATTGACTGGAAGAAGTTCAGCCAAATCGTAAATTCCAAACTGCGCAATATACCGAATCTGAGTCCAGAATCAGTTATAGATCTAGAATCAATGGTGAAAACCATTGAAGTGTCTATGAACACTGCTTTTAAGGTCTCTTGCCCAGTTAAATATAGCCGTAAAACCCTTCCTCCATGGTGGAATGAAGACCTGTCTAGTCTGAGAAAAATGACTAGGAAGATCTTCAATATCTGCCACAGACACAAGTTTTACCAACCTTATAAAGACTGTTTGAAAGTCTACAAGCGTGCTCTCGCATCAGCGAAGAAACTTGGTTGGAGAGATTACTGCCATTCTATTGAGAGCTTAAAAGATTCCACAAGGCTTAGCAAAGTTCTTTCTAAGGAGCATTGTAATCCTTCGTTCTTGAAAAAGCCTGATGGATCTTGGACAGTTTCTCCGACGGAGTCCTTAGAACTGCTGATGACGACACACTTTCCGGGCTGCGATAATAGCAACCCCGAAACGCATAAAACTTATAATTTACCTTTAGCTCGTGTAGAGCATATCAATACCGTTATAACTAAGGAAAGAATAGCCTGGGCTATTAATACTTTCTCCCCGTATAAATCTCCAGGCCGAGATGGAATTCTGCCAATCATGCTTCAAAAGCTACAAGATTTGGTAGTCCCACGGCTAGAGATGATTTTTAAAGGATGCCCCCTTCTCAACCATGTGCCAGAGTCTTGGAGACATGTAAAAGTGGTTTTTATTCCAAAAGTAGGCAAGCGAGGACACGAATCCGCGAAGGATTTTCGTCCAATTAGCCTAACCTCTTTTGTACTTAAAACTCTAGAGCGTATTGTAATGACTTTCCAAATTTGAACTATAACGACTCCGAAAAGCAAACAAACGAACACAATAAAGCTTACGGTCGCAGTGCAAACATACCCTTAGTAGCTATAATTATAGCAACTCTCAAACGAAGGAAGCGCCATCTGCCGGATTATAGCAGATTTACCAGCTGTCAAATAAAAGCTTCTGGAAGGGAAATTATTGGGAAATTTCCCCTACGGAAAGCTCTGGAAGCAGAGACTAGAACGTTCTCCTTATTTCGAGAGTTTGGAAAACAAGTTTAAAAGGCACATGTTTGAACGGCAGCGACACAGTTTGTTTTTAATCGTGAATGAATAAAGTTGGTTGTAATAAAAGTGAAAAGTAAAGTTTGTGAATTAATTCAGTGGTGAATAATAAATTGTTTGTTTGTAGTAAGAAAAGTAAAGTGTTTTATTTTGCGAAATAAATAAGTGGACGTTTTGAATAAAGTAAATAAGTTTTATTAACGAACCTGAGAAAATATTACATTGGTGTTAGAAGTGGAATAAAACTTATTTTATTTGTGCACTCAGTAAATTTATTGTGTGGAAAGTGAAAAAAAAAAAAGACAATGGGTAAATCTTTGAATGATTTTAATTTAGTGGAACTAAAGGCAGAACTGAATAAACGAGATCTTCCTACTGCTGGAACAAAGAATGATCTTATAATTCGTCTGCAAGAAGATTTAAGAAGATGTGGAAAAACCCGGACACGTTTATATTCGACATTGAAATGGAAGAACAGCAAGAGCAAGTAAGTACATCGGGCATGACCAATATGCTGTCTCAGCTGCTTGCAAAATTTGATAGTCAGGAAAAGAATCTTCTCGAACGTTTCGAACAACAAAGCCAAGAACAACGGAGTGAACAAAAGAATCTTCTCGAACGTTTCGAACAACAAAGTAAAGAGCAGAAGAATCTTCTAGAACAACAAAGCCAAGAACAAAAGTGTCTGCTGGAAAAACAGACAAACATGCTCGAATGTAAGTTAGATGCCTTTGACAGTAGAATTGTTGCCCTTGACGAGCGTGTCGATAAGCAATTTTCTTCTATCGATAAACAATTGTTAACTCTCGATCAACAATTGTCTAATGTCGATAAGCAATTGTCGACAGTAGAAGCAAAGTTCGAAGATAAAATCGAATCCATTACAAAGGAATTAGATAAAGTAAAGAAAATGAAGGTTCGAGAAAGTTCTGGCGACTGTCCGAAGAAAAAAGAGATGCATCCACCAACCTTCGATGGGCAAACTTCTTGGTCAATCTACAAGAAGCAGTTTGAGGCAGCCGCAGCAACAAATGGCTGGGATGAGGAAGACAAATGCATAGCTCTAACGCTTGCCCTCAGAGGACCTGCTGCTGAGCTGTTACAAAGCATACCAGCAGATAAAAATGGCAACTTCAGTGCTCTCGTTCAGGCCATTGACAAACGTTTTGGAGATGGCCATATGCAAGAAGTCTTCCGCGTCCAGCTCAATTCCAGAGTCCAGAAAAGGGGAGAAACTCTGCAACAACTCCAAGCAGACATCGAACGGTTGGCGCACCTGGCATATCCAGCTGCAGGAGATGAAATCATCAACCAATTCGCAACAGAAGCCTTTGTTCGTGCTGTATCTGACATCAACCTTCAGCGAGCAATTCGAACTGCTGGCAAACGCACGCTTCCTGAAGCACTAGCATTCGCCCTCACTATGGAAGCAGCAGAGCAGGCTTCTCAAGGAGTCCATCGGGTAAGAGAAATAGAAATTGAGGAGTGTTCTTGCAAGAGAACTGCGTTCCAAAGAAACCAGCGAGATGGACTTGCTCGATGCTGGAACTGTAACAAGATCGGACATCTTCAACGCCAGTGCAGACTGCCACCTAGAAAACCTCCATGTTGGAATTGCAACAGGACTGGACATCTCCAACGCCAATGCAGATTGCCACCTAGAAGACCATGGAAACCAGACTACAATAATTGCACGCATGAAAAAGAAAAGGAAGTTGTTTCAATCCAGCGACTGAGAGCCGATCCCATTTACGATTGGAGTAAAAGGAAAATGAGGACTGCGCAAAAAGATGACTCGGGAAGCGATATATATCGCCCAAAAGTGACTCCGCTGCAGTTAACTCCTACTCGGCGAAAGGGTGACGAGCGTGATTCCAGAGAAAACTACAAAGTTGGAGCGGATGGATTTCAAGTGTGCATGGATGTCAGCCATTTCAAGCCAAATGAGTTAATGGTCAAAACTGTTGGCAACAGCGTGGTAGTGGAAGGTAATCATGAACGTGAAGATGAACATGGCTACATAAGTCGTCAGTTTGTACGGAAGTACCAGCTACCAAAGGGGTACGATGCCAAAGATGTCATCTCAACGGTTTCAGTGGACGGTATCCTGACAATCAAAACTCAGCAGAAGGCATTGAAGAACAACGAAAGGATAGTGCAAATTCAACAGACTGGCCCCATGAATCGGAGTGATAAGGGAAATGAAGAAGAAAGGCTGAGTGATGTTCATGAAAGAACAAGGGCAAATATGAAGCCATCAAGTGGTCGGATGAAAAAGCGATACGACACAAAGACAGGATTCCAAGCGGGAGACCTTGTTTGGTTTTATAATTCCCAGCGTCGGAGGGGAATGTCACTGAAACTTCAACAAAATTGGGAAGGCCCTTATACTGTTGTAACACGAGTAAACGATGGCGTCTACCGCATTCGGAGAGGATTAAGAGGCAAAATAAAAGCAGTTCACATCGACCGTTTACATCGTTATAATGGTGAAGGAAGTAATGGATTTGCTCGGGACGATCAATCCTAAGAGGGGGGCAGTGTAATGACTTTCCAAATTTGAACTATAACGACTCCGAAAAGCAAACAAACGAACACAATAAAGCTTACGGTCGCAGTGCAAACATACCCTTAGTAGCTATAATTATAGCAACTCTCAAACGAAGGAAGCGCCATCTGCCGGATTATAGCAGATTTACCAGCTGTCAAATAAAAGCTTCTGGAAGGGAAATTATTGGGAAATTTCCCCTACGGAAAGCTCTGGAAGCAGAGACTAGAACGTTCTCCTTATTTCGAGAGTTTGGAAAACAAGTATAAAAGGCACATGTTTGAACGGCAGCGACACAGTTTGTTTTTAATCGTGAATGAATAAAGTTGGTTGTAATAAAAGTGAAAAGTAAAGTTTGTGAATTAATTCAGTGGTGAATAATAAATTGTTTGTTTGTAGTAAGAAAAGTAAAGTGTTTTATTTTGCGAAATAAATAAGTGGACGTTTTGAATAAAGTAAATAAGTTTTATTAACGAACCTGAGAAAATATTACAGTATTCTAGACACACATATTAGAGACATACTTGTGGAATGTCCTCTAGTAAACTCTCAACATGCATATCTCAAAGGTAAGTCGACCGAGACGGCCCTTCATGAGGTAGTGCGTACAATTGAGAAAACCATCAACTTCAAAGAATATACCCTCGCTACATTCTTAGATGTAGAAGGGGCTTTCAACAATGTGCTAACCGAATCTATTCTTGAGGCACTCGTTGACTTTGGTGTAGAGGACTACATCAGAGAATGGATAATATCCATGCTCAAAGATAGAAAGATTCATGGCACGTTAGGTAATGCAAACTCGACAAAACACGTCAGGAGAGGAACACCCCAGGGCGGTGTTCTGTCACCACTTCTATGGCTTTTAGTCATGAACAAAATCGTCTTTTAACTGGAGAGATGTGGTGTGAAGGCGGTTGCGTATGCGGACGACTTGGTATTATTAGTGTCAGGGAAGTTTACTCCTGTGATAAGCGAAATCACAGAGATGGCTTTGAGAAAAGTTAGCAACTGGGCTACGAGTTGTGGTCTAGGAGTCAACCAGAGCAAAACTGAACTGATGCTTTTTACTACCAAAACTAAGATACAACCCTTCACTCCACCCCGACTTAACGGCCAAACACTCTCACTATCAACCAGTGCAAAATATCTAGGTGTCATCCTAGACCCTAAGTTAAACTAGAAATTAAACATCGAAGAACGGGTCAGGAAGGCCTGCATAGCTTTCTACGCCTGTAGCAAAACCTTCGGTAAAAACTGGGGCCTTCAATCAAAGATGATCTTATGGACGTATACTGCAGTGGTACGGCCGATTCTAACATATGGTTCGATTGTCTGGTGGCCCGCACTAAATAAGACATATAACATCGACAAACTAAAAAAGGTTCAAAGAACAGCTAGTGTTGGTACCACAGGGGCTCTTCGATCTTGCCCAACGGATGCCTTAAGCGTTTTTCTGCACCTTCTACCACTTGATCTACACATAAAATATCTAGTATCTTGCAGCGCCCTAAGACTTAAAGAATCAAACTCTTGGGTTGCTAAACCTTATGGTCACAGCAATATCACAAATTTGATTCCCGCTGATATACTTTCGACTCCCACTGACTACCGCGCTCCTACAATGAGCCTCAGTAAAGATTTTAAAGTCTTATTCCCATCCAGAGGGGACTGGGATGATGACGCCGTGACGAGAGACTTCGACACAACTATCTATACTGATGGCTCAAAGATGGAGTGCGGTGTTGGCTCAGGAGTCTTCTCTGAGTCTCTCAACATCTCCAAGTCATTTCGGCTACCGAATTTCGCTAGTGTATTTCAAGCTGAAATACTGGCAATCAGGGAGGCTTGCAAGATGCTAAAAGAAGATCCAAACCAAAATCGTAATACAGCCATCCTTACAGACAGTCAGGCGGCTGTTAAAGCCATTGATTCGGCTACATCATCCTCTAAATTGGTCCAACAATGCCGAGATGAGCTCGCAAGTCTAAACATTAACCTCAAGGTCACTCTTATCTGGGTTCCTGGTCACAGTGGCATTGAGGGTAATGAACGGGCAGATGAACTAGCCAGGCAAGGATCAGCCCTTCACATCTCACTTGCGGAAAGAGTCTACATTCCCCTTGGAGTTGTGAAGGGCAATATATTGTCAATTTTCCTTGGGGAATCTAACCGTAGGTGGAGCAGTTTGACCAACTGCAAAATATCCAGAACGATCTGGCCCGCCTTAAATAAATCCCGAACAATTGATCTCATATGTAGACCCAGGCGGGACATAGCCAGGGTCGTAGCAACCTGCACTGGACACTGGCCAATTGGAGAACATGCGGCGAGGCTGGGTATTCCTTACAATACTCACTGTCGCAGTTGTGGAGACCAGCAAGAAAAGGAAACAGTCCTACATTTTCTCTGTAAATGTCCAGCTCTAGCCAGAATGAGAGCACAATCGTTTGGAATGGCTTTTTTTGACGACTTAAACGAACTTTCCGAAATGAAGATCAAAGACTTGATCTCTTTTCTTAACGCCACGAAATGGTTCTGAGACAGAAATCTGTTGCGTTCTGCATCATGTTCCCCCCCAGATCCAAAGTCCGCGAGTAATCGGAACCCGGGTTTCTGAGGAGCTTCATGATGCTCAATGGCAATGATGACCACATGATCTGATCGATCGCTTCGTTGCTACTCTACAAACTGCCGAGCTCGGCATAATGTGGCAAGCTCGGGCGAGATGCGATCCGATCGAGTGAGTGTCCTATGACCCCAACTCACAAGATACATTAACCATACTCCACAGCCGTCCTATTTCAAAGCAAGGAACGCTTTTATCTACTTTCATACACAGGTCAAACGAGTTATGGTATCAAAACGGCGCAATCCAGCGCTAATTGGGCAACAGCGAGTGTTACGCTCTTGCCACCATTTTTACCTACCTACCTACCTAGAAAAAAGCTAACTACAAAACAAAGCATAACTACACATAATTGCAGCCATGATGGCTTGTGGTTATGGATGAAATGAAAATGTATGAATGAAAAATAGTAATAGCATTGTATATATATTCTATAGTACTATCATGGGCAATGAGCGACCGACTCGCCATCTGGACAGGGCTTATGAAATTAATGGTGGTGAGCCTGACTAAAGTGTGTAGAGTTTAATTGGAGATGCAGAACAGTCAAATAAAGAGGAAATATAATAATAATAAAATAATGAGAAGACAATCACAACAAAAACATAAATGTTAAAAAAGGAGCCAAGTTCTTATGTGTACAAGAAACCTGTCAACCAAAAAAAGTAATGAGATCTTAAATATATGCCAAGTTTTAAGTTCATGAAGTTTAATATCAAATATCTTAAGTAGAGTAATATCGAAACAATTCCAAATCATGACAGAAATTTGGTAATTAATGGTTACTGGTTAAAATTTGGTGGGTTCACTGGTCAAGTTTTCATACATTTTAAATTTGTGATTAAGTAAGTAGTTAAGAGAAAACTTGCCAAGTAAACCCACCAAATTTTAACCAGCTACCATTAATTACCAAATTTCTGTCATGATTTGGAATTGTTTCGATATTACTCTACTTAAGATATTTGATATTAAACTTCATGAACTTAAAACTTGGCATATATTTAAGATCTCATTACTTTTTTTGGTTGACAGGTTTCTTGTACACATAAGAACTTGGCTCCTTTTTTAACATTTATGTTTTTGTTGTGATTTCACTCCTTTTTGCAAAGATTTATTTTGCCAGGTGAAAGTAATAGCAATTCTGATAAAGTGGGTGGATGGCAACCCCCCCCCCCCCCCTGAATGGACAATTCCAAATTTTCGATTTTTTTGCTTTCTAAATACTTCAAGTCCTACCGACCTACCAATTTTCAACGTTCTACAACAATCGGAAGTGCTCCATATAATTTATAAGAATTTTTAAGAATGTGGGTGAATGCCACGCCCCCTGAATGCAAAATTCCAATTTTTCAATTTGTTCTTTCTTAGTACTTTAGCCCTACCGACCTACCAATTTTCATCGTTTTACAACAATCGGAAGTGCTTCATATAGTTTATAAGAATTTTTAAGAATGTGGGTGGTTGCCACGCCCCCTGAACTGAAACTTCCAATTTTTCGATTTTTTTGTTCTAAGTACTTCAAGGCCTACCGACCTACCAATTTTCATCGTTCTACAACAATCGGAAGTACTCCATATGATTTAAAAGAATGTGGGTGGATACCACGCCCCCTGAATGCAAAATTCCAATTTTTCAATTTTTTTCTTTCCAAGTACCTTAAGCCCTACCGACCTACCAATTTTCATCGTTCTACAACAATCGGAAGTGCTCCATATAATTTATAAGAATTTTTAAGAATGTGGGTGGATGCCACGCCCCCTGTATGGAAAATTCCAATTTTTCATTTTTTTTCTTTCTTAGTACCTCAAACCCTACCAACTTACCAATTTTCATTGTTCTACAACAATCGAAAGTGCTCCATATAATTTATAAGAGTTTTTAGGAAAGTGGGTGGATGCCACGCCCCCTGAATAGAAAATTGCAGATTTTCGATTTTTTCCTTTGTATGTACCACAAGGCCTACCGTTGTGCGAAATTTCAAGTTTCTACGATGTCGGGAAGTGCTCCATAATTTTGATGATCTGTCAGTGAGTCAGTCAGTCAGTGAGTCAGTGAGTCAGTGAGTCAGTCAGTCAGTGAGTCAGTGAGTCAGTGAGTCAGTCAGTTACGGTTTTTGCGATTTTTGAAGTCCTATATCTTGGGAACTACTAATGCTAAAGAGTTGAAATTTGGTGAGCCACCTGTGTTTGATCAGTTTAGCAAATACTCCGAATTTGAAGTTTCTGACTTTATTGGTACGGAAGTTAGAGGGGGGTTGAAAATCGCCTGAGTTTGTTCCTGTAGAAAGGGTGTAGTGCCGCGAACTTGGCTGGGCACTACCGTGCCCTTTGATATATTTTATTTATGAGAGTTAGAGGGAGGCAAGAAAGCCTATTTTAAAAGAAGAGGCTAGGTGCGTATTTAGTTCTATGAGCAGAAAAGGACAGATATGTTGGCTGCAGGAATTTTAGTTGGTACCGTTATTGAAAATATATATGCATATGAAAATCATCCGCTCTTGTAATCTTGGTTGCCACTTTAAAGATTAGATTTTCTGGCAAAATCAAAGGAAAAAAATATACCTACAAGCATAAAGATGTTTTTTTTTGTAAAATAAATTATTAGTGGGATTTATTAATTTAATTTGTTGTTGTTTTTGGCGAATTGACTTTGCTAAAATTTGCACTTCACACGAGTGTAAACTGAATTCGTAAATTATAAACAATAATTCAGAAATGAATACTTTGACCGAAACTAAGAGCAAGGTTGAGTTGCTCAAACTTGGTATTTTAGATATGAATGCTGGAAGCTGATTGTAAATCATTTTAGTTTTCTAAATAATTTGTAAAACTATTTTCTATATTTGATTTAATAGATTGCAATAAAAATATAAAAATTTATTTTACCTGGAAAAATTCTAACAAACTTGCTTAAAGTATACCAAAGTGGCAACTATGCTTTCGCCTGATTTCTTTTTCTGCAATTTGTTGGACTGTTTCTACGGTTGCTTAGCTTGTGAATAGCTATATACGTACATACATACATATTTGATATTTTCTTCCTAGTAGATTTGCGCCGTTTTTGAATCCGTTTGTCATTGATTTTTGATTCAGCTTCAGCTAACGTGTTCGTAATAAGCTCTGAATTTAATTATCAAGTTTTTGGTTTGTTTCGAAAGTTAAAGAAATTTCAATAGGTGATACCTAAATGCGATTGAAAATCTCGTTCGTGAAAAAACGAAATTTCGGCTAATTTAATTGTGAATTTACCTCTTCGGTAGTTTTGTGAAATGTATTAGCTTATTTAACTAAAAAATTGCTTGCATTTTGTGAATAAGATAAATGCAATTGAAAATTTCGTTCGTGAAATTTAATTGTAAATTGTAATTTTACCACTGGCAAAATTCGCTCGGTAGTTTTGTGAAATTTGTTAGCTTTTTTTTACTTAAAAATTGCTTGCATTTTGTGAATAAGCAATCTATTCGTGTTATAGATATCACAACAAAAACATAAATGTTAAAAAAGGAGCCAAGTTCTTATGTGTACAAGAAACCTGTGCGTAAAAAGTCAGCCAAAAAAAGTAATGAGATCTAAAATATATGCCAAGTTTTATATTCATGAAGTTTAATATCAAATATCTTAAGTAGAGTAATATCGAAACAATTCCAAATCATGACAGAAATTATGTATTTAATGATTGCTGATTAAAATTTGGTGGGTTCACTGGTCAAGTTTTCATACATTTTAAATTTGTGATTAAGTAAGTATTTAAGAGAAAACTTGCCAAGTAAATCCACCAAATTTTAATCAGTAATCATTAAATACATAATTTCTGTCATGATTTGGAATTGTTTCGATATTACTCTACTTAAGATATTTGATATTAAACTTCATGAATATAAAACTTGGCATATATTTTAGATCTCATTACTTTTTTTGGCTGACTTTTTACGCACAGGTTTCTTGTACACATAAGAACTTGGCTCCTTTTTTAACATTTATGTTTTTGTTGTGATTTCACTCCTTTTTGCAAAGATTTATTTTGCCAGGTGAAAGTCAAGCCCTACCGCTCTACAAATTTTCATAATTCTACGACAACCGAAAGTGCTCCATACAAATAATAGCTATTCTGATAAAGTGGGTGGATGGGATGACACCCCCCCCCCTCCCCCCCCGGAATGGACAATTCCAAATTTTCGATTTTTTCCTTTCTAAGTACTTCAAGTCCTACCGACCTACCAATTTTCATCGTTCTACAACAATCGGAAGTACTTCATATAGTTTATATGAAATTTTAAGAATGTGGGTCGATGCCACGCCCCCTGAACTGAAACTTCCAATTTTTCGATTTATTTTCTTCTAAGTACTTCAGGGCATCGTTCTACAACAATCGGAAGTGCTTCATATAATTTATAAGAATTTTTGAGAATGTGGGTGGATGCCACGCCCCCTGAACTAAAACTTCCAATTTTTCGATTTTTTCTTATAAGTACTTCTAGGCCTACCGACCTACCAATTTTCATGGTTCTAAAACAATCGGAAGTGCTCCATATAATTTAAAAGAATTTTTAGGAATGTGGGTGGATACCACGCCCCCTGAATGCAAAATTCCAATTTTTCAATTTTTTTTTTCTAGGTACCTTAAGCCCTACCAACCTACCAATTTTCATCGTTCTACAATAATCGGAAGTGCTCCATATAATTTATAAGAATTTTTAAGAATGTGGGTGGATGCCACGCCCCCTGAATGCAAAATGCCAATTTTTCAATTTTTTTCTTTCTAAGTACCTCAAACCCTACCGACTTACCAATTTTCATTGTTCTACAACAATCGGAAAGGCTCCATATAATTTATAGAATATTTAAGAAAGTGGGTGGATGCCACGCCCCCTGAATAGAAAATTGAAGATTTTCGATTTTTTCCTTTGTATGTACCACAAGGCCTACCGTTGTGCGAAATTTCAAGTTTCTACGATGTCGGGAAGTGCTCCATAATTTTGATGATCTGTCAGTGAGTCAGTGAGTCAGTGAGTCAGTGAGTCAGTGAGTCAGTCAGTTACGGTTTTTGCGATTTTTGAAGTCCTATATCTTGGGAACTACTAATGCTAAAGAGTTGAAATTTGGTGAGCCACCTGTGTTTGATCAGCTCAGCAAATACTCCGAATTTGAAGTTTCTGATTTTATTGGTACTGAAGTTAGAGGGGGGTTGAAAATCGCCTGAGTTTGTTCCTGTAAAAAGGGTGTAGTGCCGCGAACTTGGCTGGGCACTACCGTGCCCTTTGATTTTTGCCAAGATAAAGTTTGCGTTTTTATTTTAAATCTAAGATTCAGTGATTTTTTTTTTTTTTGATTAAAAAGTAATTGCAGGATTTCCCCTGTTGTGTTTTAATTGAAAAAATTAAAAATAAAATTAAAATTCTCTGTGATATATGTGTTTTGTTTTTGATAAAAACAACTATCAGAGTGAGTTTGTAGTTTGTGGATTTTATTAGTTATTGCTTAGCTAAAATCCTAACCTACACATTTTCCTTAAATTTTCATTTAATAATATTTATTTATGTACTATTTTCTATTTATTTATTTTTGTTTTTTGTTTAAAAACAAAGCTGATAGATTTCTATTGCATTTCGTGGGTTTTTAGTTTTTTTGTAACTAAAGTCCTTAACGTGTACCTATATAAATTTTTTCATAAACGAATTCGTAAATGATGTTTATTTAGGTATACATATATTATTATCTGTTTGCTAACGTTTATTTTCATTCGCTTTTAACAACAATTTACTGAGAAGATTTGTATTTCGTTTATTTCAGTTTCTTCTTAACTAAAATCCTTAACATTTTCATTAGTTCTTTCTATCCCATTTCATTTGTTTTTCATTTTAAAAACAATTGACTGAGTAGATATTTCGTGGGTTTTAATTTTTTCTTAACCTTAATCCCTAACATCTAGGTACCTACTAGGTAATCACATCTGCGAATACTACTGAAATTTAATTTGTATATTTCTGTTCATTTCTTCAATTAGATACTAACTTTTCTATTCAATTCTTAATACAATTTCGTTGCAAAATGGTAAGGTGTACTTATCAAAACTGTGATGAGCTGCAAAGAACTTTTGGGGAATTGTCTTTTTTTCAAATACCGAATGATCACAGAAGGGCAGTTTGGTTAAAACATGCAAATATAATTTACTACCCAAAGTACCCTTTATGTGTGAAAAACATTTTTATACTAAGGACATCCTGATACAATCCGTTCGTAAAAGTTTAACCAAATTCGCACTTCCAATATCTTCGGTATGTAGTTGTTCCGAAACTGCTACTGACATTTCATGTGTTCATCTAATGGATGCATGGAGGTACCGGAAGCAGCCAACTTCGACCGTTACATCTACGCCTTTGACTTGTGAGCCCCAGCCCACACCTACGCCTTGCAGCCCAGCTGCTTCTTTAGTAAATCTGGCTTCGAGTTCAACCACCACTTATATTAAAGATTCCTCACTGAATATAACAGATTCACCTTCTTCTTCCCATATTTCGCCATCACAATTTCCGTCACCAGGGTACCGTTCTTATAAATCAGTGCGGAAAATAAATCGTACCCGTGTCATACCCAGATATATTTTTCGTACGCCCAAAAAGCTGAAACAAAACCGGGAGTATATTTTAAGAAATGATGTCGAAAAACAGATGGCAATGTCGACACCTGAGCTACAAACATTTATCTTAGCTCAACTTTTCCACAAAAATAATACTCCTTGGGGAAATAGCGAAAAAGATTTATTTTAAAAAAAAATTTTTAAGTCACCAGCCTCTTACTCATTCATGTTGAGTACTGGATTCAAACTGCCAGCAGCTAGTACCATTTACCGTTGGCATTCCGAAATTCGCTTTCCAACTGGATTTAGTAAGCCGATGTCGGATATGCTAACTGAAAAAGCCAAAAGCATGACAGCCATGGACAAAAAGTGTGTGCTACTTTTTGACGAAATGTCAATAAAAAAAGAACTAGAGTATAGTATTAAGGATGACATTGTTTACGGGCTTTCAGACTTTGGGGAGTATGGAAGGATGAATACTCCAGCCACTAAGGCAATGGCATTCACACTTCGTGGATTGAATAAAAATTGGAAGCAGACCATTGTATATTACATTGGATGTCCAAATGCAGAGATTTTATCCAAGATGTTGGTTAATATAATTACGGGAGTAATAAGGTGTGGGTTGACTGTTGTTGCAACAAGCTGCGACCAGGGAGTCAACAATTGCTCAGCGTACAGAAAGCTTGTTAAGCCACCCATGTCTGTTGAGAGTACACCGTACGTGGAAATAGAAAATCCCCGGATTTTCTTGCTCTACGATTATCCGCACCTCTTCAAAAGTATGCGAAACATATTGTTAAAATATAAAATTACAATCGGGAATGATGTTGCTGATTGGCACATTATCGAAAAAATTTATAGAGAAGACTCGAAGGGGATATTTCAAGTTTTTTTTAAACTTACCGAGGCCCATATTAAACCAAACGGTTTTGACAAACTTTCAGTTAAGTAAGCCACTCAAATATTTAGCGCCAATGTGTATTCTGGCATCTTATATGCATTGAGCGTTAACTTCTTTGAAAATGAAGAAGAAAAGAAATATGCTCAAACAACAGCTACATTTATAAAAAAAAAACAGTGTGTGTACTTATGTACACGCGCTAGAAGTAAAACTTCTTTCACGACAACAGGGCAAGTATTTTACAATTCCTACCACTTAGAGCACTTAATTTGAAAAACAGAACCGTTTCAATAACCCAAATCACTCAAGTTGTTTTCAAATGACAGCGTTTTGCTTATAACACTACAAGAAATCGTAAGATTTTTTGGAAATTTTTGTAACTTTTATGTTCAAAACATTTTACTTAATTTTATTGATTGAATCATTCGTCAATAATAAACTTTTAAAAACCATTTCTAGTTGTAACAAAATTTTCTATAAATTTAATATTACAAAATTCATTAGTTTCTTGAAAAATTACAAAATTAGTTTTAAAGGAATTGAAAATTTTTTCATAAGCACTTCCAGGACTTATTTGGAAACTCAGAACCGTTTTAATAATCCTTATGAAGTACGTTATTTGAAATGACAGCGCTTTGTACATAGAACTTGCAATAATCCTGCAACGAGACATGGATTCAAATTTCTGATAGTTTTGTGTATAATAAGTTTCATTATTACTTCTGTATGCCAGTGCTCGGATTTTGGCAGTTGCCAATGCGATAATTTTTTTCTTTTCTGAACCTTCGCCCTGTAGCTTTTTTAACAACCTATATTCCACCTCCACTGAGCATGAACTAAATATTAAACTGGCAAAATAAAATATATATATATGTCACTATTTGAACATGGATTTTTATGGCCGCATTAATTTTAATTCCTTAGAATACTCAAAATCCGAGAGTAGTAACTGCACAGTGAAGACGAAAAAATATGCAAAACACCCCGTACAAGAATCTCCTAAATTAATTAGATCTATAAAAAAAAGAAATAACATAAAAAATATGTATGCCAAAAATTTTCGGATTTTGGCAGCTTCCAATCCGATAGTTTTTTTTTCTGAACCTTCTCCCTGTAGCTTTTTTTCCTTATCTATATTCTGTCTCCACTGGACATGAACAAAATATCAAACTTGGAAACTAAAATATATGCTTAGGTCACTATTTGAATATGAATTCCTGTGGTCGTACTATTTTTTTTTCTCAAAATCCGACCGATGAAATCATATGCAAAACACCCCGTGTATAAATCTTCAAAATTAATAAAATCTAAAAAATACACGAATATCAAAAAAATATTCCGATCTTGGCAGCTACCAATGCGTGGTTTTCTTTTCTGAACACTCTCCCTCTAGCTTTTTTTCATATGTAGGTACCTATTCCGCCTCCACTGGACATGAACAAAATTTAAAGCTTGGAAACTAAAATAAAATATATAGATATTTCATATTTCACTATTTTTTGAACATGTATTTCTGTAGCCGCATTAGTTTATTTTTTCTTGACATGTTGAAAATCCAACCATAGTTCATGCACAGTGGAGACGGGAGACGACATCATATGCAAAACACCCGATCAAACATTGGAGATCGATTTCTTTTTTGGGTTGAAAAGAATTTATAAAAAAAATCGATTTTGTATGTGATTGTGTGCGTTGGCCATTGACATATATTTTGAGGCAAAAAGTAAACAAATTAATGGGCATACAAATACTCAAAAGTACATTCAGATTTACGGGTCATTTTATACGATTAAAAACAAATATATTTCCGGGAATAGTAGCAGAAATAGACAAAAATTGTTATGCGTCCATTAAACTTAAAAAAAAAACAATCCAAAATCAATCAAAAACACATCAAATGAGGAACACGTCGCACAGTGGATCGCCTCCATATAATTAGACGTAAAAAAATCAATGACATAAATTGCAAAAAATTCAATTTCTTATCTATAACGGATAACTGTTAAGTCCGAAAACAATTTTTTTTTCTTGTTTTAACCAGTTTATTAGAGAATAAATGATCTCCAAAAGTGAAGGTGAAAAGTCTTTTTTTGATCTGGTGCGTTGAGGTTATTTAGACAAATAATTATTAAAATTACAATTTTAATTGAAATTGAAAAAAAAAATGGCAGATGTTCGTGAAGGTATGTGCTTTTATAAATCTGTGTTAAAATTTTTGTTAATTTTTGTTTGTTGAATTTAAAAAAATGTGTCATTGAAATAGCAAAAAAACATGTTTTTTCCGTATTTGTTTTGGAAAATCTAAATATGTGCTTAAGGTTGCTTTAAAAATAAATTAAGTGTTTTGGATAGCTGTGAACGTCTTCTTTCTAGAAACATATGTCATATACCTCGCAAAGATTTGCAAAGCCCTTTTTTTGCCCACTTTTCAGGAAAAGATTTCTGCGTTCCAAGGAAAGAATTTTTCGAAGTTTGGTGTTCGAATTCCAAATTGACTCGAACAAAAATACTTTTGGAGTATATTTCGAACAAGTTTAACACATCAACACGAAATAACTGTTTAAATACTGCTAGGCTAAAGAGATTATCAGTTCAAAATCAGCCAATTTTGATTTGAAATGGAAGTCGGCTGGAAATCGATGAGACCGGTTTATTCTAAAATATTAAAATTGACTAGAGGAGTTAGAAATTTTTAAAGACATACAAAATACAACAGAGACTGAAAATTACAACCCTAACGAAGATTCAACCAGGCATTTAACGTCTGGAAGGCCAAAAAAAAAGTTTTGAGGCTTGCGGAGAGTACTCAAAGTGAAAATTTATCACTTTTTCATTCATTAGTGACGCCAAAAAAACAGGTGCTTTCTATGAAATTATTGGCCATCTCATAAATGGCCTGGCCGACTTTGTACAAAGTTCTTTAAAACCATCTGCAATACTACCCGAACATTCCCTCAAAACTTGGTGTCAAACACTCCACTGGTAGTGATTCATCAATGGATTTGCTTTCCATATTCATAGATAGCTTACTGTCGCTTTTCTTTTGTTAAATTATGTTACTATTCCAAATTTATGAACATTTAGATGGAAACAGATATTTTCCGAAAATATTAGAATTTTTCACGTCTAAATGTATGGAGTCGATCCACTGTGCGTCGTCGGCGAGCGCGCGCTTCATATCATTAATCGACTTTGGACACTTGAAATCGAAGTTCATTGATATTTTTATCACTTCATATTAATTATGCACTGTCATTTGATTAATTAAAAACTTTTAAGAGATACATTTGTTTTTAATTTATTTAAACGAACGAGAAACACTTTTGAGTATTTGTATAGCACCGCAGAACAAAACTTTCAACTCCAGAGAAATGTCAAATCTTGATGTGTTTTGTTTTTTTCTCCATCTTGTTGTTGTTTTTTGTGACCAAGGTATACCCACTGATCTCTATAATAGGGCGCGTTCGGCGGCGTATCTTAAGCGATCCGGATTTGTTTGTGTTGTTGTAATCCCATAGGAAAAAACAGCTGATCAGTGAAGCAGCTGATGTGAGAAAGAAATCTCAAGCTATCCAAAAAATTTCGGGATACTCAACTATCCGATGGGAAATTTGAAGAACAGCTGACTTTGCTTAACAGCTGACCATTTATTTGGATTTGCGATTCCACATCGGATTTTTTTTTTGTTCGAGCAAAAACATTTCCAAATAATATTTAAATGCATATTAAAATCATTTGCAATGCAAACTAATAATAAATTTTTGATACAGAGGAGATTTGGTATAAAATAATTTATGTAAGGACACAAAATCGTTGCTGAAAATTTCAATTTATTTTTACTTTTGTTAGCAGCTCTCACTCTTTTGACAGCAAATGTTACCTATCCGGTTTTGGTCGTTCGCCAACGTATCGGATACTAAAGTATCTTGGATACCCTATCGGACTACCGGCCGAACGCGCCCATACACTGGATACACTGATCTCTATAAAACACTGGATAGTGTATCGATACAAAAATATTGCTTCCATTTGAAGAATTGTTATATTATGAAGCTGACCACTTTTTTGTATACCAGTATAACTGTATAACATGTAATACAAAGATAATCCATTAAACAGACATTAATTCTCCGTTCGTTTCACCCCCCTAACATTTGTTGTATTCGTAATTTAAATTCATTCACTAATTAGTAAATGAAACGGAATAACAAACGTAAAGACAAGGAGGTACAATCATTAAAAAAAAGGCAGAATATGCAATCGCATCCTCCTCATCATAATTATTCGTAGCTATTTTGCTCAACTTGTTCGCAAACTGCAATGATTTATCTCATTCCACTATGTAATTATTATACTAAAAAAAATATACCAAATGCACACAGTGAATAACTTAAAGATAATAAATAATAAAACAAACTTCCACAAAAGTTTATATTTTCATATCATGGTCTGTTTCCCTTTCTTCAGATAGACATCTGGAAATAGGGATGAGCGATTTTAATCGATATTTGCAAAATATCGATAATAAGGACTTCGATGCTTTGCATCCAAAACTTCGGACTAAAAAACAAACAAAAAGTTAATACGAAAATTATTGATTCTGCTAGTAAAATCTAGATGGAGTGACTTTCATAGTTTATAAGTCATCTGTAACATTTGGAATTTTTTGAAAAAGGAAATCATCAAAGGATCTCCCAAACCAAACTTAAAAATTCAGAACCACAACGAAGCTTCGATGTGCAAAAAGGCACAGATATAAGTTTACACATGAAGTGCCTATCAATTTTGCTTCCATCAAATTTGTTTTGTGTTTATTTGTGCAATAGAAATATTTTTACATCGATATTCAAGCATTAATATCATCGATGCTCAACAAGACGCATTTTAAACCATACAAGTTTTTGTACATACTCAGTGGGATATTGTGGAATGGCTGTAAGCAAAAATATCTTGCAATATCGATAGAAAACAGTGTACACATCAAATACTTGCAATATATTGCTTCTATAAAATCTGTGGACGATATATTTTGCAAAATTCAAATTTTAGCATCGATTTCCACGCATAGAAATAATAGATGCTCAGAAAGGCCCAATTTACACCAATGAAAGTTTTTGCACACAACTTCGTGTTTTGCAATATCGATATATTCCTAAAAGCCACAGAAAACAGTTTACACAAAATTCCTTGAAATATTAGCTGCGTTTTTTTGTATGTCCATATGGAGTTTGGTGAAAAAAACGACATCGGGACATTTCAACATTTGCCTTGGTCTGCCATTTTGTTCTGAACTATCTTACCAACAAACATTTGACATTTCTATACAAATTATCGATAACACAACGACAATGGTAGTCTGGCAATACCGTTTTATCGGGACAAAAGTTAACTCCAGTTAATTATCTGGACTTAGCTAACTCTATACAGACATAGTTGTTGTTGTATTTAACATGTAAATTGTTTTGCTTTGTTGTCGTTTTTTTCACACAATTTTATTTGGACATGCAAAAAAACACAGCTTTTACTGCAAAATACATATTTAATATCGATTTTCACGAATTTAATAGCCCGATTCTCCCCCTTGTGATGAATCACAAGTCACAAGCTCTTGTGACTTCTCCTTGTGAGGATTGTTGTGACTCGATAACATTTTGGTATTCTCCCCCTAATAGTCACAAGAATACTCACAACGAAACTCACCACAGCATTTTGTTGGTAGCTTTTTCACCGATGAGCGCACACATAAACAACTCTACAAGCAATCGCAACGAACGAAACCAACACACCCAAAATTTGTATTCAGTTTTTCTGTCCCATAAATACAAAGCAAAATGATATCGCGCATTTGTACTATTCTTTTGCTTAAGAAATGAAAGAATACATATATTTTGTTCTCTTTCGCACAGAGAACATTAAGGCCTCCGTAGAAAGAATATAATTCAATGATTTGAAGAAACTCAAATAAATTGTGAGTTGTGACCTGCTCTGGAGGAGATCACAGTTTCGGTTGTTTTTATGACTCTCACAAGTTGTGACTTTAGGGGGAGAATACGAAAAAGTCACAAAATCAGTTTCACCACTTCTTGTGACTTGTGAGGTATCAGTGATGATAGGGAGAATAGGGCTATAAATTATCGATGGTCAGAAACACGCAGTTTACACCATGCAAGTTCTTGCGCACACCTTTGTGTGAAACAAGATTTTGAAATATCGGATTTCAAAAAGGGCAGCTTAAGACCATGAATTGCCTTGCAATATTGATTTTATTAAATTTGTTGATATTAAGTGTGCAAAATACATATTTAAACATCGATTTTCACCCATTAATTCAATCAATGATTATTGATGCCTAGAAAGATACCACTTACACGCGGTTTTAGCACACAAGCTTCTGTGCATCATTATTTTGCAATATCGATGTTTAAAGTTGAAATACCTTGCTTATGACTTCATATTTTTCATTTGTATGAAAACTTAAATCGATTTTAAAAACTTAAGAAAAAATAGCCGGCACCAGAAATTTTTAAAGCTTAAATACATTAGAGCATAGCATGACGCTTTTTTTGCTTTGGTCAAAGAAAAAACTTAAACAAAAACACCTGAAAAAAACATCGATATTAAGTAGCATGGATATTTTCGGTTCGATGTTGAAATCGATGTTGTTTCAATATCGCACATCCCTATCTGGAAAATAATTTTTTTTTTTTGTAATTCAGACGTCAAATTATGAAGCCGACCACCTAATTGTCATCTTCAAATGGAAGCAAAGAAACTGTTATACTTTATAAAGATTACACTATCCAGTGTATTATAGAGATCAGTGACTGGATAGTGTATCGATACAAAAATATTGCTTCCATTTGAAGAATTGTTATATTATGAAGCTGACCACTTTTTTGTATAACAGTATAACTGTATAACATCTAATACAAAGATAATCCATTAACCAGACATCAAATCTCCGTTCGTTTCACCCCCCGAGATCTGTTTGCTAACATTTGTTGTGTTCGTAATTTAAATTCATTCACTAATTAGTAAATGAAACGGAATAACAAACGTAAAGAGTGTGACAAGGAGGTAAAATCATTTAAAAAAACGCAGAATATGCAATCGCATCCTCCTCATCATTATTATTCATTAGCTGTTTTGCTAAACTTGTTGGCAAACTGCAATGATTTATCTCATTCCACTATGTAATTATACTAAAAAAAATATACCAAATGCACACAGTAAATAACTTAAAGATAATAAATAATAGAACAAACTTCCACAAAAGTTTATATTTTCATATCATGGTCTGTTTCCCTTTCTTCAGATAGACATCTGGAAATAGGGATGAGCAATTTTAATCGATATTTGCAAAATATCGATAAAAAGATTTCGATGTTTTGCCACATCGATGTTAACATCCAAAACATTGGCTTAAAAAACAAACAAAAGTTAGTAGGAAAATGAATAGTTCTGCTAGTAAAATCTAGATGGACTGACTTTCATAGTTTATAAGTCATCTGTAACATTTGGAATTTTTTGAAAAAGGAAATTATCAAAGGATCTTTCAAACCAAATTTAAAAATTCAGAGCCGCAACGAAACTTCCGATGTGCAAAAAGGCACAGATATAAGTTTACACATGAAGTGCCTATCAATTTTGCTTCCATCAAATTTGTTTTGTGTTTATTTGTGCAAAAGAAATATTTTTACAGCGATATTCAAGCATTAATATCATCGATGCTCAGCAAGACGCGTTTTAAACCATACAAGTTTTTGTACACACTTTTGCAAGCAAAAATATCTTGCAATATTGTTAGATACCAGTGTACACATGAAATACTTGCAATATTGCTTCTTTAAAATCTGTGGACGATATATTTTGCAAAATTCAAATTTAAGCATCGATTTCCACGCATTGAAATAATAGATGCTCAGAAAGACCTAATTTACACCAATGCAAGTTTTTGCACACAACTTCGTGTTTTGCAATATCGATATATTCCAAAAAGCCATATAAAACAGTTTACACAAAATTCCTTGAAATATTACTGCAAAATACATATTTAATATCGATTTTCACGAATTTAAATTATCGATGGTCAGCAACACGCAGGTTTCACCATGCAAGTTCTTGCGCACACGATCGGATTTCAAAAAGGGCACACATAACAGCTTAACAACATGAATTGCCTTGCAATATTGATTTTATTAAATTTGTTGATATTCATTTGTGCAAAATACATATTTTAACATCGATTTTCACATTTCACCCATTAAAATCATCGATGCCTAGAAAGATACCGCATACACGTGGTTTTAGAACACAAGCTTCTGTGCATCATTATTTTGCAATATCGATGTTTAAAGTTGAAATACCTTGCTTATGACTTAATATTTTTCATTTGTATAAAAAATTAAATCGATTTTAAAAAACTTAAGAAAAAATAGCCGGCACCACAAATTTTGAAAGCAAAAATACATTAGAACATAGCATGACGCATTTTTTGCTTTGGGCAAACAAAAAACTTAAACAAAAACACCTGAAAAAAACATCGATGTTAAGTAGCATCGATGTTTTCGGTTCGATATTTATTGACATCGATGTTTGGTCTTCGATGCTGAAATCGATGTTATTTCAATATCGCACATCGGCACATCCCTATCTGGAAAATACTTTTTTTTTTGTGTAATTCAGACGTCAAATTATGAAGCCGACCACCTAATTGTCATCTTCAAATGGAAGCAAAGAAACTGTTATACATTATAAGGAATACACTATCCAGTCACTGATCTCTATAAAACACTGGATAGTGTATCGATACAAAAATATTGCTTCCATTTGAAGAATTGTTATATTATGAAGCTGACCACTTTTTTGTATACCAGTATAACTGTATAACATGTAATACAAAGATAATCCATTAAACAGACATTAATTCTCCGTTCGTTTCACCCCCCTAACATTTGTTGTATTCGTAATTTAAATTCATTCACTAATTAGTAAATGAAACGGAATAACAAACGTAAAGACAAGGAGGTACAATCATTAAAAAAAAGGCAGAATATGCAATCGCATCCTCCTCATCATAATTATTCGTAGCTATTTTGCTCAACTTGTTCGCAAACTGCAATGATTTATCTCATTCCACTATGTAATTATTATACTAAAAAAAATATACCAAATGCACACAGTGAATAACTTAAAGATAATAAATAATAAAACAAACTTCCACAAAAGTTTATATTTGCATATCATGGTCTGTTTCCCTTTCTTCAGATAGACATCTGGAAGTAGGGATGAGCGATTTTAATCGATATTTGCAAAATATCGATATTAAAGATTTCGATGTTTTGCAAATCGATATTAACATCCAAAACATCGGACTAAAAAACAAACAAATAGTTAGTACGAAAATAATTGATTCTGCTAGTAAAATCTAGATGGAGTGACTCATAGTTTTTAAGTCATCTGTACCTAACATTTGGAATTTTTTGAAAAAGGAAATCATCAAAGGATCTCTCAAACCAAACTTAAAAATTCAGAACCTCAACGAAACTTTCGATGTGCAAAAAGGCACAGATATAAGTTTACACATGAAGTGCCTATCAATTTTGCTTCCATCAAATTTGTTTTGTGTTTATTTGTGCAAAAGAAATATTTTTACATCGATATTCAAGCATTAATATCATCGATGCTCAGCAAGACGCATTTTAAACCATACAAGTTTTTGTACACACTTTGCAAAAATATCTTGCAATATCGTTAGATAACAGTGTACGCATGAAATACTTGCAATATTGCTTCTATAAAATCTGTGGACGATATGTTTTGCAAAATTCAAATTTTAGCATCGATTTCCACGCATAGAAATAATAGACGCTCAGAAAGACCCAATTTACACCAATGCAAGTTTTTGCACACAACTTCGTGTTTTGCAATATCGATATATTCCAAAAAGCCACAGAAAACAGTTTACACAAAATTCCTTGAAATATTACTGCAAAATACATATTTAATATCGATTTTCACGAATTAATTTTATCGATGGTCAAAAACACGCAGTTTACACCATGCAAGTTCTTGCGCACACCTTCGTGTGAGACAAGATTTTGAAATATTGGATTTCAAAAAGGGCACACATAACAGCTTAACACCATGAATTGCCTTGCAATATTGATTTTATTAAATTTGTTGATATTAATTATGCAAAATACATATTTTAACATCGATTTTCACCCACTAAAATCATTGATGCCTTGAAAGATACTTACTTACACGCGGTTTTAGCATACAAGCTTCTGTGCATCATTATTTTGCAATATCGATGTTGAAATACCTTGCTTTATGACTTCATATTTTTCATTTGTATGAAAGCTTAAATCGATTTTAAGAAACTTAAGAAAAAATAGCTGGCACCAGAAATTTTGAAAGCTAAAATACATAGAGCATAGCATGACGCATTTTTTGCTTTGGTCAAAGAAAAAACTTAAACAAAAACACCTGAAAATAACATCGATGTTTAGTAGCATCGATATTTTCGGTTCGATGTTGAAATCGATGTTGTTTCAATATCGCACATCCCTATCTGGAAAATACTTTTTTTTTGTGTAATTCAGACGTCAAATTATGAAGCCGACCACCTAATTGTCATCTTCAAATGGAAGCAAAGAAACTGTTATACATTATAAGGAATACACTATCCACACTGATCTCTATATATAACTGGATAGCGTATCCATCACTGATCTCTATATATAACTGGATAGCGTATCCATACAAAAAAGTTGACTCCATTTGAAGAACTGTTATAAGTGACGTTGCCTATTTTTTTTTGTTATACTGTATGAAAGTATAACATAAAAAGTGAAAACTGACATCTTCAAACGTCAAAAAGTGAAAAAACAAAAAGGTTTAACTTTTCCGAGTTTAAAATTAATATTCAAGAGAATTCTAAAACTTATTAAAAATGCGAACTAAAACTGATCCATCTCATGTGGTAAACTTTTCCGAACAAATTTATGGCTTTTTACAAATTCATTCTTAAAGGACACACGAATTACGTCAACGATGTGGCCTGGGAGCATGACGAAGAGTTCCTTGCCTCCGTTAGTGACGATCATTCGTGTAAGATTTGGAGTTCAGCTCACAGCTTTGAAACTGTTACAACCTTCTGCCTGTCTTAGGCTGGTATGTCAGTGCGCTGGCATCCAGACATCCAGACGAACCTGGCAAGGTGTTGGTGGCCGAAAAGAAAGGAATAATACATTTGTACAACGTCCGCTCTCAACAAGACATAATGTCCTTGGAGTCACCGAATGTTCCTCTAATGGGTGCTGACTGGTCGTTACACAATCGTTTGTTTATGACGGCATTGGCTGGGGGAGATTTCATCACCTGGGACCTTCGTAGGACATGGTTAGTCTATCTTATTTTTGTTCTAGATATCGTTAGATGCTAAGCAATGTTTTATTTCATTTTAGTGGACCAGCTGATATTAAACAAATCACGAATACGGAGGACGTACTGTGAGATTTTTGCCCAACAGTGAAGTTGTCTATGCCAGTATTGGTCGACCCGACATAACTCTAAAGCTAGAACTATAATGCTCGGAGGGGCACTTAAGTGGTCGGAAGAAAACAAGCGAATACACGGAAAGCATTTGACGCGACTATAATAGCGGAGTGGAGCGTTTCGTCAAGTTTCGTTCAACTTTGGTTACGGAAGTGAGGTGCGCTCCCGAGCGCACCTCACTTAAGTAAAACTGACATTTGGTGAAATAGGAACGCCAAAAAGAGATAGATGACAATTACATTATGGGTATGTTCCCCTTTTTTCGGTTTGGAAAGCTACTTTTCGTTGGTTTTTGACATTAGCTTCAGTGCCCTTCCGACTATTATAGTTCTACCTTAAAGGTATACATAGCTAAATCAACTGTTCCACTTATTGAATCGTCCCTTAAATTATATGGTGGAATGTCGATGTCAAGAATTAAATAAGTTTTTGCTGAGAAAATGTGTTTTTATTTAAGAGAATGTGGAGACTTCTAAGATCCCAGAAATATAAAAAAATGTTTTATTGTTAAGTTTTTCATTGATCTAATAATGTATTAATAAAATTCTATTCTGTAACATATCTAATTGTGTTTTTTTTTTTAATTTTCTTGGCTTATGTTTTAGGGCTGCTGAATCCTTGATATTGATAGATAAACCAAGCTCCCATTTCCAAACTATTTGCTTTATTTGAATGATTGGAACGCATTTAAGTCTATTTTTAAGTATTCTAACTAGAATCAAAAACCATTTTCAATTCGAAAAAGGATTTCAAAAAATTTGCATATAAAAGTAGTATCATCATTTTCCCACCTTCAAAAAACTCATGAAATGTGTTTTTTGTATGCAAATTTTTCGAAATATAAGTTTGAATTGAAAATGGTTTTAAAAACCATTTAAAAGACTTAAATTCAAACTCAGAAACGTTCCAATCATCCAAAAGGACCAAATATTTTGGAAATGAGAGCTTGGTCTATCCATCAATTTCAAGAAATTTCTAAAAATTCGTAGAAATTTCTTGATATTGGTAGAAAGACCAAGCTCCCATTTCCAAACTATTTGCTTTATTTGAATGATTGGAACGCATTTAAGTCTCTTTTTAAGTATTCTAACTAGAATCGAAAACCATTTTCAATTCGAAAAAGGATTTCAAAAAATTTGCATATAAAAGTAGTATCATCATTTTTTCACCTTCAAAAAACTCATGAAATGTGTTTTGTATGCAAATTTTTCGAAATATAAGTTTGAATTGAAAATGGTTTTAAAAACCATTTAAAGGACTTAAATTCAAACTCAGAAACGTTCCAATCATCCAAAAGGACCAAATATTTTGGAAATGAGAGCTTGGTCTATCCATCAATTTCAAGAAATTTCTAAAAATTCGTAGAAATTTCTTGATATTGGTAGAAAGACCAAGCTCCCATTTCCAAACTATTTGCTTTATTTGAATGATTGGAACGCATTTAAGTCTCTTTTTAAGTATTCTAACTAGAATCGAAAACCATTTTCAATTCGAAAAAGGATTTCAAAAAATTTGCATATAAAAGTAGTATCATCATTTTTCCACCTTCAAAAAACTCATGAAATGTGTTTTGTATGCAAATTTTTCGAAATATAAGTTTGAATTGAAAATGGTTTTAAAAACCATTTAAAGGACTTAAATTCAAACTCAGAAACGTTCCAATCATCCAAAAGGACCAAATATTTTGGAAATGAGAGCTTGGTCTATCTACCAATATCAAGAAATTTCTACGAATTTTTAGAAATTTCTTGAAATTGATGGATAGACCAAGCTCTCATTTCCAAAATATTTGGTCCTTTTGGATGATTGGAACGTTTCTGAGTTTGAATTTAAGTCCTTTAAATGGTTTTTAAAACCATTTTCAATTCAAACTTATATTTCGAAAAATTTGCATACAAAACACATTTCATGAGTTTTTTGAAGGTGGAAAAATGATGATACTACTTTTATATGCAAATTTTTTGAAAATCTTTTTCGAATTGAAAATGGTTTTCGATTCTAGTTAGAATACTTAAAAAGAGACTTAAATGCGTTCCAATCATTCAAATAAAGCAAATAGTTTGGAAATGGGAGCTTGGTCTTTCCACCAATATCAAGAAATTTCTACGAGTTTTTAGAAATTTCTTGAAATTGATGGATAGACCAAGCTCTCATTTCCAAAATATTTGGTCCTTTTGGATGATTGGAACGTTTCTGAGTTTGAATTTAAGTCCTTTAAATGGTTTTTAAAATCATTTTCAATTCAAACTTATATTTCGAAAAATTTGCATACAAAACACATTTCATGAGTTTTTTGAAGGTGGAAAAATGATGATACTACTTTTATATGCAAATTTTTTGAAATCCTTTTTCGAATTGAAAATGGTTTTTGATTCTAGTTAGAATACTTAAAAATAGACTTAAATGCGTTCCAATCATTCAAATAAAGCAAATAGTTTGGAAATGGGAGCTTGGTTTATCTATCAATATCAAGGATTCAGCAGCCCTAAAACATAAGCCAAGAAAATTAAAAAAAAAACACAATTAGATATGTTACAGAATAGAATTTTATTAATACATTATTAGATAAATGAAAAACTTAACAATAAAACATTTTTTTATATTTCTGGGATCTTAGAAGTCTCCACATTCTCTTAAATAAAAACACATTTTCTCAGCAAAAACTTATTTAATTCTTGACATCGACATTCCACCATATAATTTAAGGGACGATTCAATAAGTGGAACAGTTGATTTAGCTATGTATACCTTTAGAGTTATGTCGGGTCGACCAATACTGGCATAGACAACTTCACTGTTGGGCAAAAATCTCACAGTACGTCCTCCGTATTCGTAGATTTGTTTAATATCAGCTGGTCCACTAAAATGAAATAAAACATTGCTTAGCATCTAACGATATCTAGAACAAAAATAAGATAGACTAACCATGTCCTACGAAGGTCCCAGGTGATGACATCTCCCCCAGCCAAACGACAGTCTGAGCTCCTTGGCGAATGTTCTCTCGCAAACACCCTACATACGACTCAATGCGGCCATTTTGCAGGGCAAACTGGACATTGATACCCATGGTGTTAGCATTCATCTCCATAAGATCCAATAAGCTCTTAGCAACGCAGTTGTCGCTTGGGCAGTAAATCACCAGCCAGTTCCGTAGATTGTTGGTGGCATTTGTCGGCCTGTACCCCGGTCGAAATTTTTTCCTGGCGAAGAAATGTATGTTCCTCCTCAAACTGACCACTACTTCCCGGGGCGCGTTAGACAAACCACACTTCTCGAGAATTTGAAGAGCTGCACAGGAGTTTCGTTCACATTCCGACAGAACTTAAAAAAAATAAACAAAATATTCAGTTTTTGTACAAATAAAAATCTCACTTCAAATTACTTTTTTTTTGTGCTCAGCAGACGTCAAAAAGTGAGAATGCCTAACAAATGTCATCTTCAATTGGAGTCAAAAAAACTGTTATACTTTCTATGGAATACACTATCCAGTTATATATAGAGATCAGTGACTATCCAGTGTATTATAGAGATCAGTGGGTATACCAAAATGGATGGCGAACAGCTCCAGATGGCACTCTTGTCGACAGGAAGAATTGTTAAGCATGATACACAATATCAATTGACGTGTAGATAATAAGAGTTTCGTGAAAATTAGCGTACTCACTATTAAGAGTATTATTAACCACCAAATTAAATTAACTTATGGCTTTTGCATGTTGCCGCTACACTACACAGAGAACTTTCGAGAGTTTAGTTTCATGTTATTTATGTTTTTTGTTCCCTTTTATGACTATTTTATTTTTCATTGTTACATTATTGTCTACCTGTTCACATATATTTATAATCATAAATGATTATAAATTCAAAGAAACAATGTTTAGAGAACTTATATGCCGGCAAATTCAAGTTTTTTAAAAACGCCACTTAACCATCTAATACCACGTTTACATGAGCGGATCAAATAATCAGTTTCAATCCGAATCGATTTTTGTCTTTTTTCAATAAACTACTCAATCCTATCTTTTATTTTAAGTTTTGCAAAAGTAAAAGTTAGAGCGTTCCTACTTTAACTTTTGTAGAAAAGTGAAACACTACTACATCTAAATAAGCAGATAAAAAGCTGAACCATAAGCTGTGTTTTTTTCCCTTTCCGAATGGGCTTGGACGAAAAAAATGACGTCGGGGCTAAGCAATTTACATTTTAAAAGCAACAACAACTAAGCCCCTTCGGGCTTAGCTAAGCCCAAAGAATTTTCGGGGCTTAACTTAAGCCCAGATAAAAACTGTGTTACCGGCATGAATTTCATACATGTTATCGGACTCTCCATTTTTTTTTTCTGTAATGGCGTCGCTTAGCCCCGATGTCATTTTTTTCTCCGATTCCCCTGGGCTTGCAAAAAACAACACACCTATAGATGTCGCTGGCATCGATAATTGTTGCTGAACTAGCCTTTTTCTTGTTTGAAAGCATTCAACTCAACACGAACTTCATACCATTTTTCGCAGAAAGGTGTCGCTAGCTAGCTAATTTGTAATTTTTCACTTAGCACTTTTTCAAAGAGTAATTGAATGCAGTTAACCCAGCGGCTCCATTGGCAATATTTGAGACAGTAAATTGCCCTCATTGCTATTGCCTTTAATAATACAAACGGAGACGCTTTGTCAATGGCAATGGCAATATTGCCTGGAACATGAAAGGCAATTATTGATTTCCATCGTCAAGGCAATAAATTGAGGAAAAATGGGATTCCCGTAATTGTGAATGACTTCTTTATTGATTTTTTCAATTAAATCGTAGAATATGAGAACAAACATGACAAAATATAGTGAACTAAAAATAAATTTTATTAAAAACAGATAATTTGAACAGCATTTGACTGCATTTGCTGTCAAATATAAATATTTCTATACACACATTTTATAATTGAAATTGCCTGGCAATGAAAATGCCCACCAAAGCAATAAATTGCCATTCCTATTCCAATTGCAATTGCCTCAAAAATTGCCAATGGAGCCACAGCGTAAGCCTTCACTCATTGCTATAGCCTTATATAATGCAAATGGAGATGCTTTGTCAATGGCAATGCCAATATTTCCTAGAAGATGGAATTATTGATTTCCATCGTCGAGGCAATAAATTAAAAGAAAGAAAGCAAATGAGGTTGCCTGTAATTTTTCAATTAAAGGGTAGAATATGAGAACGCACATGAAAAAATATAGTAAATAAAAATTCCATATTATCAAAAACAGGATAGCAGATTAAATTGAACCATCATTAAACTTCCATCAATTCATAAAATAGCAGATGAGTTAAAACTGCTGAACCACGGACTATAGATATTTACAACGTCGTTAAAATTTTGAAATGAACTTCAGAAATATAAATTCACTGATTTCGGGGAGTGAACGGACGTTCAACGTTGGTTCAAATCTTAATCCATGGTTAAGAAATTTCAGCTCACCGAATGTATGTTTTCGTTTAGATCTCACCGAAATCAAAACGAGATTTACAGTGTGTGTGTATAAATCAGTAATGCTAGAATAATGTATTTACTTGCTGTCGGAAAGGTAACAGGAGCGCTATAGAAACAAATAACATCTAATGTGTGAAATGCGATGCAATTTTTCTAGTTAGAAACCGACACAAAAGATCAGTTTCACAAATGTGGTTTAAATTTTAATCAATGATTTAATAGATTGAACTCACTGATTTGGCTGGACTCACTGAGGTAGAACGGAGGTTCAAAGGTGAAGTGTATATGTTATAGTAGCAAATTAAAATGAACCAGCATTGAACTTCCATGAATTCATAAAATAGCAGATGAGTTAAAATTGCTGAACCACGGGCTTTAGATATTAACAATGTCGTTAAAATTTTGATGTGTACTTCAGAAATATAAATTCACTGATTTCGGGGAGTGAACGGACATTCAACGTTGATTCAAATCTTAATCCATTGTTAAAAATTTCAACTCACCGAATTTAACTCTTCGATTTGATATCACCGATTTAACTCAGTTAAATCTTCGAAATCAAAACAAGATTTACAGTGTGCCTCCACTAACAATATTTCTATCAAGCTGATTTAATTTGCACCAGAAAATATTTTTTTGATTGCCAGGCAATTGCAGTTGTAATATGTGTGTAGAAAAATTGCAGTGAGGAAGAAATGCTCTTTGTGCTATTAAAATTCACTGCTTTTAATAAATGCTACGATATTTTCACGAAAAGATTTAGCAGATATTTAAAAGAATTATTCACTGTGCGTGAAAAAACGAGACGAGGGTGTGACATAACTCACAGATAGCTTTTTCTAATAATATGTATATTTGTTCCCGAATTCGCAAAGCGACGAGATATCCCACGACGAGATTTAACAAAATAATACTAAAAAAACTAATTTCCAAGTACTTATTCCATAAATTAAACGTAACGTAACAACGTAAAATGCCTTATTATGAGTATTCTCGTCATTATTTGAAACTAATTTAACAAAAACAGCGAGATGACGTCACACTCACGTCTTTTCCTCTATCACATCCATTATGTTCGAACCTTTAAGATTCTTCTTACTAATATATGGCAATGCCCTTTCAAACTTGACAAAGAAATCAGGATTTTTCGTATATGGCAATACTGAATCTGACATTTACCGAGAAAATGGTTTGTTTACTTTTAATTTTTTCAGTTTGTGCAAAATAATTTAGTAATTTAGTAAATTTAGTGTTTTAAGAATAAAGTGTATTTGTATTATAATCAATAAAATGTTGAAAAAAATATATGTGTTTGTGTGTTTTCATTGATTAGAATTTTTTTGGTTTCCGATCATTGACATCATTTTGAATGTCTGAAAAAATAAATAAATTAGAAACTTTTTAATGAAGAGTTGTTTCTAAAAGTGTTCCCCCATATTCAATATTAGTTCTGCATTAAAAGAATTATCTTTTTTTGTTCAGAAATAGGTTTTTTTCGTTGATTTGTCGGTATTGCAAATCTCCATACAATTTTTTGGTGTCGGTTTGACATGTCACTGACAGCTCCATATACAAAATTTTTACCCCCATGCCGCAAAAGAAGTTTTACTTCAGAAAATGAATGATCTATTTGATCACCTTAATACCGGTAAACTTTACTCCAGGAATCCAAATAAACAAGTTTTATCGGAGTCCACCGACACTCTTGAATATTTGAAAAGTGCAATTGGTTAGATTGCAACATGGAGATCAACCGGTTCTCATAAGATCCCATATTGCTTCAAGGGATTGCAGCAAACTCTTTTGGGAATCATAGAGATGTGGAAATATCTCAGAAACGAGGAACAAAGCTTTGTTCTACTCCAACATTTGAATACAGACGTTGTGGAAAATCTGTTTTCTATGTTACGTTGCAATAGAGGCTCCTATGAGAGAAACCCTTCAGCTTTGAGATTTGTTCGAAATCTCAAACAAATCGCCTTCCAGCATCTAAGTGCAGCTGAACATTCTGGCTATGAAGATGCTGGAGCAGAGCCATTATTGAAAGGAGCTGACATCGAAAAAGATTTCGAAAGTGAGTTGGAAGAAGACTTTGTCTTTGAACACCCAATCGAGGATCACCTATTGCCAATCCAATCTAGCAAAGTTGATAACGACTTGGCGAGCAATAATTTAGAACTTGACGTAGATTCAGAGCACTATAATGCAAATAATGTTTGCTCTGGGAAATTGCAGGTAGGAGCTTCCGTATATTATGCTGGATTTGCGGCATGGAAGCTCAAGAAGAGACTCAACTGCGAATCTTGAGCAAGAGAGCAAACATTATTGATACAACTACGGGCTTATGAGAGTATTACCACGCCATCAGAGTTTGGAAAACTAACTGTTCCTTCGATACCGTTCGATGAGACTTTTAGAAGAGTACAAACAATCTACAATCCACAAATATCTGACCGGCGACAAAGGGAGATGCTTGTAGAAACATGGTTGGGGGAAATCATGACGTTGATAGACAGTAGTTTGATCATTAATTGCAGTGTTGAACACAAAAAAGCAATTATTAGATTTCTTTTGATCGGACTGATTAAGTTTGGGATTAAAAAGACCAATAAGGATTTTAGGCTTAAACCAACAACTAGTCAACCTTCTAAGAAAAGCTGTAATAAATAAGACTGATTTTTTCTTAAAATATATTTTAATTTTTCCAACTTCAGCTAGACTGCAATTGCAACTTCCATCCACTTACTTTTATTTATATAATTTTCGAAGTAGTATTAGAACGAGGAATAGGCCTATCGGGGAAACCTCAAAAAAAAAACGCATCTAGTATTTTACCCCACTGGGTGATGTGGAAAAAAATACTTTTTTGTGTCTAGGTATGTATATAAATTAAGTTATTGGCTATCGGCAAAAAAATATATCTATTTCAACTATTTTTTTCTTAACAAAGTACCTACCGCGAAATAATATTTGATTTTTTTAAATACAAAATTAGATAAAATAAAACAGATAAATAAAAAATAAGTTGAAAAAAATTCTATTTGTATTTGTATTTGTTTAAAAACTTGATTAAAAAGTTTTTCAGACAAAATGTTGTTTTTGCTTCAAGGAACATTTTCCAAAATTTTCATTTTCTACTTATAGGTACTATCTTCAGTGACGGTAAGAGGAAGTAACGTGATACAATCTGATCTCGCTGTATTCTATAAAGCCTTTTGTTGGAGGGGAAAACGCTTCATATATCTCACCAATCAACATTCATATTTCATTTTTCATTAAAGAATTGTATTTAAATAGTAATTTTCAAGATATATTTTTAACTATTGTATTTCAGCCTTTAAACTTTAATTTAAAATATAATGTAATATTTTCTCAGGTTCGTTAATAAAACTTATTTACTTTATTCAAAACGTCCACTTATTTATTTCGCAAAATAAAACACTTTACTTTTCTTACTACAAACAAACGATTTATTATTCACCACTGAATTAATTCACAAACTTTACTTTTCACTTTTATTACAACCAACTTTATTCATTCACGATTAAAAACAAACTGTGTCGCTGCCGTTCAAACATGTGCCTTTTATACTTGTTTTCCAAACTCTCGAAATAAGGAGAACATTCTAGTCTCTGCTTCCAGAGCTTTCCATAGGGGAAATTTCCCAATGATTTCCCTTCAAAAAGCTTTTATTTGACAGCTGGTAAATCTGCTATAATCCGGCAGATGGCGCTTCCTTCGTTTGAGAGTTGCTATAATTATAGCTACTAAGGGTATGTTTGCACTGCGACCGTAAGCTTTAGTGTGTTCGTTTGTTTGCTTTTCGGAGTCGTTATAGTTCAAATTTGGAAAGTCATTACATTGCCCCCCTCTTAGGATTGATCGTCCCGAGCAAATCCATCACTTCCTTCACCATTACAACGATGTAAATGGTCGATGTGAACTACTTTTATTTTGCCTCTTAATCCTCTCCGAATGCGGTAGACGCCATCGTTTACTCGTGTTACAACAGTATAAGGGCCTTCCCAATTTTGTTGAAGTTTCAGTGACATTCCCCTCCGACGCTGGGAATTATAAAACCAAACAAGGTCTCCCGCTTGGAATCCTGTCTTTGTTGCTTTTGTGTCGTATCGCTTTTTCATCCGACCACTTGATGGCTTCATATTTGCCCTTGTTCTTTCATGAACGTCAATCAGCCTTTCTTCTTCATTTCCCTTATCACTCCGATTCATGGGGCCAGTCTGTTGAATTTGCACTATCCTTTCGTTGTTCTTCAATGCCTTCTGCTGAGTTTTGATTGTCAGGATACCGTCCATTGAAACCGTTGAGATGACATCTTTGGCATCATACCCCTTTGGTTGCTGGTACTTCCGTACAAACTGACGACTAATGTAGCCATGTTCATCTTCACGTTCATGATTACCTTCTACTACTACGCTGTTGCCAACAGTTTTGACCATTAACTCAGTTGGCTTGAAATGGCTGACATCCATGCACACTTGAAATCCGTCCGTTCCAACTTTGTAGTTTTCTCTGGAATCACGCTCGTCACCCTTTCGCCGAGTAGGAGTTAACTGCAGCGAAGTCACTTTTGGGCGATATATATCGCTTCCCGAGTCATCTTTTTGCGCAGTCCTCATCTTCTTTTTACTCCAATCGTATATGGGATCGGCTCTCAGTCGCTGGATGGAAACAACCTCCTTTTCTTTTTCATGCGTGCAATGCTTGTAGTCTGGTTTCCATGGTCTTCTAGGTGGCAATCTGCACTGGCGTTGCAGATGTCCAGTCCTGTTGCAATTCCAACATGGAGGTTTTCTAGGTGGCAGTCTGCACTGGCGTTGAAGATGTCCGATCTTGTTACAGTTCCAGCATCGAGCAAGTCCATCTCGCTGGTTTCTTTGGAACGCAGTTCTCTGGCAAGAACACTCCTCAACTCCTAGTTCTCTCAACCGATGAACTCCTTGAGAAGCCTGTTCTGCTGCTTCCATAGTGAGGGCGAATGCTAGTGCTTCCGGAAGCGTGCGTTTGCCAGCAGTTCGAATTGCTCGCTGAAGGTTGATATCAGATACAGCACGGACAAAGGCTTCTGTTGCGAATTGGTTGATGATTTCGTCCCCTGCAGCCGTATATGCCAGGTGCGCCAACCGTTCGATGTCTGCTTGGAGTTGTTGCAGAGTTTCTCCTCTTTTCTGGACTCTGGAATTGAGTTGAACGCGGAAGACTTCTTGCATATGGCCATCTCCAAAACGTTTGTCAATGGCCTGAACAAGAGCACTGAAGTTGCCATTTTTATCTGCTGGCATGCTTTGTAACAGCTCAGCCGCAGGTCCTCTGAGGGCAAGAGTTAGAGCTATGCATTTGTCTTCCTCATCCCAGCCATTTGTTGCTGCGGCTGCCTCAAACTGCTTCTTGTAGATTGACCAAGAAGTTTGCCCATCGAAGGTTGGTGGATCCATCTCCTTTTTCTTTGGACAGTCGCCAGAACTTTCTCGAACCTTCATTTTCTTAACTTTATCTAATTCTTTGGTAATGGATTCGATTTTATCTTCTACCTTTTCAAACTTTGCTTCAACAGTCGAGAATTGTTTATCGACACGCTCGTCAAGGGCAACAATTCTGTTGTCAAAGGCATCTAATTTAACTTCGAGAAGATTCCGAAGATTCTTCTGCTCTAGGCTTTGCTGTTCAAAACGTTCGAGAAGATTCTTTTGTTCACTACGTTGTTCTTGGCTTTGATGTTCCAGAAGATTCTTTTGCTCTAGGCTTTGCTTTTCGAAACGTTCGAGAAGATTCTTTTGTTCATTACGTTGTTCTTGGCTTTGCTGTTCTAGAAGATTCTTTTGTTCTTCAAATTTTGCGAGCAGCTGAGACAGCATATTGGTCATGCCCGATGTACTTACTTGTTCTTGCTGTTCTTCCATTTCAATATCGAATATAAACGTGTCCGGGTTTTTTCCACATCCTCTTAAATCTTCTTGCAGACGAATTATAAGATCATTCTTTGTTCCAGCAGTAGGAAGATCTCGCTTATTCAGTTCTGCCTTGAGTTCCACTACATTTAAATCATTCAAAGATTTACCCATTGTCTTTTTTTTTTTTTTTTTTTTTTTTTCTTTTCAGACAATAAATTTAATGAGTGCACAGATAAATTAAGTTTTATCCCACTTCTGACACCAATGTAATATTTTCTCAGGTTCGTTAATAAAACTTATTTACTTTATTCAAAACGTCCACTTATTTATTTCGCAAAATAAAACACTTTACTTTTCTTACTACAAACAAACGATTTATTATTCACTACTGAATTAATTCACAAACTTTACTTTTCACTTTTATTACAACCAACTTTATTCATTCACGATTAAAAACAAACTGTGTCGCTGCCGTTCAAACATGTGCCTTTTATACTTGTTTTCCAAACTCTCGAAATAAGGAGAACATTCTAGTCTCTGCTTCCAGAGCTTTCCATAGGGGAAATTTCCCAATAATTTCCCTTCAAAAAGCTTTTATTTGACAGCTGGTAAATCTGCTATAATCCGGCAGATGGCGCTTCCTTCGTTTGAGAGTTGCTATAATTATAGCTACTAAGGGTATGTTTGCACTGCGACCGTAAGCTTTATTGTGTTCGTTTGTTTGCTTTTCGGAGTCGTTATAGTTCAAATTTGGAAAGTCATTACAATAACGTTGGTAGTCTCTCTTTCTAAATTACTTACATCAAAATTGTCTGTATGAATACGATTTACGAAATAAAATTAACACATTGGGCCTTACTAATAATCAAACACTAATGTCGACTATTAGTTAACTTTAAGATCAAAGTTAATTTATTTATTTCAATTCGTTAAATGCTAACGTGAACAATACTTATACATAATACTTATAAACTAATATATATTACAAGTTATTAAAGAACATAGTTTTGAATTTAATGCATTTAAGGTTATCATTTACAGACTCTATACAAAAGTAAAATTTATTAAATATTGCAATCAATTGATTAAGGGGGCTATTTGCACCATAGTTTGATCTACTGAACATATGGCCTAATGGTTGCTGTAATCTTATACTTGTACGACTAAAACTGAAATTTAAACGACTTAGAACCGATGGAGATGATATTAACCCATTAATAATACCAACTATGAAACAAAACTGCAAGTACTGCCTATGATTAGTGAGTGAAGGAAGATTTATTAAAGCCAGTCTTTGAGAATAAGGAGGAAGCATATGTTCATGTGACCATGGAAGAAAACGAAGGCAGAAACGAGAAAACCTTCTTTGAATTGCTTCAAGTCTATTTATATGAATGGCGTAGTGAGGTGCCCAGACTACACAACCATATTCAAGTATTGGTCTCACAAATGAAACAAAGAGAAGCTTTAGAACGTAAGGGTCACGAAAATCGCGACCGAATCTCTTTATGAATCCTAGGATCTTATTAGCCTTTTTAACTATGTAGTTTAAATGATCATTAAAAGTTAACTTAGGATCAAGAATAACTCCTAAGTCAGAGAACAAGAAGACTTTACTTAAAAAAAAGTTAAGTGTGGAGCTTTAACAAAATGCTACCAATAATCAATTTTACCCTTTTGCTAACAAAATCCTCCGACTTTCCTTTAATCTACTACAATTTCCATCAAACTCCATCAAACATGCTCTAAAGAAAACATACACTACAATAACTCAAGTAAAAACAAAGAAGAAGAAATAAACAAACACAAATGCAATGGCACAGGGTCGGCGTGCAGTTACATGGCTAAATTATGGGGCGCTCAAGGAAAGCAACATTTCAAAAAAAAGAAAAAAATCATTGAGGTGCTTCTATCATTTTGCCGAGCTATAAAAAGTGTTCAGACATTTTATATAGTAAGAATAGTAAAAAAAAAAAAAGCTTTTTAAAATAAATAAAAAGTAAAACAAAAATACAATGAATATTTGCCATTCTTATTTTTAAAAAATATAAAAGACAACATGCGGCATTAAACAATGTAAAAACACCTATAACGCGGAGTGAACAAATTTTTGATATCAATTCAAATTATGTGAAGTGGTGTTTTTAGGTTAATACACTATCATAGAATACTTTCAAACTGACTTCTTGATTAAAATACAAAACTGGTATGATAGATAAGGCCAGGCCAACAGTAGAAATCCCTTTGAGAATATTTCATTCAAAACGTTAAAAATAACTCTGCACATGAAGCGCTAATAGGATTTGAGTGCCTTGCCACCACCAACAAAATTTAATCCGTCCCTGCTGGACGAGAATTTCTCATTTGACAGATGAATCTCAACTAAATCACTCGAATGAAGTATATTTTAATTTGCAACAAATTATATTCTTTTAGCAAAATTTCATGAAATATCTCAATTCAAAAGTATTCTACGATCATATAATAACTTTAAAAACATCACTTCACATTACTTTATGTAGAAATATCAGAAAAAAACTAGCTTGTGAAATTAAATATTTGTACACTCTTTAATATAGGCATTTTTACATGATTTTTCGTAGAACCACGTGTTTTCTTTTATATTTAGTTTAATAAAGTATTTCTAGTGTTCATTACACTAATTATATAACACTTTTTATTTAGTTTAATAAGCTTTTTTCACTAGTTTAACGATTTGAAATCTTAATACAATTTCCTCTTGCTCGGCAAAATGACAGATGAATTTCGATTTGTTTTTTTTTTGTTCAAAGAGTGAAGATAAGTATTGCCGTATTGTTTTTTAACAGCACCTTTTTCAGTACTAAAGTATTCAATAAGTTCAAAGGGTTTGGACGGTTTTAATTTTATTTTATGAACATAGTTGATTAACATTATACAAGAACATGCATATTTTGAGTTAACTTATTGGTTTTTGACATATGCGTATATCAGTACCTACGAAATTGCAACAAATTATTTTCTTTCGGGATTTTAAGTGATATTTCTCTTCCTGCCAATCTGTTTAATATTTTTTTAGGGGTCAGAGTTCTGTTGTTTCCACTGTTTTTTTTTCTCGCGTTTTATTCTTTTCAATTATAGTAAAATATGAAACGAACGCCTTTCTGAATTCATAAATATTTTACCAAACTACGCCATTTTATGAGAAACGCTTTTCAAACATTTATTTCTCTGACAAGTAATTCGAAGAATGACTTTAGGTATGTTTACGTGTAAAGGTGTGCTCTATACACCTGAAAAAATCTTAAATCGACTGCCGTTCAACACAAAAAATTACTTTTTAGATATACGTAATTGGGTATGTAAATAAATAAAACGGAATAAACAAATCAACCGCGTATTTAACGTAAGATCCAGACGTACCAAATACTTTCGAAAAAATTAAATAATCTATTCCTGTTGCAATACATAAACATACAAACAATAAATAAAGTATATACGTCTAACTCAAGTTCTTCTTTTTCACTGTAAAACTAAAATCTGAAGATATAAACCAACCCATCAATTCAATGCCTCGTGACATGATGGTTGGTGCGTAGGACTGTCATGCCGAAAGTGTAGGTTCGATTCCCAGCCATTTCACCTAAGCACAGAAATGTTTTATCCGAGGTACTGCCTGTTGCGAAGAACTGACAAATCCTCCAAGAGTATGTTTGTCATTCAAAAGTGCTTCTCATGTAGCCGTTCGGAATCGGCATAAAACTGTAGGTCCCCTCCATTCCTGCCAAAAACACGCACACAGGAATGGTTGAGAGTTGTAAGTCACTAGGCCCTGGTTCTCCACGAGCTGTTGTGCCACCCAATTTATTTATTTATTATTTATCAATACCTATACCTATTGAAATCAACCTGATAACTTGGGAACAGATTTAAGAATTAATACAAATTTAAATACCATAAAACAGTACTAAGGCAACACTTTTTATTTAGTGTTCGACTTTAATCATGGATTTCTATGTATTAAATTTTGACATATTGCTAACGACTAAACTGGAGATTAAATTCGTTATTGGTATGTGGATTTTCTTAAATCTGGAGATTTTCTTTTAAGCTTAACACTAAATTTGATTATTAGTAAGGCCCATTGTATTACAACCCTTAGGGGAAAATCTTGGCCTTTTAGCTTTGAAAGTTCTCGTCGTTGTTTTTGCTCGCTTTTGTGGTTATTATGGTTAACCTTCAAAAGTCCTCTTGGCTTACTCAGGGAGAAATGAATGACTGCACGTACTTGCTCTTATGTAAAATACGCTGCATATATAAGAAAATATTTCCTATATAAATACATGCAAATTATGAGAGAAAAATGTTTAAAAGAATGAAACACGATATTTAAATCAGCTAAAACAACTCTTTTAATACTTTGAACTGTGAAAAAGGAATATCATGTAAATTCTTAAACAAATATGTTAATACAAAAAAAAATTTTAATCGTTGGAGTGGTTTTTTTAAAAAATGATTGTTTAGGTATATATAAAATACTTAAAACATTTTTAAGAACTATTTTGGAATGCAAATCTAAACGATATTGGTAGGTATATGAAAAATTTATCTAAATCCATTCAGCCGAAATTGAAAATAAAAAAACAAGTTCTATGACAGGATACTAGCCCTGTTTTTTAGTGCATTTTTATCTTGGCTTCGAAAAAAGTAGCATGTTAAACACAACAACAATACGGAATTAGTTTTTATACAAGTATTATTTTTAAATTTTAATATTATGTACATATTTTGTTTTCATTTTTTTTTTTTTTTTAATTAGTAAAATAAGGATTTTAAGTGCATATTTTCCATTTTTTACTGCATATTTTCCATTTTTAAGGGCATAGTTAAAGCGCATATTTCCGATTTTTAAGTGCATGAAATCCTAGCCCTTCTAATATAATTAAATCATACCCAAAAACCGAATGGGTTTATGACTTCTAGTTTTTGAGATTATTGATACTAAAACTACTTTTTTATGAGATTTTTGTTTTTTCTTGTTCCTTACACACAGCAATTTTAAAAATGCATTTTCATCTTAATTAAAAAAAAAATTTTAATGCAAACACCAATATTTGTTGCATTAAAAAAATTCAATTTATGTTGTACAATATGGTTGTTTTTGCGTTTAAATGATCAAACAACGATGGTTCTGAATGTTTGACAAGATGTTGTTCCATGTGAACCCCTTCTGAGCCCACAGAAAAACTCGACAAATAATGGTAGGGGGAGATGGGGGTCATTGATACATGGGGCACATAGATACAGTCGACATTATTCGAAAACTAGACGCAGTAGACCAATCAAATAAACACACAAGATAACGAATCTATCAACGCTTAGTCATATATGACCGTCATGCAGTTTCGGTCATCACTTTTCACCTGACAACCAAAAACCTGTTTTTCAAGCCCAGAAGTAAATTTTTGTCATTCCTTTAATGATCGATTTTTGGTTAGTGTATTTTGTGTTAACAATTTTTCATGAAAGGATTTGGTGAGTATAAGTCCTTCTTATTGTGATAATCACTTAAATTTTCATTATTAAAGTATGTTTTAATTTTTATTCATATTTATCTTCCCTGAAGGGAGGTTGGGGCACATTGATGCAAACCACCTCTTGGTCATTTAATACTATCAATAAAACCTTTTTATTTCATAAATCGTAATTTGCATTCCACTTGCCTCCCACTTGCTTTCCACTTGCATTCCACTTGCTTGTCTCCCTTGCTTCTCAACTTGCTTCACTACTGGCTTAAAAACTTGCATGCCAGCTGATAAGCAAGTTGCTTGTGTTTGTTTGTGTTTAAACAAATGTGTATGTATTCCAACTTGCTTGCAAGTACTTGCTCGTGTGGCCTCGGAGTAAGGACCAGTTGTACAAATACGGATCAAATTTTGATCCGTAGCTCAGCACTTTAAAATCACTGATTTCAGCGAGTTAAATGAGGTTCAATAATGGTTCAAGATTAAAGTAAGTTATAATAGCCAATTGCAAGCTTGAACCATCGATGAACCTCATTTAACTCGTCGAAATCTGTGACTTAAAATTGCTGAACTACGGATTTAAACTTGAGCCACGACTGTAAAACTGGCCCTAAATGAAATATGGCCAGTTTCACCGACCTCTTTTAATTTTGTATTGCTTCGTTTAATTTTAAAATGACATTTTATATGAACTTTGACACAACTTTCGACTGAAATGTGCAGAAATGCACAGAAAATCACAGAAATTCAAAGTAAAGGAACAGACCAATTATGTTAGTTGGTATCTATTGCAAATTGCAATAGTTTCACTATCTCAAAAAAAAAGAAAATAATAAATAATAATAAAACACAAAGATGGCGCATTGGTTGTATCTAATGAGAATACCTTGTTTCTGTTTGTTGTATATGCACATTTTCCTTATTGCTATTTCACTTCCACTGGTTGTCTTTTTGCGTTCAGTTTAATAAACAGATGACATCCAGGGGTGGTTCACGAACTGCATTTTAGCTAAAAAAAGTGTGAAAGAGATTCCATTTTAGCAAAAACCGATTTTTGTGAATATTGCATAGTAGTTTTGACTCATCGACTTTGCTGAATTAACTGGTTCAAGAATTTAATAGGCTTCTATATTGTAATAACCTTCCATATTTGAACTATAACGACTACGAAATGCAAAAGGACACAATAAAACTTACGGTCGCAGTGCAAACATACCCTTATTAGCTATAATTATAGCAACTCTCAAACGAAGGAAGCGCCATCTGCCGGATTATAGCAGATTTACCAGCTGTCAAATAAAAGCTTTTGGAAGGGAAATTATTGGGAAATTTCCCCTACGGAAAGCTCTGGAAGCAGAGACCAGAACGTTCTCCTTATTTCGAGAGTTTGGAAAACAAGTATAAAAGGCACAGGTTTGAACGGCAGCGACACAGTTTGTTTTTAATCGTGAATGAATAAAGTTGGTTATAATAAAAGTGAAAAGTAAAGTTTGTGAATTAATTCAGTGGTGAATAATAAATTGTTTGTTTGTAGTAAGAAAAGTAAAGTGTTTTATTTTGCGAAATAAATAAGTGGACGTTTTGAATAAAGTAAATAAGTTTTATTAACGAACCTGAGAAAATATTACATTGGTGTTAGAAGTGGAATAAAACTTATTTTATTTGTACACTCAGTAAATTTATTGTGTGGAAAGTGAAAAAAAAAAGACAATGGGTAAATCTTTGAATGATTTAAATTTAGTGGAACTTAAGGCAGAACTGAATAAGCGAGATCTTCCTACTGCTGGAACAAAGAATGATCTTATAATTCGTCTGCAAGAAGATTTAAGAAGATGTGGAAAAAACCCAGACACTTTTATATTCGACATTGAAATGGAAGAACAACAAGACCAAGTAAGTACATCGGGCATGACCAATATGCTGTCTCAGCTGCTCGCAAAATTTGAAACCCAGGAAAAGAATCTTCTCGAAAGATTCGAGCAACAAAGCCAAGAACAAAAGAATCTTCTCGAACGTTTCGAACAGCAAAGCCTAGAGCAGAAGAATCTTCTAGAACAACAAAGCCATGAACAAAAGAATCTTCTAGAACAACAAGGCCAAGAACAACGCAATGAACAAAAGAATCTTCTCGAACGTTTCGAACAGCAAAGCCTAGAGCAGAAGAATCTTCTAGAACAACAAAGCCAAGAACAAAAGAGTCTGCTCGAAAAACAAGAAAAGAATCTTCTTCAACAATTCCAAGAACAGACAAATTTACTCGAAGGTAAGTTAGATGCCTTTGACAACAGAATTGTTGCCCTTGACGAGCGAGTCGATAGACAATTTTCAACTGTGGATAAGCAATTGTCAACAGTAGAAGCAAAGTTCGAAAATATGGAAGATAAAATTGAATCCATTACCAAGGAATTAGACAAAGTAAGGAAGATGAAGGTTCGAGAAAGTTCTGGTGACTGTCCTAGGAGAAAGGAGATGCATCCACCAACCTTCGATGGACAAACTTCTTGGTCAATCTACAAGAAGCAGTTTGAGGCAGCTGCAGCAACGAACGGCTGGGACGACGAAGACAAATATATAGCTCTGACGCTTGCTCTTAGAGGAACTGCTGCTGAGCTGCTGCAAACCATACCAGCAGAAAAGAATGGCAACTTCAGCGCTCTTGTTCAGGCCATTGACAAACGCTTTGGAGATGGCCATATGCAAGAAGTCTTCCGTGTTCAACTCAATACAAGAGTCCAGAAAAGGGGAGAAACTCTGCAACAGCTTCAAGCAGACATCGAACGACTGGCGCATCTGGCATATCCAGCTGCAGGAGATGAAATCATTAACCAATTCGCAACAGAAGCCTTTGTTCGTGCTGTTTCTGACATCAACCTTCAGCGAGCAATTCGAACGGCTGGAAAACACACGCTCCCTGAAGCATTAGCGTTCGCCCTGACTATGGAAGCAGCAGAACAGGCTTCTCAAGGAGTTCATCGGGTAAGAGAAATAGAAATTGAGGAGTGTTCTTGCCAGAGAACTGCATTCCAAAGGAACCAGCGAGATGGACCTGCTCGATGCTGGAACTGCAACAAGACCGGACATCTCCAACGCCAGTGCAGATTGCCACCTACAAGACCTGCATGTCAACATTACGGAAGCAGAAACAGCAACAACAACAGTAAGTACTCCAACTCGGCCTGTTTTTCACCCGGGAAACGCATAAGCACCAACTCAGAAGAGCAGAAGATGTTTTCTGGTATAGATGACCCTAGAATCACCACCGTCCAGGTCTCGCAGACTAAACGAAATAACAAAAGTCTGACTGTGGAGGCAACATTAAACGGTAAGAAACAAGTGGCTACGATTGACACTGGTGCCACTGCCTCCATTGTTCGAAGAGACTTGGTGAAGATGACATGGCTGCATAACACCAACGCCTACCGTCTGAAAACTGCAACAGGAGAGGCAGCCAGAGTGTACGGGGAGGTTCGTCTGACGATCCGTTTGGCAGAACTGGAGTTCTCACATCTGTTTCTGGTAGCAGATATATGTGACGAGTGCATTATTGGAATCGACTTTATGAAAGAGCATGGAGTAATCCTCGATATCGGGAAGCAAGTTCTCAAGTACCGAAATGTGGAGATTCCTATGGTTTATGGCAATGAAAATTCATCAACTCTGAGGACTGTCATAAAGGAAGATATTTGCCTGCCACCTTCTTCAGAAGTGTTCGTTTGGACAAAAATAAAGGGAGATTTGGGTAGCCATCGATACCTAATGGTGGAACCAGACTCTGAACAGTCTTCTCAAAACATCATCCTAGGGAAGACCCTTGTGGCGCCAAAGAACAACATGGTGCCCGTACGGATACTCAACATCAAACCGTACGAAGTCAAGCTTAGAAAAGGAGAAGTTGTTGGAAAATGTGAATCCGTATCCGCAATAACTAAAATTACAGAAGCTGACGCACAAAAATCTGTGGACCCCGGCAAAGTGAACTCTATGAAGGCAAAAATTCTGAAGTCATCCAAATTAACTGAACGTCAGCTAAGTGTTGCTGGAAGCCTCCTTCACGAGTACGGTGATATACTCTCTTCACCCAGTGGGCAGTTTGGTCGAACACAACTGGTGCAGCATCGAATCGACACAGGAGACGCAAGACCTATTCGACAACCAGCAAGACGTCTCCCATTAGCCAAACAAGCCGAAGTTGAAGAGATGATATCGACCATGAAGAAAGATGGGCTAATCGAAAACTCAAAAAGTCCTTGGGCATCCCCAGTTGTTCTTGTCAAAAAGAAGGACGGAAGTACTCGATTTTGTGTGGACTATCGGAGGCTGAACGATGTGACAAAGAAAGACAGCTACCCTCTGCCAAGAATCAGCGATACTCTGGATGCGATGGAAGGTGCTGAATGGTTTTCAACATTGGACTTAAAGAGTGGCTACTGGCAGGTAGAAATCCATCCAGAAGATCGAGAAAAGACGGCTTTCTCCACAGGAAATGGTCTGTGGCAATTTAAAGTGATGCCTTTCGGACTATGCAACGCTCCGGCAACATTTGAGCGTTTGATGGAGTGCGTTTTACAAGGACTTACTTGGAAATCTTGCCTAGTCTATTTGGACGATGTCATTGTTTATGGTAAGACATTTGATGAGCATTGTGGAAACCTTAAGGCCGTGTTCCAGAGGCTTCGAGAAGCAAACTTGAAATTGAATCCAGACAAGTGCGAGTTTTTCAAGTCTGAGGTAAAATACTTGGGACATATCATCTCTTCCCAAGGAGTGAAGACTGATCCTGAAAAAGTTGACACCGTAAAGAATTGGCCGACACCACAGGATAAACATCAACTCCGGAGCTTTCTTGGTCTAGCCACGTACTATCGACGATTTGTGAAGGATTTTGCTGGGATCGCGAAAAGTTTGCACCAGCTAACAGAGAAAAGCAAACCGTTCAAATGGTCAAGCGAGTGCGAGAAAAGCTTCCAGGAACTTAAGCAGCGCCTATGCAATACACCAGTTTTGGCCTATCCGACACCAGGGAAACCTTTCATCATCGACGCTGACGCAAGTAACGTAGGAATTGGTGCCGTACTATCACAAGTCCACGAAGGAGAAGAGAAGGTCGTTGCCTATTACAGCAAGGTGCTCTCAAAGCCAGAAAGAAATTACTGTGTGACCAGAAGAGAACTTCTAGCTTTAGTATCGGCAACAAAACACTTCCATAAGTACATCTATGGACAGAAGTTCCTTCTTCGAACAGATCATGGCGCACTTAATTGGCTCTTGAACTTCAAAAATCCAGAAGGTCAAGTGGCAAGATGGATTGAGAGATTGCAGACATACGACTACCAGATCCAACATCGAAGAGGAAGGTTGCACTCAAATGCAGATGCTTTATCTCGGAGACCATGCAAACCGGACTGCAAGCACTGCACACGTCAGGAAGAGAAGGAAGTTGCTTCCATCCAGCGATTAAGAGCCGATCCCATTTACGGTTGGAGTAATGAAGAACTGAGGACTGCCCAACAAGAAGACTCGGATATTGAACCCATTCTTGCGTGGAAGGAACACCAAGAGAAACCAGAATGGGGTGACATCTCCGATAGAAGTCCAACTCTTAAAGCGTATTGGGCACAATGGGACTCGCTTCATGTACAAGAAGGAGTACTAAGACGTAAATGGGAATCCACAGACGGCAAATCATATGTGATGCAGCTAGTCATACCTCGTTCCAAAGTTAATGACGTTCTGCAAGAGCTGCATGATGGAGCTTCCGGAGGACATTTGGGTGTCAATAAGACACTGGAAAAGGTAAGGCAGCGATTCTACTGGCTACACGCAAGAGAAGACGTCGAAAAATGGTGCCGAAAATGTGATACTTGTGCTGCAAGCAAGGGACCAGGCAGAAAAGTCCAGAGTAGAATGCAGCAGTATAATGTGGGCACGCCCTTTGAGAGGATTGCAATAGACGTTGCAGGCCCTTTTCCAGAAACCGAAAACGGAAACCGATACATCCTGGTAGTAATGGACTACTTCAGCAAGTGGCCTGAGGCATTTGCCATCCCAAACCAGGAAACCAAAACAGTCGCGGATCAGATTGTTTTCAACTGGGTAAGCAGGTTTGGTGTACCTATGGAACTCCATTCAGATCAAGGGAGGAACTTCGAGTCCAAAATCTTTCAGGAAGTTTGTACACTCCTTGGCATTAAAAAGACAAGGACAACACCGCTTCACCCACAATCTGATGGGATGGTTGAACGATTCAACCGGACCCTTAAAGAACACCTTTCCAAAGTTGTAAGCGACAACCAACGAGACTGGGATCGGCATATTCCGTTATTCTTGATGGCCTATCGAAGTGCGGTACATAGCTCAACAGGACATACACCATCAGAAATCCTGCTCGGGAGCACAATACGACTACCAAGTGAAATCAAATTTGGATGTTCTACAAGTGAGCCACAAGGAATAGACGACTACGTGGACAACCTCAAAGAAAAGCTAGTTGACATTCACGAAAGGACGAGGGCAAATATAAAGCTATCGAGTGATCGGATGAAAACAAGATATGACGCAAAAGCCACAACGACAGGATTCCAAGTGGGAGACCTTGTGTGGTTTTATAATCCCCACCGTCGGAAGGGACTCTCACCGAAGCTTCAACAAAATTGGGAAGGCCCTTATACTGTTGTAACACGAATAAACGATGTCGTCTACCGCATTCAGAGAGGATTAAGAGGCAAGCTAAAAGTAGTTCACAGCGACCGTTTACATTATTATAATGGTGATGGAAGTGATGGATTTGCTCGGGACGATCAATCCTAAGAGGGGGGCAGTGTAATAACCTTCCATATTTGAACTATAACGACTACGAAATGCAAAAGGACACAATAAAACTTACGGTCGCAGTGCAAACATACCCTTATTAGCTATAATTATAGCAACTCTCAAACGAAGGAAGCGCCATCTGCCGGATTATAGCAGATTTACCAGCTGTCAAATAAAAGCTTTTGGAAGGGAAATTATTGGGAAATTTCCCCTACGGAAAGCTCTGGAAGCAGAGACCAGAACGTTCTCCTTATTTCGAGAGTTTGGAAAACAAGTATAAAAGGCACAGGTTTGAACGGCAGCGACACAGTTTGTTTTTAATCGTGAATGAATAAAGTTGGTTATAATAAAAGTGAAAAGTAAAGTTTGTGAATTAATTCAGTGGTGAATAATAAATTGTTTGTTTGTAGTAAGAAAAGTAAAGTGTTTTATTTTGCGAAATAAATAAGTGGACGTTTTGAATAAAGTAAATAAGTTTTATTAACGAACCTGAGAAAATATTACAATATCATACTTGACCCTTGAATACTTTTTTGAAATTGTATTAATACTCAATGGGATAGTATGGAATGGTTATTACAAGACATTTTTTTTTCTTATATGTACTATCTTCAAAACAAAACGAAATCCAAAATGTCAGTTGAAAACTTTTGGTTTTTAAATTGATGGATCAAGATTTCATGGAAATTTCTAAATCTCTATGAAATCCTGCTCCACCAATTTGAAATCTCAAAAATGTTCAGCTGAAATCTTAGATTTGAGTTTGGTGGGAAAATAGTATAATATAATTTAACTCACACACGAAATTTTCTTTCCTCTATTTTGTATATAAAAACACATAGATGTATGAAAGGAATTCCTTGACTTTTCTAACTTTCTTATAACCGTTACTTACCGCCGTATTTTTATCAAAAGTTGCTCCAAATCTTCCATACAATTTTTATTTAGATCATTTATAAGGTGGAGTTAGCACTAGAAAGTTCATTCTACCAGTTTTTATACTTTTTGAACATGTCCACGATATTCAAAAATAACCGACAAATTAATTCACCACTCCTATCGGACCGTGGTGAATGGAGCAGTTGATTCTATTTGTGCGTTCTTCACTGTTTTTCACTAATACTTTGCAAATCTAATACATCAGCTGTTCGCTTCATATTCATATTCTCTGCTTCTTTATTTCTAATAACTTAAGATAAATCCTTCATAATATAAAAGAATCAATAAAATTTATTGAAAATACTTTTTCAGATGATTCATTCATTTTGCAAACTGATATGTTTGCGAACTATCATTACTGAGAAAAATGCAACAACAAAACTAATGGGAAGTGAATTAAAAAAAAATCCCATTTAATCCAATTGACACAGCAAAAACCTTAAATTTTACTCACCCCTATAAAAAGGGATAACATTTAACTGGGATCAAATTTAACCAGAATTTTAACGCAATTGGCACACGGCCTAAGAGTTGAACTATACGCAAATAATTTAAACTATTAACAAATCATTTTTACCAAAACGCAAATTGAACTAACCCAGGCTCAACTTGTTGTTCCAGCTGTGTGGTGAAGAAATGTAATAGTGGTAGTAGTAGGAATAGTTTTTGACAAAACCCCAATTGTAAATTCAACTAGTTCTGCGCATTTTTCCAAGAACTTATCGAAAAAATAAGAAGTCAATCCCTTAATAATGGCTTTTTATGTTATGGATAACACCAAAACCCATTAGACCCAAAAAGTACAGCTGGATCAATAATTCAAGCTAAGGTTAAATCAATTTGCGTTTTGGTTAAAATTATTTGTTAATAGTTTAAATTATTTGCGTATAGTTTAACTATAGTTGCGTTTTGTTTAAGTCGAATTGCGATTGGGTAAGTTCTATTTGAGTTTGGGTTGAATCTATTTGAGCTTGGTTGAAGCTTATTTGCGTTTAGATTAAACCTATTTGTGATTTGGTTAATTAAATTTGCGAATGCATTGTATAAAATATATACATAAATATTTGTATACCTCCTCCACCCACCTCTCTTCGCATGTTCTTGCATTCCGCTGCGTTTGTAAAGTCTTCCTACCTTTTCTTACTCTGGTTTACTATTATGGCTAAAACTTGTTTCTCACAGCGAATTGAGACTTGCCGCCGTATAAACAAGTGATATACGCAAGAATACCTTTTCAATGATATATGACTCATCCTTATTGGTCTGAGGGCCAGCTAACATACAAAAATTGCCATTGTCCTTTAAAGTGAATCAAGGTTTATGTTAAGGAGGTTCACTTGGGCGCATAGATGCTAGTTATATATTTCCGAATTGTTTATTGAGGTGGTTTCATGCTAACATTTAATGATTTCTCCTTCCTTGGAATTTTCTATGCATAAAATTTTGACATAATCTTCAAACGCTTTTACTTGAGGTGTGACATAATAAGGGTATTCATGAATCAGCGTAAAGTCGTCGTAAACGTGGTAAAGTTTTAAATTTCGTAAATCTGTCAAATTTTCCATACAAATTGTGACAGAATTACGAAGTTTTAATCTTTACAACGTTTACGATGAGTTTACGCTGTTGTATGAATACCCATAATATAATTTTCAACATAATTTTGCATGAATTAGGTTAAAATCATTACATTTTGAAAAATGAATTTTAAGAATTATACCATTTGGAAATGAAATTAGAATTTGTCATTGAGATTAGCTCATATTTGTTCTTTAAAAAAGTACGCAGATCAACGCCAAATGATTCAAGTCCCTGTTTACTTGAGTTTATTTGACATTTTTTGAGTTGATAGGAAATGATCTCAAATTTTATGATTGAACAATAGGGGTATTCATGCAACTGCGTAAAACACTAGATAAGTTTACGATTAGGTTAATTTTATCTTTTGGTTAATGAACTGTCAAATTTTGTATGGGAAATGGTTTACACAATTTGGTTAATCTTATCCAAGGATTTTGCTGCGGAAAATTAACCAAATATTTGGTTAAACTTATCCAAACGTCATTTTGACTTTTAGAGATTGAATTAGGCGTGTTTGTGACTTTTAGAATCAGACATGTTTAGAAACATGATATAAATGATATCTCGGAGAACCAAAAAAACTCTGAATGTGTTCTGTAATTATTGCATTGCAATTAGTTGGCGGTAAAAGTTGTGAATTAAAACGTAGTTTACACAAAAAAAAATAATTAGAAGGTCTACATTTACTCAACGATTAAAGGCTCTGCCCAACCAACGCGAAATTATAGCGAAGCATTCAAAAAGACAGTTTTTGTTGTTTTTTAGTATTGAGATCATTCACTTTAATTGCGTGTTGGTTTAGGAGAGCCTTTAGGAAAGCTACTTTTCGTAAATTATTAAGGTAGAACTATAAATTCTCACCCAAACGAATGCGAATCTTTCGTTGACGACAACGAACGTGTTGTTTTCATTTACAACAACGTGTTATTATTAATGTTTTTGCTGTGGTCAACAAATGATTCGCACTGGTTTGGAAGATTCTAAATAGTTAGAAGCTGTTAGAAACAGATGTCATTAGCCAATGCGAAGTATCTTTCTGAACTGTCATAAACAGAGCTAAGCCATACTTCACTTTTTCTCTTTTTTTCGTTCCTACCTCAACAGATTTCAGTTTTACTTCCGTGAAGTGTATTCACTTCTGAAAGCAAAATCAAACGAAAATGAAGAAAAGTACATTATGGGCGTATGATTTGTTTGTATTCGCTGATTTTCATCCGACCTCTGCCGTGAGCTTGCGAATAATATATTTCTACCTTACAACGCGACTATTGTCATGTATATTAAGGTAGAACTATAATAATTGTTGATAGTTTACTGAAGTGGTCGGTTGAAAATGAGCGAATACATGAAAACCATACTTATCTCACGGGAGTGAAACTGACATTTGGTGAAGTTGGAACGAAAAAAAGAGAGGGATGATTCATTTTACTTAAGTGGAATATTCCTCACTTCTTCTTTTGACTGTTTGGAAAGCAAGCTTTCGTGGGTTTTTAACACATTGATTTTGACAGGCAAAAGTTTCGTTGTCATTCCAAATATTTCGCAATGGTTTGAGAAAGCCTTAATAGTTCTAGTTTTACATTTTGTTTTATCCTTCCGAGTTTCCGACTTCACGTTGGTTCGGAGGAGGTTCTCTATTTAAAAATTACTACGTTTACAAGCAGGATCGGGAGCTCCAGGTTTTTTGTCACTTGAGTTAAGTTGAAATGGTATTGAGATTCCAGCAAAATTAATGGCATTGATGTATTTATTTCAATGCAAAACAAATATAATTGAATTAAGAGGAGTACTTACTACACGTATCTATTAAAACAAATATATATTTGTACACACACATGCAAATAAACAGATCATAATGCATTCATTTTAATTTATTTTATTAATTTAACGGACTTACCGCGATAATTTAATTCAAAAAATTGAATTGAAATTGATAGCCCGTGACCACGACAAGTGGAACCTTGTCGAAACGTCGGGCTATCAATTTCAATTCAATTTTTTGAATTAAATTATCGCGGTAAGTCCGTTAAATTAATAAAATAAATTAAAATGAATATTTACAATCGCGATTATAAAAGTTAAAACTCATAATGCATTATCTGTAAAACCAACTCCTCGACCCAAGCCGAACGCGCCCAAATATTTGACGTTTAACGAACAGCTGATTTAATTACACAGCATTTAACCAAATTAATAAAAAGGTCGTTCATGCAAACTTTTGCGTAAACTTATCATTTTACACAATTTGTAAACTTACGACGTTGCATGAATACCCTTAATGTTTTATATTATCCTCAAAAGTTGCATGAAAGAACCTACCAAATCGGATTTTAGCCTACCAATCTACCAAAGCTGAAAAATCGTACCAAGTTTGGTAGGATCCTACCAAAACGGCAATCGTGGTCATGCATTGAGAGTGTATAAGTAAAATGCTTGAAGAAAAATCAAAATGTTTTGATTTTTCTTCAAGCATTTTACTATACACTCACAATGCATGACATGCATTTGAACAGTGTATACCCCGCATTAGGGTCGAAAATTACATAGTTGCACTAATACCCTTCAAGCAAATTTACTGACCCAACTTTTTCGGTGCTGCTTGGATCCTTAAAAAATGAGCTCTCACGGGGATTTTATTTTTTTCCACCACTTATTTTTTTTTTTAGTTTACTTTTGCAAGGCGTGCGGTGAAGATCATTTCTTGTTTTAATGCGTTTTGTTGTGAAAACTTAAACAGATTTTCGGTCAAAAATACAAACTAATGCAATTGGAATTTGTTTAATCTTTGCTAGTGCAAATAAGTGTGTTTTTGTTAATATTTGTATAAATTCCAAATAAATGTGCTTTGAAAGGAAAAAAATTCGTCTTGTTGTTTGTTTGTCCTTGGTCTGTGGTTGTTGGTTGTTGCTTGTAGGAAATTTAGAACTTTGATAAGGGAATTTTCTCTTCATACCTACTGGTTTCGGTACTTGCTAACTATGGTGAATTTTGTATCTCATAACGCATGCGCAAGTGGGTCCGCGGTGATTCTAATTTCCATACTAATTTGAGCCGTAAAACGCAGTTTTGAGGATCCACATTTGGATTCGAAAACGTAGTCGTTCATACGTTGTTCACTACGTTTGCGGATCCAAAACGGACTCCTTTGCTTGAAGGGTATGCGTGCTGTAAGCAGTGTTGCCATAATCACAAATTTCATTATGCTAGATTTCAAATTCTACAATGCTAAATCGTATGGAAGCCCAAAAAACAGAATGCTAGATTTCAAAATCCATTTAAAAATTCATAGTGCACAAAATATCAATGTTTATTTTTCAGAAATGCTTTTACATAACAAAAAATATAATTGATTCAATATTAGTGGATTTGGCTAGGTATTTTACTGCTTGATATTTGAAACATCTTTGTTTACACTGAACCGAATCCCTGCGTATTCAGCCAATGATGGACTCGGTAGGGCCAGTGAATAGTCATTCATACGCAAATTAACTGTTGGTAAAACAAGCAATTTTTCATTGAGCCCCTGAATTTATTTCATATATCAAATAATATTACATTAATTTATACAACAAATTTACTGACTCAACGGAAAATTTGGTGGTGCAATGAACTGCTTCACCATTCAGTGGCTCAAGGAAGGAAGTCGGCTGACATGTAATTCAGTCAACCGTCATATGCTCACATTTCAAATTCATAAGATCAAAATTTTAAAAAGGCTAACAATTTGGCGCTGTATTATAGGTACATAATTGAATAATTTTTTTTAATAAAATCTAGCATTCAAGAATGCCAAACAAATACAGATTATGCCAGAAAAGCATTTGACATAATTTTAAAATCTCAAAATGCTTTTCACTCCTGTATTATGCTAGATTTAGCATTTATAATGCTATTATGGCACCGCTGGCTGTAAGTAACGCTGTGGCTCCATTGGCAATATTTGAGGCGATGGCAATTGGAATAGGAATGGCAATTTATTGCTTGGGTGGGCATTTTCATTGCCAGGCAATTTCAATAATAAAATGTGTGTATAAAAATATTTGACGGTGTCCACATTGGGTATGAAAAAGTGGATTTTTAATGACTTTTCAGTATTCATATCTCGCTCCCACTCCTTCATTGAAGTGAGATGTGAATACTGAAAAGTCATTAAAGATCCACTTTTTCATACCCAATGTGGACACCGTCTTTGACTGCAAATGCAGTCAAATGCTGTTCAAATCCCCTGTTTTAATTAAATTTAATTTTAATTCACTATATTTTGTCATGTGCGTTCTCATATTCTACAATTTAATTGAAAAAATCAATAAAGAAGCCATTGACAATTACGGGGAACCCCATTTTTACTCAATTTATTGCCTTGACGATGGAAATCAATAATTGCCTCTCATCTTCTAGGCAATATTGCCATTGCCATTGACAAAGCGTCTCCATTTGCAATATCAAAGGCAATAGCAATGATTGAGGCAATTTATTGACTCAAATATTGCCAATGGAGCCGCTGGGTAAGTATTTACTAGTGCAACTTTATTCCATTCACCACGGTCGGAGCTTTTAGGTAAATCAGGTTTGACAGCCGAGGACTCCCATCTTGATAATCTCTGCTTTCAGTTTTCTATTCGATGTGAATACATCGTCTATGTTACGTTGCAATAGAGGCTCCTATGAGAGAAACCCTTCAGCTTTGAGATTTGTTCGAAATCTCAAACAAATCGCCTTCCAGCATCTAAGTGCAGCTGAACATTCTGGCTATGAAGATGCTGGAGCAGAGCCATTATTGAAAGGAGCTGACATCGAAAAAGATTTCGAAAGTGAGTTGGAAGAAGACTTTGTCTTTGAACACCCAATCGAGGATCACCTATTGCCAATCCAATCTAGCAAAGTTGATAACGACTTGGCGAGCAATAATTTAGAACTTGACGTAGATTCAGAGCACTATAATGCAAATAATGTTTGCTCTGGGAAATTGCAGGTAGGAGCTTCCGTATATTATGCTGGATTTGCGGCATGGAAGCTCAAGAAGAGACTCAACTGCGAATCTTGAGCAAGAGAGCAAACATTATTGATACAACTACGGGCTTATGAGAGTATTACCACGCCATCAGAGTTTGGAAAACTAACTGTTCCTTCGATACCGTTCGATGAGACTTTTAGAAGAGTACAAACAATCTACAATCCACAAATATCTGACCGGCGACAAAGGGAGATGCTTGTAGAAACATGGTTGGGGGAAATCATGACGTTGATAGACAGTAGTTTGATCATTAATTGCAGTGTTGAACACAAAAAAGCAATTATTAGATTTCTTTTGATCGGACTGATTAAGTTTGGGATTAAAAAGACCAATAAGGATTTTAGGCTTAAGCCAACAACTAGTCAACCTTCTAAGAAAAGCTGTAATAAATAAGACTGATTTTTTCTTAAAATATATTTTAATTTTTCCAACTTCAGCTAGACTGCAATTGCAACTTCCATCCACTTACTTTTATTTATATAATTTTCGAAGTAGTATTAGAACGAGGAATAGGCCTATCGGGGAAACCTCAAAAAAAAAAACGCATCTAGTATTTTACCCCACTGGGTGATGTGGAAAAAAATACTTTTTTGTGTCTAGGTATGTATATAAATTAAGTTATTGGCTATCGGCAAAAAAATATATCTATTTCAACTATTTTTTTCTTAACAAAGTACCTACCGCGAAATAATATTTGATTTTTTTAAATACAAAATTAGATAAAATAAAACAGATAAATTAAAAATAAGTTGAAAAAAATTCTATTTGTATTTGTATTTGTTTAAAAACTTGATTAAAAAGTTTTTCAGACAAAATGTTGTTTTTGCTTCAAGGAACATTTTCCAAAATTTTCATTTTCTACTTATAGGTACTATCTTCAGTGACGGTAAGAGGAAGTAACGTGATACAATCTGATCTCGCTGTATTCTATAAAGCCTTTTGTTGGAGGGGAAAACGCTTCATATATCTCACCAATCAACATTCATATTTCATTTTTCATTAAAGAATTGTATTTAAATAGTAATTTTCAAGATATATTTTTAACTATTGTATTTCAGCCTTTAAACTTTAATTTAAAATATAATGTAATATTTTCTCAGGTTCGTTAATAAAACTTATTTACTTTATTCAAAACGTCCACTTATTTATTTCGCAAAATAAAACACTTTACTTTTCTTACTACAAACAAACGATTTATTATTCACCACTGAATTAATTCACAAACTTTACTTTTCACTTTTATTACAACCAACTTTATTCATTCACGATTAAAAACAAACTGTGTCGCTGCCGTTCAAACATGTGCCTTTTATACTTGTTTTCCAAACTCTCGAAATAAGGAGAACATTCTAGTGTCTGCTTCCAGAGCTTTCCATAGGGGAAATTTCCCAATAATTTCCCTTCAAAAAGCTTTTATTTGACAGCTGGTAAATCTGCTATAATCCGGCAGATGGCGCTTCCTTCGTTTGAGAGTTGCTATAATTATAGCTACTAAGGGTATGTTTGCACTGCGACCGTAAGCTTTAGTGTGTTCGTTTGTTTGCTTTTCGGAGTCGTTATAGTTCAAATTTGGAAAGTCATTACATTGCCCCCCTCTTAGGATTGATCGTCCCGAGCAAATCCATCACTTCCTTCACCATTACAACGATGTAAATGGTCGATGTGAACTACTTTTATTTTGCCTCTTAATCCTCTCCGAATGCGGTAGACGCCATCGTTTACTCGTGTTACAACAGTATAAGGGCCTTCCCAATTTTGTTGAAGTTTCAGTGACATTCCCCTCCGACGCTGGGAATTATAAAACCAAACAAGGTCTCCCGCTTGGAATCCTGTCTTTGTTGCTTTTGTGTCGTATCGCTTTTTCATCCGACCACTTGATGGCTTCATATTTGCCCTTGTTCTTTCATGAACGTCAATCAGCCTTTCTTCTTCATTTCCCTTATCACTCCGATTCATGGGGCCAGTCTGTTGAATTTGCACTATCCTTTCGTTGTTCTTCAATGCCTTCTGCTGAGTTTTGATTGTCAGGATACCGTCCATTGAAACCGTTGAGATGACATCTTTGGCATCATACCCCTTTGGTTGCTGGTACTTCCGTACAAACTGACGACTAATGTAGCCATGTTCATCTTCACGTTCATGATTACCTTCTACTACTACGCTGTTGCCAACAGTTTTGACCATTAACTCAGTTGGCTTGAAATGGCTGACATCCATGCACACTTGAAATCCGTCCGTTCCAACTTTGTAGTTTTCTCTGGAATCACGCTCGTCACCCTTTCGCCGAGTAGGAGTTAACTGCAGCGAAGTCACTTTTGGGCGATATATATCGCTTCCCGAGTCATCTTTTTGCGCAGTCCTCATCTTCTTTTTACTCCAATCGTATATGGGATCGGCTCTCAGTCGCTGGATGGAAACAACCTCCTTTTCTTTCATCGAGCAAGTCCATCTCGCTGGTTTCTTTGGAACGCAGTTCTCTGGCAAGAACACTCCTCAACTCCTAGTTCTCTCAACCGATGAACTCCTTGAGAAGCCTGTTCTGCTGCTTCCATAGTGAGGGCGAATGCTAGTGCTTCCGGAAGCGTGCGTTTGCCAGCAGTTCGAATTGCTCGCTGAAGGTTGATATCAGATACAGCACGGACAAAGGCTTCTGTTGCGAATTGGTTGATGATTTCGTCCCCTGCAGCCGTATATGCCAGGTGCGCCAACCGTTCGATGTCTGCTTGGAGTTGTTGCAGAGTTTCTCCTCTTTTCTGGACTCTGGAATTGAGTTGAACGCGGAAGACTTCTTGCATATGGCCATCTCCAAAACGTTTGTCAATGGCCTGAACAAGAGCACTGAAGTTGCCATTTTTATCTGCTGGCATGCTTTGTAACAGCTCAGCCGCAGGTCCTCTGAGGGCAAGAGTTAGAGCTATGCATTTGTCTTCCTCATCCCAGCCATTTGTTGCTGCGGCTGCCTCAAACTGCTTCTTGTAGATTGACCAAGAAGTTTGCCCATCGAAGGTTGGTGGATCCATCTCCTTTTTCTTTGGACAGTCGCCAGAACTTTCTCGAACCTTCATTTTCTTAACTTTATCTAATTCTTTGGTAATGGATTCGATTTTATCTTCTACCTTTTCAAACTTTGCTTCAACAGTCGAGAATTGTTTATCGACACGCTCGTCAAGGGCAACAATTCTGTTGTCAAAGGCATCTAATCTAACTTCGAGAAGATTCCGAAGATTTTTTTGTTCTTGGCCTTGTTGTTCTAGAAGATTCTTCTGCTCTAGGCTTTGCTGTTCAAAACGTTCGAGAAGATTCTTTTGTTCACTACGTTGTTCTTGGCTTTGATGTTCCAGAAGATTCTTTTGCTCTAGGCTTTGCTTTTCGAAACGTTCGAGAAGATTCTTTTGTTCATTACGTTGTTCTTGGCTTTGCTGTTCTAGAAGATTCTTTTGTTCTTCAAATTTTGCGAGCAGCTGAGACAGCATATTGGTCATGCCCGATGTACTTACTTGTTCTTGCTGTTCTTCCATTTCAATATCGAATATAAACGTGTCCGGGTTTTTTCCACATCTTCTTAAATCTTCTTGCAGACGAATTATAAGATCATTCTTTGTTCCAGCAGTAGGAAGATCTCGCTTATTCAGTTCTGCCTTGAGTTCCACTACATTTAAATCATTCAAAGATTTACCCATTGTCTTTTTTTTTTTTTTTTTTTTTTTTTTTTTTCTTTTCAGACAATAAATTTACTGAGTGCACAGATAAATTAAGTTTTATCCCACTTCTGACACCAATGTAATATTTTCTCAGGTTCGTTAATAAAACTTATTTACTTTATTCAAAACGTCCACTTATTTATTTCGCAAAATAAAACACTTTACTTTTCTTACTACAAACAAACGATTTATTATTCACTACTGAATTAATTCACAAACTTTACTTTTCACTTTTATTACAACCAACTTTATTCATTCACGATTAAAAACAAACTGTGTCGCTGCCGTTCAAACATGTGCCTTTTATACTTGTTTTCCAAACTCTCGAAATAAGGAGAACATTCTAGTCTCTGCTTCCAGAGCTTTCCATAGGGGAAATTTCCCAATAATTTCCCTTCAAAAAGCTTTTATTTGACAGCTGGTAAATCTGCTATAATCCGGCAGATGGCGCTTCCTTCGTTTGAGAGTTGCTATAATTATAGCTACTAAGGGTATTTTTGCACTGCGACCGTAAGCTTTATTGTGTTCGTTTGTTTGCTTTTCGGAGTCGTTATAGTTCAAATTTGGAAAGTCATTACAATAACGTTGGTAGTCTCTCTTTCTAAATTACTTACATCAAAATTGTCTGTATGAATACGATTTACGAAATAAAATTAACACATTGGGCCTTACTAATAATCAAACACTAATGTCGACTATTAGTTAACTTTAAGATCAAAGTTAAGTGTGGAGCTTTAACAAAATGCTACCAATAATCAATTTTACCCTTTTGCTAACAAAATCCTCCGACTTTCCTTTAATCTACTACAATTTCCATCAAACTCCATCAAACATGCTCTAAAGAAAACATACACTACAATAACTCAAGTAAAAACAAAGAAGAAGAAATAAACAAACACAAATGCAATGGCACAGGGTCGGCGTGCAGTTACATGGCTAAATTATGGGGCGCTCAAGGAAAGCAACATTTCAAAAAAAAAGAAAAAAATCATTGAGGTGCTTCTATCATTTTGCCGAGCTATAAAAAGTGTTCAGACATTTTATATAGTAAGAATAGTAAAAAAAAAAAGCTTTTTAAACTAAATGAAAAGTAAAACAAAAATACAATAAATATTTGCCATTCTTATTTTTAAAAAATATAAAAGACAACATGCGGCATTAAACAATGTAAAAACACCTATAACGCGGAGTGAACAAATTTTTGATATCAATTCAAATTATGTGAAGTGGTGTTTTTAGGTTAATACACTATCATAGAATACTTTCAAACTGACTTCTTGATTAAAATACAAAACTGGTATGATAGATAAGGCCAGGCCAACAGTAGAAATCCCTTTGAGAATATTTCATTCAAAACGTTAAAAATAACTCTGCACATGAAGCGCTAATAGGATTTGAGTGCCTTGCCACCACCAACAAAATTTAATCCGTCCCTGCTGGACGAGAATTTCTCATTTGACAGATGAATCTCAACTAAATCACTCGAATGAAGTATATTTTAATTTGCAACAAATTATATTCTTTTAGCAAAATTTCATGAAATATCTCAATTCAAAAGTATTCTACGATCATATAATAACTTTAAAAACATCACTTCACATTACTTTATGTAGAAATATCAGAAAAAAACTAGCTTGTGAAATTAAATATTTGTACACTCTTTAATATAGGCATTTTTACATGATTTTTCGTAGAACCACGTGTTTTCTTTTATATTTTGTTTAATAAAGTATTTCTAGTGTTCATTACACTAATTATATAACACTTTTTATTTAGTTTAATAAGCTTTTTTCACTAGTTTAACGATTTGAAATCTTAATACAATTTCCTCTTGCTCGGCAAAATGACAGATGAATTTCGATTTGTTTTTTTTTTGTTCAAAGAGTGAAGATAAGTATTGCCGTATTGTTTTTTATCAGCACCTTTTTCAGTACTAAAGTATTCAATAAGTTCAAAGGGTTTGGACGGTTTTAATTTTATTTTATGAACATAGTTGATTAACATTATACAAGAACATGCATATTTTGAGTTAACTTATTGGTTTTTGACATATGCGTATATCAGTACCTACGAAATTGCAACAAATTATTTTCTTTCGGGATTTTAAGTGATATTTCTCTTCCTGCCAATCTGTTTAATATTTTTTTAGGGGTAAGAGTTCTGTTGTTTCCACTGTTTTTTTTCTCGCGTTTTATTCTTTTCAATTATAGTAAAATATGAAACGAACGCCTTTCTGAATTCATAAATATTTTACCAAACCACGCCATTTTATGAGAAACGCTTTTCAAACATTTATTTCTCTGACAAGTAATTCGAAGAATGACTTTAGGTATGTTTACGTGTAAAGGTGTGCTCTATACACCTGAAAAAATCTTAAATCGACTGCCGTTCAACACAAAAAATTACTTTTTAGATATACGTAATTGGGTATGTAAATAAATAAAACGGAATAAACAAATCAACCGCGTATTTAACGTAAGATCCAGACGTACCAAATACTTTCGAAAAAATTAAATAATCTATTCCTGTTGCAATACATAAACATACAAACAATAAATAAAGTATATACGTCTAACTCAAGTTCTTCTTTTTCACTGTAAAACTAAAATCTGAAGATATAAACCAACCCATCAATTCAATGCCTCGTGACATGATGGTTGGTGCGTAGGACTGTCATGCCGAAAGTGTAGGTTCGATTCCCAGCCATTTCACCTAAGCACAGAAATGTTTTATCCGAGGTACTGCCTGTTGCGAAGAACTGACAAATCCTCCAAGAGTATGTTTGTCATTCAAAAGTGCTTCTCATGTAGCCGTTCGGAATCGGCATAAAACTGTAGGTCCCCTCCATTCCTGCCAAAAACACGCACACAGGAATGGTTGAGAGTTGTAAGTCACTAGGCCCTGGTTCTCCACGAGCTGTTGTGCCACCCAATTTATTTATTTATTATTTATCAATACCTATACCTATTGAAATCAACCTGATAACTTGGGAACAGATTTAAGAATTAATACAAATTTAAATACCATAAAACAGTACTAAGGCAACACTTTTTATTTAGTGTTCGACTTTAATCATGGATTTCTATGTATTAAATTTTGACATATTGCTAACGACTAAACTGGAGATTAAATTCGTTATTGGTATGTGGATTTTCTTAAATCTGGAGATTTTCTTTTAAGCTTAACACTAAATTTGATTATTAGTAAGGCCCATTGTATTACAACCCTTAGGGGAAAATCTTGGCCTTTTAGCTTTGAAAGTTCTCGTCGTTGTTTTTGCTCGCTTTTGTGGTTATTATGGTTAACCTTCAAAAGTCCTCTTGGCTTACTCAGGGAGAAATGAATGACTGCACGTACTTGCTCTTATGTAAAATACGCTGCATATATAAGAAAATATTTCCTATATAAATACATGCAAATTATGAGAGAAAAATGTTTAAAAGAATGAAACACGATATTTAAATCAGCTAAAACAACTCTTTTAATACTTTGAACTGTGAAAAAGGAATATCATGTAAATTCTTAAACAAATATGTTAATACAAAAAAAAATTTTAATCGTTGGAGTGGTTTTTTTAAAAAATGATTGTTTAGGTATATATAAAATACTTAAAACATTTTTAAGAACTATTTTGGAATGCAAATCTAAACGATATTGGTAGGTATATGAAAAATTTATCTAAATCCATTCAGCCGAAATTGAAAATAAAAAAACAAGTTCTATGACAGGATACTAGCCCTGTTTTTTAGTGCATTTTTATCTTGGCTTCGAAAAAAGTAGCATGTTAAACACAACAACAATACGGAATTAGTTTTTATACAAGTATTATTTTTAAATTTTAATATTATGTACATATTTTGTTTTCATTTTTTTTTTTTTTTTAATTAGTAAAATAAGGATTTTAAGTGCATATTTTCCATTTTTTACTGCATATTTTCCATTTTTAAGGGCATAGTTAAAGCGCATATTTCCGATTTTTAAGTGCATGAAATCCTAGCCCTTCTAATATAATTAAATCATACCCAAAAACCGAATGGGTTTATGACTTCTAGTTTTTGAGATTATTGATACTAAAACTACTTTTTTATGAGATTTTTGTTTTTTCTTGTTCCTTACACACAGCAATTTTAAAAATGCATTTTCATCTTAATTAAAAAAAAAATTTTAATGCAAACACCAATATTTGTTGCATTAAAAAAATTCAATTTATGTTGTACAATATGGTTGTTTTTGCGTTTAAATGATCAAACAACGATGGTTCTGAATGTTTGACAAGATGTTGTTCCATGTGAACCCCTTCTGAGCCCACAGAAAAACTCGACAAATAATGGTAGGGGGAGATGGGGGTCATTGATACATGGGGCACATAGATACAGTCGACATTATTCGAAAACTAGACGCAGTAGACCAATCAAATAAACACACAAGATAACGAATCTATCAACGCTTAGTCATATATGACCGTCATGCAGTTTCGGTCATCACTTTTCACCTGACAACCAAAAACCTGTTTTTCAAGCCCAGAAGTAAATTTTTGTCATTCCTTTAATGATCGATTTTTGGTTAGTGTATTTTGTGTTAACAATTTTTCATGAAAGGATTTGGTGAGTATAAGTCCTTCTTATTGTGATAGTCACTTAAATTTTCATTATTAAAGTATGTTTTAATTTTTATTCATATTTATCTTCCCTGAAGGGAGGTTGGGGCACATTGATGCAAACCACCTCTTGGTCATTTAATACTATCAATAAGCCATCTCTGTCTGATATATAAGTAGATAAAACGTTTTTACATCCTTAATCGACAAAATGGTGGGAACGTACAAACGAAGAACGGTTCTTTCCTTACTTCATCGATAAGGTTGCTGTGGCTCCTTTGATGTATCAAACATGTATTAAAGTGCCTACTGGTTGAATTTATTTTATAAATGCACGTTATAAAAAATAATAAAAACTTGTTTGACAATAAATACTGATAAGTTTGCTATAAATCAAAGTTTCTTGACATGTATCAATGTTCCCCGTGAATGGGGCAGTTTGATACAAATTCCGTTACTTAATATATTGGCCCTAATATTTTTTCTGAATGAGTCTTAGATTAACTTCTTATCATAAAAGCTAGTTAGAAAGACAATGAACATATAAAATATTTTTCTTTGTTACTACCGTCAATATGAAGGCCGTTTTTTGAGTGAAAATGAAAATCGTATCAAGGTGCCTATCGCTATATTAAAATTGTGAAAACAAACAAACAATAAATCACATAAATAACACCATCTTTTATACAAAATTCCTGTAGAGCTAGTGAAAACAAGCAACATTGCTATTTCTACAAATATGAAAATTCAATTCATACCAAATTTGCCAAACAAATATAAACGATACTATAGCTATGTATCTATATCTACTTAAATACCTACCTAATACCTCGACAAGAGACAACATACAGGCATTGGCATAGAAAAAAATTGTTTTCATTTTTGTTTTGTGTATCGTTTTCGTTCATCATGACAACAGCCAACTTAACATTACTGATTTAGTTATCTCCCTTATTCCCCTTATTGAAGTCAGAATCAATGTAAATACAACCCTCTCTTTCTGTTTTCTATTGGCATAGAAAAAAAATGTTTTCATTTTTGTTTTGTGTATCGTTTTCGTTCATCATGACAACCAGAGAATATGAATTACCAAGAAGCCAATCTTTCGTACGTTTCACCCCCCAAAACCCATTTGTTTACATTGTTGTATTTGTAATTTCACTTCGTGTCGATGAATAGATGTGAATTGCAACAACAATTTAACGCGGTAAGTTTCATTTATTTTGACAGCTCGATTTTTTATTTTCAAAGTAATTTTTTGTGCGTTGACCTCGTTGTAATTTTGTGTTTAACAAATAAAAATATTTGTGTCGGATTCAAAAGAACCAATCGAGACCATTATTATGGTCCGAGAAGTCATTAAAAATATCAAATTTGTAATCACTTTACCATCTGCAATATAGTTTTGATTTGTGAATTGTTTGTCTGTGAATTTCTGTGCTTCCGATTATAAATTTGTGTTTAGTCCATTAAAAACTGGAAATTCTATTTCGATTTCTCCCAGATCATCGATCTAATCTAATAATTGATAATCACTGTATAAAGGTCGACACGACTGAAAATACCTACTTTATTTTAAAGAATTAAAAAACTTGTCCAATGTAAGCCATATTGGTCAATGATGATTAGTTCGCGTAATTTCTTAGGTGCAATGATCAAGTTGCAACATTTTCATCACACAAGACAATGCTGCCGCTGGTATTCCACTCTACACATGGACGGGTGAAACTAATGACGAATATTCTTGGTATGAACATTTCAAACTCCAATCGATTAGAAACATGAGTTATTATTTGTTATTTTATTCCAGGAGCATTGCACAAATGATAATGTTCAAGGACAACCAATCACCGAACTTGATTCTCGATTATGGTGGCGATATCACCAATTTAGTGCATCACTTCTTGAAGTAAATTCGTGTACAGTTCCAAAATCTGTATGGTTGCCACGAGTCTCTGTGCCGACGTTGTAATGATCACCGATAAAATGTGCTGTGTAGCTGGATACGGTGATGGTGGCAAGGACTGTGCTCAAGCTCTTCGAGCTTTTGGTGGACGTGTTATCGTCACCGAAGTTGATATTAGTCGTGTCATTTTATTTCATTGTTCAAATAGATTTATTGATAAGTGTCGTATAGAATATTTCTTTTTACCTATATAAAATCATTTTTGGAGCGTCAAAACAAAATAGTCTTCATTAATTTGATGAAAATAAAAAATATTTTAACGGAACAAATTTGAGTTTTTCTTCAAAAGTTTAACTGAAAAAGATTGACATTAAGCCGTAACTTATTAATCCAGTCAATTTATGCTCAAAATAGCCCTTGGTGAGCAAATTGTAAGGTAGTTTTGATTTTATTGTACTGGTTTATGTTTTTGGGGGTGCCGAGTCCAAATATGAGGCCTGCAACTAAAATTTCTTGACGCCTTTATTTATTCATATCACATATACCACAGCTAGAGGGACCTATGTATTTATAATTTTAACTTCACCATAACGCATAAATAGCTTTTTATGCAATCATTATGTTGTAATCATTAATGTAATCATTTTAGTAGCTTTTAACATTTTTCTTTGTTTTACTCAATATGCTTAAGTGGAAAAGAAGAGTTTTGAAACTATACGACTCAATAGCCACCATCAAATAGCTCAATCGGAACTATATCCGCATTACCACCTTGATCAATATACATATGTAGGTACATACATATGAGTAGATGAGAACCAAAACTCGTCGCATATCCACTTTTATCAAAAATTGAGATTTTGATGCAGATTTGTTAAGATGGGCATATTGAATAGTTTCAAAGGAAAATTTGACAGCCTTATCCCTCCAAACCGCTTTAATATCGATGTCAAACATCGTAATTGTCTCCAAAACTCTCCATAGCCACAGTGCAATTTGCATCAAAACTTTCCATATTCATTGTATGCAGTAGGTTTGGTTTCAAAACTCTTCTTATTAATCATAGGCAATTATTATGTCATATAATAAGGAACTAAAACGTTCATGGGTTTTTGTTGTAAAAGTCTTTAAATGGGTCATTGAAGATTGGAAAGTAGTGTAGTGCTATTATATAAGAGGGTGCTATTGAGAGAGGGGGGAAGGTGTGGAAACTGGCCATATACAATCATTTACAGCAAAACTCTTCATATCCAAATTTAATTGTTAAATATCTTTTAAACGGAACTTCCAATATATGTTTGCTCTTAGTTATACCATATAGATTTAATAATCTTTTATTATACAAAATAAAATCTTTTCTATAAACTATCATTTAGCCGTATTAAGTTTTTCTCCATTTGCACAAAACGAAAATTTAGGATATAACGAGTTTTGGTTCTCAACTACTCATATGTATAATTGTACTTCATATCATTTTCTTGTATTATTTTTTTTGTCTTGTCTATAGTAAATAAATCAACATCAAATTCAACTACTTCTTGAGGATAATAAAAATTTATTTCGTAGGATACGCATATCCTTTTCAGCAGAATAATCGTGACCCACTTTCTAAGCATCAGTATCTGGGTATTTATCGTAGTAAAAAATTACAAATGTAATTTTCTTTTTAGTTGTTGTAATAATCATGTTAGGTGTCAATTGCCATTTGAAGTAAGTATTTATAGTCGCTAACTTCAAATGGCATGATAAGCAATTTATTGTCGCAAGGATAAATATTCTAGCTTGATGTATCAACATCGATATTCTTAACTTCCCACAAATTCAATATAATAATAGTAACCATGACTAAAAACCACCGTAAATACTTTATTAGGGCTATACACAAAAGTCTTTATTTTAGTATCTACAGAAATAGGCTCATTATAATTAATGGATGCGTTTAAATTGACACTTTCAAGAAAAGCTAAAACTAATAATATCCTATACATATTCATCATCTACTCTTTATGAAATAATACATAGCTATTCGTCTTGGCGTGCAAGACTGCGAAGTCTTCTATTGAATTGCATATCTGAAACCTTTATATTGAAAAGTTCAGCTACTTTTTTATATTTCTTCTATTGTGATTGACCAATGATTTGACCTAAGAAGATCGATTAGGGTTTCACTAGCTGATACTACCGTCATACCTCTTCCAATTGATGAGGTATGGGTAACCTTATTTAATGCTTCTTCTAATTTTTTTTTTTTGAAAATTTTATGTTCCTTGCTAAAAACTCTAGGACATCTTTCGGAACATAATGTACATATTCAGCCAGCTGTTATATGTTGCTTCTCCACAGTCCATAAAGATTATAAAGACAATTTTGGATTCATTCCCAAGCAACATTGTGATCCGTTACTGTAGGACAGTGTCTATATAGTGCTATCACTCCCTGCTACAGTATCATGGCACCTTCTTCACGAACTATGCCAGCTGCCGTTGCCCTCATCCCCCAATACTGCAACTTTGACTGTGAGGAGGCGGTTGCGGCCTCTTTTTGAATTTATAAATGCGTCTTCGTCAGATGCAATGGGTATGTAACAAGCTAGCTATAGACGCTGCAAACGCCGATACAATCGAATCCACAATCGATACTTGGTCAGTGTTTGACCGGGTTCTGTTGAGACGGTGGCAATGGCTTTGTGCAGTTGATGACGCGGCATTGTCGCAAAATGAGAGTACTCAAATGGATTTGAGAAGGAAGAAAACACGAGAAATTTCGCTGCTTCACTTGTCCTCAACTGGGCATAGTTTCGTTGTATCCCACGACGTCACATTCTACAATTACCATGTACCAAGACCTCCAGGTAAGGACGAATAAATCACTCGCTTTTAACTTTTTGCATATTAGAAATATGTATATTAATTAATAAAATAAAATATATAAATAAATAAAACTTCTTTGACATGGTACAATTTATTATTTTTTCTGATTTTATTTTAACATTTTTTTTGACATTTAACGTTGACCGAGGTGAAATTTCTTGAGGGATGTGTTCATTCGTCCCTGATCACACGTGAAGAAATTCAAGCATTTTCTGCGATTTGTGATGGTAAGCGGGGTAACTTGCAGAAGAGGGAGGGGGATGAAATATTTTAAAATATTTGAAAATATTCGGTGTAGAAAATTGACGTTCTCTTTTGTGTTGCTTTTCCTTTCCAATCCAACCAATCAAATCGTGTCTTTCATTATGAAAATACGAAAAACACAAAGAGGAGAACAAAATCTTCAGAATAATTTTCTTCACATCTGAACACTTTCGTTCTTCATGTGTAATCAAGCACTTCAATAGGAAAACAAAAGTAAGCCCAGGCTTACATCAAAACGCATAAGGTCCAGTAAGCACTTGCTATATCATTTCTCCCTTTTTTATACTTTTTGAACAAGTCCATGAGATTTTGAAAATAACTGATAATTTTCAAAAATAACCGACATATTCGTGGTGGATTTAGCCCAACTGTCTATGTGTGCGAATAAATCAGTGGTGGATTTAGCCCAGCTGTCGATGTGTGCAAAAACCTAGTGGTGGATTTAGCCCAACTGTCTATGTGTGCGTGTTTCAGTTTGTAGGCAAAGCCGGATGACAGCCGAGGATTGGATTCTTGGTAATTCATATTCTCTGATGACAACAGCCAACTTAACATTACTGATTTAGTTATCTCCCTTATTCCCCTTATTGATGTCAGAATCAATGTAATACAACCCTCTCTTTCTGTTTTTTCCGTCTATTTATATTTCTTCCTTCCACTTTTAACTCTACAATCTCGAATCTTGGCTATTGCCAACGCCGTCTGTAGACGGCTTATGAAAAGAAAAAATTCTTCCTCATGATAGTACTATAGTTTCATATACAATGGTAATAGTACACCAGAGATGTTGAGGGCTGTTCAGCAGTTGTGCAGAGGGTGCGAGAGCGAGAGAAACATACTCGCAAGCAAATTTCCATTCCAAAAATGTTTGAGCTAGTCCCACAGACGTCAAATAAAGAGGAAGTTGAGAAAGTAGGCCAGTTTAGAAACATTGAGGATTTTAAGAACTAGGCACACTTTAATTTCTTTTTTTTTGGCAAAATAAATTAGGTAGAAAATAGAAAGGAGATTACATTCGCAAAGTGACCGAAAGGAAGCAACAAGTGGAACGCGTTTGGTTCCACCACCTCAAAACTCCTGTGGAACCTAAGAAGTAGTGCCAGGTTGGTAAGTTAGGCCTGGAAATAAGGTGTAGGTATAGGTGTGTCCCAATTCGTTGAGAAGAATTACCTGGGGGGGGGGGGGGAAGAGAAAAAAAAGTAGAAGAGAGTTATGTAGGCAAATTGTTGGTGGGTTGATACGGCTTTTTATAATCGATTCGGTTGGCGAGCGGTATATGGGTAGATGTATGGGTGTAGATTGGTGGATGATAGGGTTTCGAGTATTGTGGAATGAAATTTTCATATCATTAAGCTCCAAACCAGTATAAGACGAGTAACGTCTAATAGTGTAGAAGTGCGCAAGTCCAAAACGGGTACAAAGTCCTTGCTAAATAAGGCAGTGCGATCGGTTTCAATAAAAAAAAATTGATTTTGAACTTAAAAAGAAAAAAAAAAACGATCGCTGCGCGCTGAAAACCCAATTCCTTTAAATAAATAAGGAAAGAAAAAAATACTTGGTTGAAGGAGAATCCAGACAACTTTGAAAATATATACCCACGTAGCGGAATTTTAATAGAAGTGCCAGTGCCAGCAGATAAAAGAGTCGGGCTCAGAATAGGCTTTTCGTATTTAAAGTCGTCGAAAAGGAAACTCGAAAGGCATAAAGACAAAAAAGGAATTTTGGCGGTCATCGGCTAGGCAAAAGTTGTGGCCGCCGAGATATTTTTCTTTGGGTCATTTCCCTTAAATTCGACACTAAAAAGAACGCGCAATCTGAGCTGGCGCTAATACATTAAGCGTGGTACACATTATCAAACCTGAGTGTCAGCCATGTTGGATATCAAACCGAACTGACAATGTGTACACGCTGAATGATGGTTTGACACTCAGAACTGCCTGCTCACAAAATTTTTTGATACTGCGTGACAACCCTCGGTTTGTTGGGTGGTTGCTCGATGATGTGTACACAATTTCATTCATGAGCCGTCATTCACGGAACAAAACAAGAATTTTTATAGGGAATCAGTGGAAAAAGTGCAAACAAAATAAGAAAAAGCTCGTGTGTGTCATTTAAAAAAGGAATCAACACGATTCGTGGCGGAAATAGCCTCAAAATAAAAAGAGACTATTTTCTGGGAGTAGTGGAATTTCTTTGTCTGACGCCCAACATAACTGATAAGTGTGTACGCGAAACATTTCACGCAGGTTTGATATCCAACATGGCTGACACTCAGGTTTGATAATGTGTACCACGCTTTAGGAGAAAAGTTGACCTCAGTTGGAGTCCCATTTAAGCAGCATTTCCCACTACAGTGGGGCAGATCCAAGATTTGATTGGAAAAAAAACTAAATTTAAAATTAAAAAAAAAGGAAAGAGGAAGAGAAAATTATTTTTTTGGCGTGATTTTAGTTAGATAGTAAGAGAATTAGAAATTTTGAAAAAGAAAATATTTTAAAACTGATTATTTTGTGTGAAAGAAAAAGGAAAGTTAAAAAACCTAACCATGCTTTCTGCTGGACTGCTTACGGTCGGTCGAGAGCTCTATCTAGGTAGGGTCTACGAAAACGATACGGATTGGTAAACTCGTCCCAAACAGGGGGCGCTGATAGAAGGAAGCGCCTTGTAGAAGGCTAGGTAGGGGCTGAAGCTTCCAACTTTTCTTCTTTTTGTTTTTTTTTGTATTATTTTTATGTTGGTATTACTTGGGCCTTCTGCCGATAACTAATTGATTAATTAAACAAATCTTTTTTTCTTTAATTTACTTATATATATAAAACAACAAAAAACTATAAACAAAAAAAAAATATAAAACAAACAAAAAACTATAAAACAACAAAAAAAACTAAAACAAACCATAAAATTTCAAAAAAAAAAAACACAATTTATAGCTATAATTATTAGATCATAAGTCCTTTATTACAAAGAATTTACAGAAAAAAAATATACACAACGCCTACTTTAATTCAAACCGACACCACTAGTGTCGTAGCGATTTATATTAGTCTAGGTTTATTATTTCATTATTTTGAATACCTTAAATTGAATGCCATTTCCATTTTTGGTGGCTCTCTTTTTTTTTGTTAATGTTTGTTCTTTATTGTATTGTTAAGAAAAGTCGTTAGCCTAGGTTTTGCTTAAATAAAAAAACTATGTTTATTGTCGATCACGCCAATTTTGTCGTTTTTTTTCTGAGCGGTAAAAACTGCTTAATGGCTGCGTAAGTTAGAATTTCAGGGGGTGGACAAAGGGGGCTAAAACACTTTCGGAGAAGATGACCTGAGGACAGCGTCCATGTCCAGCGTTCGGGGAGTTCGAAAAGCCTCGCCACGAACTCCAGGTCGGGAGGGCGGCCGCCCGCACAACACCAGCGGAGTCGCACGAGTGGTTGGTGAATAGCACAAATATTATTTGAGTTAGGAGCCTCATAAACTTAAGAGTCGTTTATGAGTGCTCAGTGAATACCGCCCTTAATATCAATTTGTATTAGGGTGGCTATTTCCCAAAATCATTTTTTAATAAGAGACAGCCCCTAAATCAAAAATGTATATCCTAAAAACAGCATTTGAACAAAAAAAATTGTCCATGGTCATCAACCCGATGCCTATAATAATTTCTAGTCTATTATATGATGATTATAAACCAAAATCAACAACAAAAATTAGAATCGCTGCAGTAATTTGAGAAAAAAAAAATAAATAAAAAGTGAAAGAAAAGAGAGGCCACCCTAATGCACAAGCACATGTAAAACACGATTTTTTTTTTTATTTATTTAATTTTGAATATTTTAGGAATTCTTTTATATACATATTTTACATAAAAACAATTAGCTATTTTAACACAGTTCAGCCAAATGAAGCTAAAATAATTTAAAAGCAAGCAAAAACTGAAACAAACAATTAAAAAAGATTTCACAAGAAATGACAATAACAAACCTAACTGTAAAAAGAAATACACACAGGCAGTAACAAATTTGTTTTTAATTCTGGAGTTATTGAAGGGTTGAGATGCAACTTTAGTATGACAACTGCTTCTGTCATGATTGTAGTTACTAAACAGTTGTTGAGAGGAAGCATGTAGGTATAAAAGGAAGTGCGTTCTTTTTCTTCTTTAAAGCCAACTTTTGTTAACTTTCAGCGTTCATTAACTGGAATTATTTTTTTTGATGAAATAAATTATTTCTAATTTACCTAATGCTTTCTGTTGTCGATTTTGATTTTTAAAATCCATTTATGATTTTTTTTGGTTATTATGTAATTCATATTTTGCGATCCAATAGTTTTTCTCGGGTGATATATTTATAAGGTAATTTACATATTAATGAAAAAGTGAGGTTTAATTTGTTTGATGATTCGGTTTTGTGCTTGCCTCGATTAAAAATTTTTAAGTCTATTTAAACCCTTCCAATAAATTTCGAATGACAAATCAGCAATATAAAAGAATGATTATTCTAAAAGGAAATGAACACATCTGATATTGTACACAATAACATTAAGTTCTTTGTTTGACAAATTAGAAATGGTTAAAAATTTGTAAGGAAAAAGAACGCTTTCGATTTTTAGAGTTATTGAAGGGTTTGGATGCAACTCTAGTATGACAACTGCTTCTGTCACTACAGTAGTGACTGAACAGTCACTGAGAGGAAGCATAAATGTGCTAAAGGAAGTGCGTTCTTTTTCTTCAATAAAGCTTACTTTTGTTAACTTTCAGCGTTTATTTATTCCAAAATCTTATATTTGGATCTGGAATTATTTGTATGTACATATTTCTGTAATTTGCTTTCAATTTAATATTTTCTGTTGTTGATTTTTAATTTTGAAATTGATATCTGATATTTTGTATTATAACTTAAATTTTGCGTTGCATAAATAGCTCAACTTGGTCAAATATTTATAGTAAAATTATGTGTCCATCATGAATGAGAAAGAGAATTTTATTTCCCTTAATGATTCGATTTTGTATAAATGTATAGGTAAGAAGAATTTATTTTTCTAGTTCTATAAATTTTAAGGTGCTTAACTAATAAAAACGTCACTTCCTATGAATTTTGATGCAGACATAAACTTTTCTTGATTAATTATAAACAAATCTATTTTAACTTTCTTACTACAAATTTTGAATGCCAGATCAACAATATTGAAGATTGATTGATTCTAAATAGAAATGGATACAACTAAACTTCTTAAACAATAATATTCCAAGTTTTTAGCTTGACATACTATAGAGATAGCTTACATTTGTAAAGAAAAAGAACGCTCAATTTATGCGTTGCTATAAGGTTATTGAAAGGAAACTAAATCTCAGCCATATTCTTTTCCTGAAATAAATTTTTATAGTTTCCCGAAAAAAAATCTAGATTGTTTATCCTTTGTTTTTAATTATATATATTTAAACATTGATTTTTAATATTTAAATGTTTAACATATAACAAAATAGTAGCATTCAATAAAAATATCTACAAAAAATAATATTTTTAAAAAATTGAATAGTAGTAATTTTTAAAGAAAATTCTTTGAATTCAATTTATTTTACAAGCGCGCTGGTTTTGAAGGGGGTAGCAAAGAATATTAATTGATACAAATTGCGAGCGTTATGAACATTAAATACGTAGAAACCTCGAAATTAATAATTGTCTAAAATAATCTGTTTCCATGTATTTATAGAAGAAAAAAAAAGTTGCCGCATCACAATAATGTCTGACATAATTTTTAGTTTCATATTTCAATAAGTAATACATTTATGAAACTGAAAAATATTTATTTGAAACTAAACCTAAAATTTAGTTACGAAAAACTTTTCTATAACTATTCTGTAGGTTTCAGTTCAGTCTTGGTTTAACTCACTGATATCTATAATACACTGGATAGTGTATCGATACAAAAATATTGCTTCCATTTGAAGAATTGTTATATTATGAAGCTGACCACTTTTTTGTATACCAGTATAACTGTATAACATGTAATACAAAGATAATCCACTAAACAGACATCAAATCTCCGTTCGTTTCACCCCCCGAGATCACTGATCTCTATAATACACTGGATAGTGTATCGATACAAAAATATTGCTTCCATTTGAAGAATAATCCGGAATAGAAGAAATAGAGCATGGAAAATATATTTAAAAACTCTTTCTTCCGTTGACCACAACTTTTACATTGCCCTTTTCGAAGAATTTAAGTCTCTTTCCAAGTCTCTATACACTAATCATGTATACGAAATGGGAAGATCTCTTAAAGAAGACCCAAAGGCATTTTGGAAGTTTGTAAATTCGAAGAAAAACTCAGATGGTTACCCCGCAAATTTCATTTATGAAAATTGTGTGTTAAAAGAAACTATTGATATTTGCAACGCCTTTGCGAAAAATTTTCGTAACTCTTTTGTAAACACGCCTCTCGATATTGATGAAGAATATTTCCGAAATTTACATTCCTATGCACAAACGAATTGCACCAATTTCGCTGTACAACAGAGTACTGTTTTAGAACTTCTGTCATCGTTAAATGATGATTACTCATCTGGACCAGATGGAATTCCTCCAATATTATTGAAAAAGTGTAGACATATTCTGGTTGAGCCTCTACAATTCTTGTTTGAATTTTCTATTAAATCAGGGAAATTTCCTTGTTTATGGAAAACCTCATTCCTAACTCCAATTTTTAAAAAGGGTGATAAGACTGATATTTCGAATTATAGGCCTATATCCAAACTGTCATGTATACCAAAGCTCTTTGAACAAGTTATATGTGAGACTTTAGCATTCCATACCAAGAATTTAATATGCAATCAACAGCATGGGTTTGTGAGAAGAAAATCAACAGTAACAAACCTACTTACATTCTTGCATAAATGTTCTAATGCGTTGGAATATGGCAGTGAAGTGGATTGCATATACACTGATTTCTCTAAAGCGTTCGACCAACTAAGCCACAACATTATTATCTTCAAACTAAAAGCTTTTGGTTTTCCAACTTTTTTTATCACATGGATAAAATCATATCTTGAAAATAGATCGTATCTAGTAAAATTCAGAAACTGCCTTTCAAATTCATTCATTGCTCACTCCGGTGTGCCCCAGGGAAGTCATCTTGGTCCATTTCTATTTATCCTGGCTATAAATGATGTTGTTTCATGTATACGCTCTAGTGACATTCTAATATTTGCCGATGATATGAAGATATTTAAGTCAATAAAAGCTGACACTGACCACGTTCTCCTGCAAGCCGATATTGACAGTTTCAATATTTGGTGTGGTAAGAATGGTCTTTCTCTTAACCCTGTTAAATGCCAAACAATTACCTTTTCCAGGAAGCGCCTTGCAAGTGCTTTTGATTATTCCATTTCGCAGCAAAAACTCTGTCGAGTCTTTAGTTTCAAGGACTTGGGTGTTAACTTTAGCTCAAATTTAGAATTCACTGAACACATTAATTACATTGTTAATAAAGCAAGCTCTATGCTTGGATTTATAAAACGTTGGGCTAAGGAATTTAGTGATCCTTATGTTACCCTTTCTTTATACAATTGTTATGTACGACCTCATCTAGAGTATGCCTCGCAAATATGGTCTCCCTTTTATGAAATTCATAAAAATCGTATTGAATCAATACAGCATAAATTCATTCGCTTTGCTCTAAAAGGTCTTCCTTGGGATGATCCGTACAACCTTCCACCATATGAACATCGGATCCAGCTACTGCAGGTCCAAACCTTATATCAAAGGCGTGTTAATAATGATTTACTATTTCTTCACCAACTTATAAATGGCCAAATTGATGCTCCTGAATTGTTAGCCTGTATTGGCATAAATTACCGAGGAGGATCTCACCACCTGCGAAGATTTGAACTTTTACACGTTAATTTCCATAGAAACTAACTACGGTATACATGAGCCTCTTAACCGTATGTGCATGATTTTTAATTTAAACGGCTCCTCTGTTGATTTTAACATAAGTAAGATGGCATTAAAGAAAGTATTTCGAACCAGTGCTCCACGGTCGTGATTGTTTTTACTTCTTGAAACTATGACTTAAATATTTTGTATATTGTTTAATTATGTATGTACATATATAGATTTTTCGTTTAATTTTGTTTATTTATTAGTATATTATTATGCATGTGTTAGATTGCCTTTTTTACTAACCACTAACACATGCACTTATGATGAGCCTCTGATTGTAGGTTGCAGCTTGCTCTAAGCTCACTACAACAAAGAATCTGAAGTGTAAAGGTAGAACTAGAATAGGCGGAAGCTGTCGGAAGCTTATGTCAAAACCGACCGAAAAGTAGCTTCCCGAAACGTCAATTTCACAAGTGGCCCATAATGCACTTAAGTGGTTGGAAGTGAACAAAAAATAGATAATTGTTTATTCAATGTTTATTTTCTCATTATACTTATTCACAGCGCAGAGTGATAGATTTTAATTATTTATTTTGCAAAACCACTAAAATTCTATGTGATATAAATTAATTAAAAGAAAATTGTTTTGACTTCTCTCATTCATTCATCAAACAGAAAAAAAAAAGTTGAAAACTTTTCACCAAGCGCCAAGTTCTTGTTAGTTTGCTTCCACCATTTTGATTTTGCATTCGCCCACTTACGAAAGAGCGGTCGTTGAGCGCTCTCACTTCCGACGGCAAAAGTTAACGAAAACTAAACGAAAAGTTCCACTTCGCAATTATGTGCGCGTCATATAAATTTCTTGTTTTCGCTCGGTTTCGTACGACCACTTAAGCTGGCTTCCGACTATTCTAGTTCTACCTTAAAAAAAAATTGTTATATTATGAAGCTGACCACTTTTTTGTATACCAGTATAACTGTATAACATGTAATACAAAGATAATCCACTAAACAGACATCAAATCTCCGTTCGTTTCACCCCCCGAGATCTGTTTGCTAACATTTGTTGTGTTCATAATTAAAATTCATTCCTAATTAGTAAATGAAACGGAGTAACAAACGTAAAGAGTGTGACAAGGAGGTAAAATCATTTAAAAAAAAACGCAGAATATGCAATCGCATCCTCCTCATAATAATTATTCAATGATTTATCTCATTCCACTATGTAATTATACTAAAAAAAAATATACCAAATGCACACAGTGAATAACTTAAAGATAATAAATAATAAAACAAACTTCCACAAAAGCTTATATTTTCATATCATGGTCTGTTTCCCTTTCTTCAGATACACATCTGGAAATAGGGATGAGCGATTTTAATCGATATTAGAAAATCGATAGTAAAGATTTCGATGTTTTGCAACATCGATATTAACGTCCAAAACATCGGCTTAAAAAACAAACAAAAAGTTAGTACGAAAATGATTGATTCTGCTAGTAAAATCTAGATGGAGTGACTTTCATAGTTTTTAAGTAATCTGTAACATTTGGAGTTTTTTGAAAAAGGAAATTATCAAAGGATCTTTCAAACCAAATTGAAAAATTCGGAACCACAACGAAACTTCCGATGTGCAAAAAGGCACAGATATATAAGTTTACACATGAAGTGCCTATCAATTTTGTTTCCATAAAATTTGTTTTGTGTTTATTTGTGCAAAAGAAATATTTTTACATCGATCTTCAAGCATTAATATCTTCGATGCTCAGCAAGACGCATTTTAAACCATACAAGTATTTGTACACACTTTTGTTAGTAAAAATATCTTGCAATATATATCGTTAGATAACAATGTACACATGAAATACTTGCAGTATTGCTTCTATAAAATCTGTGGACGATATATTTTGCAAAATACAAATTTTAGCATCGATTTCCACGCATTAAAATAATAGATGTTCAGAAAGACCCAATTTACACCAATGCAAGTTTTTGCACACAACTTCGTGTCTTGCAATATCGATATATTCCAAAAAGCCACACAAAACAGTTTACACAAAATTCCTTGAATTATTACTGCAAAATACATATTTAATATCGATTTTCACGAATTTAAATTATCGATGGTCAGCAACACGTAGCTTACACCATGCAAGTTCTTGCGCACACGTTCGTGTGAAACAAGATTTGGAAATATCGGATTTCAAAAAGGGCAAACAAAACAGCTTAACAACATGAATTGCCTTGCAATATTGATTTTATTAAATTTTTTGATATTCATTAGTGCAAAATACATATTTTAACATCGATTTTCACATTTCATCCATTAAAATCATTGATGCCTAGAAAGATACCGCTTACACGCGGTTTTAGCACACAAGCTTCTGGGCATCATTATTTTGCAATATCGAGTTTAAAGTTGAAATACCTTGCTTATGACTTCATATTTTTCATTTGTATAAAAACTTAAATCGATTTTAAAAAACTTAAGAAAAAATAGCCGGCACCAGAAATTTTGAAAGCAAAAATATATTAGAGCATAGCATGATGCATTTTTTGCTTTGGGCAAACAAAAAACTTAAACAAAAACACCTGAAAAAAACATCGATGTTAAGTAGCAACGATGTTTTCGGTTCGATATTAACTGACATCGATGTTTGGTCTTCGATGTTGAAATCGATGTTGTTTCAATATCGCACATCCCTATCTGGAAAATACTTTTTTTTTGTGTAATTCAGACGTCAAATTATGAAGCCGACCACCTAATTGTCATCTTCAAATGGAAGCAAAAAAACTGTTATACATTATAAGGAATACACTATCCAGTGTATTATAGAGATCAGTGGTTTAACTCAACTAAAACTGGTTGATCTGTTTCAATTAAGTCAACAAGAACTTGAATGTAACCTTTCAATCGTGTTGCAATGTAGTTTAAAGAAACCAGTTTTAAACGATTTGCATTGATTACACAAGTGTTACGTCTAACTTAATAGTAACTTAAATTAAGTTGCACAATAGGACTGCCCCTGCGCTTTTTCGGTTACAGTGGTGTTCATGTGACTATATCCTTTTAAACAAATATGACCATCACTTTGTTACTGAGAAGTCACCACAACTTATCACCAACATAGCGTGCCCCTTGGGATATCAAGTGGACAAGTTGTCTATCCATGTGCCAGTTAACACGTGTGTTAGGGAGCGGATACCAGTTTTTTATTAATACTGCTGTTGACATTTCTATACCAACTATCGATAACACAACGACAATGGTAGTCTGGCAATACCGTTTTTATCGGGACAAAAGTTAACTCCAATTAATTATCTGGACTTAGCTAACTCTATATGGACATAGTTGTTGTTGTATTTAACATGTAAATTGTTTTGCTTTGCTGTCGTTTTTTTCACACAATTTTATTTGGACATGCAAAAAAACACAGCTTTTGTGTTTTTCGTATTGTCATAATAAAAGACACGATTTGAATGGTTAGATTGGATAGGAAAAGCAACACAAAAGAGAACATCAATTTTCTACACCGAATATTTTCAAATATTTTAAAATATTTCATCCCCCTCCCTCTTCTGCAAGTTCCCCGCTCACCATCGCAAATCGCAGAAAATGCTTGAATTTCTTCACGTGTGAGCAGGGATAATAAGAACAAATAAAATGAGTTCCGTTAGTGGTGTATATTTACTTTAATCTAAAATTTTAGGTTTTACGTGTTTCGTTTTTTTGACACATATTGGATGAGGGGAGTAGAAAAGAGTGAAGTAACGAAAGCACATTTGAAAATTTTAAAATTTTTTCCGGTTGGACTTTATAATTTGACAAATGAGTAGAGGCGGGGAATGCTTATAAAATTTAAAAAATGAGATTCAAAATTGATTTTCATGTTTAAATAAGTATAAATTTGAACAAGAAGTGATTTAAAAATATTTTAAATTATTATGTCAATTCGCGTTCTTCCAAAACTACGAGTTTCTACGAATTGTATTTTTTACATGAGCTTTGACAGAACTTTGGGCTAAATTCGTAGTTTTGGGAGGTACGCGAACAGACATATTTATTACTTCCTATTTTCCAACAAATGAAACTCAAATTTCTTGAACATATGGAATTTGTTCGTTATGTGCAATCATGAAGGTACGTACCTGTCAAAAAGAGGAAAGGCAAAACGAATTAAAAATCGAATCGTGTAACTAGGCTCTAACCCGGAGGCCACACGAGCGAGCGTACTCGCTAACGAGTTGGGTACATACATTAACTGTCAAATCACTCGCCGCTCTACTCGCTTCACAACTGGCTTCAAAAAAGGCAAGCCAGTTGTTGACTAGCGAGTAAGAAAAGTTTCGGTGTATTAGTAACTCGCTAGCGATTACTAGCTAGTGTGGCCTCCGGGTAAAGATTTAAGGGCCCTACACATGATCAATGTTCATTGACAATAATTATTGAAGACATTTTCTGTCAAAAAATATTGATGCAAAACTGCCTCCACACGTATCAAAGAAAATTGACAAAAATTTTACGTAAAACTGTTTGAATTGGCTGCATTGTGTGTATCAGCAAATAAAAAAGCAGGGATAACAAAATTGGGTAGTAGAGAAGAAGTTTGCTAAATAAAAATGTATTTCGAAATTCGCGAGAATTAAGCCTAAAATCTACATTTTGTATTATTTTTGCACCGACTTCACAAGTTAAATGTCAACATAGGCAACAAGTGACATTTACATTGAAGAAAACCAAATCGATTTTGGTTCTCATCAATGTCGTCAATGTTCATTGACAATGACATTGAAGAGCATACGAACGATCAATACTTAGCGAAAAATGATTTTTTCACCGAATATTAGCTGCGTTTTTTTGTGTGTCCATATGGAGTTTGGCGAAAAAAACGACATCGGGACATTTCAACATTTGCCTTGGTCTGCCATTTTGTTCTGAACTATATTACCAACAAACATTTGACATTTCTATACAAATTATCGATAACACAACGACAATGGTAGTCTGGCAGTACCGTTTTATCGGGACAAAAGTTAACTCCAGTTAATTATCTGGACTTAGCTAACTCTATATGGACATAGCTGTTGTTGTATTTAACATGTAAATTGTTTTGCTTTGTTGTCGTTTTTTTCACACAATTTTATCTGGATATGCAAAAAAACACAGCTATTAACAATAAACATTGATCGTGTGTAGGGCTCTTTACATGGCCGTTATACATCGAGTAGCCGCTGTACAGCCAAAGGCATTTACTACGTTTACATGTGGTGTTGAAGCGAGCTTGAAGCTCGTTTCATCTCTTTGTATACCTGGCTCGAGTTGAAATGAGCTTGTTTCGAAATTTGTGACGAAAAACCTGGGTTGAGGAGTTGGTTTTACAGATAATACACTGTTTATTTGTATGTTTGTCTTCAAATATAGTATGGGTATTCATGCAACAGCGTAAGCTCGTCGTAATCGTTGTAAAGTTTAAAACTTCGTAATTCTGTCACAATTTGTATGGAAAATTTGACAGATTTACGAAGTTTAAAACTTTACAACGATTACGACGAGTTTACGCTTTTGCATGAATACCCTTACAGCCCGATTCTCCCCCTTGTGAGGAGTCACAAGTCATAAGCACTTATGACTACTCCTTGTGAGTATTGTTGTGATTCGATAACATTTTGGTATTCTCCCCCTAATCGTCACAAGGAAACTCACAACGAAATTCACCACAGCAAAGTTGAGTTTTTCAGTAGCTTTGATTGGAACAGCTGATTATTCAAAACACAAAAAGATTTTAAATTGGAACACATAAATAATTTTCACTAATATAATGCAAGCCACAGGTAACATATTATATATATATTTTATCAAAAAAGTGAAGAAAAATACCTTCAATATATTTTTTTCAGAAGAAATTAATGCTGACTGCAAAAGGACTACGGTGGAGCAGTTGGAGTTCTACGTTGCATTTTTATATGACCACCCGCAGCTCCTGGCCAACAAAAATGACCCAACTGATCCGGACAGGGTAAAATCCTTGTGGTGTTGCGTGGCAAGAGGAAGTGCGGAGAGGAGTCGGTAATGAAGTAGGAAAGGAAAAAGGAAAGGTCAGGAAAATAGGAAAGGGAGAGTTTGGAATGGGGGAAAGGAATGTCAAGTTCCGACGACGCGGCCTGCTTGCTGTGCGCGGCATTAGCTCGCCGGAATGGGGGGGGATCTTGCCCTCGAAACTTGACCTCACCTGCAAACAAAACACAAATCAGGCCAGAGTAGAAACAAAATCAAAAAAAAGACCGCGGACCGACTATCACCACTTCAAGGGCACTGCTGATGTTAGGGCAGTGTTGCCATTACCCACCCAACCTAGGAATCCGTTGGCTGTATTTGGATTCCCCCAAAAAAGTCAATACCAGCTTATTCGGGTTATACCATCTTCACCGAAGTTGTTTTGCTACCTTCCGCACCCCTGAAAAGTTTATCTTCAAAATGCCATGATTTCTATGCCGAAATCAAAGAAATGCAAAATTTCATCCAAAATAGGCGTTAAAAGAAGTTTTATTAAAAGAATGAACAATAAACATCAAGGCAATTATGAATGCAAATAGTTTAAGAAAATTATAAGGATTTGATATTAAAATACTGTACAAAAGATCTTTTAACTTTATCGATTTTTCTTAATTTTACTTGTGATTTTGAATTTTCACAAACTAGGCTAACAAAAAACAGAAAAAAAGCAAAAAAAACGTGACTGATGCGTCTCTCACAGGTCTATCAAGATTATGAAACAAAACGACGATAAAAGCACCTGTTTTGGCACATTAAAGGCTGTATTTTCGGAATCCTATAACCTACCCCTATAGAGCTCTTTGGAGGTGGAAATAAGGAGCAAACCGAAACAAAAAACTGATGAGGCAATAAATATCCGACAGTTCCTCGAAACACTATCCTTTTCACTTACAAAATTACAAAAATAAGTATTTCGATAAGGGAAAAATAATAAATATAATATAATAAGATTTCAAACTAATCAAAAACAACTTTAACGCCACTTAAACTTAAACAAAAATAACAAAATATGAAAAAAAAGGTAAGTTATAAACTATTATACAAAATCCGGAAATCCTTTATGGTATATGTATATGTATTTAGATATATTTAAAAACTTCGAGTTTTCGGTACTTTTCAACCAATTTTTAAGTCCAAAATCGGCAAAAGTATTTACGTATTTTTGAATTTATCAATAAAAAACTTTATATACTTTTATAGCTTGAGTTAATACCTGGGCTTCGATCTATTTTCTTATGCTTTTACTAGGACTCACTGCGGTGCTGATGGAGTCTTGAATGGCGTTGACTCTGATGACAAGAAGCTGCAGATCTGATCTCAAAAAGAACTTATCCTCTGTTGCGGAGCGTAAGAAGGATGCTCAGTTTGAGTCTGCGCAAATTATCGTGGGTTTTGAGGCAGGAGCAGTAGCTTGAAGCGTTCCAGAGAAGTAGTGAAACTCCAGATACAACAATGGAGGATAGGACTTCCACGTGACGACACCAAACGAAATATCTTGAGCACCAGGGCTCCAAAAAAAGATGTTTCACAACGGTAATGGAATCCGTAAGATAATTGTGGATTTTTCTCACAAAAAAATTAATAAAGATGTGGCGGCCCTGGTCCTTTAGTAGCAACCGGGGACCGCCAATGAAGTAACTTGTAGATTCACAATAACCTAGGTTAATTTTTCATTTCTAGCACAAATTTTTAATAAAACATTTTCTTTAACAACTCACCCTATTGTCGTTTAATTTCACGCGTATTTATAACCTTATAGGGATTTTTAATAACACTACAACTGTTGCTTAAAACAAGTAAGTTAAATTGGACGAACAACAAAGTCTTCACACTATCTCTAAAAGGAAATGGATTTAGCAAATGACTCAAATTTTACAAGAAAAAGACACCCACCGGGTAAGCAAAATTTACTATTGAAAGCAAATATCGTATAGTTTCATTCCGTAGTACTTTTCAATTTTTAGTCTCAAGAAAAACTCAAAGTAAATTTAGCCGACCGGATAACTGAAGCTGTTCGTGTTATTTGAAGGCTACCGTTCTTATTTGAGAAAAACAATGTCATCTGACGATTTTGACAATACGGTGTATCAATCATCCCACTTTTATTTTAGCATTTCCTCCTCCCACACTATTTTGATCGTCCGATCCAATGTACCCACCAATCCTATACTTTTTCCTCGAAGTGTCAGTGTATTTGTTTAGATACATGCCCACATGCTTTTCTTGACATTTGACATTCCACCAAGGCTCAGATTCCAATTTTCAGTTGACTCATTCAATGGGTAGATGGCACTGCTAACCAGGACTTAATACACCCTTTGCAATTGGGTGTGTTCAAAAAGGTGAATATGTTAACCGAAACTCACCTAAGTAAGAAAAATCTATTTTTATTTACCACCAATGATTGGGCGTCCGTAACAGTGGTCTCAACTGGGAGAGGCATTGAATGCCATGAATGGACCGATTAGAACAGCCGCAAAGTGGAAGGATGTAAGTTATTTCCCAAAACAAAACGTAGGTACATATGTATGTATTTAATTTTTTAATTTCTTAGATACTCTCCCATTGGAAAAATCAGCTGCGATCGCGGGCAAGAAAAGCCAAAGTCGAACGAATGATGACTGGTGGCGGTCCACCTTCAAAAAAGAAATTCAAGGAATTTGAAGAGCGAGCCCTTTATGCCTTTGGGGCCATAGCTGTGGATGGTCTTCCGGGTGTGACTACATTGGGGTTGGAAATCCCGGTTGAGGAAATCTCATCAATGCCATCCCAGGTAATAAATCAAATTTATCAATTGAATTCTTATATTCGTTAATACGAACATAAATATTCTAGGAAAATGATGAGGTATTTGAATATGAAATACCTATCCCCAAGTGGAAAAGAGCTTCTAGCACCAAGTACATCAAATTCACAATACAATTTTTCACAACCATCCATCGTTATTGATGCGGCAACTCTTCCGAGCCTCCCAAAGAGCAGCCACAAAGGCAATAGTTCAACATATAATTTGATGAACCAAATTTTGCAGATGATGAAAGCTCGAGATGAAAGGGACAAAAACAATGGAAGAAACTACTTTGGTGCAAAAATCATTGGCAGAGGCATTGAAAAGCCTTGCCGAAAGCATTCAGTCTTTGTCCGAGGCCATTGCTTACCCATCAAACAATCCATAGACGTCCCACAATCTACAAGATGTTGAGTTGTGATTTAAAAGGCTGTGTTCGCCATCTATTATTATTTCTTTATTTATTTTAAAACGAAATGTATGAATTAAAACAATATGTATGGATTAATTTTTTTTAATAATATTTATGTTATATAAATATATAAAACTGAAAATGTAAATATTGTCTACCAATGATTTTTGTATGCTTCCTGTTTTTGTATTGAATGTTTATTTTGCATATCAGGAACGAATTCGTTTTCAGCTTTTCACAGTTTTTTTTTTCGAGAACATGGGAAAGGAAACATTTGATTTACATTTTAAGGAAAATGCAAATCAAAAGGAGTTCCTTCATCAGTTTTTCGAAAAAAGTGGAAGACTGAAAATGAAATAAATGTTGATCTGCTTTTAATATCGGCTTGAATACAAATTATATAATGCAGCTTATCACTTCATTGAACGTAGAAATAGAAAATTAAAGTTGGTACATCGTTGAAGTCAAATCATATGGAAAAGGCATACAAAAAGTTTGTATACTTTCCCAGTTTTCAACAAAATGGCCAAAAACTGACAAACAAATATAAAAAAGATGTTTCTGCTGTTAATGAACGGTATGTTCAATAGAGATGTTTTATACACGCTTGCTTTAATATTAAATATTCTAATAAGCTCCGTTTTTGAATTTTTATTCAAGCCAATATTTAAAAAAAAGCACATCAAAAGTTATACCTACAATCCTCCTTCGTTTTTTCACTTTTCCCTCTGAAAAACTTGGAAAACATATAAACTTTTTTATGACTTTTGCGATATGGTTTAATTTTAAGCAGATACTGTGAATCAAAAAATTGTACGTACATTTGATTTTCTTGAATAAAAAAGCGTTTTTTTAAACAAATTGGCATGATTTGGTAAGACTTTTGCAATTTTTGTATAGTTTATTGAAAATTTTATCAGAAAAAAGACAAAATTTAATATTTCAAAGCTTTTTTAAATAAAAAAAATTCAAAAAATTAAATTAACTTCTAGCCGCAAAACTCTTACACAAAAATACCTACAAATTATATAATTTCAGTTGCTGTACGTGCAATTTTTTGATACAGAGTATGTATTATATGTTTTCTGTTTCTACGATCAATATAGTGGTAAGGTGCATTACTGGATTTTTATTTAAGCAATATTTAAAAGAAAAAGCAGATTAAAAGTAATTCTATTTTTTTTTTATTTCTATTCTAGTTTGCTGACAAGGAGTTTACGTAGGCAGTTCTGACCCTTTTTCCTTCTCTGAGATAGTCACTACTTGAGTTTTCACCTGAAATAGAAATTTCAGTGCTATTTCCTTCCTGTTGGACTTCTGCTGCCGTTTCTTCAAACAAAATTCTATTTTCCTGTAGAATATTGTGCAGAATAGTACATGCGTATGTTATATGTGCTACTCTTTCATGGGAGTAATATAGCTTTCGCTCATTTGACAGGCACCGGAATCGAGATTTTAAGACGCCAAAGGCTCGCTCTATCACATTTCTGGCTCTGATGTGCATGGCATTATTTCTTTTTCAGTTGTTGGTCTATCAATAGGTGTCAATAGCCATGGTTCAAGCGGGTAGCCAGAATCACCCAATAACCATGTTGAGTTTGATGAGCTATAGCTTTGCATTAAATGTTTGCGTATGTTCGATGTTGACCATATTCCAGAATCATGGCAAGATCCGGGGAACTTTGCGTTTACATGCAGAAACCGCAAATCATGATCACAAATCTAGCATTGGTAGGAAACTAAATTATTATAGATAAATAGGAATCAGAAAAAGTTCTTACAGCTTCCACGTTTACACTGTAGTATCCCTTCCGGTTCATATACAGTTGTGCAGGAGCTGTCTGATCTGTAGCTTTTGGAGTCACAAGTGAAATATGGGTGCAATCAATCGCTCCAATAGTCCCTTTAATGTTATATTTGCTGAAAAATCTGTGTATTAACTTTATAATTAACATTTTTTATAAAAATATTATTTAACTTTGCAACATACCCAATTTTTTTCTCAATACAATCCTGTGTCGTTGATGGAAAACTAAAAACATTTGCTTTAGCATGCACAACAAGTCGACATAATATATGCAACGTTTCTGGAAACTGTAGCTTGGCTCAGTGGTATTGTGTAGTTATTTGCTATACATTTTTGATATGAGCCATGAGCCAGGAAATAAAGAACTGAAAGAAACTGATAAAAAGCAATTTAGTAAAACTGCAACCAGAATAAAAGGAAAAAGATACATAGGTACTTACTCGAATTTCAAAAGTCAAGGAAGTTGGCTGAGTATCATGCGGCTTCAAACTTTGAATAAGATCCCAGCACAAAGTTTTTGGGAAGCGAAAAAAATTAATAAAAATGCTGTCTTGGAGTGCAAATGGATCGCTTGTGTCCCTCAAAGTTCTTAAGAGCCGTCGTCGCTGCAATCTTATACCGAAATTATTAGTTTGTTGAAAATTATATACCGTAGCAAAACTCTTACTTTTCATTTTCGGATGAAACATCCGCAATAAGATGCAATAAAATTAATTCCATTTTCATTTTATATTAATATACTCAAAAACTAAAAATTTTACACAAAATATATCGAAATGTCAAAACTCAAGTTATTTGAGAGTTATGACCTGCTCTGGAGGAGATCACAATTTCGATTGTTTTTGTGACTCTCACAAGTTGTTATTGTAGAGGGAGAATACGAAAAAGTCACAAAATCAATTTCACCACTCCTTGTGACTTGTGAGGTATCAGTGATGTTGGGGAGAATAGGGCTATTAGTATTGTTTAAATAGATACGTGTAGTAAAGTACTCGTGTTAATTCAATTATATTTGTTTGGCATTGAAATAAGTACATTAATGCCATTAATTTTTCTGGAATCTCAATACCATTTCAACTCAATTCTAAATGGAGCACTCAACTCAAGTAACGAAAAACCTGGGTTGAATATTCGACCCTATTTCAACTCGAGCTCTCGATTCTGCTTGTAAACGTAGTAATTGTGAGCAAACTACAATTTGCTCAAACGTTGGTTTTCGAGACCATCTCCAATGTGCTCAACTTTCTTAATTGCAGCCAACTTCATACAAAATGTCCTTTCTTCCGGTTCACTTTGTCAAGCAAGGTATGGTTTATGTCATTTTATTACAAATTTTATTCATTATTTGGCAAAAATTTTAATTTTAGTCTGAAATTCGCTTATAATCAAAAATAAATATATTCTTCTCTGTGTGATTTCCATTTTGAAGATTATTACATGGCTTGTGCGTTGTGTATAATATGTTTTTGATGCTTTTAACATCTTGTTTAGAGATTTGTATTGTATCTAAATTAATACAATTCTTACATTCTCTTGGTTTATTTAGATGCCTGGTGTAACAGTTAAGGATATTGATCAGCATGCTGTTGTAAAGCATGTCGCTGTCTTCTTGAAGAAGTAAGTTAAACGACATTTCTAACCTTAAAATGTTTTACACTTCTTGATTTCTAGGACTGGTAAGCTAAAGGTTCCAGAACAAATGGACATCATCAAGACTGCCAAATTCAAGGAACTTTCACCATATGATCCCGATTGGTTCTACATTCGTTGTGCATCGATCCTTCGCCACTTGTATCACCGCAGTCCAGCTGGTGTTGGTTCCATAACCAAGATCTACGGTGGCCGTAAACGCAACGGTGTTCATCCATCCCACTTCTGTCGCTCTGCCGATGGCTGTGCACGAAAGGCCCTCCAGGCCTTAGAACATGCTCGCTTAATCGAGAAGCACCCCGATGGTGGCCGAAAGCTTACGTCCATTGGACAACGTGATTTGGATCGCATTGCAAACCAAATTGTGGTTAAGCAAAGAGACGCCCGTAAGGAAACTGGTCCAATCGTGATTTCTAAGTAAATTTAGTTGTATGAAGTGGCAAGTATGGACAGTTCTAAATAAAAAAAAAAACACGTTTTGTAAAAAATAAGGAAAACAACTCTTCTTATTGGCAATTTTCTGAACCATTTGTCTGCTTTTCGCGAGTTTGTTCTCATATTTCTTAGAATGGAAAACGGATTTTTATTTATTCATAATCACTTGAAGGTTACAATTGAATCGGTGAGTGGAAGAACAGTACTAGCGCCATTGCAGAAAAATTAAAATAACTTTGTTATTGGCTCAAACATATGTTTTTAAAAATGAAATTTTAAACTTTTCAATCATGAGCAATCCTTTTTACATTTTCATACCAAAAAATTTATTTTTTGTCTGAGCAATAAGAAGTTATGCCTGTTTTTCTTACATTTTTAATTTGGCACTTGTACTGTTCTTCCACTCATCGATTCAATTGGGAAAACGGCTAAAGATATTTTGTTTAAATCTATATATTAATACTTATGGCCTTTTTCGATTGGCAATCTGGAAGACCGATTCGATGCTTGTGAACGCTTCTCATTTCGATTCTGAAATAAAATTAGAACAATTTTCTCGTTTCAGAACAAACACTGTCATTTTGTCCCCAATCGGGAAGGCCATTAACGCTTTTATTTACCTCCCTTTTTAACTGACTTAATGGCAACGTACTTTCATAATTTTTTTATTTGGAAGGTATAGCAAATCGCTCTGGCAGAATCTAATTTATATGTTGCCGTTAAGTAATTAATAGTCTGTTAGGTACTATTTAAAATATTTGCATCCTATAGTGTTTGTTAACTACAGTGTCGGTTTTGGCCGTGGATGTTTGGGCATGTTTCTTTGGACGTGGAGTGGGTCCGATTAATAAAATATATGGAATTATGGACCGGTGCGTATTCAAGAACATCATGGAAAATGTCATGCTTCCATATGCTGAGGAGTATCTTCCACTGAAATGGATATTTCAGCAAGATAATGATCCGAACCATACCAAAATATAGTCAAAAAAATCGCTTCAAGTGGAAAAACTTGATGATTTGAAGTGACCACCACAGTACCCTGGTCTCAAACCCTTGGAAACACTATTGGAGATTGTAGATCGAAGAACAGTTCAGAGAAAATTCCAGAAATAGGAACGATCGCTTTGTCCAGTTCAAGAAGACTTGGAATAGTATACCAGGTTCCACGGTTCCAAATTTTCTGGAGAATATGCCCTGGAGCTGCAGTGCGATGATGAAATACAAAAGTTTTGTCACAAAATATTATAAATTAAACACTAAATTAAATTAAAAACATGCATTTTTTATAAGTTGCTTATGTTTTGACCAGGTAAAATGGGACATGATATCATTATTCTTTGAATATTTAATATTTTTAGTTATGAAACACCATTTTTGTTGTTATTAATTTTATTTTGGTAATAATAAGAGCATTTATCAATTAAAAGATTATTAAATATATTAAAATCCAGGCAGTTATAGACCAGAGTTGGGTTGCATGAAAAAAGTTGCTTTTGTTTTGGCCGACACTGTATACCTAGCTATATTTTCTTTTTTTTTAAATAAATTTCCTTTAAGAAGAAAGTTTAGAAAACAGAAATTTTACGAGTCTATACCTATCTAAGAAGTTGGTTTTTTAATGTCTGAATATTATTGATGAGCATTTTTTATCTTTTTTTCAACAAAATATTTTATTCACTCCAGAACATATGCAATAATGCAATACATTCTTTTTTTAATAATTCAATTTTTATTTTTGCATTTTCTTAAAACTATTTAAAGTTAGACAAAAATTTATAAGAACTAGCGTACTTATCAATATCTAATAAATAAACTTTAAATAACAGTTTTTAAAATTTAGTATACAGGGTGTCCCGTAATAAGTGGATAACACTGCAACTGGTGATAGCAGGCCTTATGACTGCTCAGAAAAAAAATATAAAAAAAATATTTTTCTTGTGGTCTCCATGGTATAATTTATTTTTGAAAAATGTTAAAAAATTCAGGGTCTCCTAAAATACCTAATTACAACGGCCACCCATAAAGGATTCTTATTATTTTTGTATTTTTATGATATTCTTGAATAACCGTTCTAAATGATGGGTAGTAAATTTTAACACCAGCTGATGCATTTTTTGTGTTATAATTTTTTTAAAATTATTTTTGTATTTAAAAATAATTCAATATTTTTTTTTCACCAAAGTTTGAAAAATAATAATGGAAAAAAAATGTATGAGAACATAAGTGGCAAATTTGATAAAAATTGGCCTGTTTAATGTACTTTCCAAAATGGTATAACACATGTTTGTGTCTACAACCATAACCAATAAAATTGGCATTTAATCTACTAAAGTAGTTTTTTTACATTTTATCAGATGAAATTATGTTATTAGATTAAGTAAACATTACGACGACGAATGAATGACTCATATTGTTTTTTTTAATTTTTATTGCATTTAAAAATAACCGTTCTTAAATAAAGGCAGTAAAATTTAACACTAGTTGCTGGATTTTTTTTTATAATTAATTTGTTAATAAAAAAAATGATTAAATATTTATTTCATGAAAGTTTGATGACAACAAAAATTGAGTTGTAAGGAAAAGTCAATAGATATTCCGCCGCTGGAGTATGCAAATATGCATTCAATATACGGGGAATGCAGAGGAAGCGCTAACGCAGCTGCAGCACTCTATAGAGAGCGATATCCAAATGCGTGACATCCGGTAATGGACTGGGCAGCACTAGCGGAGGACGTTTACCGTGAGAAGAAATTGATGGTATTGTGCTGAATGAAATTGAAGCAGATTCAACTACATCAACACGGGTGATTGCAAGACGAACAGGGATCGCAAAATCATCAGTTCATAAGGTATTGCAAAAATATAAATTTCATACTTTTCATTTAACGCGTGTCCAGACTTTGCTACCAGGAGATTTCCCTGCAAGAGTTATTTTTTGTCAAAAAATGTTGGAAAAAAATCACGAAGATCCGGAGTTCTTCAAAAAAATATTGTCGAGTGTTGAGTCGTCTCTTAAAAGGGATGGATATTTCAACTGGAAATACCAAATTTAATGCGCGATGACAGATCGCAGTACCAATTCAAAATCAATTACTGGGCAGCTTTCCTGAATGGACAAATTATAGGCCCTTTTGAATTACCAGGCAACTTAGATGGTGAAGCCTATCTTAATTTCTTGCAAACTAATTTGGCAACTCTATTGCAAGAAGTGCCCGAGGATGTAAGGAATTCAATGTGGCTTCAAAACGATGGATGTCCTGCTCATTATGCTGTAAATGTAAAGAGGTACTTGAATCGAACGTATTCCAACAGGTGGATAGGCCGTCTAGGCCCAATTTTGTGGCCACCACGTTCGCCAGACCTAAATCCTTTGGACTTTTTCTACTGGGGGTGTCTGAGAGAAATGGTTTATACTAAACCAATGACATCCATTACGGAACTGCGTCATCGTGTTTAAGACGCTGTGATGAAAATAAATGAGCGCCAATATGCTCGTTTTATTGAGAGGTCCTTCATTACAAGATGCAGAGCCTGTATCACAGTGAATGGGGGACAGTTTGAACACTTGATATCAATTTATTTAAAAATACAAATAAATCATAATTTTTAATACTGTTGTTTTTATTTATCGCATTTCCCATACCTAAATCAAAACCTTTTTGAAAGTGCATACTATTATTTTAGTTAGTGAATTTAGCAGACATAATAGTGACACTGGTATATCTATTGACTTTTCCTTATAACTCAATTTTTGTTGTCATCAAACTTTGATGAAAATAAATATTTAATCATTTTTTTATTAAAAAATTATAAAAAAAAATCCAGCAACTAGTGTTAAATGTTATTGCCTTTATTTAATTACGGTTATTTTTAAATGCAATAAAAATTAAAAAAACAATATGAGTCATTCATTCGTCGTCGTAGTGTTTATTTAATTTAGTAACTTAATTTCATCTGATAAAATGTTAAAAAACTACTTTAGTAGATTAAATGCCAATTTTATTAGTTATGGTTGTAGACACAAACATGTGTTATACCATTTTGGAAAGAACATTAAACAGGCCAATTTTTATCAAATTTGTCACTTATGTTCTCATACATTTTTTTTCCCATTATTATTTTTCAAACTTTGGTGAAAAAAATATTGAATTATTTTTGAATAAAAAAATAATTTTAAAAAATTGTAACACAAAAAATGCATCAGCTGGTGTTAAAATTTACTACCCATCATTTAGAACGGTTAATCAAGATTATTATAAAAATACAAAAATAATAAGAATATTTATGGGTGGCCGTTGTAATTAGGTATTTTAGGAGACCCTGAATTTTTTAACATTTAACAAGAAAAATATTTTTTTTTATATTTTTTTTCTGAGCAGTCATAAGGCCTGCTATCACCAGTTGCAGTATTATCCACTCATTACGGGGCACCCTGTATAAATAAATAACTTACCCCATTCGCTCAAAGTTAAATATTCTTTTTATTCCATATCTTATGCAAATATGCTACGTAAACATTTCCCAAATGCAAACATGACAAACCCTGCTAAGCAGACTGTCCCAAAATGCACGAGATTCTTTTTACTTGCGATATAGGTACTGTAGGGCAAGTTTTGGATTCGTGCAAAAAAAATTTTTTGAGATAATCAAACATGACATTACGATGATAGAGAACACGAAAAAAGTTGGGGGCACAATTCTGTCTGTCTGTCTGTCCGTACCTCAACCTACATCCTAAACCACTCAAGCGATATCCTTCAAATTTCGAACTTAAGGTTTTTTTGTAATTCTCCAGAGGGGAAAACGGCTCCAACGATTTTGATAAAAAAAATCACTGTATTATTGTAGATATGATGTACCCTTTAGTAAGAAAAAAAATCACCGAAAACACCCAATATTTCAAAAACGGGTAGATGAATTATTTTGAAATTTCAATTTTTAATGTATATTAATATATACTCAAAATTGGCATACCAAATTTTGTTTTGAAAAATGTTACAAAAATTTTATATATAAAAAATTAATTTTTAAGAAAACGGCTCCAACGATTTTAAATTGTTTTTTTTGCATATATTCATATTTTTTCAAGTTATCAAATGGCATACTTTTTTTGAGCTCTAAATTATTTTTCAGACTGTTTATACAATTTAAAGAACGATTTAAATGCTTTTTATACTTTTTCTATCTAAGTGACTGGCAGGTGAACAATAATTAAAACACGAATTTCTTATTATTTTGTGATATACAGGGTGTCCTGTAAATAATGGATAACCTTGCAACTGATTGTAGCAGGCCTTATGACCTTTCCAGAAAAAAAAATATATTTTCCCAGTGGTTACTATGTTATGATGTTTTTTCCAAAAGTTGTTAACAAGTACTGCTTTCCTCAAATACGTGAACGCTACGACCGTGAATGAACAATTATTTTATTTTTGTAATATTCTAAAATTTAATAGTAGTTATTGCATTTTTTTTATTGGGGACTATCGTGGATAAAATTTCGCACGGAATTTCTCCCATCTTCTAAAATTAGGAATGCCAACAACTTTCCACTGCACATAATTTTTTTTAATAAATAAAACTATTAGAATTATCATATCAAAGAGACAAACATATTCTCTAAGTAAAAAACTTTTTTTTTGTAAGTTTTTAAATACAGCAGAATTTTTATAAAGATTTTTAAGGCCTTTTTTTCAAAATTTTGTTAAAAAACAATTAACGTCACCCACCATGTATCTGCTAATATTTTTATAATTAATAAAAACTAATAGGCAGACGTGTTGCTCAACAGGAAACACATTTTTTGTATTTGAAAAGAAACAGTGAAATATGTATGGAGATTTTTCCCTAATATTTGTATTTCAAAATTCCGTTAAAAATCCAGGTACTACAGCAGGGGCCTATAACACAAAGCTACAAGTCTACAAGCCAAGAGCCACTTTGTAGGATTACGTTAGTCTTGCAAGTGTAGATTATTTCTGTAACACAAAAAAAAACTTAAATTTGTAGAAACAAAAATTTCCCTACACTTGTAGGCATTCCATTCTGCATGCATTGAGTTGAGTGTTCGTCGGCGATCGACCGACAAGATCCAGTGTAGAAAATGTTTGTTATGCACAAAAAGCCTTCAAACCGACCGATTGGAAAGCTTACAACTATGGTTATAACTGTCCGATCTTCAAAGTTTAAGGACTTTAAATAAAGGGTAAATATTAGGCTACATTTTTTTTTTTTAACGAGAAAAAAAAGGAAACGAGAAAAAAATGCAAGTGCAGGTGCGTTGTGTATTCCGATTGTAGGCAGGTAAGTCTAACTTCTTGTGTATTCATTAAAGGAAACCAAAACAAAATTTTTCGTATTAGATACCTACATAGATGTAGATAGGTACATTATGTTTGTATGTAGGTATTTGAATTTATTTGCCTTTTAAAAGACTTTCTTGATATAAGTTAGGAAAAATAATATCTATGAGTGATTCAGATTATGATGAATTTTTGTGTGATTTGATTTGATAAGATTTGTGTTTCTGCTAAAAAATTAAAGAAAGCAATGTACCTACCAATTTAAGTATGGGAATTTTTTTGATGGGCATAGTGCATAGGTAACGTATTCTTTTATATTTTTCAATGGGGATATAGGCAGGAAACGGGTGATTTTTTAGCTGGTTTGGTTTTGGCAACACTGGTTTTGACAGCTGACGTGTGTTTAGTACCTTGTGTCACTGTCAAACAGCTTCAGTTTGGTTTGCAATTTAACCATGGATCGTCTTACAAATGAACAACGCTTGCAAATTATTGAATTTTACTATCAAAATTCGTGCTCGGTTCGAAATGTTCATCGCGCGCTGCTTCCATTTTATGGTCGGCATTCTCGACCTTCCGAGCAGTCTATTCGGAAGATTGTGACCAAATTTCGCACCAAATTTACTTTGTTGGACATTAAACCACCAACACGTTTACGTACTGTGCGTAGTGAAGAAAATATTGCGGCCGTATCAGCTAGTGTGACAGAAGACCGCGAAATGTCGATTCGGCGCCGTTCCCAGCAGTTAGGCCTTTGTTACAGCACTACGTGGAAAATTTTGCGAAAGGATTTGGGCTTAAAGCCTTTTAAGATACAGCTGGTGCAAGAACTAAAGCCAGCCGACCTACCACAACGCCGAATTTTTGGTGAATGGGCTCTTGGAAAGCTGGCCGAGGTTAATTTCACGTTTCGGGCCGGTCAATTGGCCGCCTAGATCGTGCGATTTGACACCATTAGATTATTTTTTGTGGGGGTATGTCAAGGCTAATGTCTATAGGGACAAGCCCGCTTCGATTGACGCACTGGAAGCCAACATCCATGCATTCATTCGTGAGATACCGGCCGATATGTGTGAAAGAGTATGCCAAAATTGGACTCAGCGGATGGGCTACCTGAGACGCAGCCGCGGTCAACATTTGCATGAAATTATCTTTAAACATTAAATTGCAAGGTTCAAACTATCGATTCAAATAAATATTTCATTCATTTTTTCGAATTTTTTGTGTTTTTTTTTTTTTAAAGTTCTAAACCTCTTAAAAAATCACCCGTTATAAATAAACTTTATTAACCCGCCAACGGTGACGTCAATTTGACTTACAACTTCGGTGACACCGGTCTCACAGACTGAAAATTTTTTTCAAATCGTGTTATTAATATTTAATTTTTTAATATGACATTTGACAATAAAACAAAGATATTTTATCAACCAAGGCCCGTTCATTTCAATTCTAATAGTTCATAAATTATTTTGCCTAGAGCATTAAAAATAACGATGTTTTTAAACAAAACTTTTTGAAAATTAAGAAAAAAATAAAAAATCATATATTTTTGTAATTAAATTACTTCAGGGAGTCTTTCGATATTATAAACTTTTAAAAAATAAATAAAAACTGGTATCCTTCCATATAAAAATAATAAAAAATTGATTTCAAGAATAACTATAATTCATACAAAAATGGTTGTTTTTTTGAAATAAAAAAATGGTTGTTTTATAAAATATTGATACAATCTTGTAATCAGCTCACTGATCCTAGAGGAAAAAAAAAAAAAATCGGTAAAAATAATAGCAAATTAGGTAAAAAACGTAAATATCCCTGAAGAATTTAAAAAAATAAAATATTTAATTATGACTATTTCACTAAGAACATAAACGGTAACGCACGGTCTCATGCACCGGGCTAGTACCAAAAATACGAAACTTCTGCTCACTTTGCCATTTTACTGTGAACTGTCAATAAAGGATGTCAAATGCGGCAGCTAAACGAAATCACGACCAAAATCAGTGCCGGATGTCAAAGTTATTCGAATTTTTAACAACACCCGGTCTCACAGACAAATAGGTCACCGTTGGAGGGTTAAATTCCAAAGATGGGTTTACAGATGGATTTGTATATAATTATTTGTTGTACTTATAGATTATACATATGTACATAGGTACCAACTGATGATGATTCACAAATTCCGTGTTTGCTTAAAAAATATCAAAAATCCAGTCTTTTTAATTTTTTTTTGATGCAAAAATGGTATCAAATATCTAGGTAGGTAGGTATATCTACCATAGAAAAATAATGCTATAATAACACTTGTAGCAAAATTTGAATTTGAAACCAATAATATACCTAGAATCCGTAGTTTGGGAGAAATATTATAACTTCTTTTAAAAATTTGCGTCTTTACGTCCACTTTACATCGAGCTAGAGCTTAAACGGATGAACCGATTTCCTTCAAATTTGAAATATAATTTGCCAAAGATTGTGCTCATAAATATTCCAAAATTGAAGAAATCGGTAAACTCGTTTGGGCTCCAGCATCTAGCTTAATGTTAAGTGGACTTAAAGACGCAAATTTTAAAATGGAGTTACCTAGGTATCATGGTTCTACAAAACACTACAGATATATCTATACTTTTCTGGTGGTTTTTGATGAGCTTAATCCGAATCTGGTTTCAGAACTGCTCTAGTATGTTACGTTTTTGAGGTAGGTATTCCAGTAAAAAACTTGAAAAAAAAACTCGATTTTTAGGTAAATTTCGGGTTAATTAGATATTTCTTAAGTTTTTTTTTTATAATTTTGTTTAGTTTTGTTTGTTTGAGTTTCCAAAAATCTAACAAACTCTATGAGATTTTGTAAAATATGTTTTTCTCAAATGGGAATGCGGGTCCGATTAAATCCAGAAAAATAATTATTTCTTAAAATGTTTACTACCTTACAAATAAATATTTAAAAAGGTTTTAAATGTTTTTTTGTAAACAAAAATGATTGAACTAACCTCACCTTTGGGTAAGGTGAGCAAGGAAAATCATCGATTATATTCTTGAAGCTCTTATCGGGGAAAGATGCTGAAAATTTTATGATGAAATCAAATAATTTTAAACACAATAAATAATTTTTTTAAGAAAATATCAGTTATCGAAGCTCCAATATGAACACAGCATATAAGCTGTGATTCGATCTTCGAGTTCATCGTTGCTCACATAGCTGCTCGGATTTTTTATCACAGCTTTAGCATAAACGCACCCCACCCTAACTCCTTGAGGTGTATATTCAATAGCTAAGCCATTAGATCAGTTTTTGTTAATATTTGTAATAATTCTGAATTTGAATACAAATTAAATTAATTTTAACTATATTGTTATAAAAAAAATATTCATTAGAATATTTTTTATTTTTTATTTATTACTTTATTAATTTTCAAACCGGCAGCGATTCTGCCTCCGAAACGAATACAATTACTTTTACTTAAAATCTAAAGCTTAAATAGTCAATAACTGTAAACATAAGCACTTTACGTTTCTACTCGTTCCCACAGGTCAACACTCGTACGTGATGGAATGTGGCGAATGATGCAACTGGACGCTTTGTGGTGTAGACGCGTTGTCAGCATGATGATGTGGGAACATGGGATGAACTATTATTTTTCTGCTTATTTGTCATTAACTCCTCCACCCTTAATTTCGAACGTCCTCGTTCGACGACCTCAAATGTTTTGCAATATCTTCTATTCCAATTATTATAGGTTTTGCTCTTTCAGCTGGTATTGGTGCTGATATGACTTCATCTTTCTTGTTTCCAATTTTGCTTCTTAATTTACCAGATAACTTGTAGGCAAATGTGAGTACTATTGATATTAGGCAAATAGTCGTTATTGAGCTGGTTGTAATGTGGATGAGATTTTCTTTTTCTAGTTGTTCTATTTTCGAAGTTCCGTTGGAATACAGGTTTTTTAGCCTCTAAGTGATAGAAATTCTTCGTTTCCATTTAACAATGATGTTGGTTGAAGAATTGCTGGCATCGGTTGGTACTGAATTGATTCTTTGTTTATTATTTCCCTGTCTGCTATGGAGATTGAAGTGTTTACGTGGCGTATGATGAAAGTTCCGTTGAGTTCTATCGTCTCTTTATTGATTACTGCAGGACCGTTGAATTGATTTAGCAGAAGTATACCTGTTGATATCTCCTCTATTGATGGAATATGATCGTTGTTAGTTGTTTTGCAGTTTGGTGTCATGCTTTTGAGTAGGTTTGGGATGCAGTTAGATGTGCTTATGTCTGTGATACTATCTCTGTTACATATTTCTAATTCGTTATATTTTTTACAATCTTTATTAATTCCAAAAATTGTTTCTTTACATTGTAGAATTTTTTCATAAGGAATTTTATTAACAATATTATTTTTTTTATAGCTTTAAGAATGAAAACACTACAAGATTCACTTTCGCTTGTAGGTAAAGTAACTATATAGATAATATTTTTATTATTTGACGCTATTTTTACATTGGCGAATTCAAGAGCTTCGTCCATGTTTATGTAAGGAATATTTTCGTTATTCATAATTGTCTCTGTAATATTTATTTCATTGTTACTTAAGATATATGCATTAACAATATTCGCTTTTGCCCAATGTATGGCGTAAGCTATATTTATTATTTCTTCTTTTATAAGCTCTAATTTATATTTAATTTTCATTACAATATCGGTTTCTATGTTTTCTTTAAAATTTTTAATTATATTATTTGTTACATTTGTTATTTCATTTAATTTTTCTAGGGTTACTCTATTTATTACAACTTGATTGTTGTTGTTTACTAGTACATTATTCATTTTATTTGTTAAAATTTCGAAGTCGCTGTGGTCTGGATTTCCAGCGATCCATTTCCACGCGCTTCCTATAAAGTCTAATGATCTTTTTGATCTAACATTAATTTTCAATCTTTTTAGATAATTTTTAATTCTCTTTATTTCAAAGGGAAGGATAGGATATAGTGGATGATGAGGTTTGACGGTTGTGGACACAAATATTTCTAGTTGCGAAATGAAATCTTCGTACATTTCGATATCGATGATATGAATTATCCTAAAATTGCCATTTTGGATTTTTGCGGTTCCTGTCCTTATTTTAATAAGTTGGGAATTGGTGTAATCTAATATTTGGACATTAGCATGTATGGTACAAAAGTGTACCAGCAACCTAAAGGGAAGGAGAGGAAATTAATTTTTAATTAAACTTTTGTGGATGGTTTTTCCTGAATTAGTGATTACTGTTGAATTTTTATTTTCTTTTACTGTTTCTTTTTTGTACTTGGGAGATAGTTTATTTCCCAATCTTTTATTTATTCTAACGTAAATTACTTCACCAACAAAAAATTCTCTAGGAGGGTTTTTCTTTCTATTGTGATATTGTAGGTCTGCGTCTTGTTTCTCTTTAATTCTGTGTGAAGTATTTTCTCTTTCTCTTTCAAGTTCTTGGGGATTATTGGAAAGTTCCCTTGCAAAGAAAATGTCCTTTGGCTTTTTCCCTGTAGTGGAATGAATAGAGTTATTGTATTCGAGGATGGCTTTATCAAGTAGTTCTGGGAATGTGTAGTTTGGATTTTGAGATTTGAGACAACGTATCACTTCAGATAGTGTTGAGTGAAAACGTTCTATTTGTCCGTTTGCTGTACTCGTGTATGGAGGTGTTTTAAATACCTTTATATTGAAAAAGTTTTCTATCATTGAAAGAACAGAGTTAGAATTTAGAGATTTCTCGTTATCTACTACTATGGTGTCTGGGACGCCAAATGAGAGTATTAATTCTCTTAATGGTTGTTTTATGTCCTCGGCGGATCTTGATTTTAGGATCTTTACCAAAGAGTATTTAGAAAATTTGTCAATAGCGGTCAATATGATTCTTTTGTTTGTGAAGTAAATATCTATATGTAATATTTGTCCAGGATATGTTGGTATAGGGGTTGGTTGTATTAAGGGCTTACTAGGGTGTCTGTCATATTTATGTTCTTTACATATTGTACAGTTTCTCGCTATCTTTTCGACTTTACTACGCATTTGGGGGAAATAGAATTTGGTCAAGATCTGAAGTTTATTTTCCTTACTATTTCTATGTGCACGATTGTGTTCTTTGATGATTTCATTTTCTTGTTGTTCCTGGTCAAGTAAATCTGTACCTGTTTTTCTTGCAAATCTAGTTCTATACTGTTTAAAATGGATGGGATAAATTTCTTGAATTTTACCTAGTATTGTTTCGTTTGTCTGAAGTCCATTGATGACAGATGGGTTCAGATATCGCTTAAAAATATCGATAATTTTTTCGCTAGTAAATTCTGGTTCTATTATTGTGTGTCTATGGTAAGTGGGGAAAATAATCTTGAAGTCGTATGACGCTGTAGCTCCTTCTAATAAAATAATCTGATTTTTATAAACATTTATTGGTTCTTCTGCAAATGGAATGAGATATTGTCCTGAGCTTTCGTCACTATGTTGTGTGATTGTCAAAGAATTGACATTGCTATCATTCGGTGGTCTTGATAAAGCATCAGCCACAACATTGGTTTTACCAGGTTTGTACTTCAATTCATACTTATATTCTTCGAGTATGGCTTTCCACCGTTTAAGTTTGTTGTTGGTATTTTTATTGCTTAGCGCATACGTCAGTGGTTGATGATCAGTGAAGATTTTAACAACTGCTGATCCGTAAAGGTAATTTCTGAGAGTATTAAGTGACCATATGATGGCCAGCATTTCTTTTTCATTAGTTGCCAAGTTTTCTTCTGGTTTTGAGAGAGTCCTTGAGATAAAGGTTATGGGTTTGCCATCTTGTTCTAGTACTGCGCCTATCGCGTAGTTAGAAGCATCTGTTGTAAGGTGGAACTCTTTTTTGAAATCAGGAAATTTGAGAATTACATCTTCGGAGATGAGAGAATTTTTTAGTTTTTGAAAAGCTTCAAGAGCTTCGTTATCGAGATTTATAACTTTTTTGCTGGAGGATTGTTTGGACGTACGTCCATCTTCCCCTCTGAGAAGGACTGTCAGGGGTTTTGCTAATTTAGCATAATCCTTTATAAACCGTCTGTAAAACCCTGATAAGCCTAAAAAGGATCTTAGGTCTTTTAAAGTTCTTGGGCATGGAAACTGTGCTATTGCTTCGATTTTACTCGGATTTGTTTTAATTCCGTCTGAAGATATAATGAAACCTAGAAATTCGACATTGTCTTTTAAAAATTCGCATTTGTCTTTTTGCACTTTGAGATTTGCATCTTGAAGGGTCTTGAAAATCGTTGATAGATTTTTAAAATGCGATTCTTCATCTTTGCTAAAAACAACGATGTCGTCTATATAGACGAAACATATTTTTCCGATATGTTCGCGTAGTATATCGTCTAATGCTCGCTGGAAGATTGATGGAGCATTTTTTAGTCCAAATGGAAGTCGAACGAATTCGTACTTTCCATTGCTGACCGAGAAGGCCGTTTTTTCTATATCGTCTTCGTGAAGCTTAATTTGATGAAATCCGCTTTTAAGATCAAGTACCGAAAAAAATTTGTTTTGTCCGAGTTGGGATAGGACTTCATTAATTTCAGGTATTGGGTAACGATCGGGGATAGTGACCGTATTAAGCTTTCAATGACTAAGCGGTATTTCTTTTCTCCGGATGCATCAATTTTTTTTGGTACAACCCATATTGGTGCGTTGTACGGGGACCGTGAAGGTCTAATAATACCATCTTTGAGAAGTTGGTTTATTTGCTTCTCGACTTCGTCTTTTAAAGACATAGGGTAAGGATAAGATCTGGTGTATATTGGATCGTTGTTCAATGTTCTAATTCTACCTTTCACTGTTGTAGTGAAAGTTAATTTTTCGTCAGGTTCAGCAAATAGATTAGAATATGCTTCAGTAATTTTTTGAAGTTCATTTTTTTGTTTTTGTGACAAATGACTGTCTCTGATAGTGACGGAGTTTATTGACTCGGAAATCTGTTGTTTGAGTCGAATTTTAAGTTTATTTTTGATAAGCATGTAACTTTCTTTAGTAAAAATGACAGCTGACAGATCTTTAAGACTGTCATTGCCTAGAATTCCGTGGAATGATTTGAGTGTGGGAAGAATGAAAAAATGTATTTGAATATTATTTATTCCGAAAAGATTTATCATGGTATGCTGGGTTATTTCAACTTTACCGCCAACTGAGTTTGCGTAAAAATTTTGATTATTAGTGATTGGATTATTAACTAAGTTTGACTGAATATAGTTCTTATTTGAGCCTGTGTCGACTAGGAATTTCAAAATTTTACCGTCGCTCGTCTTACATTCGAAGTATGGTAAGGACGAGCTTGTCAACCTAAAAAATGAATATCTGCATAGTCATTTAATTGTTCTTCGTAGTTGTTTTGATGTGCAATATATTCGTCTAATGGTTCGTCTCCAACATGAACTGCATTCATAGCATTGACTAAAGAATTGTAGGCGTTGATATCAGATTGGTAAGGATAGTCATATTGTTCCATATTATTTGGGAGAGTGGGAACTTGTTCATAAGTTTGTGTTAAATTTGGATTGTCAATTGATTCGGGATAGGATGGTGTCGTTGAGACATGGAAATTTCTTTGCATTTTAGGTGGTTGTGCTTGCATGGATGGGGATGGAGTGTTTTGCTCATTCGGTCTTTTACCGAATAATGGGTTATGAGGTTTTGGTCTATTTATATAATTGACCCCTTTTGACCGCAGGCTTTGGTCAATATCCATTTGCACTGGTGTAGGAAAAGGTTTTGGGGCAGTTGGTCGTGGTGGGACGAACTGTTTTTGTTGTTGAATAGGGTTTTGTTGAGGGTAATGGTAACGTTGTTGAATCTGCTGTCGATATTGAGGGTATTGGTAATATTGCGGATAATGAGACCGTTGCTGGGGGTGTTGTGGAAAATGTACCAGATATGGGAAAAATTGTTGTTGTTGCGGAGTATGAGCTGGTTTGCGAGGTGGCAAATCATGGATTGCTTTTTTATTGTGACCGGTAGGGATGTTAGCATGCTGTGAGCGGAAGCTTTGGTTCTCCAGTTTCTGACACAGATACAAGGCTTGGGGAAGGTCTTTAGGTTCTCTAATACCTAATAGTCTAGGAAGGTCACCTCTAAGGCCTCTTATGAACGTATCAAGAGCTTTGTCTCGATAGGTTTCGGTTAATAAATGCATGGCATCTGTAGAAATGTCCATACTAGAGATCTTGTTCAAGATCAATGTCAAATGTTGATAAACCATTTGATAGTATTGTTCAACGCTATTGTTACTCTGTGTAAGAGTTGTCATTTGGTATTCTAAGGTACCTAAATCGCGTTTATCGGCGTAATGGGTGGTGAGGCATTTTGAAATGCACTCCCAGTTTAGGGGCGTGTTATATGATTCTAACACTGCATCGGCACTGCTTACTATCTTGTTCCTTATGGTATTAAGAATACCGAAGTATTTTGGTGTGCCTTTAAGGTGGTTATAAATGTTAAGAATCCTCTCAACACTTTTTCGCCATGAGCTATATTCGCCAGGGTTTCCCGAGAATTCCCTTAACGTTCGTACCACATCAGGTACTTTGTCTAACTCACTGAGATTCCCGAAGAATTGCGCATCAATACTTTGTTCATTACCTTTGGGTTGGGAGGGGGTAGGTTAAAATTTGGGAGTTGGATGTTTGGTAGAGGGTTAGAAACTGCGGGTTCCTGCATGTTTCTTTTCCTAAATTTACTTTCTTTTGTACTTTTGGGAATTTTGGAAAATATTTATTAAAATGGGATATTAAGGTTTATATTTTAAATATTTTAATTTAAGTTTATGAACTAAAATATATGGTCTAATAATTCAAATTAGATTAACAAGAGAAAAAAAATTATTATGAGAAAAAAAAATTTTGCAATTATTTTAGGTTTAAATAGTTACTTGTTGCATAACTTGCATAAAAATAGTATTTAAATTAAATAGTTATCACTTTTTCTTAATTTTAACTTTAATAATTTTCTTACAGTATAATTGTGGTAAGTGAGTTCATGTTCCAACGCTGGCGAGAGGGTAGATGTCCTTTTTGCTTCCTACTGCGGTACCCGTTTCGCACTCCCTCGTTGTTCGCTTTATCGATCGATCCAAGCGTGATTCACTGCACTTATTTTACTTTCTTGAGTCACAATTAGTTGGGTTTTGTTTCTAAATTACACTCGTGGCGTGCTGCTTAAGGACGACTTTTATGACGTGTGTGAAGTTGGCATAACATTTTTGAGCTAGACCAATGGGACCATGGCAGGAATTTGCAGTTTTTTTTGCATTTTTATGCATTTCTATTCCGGATTTTGCAGTTCACCAAATAGTGGGTGTAACCGACTGTACTGCTAACTTCACTGTGAAGTTAGCAGTGCCTATGCTTTTCTCAGCAACTGGGCTAGCTAGGAATCTGAAATAAGGCTCTGAATTTGCAGTTTAATTTGCAGTTCCAGAAAAGGAAAAAACCAAATTTCTAAATCCTTACATAAAAAAATTTCATACTGTACTGCTAACTTCACTGTGAAGTTAGCATAAAAGTCCTTTTCTCAGCAACGGTGAAACTTAGAAATTTGCAGTTAGGCTCCAAATTTTGCAGTTAATTTGCAGTTCAAGAAAAACTAATTCCCAAATTTGTAAGTCCAAATTTGAAAAAAAAAAATCGAATAAATTCATTTTTCACTGTTAACATCACTGTGAAGTTAGCAGTACATACCCTTTTCTCAGGAACTGAGCCAGCTAGAAAATTGCAATTAAGGTCCAAATTTGCAGTTTTTCATGCACTTCAAGAAAAAACTAAGTCCAAAATTTTACGTCCAAATTTGACGAAAAAAATCGAAAAATTCACTTTGCACTGTTAACGTCAGTGTGAAGTTAGCAGTACATATCCTTTTCTCAGGAACTGAGCCCGATAGAAGATTGCAGTTAAGGTCCAAATTTGCAGTTTTTTATGCACTTCAAGAAAAAACTAAGTTCAAATTTTTCCGTCCAAATTTGACAACAAAATCGAAAAATTCACTTTGCACTGTTAACATCACTGTGAAGTTAGCAGTACATATCCTTTTCTCAAGAACTGAGCCAGCTAGAAAATTGCAGTTTAGATTCAAATTTGCAGTTTTTTATGCACTTCAAGAAAAAACTAAGTTCAATTTTTTAAGTCCAAATTTGACAAACAAATCGATTAAATTCATTTTTCACTGTTAACATCACTGTGAAGTTAGCAGTACATACCCTTTCCTCAGCAACTGTGCTAGGTAGAAAGTTGCAGTTAGGGTCCAAATTTGCAGTTTTTCATTTACTTCACGAAAAAATGCAGTTCAAATTTTGAAGTCAAAATTTGGCATTAAAATCGATTAAATTCATTTTTCACTGTTAACATCACTGTGAAGTTAGCAGTACATATCCTTTTCTCAGGAACTGAGCCCGATAGAAGATTGCAGTTAAGGTCCAAATTTGCAGTTTTTTATGCACTTCAAGAAAAAACTAAGTTCAAATTTTTAAGTCCAAATTTGACAAAAAAATCGATTAAATTCATTTTTCACTGTTAACATCACTGTGAAGTTAGCAGTACATATCCTTTTCTCAGGAACTGAGCCCGATAGAAGATTGCAGTTAAGGTCCAAATTTGCAGTTTTTTATTCACTTCAAGAAAAAACTAAGTTCAAAATTTTACGTCCAAATTTGACAAAAAAATCGAAAAATTTACTTTGCACTGTTAACGTCAGTGTGAAGTTAGCAGTACATATCCTTTTCTCAAGAACTGAGCCAGCTAGAAAATTGCAGTTTAGATTCAAATTTGCAGTTTTTTATGCACTTCAAGAAAAAACTAAGTTCAATTTTTTAAGTCCAAATTTGACAAACAAATCGATTAAATTCATTTTTCACTGTTAACATCACTGTGAAGTTAGCAGTACATACCCTTTCCTCAGCAACTGTGCTAGGTAGAAAGTTGCAGTTAGGGTCCAAATTTGCAGTTTTTCATTAACTTCACGAAAAAATGCAGTTCAAATTTTGAAGTCAAAATTTGGCATTAAAATCGAAAAATTCACTTTGCACTGTTAACGTCAGTGTGAAGTTAGCAGTACATACCCTTTTCTCAAGAACTGAGCCAGCTAGAAAATTGCAGTAAAGATCCAAATTTGCAGTTTTTCATGAACTTCAAGAAAAAACTAAGTTCAAATTTTTAAGTCCAAATTTGACAAAAAATCGATTCAATTAATTTTTCACTGTTAACAGCACTGTGAAGTTAGCAGTACATACCCTTTTCTCGGGAACTGAGCCAGAATTTTTCGAATTTTTTGTCAAATTTGGACTTAAAAATTTAAACTTAGTTTTTTCTTGAAGTAAATGGAAAACTGCAAATTTGGACACCAACTGCAATTTTCTAGATTGCTCAGTTCCCGAGAAAAGGATATGTCCTGCTAACTGCACAGTGATTTTAACAGTGAAAAATTAATTTAATCGATTTTTTGTCAAATTTGGACTTTTTAATTTGAACTTAGTGTTTTCTTGAATTGCATAAAAACTGCAAATTTGAATCTAAACTGCAATTTTCTAGCTGGCTCAGTTCTTGAGAAAAGGATATGTCACTTCACAGTGATGTTAACAGTGCAAAGTGAATTTTTCGATTTTGTTGTCAAATTTGGACGGAAAAATTTGAACTTAGTTTTTTCTTGAAGTGCATAAAAAACTGCAAATTTGGACCTTAACTGCAATCTTCTATCGGGCTCAGTTCCTGAGAAAAGAATATGTACTGCTAACTTCACACTGACGTTAACAGTGCAAAGTAAATTTTTCGATTTTTTTGTCAAATTTGGACGTAAAATTTTGAACTTAGTTTTTTCTTGAAGTGCATAAAAAACTGCAAATTTGGACCTTAACTGCAATCTTCTATCGGGCTCAGTTCCTGAGAAAAGAATATGTACTGCTAACTACACACTGACGTTAACAGTGCAAAGTAAATTTTTCGATTTTTTTGTCAAATTTGGACGTAAAATTTTGAACTTAGTTTTTTCTTGAAGTGCATAAAAAACTGCAAATTTTGACCTTAACTGCAATCTTCTATCGGGCTCAGTTCCTAAGAAAAGGATATGTACTGCTAACTTCACAGTGATGTTAACAGTGAAAAATGAATTTAATCGATTTTTTTTGTCAAATTTGGACTTAAAAATTTGAACTTAGTTTTTTCTTGAAGTGCATAAAAACTGCAAATTTGGACCTTAACTGCAATCTTCTATCGGGCTCAGTTCCTGAGAAAAGGATATGTACTGCTAACTTCACAGTGATGTTAACAGTGAAAAATGAATTTAATCGATTTTAATGCCAAATTTTGACTTCAAAATTTGAACTGCATTTTTTCGTGAAGTAAATGAAAAACTGCAAATTTGGACCCTAACTGCAATTTTCTACCTAGCACAGTTGCTGAGAAAGGGTATGTACTGCTAACTTCACACTGTTGTTCACAGTGCAAAGTAAATTTTTCGATTTTTTTTGTCAAATTTGGACGTAAAATTTTGGACTTAGTTTTTTCTTGAAGTGCATGAAAAACTGCAAATTTGGACCTTAATTGCAATTTTCTAGCTGGCTCAGTTCCTGAGAAAAGGGTATGTACTGCTAACTTCACAGTGATGTTAACAGTGAAAAATGAATTTATTCGATTTTTTTTTTCAAATTTGGACTTAAAAATTTGGACATTAGTTTTTCTTGAACTGCAAATTAACTGCAAAATTTGGAGCCTATTTGCAAATTTCTAAGTATCAGCGTTGCTGAGAAAAGGACTTTTATGCTAACTTCACAGTGAAGTTAGCAGTACAGTATGAAATTTTTTTTATGTAAGGATTTAGAAATTTGGTTTTTTCTTTTTCTGGAACTGCAAATTAAACTGCAAATTCAGAGCCTTATTTCAGATTCCTAGCTAGCCCGGTTGCTGAGAAAAGCATAGGCACTGCTAACTTCACAGTGAAGTTAGCAGTACAGTCGGTTACACCCACTATTTGATGAACTGCAAAATCCGGAATAGAAATGCATAAAAATGCAAAAAAAACTGCAAATTCCTGCCATGGTCCCATTGGTCTAGCTCAAAAATGTTATGCTAACTTCACACACGTACTTTTATGAGTTTTAGAACACTTTGGGTTGTTTTATATTCGCGGCGTGCTGCTTGAGGACGACTTATGTTTATCAACTATAAAACACTTTTATTAGTTACATTCGCGGCGTGCTGCTTGAGGACGACTTATGTGTATGAACTTTAAAACACGTTTATTAGTTACATTCGCGGCGTGCTACTTGAGGACGACTTATGTTTATGAACTTTAAACACTTTGGGTTGCTTTTATTAGTTACATTCGCGGCGTGCTACTTGAGGACGGCTTATGTTTATGAACTTTTAAAGCACGTTGGGCGCCAATTAAATTAATTTTAACTATATTGTTATAAAAAAAATATTCATTAGAATATTTTTTATTTTTTATTTATTACTTTATTAATTTTCAAACCGGCAGCGATTCTGCCTCCGAAACGAATACAATTACTTTTACTTAAAATCTAAAGCTTAAATAGTCAATAACTGTAAACATAAGCACTTTACGTTTCTACTCGTTCCCACAGGTCAACACTCGTACGTGATGGAATGTGGCGAATGATGCAACTGGACGCTTTGTGGTGTAGACGCGTTGTCAGCATGATGATGTGGGAACATGGGATGAACTATTATTTTTCTGCTTATTTGTCATTAACTTACATAATTCGAATTGATTAAATATTTTTTGAATTGTCTTTTCAAATATTTTCAAAAAAATTATAAAATAGAAAAAAAAGCAAAAATATACCAGTGATTTATGATTAAACTTAATAAAATAATAGAGGAAGTGTACCGATTATGGAATACCAAAATATAAACTCAATTTTAAACACAAAAAAATTTAATTTTTTTTGGTCTTTTAAATAGATCTTGATTAAAATACTATAAACTTGCTTTAAAAAAAAAGAAAAACTTTAACAAATTATCAAAAAAAAATTTTTAAATTAAAAGGTAAAAAAACACAAAATGAGAAAATTTCAAAAAGTGACCCTAATATGGACCAGTAAGGATTTCCCCATAATATATGTATGTGGTTATTTAATTTATGTGCAGAAAACACAAATAAAATTATCAATGAGATTCTGTGGTAGAGCAATAAAGAATGCAAGAGGTCAAAAGGTATTGAAAAATTTGAAACAATTTGTATGGGTAACATGAAATTTTTTTGCAGCTTTCTTGAGGCCCATTTCTTTTGACTTGACGGCTGCTATGGCTTTCACCATATCCGCCTTGTCCCGGACGTTACGCTTTTTTTCTTTTGGTGTCATCTGATTAATTACAAGGCAACCTGTGTACAAATTTAAACAAATATTTTAGGTGGTTCCCAATATAGAATATTATTCCATATTAGGAATACTATTCAATATTCAATATGAAATACTATTCCATATTTGGAACATACTGATATTCCATATTAGGTACATGAAGACTCAGAAGCGTATTTAAAGATTTGGCGCCCCGGGCCAAGAAGTTTTGGCGCCCCATAATGAACGAAAGAGAACTAAAACACTTCATACTGAAAAAAAAATCATAAATAATAAATACAATTTTAATATTTACATTTTTGCCGATGCACAAATTAGTGGACACATTCATCAATAGCACTGTTATAATTGACCGATTGTGTTCAGTCTTCAGTCAGAATTAAAGATTTTAAGGGATGATTAACCGACGACCTTGATTTTTCCAACAATTGTCGGAATAAAGTAATTTTGATGCCTGAATATGTAGCTAATTGAATGGTTATTTGTTGCAAAGACCATACATTTGTATCTCTACTCTAGTAATCACTTGTTATTAAAGTTTTTTTCTAAAATAAGACTGAAGAAAATCTAAAATTATACGAATATAAAATTTTTGCTAACTTGTTTTCACCCCGATTTTGCTGCTTCAACAGTTTTTTTAGAAAATTAAAGCTTTCACTAAACAAGACTGAAGTGTGAAGCTAGCGAACGAAAATACCAAAAAGCTTAAGCTTTTTAGATAATAATTTCGTATGCAAAAAGAATTTGTAGCTTCAATCGATCGTTTTTTTTTCAATTTTGAAAATGAAATTCACATTTAAGAAAGCGTACTTGAAATTTATCTGTTTTTTTAGTACGGAACATGAACGTTCTTCATGACAATTTGTCAGTTGTCACAGCAATCCTCAGAAACGCATGCAGTGTATGGTCTGAGAACATTGAGATACTTGATTTTTTCTTAAATTAGAACTTCTCGGAATGCCAGTAAGCAATCTATGATAGTATTTTAAAACATATATGTATTTACTGCGCTGTGCCGAAAAATCGAAATGTTTGTTTTTCATGATTGGTCTCAAAATGTCTCTAATGATTTCCAAACATGGTGGTGGGCTCATCAGTTAGATGCCACCATACCCAATTTAAAACGCAATGTTTTTGTCACTTGGGCGAAACGCATTCATTGGAGTAAAGGCCACAATAACCTTTATTATTGAATTTTATTCATGAAACCCCACAAAAGGAATATATTTTGGAATAATTATGACAGTTTTTAACTATAATTAATTTTGTATTTATGTTTTCTTTGAAATAATTCTCAATGGTTTCCAAAATATATTTCCTTCTTAAGGCTTTTGAGCTTTTCATATTGAAAGGAAAAGTAAGAACTTAGATGCAACTAGAAAATGGCTATTTCCATCACCTTGGACTCCACTCAATATGAACAAATCAATAGAATAAAACTTCGTTGAGAATGTAACCAATTTTTTGCATATAAATAAAATATTTTATTCAATTTTTGTCTGCTGTTTTCGGCTAACCAATCCGTTTCTGGTTGTTCACAAACGTATTGGCTACTCAGTTATCTTGCCACTGAACAACCGGGACTGAAATTGAGCTCTGTTTTCTTGGATAACTTATCCGAATCGGATAGCCGGTGGTATAGGACCATTGATATTTAGAGGTGACTCATCGCAATTTTAGGTATTTTCTGTGATGCGTTCCTACTGTAAACTTTAATACCTCTTAAACTAATTAGTCCAATTAAAAGTAGCAAGAAATATACTTAGTATAGGCAATAAAGTTTCTACAAAAAGATATTTGAATTAAATTTACGTAAGTACCTACTTCACATCGTTTGGATGATACTTCGCCTGGCACCTCTAAAAGCTTAACTTTTACCATACAAATTTTTTTAAAGGAATTTTACATTTTGCACCCAAAGTTGAGTGCCGCCCCATGCCAGGGTGCCGCCCCGGGCCATGGCCCCTATCGCCCTAGTGTAAATACGCCACTGTGAAGACTGACTTAACTATGTTAAAATTTACTTATTATTTAACTGAGCTCACCTAAATAATTTAAGTTATCCCAAAGGTTGAGCTTTTTCCTAATAACACGGGACAAAAAATATGTTTAAGCTTGAACCGATACAAAAATATAAGAAAAATAAGCTCTTAAGAGGCCTCCACCCATAATGTTGAAAAAAACGAGAAATGGGCCAGTTCGAAAAGGATGCTGTGAAGTCCATATAATACATATTGCAAAAAATTAAAGTTATTATGAAAGAATGACATTTAAACTACAATCTCGTCTGATCACCTTTTAATTTTTTTTATTTTTCCATTATTTTATTTTAATATTTCGGTTACCTCTTTCGGAAAATTTCTCAAAACTACTCAGGCGTAATGAAAGTTCTGAGAAACTGAAGTGGAAAACATTAATTATATTTACGTGATTTTATAGTTAATAAACAGAACTACAAAAACGTTTGCTTAGATTTTTTAGTTTGGGCCCTATTTTTGAATAATCATCTCTTGAAAAACATGCAAATTGCTCATTTTCTAATGCATTTTTGAATGTGAAATTATATGAAAAAAGAACAACATAACTCTAGCAAAATAACAAATATGTTTTCTAAAATTGTTTCAATACAAAAAAATGTCTAAAATTGATCTATTATTGCAAAATAACACATTTTAAAAAAGTCTTTATTTTCGAATAAAAGTCGTTATTTTATTTTACTGGCGGTTTTTAGTTCACCTATCGGCTACAAGATGGTTTTTTTCGAAGATTGGAAAATAAACAAAAAAAAGTATGACAAATTTGAAATGCGAGTGGATGTTTGTGTGTATGAGTGGTTCAGACAAGATGTGGTGTAGATACCTAGATATATGAGAGCAGAACCATGGAGTAAGGTGGTGAATGGTATTTGCTGGGTAAGCGCAAGTGTATCTAATTTTGTTGTTGGATTTTGGATATGCATTCTATCTTTCTTTTCCTGCAGTGAATTTTGTGAATGTGTTAGCAGGTTACATTCATATGCATGATCGGAGGTTTTGGAATGGTTTTTTCTTTGAAGGATTTCTCTGGTTTTGCGTTTGAGGGTGGATAATGTATTTTTTTTTGTTTGCTGTGATGGCAATGGTAGACTTGGTGGCGGTTTATTTTTATTTGTAATTTTAAAATGCCTGCTTTCGTTCGTTTCGATCTTGTTATAATGACAAGAGTTTTCGCTTTCTTCAGTTCCGATAATTTTTGTATGCCACGTAGGAAAATATGTAAAGCAATGAAGGATAAGTTTGTTATCAAATAAATTTCTGTTTTGACTTCTAGTGCTGGGAAAGGAGTATATTTTGTTCGTTTTATTTATTTACATATTTATACAATAAATACAAAAATGACAAGAAACATACATACGTACATAAGTAAATTACAGAGTTTCTTGATTTAAAAATTAAAAAAAAAAGTTTTTAAACTTACAATTTGGAAAAGAATTACAATACCTAATTGTATCCTTCTGTAGCACTTAATTTGTGTGAAGAGAATGAAATAATTAAATTTATGTACATATTATGTATAATAATGATAAGGAATATTTACGTAACCAATTAGGTACGTACGAATTTTTAATTCTATGATAATGTTAATAATAAATAAATTTCAGAAACCTAGGTACCTATTTGTCTAGATTTATTTATGTGGGTAGGTAGGTATTTGCATTTGCGAGAAAGCCAGATTTAGTAAATTTGTTTTTAGATAGAATTTATTTCTAGGAGGAACGTTCCTCTCAATTTAAGGACAGTAATTAATGGGTAGGTAGGTACCTAAATTTAAACATTGCTGCCAACAACAACAACACGCACACAGGAATGGTTGAGAGTTGTAAGTTGCTAGGCCCTGGTTCTCTACGAGCTACATTTAAACTCGAAAAAATCTGTACTTTTTAAGTGCAATTTAACTGATCTGTATAGGTGTAATCACATACCTATTTATAGTAAAATCTACCATGATTATATACATTGAAACGTTTCAAAATACTCTCAAAATTTGTTAATATATCTACAAACTAAGTCCGTGGTTACCTAGTAAGAAAATACATACAGTAGACGCTCGATAAAGTGAAGTAATAAAAACCAGTCCTGTTCACTTTTTCGAGCGGGAGTTTTCCAAGGCTTTCTAAACTCGAATTTGATCCAAAATGCACATTTCGTTCGATGTGAATGTTTTTAATTATAACTAAGCATTAAACAAGGCTTTCACTCTGGTTTAAACAAAAAACAGAAACAATTCCTCAGAGCTATCAAACTACAAAATACGTTTTTATATAAAATTTTGTGTGTTCACTACTGCGGATAGTTCACTATTTCGAGACTCACTAAATCGAGCGTCTACTATATTGAGTAGTTAAGCGATTTTGTATTGGTAAGAATTTTTTATTGAAATTTGAAATTGAAACTAAGAAAATATTTTATCTTTAGGTAGGTATAATAACATACATACATATATTTTTTTTTAAATACATTTGTTATATTATTGAAATTTTAAAGAAGCTTTTGCATAAAACTTTTGATTGAAATCGGTTCAGCCGCTAACGAGAAAATTGAAAATAAAAAAAAAAACGATGTATGGTTTATAACAGTAACAATTTTTTTTACCAGAAAGTTCACCATACAAACAATAATAGATGTACTAATTTTTTTTCAAAATCATTGGAGCCATTTTTGAGATAAATAAGATTTTCCATAACGATTGTTTGGCAGGTACCGTTGCTTTTGGAGCTACACAAACTTCTTACCATAAATTTCTAACCTAATCATTTGATTAGGTTTTACCAAAGAAATATTTGAGTATGATAGAACTACAAATTCTCCCCGTCTGCACCTCTTCAAATGCACCTACATTAAAAGGGGATTTTAGGGAACTTAGGATATGTTATAGAGGTTGCAAATCTGCGTCGATTCCAATTTTTATATTTCATGAATTAATTTAGTCAAGGTTCCCCATATGATTAGTGCTATTTTTCCTGGTCTATCTAGGGAGTAACAAAACATTTTGTATTAAAAATCACGAGTCCCGATATTTTTAATACAATTTGTATTAAATTTCAATACTTTTTGTATTAAAAATGTACACATATACTTAAGTTATTAAATTTTAATTGATTTGATATTGGAGTTTTCAAATTTCCGAAATGCATTTAAGTAAATAAATAAATAAAATAAGTGTTTTTAAGTTATTCAAAATAGTATCTTTCATTTAAATTTTAATGCCAAAAGATTATATTTTATTTCATTCCGTTACTTTTAAATCCTTTTGGTATTAAAAATAACAATTTTAATACTAATCTATTAGAATGTAATACAAAATTATTAGAAAATTTCCTTAATATTTTTGCATTTCATTGGGCGAAAAAATTCTCCTTGTAGGTACTAATACCTTCCAAAACAATTTTGAGCTGTTAGTTTACAAATACAGGTTTTGATTTTTTATTTTATGTCGGTTGTAAAAATTGTGCTCAAAACATGAAGAAAATAATTGTTAATAGAAAAAGGAGACTTTAATTCATGCAGCTAATATTATTCTGCGAAAAGTGGACCAATGCAAATTGTTACGAATAAAGAGATACATACACAATAAATTATACAAATAGATTGAAAAAAAAAATCAACTTCAAATCGCATTCCATTGGCAACGAAAAAAATCAATTTTTAGATGGAAATCTGAATTTACCAATGGTTAACCCCATAACTATCATATTCTTACAGAAATCAGCACAGCGCAAACAACACGACGACAGCCACTGTCAACCACAAAGTTACTATGTAGGTACGTAGGAGCCAAAACTTCATTACATTTTGCGTACAAAATTGCAGTGGATTAGGTGTACCTATTGCATTAAAAACTAAATTAAAAAAAAAAATAATTTTTTTGCATGAGAGTTTTCTTTTTCTTGATTTTATCAAAATGTGAAATAACAAGAAAAAATACAATGTGTTACTTACTAACTTTGAAACTTCAATAAAAGCAGGGAAGCATAATACATCTACGATCTACCTACTACAACAATAACGTTAGATAAATCTGAGTCATGGTCAACATCACCAAATTTCCATTTATGTAGAGAAAATCCTTTTTTCGTTTATCAAGTGTTCCACCGATCTCACTGCGAGTGAACAAAAATAAAACTCAATACTTCATACGTAGAACGTACACAAACACGACAATAAGTAAACACATACCAGATACAGCACACAATGCATGCAAAAAAAAGCAAGAAAATAAAAGAAAGTTATGTGTGTATTAGTACCTATCTATTCTATGACTCTGTGTTTCTTTTGTCTTTTTGCTTGTCTCATGCGGAGTGACTTTTTTGGTTTTTATTTTTATTCGAAGTTCCGATCTTCGAATCTGAGTTCGAGATTTTGGGTAGAGGCCTCTTAATAATTTATTACGCACTATACCAAAACACTACTTTAAATAACTGCTCATGTCTACAAAGATCACCTTCCACAAGGATAATAATAACGAATATGCGCATGAAAAGAAAGCTTTACCTGAAATAAACAGGTAAAAATATTACGTAGTTTTCAAAATATAGCACTATTCCATATTAGGAGCGTATTCCATAATTGGTACACTTCCTCTATATTTTAGTATATAATATATTTTAATATATTTGGCGTTTCGAATTTTCTTTTTAAGGATTTCGAAACAAAAATAAGGTTTGAATATCGACTATTGCGGAAGTGAATTCGTACTAAATTCAGAACATGATTTTTTAATCCTTTCGGAAATCAATTTCGTAAACGGATTTGTTTCCGAGTGGAAATCAGATCAGGGGTGTATAACTCTATTTTAGAATTTCATTCATTCGTCCATTTTCTCAACAAAATACCCCTTTTTTTGATTTTTGTGTTTTTTTTTTCAAGGAAGACAAGGAGCAGAATAGATTTAACCATTTCAAATGATTCTTTATTCATCAAGATATAAATCTTCATTAAATAAATAAAGATAAAATGAAAATAAACCAACTTTATTACTTTTTGCCTACGTTCCTCTAATTTTGTCCAGCAGTATATTATGTATGTATATATTTTGGTTATTGTATACAATTTCTGCTTATTATCTATAAAACTCAACTCTTTCGTTTTTTTAGTTTTTTTTTTTAATTTTATAGAGGACTTGATACAATTTAAATAAATCAAAAGACGATTGCATTTATTTTGAAAATTGTTAGAGTCCATTTACAACTGTAAAAAAATGGTTTTTGTTCAACAGTATTTTTTTTTCTTATTGGGTAAGTAAATTAAATAGGTATATTTAGATGAAAAAAATTACTTTACTTTTATGTTAGCTCTTTCCCATATTTTTCAATCAAGTCAAACGCAAACCTTTAAATATCTCGAGTTAGAAATAAGTGGACCTAGACCACTTTCAAAATAGACGACTCATTTTTATTTAATTATCTTTTAGAATAACTTATGCCCAGTTGCACCAAAGTTCACTAAAAGCGGTTTTTGCTAAAATGGAGTTAAAATTTATCGGACTGATAAATTTATTTGGGTTGCACCAATCTCTTTCGTGCATTTTTTAGCTAAAATGCAGTTCATGAACCACCCCTGGATTTTATCATATGTTTTTTAAACTGAACGAAAAGAATTAACCAGTGCAAGTGAGATAGCAATAAGGAAAATGTGAATACACAATAAACAGAAACAAGGTATTCTCATATCTCATTAGATACCTACAGCCAATGCGCCATCTTGGTGTTTTTTTTATTATTATTTATTATTTTCTTTTTTTTCCAGAGAAATTATGAAACTATTGAAATAGATACCAACTAACACTAATATTTTTTCGACACACTCTTGGAAATTATGAACAAATATTTTAAAGCGACGTCATCGAATTCAGAAAATGGATTTCTCTGTGAACCTGAACAACTCTTCGACTTCTCGCCATTTGATGAACACACGATGTCCAGTCTATAATTTTTTCTGGAATAATTTATTTATTTAAGTAGTGAATTATAAAAAGGAAACAAAATGCCTTCACCTGTTGTTTTCGTTATTTTAATTTGGAATTTCAATAACAATTTCATAAACAAACACTAAAATTGCTTTTATCTTAATTCCTTCTAAATTTTATCAGACATTTAAAATTTTTCGGTTTCACCAATGTAGAAAAGGGATATTTTAGGGATATTTTAATTTGACTGAGTTTGCCTCACATCCCTGGATACAAACAAAGAGGTTGTTTCCCTCGCACATGCGAATTGTATGAGAAAAAGCGAAAAAGCATTATGGATGAGGTACAATTATTTTGACAGCAAAATATCAGCTGTTGTTGACTGGAATGGCTTAACAAAAAAGACTTTTAAAATTTAATGAGACAAAAACGAGCTTTTAGTTTACAAGGGCATTTAAAATCTTCTTAAATATAAAAGCATTTGGTGAAACCAAAAAACATCATTTTAGGGCTAAATGGCTTTTTTAAACAATTAAAAGCCTTTCGTGAAATTGGCCATAACAATATTCCGTCAAATAAAATTGAATTATTTTGTTTGTAGGTAGTTAGATATGATCGTTTAAACTTGCTTTTAAAATTTATCTGGAGGAAAATGGAACTTTAGTTTATTGGTTCGTTTATTGGCCTGTTAGATTTAGAATTGGTTGGTGCAACCGATAAATGTCATTTTAAAATTAAACGAAGCAATAAATATTTAAAAGAGGTCGGTGCAACTGGCCATTAGGTAAACAATGTGAAGTAAAAATGGCCTTAACTGTCTTCGAAAAGTAAACAAAAATCCAACAAAAAACACTGTTGCACAAACTCCCAAGTGCCCATCATCAGTGTGGGTGGTATGACAAAAAGCAACTATTATAAATAAAAGATTGTAAAAAACATAATGATATTGATTAATTTTAAGAATTTGTTTAATAAAAAAAAGATACACGAATTAAAATTAAATGAAATGATTAAATGATAAATGTTTATCTTTTCAAAATCACAATGCCAGTGTCCACGATCTGCATCAGGGCTGTCGTTTCACTTTTTCAGAAAGCAGTTCTTCGAGGAAAAAAATAGCAGTACACAGCAGTACGGCAGTGAAATATATGTATATTTACAAACATAATTGTTATTGCATTTAATTTTGTTTAAATGCATATATTGTTCAATAAAAATTATCACATACGTGCACATTACCTATTTAACTCTAGCGCACTGCAATGGTGGTATTAAAAAGTTTTCATTACATCAAAAACTCTTGTTATAGGCTATTGATTATGTCCTAAAAAACAGGGCAATAAGGAAGTAAGACGTTCACGGAATTTTATTGTAAAAATCATCAAAGGGGTCATTGAAGATGAGAAAACCGCGGAGTGCTATTAAATTGGAGGGTGCATTTTTGAGAGGGGGGTGCAAAAGCACCCTTTTTGGTTTTTTGCATATAACTCGAAAACGAAGCAAAATTTCGAGATAATTCTCGAAACCTTTTTTGTAGAGAATACAATTTACCGTCGAAATGGATTTTTGAAAAAAAATTTAAAAATTTTTATTTAGCAAATTTAAAAAAAAAATCATTGCAAAAAAATGTGAAAAATCGCATTTTTTGTTTTTTTTTACGTATTTGCTTATAATTTTTTACCAGCAGAGATAGGTATAGGCATTGCTCCATATAAAAGAAAGATAATTAAATTCTCTTTAAAATAAATTTTTAAAAAAGTGGTTTGGATAAAAATCGACCGAGAAATAGTCGTTCAAACTAGGCTGATGTAAAGTTTTTGAAGCTTTATAAATGGCATTTTTGGCTATTTTGATGGACTTGTTAGATTATACACTCAAACTGGGTGTATTAGGGAGTCATGACCAGTTGAGTCAAAAATAAAAGTCAAGTTTCAAATTTTTCGCACTTTAAGAAATAATTGTCAAAACCAACACACTTGCTTTTACAAAGCCGGGTTTTGAACACATGTAAGCTTATACCTTCTCGAACATGAAAAAAAATAGTTCCAGACAAGTTTTGCGGTTGAAAGTCCTTGTCAGACGAGCTCAACTATTTCAAAGTAGGTATTATAAGAAATAACTTTTTTTTTATTTCAAATAACTGTCAGGCCTTGTCCTACAAAGCTGGGTTTTCAATATATGCTAGCTAATATCTCCTTAAATAGAGACAAAACTGTGCCAGACGAGTTTGGCTATTGAAAATGCATGCCAGACGGCCCTTAAAGTTATAATGTTGGTGATTTTTTTTCCTTTTGTTTTCTATTTTTTTTAAATAATTATCAAAACTAACAAATCTACTTTAACAAACCGAGGTATTTGGTAGTTTATGCCTTTCGTTATATGGACAAAATAGTGCCAGATGAGTTACGTATTCCAAAATAAAAAAAAGTTATTTCTTTACTACTTCTACTTAGAAAATGTTTAGCTGGTCTGGCAAGGACCTTCAACCGTAAAATTGGTCTAACACAATTTTTTTTTCATGTTCGAGTAGGTATACGCTAACATGTGCTCAAAACCCGGCTTTTTAAAAGCAAGTGTGTTGGTTTTGACAATTATTTTAAATTTTGAAAAAATTAGATGGCAACCCTAAAAGTGCGAAAAATTTGAAACTTGACTTTTATTTTTGACTCAACTGGTCATGACTCCCTAATACACCCAGTTTGAGTGTATAATCTAACAAGTCCATCAAAATAGCCAAAAATGCCATTTATAAAGCTTTAAAAACTTTACATCAGCCTAGTTTGAACGACTATTTCTCGGTCGATTTTTATCCAAACCATTTTTTTTTTAAAATTATTTCAAAGAAAATTTAATTATCTTTCTTTTATATGGAGCAATGCCTATACCTTTGTCTGCTGGTAAAAAAGTTATAAGCAAATACGTAAAAAAAAACAAAAAATGCGATTTTTCACATTTTTTTGCAATGATTTTTTTAAAAATTAGCTAACTAAAAATTTTTAAAATTTTTTTCAAAAATCCATTTCGACGGTAAATTTTATTCTCTACAAAAAAGGTTTCGAGAATTATCTCGAAATTTTGCTTCGTTTTCGAATTATATGCAAAAAACCAAATAGGGTGCTTTTGCACCCCCCTCTCAAAAATGCACCCTCCAATTTAATAGCACTCCGCGGTTTTCTCATTTTCAATGACCCCTTTGATGGTTTTTACAATAAAATTTCGTGAACGTCTTACTTCCTTATTATATGACATAATCAATAGCCTATTATGCTTGTGCACGTTTTTCTCAAAATCTGTTGCTTTAGGAAAAAAGTTAATATTTTTGGTCAGAATTTTATAAGCTACATACAATATTTATTGTAATTATTTTTGTTTTTCCTTTCCCTTCCTTAATAGACCAAATTTGACCCGCTGTAACTTCATTAGTAGGTACATAGGTTTAAATAATTTTACTGCCTAAAAGTTAAAAAAGACTTTATGTGGATCCTAGCTATGTATAAGATTTATGTTCCGAATCAGCAAATGGGCCTTAATTTCCTGGGCTAGAGATCCATTAATATACTTTAACATTGCTTGACAGATGGGTGAAAAACTACATTCTGACGTGTGTGGAATATTTCATTTCAAATGACATCAAAATGTCCATAAACTTCCTTTTTTCGGATAGTAAAAGAAAAGTTCCAGAATTTCGAATTTTTTACTTGCGATATACAGGCAATGCCTAAACGACAAACTATGCACTCGTAAGAAAATGTAACGCGAGATTTTGTTCAATAAATCTATAACTTTTTTAATTTGTTTATTTTAATGCTTTTTGGATAGGATTATGATTTGCAAATGTTCTGTGAACAAATTTTCAAAAAAGCAGTACTTTGGTCGTATTGGCAGTACGGCAGTACGGAGTTTCAAAAAGCAGTACAAATACTTCAATTGCAGTACTTCGACAGCCCTGATCGTGTCGCTTCTGCTTGCGTCGTCGTCACCCGTCGTTGGTGTCTAGTTCGTAGCAACGAGTAGAAAAAATCATTATTTGCAGAGATTTTCTTGTATGTGAGTGTGAAAAGACAAACGTGTGTAGGTCGTTGCTATATTTTCTTATTGAGGGTAGTTTTTGCGAGGATTGGTCTTTTGGTATGTAGGTATAGGTAGGTACATATTTGAATTAAAGTTTTTGTGCAGTTAGGTACTATTAATTTTTTGCTAGATAGTTTTTTTGTTAATAATTTTTATTATCTACATAGGTAGGTACCTACATATTATAAATTATTTCGAGTAGTGATGTTTAATAGGTATTTGTAGGTATTTTAATTAAATTTTGTATGCAAAATTCGGGGGTAGGTTAAGCGTTAAGGCATAGATATTTTTGATAGATAGGTATAGGTACCTACGTGTATTTTAATTAAAGTTTTTATTGCTAAATTCGGGGGTAGGTTTAGGTATAGGTACCTTCATACCCAGGTAGGTTTATCTTTTAATAGGTACCTAGGTATTGTTTTTTTTTTGTTTAGCAAAATTCGAGGGTAGGTATGTATTTCTTTGAGTAGGTAGGTAGGTACCTTCTTATTTGACCTGAAATTTCTTCGAATTTTGTAAAAAGATAACCTAATACTATTCACTAGTCTGTAAGTGGGAATCCCTATGCCAGTTCCAAATACTGTCAAAACAAATTTAATTTCAAATTTCTTACCAGTGATTTTCAAAAAATTCATTCCTAGCTTTATTGGCTCCAACGTCGAAGTTCATTTTGACTCATCGGTAGGTATTTTAATTAAAGGTTTTTGTTGCAAAATTCAAGGGTAGGTAGGTACGTAGGTACCTATTTCTTTGAGTACCTATTTGACCTTGAATTTAAAACTAATTTTGTGTATATTAGGTAAGCATAGGTACCCAGGAATGTATGTAAGTACCTAATAAACTTTTTATCTAATGAACTTTTTACAGATTTATTTCATTAAACCCTCAAACCTCAAATTCAGATTGAGCACCCCCAAAAACATAAAGGAGCGACCAAATCAAAACTACCCCACAATTTTGAGTCTTTTCCAGTTTTACATGAATTCTTGCAAGAAAACATGCTTGAACTCAGAGCAGATATTAGCAATGTTATTGCTCTCCATTTGGTTAGTCTCGAAAGATCTATGCTGGATTTGTTTCCAGATACCTACAACCACTGACATCGAGTGGGTACAAAATCCATTTCTAATGAAAACCATCAAGCCTATGACCCTGAGTATACAGGAATACGAATCCCTGATAGATCTGCAGAGCTCCTCTTCATCAAAATTTGTATTTGATTCTGTATCATAAAACAAATTTTCGATTGGTATTAAGAATGAATTCCCTGAGCTTGCCAAGAAAGCTATATTAAATTTGCTACCTTTTGTTACAACGTACCGCTGTGAAGTAGGCTTTTCAGCGTATACTTACACAAAAACAAAATACAGATCGAGGCTGGACGCTGCCCCAGATATGCGAATACAACTTTCGGACATAGAAGTTAGTTTAAAACAATTATAAATCAAACAATGAAACAGATTCATTCTTCACACTAAATAAAAAATTGATTTTGAAATGTGTTGTTTTTCATTTTTTGCTATTGTCAGGATGGGGTTCCGAAATATATTTGGGCATTGTTTAGGGTTCCACAGCTTAAAAAGTTTGGGAACCGCTGGGTTAAGGCATAGATATTTTTGATAGATAGGTATAGGTACCTACGTGTATTTTAATTAAAGTTTTTATTGCTAAATTCGGGGGTAGGTTTAGGTATAGTTACCTTCACACCTAGGTAGGTTTATCTTTTAATAGGTACCTAGGTATTGTTTTTTTTTTGTTTTGCAAAATTCGAGGGTAGGTATGTATTTCTTTGAGTAGGTAGGTAGGTACCTTCTTATTTGACCTGAAATTTCTTCGAATTTTGTAAAAAGATAACCTAATACTATTCACTAGTCTGTAAGTGGGAATCCCTATGCCAGTTCCAAATACTGTCAAAACAAATTTAATTTCAAATTTCTTACCAGTGATTTTCAAAAAATTCATTCCTAGCTTTATTGGCTCCAATATCGAAGTTCATTTTGACTCATCGGTAGGTATTTTAATTAAAGGTTTTTGTTGCAAAATTCAAGGGTAGGTAGGTACGTAGGTACCTATTTCTTTGAGTACCTATTTGACCTTGAATTTAAAACTAATTTTATGTATATTAGGTAAGCATAGGTAGCCAGGTATGTATGTAGGTACCTAATAAACTTTTTATCTAATGAACTTTTTACAGATTTATTTTGTATAAGTTGGTAGGTACCTAGGTATATAGCAACCATTTTTCTGCCTAATAATTTAAAATAAACAATTTAAATATGCATTATTTTGAAGGCGCGTTGAAATATTTCGAGGTAAAATATACAAATTAGTAGATAAAATTTCAATCGCAGTAAGATTTTAGTTCTCATATATGTATCTGAAATACAATAAATATAATAATGCCACTATTAATTGAAGATAAATACTCTTACAAAAAATGTCTTTCATTACTATTATTTTGTAATACATTTTGTATTAATTTTCATGAAAAGAGTCTACAAATTAAATTTCAAGTAGGTAATTAAGTATTATATTATAATACTTTTGTATTATTATAAAATATAATACAGATTTCGTATTCCTTTGTAATATCTGATATTATTAAGTTTTAAAATACTTATTTTGAATTAACTTCCAAATTTTAATATTTGAAAAGCATTAAATTTCAACATATTTTTGGTGTTGTCATATATGTTACCCAGAAAATATTAAAAAGTACCTAACCCAAAATTTTTAACCGTGCTTAAAGTTCTTCTTTGTAAATTGTGCCAAATAAAATTGTGAATTTTTGTACCTATCAAGTTGATTTTTTTACAAAATTTTTGGCAATTAGGTGATATTTTTTGTATGTAAGACTCAAAGCCTTTAATATTTTTTAGTCAAGTTCTGAAACCCGGATGTGAAAAAATTTCTTATAGATTTTAAGCTATTTAAAAAAAAATAAAGGAACTTTTTTCCATTGCTTGTTTGTTTTATGCTCAAGAAGCAAAAAAATTACTAATCATAATTTTAACCCTTTTTCGGACTTTTTTAGGAAAGTACCTTTAATTTATTAATTTCTCAAAAATTAAGAAAGATTTTTGCATTTGGTTGTCGATTTTTAACTGAAAATTGATAAAAGCATTGGATAGCAAGAACAACATGGCACTTAACTACGCAAAATTTGAAATAAATTAACTTCAAAAATATACAATTTTTTTTTCAAAAATTTTGACTTTGAAATTTAATTTCTAAAAACCATTCTTTTAAATATCTCCATTACAAAAAAAAAAAAAAAAATTGAATATTGACTTTCAAAATAGCTATAACAGGTTATTGTATGTTTTTTCGTTGACATATTAAAATATTTTTGTTTGCATTTAAAGTCAGTTTTTTTTTTTGGACGATTATTAAATAAGTTATTAATGACCAATTAAATAATTAAGTCAAGAATAAAATGAAGAAAACTACAAAAATTCCGCACTTTAAGATGTATTTTCTGATTTTAATTTTTTCTATTTGACATTTGTCGCAAGAAAAATTGATTATAATGAATTTTTCCTATGACAGCGATGAATTTTTAGCGAATGAATTCATTCGCTAACCCTAACGTACATAAAATTCGCCAAATCGTTCGACTTCAAGTGAACGTTCGATTCGCGAACCGTAATAAGGCCCTAAATCTTTTTTCAAAGAGCTATCGACTATTTACGTAAGTCGTCCAAAACTTTAAACGGCCGTATTTGAAAACTAGGTTTTTCGTTTAGTGCCACTTTTGTTTTCAATGCGCGATATATTAATATTTTTTAAGACAAAAAAAAATAGTAAAATGTATAAATTTAAAAAATCTATAAACATTTTTGTATACTTATATGTCTGTTCGCGTACTTCCCAAAACTACGAATTTTATTTTTTTTTCATATGAGCTTTGACATAACTTTGGGCTTAATTCGTAGAAATTCGTAGTTTTGGGAGGTATGCGAACAGACATATTATTTTAAACTAAATTCTCATCAAACTATTTTAATTCCTTTAAGAGTTTTACTAAACATCAAAGCTATTTTGATTAAGTGGATCAATGGAAGACTTAATTGTTATTTTAAATACATAAATTGATTATAATTTTGTAATTTTATTTTGTCAGAACGAAATATGGAGATTCGACTATATTATAATTCTTTAATTTCATTTTGTCAAAACAAAATTTCATAATTTATTGATTCGTTTTCAAACTCATTTTCTGATTTCTTTCTTATATAACAAAACAGGTACCTACCTACCCAAAGTGCATATAATTTTTATCCGTGATTTTTTCTCCTATTTGAGGCGGAGACAAATCCAACAAACCATAGATAATTAAAATTCGTTCAGCCGTTCTTCAGTTATAACTTATAAATGGTGTAACTAACCCGACTTTGTTATATATCAAGATATCCAACTTTATCATTTTGAGATCTTTAAATAGAAGAGTATTTAAAAGCAGAGTATAGATTATACTTTAAGTGTGGGCTTAAATGCCAAATCCAAAAAGCAATAGCACCCGCGGTTCTTATTTCTTTTCTTTCGTGGGTTATTGCCATTTTAAAATGGAAAATAGATCCGTGGGTATTTTTTCCTTTTATTTTGGCAAATAACGCCCACGGCCCAAGGGCTTTATTAACGCGGGTGTTATTGCACTGGACCTTAATAACCATTTTTTTGAAAATGGTATTCCACCCCAATGTAGCCTTTACTAAAATATATGTATATATATTAAGAAAAGAAGCGAAAGAAAAGTTTGAAAAGTGCGAAAAGTTTGCATGTACATTATTTGTAAAAAATCCTGCACACAAAACACCTACATTTGAGTAGATGAGAACGAAAACTCATCATACCTATCCACTTTTATCAAAAATTGAGATTTTGATCCAGATTTGTTAAGCTGGGCATATTGAATAGTTTTTAAAGAAAATTTGACACCCTTACCCCTCTAAGCCCCTTTAATATTGATGTCAAACATCGTTATTGTTTCCAAAACTCTCGATATCCACAGTGCAATTTACATCAAAACTTTCCATATCCATTCTAACCAGTAGGTTTGCTTTCAAAACTCTTCTTATCCATCATAGGCTATTAATTATGTTATATAAGAAGGAACTAAATCGTTCACAGGTTTTTATTGTAAACAATTTTAAATGGGTCATTAAAGATTGGAAAGTAGGGGAGTGCTTTTATATTATGGGGTGCAATTGTGAGAGGGGGGAATGGTGGGGAAACTGGCCATATCCAATCATTTGCAACAAAACTCTTCATAACCAAATTTAATTGTTAAATATCTTTTAAACGGAACTTCCAAAATTTGTTTGCTCTCAATCATAACACAGATTTAAAAATCTTCTATTTTTGCTTTGTATATGAAAAATTTATATATACAAAGATTATAGGTATAAAATAAAATCTTTTATAACATCTACCATTTCACCTTAATTAGTTTTTTTTTTCATTTGCACAAAATGAAAATTTTGGATATGACGAGTTTTGGTTCTCAACTACCCACTCAGTTGTAAAAACTAACCCACATACCTACCTACCTATATTCCAATATATAACAACATCTTCCTCTTGCACCATAGAAACCCAAATATATTGAAGACAATACGCCTATAGCTGTGAAAAAACAAATACACCTTCACATGTATACCTACCCCTTTCCCTTGCACCATAAAAACCCCATAAGCCAAAAAGAATATCCAAAATTGTTCTTTTTGTGTCTTTCAGCTTTATCTGCATAAGCCTAGTACGCAGATCGAGCTAAAATTTCGCTCCCACATTTTTCTCCAAACACCAGCTAACACTCAAGCTAAATTTTGACATAAGATTTTTGTGGAGATTACATCACAGAAAAAGCTGTTCTCTGAAAAGAAATTTTATTCAATAATTTCATAGAATTTTATTTCAATATTTCAAGTGAATCTAATCAAATAAAATATGTTTTTCCCTTTGGAATTGATAAATCGTTTGTCCGTGAATATTTCTCGTTCTCAATTTTGATTTCCACAAATTAAAATTCACACAAATCTAACAAATAAAAGAACATGTCTAAATTTAGCTCGAGAATTAATGTGCCGAACAATTATTTCACTCGCTAAATTTTGACAGATAAGAGCTGTACAGTTAGAAACGAAAATTTGATTTTTAGCTGGAGCTGCGTACCTCTCGGCTAAAATGCTTGGCTAAATTTTAGCTTGGCTAAATTTTGGAGAGAATTTTGTATGGGAGCGAAATTTTAGCTCGATCTGCGTACTATGCTTTAGTAAAAAAAATGTAAACAAAACCGATAACCAAAACAAAATTGAATATTTTCTCCAAAATGCCTTCTACCTGATTCACTCTAACTCTCATAAATTCAGTATACGTCTTTCCCATGCTTATACTATTCTTCACATCCACACTTCCACTAATTCCACAATTCTCCTCGTCAAGGTACTCCTTGGAGACTTGAGATGTCGCCCTCTTCGAGAGCCACCATGATAGTACCTTTGTATATGAAAACCATAGTACTATCATGGTGGCACTCGAAGAGGGCGACATCTCAAGTCTCCAAGGGGTACCTTGACGTGGAGAATTGTGGAATAAGTGGAAGTGTGGATGTGAAGAATAGTATAAGCATGGGAAAGACGTATACTGAATTTATGAGAGTTAGAGTGAATCAGGTAGAAGGCATTTTGGAGAAAATATTCAATTTTGTTTTGGTTATCGGTTTTGTTTACATTTTTTTTACTAAAGCATAGTACGCAGATCGAGCTAAAATTTCGCTCCCATACAAAATTCTCTCCAAAATTTAGCCAAGCATTTTAGCCGAGAGGTACGCAGCTCCAGCTAAAAATCAAATTTTCGTTTCTAACTGTACAGCTCTTATCTGTCAAAATTTAGCGAGTGAAATAATTGTTCGGCACATTAATTCTCGAGCTAAATTTAGACATGTTCTTTTATTTGTTAGATTTGTGTGAATTTTAATTTGTGGAAATCAAAATTGAGAACGAGAAATATTCACGGACAAACGATTTATCAATTCCAAAGGGAAAAACATATTTTATTTGATTAGATTCACTTGAAATATTGAAATAAAATTCTATGAAATTATTGAATAAAATTTCTTTTCAGAGAACAGCTTTTTCTGTGATGTAATCTCCACAAAAATCTTATGTCAAAATTTAGCTTGAGTGTTAGCTGGTGTTTGGAGAAAAATGTGGGAGCGAAATTTTAGCTCGATCTGCGTACTAGGTTTATGCAGATAAAGCTGAAAGACACAAAAAGAACAATTTTGGATATTCTTTTTGCCTTATGGGGTTTTTATGGTGCAAGGGAAAGGGGTAGGTATACATGTGAAGGTGTATTTGTTTTTTCACAGCTATAGGCGTATTGTCTTCAATATATTTGGGTTTCTATGGTGCAAGAGGAAGATGTTGTTATATATTGGAATATAGGTAGGTAGGTATGTGGGTTAGTTTTTACAACTGAGTGGGTAGTTGAGAACCAAAACTCGTCATATCCAAAATTTTCATTTTGTGCAAATGAAAAAAAAACTAATTAAGGTGAAATGGTAGATGTTATAAAAGATTTTATTTTATACCTATAATCTTTGTATATGAAAATTTTTCATATACAAAGCTAAAATAGAAGATTTTTAAATCTGTGTTATGATTGAGAGCAAACAAATTTTGGAAGTTCCGTTTAAAAGATATTTAACAATTAAATTTGGTTATGAAGAGTTTTGTTGCAAATGATTGGATATGGCCAGTTTCCCCACCATTCCCCCCTCTCACAATTGCACCCCATAATATAAAAGCACTCCCCTACTTTCCAATCTTTAATGACCCATTTAAAATTGTTTACAATAAAAACCTGTGAACGATTAAGTTCCTTCTTATATAGGGTGTCCCGTAATGAGTGGATAATACTGCAACTGGTGATAGCAGGCCTTATGAGATGACTGCTCAGAAAAAAAATATAAAAAAAATATTTTTCTTGTGGTCTCCATGGTATAATTTATTTTCGAAAAATGTTAAAAAATTCGGGGTCTCCTAAAATACCTAATTACAACGGCCACCCATAAAGGATTCTTATTATTTTTGTATTTTTATAATATTCTTGAATAACCGTTCTAAATGATGGGTAGTAAATTTTAACACCAGCTGATGCATTTTTTGTGTTATAATTTTTTTAAATTATTTTTTTATTCAAAAATAATTCAATATTTTTTTTCACCAAAGTTTGAAAAATCATAAAGGGAAAAAAATGTATGAGAACATAGGTGGCAAATTTGATAAAAATTGGCCTGATTAATGTACTTTCCAAAATGGTATAACACATGTTTGTGTCTACAATCATAACCAATAAAATTGGCATTTGATCTACTATAGTAGTTTTTTAACATTTTATCAGATGAAATTAAGTTACTAAATTAAGTAGACACTACGACGACGAATGAATGACTAATATTGTTTTTTAAATTTTTATTGCATTTAAAAATAACCGTTCTTAAATAAAGGCATTAACATTTAACACTAGTTGCTGGATTTTTTTTAAATAATTTTTTTAATTAATTTTTAATAAAAAAATGAAAATATTTATTTTCATCAAAGTTTGATGACTACAAAAATTGATTTGTAAGGGAAAGTCAATAGATATACCAGTGTCACTATTATGTCTGCTAAATTCAATACCTAAAATAATAGTATGCACTTTCAAAAAGGTTTTGATTTAGGTATGGGAAATGCGATAAATAAAAACAACAGTATTAAAATTATGATTTATTTGTATTTTTAAATAAATTTATATCAAGTGTTCAAACTGTCCCCCATTCACTGTGATACAGGCTCTGCATCTTCTAATGAAGGACCTCTCAATAAAACGAGCATATTGGCGCTCATTTATTTTCATCACAGCGTCTTGAACACTACGACGCAGTTCCGTAATGGATGTAATTGGTTTAGTATGAACCATTTCTTTCAGGCACCCCCAGTAGAAAAAGTCCAAAGGATTTAGGTCTGGCGAACGTGGTGGCCACAAAATTGGGCCCAGACGGCCTATCCACCTGTTGGGATACGTTCGATTCAAGTACCTCCTTACATTTACAGCATAATGAGCAGGACATCCATCGTTTTGAAGCCACATTGAATTCCTTAGCTCCTTGGGCACTTCTTGCAATAGAGTTGGCAAATTAGTTTGCAAGAAATTAAGATAGGCTTCACCATCTAAGTTGCCTGGTAATTCAAAAGGGCCTATAATTTGTCCATTCAGGATACCTGCCCAGTAATTGATTTTGAATTGGTACTGCGATCTGTCCTCGCGCATTAAATTTGGATTTTCCAGTTACCAGCTATGTAAATTATGGATGTTGAAATATCCATTCTTCGTGAATTTTTTCCAACATTTTTTGACAAAAAATAACTCTTGCGGGGAAATCTCTTGGTAGCAGAGTCTGGACACGCGTGAAATGAAAAGGATGAAATTTATATTTTTGCAATACCTTATCAACTGATGATTTTGCGATCCCTGTTCGTCTTGCAATCTCCCGTGTTGATGTAGTTGAATCTGCTTCAATTGCATTCAGCACAATGCCATCAATTTCTTCTTGCGGTAAACGTCCTCCGCTAGTGCTGCCCAGTCCATTACCAGGCCAGGCATTCGTCCTTCTGAAAAACATTGGTGGACTCTGATGAACACTCGATAGTCCGGATGTCGCGCATTTGGATATCGCCTCTATAGAGTGTTGCAGCTGCGTTAGCGCTTCCTCTGCATTCCCCGTATATTAAATGCATATTTGCATACTCCAGCGGCGTATACTGTGACATTCTTAATCAGTATTAATTTAATCAAATTCAAAAATTCGTTTAATTGACGAAACCAGTATAACAACGTTATACGTTATGTAATGACAGAGAATTGACAATATTTGCAAATAATACTTTTTTATGCATTTTAATGCCTATTTTATTACAAGTCAATTTTGATTTGAGAAAGTGTTAAAAATCTTCTATAGTAGATAAAAAGCCAATTTAATGTGTTATTGCTGTAGATAGAAGCTTGTGATTTACCACTTGGGAAAGTACATTAAAAGGAGATTTTTTAACATTATTTGCCACGAAAGTTCTCAGTTTTTGTCTTTTTTATTAACTTACAAACTTTGATGAAAATAAATATTTAATGATTTTTGTATTAAAAAATTAATTAAAAAAATTATAAAAAAAAAATCCAGCAACTAGTGTTAAATTTTACTGCCTTTATTTAAGAACGGTTATTTTTAAATGCAATAAAAATTATAAAAACAATATGAGTTATTCATTCGTCGTCGTAGTGTCTACTTAATTTAGTAACTTAATTTCATCTGATAAAATGTTAAAAAACTACTATAGTAGATCAAATGCCAATTTTATTGGTTATGGTTGTAGACACAAACATGTGTTATACTATTTTGGAAAGTACATTAAACAGGCCAATTTTTATCAAATTTGCCACCTATGTTCTCATACATTTTTTTCCCTTTATGATTTTTCAAACTTTGGTGAAAAAAAATATTGAATTATTTTTGAATAAAAAAATAATTTAAAAAAATTATAACACAAAAAATGCATCAGCTGGTGTTAAAATTTACTACCCATCATTTAGAAAGGTTATTCAAGAATATTATAAAAATATAAAAATAATAAGAATCCTTTATGGATGGCCGTTGTAATTAGGTATTTTAGGAGACCCCGAATTTTTTAACATTTTTCGAAAATAAATTATACCATGGAGACCACAAGAAAAATATTTTTTTTATATTTTTTTTTCTGAGCAGTCATAAGGCCTGCTATCACCAGTTGCAGTATTATCCACTCATTACGGGACACCCTGTATAACATAATTAATAGCCTATGATGGATAAGAAGAGTTTTGAAAGCAAACCTACTGCTTAGAATGGATATGGAAAGTTTTGATGTAAATTGCACTGTGGATATCGAGAGTTTTGGAAACAATAACGATGTTTGACATCAATATTAAAGGGGCTTAGAGGGGTAAGGGTGTCAAATTTTCTTTAAAAACTATTCAATATGCCCAGCTTAACAAATCTGGATCAAAATCTCAATTTTTGATAAAAGTGGATAGGTATGATGAGTTTTCGTTCTCATCTACTCAAATGTAGGTGTTTTGTGTGCAGGATTTTTTACAAATAATGTACATGCAAACTTTTCGCACTTTTCAAACTTTTCTTTCGCTTCTTTTCTTAATATATATACATATATTTTAGTAAAGGCTACATTGGGGTGGAATACCATTTTCAAAAAAATGGTTATTAAGGTCCAGTGCAATAACACCCGCGTTAATAAAGCCCTTGGGCCGTGGGCGTTATTTGCCAAAATAAAAGGAAAAAATACCCACGGATCTATTTTCCATTTTAAAATGGCAATAACCCACGAAAGAAAAGAAATAAGAACCGCGGGTGCTATTGCTTTTTGGATTTGGCATTTAAGCCCACACTTAAAGTATAATCTATACTCTGCTTTTAAATACTCTTCTATTTAAAGATCTCAAAATGATAAAGTTGGATATCTTGATATATAACAAAGTCGGGTTAGTTACACCATTTATAAGTTATAACTGAAGAACGGCTGAACGAATTTTAATTATCTATGGTTTGTTGGATTTGTCTCCGCCTCAAATAGGAGAAAAAATCACGGATAAAAATTATATGCACTTTGGGTAGGTAGGTACCTGTTTTGTTATATAAGAAAGAAATCAGAAAATGAGTTTGAAAACGAATCAATAAATTATGAAATTTTGTTTTGACAAAATGAAATTAAAGAATTATAATATAGTCGAATCTCCATATTTCGTTCTGACAAAATAAAATTACAAAATTATAATCAATTTATGTATTTAAAATAACAATTAAGTCTTCCATTGATCCACTTAATCAAAATAGCTTTGATGTTTAGTAAAACTCTTAAAGGAATTAAAATAGTTTGATGAGAATTTAGTTTAAAATAATATGTCTGTTCGCATACCTCCCAAAACTACGAATTTCTACGAATTAAGCCCAAAGTTATGTCAAAGCTCATATGAAAAAAAAAATAAAATTCGTAGAAATTCGTAGTTTTGGGAAGTACGCGAACAGACATATAAGTATACAAAAATGTTTATAGATTTTTTAAATTTATACATTTTACTATTTTTTTTTGTCTTAAAAAATATTAATATATCGCGCATTGAAAACAAAAGTGGCACTAAACGAAAAACCTAGTTTTCAAATACGGCCGTTTAAAGTTTTGGACGACTTACGTAAATAGTCGATAGCTCTTTGAAAAAAGATTTAGGGCCTTATTACGGTTCGCGAATCGAACGTTCACTTGAAGTCGAACGATTTGGCGAATTTTATGTACGTTAGGGTTAGCGAATGAATTCATTCGCTAAAAATTCATCGCTGTCACAGGAAAAATTCATTATAATCAATTTTTCTTGCGACAAATGTCAAATAGAAAAAATTAAAATCAGAAAATACATCTTAAAGTGCGGAATTTTTGTAGTTTTCTTCATTTTATTCTTGACTTAATTATTTAATTGGTCATTAATAACTTATTTAATAATCGTCCAAAAAAAAAAACTGACTTTAAATGCAAACAAAAATATTTTAATATGTCAACGAAAAAACATACAATAACCTGTTATAGCTATTTTGAAAGTCAATATTCTATTTTTTTTTTTTTTTTTGTAATGGAGATGTTTAAAAGAATGGTTTTTAGAAATTAAATTTCAAAGTCAAAATTTTTGAAAAAAAAATTGTATATTTTTGAAGTTAATTTATTTCAAATTTTGCGTAGTTAAGTGCCATGTTGTTCTTGCTATCCAATGCTTTTATCAATTTTCAGTTAAAAATCGACAACCAAATGCAAAAATCTTTCTTAATTTTTGAGAAATTAATAAATTAAAGGTACTTTCCTAAAAAAGTCCGAAAAAGGGTTAAAATTATGATTAGTAATTTTTTTGCTTCTTGAGCATAAAACAAACAAGCAATGGAAAAAAGTTCCTTTATTTTTTTTTAAATAGCTTAAAATCTATAAGAAATTTTTTCACATCCGGGTTTCAGAACTTGACTAAAAAATATTAAAGGCTTTGAGTCTTACATACAAAAAATATCACCTAATTGCCAAAAATTTTGTAAAAAAATCAACTTGATAGGTACAAAAATTCACAATTTTATTTGGCACAATTTACAAAGAAGAACTTTAAGCACGGTTAAAAATTTTGGGTTAGGTACTTTTTAATATTTTCTGGGTAACATATATGACAACACCAAAAATATGTTGAAATTTAATGCTTGGCAAATATTAAAATTTGGAAGTTAATTCAAAATAAGTATTTTAAAACTTAATAATATCAGATATTACAAAGGAATACGAAATCTGTATTATATTTTATAATAATACAAAAGTATTATAATATAATACTTAATTACCTACTTGAAATTTAATTTGTAGACTCTTTTCATGAAAATTAATACAAAATGTATTACAAAATAATAGTAATGAAAGACATTTTTTGTAAGAGTATTTATCTTCAATTAATAGTGGCATTATTATATTTATTGTATTTCAGATACATATATGAGAACTAAAATCTTACTGCGATTGAAATTTTATCTACTAATTTGTATATTTTACCTCGAAATATTTCAACGCGCCTTCAAAATAATGCATATTTAAATTGTTTATTTTAAATTATTAGGCAGAAAAATGGTTGCTATATACCTAGGTACCTACCAACTTATACAAAATAAATCTGTAAAAAGTTCATTAGATAAAAAGTTTATTAGGTACCTACATACATACCTGGCTACCTATGCTTACCTAATATACATAAAATTAGTTTTAAATTCAAGGTCAAATAGGTACTCAAAGAAATAGGTACCTACGTACCTACCTACCCTTGAATTTTGCAACAAAAACCTTTAATTAAAATACCTACCGATGAGTCAAAATGAACTTCGATATTGGAGCCAATAAAGCTAGGAATGAATTTTTTGAAAATCACTGGTAAGAAATTTGAAATTAAATTTGTTTTGACAGTATTTGGAACTGGCATAGGGATTCCCACTTACAGACTAGTGAATAGTATTAGGTTATCTTTTTACAAAATTCGAAGAAATTTCAGGTCAAATAAGAAGGTACCTACCTACCTACTCAAAGAAATACATACCTACCCTCAAATTTTGCTAAACAAAAAAAAAAAACAATACCTAGGTACCTATTAAAAGATAAACCTACCTAGGTATGAAGGTACCTATACCTAAACCTACCCCCGAACTTAGCAATAAAAACTTTAATTAAAATACACGTAGGTACCTATACCTATCTATCAAAAATATCTATGCCTTAACCCAGCGGTTCCCAAACTTTTTAAGCTGTGGAACCCTAAACAATGCCCAAATATATTTCGGAACCCCATCCTGACAATAGCAAAAAATGAAAAACAACACATTTCAAAATCAATTTTTTATTTAGTGTGAAGAATGAATCTGTTTCATTGTTTGATTTATAATTGTTTTAAACTAACTTCTATGTCCGAAAGTTGTATTCGCATATCTGGGGCAGCGTCCAGCCTCGATCTGTATTTTGTTTTTGTGTAAGTATACGCTGAAAAGCCTACTTCACAGCGGTACGTTGTAACAAAAGGTAGCAAATTTAATATAGCTTTCTTGGCAAGCTCAGGGAATTCATTCTTAATACCAATCGAAAATTTGTTTTATGATACAGAATCAAATACAAATTTTGATGAAGAGGAGCTCTGCAGATCTATCAGGGATTCGTATTCCTGTATACTCAGGGTCATAGGCTTGATGGTTTTCATTAGAAATGGATTTTGTACCCACTCGATGTCAGTGGTTGTAGGTATCTGGAAACAAATCCAGCATAGATCTTTCGAGACTAACCAAATGGAGAGCAATAACATTGCTAATATCCGCTCTGAGTTCAAGCATGTTTTCTTGCAAGAATTCATGTAAAACTGGAAAAGACTCAAAATTGTGGGGTAGTTTTGATTTGTTCGCTCCTTTATGTTTTTGGGGGTGCTCAATCTGAATTTGAGGTTTGCCAAAAAAATTTCGTCACACAACATGTAATGAAATAAATCTGTAAAAAGTTCATTAGATAAAAAGTTTATTAGGTACCTACATACATACCTGGCTACCTATGCTTACCTAATATACATAAAATTAGTTTTAAATTCAAGGTCAAATAGGTACTCAAAGAAATAGGTACCTACGTACCTACCTACCCTTAAATTTTGCAACAAAAACCTTTAATTAAAATACCTACCGATGAGTCAAAATGAACTTCGACGTTGGAGCCAATAAAGCTAGGAATGAATTTTTTGAAAATCACTGGTAAGAAATTTGAAATTAAATTTGTTTTGACAGTATTTGGAACTGGCATAGGGATTCCCACTTACAGACTAGTGAATAGTATTAGGTTATCTTTTTACAAAATTCGAAGAAATTTCAGGTCAAATAAGAAGGTACCTACCTACCTACTCAAAGAAATACATACCTACCCTCGAATTTTGCAAAACAAAAAAAAAACAATACCTAGGTACCTATTAAAAGATAAACCTACCTAGGTATGAAGGTAACTATACCTAAACCTACCCCCGAATTTAGCAATAAAAACTTTAATTAAAATACACGTAGGTACCTATACCTATCTATCAAAAATATCTATGCCTTAACCCAGCGGTTCCCAAACTTTTTAAGCTGTGGAACCCTAAACAATGCCCAAATATATTTCGGAACCCCATCCTGACAATAGCAAAAAATGAAAAACAACACATTTCAAAATCAATTTTTTATTTAGTGTGAAGAATGAATCTGTTTCATTGTTTGATTTATAATTGTTTTAAACTAACTTCTATGTCCGAAAGTTGTATTCGCATATCTGGGGCAGCGTCCAGCCTCGATCTGTATTTTGTTTTTGTGTAAGTATACGCTGAAAAGCCTACTTCACAGCGGTACGTTGTAACAAAAGGTAGCAAATTTAATATAGCTTTCTTGGCAAGCTCAGGGAATTCATTCTTAATACCAATCGAAAATTTGTTTTATGATACAGAATCAAATACAAATTTTGATGAAGAGGAGCTCTGCAGATCTATCAGGGATTCGTATTCCTGTATACTCAGGGTCATAGGCTTGATGGTTTTCATTAGAAATGGATTTTGTACCCACTCGATGTCAGTGGTTGTAGGTATCTGGAAACAAATCCAGCATAGATCTTTCGAGACTAACCAAATGGAGAGCAATAACATTGCTAATATCTGCTCTGAGTTCAAGCATGTTTTCTTGCAAGAATTCATGTAAAACTGGAAAAGACTCAAAATTGTGGGGTAGTTTTGATTTGGTCGCTCCTTTATGTTTTTGGGGGTGCTCAATCTGAATTTGAGGTTTGAGGGTTTAATGAAATAAATCTGTAAAAAGTTCATTAGATAAAAAGTTTATTAGGTACTTACATACATTCCTGGGTACCTATGCTTACCTAATATACACAAAATTAGTTTTAAATTCAAGGTCAAATAGGTACTCAAAGAAATAGGTACCTACCAGAGAATAAAATGAGTCGAGTAATGTTCATGAACATTGAATACTCACTCGAAAAAAGCGAGTTCAAACAAACAAAGTCAACACAACCAAAATGTTTGCGAGTTTTCATGTTCATGAGTATGATGACTCGTAAGTCAGCACACTCATCAAACGAGTACAAATGAGTATACGTTGCAACCGAGTTCAAATGGTTTCGAATAAAAACGAGTCAGGCGCTCGTGACCATATTGTTCACGATCAGTATGATCAAATATACTCGAATCGTGGCGGAAGATGTGTATTCGAGGTCTGTTGATGACGATGGGTAGGCTAAGCAATTTTGTGTGGATTGGTGGATGGTGGTTGGTTTTTGTGATGTAATTTCAATTTCTTTTTTTCAGTATTTCGACTAATAGTGAGAAATAGATGTTTCTCGGATTATGTGTTTTCAAAATAATAAAAATAGATGAAATGAAATTTGTTTAACTTGTTTTATCTAACTGAATTAAAAAAGTATAATGATATCCAAGCTAAATAAAATGAAAAAAAAAAAGAATAAGAGAAGAAAATGAATAAAAATGAATAAAACAAAGAAAAAACTAATAAAAACTTAAAAGCTATGAAACTTTTTTTAAATAATAGTCTAGATATATCTGTTTAAAAAGATTATAATGTTTTTTTGAAAAGCCTTTATTGAATATTATTTTTATTTTATTATTAAATTGTTGCTCCTCTTAAGTTGCCGTCGTTGAGTGAAATAGAATTTATCTTCAAATTAGAATTCGCGTCGAATTTTCAACCATAATGTCGGAGAAAAGGTCTCTGGCACTAGATGAAGTAGATGGTTGATCTTCAACATTGCCAACAGATGTAGAATGTACTGTCGGAACTATAGACTTTATATAATCATATATTTCCATTTTCTCGATTTCCGAAAGTATTTGCAATAAAATGCATGGAGGATATAAAAATGTTGCAGCTTTGAAAACTATTTTTTTATATTTCATTTTGAAGGCGTTTAAAAATCTCCAACGTACAAACAAAAGTACCTAAATATCCTTTTTAAAAGAATGACTTAAAACCGCAATATTCCAAACTTTCATGTGGCATTCGTGTGTAGGTATATTAAATACCTTACTTACAAAAAGGCATTTGTCACGATATTGATGATTATGTGTCACATAATTACATTTCCTATACATCGACCCATTCATAAATCTTTTTAACATATTCGCAAAAAGACAGAGACAGGTTTTTTTTTCCTGATAATTCAACCCATCCCTAAAAAAACACTAGACAATATACACAGACCCAAAAAACGAAAAGAGTTATCCTTTCTTAAAATAAATCCAAAAATACAGCACTATACATACCGCATTTTTATTAGGGTCGCATACCTATATTATTTACATAAATACCTAATCTACATAAGTACATTTGTCGCAGATATTGACGATCATGTGTTGCATCTTCTTACCGACCCAATAAATCTATTCAAGAGATACAAACAAAAACCAAAAGAAACAAGTTTACTTCTTGCAAAATTGCAAATTGAAACCACAGACCATAGAAACAATGAATAGATAAAAATAAATACATACATATAGAATCTACCTACCCGTACACAAAGTATGATGCAAGACCAACAACCGATCCACGATCACATTGCCTTTGGATATTCCTGATGTTCACGATATATTCGAATACCCATTTTCTTTCGAGTATACTCGCTTTGTTTTGAGTACTCGAAAATTGTTGCAACTGTTCATGAGTAATTTTGATTGTGGATATAGAAGGCATCAGATACTCATGAGTTCGATCAATTTGTTTGACCTGACTTATGAGTATTTTTACTCGTGGATAAAATGACTTATGAGTATAGAGGCAGATCGATCGAGTATGAACGATTATAAACAGAAATTGGATTTTGTTCGAACTGATTCGAACACGCTCATTTTAATCTCTGGTACCTACGTACCTACCTACCCTTGAATTTTGCAACAAAAACCTTTAATTAAAATACCTACCGATGAGTCAAAATGAACTTCGACGTTGGAGCCAATAAAGCTAGGAATGAATTTTTTGAAAATCACTGGTAAGAAATTTGAAATTAAATTTGTTTTGACAGTATTTGGAACTGGCATAGGGATTCCCACTTACAGACTAGTGAATAGTATTAGGTTATCTTTTTACAAAATTCGAAGAAATTTCAGGTCAAATAAGAAGGTACCTACCTACCTACTCAAAGAAATACATACCTACCCTCGAATTTTGCTAAACAAAAAAAAAACAATACCTAGGTACCTATTAAAAGATAAACCTACCTGGGTATGAAGGTACCTATACCTAAACCTACCCCCGAATTTAGCAATAAAAACTTTAATTAAAATACACGTAGGTACCTATACCTATCTATCAAAAATATCTATGCCTTAACGCTTAACCTACCCCCGAATTTTGCATACAAAATTTAATTAAAATACCTACAAATACCTATTAAACATAACTACTCGAAATAATTTATAATATGTAGGTACCTACCTATGTAGTTAATAAAAACTATTAACAAAAAAACTATCTAGCAAAAAATTAATAGTAACTGCACAAAAACTTTAATTCAAATATGTTTCTACCTATACCTACATACCAAAAGACCAATCCTCGCAAAAACTACCCTCAATAAGAAATATAGCAACGACCTACACACGTTTGTCTTTTCACACTCGCATACAAGAAAATCTCTGCAAATAATGATTTTTTCTACTCGTTGCTACGAACTAGACACCAACGACGCAAGCAGAAGCGACACGCACACGATCAACTCGTTCACCACTTCATATATTATATATATATATTTATATATTTCCTTGCTTCTCTGCCTGCAAACAAAATACATTCCTAAATAAACCAACACAAATATTCTTCTATTCAAAGAGGAGACGACTATTTTTTTCTTATTTTCTTCACGTTTTGCTATTCTTTGACATTTTAAAAACAGCTGATTTGCTTATCTCTCTTACTCCCTTTATTTCTTATGAGCATGAAAATAATACTTTCCTCTTGCTCTTACTACTTATCTTCGATTCTTTATGTACCCCGCATCCACAATTCTCCACGCAATCGAATGCGGTCGAATGTGGCGCCCCCACAGGGTCCACGTTCAACTAAAAAAAAATTTTCATGGGAATACTATGGTTTTCATATACAAAGGTGTTGCCCAGTAAACAAAATATCGACCACGATTGAAAACATTGAAAATCGCAGAAGCAGAGGCAAAATCCATTTACAACTTCTTTTTAATAATAATAATGTCGGTGTGCACTCTATATAAAAACATTAGCGACTATCTAATCGACTCAATTATGTGTCATGACAACTGCCGGAGATTATTTCACATCTCTTGTATCGACGCTCCGTTTAGCACTATCAACCTATTCAAGGAAAGAAAATCATTTTATTATTTTTGTGACGAGTGTGACCCATTTTTATACACTAATATTACTAGAGATGTACTACAAAACACCAAAAACCTTGATAATTTATACAACCAATTAAATTATCTAACCGAAAAAGTTGAAATAATAGCCAATCTATACCAATATCACATCAAATGGAATCCCTAACTCAACAAAGCCATATAACAAATAATCAACCGCTTACCGATTCAACATCTTTAAAACGAAAAATTGATGAAATTGATACCGATATTTTTCAAGCTAATCCTTCAACGAAGAAACCAGCCACTTAATCGATCCCTGCATCACCACCACCACCACTACAACCACCTACACGAACTTCTTCATCCCCTTCAATGTCATCTTCTTCATCACCCAATGCATCAGTGCAAACTATTGTAGATGTAGTTCCCTCAGTCATATCAACAGAATCAACAATATCTATGGCAAAATATTCTGTTGATTGTCCAACTTCATCGAGGATACCACATTTATCATTGAAAACTTCAAACAATGCATCTTATCCTCAACCATATAGTAATATCCATTTATTATCACCTATCGTATCTGGACTGAGAATAGTTGAAGGCCATCGAACATTATTTGTATCTAAGCTCGACCCTTCTACAAACGCCCTCGATATAAAAAACTTTATCTTTAACAAAATTGGAACTTCCATAATTATAAAAGTTGAAAAAATGATCCATCGTAATTATTCGAAGTATGTATCTTTTAAAATACGAGCTCCAGATTCAATTTCCGCCGTTCTAAACTCTTCATCATTATGGCCTAAAGGAATAATAATGCATGAATTCATAAATAAACAACCCAATGGGAAAACTACATCTCGTAACCCTTTTCAGGAGACCCGGACAATGCTAAATCGACAAAGATGCAGCTTCAACAATTACTGATTTATTACCAAAACGTTAATGGTTTAAGGACTAAGATCAATACGATCTATAAAAATATCAATAATCTTCCTCATGATATCATTGTAATGACAGAAACTTGGCTGAATGATACATTCTTCGACACTGAACTCTTCGACTCAACCTTCCAAGTCTTCAGACGTGATAGACACCACTCAAATGATCTAAACACTGTAGGTGGCGGAATTCTTTTTGCTGTGAAGAACTCTCTAGTATGCACTCTGGTCGACAATTTTGAATCTTCGGACGTGGAAATAATATCTATAAAAATAAAAATAGAAATTGGCCACCTGTATATTGTCTCCATTTATATACCTCCACGATCTACCAACAGTGTTTACGAAAACTGTATTAATTGTATTGAAAGGATACACGATCAAATGGAACCAATGGATGAGCTGTTGATCTTAGGCGACTTTAATCTTTCAAACCTGCAATGGACAAAATCTTCAGACTTCAACTGTTTATCGCCTGTGGTGCGTTCTTTTATGTTACTCTAGTTAACTATGGTTAATGTGTCAAAAAGAAGAGTTGCAATGTCATAGTTAAAAAAGTTACTCTGAGTTACTTTTCATTTAGGAACGACCAAAGTTAGAAATGGTTGATCTGTCAAACAAAATGGATGAAAAAAAAAATCGAAATAGATTTCGAATTAAAAATCAAGAACAAATTGTGATTCCATGAGATTTATTGAAAAGAACTTTTACTAGCACTTTGAAAATACATATTTCTTTCAAATTAAATTTCATTTTACATCATTCAAGCACAAAATGGAATATTTTAGCAAAATATTTGCACTTATTTGCGATATTTTTTTTTCATTCACTACTAGCACAAATTTCTTTATTATAAATTGATCAAATCGCATAAAAAATGTCGCAAAAACGTAAAAAACTATTTCAAAACTCACTATCGATGATTAAATCAATTAAATTAAAAATATTTATTACAAAAATGAAATCAATTCCAAACCGAACGATCGAGAAGCAAACACAAAATAAATCAAAATGAAAACATTGTGATTTCAGCTGCTTTTGACAGATTAACCCTTTCAACTCATATCAAGGAGATGAGTTGGAAAAAGTTACTCAAAGTTACTTTTTGACACTTTAACTTTGAATTTAGGAACGACTCAATGACGTCATAGAGTTAAATAAAGTAACTTTTTTGAATTAAAGGAACGATGAAAGTTAACTATAGTTAACTATAGTTAACTATGGTTAGAAAAAGAACGTACCACTGTTAACCCATCGTGTGCTAATGAGTTCACTATTATTGATGGACTAGCCTCTTGTGGACTGAATCAATTCAATGGGATTGCTAACCGCTTCGATAAAATATTGGACTTAATCTTTTTCTCGGAAGCTATTAACACCGATACATCTGTAACCCCTGCCGATACTATATTGCTAGATGAAGACTGGCACCACCCGGCCTTAGACATAATGCTAAGTATAAATCTTTCCAACATTCTACCTAGTTCAAATGAAAAACTTGACTTTAATTTTAAAAAATGCAATTTTGATCAACTAATTAATTTATTGTGTAATGTTGACGGGAATCAAATCCTTTTAAATAGTAATATTGACGATATGTGTTTAAAATTTTATAATATACTTTTCAACTGTTTTTATGAAACTACTCCACTGCGTAAAACTTGTATAAGTTCTAAAATACCATCATGGTTTAATACTCAGCTTAAGATCTTAAAAAATAAAAGAAACAAAGCATGGTTAAAATATAGTATATCCAGAGCTGATGAAGATTATAGGGCATATTCCGAATTGAAATTTATGTTTACAGATTATTCTAATGCCTTGTATCGTGACTATATCGTAAAAACTGAAAATGATCTGAAAGGTAACCCAAAAAACTTTTGGAGTTTCGTGTCTAGCAAAAGAAAAGTTGATGGCTACCCTAACTATATGTCTTTTAAAAATGCTACTAGTCATGACTCCGAAGAAATTGCAAACATGTTTGCAAATTTTTTCAAAGCTGCCTTTGTAGTATCTAGTTCTCATGAGCCCATGGATCCACTCCTTCCTAACCCTAGTTTTTCACACCAAATGATCCATCGTAATTATTCGAAGTATGTATCTTTTAAAATACGAGCTCCAGATTCAATTTCCGCCGTTCTAAACTCTTCATCATTATGGCCTAAAGGAATAATAATGCATGAATTCATAAATAAACAACCCAATGGGAAAACTACATCTCGTAACCCTTTTCAGGAGACCCGGACAATGCTAAATCGACAAAGATGCAGCTTCAACAATTACTGATTTATTACCAAAACGTTAATGGTTTAAGGACTAAGATCAATACGATCTATAAAAATATCAATAATCTTCCTCATGATATCATTGTAATGACAGAAACTTGGCTGAATGATACATTCTTCGACACTGAACTCTTCGACTCAACCTTCCAAGTCTTCAGACGTGATAGACACCACTCAAATGATCTAAACACTGTAGGTGGCGGAATTCTTTTTGCTGTGAAGAACTCTCTAGTATGCACTCTGGTCGACAATTTTGAATCTTCGGACGTGGAAATAATATCTATAAAAATAAAAATAGAAATTGGCCACCTGTATATTGTCTCCATTTATATACCTCCACGATCTACCAACAGTGTTTACGAAAACTGTATTAATTGTATTGAAAGGATACACGATCAAATGGAACCAATGGATGAGCTGTTGATCTTAGGCGACTTTAATCTTTCAAACCTGCAATGGACAAAATCTTCAGACTTCAACTGTTTATCGCCTGTTAACCCATCGTGTGCTAATGAGTTCACTATTATTGATGGACTAGCCTCTTGTGGACTGAATCAATTCAATGGGATTGCTAACCGCTTCGATAAAATATTGGACTTAATCTTTTTCTCGGAAGCTATTAACACCGATACATCTGTAACCCCTGCCGATACTATATTGCTAGATGAAGACTGGCACCACCCGGCCTTAGACATAATGCTAAGTATAAATCTTTCCAACATTCTACCTAGTTCAAATGAAAAACTTGACTTTAATTTTAAAAAATGCAATTTTGATCAACTAATTAATTTATTGTGTAATGTTGACGGGAATCAAATCCTTTTAAATAGTAATATTGACGATATGTGTTTAAAATTTTATAATATACTTTTCAACTGTTTTTATGAAACTACTCCACTGCGTATAACTTGTATAAGTTCTAAAATACCATCATGGTTTAATACTCAGCTTAAGATCTTAAAAAATAAAAGAAACAAAGCATGGTTAAAATATAGTATATCCAGAGCTGATGAAGATTATAGGGCATATTCCGAATTGAAATTTATGTTTACAGATTATTCTAATGCCTTGTATCGTGACTATATCGTAAAAACTGAAAATGATCTGAAAGGTAACCCAAAAAACTTTTGGAGTTTCGTGTCTAGCAAAAGAAAAGTTGATGGCTACCCTAACTATATGTCTTTTAAAAATGCTACTAGTCATGACTCCGAAGAAATTGCAAACATGTTTGCAAATTTTTTCAAAGCTGCCTTTGTAGTATCTAGTTCTCATGAGCCCATGGATCCACTCCTTCCTAACCCTAGTTTTTCACACCAAATGATCCATCGTAATTATTCGAAGTATGTATCTTTTAAAATACGAGCTCCAGATTCAATTTCCGCCGTTCTAAACTCTTCATCATTATGGCCTAAAGGAATAATAATGCATGAATTCATAAATAAACAACCCAATGGGAAAACTACATCTCGTAACCCTTTTCAGGAGACCCGGACAATGCTAAATCGACAAAGATGCAGCTTCAACAATTACTGATTTATTACCAAAACGTTAATGGTTTAAGGACTAAGATCAATACGATCTATAAAAATATCAATAATCTTCCTCATGATATCATTGTAATGACAGAAACTTGGCTGAATGATACATTCTTCGACACTGAACTCTTCGACTCAACCTTCCAAGTCTTCAGACGTGATAGACACCACTCAAATGATCTAAACACTGTAGGTGGCGGAATTCTTTTTGCTGTGAAGAACTCTCTAGTATGCACTCTGGTCGACAATTTTGAATCTTCGGACGTGGAAATAATATCTATAAAAATAAAAATAGAAATTGGCCACCTGTATATTGTCTCCATTTATATACCTCCACGATCTACCAACAGTGTTTACGAAAACTGTATTAATTGTATTGAAAGGATACACGATCAAATGGAACCAATGGATGAGCTGTTGATCTTAGGCGACTTTAATCTTTCAAACCTGCAATGGACAAAATCTTCAGACTTCAACTGTTTATCGCCTGTTAACCCATCGTGTGCTAATGAGTTCACTATTATTGATGGACTAGCCTCTTGTGGACTGAATCAATTCAATGGGATTGCTAACCGCTTCAATAAAATATTGGACTTAATCTTTTTCTCGGAAGCTATTAACACCGATACATCTGTAACCCCTGCCGATACTATATTGCTAGATGAAGACTGGCACCACCCGGCCTTAGACATAATGCTAAGTATAAATCTTTCCAACATTCTACCTAGTTCAAATGAAAAACTTGACTTTAATTTTAAAAAATGCAATTTTGATCAACTAATTAATTTATTGTGTAATGTCGACGGGAATCAAATCCTTTTAAATAGTAATATTGACGATATGTGTTTAAAATTTTATAATATACTTTTCAACTGTTTTTATGAAACTACTCCACTGCGTAAAACTTGTATAAGTTCTAAAATACCATCATGGTTTAATACTCAGCTTAAGATCTTAAAAAATAAAAGAAACAAAGCATGGTTAAAATATAGTATATCCAGAGCTGATGAAGATTATAGGGCATATTCCGAATTGAAATTTATGTTTACAGATTATTCTAATGCCTTGTATCGTGACTATATCGTAAAAACTGAAAATGATCTGAAAGGTAACCCAAAAAACTTTTGGAGTTTCGTGTCTAGCAAAAGAAAAGTTGATGGCTACCCTAACTATATGTCTTTTAAAAATGCTACTAGTCATGACTCCGAAGAAATTGCAAACATGTTTGCAAATTTTTTCAAAGCTGCCTTTGTAGTATCTAGTTCTCATGAGCCCATGGATCCACTCCTTCCTAACCCTAGTTTTTCACACCTTAATTCAATTAATCTTTCTATTTGCGAGAATTCAATTATCCAAAGTATTTGTGAACCTGACGACTGTTTTAGTCCTGATCCTGATGGTGTACCATCTTGTGTATTAAAAAAATGTGTGTCTCAGTTGTCCTATCCTCTACATATTCTATTCAATGAAACATTTAAATGCTCAATGTTCCCTGTTTTGTGGAAAAGTGCTTTTACAACACACCGGTTCATAAAAAAGGGTCGAAAAATGACATCATAAATTACCGCCCTATTGCTAAACTTTCTGTCATTCCGAAACTTTTTGAATCCATTATTATGTTATGTGTTATCTTTAAATTGTAACAGCAGTATTAATAAAAAACTGGTATCCGCTCCCTAACACACGTGTTAACTAGCACACGGATAGACAACTTGTCCGCTTGATAACTTTTCTTATTAAAAAAGATATAATATCTTTCCAGTATCTCTTCACCAAATTCACCACTTCATCAAATTATGGTGATTTTCTAATACATGTGTCACATGTATACACTGCCTTACGAAGTGTATACTGATAGTAGTAAACGGTGCTATCATACGCGTGCGTGTATGTGTTAAGAAGTTATCCGTTCATTATACGTGGAATCTGGCTAGTTAAAGTTATCCGTACGTTAACACACGTCACAGACTATTACGCATTTGTTAATAAGAATAACTAGTTAACAGATGTATAAACGGTAGCACGTTGTTATCCGCCGTTTATTAATATGGGGGTAAGTCTTTTATTTGTGACAACCAACACGGGTTCGTCAAAAACAAGTCAACTGTTACAAACCTGTTTCATTTTACTTCTTTTTGTCTTGATTCCTTCGAAGATCGAAAACAAGTAGATTGTGTCTTTACCGATTTTAGTAAGGCTTTTGATAAATTGTGTCATAAAACTTTAACCAATAAACTAAAGGCTTTATGGTTCAATGAAATTTTTTTAATATGGATCTCGTCGTATTTGGAGAATAGGTGTTATAGTGTGAATTTTCGAAATGAGCACTCTGATCATTTTATTGTTAACTCTGGTGTTCTACAAGGCAGCCATTTAGGTCCATTATTATTTATTTTATACATAAATGACTTGACTTCGATTATTAAAAATTCCTCTATTCTTATATATGCCGATGATATAAAATTTTTTAAAAGTATAACCTCTATAAATGAATGGTGCAATACAAACCGTCTTCTGTTAAATATTGACAAATGTAAAACAATGACTTTTACACGCAAAAAAAGTATGATAACTTATAATTATATGTTAAATTCTTCTTCTTTATGTAGATTGTCTGTTTTTTTTTATCTTGGCATTGTTCTTGACACAAAATTAACCTTTGTCAACCACTATGACTTCATTGTAAAAAAGGCCAATAAAATTCTGGGATTCATAAAACGATTTTCTCGTGATTGCCAGGACCCATATGTTTTAAAGCTTCTATATGTTTCTTTTGTGAGGCCAGTAGTTGAATATGGATGCGTGGTATGGGCCCCTTACTACACAGTTCACATAAATAGACTTGAATGTATTCAGAGAAGGTTTATGCGCTTCTGTCTTCGTTTTCTTCCGTGGTCTCAGAGACATGCTTTACCTCCTTATGCTCAAAGACTCACGTTAATTAATCTCCCTTTACTTTCAAAACATAGACAATATATCCGGCTTTGCTTCGTTATAAAATTGATAAATGGGTCTATAGTATCTCCATCAGCTCTGTGTCGTTTGAATTTCAGCTACAGTCAGCTCATCAGTAGAATAAACTATGGTGTGAATAGTCCTTTAAATCAATTGATTTCAGTCTTCAATAAATATTATTGTGTATTTTCTTGTATAAATGACAATGTCAAAAGTTGTAAGTTCAAAGAGATCTTTTTCAATACATCATTGTAATTGACTATATTAATTTATATTTATATAAATTAATATAAATTAATTATAGTTTTATAAGCTTTCTATCGTTAGTTGTTTAACGAATTCAATAAATATGAAGAATACTCAAAAACTTGAATCTGTCCTCTCGCGGTACAGTACGATGTCAAAGTCGTGCTCGGAGACTTAAATGATAAAGTCGGAAAGGAAAACATCTTTGGCGATTAGTTGGAAAGCACAGCCTCCACGAAACGACAACAGACAACGGCTTCCGACTAATCGACTTTGCTGCAGCTCGTAATACGGTGATAAGTAGCACTAGGTTCTCCAGGCGAAGGATACACACAGCAACCTGGCTAATTGGATTAAGGTACGCATCGAACATCTTGGACGTGCGAACTTTCCGAGGTGCAAACGTGGACTCTGACCACTTTCTTGTTGTGACAAAGTTCAGAGCCCGACTGTCCAACGAAAAGAAAACGAAGACCACCCAAAAGATAGAAGTTCAACATCGCATGCCTTAGCACATCTGAGAAAGCCAGAGACTACAGTGAGCAATTGACCGGGAAGCTCTCTGCCGTACACCCAGCCACAAGCGTCAACAACCAGTGGAACCAGTATCGCGACATTATTAAGGAGACAGCCGAGACCACCATAGGCTATCAACCACCCAGAAAAAAGAACCCGTGGTATGACGATGAATGCGCGGTATTGAAGCAGGAGACGGAAAATGCACGAATGCAAATGCTGCAACGGAAAACAAGGGCAGCAAGAGAGGAGTACCGTGAAAAGAGAAGGAAAGAGAAAAAAACCCTGCGTAGAAAGAAAAGAGCATCCGCAGCCTCTCAGCTCAAGTATCTCGAAGAGTCCAGCACCGCCAAAAACACTCGCCGGTTCTACAAAACAGCCAAGCAACTGGCATCTGGTTATAGGACTGGCACGCAAGCTCTTCCAAACAGCGAAGGGAACCTAGTCACCAAAGCACAGGGAATTGTAGACGTGTTTAAGCAGCATTTCCAGCAGCTGCTTAGTGGGCATTATGTAGAGGAGGCGACAGGGGAACAAAGAAGCATTAGACCAGTCAATGAAGATCCAGTCCCAGCACCCAGTACTGAAGAGGTTAAGAAAGCCATCCACAAGCTTAAGAACAACAAATCCGCCGGCTCGGATGGCCTACTAGCGGAACTCTTCAAGTGTGGAGGAGATGTTCTGGTAGGGTGCATGCACCAGCTCATCAACCAAGTTTGGGAGGAGGAAAGTATGCCCGACGACTGGTCAAATAGCTCCATATGCCCAATCTACAAAAAAGGCGACCCTATATCCTGCAAGAACTACAGAGGCATATCCTGCTTAATGTTGCTTACAAGATCCTATCCAACGTACTATGTGAGCGTCTAAAACCTTTCTGCAATACTATGATTGGCACGTACCAGTGTGGCTTCAGGCCAGGCAGATCAACGATAGACCAAATCTTCACATTGAGGCAAATCCTGGAAAAGACCAACGAATTTCAAGTCGAGACCCACCACCTATTCATCGACTTCAAAGCCGCATATGATAGCATAAGTCGCCAAGAGCTTCTATTGGCGATGTCGGAACTCGGGATCCCGAAAAAACTGCTCCAGCTATGCTTCATGACGTTACAAAATACGCGGTGCAACGTGCAAATGGGTAACAGCTCATCCGAGTTATTCCAGACGTGTACAGGGTTCAGACAAGGAGATGCGCTATCATGTGATTTCTTCAACCTAGTCCTGGAGCAGATAGTGCGCAAGAGTGGTGTTAACATGGAAGGCACTATCTTCGACAGGTCTTCTCAACTGCTTGGCTATGCGGACGACATCGACATCATCGGCCGCTCCAAGAGAGCTGTTCTTGAAGCATTCACAGCTATTGATGAACAGGCGAAACGCGTTGGTCTTGAAGTGAATGAGGACAAAACAAAGTATATGCTATCAACGAACAAAGCCTCATCTGTCCATCGCCTAGGACAAAACGTCACTGTTGGTAGCAATAATTTCGAGGCAGTCAAGGAGTTCACCTACCTCGGAACGAACATCAATTCCACGAACGACACCTAAGTGGAAATCCGACGAAGAATTACCCTTGCGAACCGCTGCTACTTCGGTTTGGCAAAACAAATGGGTTCAAAGCTCCTTTCTCGAAGGACAAAGTGCACGCTATACAAAACGCTAATTTTACCAGTTCTAATCTACGGCGGCGAGTGCTGGATGATAAGTAAAAAAGGGGAATTGATACTGGGCACTTTCGAGAGAAAAATTCTTCGGCGGATATTTGGTCCTATATGCAAAGAGGGCGATTGGAGGAGAAGATTCAATCGTGAACTGTACGAGCTGTACCAAAATGTGGATGTAGTCCAAAGAGCCAAAACACGTCGACTACACTGGCTCGGCCACATCCCGCTCCGCTATAGGGACCAGGTCACAGACGTAAGAGCGTTTGGTCTCGACGACTGGAGGGAGCGTGCGAGGGACCGCAACCGATGGAAGACCGCAATATCTCAGGCAGAGACCCTTCATGGATCGGGAGCCGGATAAGTAAGTAAGTAAATTGATTTTAAATTATGTATTTTGCACAACTGAATATAAACAAACTTATAAAAATCAATATTGCAAGGCAATTCATGTGTTAATCAGCTATGTGTGCCCTTTTTGAAATCCGATATTTCAAAATCTTGTCTCACAGGAAGGTGTGTGCAAGAGCTTGCATGGTGTAAACTGCGTGTTTCTGACCATCGATAATATAAATTCGTTAAAATCGATATTAAATATGTATTTTGCAGTAACATTTCAAGGAATTTATGTGTAAACTGTTTTCTGTGGCTTTTTGGAATATATCGATATTGCAGAACACGAAGGTGTGTGCAAAAACTTGCATTCGTGTAAATTAGATCTTTCTGAGCATCTATTATTTCAAATCGTGGAAATCGATGCTAAAATTTGTATTTTGCAAAATTTATCGTCCACAGATTTGATAGAAGCAATATTACAAGTATTTCATGTTTCAACTGTTATCTATCGATATTGCAAGATATTTTTGCTTACACAAGATGTGAACAAAAACTTGTATGGTTTAAAAGGCGTCGTGCTGAGCATCGATGATACTGATGCTTGAGTATCGATGTAAAAATATTTCTTTTGCACAAATGAACACAAATCAAATTTGATGGAAGCAAAATTGATAGACACTTCATGTGTAACTTATATCTGTGCCATTTTGCACATCGAGTTTCGTTGTGGTTCTGAATTTTTAGTTTGGTTTGGGAGAACCTTTGATATTTTCCAAAAAAATTCCAAACTTTGCAGATGCCTTAAGAACTATGAAAGTCACTCCATCTAGATTTTACTAGCAGAATCAATCATTTTCGTATTAACTTTTTGTTTGTTTTTTGGGCCGATGTTTTGGAAGTTAATATCGATGTTGCAAAACATCGAAATCTTTACTATCGATATTTTGGAAATATCGATAAAAATCACTCATCCCTATTTCCAGATGTCAATATCCCTGATCACACGTGAAGAAATTGAAGCATTTTCTGCGATTTGTGATGGTGAGCGGGGAAACTTGCAGAAGAGGGAGGGGGATGATATATTTTAAAATATTTGAAAATATTTGGTGTAGAAAATTGACGTTCTCTTGTGTGTAGCTTTTCTTATCCAATCCATAATTTTCTTCACATCTGAACACTTTCGTTCTTCACGTGTAGGCAGGCAGAATCTGAAGAAAGGGAACAGACAATGATATGAAATATAAACTTTTGTGGAAGTTTGTTTTATTATTTTTTATCATTAAGTTATTCGCTGTGTGCATTTGGTGTATTTTTGTTTGTATAATTACCTAGCGGAATGAGATAAATCATTGCAAATTGCGAACAAGTTGAGCAAAACAGCTTATGAATAATCATGATGAGGAGGATGCGATAGCATATTCTGCATTTTTTTTAATGATTTTACCTCCTTGTCACACTCTTTTCGTTTTTTATTCCGTTTCATTTAACAATATTAGTGAATGAAATGAAATTACGAACACAACAAATGTTAGCAGACAGATCTCGGGGGGTGAAACGAACGGAGATTTGATGTCTCTTAATGGATTATAGCCTATTGAATAGACCTTTTAAAAGGAACAATTACGTGCAAGGGTTTTTATTATTGAATATGTTTGTTTGGCCCATAATCATGCTTAAAACCAAAAATGCTACTTAATTCACCATGGTGTATTTTTGTTTGTATAATTACCTAGCGGAATGAGATAAATCATTGCAAATTGCGAACAAGTTGAGCAAAACAGCTTATGAATAATCATGATGAGGAGGATGCGATAGCATATTCTGCATTTTTTTAATGATTTTACCTCCTTGTCACACTCTTTTCGTTTTTTATTCCGTTTCTATTTAACAATATTAGTGAATGAAATGAAATTACGAACACAACAAATGTTAGCAGACAGATCTCGGGGGGTGAAACGAACGAGATTGATGTCTTCTTAATGGATTATAGCCTATTGAATAGACCCTTTTAAAAAGGAACAATTACGTGCAAGGGTTTTTATTATTGAATATGTTTGTTTGGCCCATAATCATGCTTAAAACCAAAAAATGCTACTTAATTCACCCATGCGTTCCTGAGAGAATGGTCACACTGGCCACTTTTCAGTATTTTTGGTATAACTCGAAAACTAAGCCGAATTTGACAATTTTACATATAATACTTTTTGTTCAAAATTAAATTTTCTATCGGAATGGATAGTTTGGGAAAATTTCTTAAAAAAATTTAAGGAGGAAAAGTAAACAAAAACCAACATAAAAAAATCGAAAAATCAAAGATTTTAAAAAATTTTTTCTAAAATTGCACATAACTTTTTTGGGGAGCAAAGATACGCTCAAGACATGCAAGAACAAAGTAAACTAGAGTCTTAAGGCCTTAATATGGCATGCTTAAAAAACCATATTGTTTGAAAATTGACAGAGATATAGGCATTCAAACTTTACCATTTCTTACTCATTTTTCGCGGTTTTTGCCCAAAAGCCAATTTTTTGGTACTTTATGACAAATTTTACATTCTTAGCATTTAGTACCAAATCTTATGTTAATCGTACCAGCCGTTGCAGCTGTAGGTCTGAAAGCATTTAAAAACAGCCGAAAAACGAAATTGCGCACTTATATACTTTTTAAAAACTTTTTAAAAATTCTCTATAGTTGTAATGTCATATTATGTCAAAATTTTGATTTTGAACATTTTTACGATAGTGGAAATTTGCCATATTGTACCGAAAAAGGGACTTTCGGGCAAAAACTGCGAAAAATTAAGAAATGATAAGGTTTGATTGGGAATATCTCTGTCAATTTTGAACAAATATTAATTTTTGAACATGCCATATTAAAGCCTTTAGTCTCCACTTTATTTTGTCTATGCATCTCTGCATCTTTGCTTCCAAAAAGTTATGCACAAATTCATTAAAAAAATTAGTTATCCTTGATTTTTTAATATTTTTTAGGTTGGTTTTTCTTAACTTTTCCTGCTTAATTTTTTTTGTAAAATGTTTTGAACTATCCATTCCAATAGAAAATTTAATTTTGAACAAAAAGTTATATATATGCAAAAGTGTAAAAATTCGGCTTAGTTTTCAAGTTACACCCAAAATATTGAAAAGTGGCCAGTGTGACCATTCTCTCAGAAACGCATGGGTGAATTTAGTAGCATTTTCGGTTTAAAGCATGCTTATAGGCCAAACAAACAAATTCAATAATAAAATCCCTTGCACGTTATTGTTCCTTTATACCCTTCATTTTCCGGTCTATTCAATAGGCTATTATCTTTGTATTACATGTTATACAGTTATACTGGTAAAAAAAAGTGGTCAGCTTCATAATATAACAATTCTTCAAATGGAAGCAATATTTTTGTATCGATACACTCGGTTTTTATGACCTTCAGTTCAACAAATTGCGGTTTCGTCGGGCTTACTTACTTGGACTCATCAGTAATATATTGAGGGCCTTTGTCATAGTTTAAACTATAGTTTACAGTGGTTTTTGTTAAAAAATCCATGTAAGTTAAACTGAACTTCATGCAAATTGCATATGACAAATGCCCTCCTATGTCCTTTGTCACTGGATGAGTCCAAGTGAATTAGCCGGACGAAACGCCAATTTGTAGGACTAAAGGCCATTAAAAGCTATTTTGAATCAATAATTCAACAAGGCCTATCCTTAATGCTTAGGTTTCTACTTGGCTAATTAGTGTTTAGAATTTGTATTAAAAAGTAACCTACCTAATATAATTTTTTTTTTTTGTATATGCTCTGTGGCCTTTGGTTAATGGAACATTGATTTACTTTCGTCAAGCAATACACGCTTTCTTATTGTTATTTCGGAATGTTATACATAACTATTACCTACTATTTTTTATTATTTTTGTTTGTTATTTTTCAAAAGGTATAATAATTATTCATATTACATCAACTGAAATAAATTCTTCAAAAATACAAACATAAACTCATTTTTTTTTTTTTGGATAGTAAAATTAGATTTTGATACGTTTATGTGACTATCACACAATCTTTATATTGAATTAAATCAGAAATTTTATTTTAAAAATATAACATCTCTATTTTTATTTTATACAACGTTTCTAAAAATTATTTAAAAATTCTATATCACAACATAACATATTTCAAATATTAAGCTTTTTTCTTTATCTTGTAACTGTTTAAATTTAATTGAGTATTTAATTTGTTGTTGTAGTAAAAACATAAAATATGTAATCAGTTTAAAATAAGATAAGTATTTCTTCACAGAAGGAGTTCTTATATTTTAAATAAGTTAAAAACAAAAATTATTCATATCTACATACATATTATAACAAAGTATTAAACAATAGAAATAAATAAAAAAATATTTGATATAATATTTTGATTGAAATAGATTTAAAATCTTCTTAATAAACGTATTTATATAACGTAGTAAAACCGTTTTAAACATAGTAAACGTCAGAAAGTTTGTCATGCAAATACAAACTTTTAAACATTCTGACGGTTTACGAAATTTGCGATGGTCTTACTACGTTCCATGAATACCCTTAATATATTTTAATGCACGAAAGGTTATTAAGTTTTATAATTATAATATTTAAAATAAAATTCACGACATCATTTCGGTATCATAAACGGTTCAATTAAAGGATTAGAGTTTTGAAAATGGGACGGAAAAATTAAAAGAATGCCAAAGTCCTATTTTCATGATGTAAGCATACATTAAATACACAATAAAGTGGTAGTTGATTGCTGATAAAGTTAATCAATGTCGGCATTTACATGACCCGACTAAGTGCGATATTTTGTTTTTGTAGGTGGAGGGCACAGTACACATATTAAAGGTAATATCTTCCGAGTTTTCATCAATCTCAGAGACCCCTGTCAGTTAATTGTTGGTGTACTGTGGCATGTTCCACACTTCCAAATTTTACATTTAGATTTTCAGCTTTCTCAATTTTCCAAGCCTCTGATTGGCCAGAATTCAGAAATCTGAAGATTCAGATCTGAAATTGAGGCATTGAATGTACCCATTGTCAATTTGAGAATTAATTTGTTTTTTTTGTTCAGTATCTGACAACCGATTTTTGACAACATGCGCAATATATTACCTTTAATATGTGTACTGTGGGTGGAGGGAATATGAGGGAATTAAAAATGATGGGAAATTCAATGTATTATAACAACAAAAAATATCATCATTGGAAAGATCGGGTCATGTAGGTATATCTGACAATACATATATGTACGTATGCAGGTTAGACGTACAAATTTTTATCAGCAAATTAAATTAACCAAATCGCAAATAGGTTTAACCACAGATAATTAACTATACAGATGAAGCATCCCCATAGAAAAAAATGTCCCTATTTTTTTTTTACACCAGCAGGCAAGAAAGCTCTTTGCCTGTCGATAGTAAAGCTAGAACTATAATGCTCGGAGGGGCACTTAAGTGGTCGGAAGTAAATAAGCGAATACACGGAAAGCATGTGACGCAACTATAATTGCGGAGTGGAGCGTTTCGTCAAGTTTCGTTCAACTTTGGTTACGGAAGTGAGGTGCGCTCCCGAGCGCACCTCACTTAAGTAAAACTGACATTTGGTGAAATAGTAATGCCAAAAAGAGAAAGATGATAAATACATTATGGGTGTGTTCCCCTTTTTTCGGTACGGAAAGCAACTTTTCGTTGATTTTTGACATTAGCTTCAGTGCTCTTCCGACTATTATAGTTCTACCCATTGAAGAAGAAGTAAAGGAAGTGGTGTATATCACATATACAGTGTACGTGAGTGAAGCAGCAAGAATTGAAAAAAAAAAACAAATTGAGATTCATCTGTCATTTTGCCGAACTGAAGGGAAGTGTTTCGAGATTTCAATTTGTTAAACAAGTGAAAAAGTTTATTAATCTAAATAAAAAAGTGAAATTAAGGTTAGAATAGTGAATACTGTCAATGATTTATTTAAAAAAATATAAAACAGCATGTGGTGGCTACGTTAAATCCTCTAAAAACGCCTATACTAAGGAATATACAAATATTTTATTTTACAAGTTAGTTTTGCTTGTTATTTCCATATAAAGTAACGTGAAGTGATGTTATTTAGGTGAATAAATTATCTAAGAATACTTTAAAATCAATATTTTATCGCAATTTACTATAAAAATAGCAAATTTGTTGAAAACAAAAATATACTTTAATCCACTGATTTCGTTGAGACTCATCTGTCAAATGAGAAATTCTCGCACAGGGTCGATCTAGTTTTTGTTGGTGATGGCAAGGCGCTCAAATCCGTTTAGCGCCCGTAGTGCAGAAATATTTTTTAACGCTTTAAATAAAATATTTTTAAAGGCCCTTCTGCTGTTGCCCCTATTTATCTTGTTGGTTTTATAACTTTGTCAAGAAGTGTTTATTTCAGTTTAAAAGTACGCAACGATAAAAAACATCACTTTATTAAGTAGAATATGATAGAAAACTTATCTGTGAAAAGAAAAATTCGTGCACCGTATTATAGGCGTTTTTATATGATTAAATGCAGCACCACATAATTTTTTTATATATTTCTTATTAGTAAAGTTTTTCAAATTCACTAAATTAACTTTCATTTCACTTTTTTAATCATTCTAATAGGCTTTTTCACTATTTTTTTTGATATAAAATCTATGTACACTTTTCTACAGCTCGGCAAAATGACGGAAGCATCTCAATTGTTTTTTTTTCTATTTTAAATCTGGCTTCCTTTGAGCGCCCCAGCCTTCAGCCGTGTAACTGCACTGCGACCCTGGGGCAATGCAATTGTGTTTGTGTAACTCACACAATTTTGAAAAATGCTTCACTGTTTCCACGATATACCAGTTCCTTTACTTCTTCTTCTTTGGTTCTACCTTAAAGCACATAAAGAAAGCTATTTATCTTTTGCAAAAAGTTCTCTTTTGCTTTCTCGCTCATATGTTTCTCTCTTTTATACTCAGAATATATAAATGGGGAAAAAATTGAATTGTCCCTGATCACACGTGAAGAAATTGAAGCATTTTCTGCGATTTGTGATGGTGAGCGGGGGAACTTGCAGAAGAGGGAAGGTGATGAAATATTTTTAAATATTTGAAAATATTCGGTGTAGAAAATTGACGTTCTCTTTTGTGTTGATTTTCCTATCCAATCCAACCAATCAAATCGTGTCTTTCATTATGAAAATACGAAAAACACAAAGAGGAGAACAAAATCTGCAGAATAATTTTCTTCACATCTGAACACTTTCGTTCTTCACGTGTAAGCAGGCACATTAAAACCTGTTTTTCTGTTTAGTATTTCTATGCAGTCATTAACCACAGTACACATATTAAAGGTAATATCATTAGCGTTTTCATTTTTGTTCAGTTCTGCGCATCCATCAAAATCAGTGAAAAATGGCGAATACCGTGACCCCCACTCGTTAAACATCAAAATTTGTTGTGTGTAATGTGTTCATTTGTTACTTATTTATTTATTTTTAGTGTTTATTAAAATTATTTTGTCATGCAAACAAAGTTCCTTCCTGGTTTTTAGTGTTATTTAAATTATCCTTTTGTGTTTGTTTTCTTCGTTGTTGTTGTAATACAGCGGACGGGGTCACGTGAGGCTGCCATCTTAAACTTCTTTGACAGTTCTCATTTCGGACAACATGCGTAAGAAAATACCTTAGATATGTGTACTGTGGTCAGCAACGATCGAGAAGAAGAGAAGACGAAAGACAATGCGATAATAGCCCTGTTTTTTAGTGCACTTTTATCTTCGCTTAGAAAAAAGTAGCATGTTAAATACAACAACAATACGGAATTATACCAGTTTGTTGTTGTAATTAACATGCTACTTTTTTCTAAGCGAAGATAAAAGTGCACTAAAAAACAGGGTTAATGTTTGTTTTTGTTTTACTTGTTGTAGCTATATACGATTTTTGTTGTTGTTAAGGTCGTCTGAGGCTGGCGACAATGAATAAAAAGTATATTATGAACTATTTTTCTGCATTGATCTATATACATAGGTATATGGAGGATATATTCTTTATGTGGGTGATAGAAAAAATGTAGGTATTCTTTTTTTTTGGTTGTTGGTGGTTTCTTATGAATAATGATTATGAATGAGCGTGTAGTTTTTAGTTTTTGTATTCTATTCTAGATTCATTAGATCGGAGCATTTTTTGATTAGGTAGCTAGGTACCTATCATTTTTAATTTTATTTATATGCATAATCATTTTCTAGTTTTTGATATTAAGAAATTTTAATATTAATGCTTTTCAACATAAAGAACTTGTTGTTTAGAACAGTTCATAACGCTTATAAGAAACTCAAAAATTGCATAATATTTGTTCCTTATAACCGAGTTTTTCTTATATCCTTAGAACGGATATAGGAAATAAGTTTCTTACACGGATATAAGAAACAAAAGAGAACACAAACCCAACGAATACGTTTCTTTTGTCAGTGTTTTTCTTATAAACGTGTTTCTTATAAACATATAATTCAACATTAAAATATATGGGAAAGTACACGGTGCTTATGTTCAAGTTTCTTTTAAGCGGGGTTTTCTTGTAAGCGTGTTTCTCATAAGTGATAAATACTGTAAAAGGAAACCAATACAAAATAATTTGAAAATAATAATGAAATTATAAAATATTTTGTATTTGTGTGTTACATAAAATTTGTAATTTTGAATTGTTTTAATAGGGTAATTCGCGCAACATGCGATATAAAACGAAGATGTTTTTTAGGTAATTTGAGACAAGAAAAGAAAAAACTTACAACCTGAGATAATTTACAAAAAATTGAAACAAATATAATAGTTATTGTTAAAAAAGAACGGCAACTCCCTTAAAGTGCCTCTACACTATCCCACAAAGTATTAACACATGTCAGAATAAAGTGTTAAAGAATTTCATACGACTGCCAAATTTGTGTGATGAAAGTGATTTTCATATATTGCTTCCACACTTGCATCAAAAAAATCAGTTTCACCATAACCTCAAACGCCCAAGTGGGATAGAATGTGTGATGGTTTTAGAACCGATCTTAAATATTTTCAGGTATAAACACATGTCAAATCGTGTAGGATGCGATGTCAAGTTGTGTGTGATGAAATTTCATATTTTGCTTCCACATTATTATACATGACTTTCTTCACACTTTTCTGACATGTATTAATACTCAATGGGATAGTGTGGAACGGCTATTAGAATATGCTTCCCTGAAGTCAGAAATGTGTTGAATTTTGTATCTCATGGTTGAATATTTCTTTCGTTCTGTGCATATAGTATATACAAAACACACATATAAATTGATGACAAAAACTTATTAGAAAAATATAGAAACAAATGTCAAATGAAGTATGCAGGTACTTCACTCAGCGATAAATAAAAATGTTTTAGAGGAAATAGAGAATATAACCTTAGTGAATGGTAATTGAATATGAAGAAAATTTGAAAAGAAATTCTTCTGTTTAAGTGGAGTGACCGAATATATAATTCAAAGTTTTAATTTCTTTTAAAATTTTCTTCATATTCAATTATTATAAAAAGCCTGAGCGCGGGCATTTGAAATTCTAAGTGTCTGAATTTAACCAAATTCCCTTAGAATAATAAAATTCATAGTATCTTAATGCTGTGATTTTTATATTAGTCGGTAAACATCGATACAAAATTGCGTCTTAGAAGGGTACGATAGTCATCTAACTGATGAGCCCAACTATCGTACCTGGGCGAAACGCAATTATGGAGTTGAGTTCACTTGAACTTTTAACTTTGAATTATATATTCGGTCACTCCACTTAAACAGAAGAACTTCTTTTCAAATTTTCTTCATATTCAATTATTATAAAAAGCCTGAGCGCGGGCATTTGAAATTCTAAGTGTCTGAATTTAACCAAATTCCCTTAGAATAATAAAATTCATAGTATCTTAATGCTGTGATTTTTATATTAGTCGGTAAACATCGATACAAAATTGCGTCTTAGAAGGGTACGATAGTCATCTAACTGATGAGCCCAACTATCGTACCTAGGCGAAACGCAATTATGGAGTTGAGCTCACTTGAACTTTTAACTTTGAATTAATGAATGGGCTAAAAGTGACAAAGAAAAAGCGATGGTATTCAGCGATTACCTGGAGGAAACATTTAAGCCTTTCGATGGACAAGAACTCAACGAAAATTTTGATATGAATTTTACATCAAATGACAGCTACATAATAAGAAATGCTACACTTGCCGAGTTAAAAAGAGAAATAAAGAAGCTTAAGTCCAATAAAACTCCAGGATATGACTTAATCACGGCAAAAATTCTAAAAATGCTTCTTCGTAAAGGTTTGATCAACCTCCTTTATATAATAAATGCCGCCCTTAGGTTAGAATATGTTCCGAGCCAATGGAAAGTTGCAGAATTCATAATGGTTTTGAAACCTGGCAAACCCTCTCATAAAAAGAACTCTTAAGCTAGAACTATAATGTTCGGAGGGGCACTTAAGTGGTCGGAAGAAACAAGCGAATACACGGAAATCATATGACGGTGACTATAATTGCGGAGTGGAGCGTTTCGTCAAGTTTCGTTCAACTTTGGTTACGGAAGTGAGGTGCGCTCCGGAGCGCACCTCACTTAAGTAAAACTGACATTTGGTGAAATAGGAGTGCCAAAAAGAGATAGATGATAATTACATTATGGGTGTGTTCCCCTTTTTTCGGTACGGAAAGCTACTTTTCGTTGGTTTTTGACATTAGCTTCAGTGCCCGTCCGACTATTATAGTTCTACCTTTACAAACCGATTTCGCTTCTTCCTATAATATCGAAAGTTTTTGAAAGAATACTACTCCTGCGCCTGCAGCCGATAATAGAAGAAAAACAATTAATACCTGAACATCAGTTCGGATTTAGAAGAACCATTGATCAAGTGCATAGAATAACTGATGTAATTGAGAGAGCTCTTGAAGAAAAGAAAATCTGTTCGACGGTCTTTTTAGAAGTGTCGCAAGCGTTTGGCAAGGTGTGGCACGAAGGAATCAAATTCAAATGAAGACAAGTTCTGCCTGAAGAATTTTATACAATTCTAAACGAATATCTAGAAAACAGACTTTTTCGTGTAAGACACAGAAATGAATATTCTAATTTCAAAGAAATAGTGGCTGGGGTACCACAAGGAAGTATCTTAGGTCCAGTTCTGTACCTTCTATTTACACGTGATATACCTCAAACCAGAGATCGAAAATAACAGTTAACCTTTATTTTCAATTGGTTTCTCATTGAGAGATATTTAATTCGTCAAATTTCATTTTGGTATCGGTCTGTGATTTATTTTTAAAAATTAATTTTTTAGGTCTTTTGGTGAGATTTATCATTTATCTTCCAGAATAACTCTAATCTGTTGACTTTTTTTCTAAAAAATAAAGGGAACCGATCAACCTAAAACTGTTTCCATGGAAAATAAATCAAAAATGGTCTATTCTCTCTAAGATAAAGTATATATAAAATTTGTGTTGTATGAAATATTTCAGATAATTCAGATGTCAGTAGACTCATATCGTCATCAATATTTATAAAATATCGCCGCAGATACCGTCTAAACGTGACTTTCAGTGCCTTGTGATCATTACAATAAGCTAAAACTGTGGCTAAAAATTTCAAAGGTGGTTTTATGGTTCATGATCATTGTGTTAATCTCGCTTTTGCCTCACGGTGCCCGTTTACATGGCTATCTATGTCGTGGTTTTCTCGCTTTGGTCTCGCCGTGATATTTACTCGTGGTTTTTGGCATTCAGAATGTTTTTTTTTATCATCTCGCTTTGGTCTTGCTATAGTCTCGCCAAAACTTTTTTTCGTCTGGCTGTGGTCTCGATTTTATGTTACCAAAGTCCGACTATTATAGCAATTAGATTTTCATTTAAGCTACATTTTTCAAGCTGCCGACTACGGTGCCTGACTGGCAAAAAAGAAAACTGTTAACAATGAAAATTGACACCTTACTGCCAACTGAACATACATACCCTAAGTGAGTTAACGTGAGTGGCAAAGAGACCCCAAAGCAGTGTCCCCAGACTTTCATAACCTTTTTCCCCTGTATTTATCAGCAAACCCAATTTTGTTCCCCTAATCTCCAAAAAAAATCCCCTTTTTTTCCCCTAAATAAAATGTTCATGAATATCCATAAAAACAAAAATAAAAATTACTGAAATAAAGCAGTAAATTAGAAGACTTAGGATTAAGGATTGGACTTATTGAATTATTGGCCCCCGGCAAAAAACCTCCAGCTTAATGATTAGGAATTTTAATCTTGTTGGATATACATAGTTTACAGTGGATTTGAAAAATTCATGTAAGTTGAACTGAGCTTAATACAAATTGCGTATGACAAAGTCCTCACTATGTCACTGATGAGTCCAAGTGAGTAAGCCGGACGAAACGCCAATTTGTAGGACTTAAGGCCATAAAAAGCTATTTTGAAAAAATAAAAATTATTTCTTAACAGTTTTAATTTAAGTAATAACCTTAAAGTAACAAAACCAAAAACTTTATATCTTTATTTACAAAATGCTCGAGCAGCTGAAGTTGATGCTGCAATTTCTTTTTCCTCCTGACATAGCAAGTCTTTGAATTCAGGCCATAATTCCTATTGCTTTAAACATCTATTTCTGGATTTTACCTTCGAAACGAAGGAAAACCTTCAGAAACTCAAAACGTGTAAATGGGACATTGCATGGGTTATTAACTTGCGGGACTAAAATTTAGAAGAGAGTGTTTAGATTGAACTTTTTCTTTTTAAATGAAGTTTGAAAATATTTTATAATGAGAATACGTTTGAATATTTAATTTTGTCCTTTATGAATTTTTTCCCCTTTTTTAAGCTTGTCCCTCGATTTCCCCTTTTTCATTATAAAATCAGCAAAAGTGGTGCTTTTCCCCTCAATCTGGGAACCCTGCCCCAAAGAAGGAATATAAATCCAGATGAGAACCCGCTGGCCAGCCAACGCACAATCGTTCAAGAAAACTGTTGATTAACCTTAAAAGATCTCTAAAGCGAGAAATCCTCGTGTACGTGAACCTAAATGCATACGGCGAGAAGATTGAACGCCATGGCAATAAACGAAAAAACAACTTGTATACGGCCATGTCGAGGCGTATGACATGGGAAAACAATACACAAAACTACGTGTAAATGCAATTGGCAAGATGACACCAAGAAATCGTCACTATCACCATCGTGTCGTCGTTGTCGTCATTGTGTCCGTCATCGTCAGTGACGTTGTATTTCGACTTGCACGATCTTAAGATGCGAGATTTTGACCACAACCCCCATGACGCGTGTGAGCTCAAAGACTAAAAAGAGTCAATTACGATCAGCACTTCCACTTAACTTTTATTGAAGAGTATTTAACAATGAATGAACAAACAATTCTTTGAAAATCCAAAAGCAGAGCTTTCAAATCAACAAAACAAAATAAAAATCTCCAAATGAGATTTATTTTTTTCCCTCAGCGATAAGTGGTCAGTGGTTGACCGAAACCTAAAAAAATCAAAATAAAAGTTTCTCACTGAGAGAAACCGAAAAAAGTTCTTTTTAAGTTAAATGGTTATTAAGGCCATGTGCCAATTGCGTTAAAATCCTGGTTAAATTTGATCCCATGGCTAAATTTTGACATTACCGAGGTGAATATAGACTTCAAAATTTAAACTGCTCAGGAGCTCGTTAAAATTTTAGTCGGTGGTTAATTTTTGACATGTCTATGGGCGCGTTCGGCTGCGTATCTTAAGCGATCCCGATTTGTTTGTGTTGTTGTAAACCCTTATAAAAAACTGCTGAGGGAGATGAATGTAGATAAATATTTTATTTTGCTATCAAGAAGTCATGAATCCTATCGGGAAAGATGAAAAATGGAAAAAAAAAAACAACTAAAATTAAATGAAAGGATTAAGAAATATAGACAAAGACCTTATAATAAATTTAAGTATGCACTCAAGAAGAAGTTTGAATAACTTGAGATAAATCCTTGATAATGTAAAAGAATCAATAAAATTTATTGAAAATACTTTTTCAGATGATTCATTCATTTTGCAAACTGATATGTTTGCGAACTATCTTTACTGAGAAAAATGCAACAACAAAACTAATGGGAAGTGAATGTACAAAAAAAAATCCAATTTAATCCAATTGACACAGCAAAAACCTTAAATTTTACTCACCCCTATAAAAAGGGATAACATTTAACTGGGATCAAATTAAACCAGAATTTTAACGCAATTGCACACGGCCTAAGTGACCATTTTTAAAAATCTCTGCAGGCAAACGAAATTGTAAAGACTTTTCAAAAGGTTGAGTTTTATTTTCGACTCTGCCTCAAACAGAATACACTATCGTAGCAACGTTTGCTGATGATACTACAATACTAGCAGTAGGCAAAACGATTAACGAAGCTACGATTAAATTACAAATTGCTCTTAATAATGTTAATGAGTGGACAAAAACATGGCGAATAGCGCTCAATGAACAAAAGTCAGTCCACGTGGACTTTACGTATACAAAAATAAATAGATTGTCAGTCTTTCTTAATACCGGTCGTGTACCATTTGCGAATGAGGTAAAATATCTGGGAATGACTCTAGACGCGAAATTAAAATGGAAGCCGCACGTAAAAAAGAAATGCGAAGAATTAAAAAGTAAATTAAGGGATATGGACTGGCTACTCGGTAAATATTCTAAGCTTAGTATTGATAATAAGTTGATTTTATACAGGCAGGTACTTAAACCTGTCTGGACTTACGGTATACAACTCTGGAGTTGTACCTGCGATACAAATTTAAATAACTTACAAACGTTTGAAAATAAATAGCTTAGGCCATTTGTAAATGCACCATGGTATATAAGAAACGAAGATCTTCACAGGGATCTCGGCATTCCTACGGTTCGAGACGAAATAAAGAGTTTCGCGCGAAAACATAGAAATCGGCTATTAGATCACGCTAATCCAACGATTATTGACATTCTTGACGAGTCGAATTTAGTACGCCGTCTGCGAAGAACAAAACCTTCCGACTTGGTGCGGTGAGCACAAAACTGCTTTAAAATCGCGGAATAAGCAGACATTTTCACCGGTAAGTTACCTGCAACACGTTACCTAACTTCGGTGAAAATAAATTGCTAGATAAGTTTCAACTCAGTTGCAATCGGGAAGTGGAGGTGGTTTTGGTGTAGTAAGAATCTCACACTTCTGTGAGCACGTGTTTTTCGGTCATCATAGAGCCTTATGCAGGTTTTGCACCTACCCATGAAAAAAAAAGAAAAGAAAAGGAAGTTGTTCTCATTTCTAACGAAATGAGCCTTCAGGCGAATCTAACCTACAATAAATACATACAAAGATGTAATTGAAGTTTATTTACTAAATTTAACCCGGACGAAAAAAGTTCTAGCTTTATTTACAAACAAAAACCCATTAACGGAATGTACGATATACCTCATCTAATTAAAAGTATTCGGAATACTTTTTTTTTGGTAGTTGATCATTTTGGATTTAGTCTCATTAAATTCAGCGTTAAAAGTTACCCTTAAAAAATGAAGAATAATATAATAAGGTTGCTGCAAAAAAAAAAATAGGTATTTCAGTTTGAAAGACTTCCAACTTTTTCATCTCTCCACCTCTTCAAATGCATCTACACAAAAAGCCAATGTGGGGATTTTGGGGGACTTTGGATATGCTAGGGTGTAATTCTACGTCGCATTCATGAAATAATTATTTCAACCTCTGCACCTATTTTTCCTGGGCTATACATACCCATACAATTTACGAATTTACCTCAATAAAACATGACCCTGATTTATGACGAATAATGAATTGAATCAAGGCAAACAAATTTCGATCTTCCATCAAATCAAGAAGAAAATAACTGCATAGGTAGTGCGTATGCAATATCAATAACTAACCCACGATGCGCTTCCACTTAACTACCCTCTTTATCTATTAAAAATAATTCATATCCTTAAAAAAAACCTCTTCTCTTTTTTCAAATAATTTTTTTTAGTAAGGGGTAGTTAGATTTCATTATATGGAGCTCTGGGAAATAATTCAAACATGCAGTTTGACTTTGATACTCGAAAGGGTATATAGTACACGACCCGAAACCCACATTTTTTACTATTGCACCTAGAGTCATTTGGCCGCCATTTTGTTTTTAGCGTTTCTTTTTGTTATCAGACGTAACTCACGCATTTTTGACGCTACGACAAAAAATTGTGAAACAAACTTGTAGAAAATTTAAAAATCTACAATCTACAAAATATGTTATGTAACTTTTTTCGATAAGTGCTTTTTTTAAAAAGTTATACTGTATGTTCTTAAAAAAAGTAGGTAAGAAAAAAATTGAGGCACAAATATAGATAATTGAAAGGTCTACCTGCAACTTTTATTTCGACTTTTATTTCGATTTATTTTCTTATGATAAATTGAAAAGAAACTCGTTTTTTAACAAAATGCAGTACAATTTTAAAAAAGTACTTATCGAAAAAAATGACAAGAAACATTTTGTAGGAAATTAAATGTTTTACAATTTTGCTCTACAACTTTTTTGTCTGGCTTAAATAAAAAGTGAGTTACTTGCGAAGATATACAAAACTTCAAAAACAAAATGGTGGCTAAATGACTCTAGGGGCAGTTGTGAAGAATGATGTTTTCGGCTCGAGTACTAATTTACTTTCGAGCTTCGAGGTTTCTATTTACCAGCAGAAGTCAAGTAGTTAAAAATATACGATTCTATACAGTTCTCTACTACTAATATGCGCTACAAGGCGAGAACCGTAAGCCACATAACAGAGCTGTTAAAGCAAAAAATATAGATATTTGAAGGGACTATAACTTTTAATTCGACATTTTTTTTTTTGAAAAAAAAAAGATATGATGAATATACCAAATCAAAAAGTCAAACTACCCCGTACTATTTCCCAACATTTTCAAAAAGTCAATTTCAATATTTTTAAGAGAAAATCTCATTAAGTGCGAAGCAAAATAAGTATACACTGAAGCACACATAATGTATATGTAAAACAAACCATCTTTCAAACTCATGTAAGTATGTTAGAAATAGAGTACGAAGTAGCAAATTTGACCTGGGGTAGCCGGTAGCACATATTGAGTAGGCTATTATGACTTAATTGGCACCCATCGCACGACTGGGCAACAAGCGATGATTGCTGTATCGGACAACCAAAATATCAAACTTCAATAAATCAATCAATGTGTCCTTATTAGAATATAAACGCGGTAGCGCGATGGCGTATAACAGTCACACATGTTTGTTTTGAGATCGCTCAAGCTATTTCACACAAGCTTTCAAAAACAAACTCAATACCACTGATCTCTATAATACACTGGATAGTGTATTCCTTATAATGTATAACAGTTTCTTTGCTTCCATTTGAAGACATAGAAGAAGAAGTAAAGGAACTGGTGTATATCACATATACAGTGTACGTGAATGAAGCAGAAAACTGTATGCCCGAAATGTCAAATCGGTGACTGAATGGAAGAAAAAAAGTAAACAAAAAGTGATACAAGACTAAAAACATTAATAAATCATTAATTGTTAGAAAAAAAAACAAATAGTTTGGAGTGATTTACTTAGAAATGTATGTATACTTACTAATAACAATACAAAAATATGAAGTGCAGTGTTAAATTGTGTATATAAAGCAAGAATAAGGCGGACAAGAATCATTTCCTTTCACAAGTGAGTTTTATCATATTTTTCTCAAAGAAAGCGATGTGAATTGATCATAATTTAATTAATCATCAATCAAGTAACACATTTTAAATGATTAAACTTTAAATAAACTAAGAAAATTAATAAATTAATTGAAAACTTGCACATGGTTTTTCGGTTTTAATTTGGGATACTAGTAATGTCAAACTGCGATTCTGTGAAACAGGGACGTATTTTTTTTGTTATTGATGGTTGTAAGGCGCAACTATTTGCTAAGCGCCCTTTATATCAGAAAATTATTTTTGTTATTAAATCGATTTTGTACCTTTGGAGTTCGTATATGTATGTTAACATGTGCATCTTCAGAATATTGCTCAATTTTCTCTGTAGTGATGTTATTAGTGCATTTTTTTAATGTTAATTAATTTGTCTATTCAAAAATTAAAATAATTTAATAACAAATTTAAAAGGTTTCCGAAAGTCGAGTGGTAAAAGGATGACCATTCCGAAAGTGGATGAAGTAAATCCACATTTGGGGTGCCAATTTTTATCGATGTGAATGATTTGCTATGATTCACGTTGGTTTTGGAGAGCCTTCTTTCATGATAATGCGTAAGTTAAACTAAGTAAATCTATAATGTTCCACTGAAACAACACAATTTTAAAGAAAGTAGATATTAAAACATTTTATCGGTGCCTTAGAGGGTTATCATAAAAAAGTAAGTATTTTTTTAAACATACCACTGAAAAGAAAAATAAATTCAGAAAATAACAAATGATTGTTATGGCGCCCTAGTAAGTTGCCATTAAAAATCACTCCGTCCCTTTTGGAATGTATTTGTGTTTGTGAGAGCAAACACTATTATGAAAAATGCTTCACTTTTTTCCACAAATGGCGCTTCCTTATATTTTTTATTCTAAGTTTGAAGATGACAATTAGGTGGTCGGCTTCATAATTTGACGTCTGAATTACACAAAAAAAAAAAGTATTTTCCAGATAGGGATGTGCGATATTGAAACAAGATCGATTTCAACATCGAACCGAAAATATCGATGCTACTTAACATCGATGTTTTTTTCAGGTGTTTTGGTTTAAGTTTTTTCTTTGACCAAAGCAAAAAATGCGTCATGCTATGCTCTAATGTATTTTAGCTTTCAAAATTTCTGGTGCCGGCTATTTTTCTTAAGTTTCTTAAAATCGATTTAAGTTTTCATTCAAATGAAAAATATGAAGTCATATGGTGGATTTACATGTATCTTGATTTGGAATCTTGAAGAAAAAAGGGATGTAAAATATAAAATTTTCATTTGTTGGGTAGAGAGGGAAGAACAAAATCCAGGGCATCTTGATAATATCAAGATTATAGTAAAACATAGAAATCAAGATCAAGATTATAGTAAAGACGAACATGTTCATCTTGATTATGGCATCTTTGTCTGTATTTGTGTGTACATGTTCATGTTGTGTATGTGTGCATGTTTTGCTATAACTTTTTAGTGCGATTTTACAAAAAAAAAGTGAACTGTCAAAAACGAAAGAAGAAGTTCAACATTTTCTGTTCGGTACTAGCAAAAAGAAATGTTTTTGGCCCGCACTATTGTTTTCTAGAGAATATACGTTAATTTCCATAAAGTGTTGACTTGGATAAAAATTCGTCTCGTTTTACATACATTTTTGCTTAAAGACCGGATTGCATTTTAGCAGCAGCAGCAGCATTTACAGTTGTCTTTAGTGGCAAACAAATAGCTGAGACAAAGGCTAAGAGAAGAAACACCAGAAAGAAAAAGGAATGGAGCCCCTTGGGAAACTTAAGATTGCAGGATTAGCACGTGAACAAATTGCCAATCTGATTGGAGCTAATGCAAAGGAAATCATATTCACATTTGGTGCAACTAAATTCAATAACATTGCTATTAAGGATATTGCAAAGGTTTGTTTTTCTAATACCTATTTTTTCTTGATTGGTGATTAACTACTTTACTTCTATTTTCTTAGATTCAATGGATATAAAACAAAATCACGCCATCACTACACAAACAGAACTGAAATATGTTTTAGATTCCTGTCGGGCTTCGGAAGCAAAAAGTTTTAAAGTCACCTACTTACCGATTTAAACTATGAAAATTAGATCTCATGGACCTAAATAAGCTATCCCTCCACAGACAGCTTAAGTATGTATTTATGTATCATGATCATGCACAATGAAATTGGTAAGAAGATACTATCAAAATCTTAATTATTTTACAAAAGCCATACCATTATAATATAATAACTTACGCATTTTTAGGTGTTCGACAGAACCCCAGATAAATAAATTTCAGTCAACAACCTGAGCTTTTTACAAAAAATATCCAACCAAAAAATTAATTATTTTGGAAACTTACGAGTTACAGAGATCAATCCCTGCACCAGGGACAGCTTCGGATCTATAAACCATTCAAAGTACTGATGAAATTCCTAGCCACCAGGAAAACACTATCCAATGCAACGTTATCATCACAAGCAATAGTTTTCCATACATGGTTCCACAGCCCACCGATGTATTTCATTAAAATAAGTAATTGGATAATGTATTTAGTATCAAAATGCTTCAAATATTTTTCTTTGCTCACTTGTAGTGTAATTTGCAAAGATATGTGTGGCTGGTGAATACTCATTGGCATTGCATGAATTAAAATACTCTTAAGAGTTTCTTCACAAACAAATCTGATTGCGGTATTCAAGGAATTGAAGCAGAACTTCGTGGAAAAGTTGGTGAGGTCATTACTGTCCTAGTAACTGCAATTTGGAAACCGAAAAAAGGCACAGTAAAATAAAACCTAAAACAGTGAAAGAGTATAGGCTCCAAAAATCGGCGGACATCACTATCAAGCGTTCTTAACACTTGAGGTTCCATTTGAAATTGAATTTGTTTTGTACTATCAGCCAATTCAAGAAGGAATGCGCAAAACTTGACTACATTCGTGCAACAAATAAGTCATCGACAGCTAAACAACCACCAATTGCAAGGCCAACACCTAGCCACGCAAATTTGTATCTTTAATGGATGGTTTAAGCATAATTATATGAACATAGTAGATCTTGCCATGAACTCTAATACTTTAAACATTTCTTTTTTCAACCAACAGCCACTTCGATTCCGATGATGTACCTTCAAAGCAATTCAATAAAAGTTTTCGAAGCTTTGGCACTGATCTACATAAATATGCAATTAAATCCCTACGGGAAATGTATAGCAATGGTAGCTCGCATACAATTTTGACTGGTCTTTCGGAGCAATTCATATCCATAGTACACAGATATATTTCGCGTGCCGCCTATTGGGGACTCTTGGTCAGTCAAGCATCTGATAGCATTACGATTATATGGATATTTAAAAAAAATTGCATTTATATTTTTATTTTTATATAAAAAAGAAACAAACAAGAAAAAAATAATGTAATACTTTTTGTTCTTTATTTACCTACAGAGTAATAAACGATAGTGGTTATGAAAAACATAGGTATGAAGTTTTCAATTTGAAATAACAAATTCTTATGCAACTGAAAATTTGTTGTAAGTTGGTTGAATTTAAATTTTAAAGTATGGCTGGTAAAATATTATTCTCGAAGGATTATTTGTTGAATTGATGGTGATATACTTTTTTGTGTGTTAGGTTACTTTACTACTAAATATTATTTTTGTTTTTTATTAAATGTAGCTGATGTTCGTTTGTTTGATTTTTCTATAATTGAACATAATCGGTTGCACGTTGGCAGACAGCTAGCCGTTTCAACTAGTAGTCCGGGAGCCGACCGTAAGAGTATCTGTCTCATCGCGGCCACGCAGAAAAAAGATGCCAACTTATAGCTTTAGTCCAAACATTTACAAAACTGCTGATCGGACAAGTTTTATCTGGTCTCAATGGTTAGAAAATGCACTTTTCAGGTTGTATTTGCGGGTAATTGTACCTATAATATAATATAAGCAACTTATATAAATGGGGTATCAAATGAAATCTAAGACTGTCCTCTACACGATATCAATGTCCAAACAGACATTTTTTTTGTTGCTGCCACGAGTCCGACCACTTTTTGAAATTAGATATTTTTTGAATACTTGGATAAAAATGAAAAAAAGTGTTGAAGGCCACTTTCTTTGCTATTTGATATGATTTTACTCAGTTTTCTTTGATGTTAGCGCCAATGTAAAAAAAGAACAGCTTTAATAAAAATGGTCGGATTCCTCGCAGCAGCCAAGAAGTTTGTCCGACCATTGGTATCGTGTAGAGGACAGTCTTAATTTTCGTTCATATAAGTTGCTTTTATTTTAGATATACATTTAGCCAAAAATTCTACCTGAAAAGTGCGATTTCTAACCGTTGCGACCTAGTCAAAACTTGTCCGACTAGTAGTTTTGTAAATTTTTGGACTAAAGCTATCAGTTGGCATCCTTTTATATGGGTGGCCGCGATGAGATAGGTAATCTTATGGTCGGCTTCCTGACTATAAAAGATACAATTGGGTTTCATCTTTATCAGCTCTGAAAATTCTTTTAACCTCAGGACTACGGGCATTATTATAATATGCACTGACGATGACATGACGACGTATTGCTTTAATTTCTATGATTAATGTTATTTTCGTGTGAGCATTTATAAACCAATTACAAACTCTTTAAACTGTCGATTGGCTTCCCGTAGTATTGAGTTTTTCGGAACACGCGCTTCAGAATCTTCAGTTTTTTTTTTGGTATGAAGATTGCCACGATTCACGTTTGCGTATAGAAGAGCTATCATAATTTCCATCACCAGAATCCAGTCATTTTATGTCTTCAGAATCTTCCGCACTTGATATTGAATTACACTTTCTTGGAACCTCCTTTTAAAGTTATTTTCCAATTCATTTCTCAAGGGTGATAAAATATTTATGAATTGGGACCATACTGACCCCTTGACTCTAGAGCATGTTTATGGTATATTCTCGAGTCTCCTTCGCTTCGAAACCCATTACAAAACGATAAAATCCTGCAAGACTAGAACATTTTTTTGTATGAGTCCAGATCCACAACCTCTACTACTTGTACTACTACCAAAATCATTTTTCTGATCACGATATGGCGCTCCTAGTTACTTCATATGGCTGATTTGGTCTCCACTAAAATGGATTTTCACTCATATTGTTGCCGCTGCCACCTTATTCGATTTGACTTTGGATATACCTACACAAGTTAAGTTTATATTCTTTTATTTTTATGCGTTTTTATATTTGTTTTTTTTTTCCAAATCCAAACAAATAATTTGTCAACTAAATAGTTTTGAAACAAAAAACATATGCTTGTGACAGCTGTCAACAAGTTATAGGAGTTTATAGGAAGTAAAAAAGAGTAACCACCGTGTACTCTTTCATACATTCATATTGTGGAGTATATCTAACTCCCTCTACTTTTCTTGATTCTTGAGATCAAGATACATGTAAATCCACCAATAAGCAAGGTATTTCAACTTTAAACATCGATATTGCAAAATAACGATGCACAGAAGCTTGTGTGCTAAAACCGCGTGTAAGTGGTATCTTTCTAGGCATCAATGATTTTAATGGGTGAAACTCGATGTTAAAATATGTATTTTGCACAATTAATATCAACAAATTTAATAAAATCAATATTGCAATGCAATTCATGGTGTTAAGCTGTTATGTGTGCCCTTTTTGAAATCCGATATTTCAAAATCTTGTTTCACACGAAGGTGTGCGCAAGAACTTGCATGAGGCTCATAACTCAAATATTATTTGTGCTATTCACCAACCACTCACAAGTGTTTTTCGAAGTTCGAAAATAAGAGTCACTCTCTCTTATTCAGACAAACTCAAACTGTGAAATCAAACTGTTTTCGAACATCAATGACAGTTGACATTAAAAAAAAATAGAATCTATTGTGCTTCTTTTTTAATTTGTTTTTTTATAATAATTTATTTTAATTTTAGTGAAAACTTTATTCAATTAAAAGTGGCATCAATTAGTTTATTGAATCTAAAAGCTGAATTTGTTCAGGCTATGGCGATAAACAATTCGCAAAAGGATTGCAGGATGTGATGAGATGTGTATTTTGCAGTAATATTTCAAGGGATTTTGTGTAAACTGTTTTCTGTAGCTTTTTGGAATATATCGATATTGCAAAACACGAAGTTGTGTGCAAAAACTTGCATTGGTGTAAATTGGGTCTTTCTGAGCATCTATTATTTCTATGCGTGGAAATCGATGCTAAAATTTAAATTTTGCAAAATATATCGTCCACAGATTTTATAGAAGCAATATTGCAAGTATTTCATGTGTACACTGTTATCTAACGATATTGCAAAATATTTTTGCTTGCAAAAGTGTGTACAAGAACTTGTAGGGTTAAAAACGCGTCTTGCTGAGCATCGATGATATTAATGCTTGAATATCGATGTAAAAATATTTCTTTTGCACAAATAAACTCAAAACAAATTTGAGGGAAGCAAAATTGATAGGCACTTCATGTGTAAACTTATATCTGTGCCTTTTTGCACATCGAAAGTTTCGTTGTGGTTCTGAATTTTTAAGTTTGGTTTGGGAGATCCTTTGATGATTTCCTTTTTCAAAAAATTCCAAATGTTACAGATGACTTAAAAACTATGAAAGTCACTCCATTTCGATTTTACTAGCAGAATCAATCATTTCCGTCCTAACTTCTTGTTTGTTTTTTAGTCCGAAGTTTTGGATGTTATAATCGATGTTGCAAAACATCGAAATATTTATTATCGATATTTTGCAAATATCGATTAAAATCGCTCATCCCTATTCCCAGATGTCTATCTGAAGAAAGGGAAACAGACCATGATATGAAAATATAAACTTTTGTGGAAGTTTGTTTTATTTTTTATTATTTTTAAGTTATTCACAGTGTGCATTTGGTATATTTTTTTTAGTATAATTACATAGTGGAATGAGATAAATCATTGCAGTTTGCGAACAAGTTGAGCAAAATAGCTAGTGAATAATTATGATGAGGATGCGATTCCATATTCTGCGTTTTTTTTAATGATTGTACCTCCTTGTCACACTCTTTACGTTTGTTATTCCGTTTCATTTACTATTTAGTGAATGAGTTTAAATTACGAACACAACAAATGTTAGCAAACAGATCTCGGGGGGTGAAACGAACGGAGAATTGATGTCTGTTTAATGGATTATCTTTGTATTGCATGTTATACAGTTATACTGGTATACAAAAAAGTGGTCAGCTTCATAATATAACAATTCTTCAAATGGAAGCAATATTTTTGTATCGATACACTATCCAGTGTTTTATAGAGATCAGTGCTCAATACCTAAAGGGAAATGTCCTAATCAGGTACTGAATTTGCGCGACCGACGCACGCTACAAGAAGTTGTTTAATCGCTTTAAATCAAAAGAGTTTGTTTTTGATCGCACAACAATACAACGGATTTCAAGGAAAATATTATAAATTAATCTTATTTAATCTTAATTTTATGGGATAATGTTGGGATTGTTTCAAAAATAGATTCAATGCAATTAAGGTGGGGTTTTAGAATTGTTATTGCTTTAGATTTATAGTTATACATTTACTGAACCTCGCAATCTTCATATTTTGCGATTGGCGCATGTGAAAAGTCTCTCTTGTACATTCAATACTAGCTGTAAAAATTTTGTTTACCATGATCAACATTGAGGTTTGGTGCAAGCTCAAAATAAGAAACCACATACAAAATTCACCTTCGTTGTCACCCGATAGTGTGTTTACATCCACTTACCACGCACTGTATTAGGCGTGTTTTTTATCATCGGGATCTGGATCTGGATTAACTTTAACACGTAATACAAAAACAAAATAATGGGAAATTTTCTAAAATGTTTTTGTAACACGTGTTAAAAGTAAATCCAGATCTAGATCCCGATGATAATAAAACACACGCCTATTACTTAGAAGCGATCGGTAATAGGACACACATTTTGGTGGCGCTATCAACAAGCGATGCGATCGATCGAAGCTCATCGCTGGGTTGCACGATCTTTGTCCAATTAGGACATAGCCTAAAACGATCATGAAAACAAAAACAATGACCACATAGTTCCTTAAAAGAGAGAACAGAGAAGCAAAGTAGTTTTTTCCTTTTGTTTTTTTTCAGAGTTTTTGAAGAATAACACAAAATTGTGCCTTTTTTCTGTGTATAGCTCTCCCATATGTTCGAGTATTAGAGAAAATAATTTAAAAGTTGTCCCTTCTCTAAGAAGTTGAACTTTTAAGAAAGCTCTTTTTTTGCACGAATTTCGTTTTCATAGACATTTTTTCCCATATGGATGCTACATCTGTATAGTTTATTATCTGTGGTTTAACCTAAGCGCATAAAAGTTCCACCCAAGTGCAAATAGATTTAACCCAAACGCAAATAGAATCAACCCAATCGCAATTCGATTTAAACAAAACGTAAATATGGTTAAACTATACGCAAATAATTTATACTATTAACAAATCATTTTAACCAAAACGCAAATTGAATTAACCAAAGCTTGATTTATTATTCCAGCTTTTAAAAAGCCACGATAAGGGATTGGCCTTTTATTTTTTCGGTAAGTTTTTGGAAAAATCCGCAGAACTAGTTGAATTGACAATTGGGGTTTTGCTAAAATCTTATGGTGAACTATTCCTACCCTTCCATTTCTTCACCACACAACTGGAACAACAAGTTGTGCCCGGGTTAATTCAATTTGCGTTTTGGCTAAAATGATTTGTTAATAGTTTAAATTATTTCGTATTCATAGTTAAACTATATTTACGTTTTGTTTAACACGAATTGCGATTGAGTTAATTCTTTTTGCGTTAAATCGTTTTGCGCTTGGGTGAAACTTATTTGCTATAGCATTCGCAAATTAAATTAACCAAATCGCAAATAGGTTTAACCTAAACGCAAATAAGTTTCACCCAAGCGCAAATAGATTTAAACCCAAACACAAATAAAATTAACCCAATCGCAATTCGATTTAAACAAAATGCAAATATAGTTAAACTATACGCAAATAATTTAAACTATTAACAAATCAATTTAACCCAAACGCAAATTGAATTAACCCGGGTTCAACTTGTAGTTCCTGCTGTGTGGTGAAGAAATGGTAGACTTTTAACAGTAGGAATAGTTCGCCATAAGATTTTGACAAGACCCCAATTGAAAATTCAACTAGTTCTGTGCATTTTTCTAAGCACCAAGCACGGTAAATCCCTTAATAATGGCTTTTTAACAATTATGGATAGTACCAAAATCCATTAGACCCAAAAAGTACAGCTGGAACAATAAATCAAGCTTGGGTTAATTCAATTCGTGTTTTGGTTAAAATGATTGGTTAATAGTTTAAATTATTTGCGTATAGTTTAACTATATTTGCGTTTTGTTTAAATCGAATTGCGATTGGGTTAATTCTATTTGCGTTTGGGTTAAATCTATTTGCGCTTGGGTGAAACTTATTTGCGTTTAGGTTAAACCTATTTGCGATTCGGTTAATTCAATTTGCGAATGCTATATATCTCTAAGAATCCAAGAAACCGTGATCACACGTTGTTTTTGTAATACGTCTTAAAAGATAATCCTTATTTTCTTTTACTACCGAATGTTTTGTATTAACATGTCAATACCCTAAAATACTAGATGGAACACAAGCTTTAGAGAAAAATTTAATTTTTCAGGGATTCACAGTAGGAGTTTATTTTTAAGCTAATGAACTTTTATATTCATAAAATCAGCGCTAAAAACATGAGTGTCGTGAATTAAATTTAAAAATAAATAAATTTTTCTAAAACTACTACTTTTCTAAAGACATTTATTCAATTTTGAATATTAAGTTAGCTAAAAATATGTCTGTTCGTGTATACTTCCCAAAACTACGAATTTAAGTACAATAATATTTTTTATTTGAACTGTAACCGCACTTTGGACTAAGATTTGTGGAAATTCGTAGTTTTCGGAAGCACACGAACAGACATAATATATTTAATTTTACTTCAAAACAACATTTAATATGTTTTATTTTATGGTTTCTTAAATTATTTTCATACTTTCATTCAAGGGCAGAATGGAACACCACATCTTTTTTGCAAGGTACATACTATCTAAAGAAAATGCTTAAGACAAAATAAGAAGTACATTAACACTTTGTGGACTTCCAAAGTTATCGAAAGGATACATGTATAATTCATTGAAAATCCAATAAGAAGAAACATGTTATGATCATGTTTTTTTTGAACATGTTTACTAAACAAAATTGAAACAAAACCTTTTAGTCCGGTCAACGAAGGAAACATAAATGCAATAAATCATGCTCTCTGGGTTATTATTTTATGTGGTAGGGGTGACCCACAGGTATAACATACTCAAAATCCCCAGCCCAGGGCCGTGAGTTTTAGGCAGGAGGGGGGGTTAAATTGAATTGTTTGGGAATATTTTGAAAACTAAGCGTTTAAGCAGAAAGTGTCCAGTACAAAATGAAAGAAAAATAAATTGTTTAAATTTTCGGTAGGTTAAGAAAGATACGGGCAGCAGAAAACTCAAACATTTGAAAAACTATGTTATTGTCTTACAACATCAATGCTTTTTGATCAATTTACTCAGAAATATTGGAAAAACTCAAAATTAAAAAAAAAAAATTTTAATTTTTGTCAATTGATTTTTCAATTTTTACTTTACACTATATAGAAGTATATTATCTTTTATTATTTAATTTGGTTACTAACCTTGATTCGAATGCTGAAAACCAGATGGTTGAAGGATTTTTAGTTTTTGAGAAAATTGAAAATTAAGAAAACTATTTTTTTTTTAACTTTTTGGAAGGAAAATGATTTTTCTTTCATTTTGTAGTGGACACTTTTCCGCTTAAACACTTAGTTTTCAAAATATTCCCGAAAAATTAGACAAGGGGACCCTTAAGCCCCCTCCTGCCTAAAGATCGCGGCCCTGGACTGGGGACTTTTAGTATGTTATGGCTAAGGGTCAACCCTACCACATAAAATAATAACCCAGAGAGCATGATTTATTGCATTTATTTTATGATTTCGAGTCTTCGTTGACTGGACTATTTACTTATCATTTAATTTTGATAAATACTCAAATTAATTGATAATTCCATTATTTTTATATTTTAAAAACATGCATATGGCACAGTTTATGTGATGTAAGTTGTGCTTATGTGCTTCGGCATCCCGAACGAAAGACTTTTTTAAAAAAAAATATAACAATTTGGCACCATAAGCACCACCCAAAAATGTATCCCTCAAAGAGTTTATATCTTATCCTGTTGCTGCTTTCTTCGTAAAGCAACAAAGTAACGTTCCTAATTAGAGGTTCGTATGCGGATGTCCTCCCGCAACTGGATGTCCAGCAGCTGGGGTAGCTGCTGAGGATGCTGCTCCAACGGATGCAGTGGCTACTCCAGTAAGAACTTCATGTTCATTTTTGGCTTGGCGCAACCAGTTGCGTAGATCTCGTGTGCGTTCTACAAGACTGGTTGTATAATTGACTGCCCTTGGGCTCTGTGAAACTATAGTGTTGGCGGCAAGAATAGCTCCACCCATTCGGCCAGTCGCTAGTTGACGGTAAGTTTCTAAGCGATCGGCTAAAGTTGGAATTGATTGAGGTGCATGAAGGAGGGTTGAACCGTTTGGAGTTGCTGGAACAGCACCAGGCGACGAAAGGAGATTGGCCCAGTTGAAATCATTTTGTGGACTGCTAAGAGGAATTGAAGGACCTTTAAACAAAAAAATTAGGTTGAACCACAACAAAAAATAGACTTAAAACTTACCATGTGTTTGCTGCTTACTGAGAATATCCAATATTTCTCTGATTTCAACGTTCAAGATTTCCAAATTCTGAATGCATTCAGAAGATTCTTGATGATATATATCCTTACGTCGATTTAAATTATGCGTGTCAACACTAGCAAAATCAGTACTGCTGAATCCTGAGCTTGAATGAGAAGAAAGATCACTTAAAGTAGCATCTTCTTTGTTTTCCACAGCAAGGAACTCCATTGGCTTTTCTTTTTCAAAAATTCTTTGTAGAGATTGCTCCAAATGTCTCAAACGTATGACTTTTTCGCCTAAAAGCGCCCTTGTACGGTGAAGGTTTACTTCCATTTCAGTCAATTCCTTTTCTTCCTGAATCAACTGGTCCAGTGAGTGTCGAGTAGTGTTGGTCTTATGATGCTGCTTAATTTCCCTTTGGCGAGCTCTGAAATTTGTTCTTTGTGTGCGAAGAGATTCCTTGGCTCGACGAACTGAATCACGTTCCAGGTGAATGCGGTGCTTGAAAAATTCTAGCTCTGCTGAGCTTGTTCCAGCATGCTCATTAGAAACATCTGAGAATGGATAGCGAAGATGATATGTAGCATCCAAAGTGTTGTCAGGAAACTGATCTTCAAGATCTTCTAGTTTTTGAAGCTGATGACGTAAATTTTCCACAGGCGTACATGGTCTATCTCCTTTAAAGTTATCTGAGTTGAGTCTTGACGTTGAAGCGGATTTCATGCGGGAGAAAAGCTTCTTGCGTTGATTTCCAGGTCCACGTGTGTTATTATTATTCTCCTGGTTATTTTGAAATGCTTCAGAGTCTGAATTACCATTATCACTCAAGATCGGAGCTGGGAGATATCGGCCTTTTGGATAGTTGTTGGAGATAGTGGTATCAGACTGGCTCATAGATGTAGTGTCATCGTGAATCTGTAGATGTTTTATGTACTTTGAGGTTATGCCAGGTTTTCGAGACAGTTGACGTTCTACGGATTTTTCACGTAATGGATGCTCTCTCACATTTTGCAGATGTGTTTTTGGAGGAATGGGTGGCTTAACTCCTGACGCAGAAATAGATAGACTACGGTTCTCACTGTTTCCAATCGATGGCTTATTGGACATAGAACGCTCGGTTTCTGAACCTGTAGTAGTATTGTTCAAACTTTGTTGATTGAGAACTGCTTGCTGTTCACGTCGACGATTACGACGTTCCAGTGACAGCTTGACATCCGTTTTCAACCTCACATATTTTTCCTTCAGACAACGATATTTATCTTCTAGAAGACGCTTTTCACAACGAACTTTTTCATAAAGGCGGTCCTCACCAGTGTCGCGCATTCGCTGTCTCTCTAACTCCATCTCACGAGCTAATTTATCACGCATTTCCGAAAGCTTAGTAGAGTGTTCTTTCTTTAAAATTTCTTCCTCACTCTTTAAGTCTCTTTCTAAGTCATGAAGGATTTCTGAATGGTTTTTCTGAAGTGTGCTCATGTGTGATTTGTGGTCATCAACTACTGCCTTACGTTTAGTGTCCAAATCTTCTTCCATTTCGGCACGATAGTTTTCAAAGTGCTTATCAAAGTCTTCTTCTAACTGATGTCGCACCGATGTCAGTCTCAAATCATGCTCGTGCCGAAGGCTCTTTAGCTTAACGTCATGGTCTTTTTTCAAAGTCTCAATGTCATGCTGAAGTTTTTCATCTAAGCGTTCTTTTTCTTTTCGAAGTATTTCAATTTTATCTGTTTCCCTTTGTTGACGGTACTTCTGTATTTCATTATCAATTTCTTTATCAATTTGTTCTGAAACTGTGACAAAGCGAGAACTGATCTCAGGTTTGACTGGAAATTGTGCAACTTTCCGTATAGCTCCTCCTTTTATTTTATTTTCTAATTCTTCCACATCACGTTCATGTTTTTTATCAAGCTCATCAAGATCAAATGGAATACTTTCGAATTCTTGTTCTGACTTATTGACAAAGCTCCTTACTGAACTGGCTTTTGAGTCTGAATCTGTGTCTTCATAAAGTGGTTTTACATGTGTGGTTTCTTTCAGTTTATCCAAATACGAAACAGTTGATGACGGTTGACTTTCAGCACTCAAAGATCGGGTTGCATCACTAAGGCGGCTCTTATCTTTACCAGTGACGTCTACCGAAAAACTTTGAGTTCGTAAGATCGGTACTATTGCTGGCTTTGGGACTGGAGTCACCTTTATTTCCTTTACGTGCTTCCCAATTTCATTAAAGTCCTCATCATCTTCATCATCGTTATTTTCCCAATTGTATTCATCATCAGAGATAACTGAAACCTCGGGACTTTGAGTAAGCTTTTTTGAGCTGCTCGGATCTTCTTCAGGAGACAAATTGGACTTTGATTTCATATCTTCCAGATTAAAACGAACACTTTTCTTATCTTCTCCAAAATCATTTTCCAAACTATCACCTTTCCGTCGCATATCAGTCAGACTTGAGTCCCGAAGGATGCCCTTTACTCCAGTATTAACTATATCAGCAAATAGTCCTATGACACTGTTTTTCTCTTTTGCTTCAACCAAGTTATGCAACTCTAAACTTTGTCTAACGTTTGATTTCAAAAACATGGCACCAGTGCCCGAAATGATAAAACCTTTTTTTATGTCTGGTCCATCACCACTAGGCGTTAGGGGCTGATGCTGTATGCTCTGTTGTCCATCGATGTTATCGAATTTCATCCCTAGGCCAATATGTGGATTCGTCTTTGTAACCTCAAATCGAGACATCTTTACAGATGGAAAGTTCGATGTTAAAGGGAAGCATTTAGTTCGAGATTCTAAAAATCGATTGACTCCACCACTGAAACCACTAGTTCCTGTGAAACTGAGAGTGCCGTTAGAAGAACTGCATTTAGTACTGTTATTTACTGGCGAAGAAATTTCGTTTGTATTGTTTGAATCCATGTCCTCATTACCTTGAAGACTACGAATACCTGAATCCAGCTGTGAGGCATCGTCAGAGTTGTCAATCACTGGTGTTATTGCCAATGAAAACTGCTTCTGTCTAGCTTGTTCTGCCAGTTCTCGATAGTCAGCATCCAAAGGATGATCCCATTGCGAGTGTTTAGTCTTGATATTGTAATAGTAGTGAGCGTCCTGTTCTTCGGAATAGCTGGATAAGAAAATAAATTTGTATTTAATAATTATATAATAAAATGTCACACTATAAGATTTTCTATATACTTTCGGAGTTCGGACCCCAGTCTGGATGTCAGGAGCCCTATAAAGAGACTTCCCTGAAGCGGAAACAATTTTGTTTAGTGATTTTTGAAGAGCGTATTGCGATGAATGAAAAATCAATTAAAGGTTTCACGTTTCCTGTTTTGAGGTTTTTTTTACAATTTTTTTTTTAAGTAGGTAGGTACCGTTATTGCAAACCGTATGAAATGATACGAGACAAAAGTTTTCTATTTCTTGGATTTTTGTAATATTTGATTTTAATGAAAAAAGAAACGTTTTTCCGTGATCACTAACATTTTAGCAAAGAATGACAACATACAAAAATCAAACTTGAATGAGTACATTATCTCCTTCGTACATACCTATTCTAAGAAACCCTTTAAAAATTGTATGGGGATTAGCTATGTTTTACATTTTGCCGTTGGAAAATAAAAGAAAAAAAATGAAAAACCGTTCAATAAAGTAACATCAAAACTTACAGGAATATTAAAGGTTTATTAATATGAAAATCTGCATACAAACACTAGGTAATCATTCAATACATATTTGCAAAGGGGCAAACTATTTACCAAGAAAAAATTACAAAAATTGTTTTTATTTTGTAATTTTCTAAAGAATGAAATGTAAAAATCTATAAAAATCCCTAAAGGTTCTTTTAGAATACATATTCAAGTTTTTAAAACCACCCTTGAACTTTGTATGCCGTCACTATTTGTTTAAATATTAGAGATCAAAAATAAAAGTATCTCTTTCACTTAAAGGCAGATATCTCAGACAAAGCACACCAGTACACCAACACTAAACAAAGTAAATTAAAGCTGAATAAACATGTTTCATGACTGTTATTCATTCAATTGACTCAACAACTCAAATTCACTTATAAAGAAAGTTAAAACTTTCAAAAAATAGAAAATATTGGTCTTGCGCAGTAAAAACTATTTGCAAACAAACCTAAAAACAATAAAAATGTAGCATTCGAATTTTTTTCTTCTCAAAAAACTCTTACACAAATTAGTTTTTAAATCTTGATTTAAGTTTTTTAATTACCGTATTTTGCTTTTTAAACGCAACTTTATACCAGCCACTTTCCAATTATTTCTTTTCGTTTGTGTATATGTATACCAAATCGGTTTTTATATATGTATTTACATATGTAGCAACTCACTTCAATGCTTTAAACACTAATAATGGAGAACAGGAGAACTATCCCGCAAAAATTTATCTACATAATCTGACTAAATTTTAAACACCAATTTTTCATTTTCGCGTTCAGAAGAAATTTTTGTTGCTTCGTCTTCTACTCACTCCACAGAAAATGCAGTCACAACTATTTAAGACGAAGAGCTTTGAAATCGATCTCATATTCATAGAGTCAGAGCTGTTGAAAGCGAACTCATTTTTTTTTTAATATGAAACAAAGTCCAAATTCAGCTCTGCTTGATCGATCTGACATGTGATCTGGAGGTCGTTAACTGGGACTCAACGACCTTGCTCATCTTTTTTCATACGACCCATTGCCTACGCTGCGTCGGTCGTCGGTATCTGAGCTTTATGTAAGAATAATGATGTAAATTCAGCAGGAGTAAATTTTTTCATGAAGACAGCAGAGCCGAGCTTGGACTCGTTTTCATATGCAAAGTAATGAGTTTGCTCTCAACAGCTCTGACTCGATGAATATGTTGTCAATGTAGTTTCTGTGCAGTGAATAGAAGAAGAAAAATGTAGGGTAAAGTCGGGTGATATGGCACCACGGCAGATATGGCACCCTTTAAATATTTCCTACTAAATTAATTATTTTTAAAACAAAAATATCAGAGTATCAACAAGTTTAACTTTGGCTCTCAATTGATGCTGTTAAAACTGAAGTAGCTTTTTTAACTTTAAAACCACATCCGAAAGTAAAATAATAGTGACTAGGTATATTCAAGTCAATTTTTTTTCTGTGCGTAACATAACAAAGTGCAGCAACGGAACTATTTGGCACCAGGTGCTCGCTGTAACGAACAAAAGAAGAGTGATGCGTGTTTATTTGTTTTTAATTATCGCAATATGTAAGCATACTTGTTTTGTCTGAGTGATTTGAAAAAACAGTGGTAGTATCAAAAGGGAGATATGGCACCCCTTAAGCTTAGTACAAATTGCAATGGTGCCATTTCACCCACTACTACATTTTGGTTATTTTTCATTGAATTTCTAGGACCGTTTTTTGTATTACATTATAGCCAAAAAGAGCATTATTTGACTTTTCTCATTGCATTTGACATTAAACTGCATTGAGTGTGGCAAAAATCCATACAAAAAGTAAAGTTCCATATCACCCTCTAGCAGGTGCCATATCACCCGCCATTTTTTCACATGTTTATTTTTAAGGTATTTTAATTTCTTTTAAAAATATGTGTTTTCATAAAAGCTTTCGTAATCAACCTATTTTTTTGTTTTAAAATTAACTACAGAACACATTTATAAAAGTTTAAAATAAAAACCATTTTTACTCTGTGAGTTATAAAGAAAACTGAAAATGGGTGCCATATCTCCCGACTTTACCCTATCCTAAAAGCGATAATGAAAGTAAGCCCAGGCTAAACTTAAAAAAAATCCAACAAAGCTGAATTTTGGTGAAGAGCTTTGTTTTGACGTCTAAAGCATTTCCTAAAAAGTTTCGTCAATTTTTGTCGGTGAAAAATTTTGAAGGGGGCGTTAGAGGGTGTAAAATTCAGTTTTTCTTAATTTCTCGAAAACTCAGTTTTTTTTTATGTAGCTTATATGTAATTCTACACAAAAAAGATTAACACACTCTTTTTCATAAAATCAATTGATTCAGAGAAAATCGTTCCGTTCTAGCCTTGTAGCCCTGGGCAGATTGCCTCACCCTTCGGTTGAACTTTCGAACATCCCCCCTGCCGTTACAGTCTTCAATATACTCGACCCCCCGCTCCGCATGCTCTCTCTGATGTCGGCGTTCCTCCCTTCGCTTTTGCCCGTAGAGCTCCCGGGCTGCTTTCTCAGCAGCTCTGGTTTTAGCCTGCAGCATTGATTGGTATGCCTCATTCTTTGTTACATGCGCCAGTCTGCATTCTTCATCAAACCAGGGGTTTCCTTGTTGTAGATTAGTGAAACCCAGCACATCAGTGGTAGCAATCCTGATGGCATTTTTGCAGTGTTTCCACTGGTCCTCTGCAGATGATGCTGGTGGCGGGCTTTTTAAGAGATTATATCTGTTTGTTATCTTGAAATTTCTTGCAAATTTTCACAAATTCCTGTTTGTTAACTCAAAAGAGTTGCATGAGCGCAATGAGAGAGCAAAAATTTCTCCACCGTTGGAAAACCAGCGAATTTCTGCTACACAAATTTCTGTGAACACGATGTGTGATAGTTAGTTTTTGTCACAGCGTTACCACTAATTGGAAAATTTTCCGAAGAAGGCTTTACAAAAATGCAGTATATTCACTTTTCTTACAGAAGATCTGCATATTTCAATTTTTATTTTCATTTTCAAAAGAGAAGAACAAAAAAAATAAAAATAGCATTATATAATTGATTATGCTGTCAAGATTGTTATCAAAGCAAGCCAATAGCCGAAAGCCGTTAGAATAGGATTGAAAAATTAGGGGACTGAATTTTGATGGATGATAATTTACTTTTCAGAAAAATAAAATTGCAGTAGGCTCGATTTAAAAGCAGTAGATTTGGTGTACGAAAAAATTGGATAAAGTAGCCACGCGCACCGCTGTTTATACACAAAAATGACGCTTCTAACTAAAAGTGGTGCAGTTCATGATTCAATGCGTTTTTTCAAATTTCCCCAACTTGGATAGAATTGTCCCCTCTTTTCAAAATTTTACAAGTTTTACACATTTTTTAGTAAAAAGATACTAAACAAACCTATTAAGAGAAACGTGGTCTGCAAAAGTCCTTGCGACGTTAAATCTTTTCACAGCATCCGCTCGTTGTTGTGGCGTCATGGATATCTGCACTCGTACTTGAGCTACCACCAAGCAATGATCCATGTCTATGTTGGCACCTCGGAACGTTCGGACATCCAGGATACTGGAAGCATGTCTGGCGTCTATCGCAACATGATCAATCTGGTTGACGGTTCGTTGATCCGGAGACCGCCAGGTCCCATTTTGTATATTGAGGTGTGGGAATCGAGTGCTATGATGACATTTCGCCCTGCCGCAAAGTCAATCAGCCTGAGTCCGTTACCGGAAGTGTTGTCATGCAGGCTGTGTCCTCCAACTATCGAACCAAAGATGCCCTCCTTTCCGATCTTGGCGTTGAAGTAATCAAGAATAATTTTGACGTCGTACTTGGAGCACCTATCATCCGTATTCTCAAGGAGATCGTAGAATTCCTCCTTGGTTGAGTCATCTTTTTCTTCCGTTGGGGCATGGGCACAGATCTACTTGATGTTTTTGAATTTTGCTTTGATGTGGATGGTGACTGAAGCCTTAGACTTCTTGCCTAAGTCTTCCCCTTACCACAAAACTACAACCAAAAAGCCGCTGACTCTGCTCCTTGCAGCACTCGCCGAAGTAAATGTCACGCGATTTCATCCTTCGTATGCCCTCTCCATCCCATCGCACTTCCTGGATGGCTGTTATATACGCCTTAAGCCCATCAAGGCCCTCCAGTAGTTGTTCGGCTGCACTGTTTTAGGTCCGGACATTCCACGTGAAAATCCGAAATTCATTGTCCTTGTTTCGTTTGCTGGGGTCTTCAACATTAAAATCATCCATTGTTTCGGAACCAGTTTATTTTTCCGTGGTAGAGAAGTTACCCCGACGCATAATCCCCAACCTGGGGACCAGACCCTTAGTGTAACTCCAAGGGGGGGGGGGAGCCGGATAAACCGCTCCTTATAGGCCTGAGCTACGAATATGTCGAAGTAGCCCGTATAAGGTGTTCACTAAGTAGTTCAACCTAATTGGAACTGTAGACGCCACCGTTGATTCCATCTCGAGAATTCTTCCGCTGCCACCTGGGTAAAGGAGAAGTGCCTTAGTGGGAACACTCATCCCCTTCCATCTCTCATTTGCGGCCCCCTAAAGCCATCCACAGGGATTGGAATCCCATCTTCAGTTAAAGGTACTATAGGCACCCGATGTTCACCAAGGGGAGGTGAGAGTATTTATTTATTTATTTATTTATTTATTCATCTACAAGCAAAGCTTAACAGACTAATTATAATAATTTATAAAGGGAAATAAACTAAATATATTATATAGGTATGTACATATATACAGTAAAAACATAAGTAAGAATAAGTTTAATTTTACTATACAAAATATAATCAAAAAATTGCTTCAATCGAATGAATATAAATTAAATACAATGTTTTTGAAGCGGTCCCTTGAATAGTGCAATTCTAAGACAACACAAAATTTATTAAGAGATCGAATAGCTCTGCAGATAGGTTCATTCATCCCATAGTTTGTTCGATGCTGTTGCTGAAAAAGAAAATTTCGTTCCCTCAGTGGTCTAGCAGGAGCATAAATGGGAATAAGACTTAAAAGTGAGGGGCAATTAATATGGTTACATAATACATCTCTTATAAGCATTACTTCATGGGCGTTCCTTCTTTTAATAAGAGGCAGTATACCCAGTAACTGGCATCTAGCAGCATAAGAGGGGGAAAAATCCCAGCCCATTTTTCTAAATATATATTTAGTAAAACGTCTTTGTACATTTTCGATGCGATCTGAATGTACTTTGTAGATAGGGTTCCATATAATATCTGCATATTCAAGAATAGATCTAACTAATGCTACAAAAAGAGAAATGAGAGTGTGCGGATCAGTAAATTCTTACTGTTTCTTTTAATAAAGCCCACAACAGAATTAGCTTTTGCTATCATATAATCGATATGTGAGTTAAATGTTAATTTCGTGTCAACTATAACACCAAGATCTTTAATTTGATCTACTCTTTTTAGCTCACATTGATTGAGATTATAATCATAGATATAAATAGAAGAACTTGCGGGTGGCAATGGTGCAGTGGATGTAGTGCTTGACTGTTAACTTAGAGGTGTGGGTTCGAGCCCCATTCTAGGCAGCATTCTTTTCTATATTCTCCCAGCTTAACTGGACGCCACCCGTGAGATTTAATGAGATAATAAACACCTTGATCTCTATCCACTGTGCCAAATCTTTCCTATCCTCCTACTCTTTCTAACTAGTGCCGTGCAATTCAGGTTGCATTTAAAAGACCTTAGGTCTTACAGGCATATAGTTAAAATTATATTATAAAAAAACTTTTAGAAATGGTTAAGACATTGCATTTTTTTAAATTAAGTTTGAGGCAGTTATCATCACACCACTTCGAAAGACTAAGCAAATCATGCTGAACATTTAAGCAATCACTAGGGTGATATATATATATATATATTAAACATTGACAAAATTTAATTTTTGACACTATGTCATCAATTAAAATTATGAACAACAAGGGTCCCAAATGACTGCCCTGGGGCACACCAGATGTACAGATTATGGATCTTGACAATCTATTATCAATAGTTACTCGCTGAGTTCTACCAATTAAGAACGAAGCAATCCAATTGAGCATTGCTGAGTGAAACCCAAAATTTTCAAGTTTCTTAATAAGAATACAGTGGCTAACTGAATCAAACGCCTTGCTGAAATCAGTATATATTGAATCTACTTGTGATCCATTTTCAACGGCATTAGCAACATAAGAAGTGAAGAGCGTGAGATTGGAGACTGTTGATCGGCCAGCGATGAAGCCGTGCTGATTTTCGGATAAATGTTCCTTGATATGAAATTGTAATTTAGATTTAACAATTGACTCGAATACCTTTGGTATTGGTGACAGTTTACAGATACCTCTATAATTTTCAATATTATTTTTGGATCCTGACTTGAAAATAGGAATTAAAAAGGAAGATTTCCATTCTTCAAGAAAAATTCCTGAGCTAAGTGATTTATTGAAAATCAAGGATAATGGCTTGGAGATTGTCTGAAAACACTCTTTTAGAATAATGGCAGGTATTCCATCTACCCCAGGTTTAGAATTTGCCTTCAGTTTAAAAAGCGCATTTTCAACATCAAGGATATCAAGCTGCATTGATCCGATATCAATTCTTGAAGCTATATCAACATTAACATTTTTTGAATTCGTTGTTGAATTTGAGTATACAGATTCAAAAAATGAAGCAAATAAATTCAGGGTTTGGTCAACGTCATTAGATTCAATATCCTTATAAAACATAGTTTTAGGTATTCCTACTGATTTCTTTCTATCGCTTATATAACACCAGAATGTTTTCGAATCAAGTCTGAGCTTGCTTTCGATATCTAAAATGTAATTATTATATAGAAATTTGCTTAAAACCTCAAACTCTTTCCTATAAACACTGAAGAGATTGTAGTCGGTTTGGTTAAGGGGTTTTTTGTACTTAGTATGAGCTTTATTTTTAAGGTTTTTTAAGTGAACTAGCTGATTATTGTACCAAGGGGGCTTTGACAATTTTCTTTTAGAAAAACATGGAACAAACCTAGGAAAAGAATTTATTAAAACATTTGTAAAACGAGAAAACATTTCTTGGGTATCCAGAAATTTGAATTCATTTTCCCAATCAAAAATGTTTATGAAATTATTAAGTCCCGAAAAATTTGATCTCGCGAAATTAAAAACTTTCTCAGAGTTTAAAATGGGTTCCAAAAATGTATAACCCCTCATTTCTATTAAAACTTGATTGTGGTGAATAGAATTACTTAATAATTGATATGGAGCCTCAAAAACATCGGTTTTAAAATCATCATTACAGACAAAAATTAGATCAAGAATTTTATGTAAGGAGTTAAGGATTGAATTTTTTTGTACAAAGTTTAAAGAATATAAATAATCAACGAATTCAAATTCAAAATTTTTTTTCATGTTACAAGGAATCAACATTTTATCATTATCAGACCAAGTCCAAACAATATCACTGAGGTTAAAATCTCCAATAACACAAACATTACTAGATGTATTACACTTATTAAAAATAAAGTCTATATTCATAGTATGATTTAAGTAAATATCCAAACCACTATTTGGTGGAATATAACTAACTATAAAGTATAAAATATGAGAGGAAAGATTTATTGATACACATAATTGTTCGACATCAGGAATAGGCAAATCAATTTTACTACCCGCTAGAGATAAGCGAGTTGCTATTAAGACTCCACCTCCACGATCAGCAGCTGTCTTACAACGATCAAAGCGAAAAACATTATAGAGCTTACTATCAAATATCTCAGTTGACAAGATTCCATCATACAACCAGGTTTCTGTTATAATTATGACATCATATTCAGTATGACTCGAAGTATTATACATCTTATTCACTTTAGATCTTAAACCACTGGTATTATGATAATAAATTTTTAACTTATTGTTTAAATCTTCAACTATACAATTAACGTTGTTCTCATTTATCTGAGAACAAGTGGTTATACGTTTTTTGGAATGAAAATAAATGGGCGTATAATAATTCCAGCTGGCCAGAAGTCTGCACTGTATACTTCATTAACGAAATCGATAGGTACACTTAATTTGAAGTTTGCAAATCTAGCACTACGTTCACTTTCCTTGGGTTTGGTGAGTAAAAAGCAGGAAAAGTCGGATGCATTAGCATTTATATTTGATAAAATATAAGTTATTATGTCATCTCCAGTGGTTTTTGGATGGAAATTTGAAATATGAACCATTTAATTTTGCGCATAGCTTTGATATTTCCAAATTGCATTCTATTACCAACGACACCCTTACGTGGTAAATTTGTGAATCGTCCATCAGAATCAGTGTTGGAGGATGTTCCAGCAATATCGTTATAGACATCAGTCGGCAGTTCACTGGGGTTAATTGTTTTGCCAGAAATATAATCACAAGACGCATTTGAAATGGCAGCGGAAACATGTTGTGAATTCACATCTCCATATGCGTCGGTAACAATAGCAACATTAGCCATATCATCAACATCAGCAGCACTAGCAACACTAGCAGTACCAGAAACAACAGCAACATCATCAAAATTAGCCATATCATCATTAGGTTTGTTTGGTTACTTTTGTAGCACGATGTTCAAAAACTGTCAAATTATTGAAAGAAGGGGAAAATTCTTTCATAGAGGGGAAAACTTGCTACAAAGTTAACAAACGCGAAAAACCAATTTTGTATCACTTTTGTGTACGAAACTTCAAACGTGACACACACTATCAAACACTACAGGCAAATCTTAAGACACACACAAACAAAAATACACACAGACGTGGATTTGACAGTTTTTTACTTCCTGCACACAGAAATTTGTGTAGCAGAAATTTGCAAGATTTTTCATGGAGGGGAAATTTCTTGCTCTCTCATTTTGCTCTCTCGTTGCTACACTTTGGAGTTAACAAACAGGAATTTGTGAAATGTAGTGCGACGTCGTACGAATTCGTACGAAATTTCAGTAACCAAACAGACCTATTATCAGCCGAACCTGCAACATCAGCAGTACCAGAAACAACAGCAACATCATCAACATTAGCCATGTCATCATTATCAGCAGCACCTGCAACACCAGCAGTACCAGAAACAACAGCAACATCAACAACATCAGCAATATTAGCAACATCAGCGATATCAGCAACATCAGCAACACCAGCAACATCAGCAACAACAGCAACATCAGCAACATCAGCAAAACCAGCAACATCACCAACGACAGCAACACCAGCAACTTCGGTAGAATTAGTTTCACCATCTTCAGCAACAACAACATCAACAATTTGTGAGTATTCCGCCGCAGCATTCTCTTCAGCACAGGTAGCAACAATATAAGCAATAGCAGTTGATTGTAATTGTAAGTCAGTGTTCGGATTTGAGACATGAAGAGCACGCACATCGGATTTATCTGTGTAATCAGACAGAGAGTGCGAGCGATTAGTAGTCAAAGAATCGTCAACTGCAACGGTCTTATCCGCAGCTTTATCAAAAGCACCACTCTGATTACCAGAGTCAGAATTGATAACAGCTTTAGCATATGATTTCGACGTGGAAGCCGCTTGTTTAGGAATAGTTGCAGTGTTTTTGTTCTTACCACTACACTTAAGAGCAAGAGTTGCTTTTGAGGAGAGTTTATTGTTTTTAGGTGGCAGGGGCGACAGAGAGTATCGGTTTATGGCTGGGGAAGGGGAAACACTTTTTTCTTTAAGAAGCGCAAGCTTGTTTTTTTTTGTTGTTTGATCGTTGACGTTTGGCTTAGCTTTAGAGCGGGTTGTAACGCGGGGTAAATTTGATGCGATAGGGTTAAGAGGGGTATTAAGCTTCTCAAATTCACTTTTATTTTGTAAGAAGAAAGAGAAGAGATCTTAAATTTTGGGTATGCATGACGAGATTGACAATTGCTTGCATGTATCACACTTCCAAAACAAATTTTCATTTGAATTTAATGCGCACATACTCGCTTCACTTAATTCAAGATTGAATGTATTTTGACAAATCCCGCAGCTAATCGAATTTATTTTAGAAATATTATCCATTTTATCAAGGCAAAAAAACAACTAGACTGTATAAAAAGCTATTACTGTCTTAAACAAAGGCTAGGACTAGACTGAGTAGGAGTTGATAGACAGAGGTTTGCTTTGAAAAAAAGCGAAGGCCATCATCTTGAAAAAGAAAGTGATTTGTTTATTATTCATCAACTCGCTTGAATTTGGTTTAACAACAAAATCATGAGAGAATAACTTTAAGACAGTAAAATTATCTAAAAAATGAGCCATTAACAAACTGCAGGTTTATTAATCATGAAGTTATAGTGTAAAAGTTACACTTTTGATTTTGTACTGTAAAAGGGACATATAACAGTTTTTTTTGTAAATATCTCAACAAACATTAATTTTTTCAAAAAATTAATTAATTTATATTATTGCTAATAGTAGGGGCGTAAGTGCACGATATGAGGGCATACCTTTCATTTCGACCTGACGGGTTGAGCTTTAGTATACAAATAGTTCATGTCCTAACTTTATTTTTAAGAAGTGTTGCCAAGGTGGCAACACTGTCAGAAGGAAAAGAGAAGGGTTGCCACAATCCCGAAATGTTGCTTATAAATCGAAAACCAAAGGTCGGACGATGACCCGAGAACTCCAGTTGGATTCAGCACCCTTGAAACTATAGGACCACATTATTGATTTTCTCCCACCCCTTCCCTTGCACGAAGGGGGTAAAAAAAAGTCGTTTTCGGATAGAAAATTTGAAAAGCCAAGAAAAATATTTGTATTAATAAAATGGTGTCGACGCAGAATTTCACAATCTACTATATTACATCCAAAATTGATTAGAAACCTACTGTGGTTTTTTAAAAAAGCCACTTTAAAAGTGCTGGGGGGGATATGAAGGATCAACAAACTTAAATATTTATCTTGGTATGATTTAAGCATATGACACATGTTTTGAAGGTATTTTTCAATGCCCAATCTTACTAAATCAGAATGAAATCGACACAACCACCTTAAAAAAAGTTATAGCCTCTTTCATAAATGAAGATTGAATTTTTAGTGAAACAAGTAAAATATTACCAAATTCCAATAGCATTGACACTAAACTTCGTCCACATATTTCAATCAAGAGTCTACAAAAATATTTACAGGGAAAGGGTGTTTTTTCATTGAAAGGGAAACATTTTGAACTACTACCATGAATCCCCTCCCGAAATTGGGACGTTGATGAGCATTGGTGAAAACGTTTGACTTTTCATCAAGACAAAGAAACAAAAGAGACCAAACAAATATAAACTATCTGAGGGCGTTTTTCAAAGGGAAATGAAAATCAGTTTTTGACCCCATATTTTTATGTTTTTGAAACCGAGATAGATAAATGTAATATGATGGATGATTTTGAGGTATTTTTTAATGCTGCATCCAATAATATTTTTTTTTTTTTTTTACACTTCAGATTTTATGTTGTAGAGAGCTTAGATCAAGCTACAACCTACAAACAAAGGCTCATCATAAGTGCATGTGTTAGTGGTTAGTAAAATAGTAAAATAATGCTAACCAACACATGCTTACAAACAAAAAGTATACAAAACTAAACTAAATTACAAAAATAAAAATAATACCTAAAATACAAAATTTAACAATAATAAAAACATTTAAATTATTTTTTTATTATTATTATTTTTAAATATTAAGATAAAGTAGATACAAGCTCCCATAAAAAAGTTATCTTACTTTTAAAGAGTAAATGTCTGTAAATGATGGTATTTTTTGACAAGAATCAGTACGGCACTACCTCTTAGAAAAAACCCTCAGACCATGGATATTTAATTGGGATTTTTTGATTCTTGGTTCCAATGAATAATCAAACATTTTCCCCAACTTTCATCAAAGTACTAGATTTGGGAGGGGTTTCATGGTATTGGTTTAAAATGTTTCTAATTAATTGAAAGAAGCACCCTTTCACTACAAATATTTTTGTTGACTCCTTTGATTCTTGTTGATTATGACAAATGAAATATATGGACCAAGTTTCATATCAATGCTGTTGGAATTTGGTAATATTTTACTTGTTTCACAAAAAATTCAGTCATCATTTATAAAAAAGGCTATAACTTTTTTAAGGTGGTTGTATCGAGTTCATTCTGATTTAGTAAGATTGGGCATTAAAAAAATACCCTTGAAATGTGTGTCATATACTTATATTATACCAAGATAAATATTTTTGTTTGTTATGCTAAGAGTACACGGCATGTAAAATGCAGCATGTGCATGCACAGTGACGTCATTTTTACGTCATATATGTGTCCCAATTGCCGCATGCCGTGTAATCGGCATGTTTGTGACTGCCACATGTAGTGAACATGCACATGTGAGCTGCATGTGACATCAATGCCACATGTAAGCATGCGGCATTTTGGCATGTCGTGTACTTGCTCAGCGCATGCTGAATGTGACCACATGGGACATTTTCTCGATTGTTGCATGCACATGCGGCAAGTCCCAAACATGCGCCAACGCGAATTTCTGCTGCCACATGTTTTGCATTTTTCATGCATGCGGAATGAATTATTGTCATTTGGCGGAGCAATATTCTAGCTTAAAGGAGCCTGGTGGTTGGCTTGGAAGGCTGAGAACGGTCTCACGGCGGTTTCTGGACAATAGAAGTGGGGGGTGGGATGTCATGAGGCATGAAGAAAACATAAATATCTGACTCATGAGTCTAATTTGTTGTTGTTAAAATGCGCAAAACATTGAATTGTATTGTTTCTATGTGTTTCGAGGTGCCTCAAATATTCTAATGTAGACACAATGAGACTCACGAGTCCGGACTCAATTTTCCCAATCTAAACAGGCTCTACTCTCTCTTTGGAATTCAACCCAATACATTGATTCTGCATATAAAGGTAGTTCAAAATAGATTGATGCCATTTCTTCTTCGTTAGTTTCAACATCATTTGAACTCAACTCCAAACCTGGTTTCAAAATAGTTGCTTATATAAACATAGTAAAAAGTAAACAAACTCAAAACACAACAAACAGTCCATTCCGAACTCCGACATTAATATTTTTGGTACGATATTTTAATTTTTCAGTTTTGCATTTCACTTTATTTATTTTATTTATATTGCGTGCGGCGGCGTGCAGCGTATTAAAATGGAAGAAGAATATTTGGAATTTTTGGAAGATTGTAAGCAGAGAGATGGTGACAACGGGCATAATGCCGATTTCATGCTACCCAGTGGACAGCCAAAAAAACCGCGCCGTTCTAGAAAATCGGACACAAAACGAAAGATAAATCATAAATGGCAAGACGATGAGATCGTTCGATTGATTGCCATAGTTGAAAAACAACCAGCACTCTGGGATGCCGGCTCGGTCGCTTATAAATTATCCCGTTTGGACGGTTGGAGCGCCGTAGTTGATGAGCTTGCCATCAACGGTGTTGACGTGGAAGAAGCAAAGACCAAGTGGTCATCCCTCCGCGTGACTTTCAAGCATAATTTAAGCAAACTCCGAGAAAAGAAATCAGGTCAAGGTGCAAGTGACTGTAATACCGTGGTATGGCGACATTTTAAACAATTGATGTTTCTGGAGGCTAGCACCGTTCGTCAATCAACTCCTTCGACTTCAACATTGGAATTGGTAATTTTAATTTTCATAAATATGTTCTTTCTGTCTCGTGGCATCAATTGGACTAATAGTGTATTTGTTTTGATTTGCAGCCAGGTTCCCTTACAGACAGCTCGGTTTTGGATGATTTTCCGGAGCTGTCTGAAATTTCACCAACATCGGAAATTACAGTTGGCAAGCGCAAAAAACGCACGGTTCAAGAAACGTCAAAGACATACTCGTCACAGGCACCATGGACCAGTTCTTGTGAGACCGCTGCACTTCTGAAGACTGCGGTGAGTGCATTGCAAGCCACGGATAGAAACTCGGCCTTCTGCGAACATCTCTTGTTCGAAATGCAAGCCCTTTCAAGCACCGACGTATGTAACTTGCGACGGACGTTGAGCCAAACATTATGGAGTTTTTTGGCCAATCTAACGGCGAATGAACCAATGGGACCACCGGTTGGACCTAATACAAGTGTTCTCACTGAGCAACAGAAACACCCAAAATCAAACGTTCAACAGTCCACCCATGATGAGTTCATCATCCTTGACCCTTTGGATAATTCTTCTGACTGTATACTATTTGAGGAGTGTTAGTAACTTTATCAGTTATTTTTTCCGTCCATTAACTGTATAACAATAAAAAATAGCATGAATGCTCAATTCCACTGAACATGATTCTAGTTTTCATTACTTGCTCATAGCATAGGGCGTATGTATTAAAGCTTCGTGTAGAAAAAAATTCGAGGTTTTAATTTAATCAAATATTGCGACGATGCGAAAGTCCGAAAAGGGTCTGTTTGATAATCAGATAGAGAAAAGAAAATGGTGCTACTACATCAATTACACCAGCTACATTTACCATTTCATTCTACAATTAAATCAGTACATTTAAGATTTAGAAAAGTTTTTATCCTTTATTTCATAATTCCAGTTGTAAATTTGAAACAGACAATGTAACTGAAGTAGTTGTAGGATTAAGTTGTATGATGTAGTGTAGTTGATGTAGCTCTCTTGTCATGTGTGCATTGAAGAATTTTCAAAGATAAAGATTTTCCTTTTCCTTTTAAAACCTATTTTCCAAATTTGTGCTTGAAGTCTTAAGTTTTTTTCGAGAGTTCTGTATAGTTCCAGATTTTAGTTAACTAGTTGTTTCGATATTACTCTTCTACTTAAAACTTGGCATATATTTTAGATTTCATTACTTTTTTTGGCTGACTTTTTACGCACATGTTTCTTGTAATTATAAGAACTTGGCTCTTTTTTAACGTTTATGTTTTTGTTGTGATTGAGATAACAGAAAAATGAATGGCATTAATGTATTTATATCAATGCAAAATTTATATAGTTGAATTAACACGAGTACTTACTACGCGTATCTATTAAAACAAAACTACACATATATACATGCAAATAAACAGACCAAACCCCGCTTTCAACATCACATGTAAAAGTAGTATAAAAACAAAAGTTTGTTTAAATAAGATTTATTAATTTATAGCAGGAGCAAACATTTTTATTTAAATACAAGTTCAAAGGCGTTCGTACTGCCAATAGATATCGCCTTCGTCGACGAAGTACGCCGCAAATTCTTTTTGAATTTCTTTAATTTCTAGTAATGACTGTGACTGGTCTCGCACTGCCTGGAGAGGAAGCATTGTTGTGTCGTGGGCACGCCAATCACCCAGAGTTAAATTCCCTTTCTCGTCGTAACGGTCGAACGATGATTTTGGCGCGTATTTCGTCTTATTTGTCGTTAACAAAAAATTATGAAGGACGCAACAGGCGAGCGTTACTTTTTTAGTCTTATCGGCATCTAAATGTATCGGTTTTCGCAGCACATGAAAACGAGCTGACATAATTCCAAAAACATTCTCGATAATGCGACGTGCACGGCTTGGACAGGCACAAAAATGGACAGAAACTTGATTGAAATAATTAAAAAGCGAATAACGCGCAATCACTCACTTTCACATAATAGTTGACTAGCACTTTGTAGATCGCATCCAGAGCTTCTGGAATAATACGTGATATGGTCGTCTGCGGAATGCGGAAGAGGTACTGCAGTGACCTAAAACTGTCACCGGTGGCCAAAAAACGCAGCGTCAGAACCAGCCGATGCGAGGCGGGAATGCTCAATCGCATGTTGGTATCGGTTTTTTCGATGTGCGGCCTTACTAATTCCAGCAAATGATCAAATTGATCCGCCGTCATACGGACAAAACCTTTGTATAGCTCGGGTTCATCAGCACGCAATTCTAGAAGTAGATTGTCGCAAAATCCATCAGTTTTACGACGGAGCACCCACTCCTTTGTCCAGATATTGCGATTGACCTTTCGTTGGACAATTCCTGAGAGTGAAAACTCTTCACGATCGGCTTCCTCATGTTCCAAGGAATGAGCTGCCAAAATAGCAACCGCAGCCCACTTTCTTTTCAACATTTTAATTAATTTTTCACAAACTCAAAAATTTTGTTTAATTGCATAGTACGTCAACTGTGCATTTATCTAATATGTAATGTACTCGCAAGCCACATGCACATGCTACTTTTGTACTCATGCACATGTGGTATACACGCAGTTTGCCGCATGTCGTGTACTTGACATGTTTTTTGCTCGCATGCACATGCGGCAAAAATACATGTAGCCATTCTTGCCGCATGCAAATATGCGACTTTTGGGACAGGTTTCGCATATCGTGTACTCAGCATGTTTTTGCACATGAGATCAATGCCACATGTTACAAACATGCAACACATATGTTGCAGTTTTGGGTGACGTCAGTGCCGCATGTGCATGCGGCATTTTACATGCCGTGTACTCTTAGCATTAGGCCGTGTGCCAATTGCGTTAAAATTCTGGTTAAATTTGTTCCCAGTTAAATGTTATCCCTTTTTATAGGGGTGAGTAAAATTTAAGGTTTTTGCTGTGTCAATTGGATTAAATGGGATTTTTTTTTACATTCACTTCCCATTAGTTTTGTTTTTGCACTTTTCTCAGTAATGATAGTTCGCAAACATATCAGTTTGCAAAATGAATGAATCATCTGAAAAAGTATTTTCAATAAATTTTATTGATTCTTTTACATTATCAAGGATTTATCTCAAGTTATTCAAACTTCTTCTTGAGTGCAAACTTAAATTTAATATAAAGTCTTTGGGCCTTACTAATAATCAAACACTAATGTCGACTATTAGCTAACTGCGAGGTTAAAATAAAATGTGGAGCTTAAACGGAATGCTACCAATAAAGAATTTCAACCCTTTGCTACCAAAATCCTCAGACTTTCCTTGAATCTACTACAATATGCATCAAATTCTATCAAACAAAACCGCACACTACAATAACACAAGTAAAAACATAGAAGAAGAAATACACACACACAAATGCATTGACACAGGGTCGGCGGCGTGCAGTTACACGGTTGAATTCTGGGGCGCCCAAGGAAAGCAAGATTTAAAAAAAAAAGAAAAAAATCATTGAGGTGCTTCTGTCATTTTTGCCCAGCTATACGAAGGTGTATAGAGATTTTAAAACGTTAAAAACGTAAAAAAAAAGCTAATCAAACTAAATAAAAAAGTGAAACAAAAGTAAATAAGTGAATATCTGCAATACTTATTTAAAAAATATATATGTATGTATAAGACAACATGCGGACTTAAATAATGTAAGAATACCTATTATACGGAGTGAACAAATTTTTCATTTCACAGTAAGTTTTGTCTCATTCTACATAAAGTTATGTGAAGGGGAGTTCTTTAGAAATACATAATCTTAAAATACTTTTCTTTCTTCTTCTTCCCGAAAATATAAAACTGAGATGAAAGTTAGGGCCAACAAAAAGACCTTTTAGAATATATCATTCAAAGCGTTGAAAATAACTCTGCACTTCAGACACTTAATGGATTTGAGCGCCTTGCCATCACCAACAAAAATGAGGCCGTCCCTGCTGGACGAGAATTTCCCATTTGACAGATGAATCTCAAACTAAATCAATTGATTGAAGTATATTTTTATTTACAACAAATTAGATTTATTAAAGCAAAATATCATGAGTTATCAATTGAAAAGTATTCTACGATAGTTAAATAACCTAAAAAACATCACTTCACATAGCTTTATGAGGAAATATCAAACAAAACTCACTTTTGAAATAAAATATTTGTACACTCTTGATTATAGGCTTTTTTACCGGATTTAACGTAGCACCGCGTGTTTTTTCATATTTTGTTTAGTAAAGTATTGCATGTGTTCATTACACTAATTATATTACACTTTTTTATTAAGTTTAATTAGGTTTTTTTCACTCGTTTAACGATTTGAAATCTCAATATACTTTCTTCCTTAGCTCAGCAAAATGACAGATGAATTTCATTTTTTTTTTTATTGTTCAAAGAGTGAAGATAAGTATTGCCTTATTCTTTTTTAACAGTAACTTTTTCAGTACTATAGTATGTAATTTGTTCAAAGGGTTTGGACGATTTTAATTTTATTTTATGTACATAGTTGATGCAAACTTAGTAGATATTTTTTTTTTAGTTATCGGAGTACTGTTGTTTCCATTGGTTTTCTCAGAAATGTTATCCTTTTTAATTCCAATAAAATATGAAACGACCGACTTTCAAATGACAAATTACGCTATTTTATGAGAAACGTTTTTTCAAACATTAATTTCTCTGACAAGTAATCCGCAAGAATGACTACGTATGTTTACGTGTAAAGGTGTGCTCTCTGACACTCCTTAATAGGCGTTTTCCTTTGGAGGTGGCGAAGTACTTGCAAGTACTTTGCCATCTTTTTTCAATGGAACACATCAAACTGCTTTCCCATGTAAAATGTATCTACTCGCGCATGAGAGCATGTGCAGTTGGTAGTACTAGATTAGAGTTTTCATCTACTCGTAAGTACTTCGCCACCTCCAAAGGAAAACGGCTAATGACAGCGGGAAGTAAAAAAACACTCCTAAAACATGATTGTAGGGAACGAAGCCACTGGAAGACTATTGAAATACAGAAGGAGTTAAAAAGGACTACTAAGAGTGACCAAAGAAAACCCACATGATTGACAAGCATTTTGAAGTTTTTCTCGTTATGTTTTTGACTAGACGTTTGTGAAAGTATAAATATACTTTAAAAATATTCAGATAGATTTGATTAATTTATATAATGTTAAATAAATAAAAAACTATGAAACGAATTCTAAAAACTCAAAATAAATCCGTTCCCATTCAACACAAAAAATTACTTTTTAGATAATACGTAATTTGGTATGCAAATATATACAATGGAATCAAAAAATTATGCACATATTCAACGTAAATCCAGACGTACTAAATATTTATGAAGAAAATAAATAATCTGTTCCTGTTGCAATACATAAACATAAGAACAATAAATAAAGTACTTCTATATAAAGTTCTTCTTTTTCACTGTAAAACAAGGATCTGAAGATTGAAACCAACCCATGGAAATAGGTACCTATTGAAATCTACCTGATAACTTGGGAATAGATTTAAGTATTAAATACCAATTTAAATACCATAAAACAGCACTAAGGCAACACTTTTTATTTAGTGTTCGACTTTAAACATGGATTTCTATGTATTAAATTTTGACATATTGCTAACGACTAAACTGGAGATTAAATTCGTTATTGGTATGTGGATTTTCTAAAATCCGGAGATTTTGTTCTAAGCTTAAGACTAAATTTGATTATTAGTAAGGCCCTTTGTCTATATTTCTTAATCCTTTCATTTAATTTTAGTTGTTTTTTTCCATTTTTCATCTTTCCCGATAGGATTCCTGACTTCTTGATAGCAAAATAAAATATTTATCTACATTCATCTCCCTCAGCAGTTTTAAGGGTTTACAACAACACAAACAAATCGGGATCGCTTAAGATACGCAGCCGAACGCGCCCATAGACATGTCAAAAATTAACCACCGAATAAAATTTTAACGAGCTCCTGAGCAGGTTAAATTTTGAAGTCTATATTCACCTCGGTAATGTCAAAATTTAGCCATGGGATCAAATTTAACCAGGATTTTAACGCAATTGGCACACGGCCTTAATCTTTCATATCTCCCCTCCCCAGCACTTTGAAAGTGGCTTTTTTTAAAAAAAAAAGGGGCCAAATGCATTAATTCTTGGCAGAAAATGCAAAAAAAAAGTTGCGGGGCACTTGAAAGAAATATTATTGAATTGTATAGTTGGATACCCAAACTGAAAAAAAAATGATCATTTTGATAATATTGAGTGTATAATGATCACCAGTAGTACCTCGTGGCTTGATGGTTAGTGCGTAGGACTGTCATGCCGAAGGTGTGGGTTCGATTCCCAGCCGTGCCACCTAAAAACAGAAATGTTTTATTCGAGGTACTGCCTCTTGCGAGGAACTGACAAATCCTCCAAGAGTATACTTGTCATGAAAAAGTGCTTCTCATTTAGCCGTTCGGACTCGGCAAAAAAACTGTAGGTCCCCTCCATTCCTGCCAACAAACACGCACACAGGAATGGTTGTGAGTTGTAAGTCACTAGGCCCTGGTTCTCCACGAGCTGTTGCGCCACCCAATTTATTTTATTTTTATTTTTTGTATAATGATCACCATACTCTTTTGTACTCGTGATATTAAAATTGGCCCTTATTGCGAGTGCTGTTTGCTTTCGATAAACGACTTTTGTCGAAAGTCGATAATCGAAAAAATTAATGTTGGTGTTGAAAATCTTAATTATTATTGTGAAATTTTTTGTTTTGACTGGTTTACGAAAAATTAGGTTCAAAATATTAAAATTTTCAACATCAAAACTAATTTTTTTCGATAATCGACTTTCGACAAAAGTCGTTTATCGAAAGCAAACGACACTCGCAATAAGGGCCATTGTTTCTTTTTTCAAGTGAAAAAACCAGAGAGCGTAAATTGGAAATTTTTAGAAAGTGCTTTAAGTTATTTGGTTTTTTTAATATGGTTATTAACCCCTAAATATTTGTTGATGATTTTCACTTTGAAATATGTAGGTATGTATAGTGAAATGTTTTAAAATAATTATTTTATAATTATTTGAAATATGTGTGTTTTTCGCGACAAAAAAAATCATTTATATTTTTTTTGTTTAGAATTATAATTGTGAATATTTCATAGCATGTTACTGAATGTAGTCTCGTTTTTAAATAAAACAAATCCCTCTGAGTCTCATCTACTCAAAAAAAGCAAAATTTTGAAAAAGCGCAAGTAGGCGCAAGTTTTTATTAATGTTCCTAAAAGAAGACATATTTTACTTAAAAATGAGACTAAATGCACAGACATGTTATGACATGTTCACAGTAAGAATTCCAAACAGAAAAAATATAAATGATTTTTTTGTCGTGAAAAACACACATATTTCAAATAATTATAAAATAATTATTTTAAAACATTTCACTATATTTCAATGTGGAAATCATCAACAAATATCTAGGGGCTAACTCCATATTAAAATAAAATAAAATGCACGACTGGATCGCACGTACTTGCTCTTATGTTCAAGTTGTGTGGAACTTAAGAACTTTAAAAAATATTCAGGTAATTATAGAAAAAGTATAAAAAAGCATTTAAATCGTTCTTTTAATTGTTGAAACAGCCTGATAAATAACTTAGAGCGCAAAAAAAAGTATGCCATTTGATTACTTAAAAAAATAGCAATATATGAAAAAAAAAAATTTAAAATCGTTGGAGCCGTTTTCTTAAAAATTAATTTTTTATATATAAAATTTTTGTAACATTTTTCAAAAAAAAAATTTGGTATGCCAATTTTGAATATATATTAATATACATTTAAAACTGAAATTTCAAAACAATTCATTAACCCGTTTTTGAAATATTGAATTTTCAAAAAAAAATTTTGAATCTTTTTTTAAAAATCCAAAATTTATTTTTTCAAAAATTTTGGTATGCAGTATTATTTATATTCTAACAAAGCTTTTGTGCAAAAAAATTTATTGGAATCGGATTAGCGGTTAATGAGAAAATCAAAAATAAAAAAAACCGTTATATGACAGGTACCGTTAATAAATGTTTTTGGTGATTTTTTTTCTTACTAAAAGGTATATAATATCTACAATAATACACTGATTTTTTTTTATCAAAATCGTTGGAGCCGTTCTTGAGGTTGTATGGCAAGTACCGTTATTTTTTGAGCTAAAAAAAAAATTTCAATTTCCCCTCTGGAGAGTTACAAAAAAACCTTAAGTTCAAAATTTGAAGAAAATCGCTTCAGTGGTTTAGGCTGTAGGTTGAGGTACGGACAGACAGACAGACAGACAGACAGACAGGCAGACAGACAGACAGAATTGTGCCACCCACTTTTTTCGTGTTCTCTATCATCGTAATGTCATGTTTGATTATTATCTCGAAATTTTTTTTTTGCACGAATCCAAAACTTGCCCTATAGTACTTATATCGCAAGTAAAAAATTACTTAAAGCGCTTTTTAAAAATTTCCAATTTACGCTCACTGGTTTTTTCACTTTTTTTAATGAAAAAAAAAAAAATTTAGTGTCACGAGTTCAAAGAAGTAACGTGATCATTATACACTCAATATTATCAAAATTATCCTGTTTTTGTACAGTTTGGGGATCCAACTATACAATCCAACAGTTTTTACTTGCGATTATAGGGACTATAAGGCAAGTTTTGGATTCGTGCAAAAAAAAATTTTTGAGATAACAATCAAACATGATATTACGATGATAGAGAACACCAAAAAAGTGGGTGGCAAAATTCTGTCTGTCTGTCTGTCTGTCTGTCTGTCTGTTCGTCTACAGCCTAAACGGCTCAATCGATTTTCTTCAAACTTGGTACTTAGTGGTTTTTGGTGATTCTGCCGACACGTTTTTTTCATTTTTTTTTTAGAACCAAAAATAACGGTACCTGTCATACATTTTTTTTTTGCAAATTTACATAATCGTATTTTTCTCAAAAACGGCTCGACAACTTTTCTTAAAAAAAATTCAATTAATTTATTTTAGTAAAGGCTTTCTTTGGGTGGAAAACCATTTTTCAAAAATGGTTATTAATGGTACCTCCCAAGGTACCATTTTTTTAATTTTTGATTTTCTTCAAAATGGTATGATCGATTTCAATTATTTTTTTTATACAGAAGCTTCCAAAAAATGTTAATAGTTTTGTGTACCAAAATTTTTGAAAAAATATTTCAAATTTTTTTTTGGAAAATCAAATATTTCGAAAACGGCATCATAGATTTTTTTGAAACTCGATATTTAAGACTTTTTTAGTACTCTCTAAAATATTTTTAGAAAAAATTTTACATTTATGAAAAAATAACGGTACCTTCCATACAAAAGTGAAAAAACCGCAAAGGAAAATATTTTTTTGCTTGAAAACGACTCCTACGATTTTGATTAAACTTTTTTCATATACTAAAATTAGTACGGTCTACCATCAAAAATTATAAATTTTTACACATAGCAACTATTATTAGTACCTGTCATAGAACGTATTTTTTTATTTTGAGTTTTCTCGTTATCAGCCTAACGGATTTAAATGATTTTTTTTATATACAAATTTCAGGTAAGATTAAATAATATTGCATATCAAAATTTTCAAAAAAAAAGTTTTTGGATTTTTAAAAAAAGATTCAAATTTTTTTTTTGAAAATTCGATATCTCAAAAACGGGTTGACAATTTTTTTTCAAATTTAGTTTTTATATACACATAAATATATAGTTTAAATCTGCATACCAAAATTTGTTCTTAAAAATGTTTTAAGAATTTTATATATAAAAAATTAATTTAAAAAAAAACCGCTCCAACGATTTTAAAATTTTTTTCCCATACAATCATATTCCATCATGAATTAAGATGGCATACTTTTTTTTCACCTCAAACTGTCAAAAGAGTTGTTTTAGCTAATTTAAGTGTCGTATTTCATGCTTCTCTACATTTTTCTCTCATAATTTCCATGTTTGTATATACAATTTTCTTAAACTCGCAGTGTCTTGAACATAAGAGCAAGTACGTGCGACCCAGTCGTGCATTTTATTTTTTCCAGTGCTCCGCAATTTTTACTTGCGATATAGGTACTATAGGGCAAGTTTTAGATTCGTGGAAAAAAAAATTTCGAGATAACAATCAAACATGACACTACGATGATAGAGAACACGAAAAAAGTGGGTGGCAAAATTCTGTCTGTCTGTCTGTCTGTCTGTACGTACCTCAACCTACAGCCTAAACCACTGCAGTGATTTTCTTCAAATTTTGGACTTAATGTTTTTTTGTAACTCTCCAGAGGGGAAATTGAAATTTTTTTTTTTAGTTAAAAAAATAACGGTACTTGCCATACAACCGTTAAGGAAAAGCTTATTTATCTCAAGAACGGCTCCAACGATTTTGATAAAAAAAAATCAGTGTATTGTAGGTATGATTTTCCTTTTAATAAGAAAAAAAATTATCAAAAACATTTATTAACGGTACCTGCCATATAACGGTTTTTTTGATTTTTGATTTTCTCTAATTAATATATACTCAAAATTGGCATACCAAATTTTTTTTTGAAAAATGTTACAAAAATTTTATATATAAAAATAATTTTTAAGAAATCGGCTCCAACGATTTAAAATTTTTTTTTTGCATATATACATATTTTTTCAAGTAATCAAATGGCATACTTTTTTTTGAGCTCTAAGTTATTTGTCATGCTGATTATACAATTAAAAGAACGATTTAAATGCTTTTTATACTTTTTCTATAATTACTTGAATATTTTTTAAAGTTCTTAAGCCTCACACAACTTGAACATAAGAGCAAGTACGTGCGATCCAGTCGTGCATTTTATTTTTTGCACTTTCTGCCGAGAATTCATGAATTTGGCCCCTGTGTGCGTCAGGTCAAAATGAAAGGTTGGTCTCACTAACAGCCCCACTAGTCCAGTCAAAATAGACATAAAAATGTGCAAACCTAGCCAAAATTCCGATAAGGCTGAAAATTGGTATAGACCTTCCTTTTAACATAACAAATCAGCTGCGAAAAGTCCTTGTCAATCCCACACGAGCATAAAAAGTTATTGCAGGTCAAGTGTCGAAAAAAATGGTTTTTCACCTATAACATTCAAACGGTAAATGCTATTGAAAAGTAGTATGAGTAAATTTTATAGATCAGGCAATTTTCTACAAAAAATATTAACACACATTTTCTGGTAAGACAAATGGTTTGGGAAATAGAGCTGTTTTAAAAATGGTAAATTGACGAAAATATCGGTTTTTCGGGTATATCTCCTTAACGGTAAATAATTTAGGAAAGTGTTTCAAGTAACGTTTGTAGACCATTTGACACTTTACAAGAAAATATTAAGCAAAAAATCCAAAAATGTACCGTTAAAAAGATATTATTTTAAGAATTTGGTCAAAAGCCAAAAATAACGGTTTTCTGATTATTACTCGTAAATGACAAAGTTGTTCAAAATCAATGTAAGCCCTATTTGTAGACGTTAAAATATTCTGCTTAAAAGATTGTTACACTGTTTCCTTGCGAGTGGTCGGTTACAAGATATTGCGATTTCAAAATGGCCAAATGTCGAAAATATAGAATTTTCAAGTATAACTCTTAAACGGTAAACGCTATCATAAAGTACTTTATGCAGAGTTTGTACATAATGTGGTGTTCTACAAGAAAAAAAAAATTCCTTAAATGTATCAATCAATAGATATAGTTATTTTAAGAATTTGGTCAAAATTCAAAAAAATTTTAGATTGAGATTGTAAAGATTGAAATGTACGACCTAATAAAAAGTATAATTTTGTCTCATACGATTGATTGGTCAAAAAATATTTGTATGCACAAGGTATTGAATTTAAAAAAATGAAAAATAATCATTTTCTGCATGATATGGTGTGGAAAAGAGTGCATATCATGCAGGAAGTGATTATTTTTCATTTTTTTAAATTCAATACCTTGTGCATTATTGCTTGGGTAGGATTAATTTTGTAGGCAATTTTATAGTCTTCAAACTGAGCATATACTGATTTTAGACAACTTCGTCATTTTCGAGTAAAAGGGAAAAAATCAGTGTTATTAACTTTTTATAAAAACTTAAAATAATTATATCGTTTAAATTGTAAGTTTTAGAAAAAAAAATTTTTTTTGTTTCTTGTAGAGTATCACATTATCTACAAACTTAGCTCGAATTACTTTTCCATATCATTCACCGTTTAGGAGTTGTAGAAGAAAATCCTATATTTTCGACATTTGGCCCTTTTTAAATCGCTTTTTTTTGACCAATCAATCGTATGAGACAAAATTATACTTTTTATTAGGTCGTACATTTCAATCTTTACAATCTCAATCTAAAATTTTTTTGAATAACATAGCCATTTAAAAGTAAAAATTAAAAAACCGTTTTTTGAATTTTGACCAAATTCTTAAAATAACTATATCTATTGATTGATACATTTTAGGAAACATTTTTTTTTTTTCTTGTAGAACACCACATTATGTACAAACTCTGCATAAAGTATTTTATGAAAGCGTTTACCGTTTAAGAGTTATACGTGAAAATTCTATATTTTCGACATTTGGCCATTTTGAAATCACAATATCTTGTAACCGACTACTCGTAAGGAAAAAGTGTAACAATCTTTTAAACAGAATATTTTAACGTCTACAAATAGGGCGTACATTAATTTTTGACAACTTTGTCATTTACGAGTAATAATCAGAAAACCGTTATTTTTGGCTTTTGACCAAATTCTTAAAATAATTATATCTTTTTAACGGTACATTTTTGGATTTTTTTCTTAATATTTTCTTGTAAAGTGTCAAATGGTCTACAAACGTTACTTGAAACACTTTCCGAAATTATTTACCGTTATGGAGATATACCCGAAAAACCGATATTTTCATCAATTTACCATTTATAAAACAGCTCTATTTCCTAAACCATCTGTCTTACCAAAAAATGTGTGTTAATATTTTTTGTAGAAAATTGCCTTATCTATAAAGTTTACTCATACTACTTTTCAATAGCATTTACCGTTTGAAAGTTATAGGTGAAAAACCATTTTTTTCGACACTTGACCTTCAATAACTTTTTATGCTCGTGTGGGATTGACAAGGACTTTACGCAACTGATTTGTTATATCAAAAGGAAGGTCTATACCAATTTTCAGCCTTATCGGAATTTTGGCTAGGTCAAATGTCTATTTTGACTGGACTACACTATAAGTTGTAAGAAAAGATTACGACACTGTTTTTCGTAGGAGCAACAGATTTTGAGAAAAACATGCACAAACGCGGTTATTACGTATTTCCCCAAGCAAGATTGTGAAAAAATGTCATTACTCTTATTATAAAGTTCCTGAACGTTTTTCTCAAAATCTGTTGCCGCTACGAAAACAAAGTATCCTTTTCTGTTTAGAATCTTATGAGCAATATTAGCAATTCATTAATTTTTTGAAAAAAATTACATTAGTTGAGATATTTGCAAAAAACTGTTATTTGTCCCTTTTACACTTTTACAGCACAAAATCAAAAGTGACACTTTGACACTATATATAATTTCATGACCAATAAAAGTACAGAGTTTGTAAACAGTTCATTTTTTAGATAATTTTACTGTCTAAATTTGATTCTCTTATGATTTTGTTGTAAAAGGAAATTCAATAGAGTTTTTGAATGAAGACCAAATCACTTTCTTTTTCAAGATGACCTTCCCCTTTGTTGAAACAAACGCTATCGGTGACAGTTTAAAAAGGAATAAGTATTTATTCATTTATAAGCTATGGTGTAAATATATAATGTTATATACTTAGTAATAGATTAAATTGTAATAGAATTATTTATAAAGTAAAGTTTGCATTCAATATCTTTAAGAATAAAAATAATATAGTAGTTATTAAGTTTTTAATACAGTAGTAGTATAAGTTAAGTTATAGTTTAAGTAGTAGATAGTAATTCATTACATAGGTTTATATTTTTAATTGACTTTTTAACACTTCCCCTCAATTGAGAATTGATAAACCAATTGCCTCTACGTGTTTGTTGTGCTTCAACGTTGTGAGACCCTTGGTGAGCACATCCGCCGTCATGTTGTCTGTATCGATGTATTTCAAAATAATATCTCCTTTCTGCACTGCATCTCGAACAAAATGGTGGCGGATGTCAATGTGTTTGGTCCGAGAGTGTTGAACTGGATTCTTTGCAATTTCCTGGGCACTTTTGTTATCATTATAAATGACAACACCTTTCTGATCTGTAAAAAGAACTTCATTAAGAAATTTTTGAAGATACATTGCCTCTTTGACTGAATCTGCTATTGCCATGTATTCGGCCTCCGCACTAGATAAAGCCACCGTCCTCTGCTTCCTGGATTCCCATGATACAGCTGCACCTCCAAGCTTAAAAACATATCCGGTGTAAGATCTTCTGTCATCTGTATTTCCACCCCAGTCAGAATCGGTGAAGCCCTCTATATTTTGGCCAGTCCTTCCAAAAGCGAGCCCGAAGTTCATAGTTCCTTTTAGATACCGGAGTACCCTTTTTGCTGCCGTCCAGTGAGGGTTGCCATATTCCTGGTTAAATTGACTGAGAAAACTTACGGCAAATGATATATCCGGTCTAGTTGTAACGGCTAAATAAAGTAAAGAACCGATTAGTTTTTGGTAAGGTAATTTAGTTAAATGATCTTTATCTATGTTATTGTTAGCATAAAGCATTTTCTTCGATAATTTGTTATTTGTGTCTAATGGTGTGGTGACTGGATTCGCATCTTCCATGTTAAAACGCTTTAATAACTCCATAATATACTTCTGCTGACTCATCGTGATTTCTCCATTTTCTTTTTGGTTGAATTCAATACCCAAAAAATAGTTGAGTTTTCCCATGTCCTTCATTTCAAATTCGGATTTCAATTTATTTTTAAACAATTTGATTTCATCGTTACTATTTGATCCTATTATTATATCGTCAACATATATGGCTACGATTACTATGTTGGATCCTCTCTGTAGCATGTAAATACATGGATCAGATACAAGTGGTTTCATACCCATTTTTAAAAGTTGTTCATTCAGCTTTATATACCACTGCCTGCCGGATTGTTTTAAGCCGTATATGGCTTTATGTATACGACACACCTTATTTTTATTAATTTTTTCATCTGTTAGTTCGGAAAACATTTCAGGAATTTCCATATACAATGTCTCATCTATGTCCCCATTTAAATATGCAGTGACAACATCTAACTGGTGTAAGATAAGTCCCCACTCAGCAGCCAACGCTATTAAGAGACGAATTGAACATTGCCTAGCCACGGGAGCAAAAGTTTCTTTAAAATCTATGCCTGTTCGCTGACAGCAACCTTTCGCAACTAGTCGTGCCTTCCTTCTGGAAATTTCACCTTTAGAGTTAGTTTTTGTTTGAAAAACCCATCGACAACCTATTATATTTTCCCCCGTTGGGCGATCTACAACAGTCCACGTTTTATTTGTCTTATGAGCCAAAAGTTCTTCTTTCATAGCCTGTTTCCACTCCATAACATTCGAATCTTTTAAAACGTCACCAACATTTCGCGGATCTAAGGTTAACATGCAAGCAGCGTCAATGAAAACATCTGAATCGTCTGAATCATCACATGCAGTTTCGTTTTCCCTTGTACTATTTACATTTTTTTTCGTTCTCATTGAACCGTCTGAATCATCGCATGCAGTTTCCTTTTCCCCAGTACTATTTACATTCTTTCGTGATCTCGTTCTCATTGCTACCGGGGGTTCCTGAATAATTTCTTTTCTTCCGATTTGGTCGTTACAAATTTCTTCTTGCTTCTCAATATCTTGATTTTCACCGCTATCTAAATTTTCTTCAACGTCCGATTTACTAGTGCATGCTGTTTTTATTTCCAATTTTGTATCTAATTCATTATATTTCATCTTATTTTCATTTTCTTCAAATTCTAAATTTCTATCAACTTTCAATTCATCTTCAAATATTTTAGGTTCAAAAAATATTTCTATAGTTTTATCTTTAAAATTGCATGCATTATTTTTAACAAATACAACATCTCGGCTTTTGATAATTTTTCTAGTATTGTGACACCATAACCTATAAGCTTTTGCGTTTTCGCAGTACCCAACAAATGTATATGGTTTCGACTTGGCATCAAATTTACCTCTCTTTTTGTTTTTAATTAAAGAATATGCTTTACTACCAAATACCTGAAAATGGTTCACGCCAGGAACTTTTCCTGTCCAGAGCTTGTAGGGGACTTCTCCGTTTAAGCTGTTTGAAGAGCATCGGTTCCTTATATATTTTGCACAAGCGATGGCTTCAGCCCAAAATGATTGAGGCAACTGCGATTGGAGTAGCATACATCGTCCCATTTCCACAAGTGTCCTATTCATTCGTTCGGAGACACCGTTCTGCTCAGGCGTATAATCGACAGTAAACTGATGCTTGATGCCTCCCTCCGAAAGATATCCATTGAACTCTTTACTGCAATATTCTCCGCCATTGTCCGACCGCAACGCTTTGATTCTTCGGCCTGTAAAATTTTCTGCATGAGTTTTAAAATCTTTAAAGGCTGTAAAAACATCATTTTTGTGTTTCAAAAAATAAACCTCACACCATCTTGACGCATCATCTATGAAGGTAGCAAAATAACTACATCCACCGTTTGATTTTACCTTCATTGGTCCACAAATGTCACTATGGACCAGGTCTAATGGGAACTTACTTCTTGAGGCTGTTCCCTTCGGAAAAGGTTTTCTGCATTGTTTCGCTTCTATACAAATCTCACACTGTACCTCATTACGCTCAGGATTGCGAATCTTCATTCCAAACACCGATTGATTTCGTTGCATGTCACACATTGTTTTCACATTCAAGTGGCCAAATTTCTTGTGCCACTCCATCAAATCACTGCCTTCGATCTGGGCACTTGAACTTGCGTTTGCAACTTCCACGTTTTCATTAACGTAATATAAACCATTTTTTCTATGGGCTACCACAACAACACTGTCATCGGAGTTCTTTATTTGAGCACATTTTTTATCAATCGTCACCGTAAATCCCTTATCAGTTACTTTCGCTATTGAGATTAAATCTGTTCGCAAGTCTGGCACGTATAAAGTGTTTTGTAGCTTAACATAATTGCCTTGTGTTGTTGAAATTCTCACAGTACCTTGGCCTTGAATCTCTGTAGTCTTATTATTCGCAAGTAATAAATGACGTGGCTCAGTATAGCTGAGTTGAGAGAACTTGTTTTTATCTCCACACATGTGTGACGTAGCACCACTGTCCAAGCACCAAGTACTGCCTTTTGGGCACGTGTTTAAAGCGAAAACTTCATCACTTACTTCTGATATCGAAAATGATTCCTCTGTCACCGCTGACTTATCTGGTGTGTTGATTCTTGACCTACAATTAGTTGCTTTATGACCATTGCGGCCACATCGATAGCATTTGAAACGATAAGTGTGATTCTTCTTACCTTCTGTCTTTCTGTTCTCTTCGAACGAATTTTTTGATAAAATTTTTGAACTTGGCTTAAACTTTTCGTACTGCTGCCGTTGTTTGATGAACAATGCTCCATTTTGATCGCCATCCTTTCCTCTTCTTGCATCATACTCCTCAGTTATTTTTACCTTTAGAGTTTCGGGGTTAGGCAACTCATCTCGTGTTTCTATTGCAACTCTAAAATTCTCGTACGACTCAGGAAGGCTATATAACAAAAGAATAGAAAGTAATTCGCCATTAATATGTAAATCCATATCTTCTAATTTATCCACAGCCGAATAAAACTTAGATAGATGAACACGTATGTCATCCCCTTCGCTCATTTTATTCAAAACGAGTTGTTTTAAAAGTGAAGCTTTCTTGGCAGGTCCTCTGGATTCATACACCTTATGAAGTTTGGTCCAAATTTCATGCGAAGTCGCACAACCTCTTACCTCCTTTAGTTCGGATGAACTTATAGATAAGATTAGATCAGATTTCGCTTTTCTGTCCTCCTTTTCCCAAATTGCAGCTAATGCATCTTTGTCTGGCTTAGTTATAGTTCCACACACATAGTCCCAAGTCTCATTCTTTACCAATAGTGCTTCCACATGGAGTTTCCAAGTATCGAAATTTTCTCGAGTAAGAGGCTCGATTTTAACCAAGTGGTGGTTTGCCATAACTTTATTATTTTTAAAGCTTTCGATTACTTTACTAAAAAACTTATTTAATTTATTGATGGCTTAGATTTTTTAAGATTATTTCTGGGCCCATAACCCTGTTGAAACAAACGCTATCGGTGACAGTTTAAAAAGGAATAAGTATTTATTCATTTATAAGCTATGGTGTAAATATATAATGTTATATACTTAGTAATAGATTAAATTGTAATAGAATTATTTATAAAGTAAAGTTTGCATTCAATATCTTTAAGAATAAAAATAATATAGTAGTTATTAAGTTTTTAATACAGTAGTAGTATAAGTTAAGTTATAGTTTAAGTAGTAGATAGTAATTCATTACATAGGTTTATATTTTTAATTGACTTTTTAACACCCTTACCCTGGGCAACCCAAAAACTTGGTTTTATAATGAGGAGATGTAGCCAAACACAGATCGTACAAAAAATGTTGCCTGTCGAATATTGAAATTTTAATAAATTTTATGAAAAAATTTGCTCCACCATATTTGATGGCAGATATCTTTCGAGAAATTAAGAAAAAACTGATTTGTACACCCTTTGGCACCAACCGTTATTGCGCAGTGCAAACATTTTCTATTACCTTATTGTTTGAAGGAATCACTTTCTCTATGGTGATTCCATTGTATTCAATCGAATGTATTATAGTGCAGGCTTATTAACATATTTTAACTCAAAAAAAAAAAAAAATTGTTAACAGCAGTTTAACGATTGAAAATGGTGAAGGGGGTTATAAGTAATGTAAAAAAAGTCTATTCCCCAGCAGTGGAGGGGGGATTTGGGGGTGAAAAAGAGGGGGAAAATTGTATTATTGCGTTTTCTGGCTAAAGTTGACCCCAAAATGAAAAGTGTTTAATGAAAATGTTGTAGATCGCGCAAAAATCTACAGCTTTTATACAAATCATTTTTTAACATAACCTCAAAATTTCCGAGATTATTGCTAAAAACCGTATTTTTTTGTTTGTTTTTATTTTTTATTATCCCAAAAAAAGTTCAATTTAAATGAAGCTTTGTGAAAATATAATCTTGTTGTGTTCTTAATAACCACAATTTTTTTAAGTGAAACCATTGAGCAGTTTTTGAGATATTCAATTTTTTTTTGCAAAAATTACTTTTTATCGTGGTTTTGTGATAGCTGCGATATTTAAAGGTAGGAAAATACTTAGTTTTGCCTGATGAAGAACGTTAACACGTTCGAAACGTTGCGAGAATAAATATCTTTTAATGACCTACAGCCCGCTTAAGCTATATTCATCTCAAACTATAGAAACAAAGGTGACGTAAATAAATAACATCTTTAATGTCAGTATCTGAATTTGTAGCTAATTGGATACTTCTGTGGCTACAAGTCATAACCACCTAACTCGAGTTATGACGAAATTGAGTTATTGTAGGGTGTCCATAACGTGTTTGAAAAAAAGAGGACATTTTCGAAAATCTAAACTTCTACTGTTAACCACCCTCGCTCACCACACCATCATTAAAATAATAGATAAATATGACCAAGAGTTTACTTTAAGTTTATTTTATCAAAATATAATATCTGTGGTTGTGGTGTTTGGGAGAAACATGATTACACCATATAAAAAATTGCGTCTTTACGTCCACTTTACATTGACCTAGAATCTAAACGGGTAGACCGACTTTTTTCAAATTTGGAATGTTCATGAACATAACCTTTAAAAAATTGTGTTTCAAATTTGAAGAAAATTAGTTCACCCGTTAAGGTTCTAAGGTATCGCCTTCAGTTTAAGGCAGATATCTCAGACAAAAAAAAAATTGTACACCAACACAAAATAAAGTTAAGTGAAGCTGAGAAAACATGTTACATGACTTATACATTCAATTGACTCAAAAATTTAAATTCAAAAGAAATTCACACCTTTAAAAAAATAAATAATATTATGTGTACTTCGTTGGAAAAAATTATACAAAAACTTTGGCTTTAACGTGAAACAAATCCCTCTGAGTCTAATCTACTCAAATAGCAAAATTTTGAAAAAGCGCAAGTAGGCGCAAGTTTTTATTAATGTTCCTAAAAGAAGACATATTTTACTTAAAAATGAGACTAAATGCACAGACATGTTATGACATGTTCACAGTAAGAATCCAAACAGAAAAAATATAAATGATTTTTTTGTCGCGAAAAACACACATATTTCAAATAATTATAAAATAATTATTTTAAAACATTTCACTATATTTCAAAGTGGAAATCATCAACAAATATCTAGGGGCTAACTCCATATTAAAAGAAAAAAAATTACTTAAAGCACTTTTTAAAAATTTCCAATTTAAGCTCACTGGTTTTTTCACTTTTTTTAATGAAAAAAAAAAAATTTTAGTGTCACGAGTTCAAAGAAGTAACGTGATCATTATACACTCAATATTATCAAAATTATCCTGTTTTTGTACAGTTTGGGGATCCAACTATACAATCCAACAGTTTTTTTTTCCAGTGCCCCGCAATTTTTTTTTGCACTTTCTGCCGAGAATTCATGAATTTGGCCCCTGTGTGCGTCAGGTCAATATGAAAGTTTGGTCTCACTAACAGCCCCACTATAAGTTGTAAGAAAAGATTACGACACTGTTTTTCGTAGGAGCAACAGATTTTGAGAAAAACATGCACAAACGCGGTTATTACGTATTTCCCCAAGCAAGATTGTGAAAAAATGTCATTACTCTTATTATAAAGTTTCTAAACGTTTTTCTCAAAATCTGTTGCCGCTACGAAAAAAAGTATCCTTTTCTGTTTGGAATCTTATGAGCAATATTAGCAATTCATTAATTTTTTGAAAAAAATTACATTAGTTGAGATATTTGCAAAAAACTGTTATTTGTCCCTTTTACACTTTTACAGCACAAAATCAAAAGTGTAACTTTGACACTATATATAATTTCATGACCAATAAAAGTACAGAGTTTGTAAACAGTTCATTTTTTAGATAATTTTACTGTCTAAATTTTATTCTCTTATGATTTTGTTGTAAAAGGAAATTCAATAGAGTTTTTGAATGAAGACCAAATCACTTTCTATTTCAAGATGACCTTCCCCTTACCCTGGGCAACCCAAAAACTTGGTTTTATAATGAGGAGATGTAGCCAAACACAGATCGTACAAAAAATGTTGCCTGTCGAATATTGAAATTTTAATAAATTTTTTTGACAAAGTTTGCTCCACCATATTTGATGGCAGATATCTTTCGAGAAATTAAGAAAAAACTGATTTGTACACCCTTTGGCACCAACCGTTATTGCGCAGTGCAAACATTTTCTATTACCTTATTGTTTGAAGGAATCACTTTCTCTATGGTGATTCCTTTGTATTCAATCGAATGTATTATAGTGCAGGCTTATTAACATATTTTAACTCAAAAAAAAAAAAGAAAAATTGTTAACAGCAGTTTAACGATTGAAAATGGTGAAGGGGGTTATAAGTAATGTAAACAAATCTATTCCCCAGCAGCGGAGTTGGAGGGGGGATTTGGGGGTGAAAAAGAGGGGGAAAATTGTATTATTGCGTTTTCTGGCTAAAGTTGACCCCAAAATTAAAAGTGTTTAATGAAAATGTTGTAGATCGCGCAAAAATCTACAGCTTTTATACAAATCATTTTTTAACATAACCTCAAAATTTCCGAGATTATGGCTAAAAACCGTATTTTTTTGTTTGTTTTTATTTTTTTTTATCCCAAAAAAAGTTCAATTTAAATGAAGCTTTGTGAAAATATAATCTTGTTGTGTTCTTAATAACCACAATTTTTTTAAGTGAAACCATTGAGCAGTTTTTGAGATATTCAATTTTTTTTTGCAAAAAATACTTTTTATCGTGGTTTTGTGATAGCTGCGATATTTAAAGGTAGGAAAATACTTAGTTTTGCCTGATGAAGAACGTTAACACGTTCGAAACGTTGCGAGAATAAATATCTTTTATTGACCTACAGCCCGCTTAAGCTATATTAATCTCAAACTATAGAAACAAAGGTGACGTAAATAAAAAACATCTTTAATTTCAGTATCTGAATTTGTAGCTAATTGGATACTTCTGTGGCTACAAGTCATAACCACCTAACTCGAGTTATGACGAAATTGAGTTATTGTAGGGTGTCCAACGTGTTTGAAAAAAAAGAGGACATTTTCGAAAATCCAAACTTCTACTGTTAACCCCCCTCGCTCACCACACCATCATTAAAATAATAGATAAATATGACCAAGAGTTTACTTTAAGTTTATTTTATCAAAATATAATATCTGTGGTTGTGGTGTTTGGGAGAAACATGATTACTCCATATAAAAAATTGCGTCTTTACGTCCACTTTACATTGACCTAGAATCTAAACGGGTAGACCGACTTTTTTCAAATTTGGAATGTTCATGAACATAACCTTTAAAAAATTGTGTTTCAAATTTGAAGAAAATTAGTTCACCCGTTAAGGTTCTAAGGTATCGCCTTCAGTTTAAGGCAGATATCTCAGACAAAAAAAAATTGTACACCAACACAAAATAAAGTTAAGTGAAGCTGAAAAAACATGTTACATGACTTATACATTCAATTGACTCAAAAATTTAAATTCAAAAGAAATTCACAACTTTAAAAAAATAAATAATATTATGTGTACTTCGTTGGAAAAAATTATACAAAAACTTTGGCTTTAACGTGAAACAAATCCCTCTGAGTCTAATCTACTCAAATAGCAAAATTTTGAAAAAGCGCAAGTAGGCGCAAGTTTTTATTAATGTTCCTAAAAGAAGACATATTTTACTTAAAAATGAGACTAAATGCACAGACATGTTATGACATGTTCACAGTAAGAATTCCAAACAGAAAAAATATAAATGATTTTTTTTGTCGCGAAAAACACACATATTTCAAATAATTATAACATAATTATCTTAAAACATTTCACTATATTTCAAAGTGGAAATCATCAACAAATATCTAGGGGCTAACTCCATATTAAAAGAAAACAAATTACTTAAAGCGCTTTTTCAAAATTTCCAATTTACGCTCACTGGTTTTTTCACTTTTTTTAATGAAAAAAAAAATTTTAGTGTCACGAGTTCAAAGAAGTAACGTGATCATTATACACTCAATATTATCAAAATTATCCTGTTTTTGTACAGTTTGGGGATCCAACTATACAATCCAACAGTTTTTTTCTCCAGTGCTCCGCAATTTTTTTTGCACTTTCTGCCGAGAATTCATGAATTTGGCCCCTGTGTGCGTCAGGTCAAAATGAAAGGTTGGTCTCACTAACAGCCCCACTATAAGTTGTAAGAAAAGATTACGACACTGTTTTTCGTAGGAGCAACAGATTTTGAGAAAAACATGCACAAACGCGGTTATTACGTATTTCCCCAAGCAAGATTGTGAAAAAATGTCATTACTCTTATTATAAAGTTTCTGAACGTTTTTCTCAAAATCTGTTGCCGCTACGAAAAAAAGTATCCTTTTCTGTTTAGAATCTTATGGGCAATATTAGCAATTCATTAATTTTTTGAAAAAAAATTATATTAGTTGAGATATTTGCAAAAAACTGTTATTTGTCCCTTTTACACTTTTACAGCACAAAATCAAAAGTGTAACTTTGACACTATATATAATTCCATGTACAGGGTTTGTAAACAGTTCATTTTTTAGATAATTTTACTGTCTAAATTTTATTCTCTTATGATTTTGTTGTAAAAGGAAATTCAATAGAGTTTTTGAATGAAGACCAAATCACTTTCTATTTCAAGATGACCTTCCCCTTACCCTGGGCAACCCAAAAACTTGGTTTTATAATGAGGAGATGTAGCCAAACACAGATCGTACAAAAAATGGTGCCTGTCGAATATTGAAATTTTAATACATTTTTTGACAAAGTTTGCTCCACCATATTTGATGGCAGATATCTTTCGAGAAATTAAGAAAAAACTGATTTGTACATCCTTTGGCACCAACCGTTATTGCGCAGTGCAAACATTTTCTATTACCTTATTGTTTAAAGGAATCACTTTCTCTATGGTGATTCCTTTGTATTCAATCGAATGTATTATAGTGCAGGCTTATTAACATATTTTAACTAAAAAAAAAAGAAAAATTGTTAACAGCAGTTTAACGATTGAAAATGGTGAAGGGGGTTATAAGTAATGTAAAAAAAATCTATTCCCCAGCAGCGGAGTTGGAGGGGGGATTTGGGGGTGAAAAAGAGGGGGACAATTGTATTATTCCGTTTTCTGGCTAAAGTTGACCCCAAAATTAAAAGTGTTTAATGAAAATGTTGTAGATCGCGCAAAAATCTACAGCTTTTATACAAATCATTTTTTAACATAACCTCAAAATTTCCGAGATTATGGCTAAAAACCGTATTTTTTTGTTTGTTTTTATTTTTTATTATCCCAAAAAAAGTTCAATTTAAATGAAGCTTTGTGAAAATATAATCTTGTTGTGTTCTTAATAACCACAATTTTTTTAAGTGAAACCATTGAGCAGTTTTTGAGATATTCAATGTTTTTTTGCAAAAAATACTTTTTATCGTGGTTTTGTGATAGTTGCGATATTTAAAGGTAGGAAAATACTTAGTTTTGCCTGATGAAGAACGTTAACACGTTCGAAACGTTGCGAGAATAAATATCTTTTATTGACCTACAGCCCGCTTAAGCTATATTCATCTCAAACTATAGAAACAAAGGTGACGTAAATAAATAACATCTTTAATTTCAGTATCTGAATTTGTAGCTAATTGGATACTATCTGTGGCTAAAAGTCATAACCACCTAACTCGAGTTATGACGAAATTGAGTTATTTTAGGGTGTCCAACGTGTTTGAAAAAAAGAGGACATTTTCGAAAATCCAAACTTCTACTGTTAACCCCCCTCGCTCACCACACCATCATTAAAATAATAGATAAATATGACCAAGAGTTTACTTTAAGTTTATTTTATCAAAATATAATATCTGTGGTTGTGGTGTTTGGGAGAAACATGATTACTCCATATAAAAAATTGCGTCTTTACGTCCACTTTACATTAACCTAGAATCTAAACGGGTAGACCGACTTTTTTCAAATTTGGAATGTTCATGAACATAACCTTTAAAAAATTGTGTTTCAAATTTGAAGAAAATTAGTTCACCCGTTATGGTTCTAAGGTATCGCCTTCAGTTTAAGGTAAGATATCTCAGACAAAAAAAAAAAATTGTACACCAACACAAAATAAAGTTAAGTGAAGCTGAAAAAACATGTTACATGACTTTTACATTCAATTGACTCAAAAATTTAAATTCAAAAGAAATTCACACCTTTAAAAAAATAAATAATATTATGTGTACTTCGTTGGAAAAAATTATACAAAAACTTTGGCTTTAACGTGAAACAAATCCCTCTGAGTCTAATCTACTCAAATAGCAAAATTTTGAAAAAGCGCAAGTAGGCGCAAGTTTTTATTAATGTTCCTAAAAGAAGACATATTTTACTTAAAAATGAGACTAAATGCACAGACATGTTATGACATGTTCACAGTAAGAATTCCAAACAGAAAAAATATAAATGATTTTTTTTGTCGCGAAAAACACACATATTTCAAATAATTATAAAATAATTATTTTAAAACATTTCACTATATTTCAAAGTGGAAATCATCAACAAATATCTAGGGGCTAACTCCATATTAAAAGAAAACAAATTACTTAAAGCGCTTTTTAAAAATTTCCAATTTACGCTCACTGGTTTTTTCACTTTTTTTAATGAAAAAAAAAAAATTTTAGTGTCACGAGTTCAAAGAAGTAACGTGATCATTATACACTCAATATTATCAAAATTATCCTGTTTTTGTACAGTTTGGGGATCCAACTATACAATCCAACAGTTTTTTTCTCCAGTGCTCCGCAATTTTTTTTGCACTTTCTGCCGAGAATTCATGAATTTGGCCCCTGTGTGCGTCAGGTCAAAATGAAAGGTTGGTCTCACTAACAGCCCCACTATAAGTTGTAAGAAAAGATTACGACACTGTTTTTCGTAGGAGCAACAGATTTTGAGAAAAACATGCACAAACGCGGTTATTACGTATTTCCCCAAGCAAGATTGTGAAAAAATGTCATTACTCTTATTATAAAGTTTCTGAACGTTTTTCTCAAAATCTGTTGCCGCTACGAAAACAAAGTATCCTTTTCTGTTTAGAATCTTATGAGCAATATTAGCAATTCATTAATTTTTTGAAAAAAAATTACATTAGTTGAGATATTTGCAAAAAACTGTTATTTGTCCCTTTTACACTTTTACAGCACAAAATCAAAAGTGTAACTTTGACACTATATATAATTTCATGACCAATAAAAGTACAGAGTTTGTAAACAGTTCATTTTTTAGATAATTTTACTGTCTAAGTTTTATTCTCTTATGATTTTGTTGTAAAAGGAAATTCAATAGAGTTTTTGAATGAAGACAAAATCACTTTCTTTTTAAGATGACCTTCCCCTTACCCTGGGCAACCCAAAAACTTGGTTTTATAATGAGGAGATGTAGCCAAACACAGATCGTACAAAAAATGTTGCCTGTCGAATATTGAAATTTTAATAAATTTTTTTGACAAAGTTTGCTCCACCATATTTGATGGCAGATATCTTTCGAGAAATTAAGAAAAAACTGATTTGTACACCCTTTGGCACCAACCGTTATTGCGCAGTGCAAACATTTTCTATTACCTTATTGTTTGAAGGAATCACTTTCTCTATGGTGATTCCTTTGTATTCAATCGAATATATTATAGTGCAGGCTTATTAACATATTTTAACTCAAAAAAAGAAAAATTGTTAACAGCAGTTTAACGATTGAAAATGGTGAAGGGGGTTATAAGTAATGTAAAAAAAATCTATTCCCCAGCAGCGGAGTTGGAGGGGGGATTTGGGGGTGAAAAAGAGGGGGAAAATTGTATTATTGCGTTTTCTGGCTAAAGTGACCCCAAAATGAAAAGTGTTTAATGAAAATGTTGTAGATCGCGCAAAAATCTACAGCTTTTATACAAATCATTTTTTAACATAACCTCAAAATTTCCGAGATTATGACTTAAACCAGAATTTTTTTGTTTGTTTTTATTTTTTATTATCCCAAAAAAAGTTCAATTAAAATGAAGCTTTGTGAAAATATAATCTTATTGTGTTCTTAATAACCACAATTTTTTTAAGTGAAACCATTGAGCAGTTTTTGAGATATTCAATTTTATTTTGCAAAAAATAATTTTTATCGTGGTTTTGTGATAGCTGCGATATTTAAAGGTAGGAAAATACCTTAGTTTTGCCTGATGAAGAACGTTAACACGTTCGAAACGTTGCGAGAATAAATATCTTTTATTGACCTACAGCCCGCTTAAGCTATATTCATCTCAAACTATAGAAACAAAGGTGACGTAAATAAATAACATCTTTAATTTCAGTATCTGAATTTGTAGCTTATTGGATACTTCAATGGCTACAAGTCATAACCGCCTAACTCGAGTTATGACGAAATTGAGTTATTGTAGGGTGTCCATAACGTGTTTGAAAAAAAGAGGACATTTTCGAAAATTCAAACTTCTACTGTTAACCCCCCTCGCTCACCACACCATCATTAAAATAATAGATAAATATGACCAAGAGTTTACTTTAAGTTTATTTTATCAAAATATAATATCTGTGGTTGTGGTGTGGAAACATGATTACTCCATATAAAAAATTGCGTCTTTACGTCCACTTTACATTGACCTAGAATCTAAACGGGTAGACCGACTTTTTTCAAATTTGGAATGTTCATGAACATAACCTTTAAGAAATTGTGTTTCAAATTTGAAGAAAATTAGTTCACCCGTTAAGGTTCTAAGGTATCGCCTTCAGTTTAAGGCAGATATCTCAGACAAAAAAAAAAAATTGTACACCAACACAAAATTAAGTTAAGTGAAGATGAAAAAACATGTTACATGACTTATACATTCAACTGACTCAAAAATTTAAATTTTAAAAATAAAAAATAGAAAATATTTGTCTTGCACAAAAAAATTATTTGCAAACAAAGGATTGGGTACGATATGTCGACTTTTAAAATATCGACTCCATAAGATCGACTTTTAAAATCTCGACTGAAAAAATCTCGACTGGTTAAAAGACCGACAGATCAAAATATAGACACAAATTTGACCGACTTTTTAAAATGTCGATTTTTCAAAATGTCGATTCTCAAAATGTCGACAGTGATCGAGATATTATGAATCGAGATTTCAACAGTCGACATTTTAAAAGTCGACATTTTGAAAGTCGAAATTTTGATCAGATCGTAGTTTAGATGGAATGATGTTTACAAGCGCGCGCTTGTGAACTGTTAAGTTCCTGTTAAAAAATCAGACAAGAATTTATGATTCTTGAGTTTATAGGTATTCCGTGCAAACATTTAAGGCAGAGCTTTGTACTTAAGGTTACTTTCAAATGACCGACAGACAAAATATCGACAAGTCAAAATATCTACTGGGTAAAATGTCGATTTATATTTTATATCGACTTTTCTGTATGGGAAAAATTCCGACAAGTCGGTATTTTTCTTGACTTCTATCAGGGCAGTCGACTTCTTGTCAAATCGACATTTCAAACTGTCGACATTTTAATAAGTCTGTAAAAACAAAGTCGGTAGTTAAAAGTTAAAAACTTTCAAAAAAGTCGATAAAAATCGACTGGTTAAGTCGACATTTTTTTTGTCGGTCATTCGTACGTAACCCGCAAACAAAACTAAAAACTAGAAAAATTAAGCAGAAGGATGTTTTTTTTTTCATCTCAAAATACACTTAAAAATTTGGGCTCAACTTTCCTTTACGACATCCCGAATTTTGACACGCGGATAGTCTCATTTGATAGATATTCACTAAAAAACACCAAATATCACAATTTTAGGGTAAGGAAACATTTATAAGTATTTTTAATTAATTTTTAAAGTTCTACTTTTTCCATACAAAATGCATGGAAACACTTTGGTTTTGGGATATTTTTCCGATTTCTGGGATTTCACGCCCAAAATTTTAATCCATGTTCTTTAAATGCAAAAGAAACTTTGCATACACCAAACCTTGCCCCACCCCAAATCCTATAATGAGCCCAAGCAGGGGAGTTGCATACATACCTCACTGTTTATACGCAGAATACTGGGCGTTAGTACTTTATTTTCATAAGCAAAACTTTAAACAATTATTTTACTTCAGTAAAATGTATTTTAAATTAAGGTTAAATAAATAGCTTGAAATTTCGCGCGATATTTTCTATTAATCCATATTCTTTAAATGCAAAAGGAACTTTGCATACACCAAACTTTGCCCCACCTCAAATCCTATATTGAGCCCAATCAGGGGGGTTGCAGGGGGGCAGCATGCCCCCCATTCATACCTCACTGTTTATGCGTAGTAATGCTGGGTGCTAGCATTCCTCGCATTCCAATGTTTATTCGCTATGCTATCTAGCTATCCCAAAAATCTTGAGATAACTTGAGTTGTTGTTGCGTCAGCTGTTATCAGCTGTTTTTTAACAAGGGATTACAACAACACAAAGCTATCCGGATAACTGAGAATAACCAGCGGAACGTGCCCATTGTATTCATACAAGCAAGTTTTAAATTTCCCGCAAAATTTCCCAAAATAAAAACACAAGGGGAAAAAAATGCGTGCCTGGCAGTACTTAACAGACCATATGACATTGCTTTGATTTGTAATTGAAATGGAGTATTATTTTCAAATCCATTTTTTTGCAAAGCAAACAGTTCTAAAATTAATTAAAAATACTTACAAATGTTTCCTTTCCTTAAAACTGAGATATTTAGTGTTTTCTAGTGATAATCTATCGAATGAGAATATCCGCGTTACCGAATTCCGGGTGTAAAAAGTGCAATTCGGTAAAAAAAACACCCGATTTTCAAAATTTTAAACATTTTTTAATTACGTTTAGGGGGGTTTCCTCACCTTAAGATTTGAAACATTTCCTATTGAGATACCTACCTACCCCTAAAAAAAATCAACTTCGAAATCGGGATGTCGTAAATGAAAGTCGCCCCAAAATTTGTATTTAGATTTTGTTTTCTTAATTTTTTTGATTATCGCAATTTCATACCGACCACTCTTTCAATTATTTTTTGTTCCGTTTGTGTATACACCAAATCGGTTTTTATAAACATACATGTAGCATCTCATTTGATTGCTTTAACCCCAAGTACTCGAAAAAGCTTACGAACATACTCCGACTGAATTTTAAACACCAATTTTTCGTTTCTGCGTTCAGAGAAATGTATGTTTTTTTTCTTCTTCTACGCACTGCACAGAAATAACAGTCACAACTATTTAAGACGAAGAGCTTTGAGATCGATCTCATATTCATCAAGTTAAAGCTGTTCAGAGCGAACTCATTTTTTTGCATATAAAATCGAGTCCGAGTTTGGCTCTGCTCGATCGATCTCACTTGTGAGTTCAAGCTCGGTAGCTCGGACTCAGAGACCTTGCTCACCTTTTAGCATACGACCCAATGAATACGAAAGAAGACAAAGACAACATTAAGACAAACTACAGTGTGGCAATAAAGAAACTTCTGTGATATTAGCATTTAAGTTCTTGTCTGTTTTATTGTAGTGTTTAACGTTTATATTTATTTATTTATTTATTTTTGTTCGTTGTTTATATTAATGTTCAACGTATTATCATATTTAAGTTTTAATTGTTACCATCAATGTAAAAAGTAAGCCCAAATTGTTCAAAATAGAAAAAATAATTGTGTAAATGTAATGTAAATGTAATTTGTTTACAGCTAATAAAAAACCCCTTGAAAAAGTTGGAAAGAACCAACGAAACGTCGGGAAGGAATGAAATAGTTTTATTTGCATTCGGAAAATACTGATCTGTAAGCCTGTCCTATAAAAATTTATTTACTACAATTAAATCTTATTTTGTTTGGCGTTTTGAGACGCAGCTGTGAATTCTTTTTTTTTTGTGAACTGTCAAAATTAGAAAGAGAAAAGACGAAGATAGTTTCAGGAAAAGCCCAATTAATTCAATTTCAACAATGCCTTAACTGAGCTAATTCGTTCTGCGCATGTCATTCGTTTAATTTTTTGTACCCCCTTAACCCCTGGACAAAAGAGACAAAGCTAGAGATGAGCTAAGTCGTGAATTCGCATTCACAGGTATAACAGTGAATGCTATTTTTCATTCACTGTGAATATTAACTGTGAATGTAAACTGTGAATTTAATTTCGTAGTGCTGACTTAATTTAAATTAAATTAAATGTAAATGTATGGGTAAATATTGAATAGTTGTGATTAGTGAATATTCATTTCACATTCACGGATTAACAATTCGCAGTTGTATGGTGTATGATGTTGCGTTGTGACTTTGTGACTAGCGAAGAGAGTTTTTTTCATTCGCAGTTTAGCCATTCACAGTTTAGCCATTCACAGTTTATTCGCAAGTTGTTAACAGGTTGTGAATGTGAATTTTCATTAGCTGTGAATAAGTAGCAGTTCGTGATTTTTGGCTCATCTCTAAGACAAACACACTAATGCATGCGCAGAAGAAAACAGCCATATATGATTCTTACTACCGAGAATTGAAAATTGTGAAGTGTCAAAATATAAATCAAAACAAAACAGCATAATGGCTGCACAACGATGGGATTTTTCGTTTTTCCCAGGTTTTTATTATTAAGATTGAGTTTAATTCTACTTTTATTACTCTTTTTCTATTTTCAGTTGATGATGGCCATTTTAAGGTAAATTCCAGGTAAGTAATGTATCTTGAAATTGCCTTATTTGTGATGTGAATATTCACAGGCACTAGCACTTGGATATTCACATACAGTTTGCAATTTCAGAACCTATTGTAGTTTAAATATTTTGTTTTCTTATTTATACAGGGTGTCCCGTAATGAGTGGATAATACTGCAACTGGTGATAGCAGGCCTTATGACTGCTCAGAAAAAAAAATATAAAAACAATATTTTTCTTGTGGTCTCCATGGTATAATTTATTTTCGAAAAATGTTGAAAAATTCAGGGTCTCCTAAAATACCTGATTACAACGGCCACCCATAAGGGATTCTTATTATTTTTGTATTTTTATAATATTCTTGAATAACCGTTCTAAATGATGGGTAGTAAATTTTAACACCAGCTGATGCATTTTTGGTGTTATAATTTCTTAAAACTATTTTTTTATTCAAAAATAATTCAATATTTTTTTTCACCAAAGTTTGAAAAATAATATAGGGAAAAAAATGTATGAGAGCATAAGTGGCAAATTTGATAAAAATTGGCCTTTTTAATGTACTTTCCAAAATGGTACAACACATGTTTGTGCTACAACCATAACCAATAAAATTGGCATTTAATCTACTAAAGTAGTTTTTGAACATTTTATCAGATGAAATTAACCGTTCTTAAATAAAGGCAGTAACATTTAACACTAGTTGCTGGATTTTTTTTAAATAATTTTTTTAATTAATTTTTTAATAAAAAAATGATTAAATATTTATTTTCATCAAAGTTTGTAAGTTAATAAAAAAGACAAAAAACTGAAAACTTTCGTGGCAAATAATGTTAAAAAAATCTCCTTTTAATCTGCTTTCCCAAATGGTAAATCACAAGCTTCTATCTACAGCAATAACACATTAAATTGGCTTTTAATCTACTAGAGAAGATTTTTAACACTTTCTCAAATCAAAATTGACTTGTAATAAAATAGGCATTAAAATGCATAAAAGAGTATTATTTGCAAATATTGTCAATTCTCTGTCATTACATTACGTATAACGTTGTTATACTGGTTTCGTCAACTAAACGAATCTTTGAATTTGATTAAATTAATACTGATTAAGAATGTCACAGTATACGCCGCTGGAGTATGCAAATATGCATTTAATATACGGGGAATGCAAAGGAAGCGCTAACGCAGCTGCAGCCTTAGAATAAAAAATATAAGGAAGCGCCATTGTTGGAAAAATCTGCGGCATTTTTCATATTAGTGTTTGCTATCACAAACACAAATGCACTCTAACAGGGATGGAGTGATTTTTAATTGCAACTTATTAGGGCGCCATAACAATCATTTTTTAGTTTCTGAACTTATTTTGTTTCTCACGGTATGTTTAAGAAAATACTTATTTTCTTATGATAACCGTCTAGGGCGCCGATAAAATTTTTAATATCTATTTTCTTCAAAATTTTGTTGTTTCAGTGGAACATTATAAATGTCATCATCCTTATGCCCCTCGACTTTCGGAAACCTTTTAAATTTTGTATTAAATTATTTTAAATATTTCTTTTTCAAGCAAATAAAACAAATATTTTCTGGGCAACTTCCTGAATAGACAAGCATACTATTATTTTAGTTAGTGAATTTAGCACTCATAATTGTGACACTGGTATATCTATTGACTTTTCCTTACAACTCATTTTTTGTTGTCATCAAACTTTGATGAAAATAAATATTTAATCATTTTTTTATTAAAAAATTAATTAAAAAAAATATTTAAAAAAAAATCCAGCAACTAGTGTTAAATGTTACTGCCTTTATTTAAGAACGGTTATTTTTAAATGCAATACAAATAAAAAAAAAAAAAAAACAACATGAGTCATTCATTCGTCGTCGTAGTGTTTACTTAACTTTGTAACTTAATTTCATCTGATGAAATGTTAAAAAACTATACTTTGGTAGATTCAATGCCAATTTTATTGGTTATGGTTGTAGACACAAACATGTGTTATACCATTTTGGAAAGTACATTAAACAGGCCAATTTTTATCAAATTTGCCACTTATGTTCTCGTACATTTTTTTCCCTTTATTATTTTTCAAACTATGGTGAAAAAAAATATTGAATTATTTTTGAATAAAAAAATAATTTTAAAAATTATAACACAAAAAATGCATCAGCTGGAGTTAAGATTTACTACCAATCATTTAGAACGGTTATTCAAGAATATTATAAAAGTACAAAAATAATAAGAATCCTTTATGGGTGGCCGTTGTAATTAGGTATTTTAGGAGACCCTGAATTTTTTAACATTTTTCGAAAATAAATTATACCATGGAGACCACAAGAAAAATATTTTTTTTATATTTTTTTCTGAGCTGTCATAAGGCCTGCTATCACCAGTTGCAGTATTATCCACTCATTACGGGACACCCTGTATAATTATCTTTTTCCATACTGTTCAGATATCGAGATTAAAAGGAAATGCCAAAAATCGATGCAGTCCACCTGCAGACAAAGGCATTGAATTGAATTCATGGCAGGACAGCTCGTAGTAAACCCGAGCCTGTGACAGTGTGACCTATACATATGCCTCAATGCCTCACCCATTCCCGTGTGCAAATTGATGACAGGAATGGGTAGAATTGTTTGCCGCGGTAAACAAGGAAGGAATTTAGATCTCTTGTGGGAGTTATCTCTTCCGGCAGCCTACATGTTTTGACCTTTGTAGGCTGTGCCTGGGGATGGGTTCCCAGACGGACCCACTGACTTTTATGTCCTATTCAACAGGTAAGCTGTACAGGCCCACGTAACAAATTTAATAAAATAATTGCATAAAAAAGAAAATAATAAATTAAGAAACAACGGCAACGGAATTTTATTTTATTTGAAGACGGTGGAGTCGTTAGTGAGAAAGTCGAATATAAAAAAAAGTTAAAAACAGTTCAAGTTTTGTTTTCACCCAAAGCTTGACCATAGATTGATGGAGCATAATACGGATTTTTTCAAAATTTTAACTGTGAAACAGCCATTTTTAAGAAAAAATTGCCTGACAGCTATAGGGCAAGTACCTACTGTTATTTCTGGAGCTTAAACAAAATTTCAATTTTCCTTCTTTGGATCTAGAATCTAGGTGATCACCAAATACTCTTAATTTGAAAATTTGAAGAAAACCTTTACAGTGGTTAATGATGTAGGCCGAGCCGAGGTACAGACAAGCATTCTTATGATTCCAAAACTTGGTCTATAATACCTACATACATACATATATATAATATGAAGGTATCATCTTAATCACACCCTTATTATTAATAAATTGAATTGAATTGAATTAAATTGAGCACAATCCTTCAAGAGTAAAAGTAGGTACCTTTCAACCAATAAATAAATAAATATGCATACCTTCATTGAAGTGGACTTAGCTTTCAAGTTTTATTTCAATTTGTTTTCCAAATTGTCTTTAATAATTTTGTATTGTAGGCAGATATGACATCTTACAATACAAACTAATAAATATGTACATATTGTTAAATAAATAAACAAAAAAAAAAGTTTGTCACTGTAAGAAAAAATAAATATTTTAACAGCTTTTGAATGCGAATAAATCTTTTATGTAGTAATATTCTTATATATGCTGATGATATGAACATTTTTAAAACAATACAATCTAATCATGACCATACTCTTCAGGCTGATATTGACAATTTTAATATTTGGTGTGGGAAAAATGGTCTTTCTCTTAACCCAGTAAAACTATAACTTTCTCTAAAAAACGAGTAGTGAGTGCTTTTGACTATTACATTTCACAGCATACACTCTGTCGTGTTTTTAGCTTCAAAGACCTGGGTGTTCACTTCAGTTCTGATCTAGATTTCATAGTACATATTAATTACCATGTTAATAAGGTGAGTTCCATGCTTGGATTTATAAATCGCTGGGCAACGGAATTTAACAACCCGTATGTTACTCTTTCTTTATACAATTGTTATGTAAGAACCCATCTTGAGTACGCCTCCCAAGTATGGACTCCCTTTTACGAAATTCATAAAAGCCGTATTGAATCAATACAACATAACTTCATTCGTTTTGCCTTGAAGGTCTTCCTGATCCGTATAATCTGCCAACTTATGAACATAGAATCATACTTCTGCAACTTCAAACTTTATATCAAAGGCGTGTTAATAATGATTTAATATTTTTTCACCAACTTATCAGTGGCGAAATTGATGCTCCTGACTTATTAGCCTGTATTGGTATTAACTTCCGCCACCTACGAGGATTTAAACTTTTTCACGTTCCTTTTCATAGAACCAATTATGGTATTCACGAGCCTCTTAATCGTATGTGCAAACTTTTTAATTTGAACGCTGCCTCTGTTGATTTTAACATAAGTAAAGTAGGATTAAAAACATTGTTGCGAACCAGTGTTCCACTCTCGTGAATTTGTATGTCTTGATTATCCTCGTATGTAACTTTGTTTAAATGTTTCATATAATGTGTCTAATTGTATTGTTTAATTTTGTTTATTTTTATTTATTTATGTGCTTGTGTTAGCTCTGCTTAATTTACTAACCACTAACACATGCACTCATGATGAGCCTCTGATTGTAGAATGCAGCTTGCTTTAAGCTCATTTCAACACAGAATTCTGAAGTGTAAAGAGTATAAACTATAGATTTAAAGATATTAAAAAAAATTGTTTTAATTTTTTTTTTCGTAAGAAATACAAAAGTGAAAGAAAAAGTTCAACTTCTGAAATATTGATTTTTTTAAGGTTCTGTTATGATCCATCATAACAAATGTAGGATCAATATATGTAGATTAAGGGTTGACAAGTAGTCTTTTCCTAGGTACGTCCATGAACAGTAAAAATTAAACAAAACTTGTGCACTACATTTATTTATCACATCCTTTTAAGTCGTACAATCAGAATTTGGAAGTGAACCGCTCGATTGTTCTTAGTTCTTTTTTAAGAAAGCCACTGGTCAAAGAAAAATTTAAGCACAATTTCACAAAAAAATATATTGTAACGTACGCACTTGTATTCAAATTTTATTAATTGTTCCTACCAACGCTCCTATTAAATTAACCCTAACATTATTAAGAAGGGGTTTCGGTAATAACCTTGCTGAAACTTCTAAATAATAATTTTTTTCATTTTTTGAGAGTAACATAAGGTAACTATTCAAAATTATTTTTTGTATCCCTCTCCTCTACGTAAGTGTTTGTACTAAAAACAGGAACAAACACACAAAAAAAAACGCAACAAGCAACTTGATACTCAAACACAATTTAGGGTAGCATCAAGTTTAAATATTATTCACACGAGTTCGATCAAACTGGGACGTAGAGGTAAGCCCCATTCGATTGAAAAATTGTCATTTTTTTTTTCCTCTGCGTGCGATATCTATGGAACTATAGTATCGGTGATTGTATCCTCTTTTTGTATTAATAATCACGATTTCTTCCCGAATTAAACAAATAAAAAATTTGTGAAATTTATTGAAAATATTTTTTTTTTTAAAGTGGAATGAGTCCTTCTTTTGTTTCAAGCAGAGTTTTGGAAAATGTATAATTACGATTATTATTGATTAAAACGATTTTCAGCGTGAACTATACTCTCATAGGAATCAGTTTGGACTCGAAGAACAACATCATAGACAAGATAGCTGTATTTTTGCTCTAGAAATTCGAATAACAAGTCATTTAACTAATTTTGATTAGTTTTCCTTTGCAAGCATAGCTTTTTATTAAGAGTTATTAGTATAGGGTGTAACAAAAGTATTGCTTTATTCTCTATATCTATATGAAATATTGTTCGTATAGGAGGGCAAGTTTTCGATTCGTGCAAAAAAAATCAAACTTGACATTAACTCTTAATACAAACACACACAAAAGTGGATGCCGCAATTCTATATGCCTGTCTCTCTGAATTTCAAGCTACAGCTTGGATTACCGAAGCGAAATTTGAATTTTGAATTTGAGTTTTTTGGTAATTCCCTATGATTCCTTATCGATTTTTTGTTAACTCTGAAAATACGTATATATTTTGATAAGTCTATGAGTTGGCATTGTGTACTTTTTCGGTAAAAGCTAATTATACCAAGAACTCTCATAAACGATAGGTAGGTACCCATCAAATTGCGTTCCTCTACAGATTTCAATTATTTTTTTTATGCGGATTAATAATATTACATATCAAAATTTGAAAAAAACGAGCTAATGATTTTTTTTTGGAACCAAGGTTTAACGTATATTAGTAAATAGCACTTTAAATTTGTGTACCATTTTTTTTAAATTGTTATAATTACATACCTACATAAATAATTTCCTCATAAATTTTATTATTCACGTAATTAAGTTTTTCTTAATTCTATATTAGTTTTAACTCTAAAATAACAATTCAGTTAAACAATTGGCGTTTTTCTTTTTTAACTCTGAGCAGATCACGGAACTGTCAAACAAAAATTCTATGTTTCTTTTTTAGCTCAGACATATCAGAGCATAAAAAGTGTGTTTCTTTTTTCCATCAGAGCTAGCTCAGAGCTTGCTCAATTAGCTCAGGATAAAATGACCGAGCGAATCGAGCGAAACGCTGAGCGAAGCCAACTTCACTTATTTTTTTAGTGATACATAATTTAAAATGGATTTCCTGGAAAGTTCTCGGACAATCGCCCGTCAATTGTAAAAAAATTTCAAGAAATTTCACGAAATTTACCAAAAACACATGAAATGACAGTTCAGTGCTCAAGTGTGTTTCATAATTAAATCTGAGGAATCTGATCATAATCTGCTCGGAGCTCTACTCTGATCGCTCAGCCTCTGCTCAGAGCTTTGCTCAGAGCCAAAAAAGAAAAACGCCAAATGTCAACATTTTTATAGCCTAAAATACGTCACCCGAATTTATTTATTTATGTACTTTTGCCTGTATTTGTAAACACATTGAAACGCAAAACCTTAAATATCTCGAAGCATGAAAAAATAGACGGCTCTATTTTCGAATAATCTTTGCTAAAAACTTTTATCTCGCGTGATCCAGTTAAGTCTAAAAAAAGAAGGCGAGTTGCAGGCCTATTACATTTGTTTATATTAATTTTAGTAACACCAACCAAATATTCGATCTTATATCCGTATAAGCGTGTTATAAGAATTTCGCTTAGCCCATAATAAGTAACTTAAAGTGAAAAAAGGGAGGGAGTGTGAATAAAAATTTGAAAAAATTATTGGAATTGTTTTTCAATGTTTTGAATCGAATGAGGTCTATCAAAGACTATGTTCAATTTAATGACCATCCTAATTTTCATACATTTCTGACTTTGTAAATCAGCCAAGCAAAAAAGATTTAACAAGATACAAGAATGGTAGATAATTGTCCAAAATATAAATGATTTTCTACTTCTTAAAATTACCAAATCTTCCAGTTGGATGGTAAGGCCTGCATTAAACCTTCCCTGGCCAAATAGAGCAGATGAGGTTCCTTGATTGGATCAATGCCAAGCTTCGTTGCATAGTCATTGATTTCTGAAAAAGAAATTGATATATTTTGTTATAAGAAGACATAATATAATAATAGATGCAAGGACTGCAAGGGAGTGAGCAGTGAGAAGAGTACATTGAATATAATTATGTATAATATATTATTATGCATATAAAAATGTATTGTATAAGGCCTGTTGCTGGAGCTACGGGCTAGTAAAGTTTCGGTAATCTCTGAGGTAAGGTTTTTAAGAAAAATGTTGATAGATTAAATGAAGGGGTAGGAAAATTATTTTAGTAGTGAAATATATTAGACAGGGAGAGGGTGACATCAAAAGTCCCGTCCTCCCGGAAATGGACATAATACAGGGTGTCCCGGACCTGAGTGGAAGTATTTAAGGGTGTGGTTTTTGGGGTTATTCTAAGAAAAAAATTGTATGAGGGGGCAGTATTGTGATTTTTTTTTCTTAAGTCGATATTTTCCAAAATTTTACGTAATTAAGTGCTTATTTGTGTTCAATATTCAATGTCCGCATTATTTTTTAGTCCATTACCGAAAACCAAATGTAAGAATTTTTCTTAGTTTTTGAGAAATTAAGAAAAAACAAAAGGTACTTTTACAAAAAAAGCCCGAAAAAAGGGTTAAATTATGGATAATTCATAAATAAGTTAATTTTTTCGGCCTTGTTTGGTTATAAGCCTACGAACTTCCAAAAATAAGGTCTGCCAAAAAAAACCGACCTGATATTGCAGTCAAACCCGCTTATTTTGAATTTTTAACATTATATTTTTTATCTATTTTATAACTTTTCATAAAATAGTTTGATTATATAAACAGAACAATTTTGTGTGCGTGCTAGTATTAATGTACATAAAGTTAGAGGTCCGATTAGGTGAGAAAGATATACCTATGCACCTAAGTTGACTGATTTTACTTACAAACATGAAATAATCAAAAATTTTGGGTTAAAACGTTTTTTCTATAATTGTGTTATTGTGTATTGAAACGTGATTGAAAATTACTGCCTAACAAGAAAAAATCCAGACGTGATGGTACAGTCAAACCCCCTTATTTCGAATTTTTTCAAATCAGATTTTTTTTTATTAATTTTCTAACTGAACATATTCATAAATAAACTTCGATTACATTAGCATACATGTTTTGCGTATATACAATACATAGCTATAAATATTCATTAAAAGGTTTGGAGTTCACTAAGGTGAAAACATATGACATATCTGCATAAGTAGTTAGTTAGTTAGTTAGTTAGTTTTATTTTCAATTCATATATAAAATTTACAACATTCAAAAATAATAATAAATACAATTTTGGCCTTGGTTTGAAACCGTCTGCCAGATGCCAACTTATTTTTACATTATGTTTACTCAGTTGATTTCTAAATAATATAAAAGCTATAAAATAATTGTACTCGTATATACAAAATTTGACTTTTAACAATTTTTAATGAAGAAGAGAAATAAAAGAAATATGTTTTTAGTTTTAGTAGTATGTACATTTCAAATGTTTTTTTTTTTTTTTACAATAATATGTTGTTTATCTATATAAATATTGATTGCTCAGACAAAAACGGATTTTTTTTTTTTTTTACGTATACAAATCTTTCAATAATCCAAAAAATCATTCCGATACTTAAAGGTTTCAATGCAGTATTGGGCAAGAAGCTTCCAGTTGTGTCCATTTAAAATACTTATGGATTCAGTTTCACTTAAAATTGATTTTTGGAAATATACAAAGCGTAGTTCTTTCAAAATGGGACACACAGACAAAAAGTGGTACGATGTTTCTTGTTCTTGCAGGTTACACAATGAACACAACGAACTCCGGTCATTAAAATATGGTCTATAATTTAAGTTAAGGAGCTCTCCCCTAATTCGGAAGATATTAGAGATTTCAAATAAGCTCAGTTTATCAGAAAAATAGTTCAGACCGTTCAAATTATGTTCGAGCTTTGGGTACAGTGACCGACGGGATGAGCCTTTAGCTTCTTCTATAAAATCTGATCTTAATCGGGTGTCTAATAATTCAAGGATGTTCATTAATTTTTCCCTTAGAGATACATCCGAAATATTTACTGATTGCATTGAGACACCACACAGCAAGAAAATATCCTCCCATTTTTGATACCAGCTAATATTTTTCTGTATGCTGTGTTTTGCTAGTGTTTTTGGTAGGCGATTATCTTCATAGGCAAGAGCTTTTGAAATATATTCAAAGTGCATTCTTAAAGTGAATATATATATATGTGGGAGACCGGTTTCAAGAAGCAGCATGTAATTAGGAGTTGTCTGTGGTAGACCAAATGTTTTTTTGAGGAAAAAACGTTGCATTTTTTCTACCTCATCATACTGCTGATATCCCCATACTTGAGAGCCATACGTCATTATTGATCTTAAAACAGCTTCAAAAACTTTAAATTTAACGCTATGCGCTACATTCTTGTTCTTAAAAAGACTTTTCCAGGTTGAATTTAAAGCAGCCATTGATTTTTTAAGTTTCATCTGAAAGTGTTTTTTTGGGTTGAGGTTGGGTTTGAGTATCATACCCATGTAATTATATTCTTCAACGACTACAATATTTTCTTCATTCAAAAACCATCTTTCATTCCTACAATGCCTACCTCTCCCCGACCTAAAAATCATAACTTTCGAATTTGACGTTTGGCAAGATGTCGACTATGTCATTTATAAATAATGCAAACAGCAATGGAGATAATAAACATCCTTGTCGCACTCCACTCACAGTTCTGAACCATTCCGACACTTGCTCACCATCCCATACCGCCGACAAAGTATTCTCATAGAGGTTATTTATCACGTTTAAAACCTTGGATGATATTCCCAGTGTGCTCAATTTATAGAAAAGTGCTACGATCAATACTATCAAAAGCTGCTTTGAAATCGATAAATATAGCATACAATTTTTTACCGTTTTCAAGATAGTAATCAACTATGTTTTGTATGGAGAAAAGGTGATCAATCGTTGAGTAACCGGCGCGGAACCCTGCCTGAAACTCATTAAGTAATCTATTTTCTTTTACCCAAACTTCAAGTCTATTTAGTATGATACCCGTAAAAATTTTGCAAAAGCATTCATAAAAGAAATGCCTCTATAGGTCTCAACATTATTGATGTCACCTTTTTTGTGTATTGGGAAAACTATTGATCTTTTAAAACTATCCGGTACTTCAGCTGTATTTAATATTTGAGAATATGTTTTCGCAAGATATTCTAAGAAAGAAAGAGGAGCGTTTTTGAAGAATTCGTAGGGGACTCTGTCATCTCCTGGTGCTTTATTGTTCTTAGCTTTGCTTAAGACATTGCGTATCTCTCCTGAGCTTATATCTTCATCTAGTTCGCTTATCATCATTAAGTTTTCTGCAAAGAGTACTGGTTCTGGGATAAGTACAGGGTTTAAAAGGTTCTTAAAGTAAGTAGCTAGTATGTTGGCATCTAGGTGTTTGCCTATCTTAAATTTTTTTCCGTTAAGCTCTCTTACAATTTGCCAGAACTGAGCCGAATCTCTTACACTATTTAAATTCCCTGCAATTCCCAAAAAGTACTCTTTTTTTTGGTTTTACAAAGTTCTTTGTAGTATGTATTAGCTTGAACATAAGACTTGCGAAAAAAATCTCCATTTCGGATTTTAGCTAGTCTTAAAAGTTTGAAAGATTTAGCTCTGGCTTTTTCGCAATCTATATCGAACCATTTTTGTTTTCCTCGTGTTATATTATACCTTCTTTCCGTTGAGGAAGCCGATTTTTTAATATTATCGATGAAGAGAACAATTTGCTCATCAATACTTTTTTGACCTAAATCCGTTTGCGAGGAACATTCATCCAGTCGTGTCTGATAGTTTTCTTTATCTCGTCTCTCCAGAAAAGTTTAGGCAAAAGAACCATATCATTATCTGGTCTTCCTTTTTGAACTGTTATGACAACTGTGATGGGCATATGGTCCGAGAAAGTTAATGTACCGACATTGAAATCTAATATTTTTTCGGACCAATTACCACTTATGCCACAATAGTCCGTTACAAACGCACCTGGACCTCCGATGAAGGTCAGTTCCCCTAAAGCGTCTCCATTAATTGACCCATTTAATATAAATATATCAAAGTTTTGAAAGAGCTCTAATAACTTTTTTCCGTTTCCATTAATAATTTTATCTTTTGACTGTCTTTTGTATTTAAATTGCTCATCGAAAAACATCGTATCACTTTCTATCTGTTCATCTCCCATCCTCGCATTAAAATCACCAATAAGCATAATATTATTGTGATTTAAATTATTTAATAAATTATTTAAACTTGAAAAGTCTTGCTCCCAATAATTACATTTCAAATATATCGGAAAAATATAATAAAATTCATTCAAAATAGTTACTTTTAATGCTGTATTGTTTTCAAAAGTTACGAAACTACAGTTTGTATTAACTGATTTATACCCAAAAAGATATCCACCAATTGCCCGCCCACGAGTATGAACCCGTGTTGCTGGGACCCAGTATAATTGGAAACCTGGGAAAAATCTTTCAAATTCTCCATAATTGTCTAGCATTACATGTGTTTCGCAAAGAAAGAAATAATCAAAACTATTTATGTAGTTAAAAAAAGATTGAAAAAGTAGTTTATTTCTTAATCCACCTACATTATAAGATAATATCTACATAAGTATGTACCTACAGTGTACCTAAGTAAATTTATTTTACTTACAAACATAAAAGAATAATAATTTGTTCGCTCATTGAAGGGTGATTAAAAAAAATAACAAATAAATAAGATCGATTGGTATAAATTAAGGAACAAAAACACGGAAGGCCAAGAAATCGTTTCCATCTTTCACGGTCTGCAGCTAGATATTTTAACTGTGGGCTCGTCTTTCTCTGGGAGTCTGCTTCTGCTAGAACTGTTGATTTCCATGTTGTTCTTGGTCTTCCAACCCACCGTGCACCCTGAGGAGTCCATTCAAAGGATTGCTTTGCAATTTCATCGTTTGGTTTCAGTGAGTGACCAATCCATTTCCATTTACGCTTTCTTATGTCAATGTCCAGCCGCTCTTGACTTGTCCTTCCCACAATTCTTCATTTGATATAATTTGTGGCCATCGAATCTTTAGAATATGGCGAAGACCAGCGGTTCAAGAAAAGCCTGCAATTTCTTCGAGGTGGCAGTCGTGACTTTCCAGGTTTCGCTACCATCCATATAACAGAACGGATTTGACATTGGATTCGAAGAATCTCAACTTTGTGCGTAAGGAGATTTGACACAAAACATCTTGCGTTGTTATAGGATTCTCTTATAATGGCAACAATTTTTGGGTGAAGTCCCCTACCAAGAAGTGATCTCCATATGCATTCAAGGTTGACTCGGTCAAAGGCCTTCTCAAAATCCACGAACATGAGGTAACGCGGTGATTGAAACTCCGCAGACTACTCAAGAACGATACGCAGAGTGTTGATATGGTCGACACACGCCTACTGCGGAAACCAGCTTGATGCCTCTTGAGTGTAGACTCAAGAGTATCAAAAGTGATACTTCCACCTGCGTAGCTGAATCTCGATTGATACCAAAAGTGTACCATCCACATCCACTGCAGGAGGATTGGTGTTGCTTTTTTCCCGACAACTTCCTTGGATATTTGGTACAATTCCCTCATATCTCCTCTTCTTGCGGCGTTCTCCGCATTTTCTGCGAGACCGTCTAACCTCACCCTCTTGTCACGTCTCACACAGCGATAGACCATCTTATGTGCTAGGCGATACTCTCTCCGCAATTCAGCCTTTCGCTTAACATCTGCTTCAGCATTTATTTGCATCTTCAACAATTTGCGAAGCACGATTTTACCTCCAGGTGTCTTGGGATGTCCATGAGTCTCTAACTCTCGTCTGCTTTGGTACAGTTTCAGATCCAGCCTCCAATTAATAAATTGGTTAAACTTTTTTGGGTTGGAAATAAGATCGGCCTGTATTTTGTGTAAATAATTGGAATAAAGAGAGTCACATAAGACTGAGAAGTTATTGTAGGATGAGAGATAATTTGAAAAGTCAAAGCTAGTTCTCGATTTTAGAAACTTTTGCCAAAATTTATTACGTAGGTTCCGAAGTGAACGAAGTTCTTTGCTATTCTAGGGAGGCGAAGATGTGAAGTTTTTTTGAAATAAAATAGGGACAGAGTTAAATAAACAAGTTAGGATGTGGGTATAAAAGGTGTCAATAACTACATCAATATGAATAGATTCATAGGAGATGAAGTCAAAGTTAATGCTCCCAATAAGGTCATTGAGTTTGTCAAAGTTAGCTTTACGAAAATTAAATTTCCGTTGAGTTAAAAGATCAGCATTATGAAGCTCGCTAACAAAGGCGAAGCTAATAGAACTGGGGAGGGGGGGTGATAGCTGTCAAGTGTGGAGAGGAGGTGATTGCTTACTGTCACAACGAAGTTGTCAGGGTCAGTTGTAAAAACCAGGTCTAGTTGTCTTTCGAGATTGTTTTTGATATCACTCATCTGAATAAGACAGGAAGCATGAAGACTGTCGGTGAATAGAATTTTTGTCTCCGAAGTGGCATTTGTTGCAATGAAATAAAGCTCATTCTCAGATTCTGACCTTCATAAATGAGGTAATTGAAATCACCTACAAGTATGACATCGTCTTCGGGATTCACAGAATTAACAACAAAGGCAACTGCATCCGCAAGCAGCTCATATTGGATTGTAGGTTGAGATGGAGGTATATAGCAGAATAAGATGTAAAGGAAGCGTTTGTTCAGGCTAATTTTTACACACACAAGCTCAAGATTAAAAATATTTGGAAGTCTTATTAATGATGAGTCAACAACTGAGAGAGAGGTTAGTTTCAGTTTGGGCAAACACGTTATAGGGAAGCTTTTGGGAGTTGAGGTATATTGCCGACGTTTTGCTTCGAAGTCCACGGTCATTTTAATAATAAATTGATAAGCATTGAGGAATTACAATCTTTTTTAGAAAAAGTTTCTGGTAGGGGTCAAGGATAGGCTGCGGGGAGGATAATCTGTTAGTGACGAAAAAAAAAAATAAAATAAAAATTGTTGTGGGTTACTTGAGACCTTTGAAGGTGTGTTATTCGCCTGGAGTTAAGATAAATGGTGTAAGCAGAGACGTCATTAGAGACTTGGAGAGGAGATAAATTTAAAAAAATTATGGTATTGAATAAAGATCTTTTTGAGGGCAAGGAATTCGCAAGGGAGTCAGTTTTTGGAAATGAAAAGCTCAAGATTAGTTTTCGTCTTCCCATCAATACAGATATATTCAGACTTATCATCTAGATAAGCTAGAAACAACCGTACGTTATCATAGGTTTTGAGATCACGGAGACGTGAAACTATATAGCAGCCATCATCACTTAACGAAAATTGTTAAGTTAGCTTAACAACAGCGGGTAACAAAGGATCGAGAAACGAAGGTTGAGTAGAAATAGAGGTGGAGCAGGATGAGGAGGGTACTGATGATGAAAGAGTAACTAAAGTGCAATCATGATCGGTGGATGGGTATTCAGAACATACGGATGAGGAAATAGGGACAGTGACTGGATTCAGGTCAAACGATACACGTTTACGGTTTTGGGGTATAGTTACGGTGACCATATTTCTGGGAGGAAAACCCGGGACAAAGAAGTAAAAATTTAAAAACGTGAAAAAATGACTGGACTTTTCTATAATTTTTATGTAATTTCTAAAATAAATATTAAGGAAAAACATAATAACAGAGAAAGAACCAACATTAACATAAATTATAATGTCTTCACAACATAACTAAAAATAAAAAAAAAAATAAACTAAACATTTTTAATTTCATTATTAAAATATGGCCCAATTTTACAGTGCAGAGTTAACTCTGAGTTAAATAGAATAGTGACTACATACGGATATTTTTGTTAGACATTTAAACGTAATAGATTTATCTTTTTCGTGCTCTTTTTGACGCAAGAGTATTGTAAATAAAATGAGTCGGAAAATATTTTATGTATGAATAAGGATTTACGTAACGTTGCATAGAGAATGTGCAAATAGGGGACAAATAATCTATAAGCACCTGAATACGGGACACTTGTACGTCCCGGGTTTCTTAAAAAATAAGCCGGGACAGGCTATAGAAATACGGGACAGTCCCGGAAAAACCGGGACGGATGGTCACCGTAGGTATAGTGGATGCTGCAATGGAATTGATTGCCGTAGTGAAAGTGGTGGTGGTGGTGGTTGTAATGGTGGTGTTGGTGGTATTGGCTTTGGTATTAGTGATGACGTTGGTGGAGGAGGGGGAGTATTATGATGAAAATGCTACGGGGGAACACTTACGAGAAGAATCTGGACAAGAGGGTTGAGAGGGATTAAGGACGTGTGAGTAAATGAAGTTTGTAAATTTAGGCGCAGAAAATTTGTTATTTAAGGAGGATGAAGCAGGAGCGGGGACAAGTTTGAAATCAGTAGGGAAAAAACTATGGTTTTGAGGGGTACTGGAAGGTGGATTAATATTTAAATTAAGTGTTAATTGAGAGAATTGGTTAAGAGAGAAGGAAGGAGGAGTTATACTAAAAGTGTAGTTAGAGAGAAAGGGATGAATGATGTTAAAGTCGGGAAATCTACCAATTTTAAGATGCCAGTTGGGATCAGGCTTGAGTGATCGCTTATAAAGAGACTTAGAGCTAACGGGAGCTTTATCTTTGAGGCAGCGAAATTCCACACCGTTGAAAGTAGTGATATCCGATCCAGGGGAGAAAAACATCCAGTCATATTTCCTTGGCAAGCACGCGATAAATGTTGAGTAGCTATTCGAAGGATAAATCTTCTTAATACGAGCTCGGCGTTATTTAAAGAAGAACCAGTTAGAAAGCCATCGTGCATAAATTAATTTCAGTATGCCTTTAATGAGGTATTTCACGGTGTCGATGGGAATGCGTGAAGAAGGCGAAAAATGAGTGGGTTCGGTTGGACTTTCAGGTTTAGTAGGACTTTTGGAAACAGAAACTACAGCAAGCAATTCTTTCATGTTGATGGTTTCTGCTGCGGCAGCATTGGGTCCATGTGCTTCATTCAGATTTGTTGAGATCGGGTCGTCAGCGCTTATTTGGGAGTGAATGGAGGAGGGCGTTGAGACTAGCATGTTAGGAGGTGCACAGATTTCACGAAGCTCTTCATGCAGGGAAGAGTTATAGCCATTGGCGTAGGAAGGAATTTTTTCTAAGGTGGGCAACCAGTCCAAACCAAACCTAATCATTAAAAAATTTTCGGTGCAAATGATTTCCCAATAAGTATGTATATATTTGCCCTTGACCATTTAATTAATTCCCGAATTTGTTCAAAAGAGATCTAATGAATGAAGCCGACAACGACGTCAACAGTACCTTAAGCTAATTCCTCGCGTTCCAATGTTTATTCGCTATGCTATCTAGTTATCCCAAAAATTTTGAGATAACTTGAGTTGTTGTTGGGTCAGCGGTCATCAGCTGTTTTTTAACAAAGGATTACAACAACATAAAGCTATCCGGATAACTGAGAATAACCATCGGAACGTGCCCATTAACAGTCATTAGAAGTGCTACCAAACTCAACTCTGCTCTCTGCAACAAAGTCTAACGATGCATCTACAATACTTCAATAAATATTGCTTGGAAAAACATATTTAACAATAGGCATATTGCCCATAGCAGCAAATACAAAGTATTTGCATCGGTAGCTGAGTCAACATTGATGTATGCAGCCCAAGTGTGGGGTAGTAAGAAATATGATACCGCTGAAAAACTCCTACGATTTTATATAAAAAGGATATTTCGACTACCACCAAACGCTCCGAACTACACGCTGATGCTAGAAACCGGTATCTCTCCTCTATTTATTAAAACCCTTAAATTGCAAGTTGACTACATATGTAATGTCTTTAAGATGTCTGATGAGCGCCTCCCTAAAAAAGCAGTATTACAGGCAATAAATAGTAGATCGAGTAGGTTTAAGGACTGGATAGAGCTAGAGGAAAAAGCTAATATCGATCTTACACCAGATGAATATTTAATGTGGAAACCCTCTCTATATATCAGATGACATCGATTAAGATTAGGATTCGCTGCTGAAGCAAAAGAATCCATCTACAGAATGTCATATAGCAAGCTGAACTACAACCTAAACCATCGAAATTACTTCTGTGATGACTACACGACTGATCAAATATCAATGATATTTAGATTAAGAGGCGAACTCCTCAATCTCAACTTCATTCCGCATCGTGAAGAGTTGCCTTTGATGTGTGAATTGTGTAATATGGGCGAAAGAGAGAACATTTTTCACTTTATGGGTAGGTGTCCGGTTCTGCGAGAAACAAGAAGATATATTTTTGGATGCGATTTTCTATCAGAAGAGCTTACGATACGTCTGTATAGGAGTATACGTATTCTTGATGATTACTCGAGGTCGTAACAACGTTTATTTCCAGCTGAACGTAATTTGGTTCATCGGGTGACAAAAATTGAAATGAAAGATACAGTTTTGATTCAAAACAACAGTTTTGATTCAAAACAACTTTTTATGGAAACAACTTTTTATGGCCTTTAGTCCTACAAATTGGCGTTTCGTCCGGCTTACTCACTTGGACTCATCAGTGACATAGTGATGGCCTTGACATCAATTTGTATTAAGTTCAGTTTAACATACAAGTTTTTAGCAAAAAACCACTGTAAACTATACAACAAGATTAGAATTCTTAATCATTAAGCTGGATAAATTTTCCAAGATTAGAATTCCTAATCATTAAGTATATGATATACAAATTGCGTATGACAAGGCCCTCACTATGTTACTGAAGCTCCCCTTCCGTCTTTTCTCTTCTTGCTGGCTTAAAGGAGCGTTTTAATTGCACTTTTACTGCATCAATACTCAAATCTTTGTCACAAATAAAACACTTTTCAATGGAAATTTTGACTGTTTGGAATACTGAAACTTGGCCACTTAACCACTGCAATATAATACAATAACATATAATATATCTACTTTTCATGTAATGAAGAAAACAATACAAACAAAAACTCGTTTATGCAACTTATTTTAAATGACGGATTTTGGGCTGCTTTTCAACGACTGTTTCCGCAGAAACCATAAGTCGCACAAAAAAATAATATGAGCAAAGATTGTAGGTAATCTCATTGTATTTATTTCTGTAAGCGTTTTTTTTTCAAACTAAAATAATTTTTGAGTAATAAGGAAAAAAGACAAAAAATATCGAAATTTTTTACGTTTTTGGACGAATTCTCATATTTGCCATGAAAAATTTTGTTGAACGACTTCAGATTCGTGTTCAGCAACCCCAAAACCATAAAGAGAGCCACTAAAAATCATAAGACCAGAACTTTCCACTTCAAGTCCCTTTGGAACACCATTTGACTAGACTATGCACTGGTCTGTAGAGTGTAGGTACTGGCACAGAAAAAGTGTATTTTGATCCAACCAAATGTAACCCAATTGACCTAAAATCATCTTTTTCCGGAACAGTAAAAAAAGCTAAAAATTTCTGATTTTGTTGAGGTTTTTTAATTCATCCACATTTTACTTTTCCGCAGCAATAAATAGAAGCAACTCGGTTTAGATTTTTTTATAAAATTCCAATTATTCGGTTTGATTTGTTATAGAGCAAATTAATACTACGTTAAATCTGAGTCGATGACAAACGATACATACCGAAACAGAACCGTAAGCTTTAATTTTAAACAAATCAAAATCGAATTTTTTGAATTCCAATCTTTATATTTTTTCCAAGTTTTTACTTAAACTCGTTTTATAATTTAATATTTTGCTAGATGAAGCCATCGTAGTACTAAATCTGAACGCACTCCAAATATCTTACATTTGATGATTCCGCTTTTTAAACCTCAAAACCTACTCATCTTCAAGGTTCAACCTAACTCGGTTTGAGACTAATTTAAACCGGTTCAACTAGGTTTGTGCGTGCTGAGGCTTCCCGGACAATGAAACAAAAACAAAATTAAGGTGGGCAAGAATTGCTTTTATGTGACGACCAACTGTAACTGTAGGCAAAATTTTAATTTTCGTGTCTGAAATTTCATTCACAGTTTTTCAATCTGTCTTCTTGGGTGGGTTGTAGGACCAGAAAAGTTTAAATGTCTATTTTTCTAAGGTGGGCAGTTCATTTTTTAAGGTGGGCACTGCCCACCTCCGCTCCCCCCTTCCTACGCCTATGGTTATAGCACACATTAAGAAGGTTATTAGTTGTATAAGAGTCGGCTTCAGAGACAATCAAATTATTGTTTACGGCCTTAAGATTGTCAACCAATTCGTTGACGCATTCTCTGGTCGCTGCGAGCTCATTAGTGTTGTTTGATATGAATTCAATAGCGTCACCAATAACTGAAATCGAGTTAAGTCAAGGATGGGTTGAGGTTTGTTTAATTGAGTTGAAATGCTTTTGGCTGAACGACTAATATCTTCACGTAGAGAGACAATGGGTTCGGTCAGATTAATTTTTTTCAAGAAGGCATAAATTTCCTTCAGACTATAACTTATTCCGATTTAAACGATAATAGATCGGCAAAGGAGTCATTCATATCGGAAAGCTTTTTCTTTATTTCTAAAAAGTTAGATTTCACAACCTGAGAGAGATCTAGACTTGCAGTATGCAAATCATCAAATCATTTAGTAACATCATCGATTTTCAATATTTCACTACATATTTATCGACACTTAGCGAAGTAAGCGAATCATTATTACATTTAATGGCCAAGAAAATGTGGGACAAGGTTATTTCCCTACATTCGTCACAATAAAACACTTCATTAAGTGACGAAGTAAGCGAATCATTATAACATTTAAGGCTTGGTCAAACAGAGCGAGATCCGACGGGACGGTCAATACTTTACTGGGAAAGTAAGAACGCGACGGTCAAATTTTCTTTGTAAATTTTTACAAAGATCGTCGGACCGCGCTCTGTTTGACCAGGCCTTTAATGGCCAAGAGAATGTGGGACAAGGTTATTTCCCTACATTCGTCACAATAAAACAAGAATCGGGTAGTAAACTCATTCATATAGATAAGCGAGCGTTTACTTAACCATTACAAGACTGGTGGAATGAATTTCCCCAGAGGCCACCACACGTGACACGATCTACATTCGCGTCGATTTTATTTTTGCAGGAATAGCACTTTGACATTATGGATTATTGTTAATTAGTTTTTGGCACACGTTGGGCAGAGAAAAACGATGAAGGCATGAAGGTAAACAAATTATAGTGGGTTAAATATGCGGAAGATTATTTTATTTTAGATTCAATTAAAATTGAGGTTGGTTATGGCTTTAAAAGTTCAACTAAAAGAATGGAGCGAAAATAAAAACGCGTCCTTACTTGACCACGGACAGAATTGAATTGATATGTTTTTCGACTAATATAATATCATATTCTTTTATAAAATTCAAAAAATCTGCAATGTTATAACTAAGAACTTTAAAAGAATTTTAAGAATTTTAAAATTTACATTATTTAACATCTGACAGACGGCAATTTCCTAGGTTATTTGTAAGTTTTGAATCACCCTATTCGAGACACTTGTGCCACCACCAGCAGGTTCCACAGAATACGAACTATAACCAACTTCACCTTCCTTCGTTGACGCTGACTTTGACATTTCTCTTTTTTCACTCTTTTGACTGACAAGTTGCATATTTTGTTTGATGATTTCAGAATATATTTCGTTGAAAAAGTTCACTGATAGATTAAATTTGTCTGTAAATAATTTTAAACCATCTTGTTGATCTGAAGTGAACCCATATTCCGCACACTATCGCACTATGGGCCCAACTGGGCTTTTGCGTCTCATAAATCTGTAACTTTTTAGTCTTTTGAAATAATTCGCTGAAATTTTGCACACATCATCTTGAAGATACTACTAATAAAATAGATAGAAATTTTTGAAGTGAAATTGATTTTATTCGCTAAAAAAATTTCAAAGATGTGCATCTTTACCAATTATGAACAAAACACAATTTTTGATAAGTTTTTAATTGTTTATTTTATTTTAAATACTTTTTTTGTTCAATTACAATCATACTTATGTACATATTTACATAATTGTATGTTATAAGCTTATAAAAATATATATTATCATATTTTAAAGTACAAATTCAGTACAAAAACTTAACAACAAAAGAAACAGAAACTGAATGTAGATAGTTGTAGGTAATATTTTATATTTCAATATTAATTTTCAGTATCTCACATAATCAGAAAAAACAGACATATTAAATATAGAGCAACTATGCATTTCACTTGCAAAAGGTTTCAAGGGCTTGGGTGTATTGAAAAAATTGAAGGATCTTCTTTTCAACTCAAGTACTCAAGAGGCTATTAATATACTTATTTATTGATATAGACCTCTTGAAACATCAATATACATACGTAGATAAGTATTTAAGGATTTGTTTTGCAAAAAAAAAACTAAGCTATGTTATGCCTACCTTATCGGATATTAACACGAACGAAACTTTTGTGTTTCGCACTAGAGTCAAGCTTTACCATAACAAAAATTGATTCTCAAGTTCAACTTCAAGATTTGTTTAATGATCTGAAATCCTATACTTAATGCAGATGTAATGGGCCTTCGGGACATGAGGAATATTAAAAGATATTATTATTGAGATAAAAATGAGTTAATCTTTGTTGCAAGCTTATTTATAGCATCACTTGTTCCAATCAAACTAAATAACGAGGAAGCTAAAATGATCTTATGACAGAATTGAACGCGTTCTCCGTACGTTTTTGCCAACCAATACTGATAGTGTTTTCAAAAAAAACTCCTGAGAAAACAAGAGCGGTTGTGGATGGTATTCAAAAGCAGATCGATCAACTATCATTTACTCAACTGATTAAAAGTGATGAAGAAGTAAAAATCAAACATGAGTTGTTCCTAACAATGATCGATGTGAAAGTTAGCCAAGTTTTGACAGAAACTTGTTCGAGTGCTGTCTGTACAATATGTGGGGCAAAAACCAAAGGAAATGAATGATCTGGAAAAAGTGACATCTAAGCCAGAAAATGAAAATACCTTCAAGTATGGACTTTCGACACTACACGCCTGGACTAAATTTATGGAATTGGTATTACATATTTTATACAATCTTTCTTTTGAAAAATGGGCTGCAAATACCTTAGACAGCAAAAAGAGCATTGTTAGGAACAACTCATGTTTGATTTTTACTTCTATATAAATCAGACTTATTTTATATTTTTGAACACTTTAAACTGCTTGTTATTACTTTCTTGGGCACATAACAATTGAGGAAACATAAAAATCTTAAAATAATGGCCGCCTGCAATATCAATACAAAAAAGATGGCCGAATGCAGCTATTGACGCGAAATTTCAAATATTTTTAGACACACTTTATGAATTAAAAAGAATATAAATGAAAGCTGACTTTTTGTTTTTTTCACGATCTCATTTCAGTTTTAAAATTGATTTAAAGCGGTTTTAAATTGATGGAACAATAATTTGCAAGAAAAAATAAAAAAGAGATTTTTTTTATTCTAGACTCTACAGCATCCTTATCGTTCTAGATCAAAGAAAAGCAATTAAAAGCATGAAGACTTTTTTGTATTTTCAAGTTTAGGAACCAATGAATCAATTGCAATACATATCGAAACAGCGGAAGTTGGCGGAAATATTTAAAAGTCCATTTAACTTTTAAAAAAACTTAAATAAACGGGTTTTAAAAAAATCTTATTTATTTAAAATACAAACTTTTAAAAAATTTAATTTATTTTTATCGAATTGTCACAAAAACATGCTTTAAATCGATATACAGCACTTGTGATTTTACATCACCCTTTGTTTAAAATAAATCCTTCAAAAGTAAGCTTCAGAAAGATACTTGCACAATGAGTTCTAAAGTTGATACTTTGGAAGGGGTTCAGAAGGGGTCACTTTAAAAATAAAATTTTTATGGAAACGTAAAATTTGACTTTTCCTGTTTTCATTTTCACACAGAAATCACCCTTTTGACCAATTTCAAAAAATGCATTTATGAGACGCGAATCGTCATTTGGGCCCACAGTGCATCGCACCACAACACCATCAATAACAAGTCTATCGACGCGAAGTGAGACTCCAATTTTGTATCGGGCTGATTTGCCTATTTTTCCTTGCTGGTAACCCCAAGCTCAGCGGTGGTCATGGTTCTTGGACCTTTAGCTCACTACAACAAAATTTATTCATGCCAGACTGCATCCCGATGTTAGTGATGCGCGAGAAACTTGTTCTCAACCCTCCCTTTCTGGTTGCATCCCTCGCTAGAGCAACCCCTTAAAATGGCTTCTTCTCCCTTCCCTTACGCCATTTCCTTCATCTCATCCTTCCCATCCCAAAAGACGAACTTACCCAAATTTCATTTTGAATGAGTTCATAAAACTTCATAGAAATTAAAAAGCATATTTTTCACTTTAAATATAGGTACAATAATTTATTTCAAAAATTGTATTCGATTATAAAAATTAAAGTTATGCAATACTAATCAAAATGTTAATTCATCCTTTCGGCAACCCTGCTGCTGATTAAAGAAAATCTATTTTTGTCCGATTAAATCGTCTTCGATTTATTCACTACTTGGGATTTCAAATCCTCTTTTAACTTTCTTTATTTCACTTTGATTTTAATTTAACATTGGTCCCCTTTAATAACCCCCCTCGATCTGCATACTATTCTTTTTTTTTATAGATATACACTCCCGTTCAATTGAATAGGTTCAAAATTTTCGAGTGCGATTTACCGTTATAACTACGAACTATGTGGAATAAATGAATTTTTGAAAATGGCATTAGAGAAAGCATCCAATGGAGGAGAGAATAAGAAAACACACATTACCAAACTTACCATCATTACACGTTTTATTATCATTTCTTTAAATTCATATTTAAATCGTAGCACTTTTTTTTCGTTTATTTGAATAGGTGCACCGCCTTTATAATCACTTTTGCTTTGAACTTGTTGAAGTTCAGACCTTTTAAAGCTATTTTTTGGCTTTATATCATGGTTTCTTTGATAAGACACAAACAAATTGAGAACAAACGTAGAATGGGTGGAGGAAAAGCTCTTTTCGCGGCTCAGTACGCGCAAATTTATTGTTTTCGTGATAAATGGCTAACGGGACATCAAATTTCGGAAAAAAAATTACAGAATCTATTCTTTGATCTATAATTATCTGAAAAATAAACAAAAAGATGGTGTCGATATGCAAGGATGCAAATAACCTGCTATCTCCGCAAGTGATAGGCGAAAAAGTCTGAGGGTTACGTCTAATTCGTCGGTTTAAATGGCTAAAACAAGGGAAGAAGCTAGGTTTAGTGCCAGTATTTCAGCGGTCGAGAGTATATAGTTCTACATACCGAAAAATTAAATGAAACAACACCTAAACGAAGTAAGCAAAAACAAAAAAAAAAAAACCGAATGCAGTTTTGTAAGCTTCATAAGACTTAAAAGAATAAGTGGTGTAAAGTCATTTTTTCTAATGAAAAAGGGATTAATTTCAACGGAATGGATGGATTTAAATTGTATTTCCATGACTGAGCGTTTTTGTGTAACTAAACCATAGTCATACTAATAGTTCAAAAATGTGGGGTTAAATTTCTTTTCCTTGAATTCTCTAGGTGTAAATTCTTTCAACTAAGCGGTGGTTTATTTTATTTTTTGGTATGAAGAACTTTATATTACACTCTCGACTGTAGAAATAATCGCACTAAACCTAGCTTGTTCCCTTATTTGAGCCATTTAAACTGACAAAAAATATCCAACCCTCAGAATTTTTCGTCTATAGCTTGCGGAGGGAGCAGTTTTTTTACATTATTTTCATATCGACACCATCTTTTTGCTTACTTCTCTGATAAATATAGATCAAAGAATGGATTCTGTAAGTTTTTTCCGAAATTTGATGTCCCGTTAGTTATTTATCATGAAAAAAATAAATTTGCGCGTACTCAGCTGCGAAAATTCTACGTTTGTTCTCAATTTGTTTGTGTCTTATCAAAGAAACCATGATATAAAGCCCAAAAATGGCTTTAAAAGGTCTGACCTTCAACAAGTTCAAAGCAAAAGTGATTTTAAATTCAAATAAACGAAAAAAACGATTTCAATATGAATTTAAGGAAATGATAATAAAACGTGTAATGATGGTAAGTTTGATAATGTGTGTTTTATTATTCTCTCCTCCATTGGGTGCTTTCTCATGCCATTTTCAAAAATTAATTTTTTCCACATAGTTCGGAGTTATAACGGTAAATCGCACTCGAAAATGTTGAACCTATTCAATTGAACGGGAGTGTACTTATATATATATTTTTATCAATAAAGGGATAAGCAATATAATGGTATATTAAAAAACTCACCCCTAAAATCCCGAGGAAGTGGCCACTGCAACGGTTTGTAGTTAGAGATGGATACCTTTTCTTTTTTGTTGTGCTAGTTGCACTTTGTTGCAACGATATATCACTTTTAAATATATATATATAATACGCGGACTGAGATTTAAATTTACGTTTCGCGATTTAATATTGAAAAATAAACTTTTCTAAATATCATCAACGCGAGAAAACCGTTTAATGAAATTAACACTGGTAATTAATTAATCGAATAAAAATAAAAAAAAATACTTTAAATAAAAAAAATAATGAAAATAATTAATTTTGGTTTTTGGCTTTGGTGTTGCGGGGGATCGAACCTTTGAACCCTCGACTAGGAATCGACGGCGCTACCCTCTAGGAGGCTAAGCTGGATATATATTCTTGAAGGGAAAAACGGTCATATGAATATATAGAAGCTGTTCTACGGTCTTATATGTACGCAGGTACATATGAATTCTCATATATCCCGCAATGAAGCTTGTGTGGATATTTTTCCTGTTTGCCTGGTAGATAGGATTTAAAAATCAGGATTTCTTGCCGGAAAACTTCTGAATATTGGCGAATGAATTAGCGTCGGATATTCAAATTGGTGGCGGTTTGAATTTTCCACCGCCCTGGATTTTCCTTAAAAAAAAAACATAATTTACTTCTATAAAAAAAAATCACCAGGAAAGTTTCACAGTTTTACCTCTATAATTCACTTTAGCAGATTTATATTTTTATATTTTTCATACGGATTTATGGTGTTGAAAGTTTAGTGTTAGTGATCATAAGAAAAATAAAAATAAATCGATATCAAGGCAATAAAGGAAATTAATAGTCAAAAATAAAGAAAATAATAGGTATCTAATAAAAACATTGAAAATAATTAACTGTCGGTCACGAAAGAGAAAGCTATATGGTAATTTCCCCTCTTTATAAATTGTTAAATGCGAGAGTTCGATACGTTCAATTATTCTTCAAAACGATGACGGTTCCGTTAATAGATTTCTGCGGAAGACGAAAAGTAAACACAAAAAAAAAAACAAAATATGAAAACGGTGCGGTAAAAAAAACGTAAACAAAATTTCTTTTGCCTAAATCCCTACGGTATTAATTCGGTGGCTTGGCTACCGGTAAAAATAAAAAAATTGTGTTTGTTTACATTTGAAACGAAACCTTTTAAAAGTGGCGTTTTACCGTCGGCAAAACAAAATCGCAAAATAGTTAATCTTAGTAAAAATTTGAAAGAAGTTTTGCCGTCGTCGGCAAAACAAGATCGAAAATGCTTGTTTACAAATTCTTTGTTTTTGTTTAACGCGTTCTGAATTGAAAAATCCCTCGAAATGTAAAAAAAACTAATAATTGAAAGTGAATTGCCAGCATAGTTTTTAAAAATTAAATTATATGCTTTCGCTTCCATCTCTAAACGTGGGTCGCGAAACCATTTAACTAGCGGGGCTGTTTAATATATCAGATAAGTTGCAACAAATATATTTTAACTAAAAATCGATTCTTTGTGTTTTCTTGTTTTTTTTTTCTTGTTTCTGGGTACTTACTGCCGTATGTCCTTGGTGTGAAATATACCTAAGGGCTTACCAGCTCTAGTTTCCAGTTCGTACATGCAGCTGCCTATGACTTTTCGCACGCGGGATTTTAAGAATTTTGGAAGCAGTTTTGCGTTGACACCCTGGACAAAATTACTTTGTGTGAAGTTTCGGTGGAACACATCTTGGCCTTCCCGATAAACCACAGGTTGGGACTTTGAATAGTAAGGCCTGGTTCACACGAAATTGTACCGCACGTTTTTTTATCGCATTCGGTTTTTACCGAACAAAAATCGGGTGTTCACACGATATTTATATTTATTCGTTTAAAAATCTAATAGCTGCAGTATAACGAAAATGAATGGAAAAGTTTGAATTTGTGAAGTATTTTATTTTTATCTTTTTAAGGGAAAGGGCTAGAAAGCTGAAATTTGGACGGATGATAGAAAATATTGATTTAAATATAAATTAAAAAAATAAGAGTCCTAGAATACCGTTGGACTGAGATAACGGCATTATTTGAGCGCTTTCGCATATGAACTCATCTTTCTTGTTGTTTTAAATATAACATATAAATAAAATTACGGTTATTTTGATACCTCATTCATTATTCTACGTGGTATATAAGCGACACAATCTTGATTTTAAATTGATCGAAAAATCAAAACAATTGCATTGAAATTACCTGCTTTTCTCTCCACTGAAGCTCATTCGATGCCAACGAACAAATACCCAACGTGGATTTTAACCGTGTGAACGAGACTATATAAAACTATACGCCACTGGAAGACGATACGTCGCAATTCATTCGTTTTTTTTGATAAGTCCGTTAAGTATTCGATAAACGTACTTAGCTGAGTACGTTTTCTTGCCGTACAAATGTCGTGTGAAAGGCTCTATGCAAAATATATACGCCACTGCTCATTCGCACGGACTTATACTGCAAAAAATCGTGCGGTACAATCTCGTGTGAACCAGGCCTAAGTGTTTCTTGATTTAACGTGTGTCCTGAATAAATTTTACGACACATTTTGTCTAGCCAACGTTGTTTTAGCTTTCGTTTTCGAGAGCTTTTAAATCGCGTAGTATCCAATGCGTAGAGCGATGCGGAATCATATTTTGCCCGAAAAGAGCATAATACGGTTGACAACCGATAGAATTGTGCATATCTGATCGCAAAGCGCATGCTTTACTTGATAGGTGCACATCCCAGTCGTTTTGCTCATTTGATATCATGACTCTAAGCTTACTAAAGACACCTCGATTGACCCGCTCGGAATTGTTATCCTACGGTGAATACAAAGCCGTTCGCACATGTTTTATGCCATAGTTCGCCATGAAGTTTTGAAACTCATGGGACACGAACTGGCGTCCGTTGTCGGAGTGAATTAATTCAGGGGTGCCCAAAGTATGAAAGATTTCAGTTTCTAGAAAGTGCACTATTTTTGAAGACATAGCTTTAGACATCGCTTTCAAGAAAACAAATTTTGTGAAGTGGTCCAATACAATAAAAACATACACGTTTCCTCGCTTCGTACGTAGATATGGTGCCAAGAAGTCGATATATAATCGTTGAATAGGTCTTTCTGTCACAATCTGCTTGGTGATAGGAGGTCGAAGAATCGCGTTTGGTGCTTTTACCATTTTACACTCACTTACAAATGCTTTGATGTCCGTTGCCATTTTAGGCCAATGATATTTGTCTCGAATTGGAGCTCAATGCATTTGCGAGTGAGTGTTTCCGGCAAAAATTGACAAATCGAAAAAAAAGAGAGAAAGAATGAAATAAAAAAAAAAAAAAAAAAAAAAAAATACTAGCTCAGTCGTTAACGGAGTATCCGACTTTTGGCACTTTTCGGATTAAGTAGCCTTCTCTACATATCGAATCCCTGTGTAGAGTGACCACCCTTTATTCGTTACTCGTGGGTCCAAATATATGTCAAAAATTAAAAACAAAAAAAACAAAAACAGAAGCAGTAGATGAGACCGGTTCCCCTTCGAAACCGGGCGGCGCAAAAGCTGTTTGCCATTACTCTCTCCTGAGGTCGTCGCGTGAGAGCGGCTATAGGGTCAGGTGGTCAGCTGCTAGGATCCTCAAGATCGTCGGTAATAAACCAGAGGTCGAAGGGAAGCCGGAGCAGGACGCCAAGATAAAATGGACCCAGAGTATTTTAGCGAGTGTGCAGACCAGCGACGACTCCACGTCGAAGTGTAATAGGTCTCTGGAGGCAACCATTCCGGTTCCCACGCGTCCCAAAGTGCATAACGCCAGCACCCTCCTTTCCGGAGTATCCAGGCCCTATAGCAGCGTTCTTAAAAACAAGATCGTGGTTGCGGTTATTGACAGGAGCAATATTGATGGCACGATTTCTCCTGATCAATGGCAGGTGGTACGACTGAAGCTCTTTTTTACACTTCAGATTCTTTGTTGTAGTGAGCTTAGAGCAAGCTGCATTCTACAATCAGAGGCTCATCATGAGTGCATGTGTTAGTGGTTAGTAGAATTAAGCAAACTAACACAAGCACCTGTATAACTACAAACAATTAATAAAATTAGAACAAATACAAAATTTGATATAAAATAAAGCATTTAATTAAACATACAAAGTTAAAACAATTAATACATTAACTAGAGTGGAGCACTGGTTCGAAATAATGTTTTTAATCCTATTTTACTCATGTTAAAATCAAAAGATGAGGCGTTCAAGTTAAAAAGTTTGCACATGCGATTCAGAGGCTCGTGTGTGCCATAGTTTGTTCTGTGAAAAGGAACATGAAAAAGTTCAAATCTTCGCAGGTGGTGGGATCCTCCGCCTCCGCGGGAATTAATGCCTACACAGGCTAACAAGTCAGGCGCATCAATTTCACCATTGATAAGTTGATGAAAAAATACCAAATCATTATTGACACGCCTTTGATATAAAGTTTGAAGTTGCAGAAGCTGAATTCTGTGTTCATAAGGTGGAAAGTTATACGGATCAGCCCAGGGTAGATCTTTCAAGGCAAAACGAATGAATCTATGTTGTATTGCTTCAATACGACTTTTATGAATTCCGTAGAAGGGTGCCCATACTTGGAAGGCGTACTCAAGATGGGGTCGTACATAACAATTGTTGCAATATGTTGACATATTTTTGGAACACCCTACTTTGAAAATATTTTGAAAATATTTTTTTCTTTTTTAATTCTGTATCAGCTATCACCTGTGTATTCAATTTTGTTGAAATCGCTCAAGGGAACAACGAAGTTGACATTTTTTTTGGAACACCCTAATGCAAAAAAATTTTTCGTTTTTAATTCTGTATCAGCTATCACCTGTGTCAATTTCGTTGAAATCGCTCAAGGAACAACGAAGTTGACAATTTTTTGGAACACCCTAGTGCAAATATTTTTTTTGTTTTTAATTCTGTTTCAGCAAGGAACAAGGAAGATCCGAGGGTTTCGGTTTTCGGACAATTTAATATTTTACAATATTATTACTTCTCAAAACGTACGCTTCAAGCATTCCAAAATTTCGATAGTTTTTTTTTTGGACCACCCTCGGGCAGATAATTTTTGCTTCACATAAATATGGCTTAAATATTGACCTGTATATTTTCGAAGTACGTCGTAGTTAAAATATTATATTTTAAAAAGTTTTAATCCAAAATAAAGAAATATCCATAGAAATGTTTACCTACTTTATCCTCGTTTCCGGAGCTCGAAACCCAAAACTCAAAAGTAATCAAATCCTAATGTAACTAAACATAATCGAATCCCAAAGTAATCAAGAGTACCCTAATCCAAAAGTAACGACAAGTAATCAAAGTAATCAAATCCAAGGAGTAACGAAAGTAATCAAAGTAATCAAAGTAATCAAAGTAACCAAAGTAACCAAAGTAACCAAAGTAATCAAAGTAATCAAAGTAATTAATTCGAGATCTGAGATCCATTAGAGTACAAAACGGATATTTAAAATAATTCAGTTAAGATGTAAGAAGCTCATAACTTGAGTTCTAGCAGACGGATCCTCAAGGTTGAAATGAATAAAACAAGGGTAAAAAATAGGCTACCATGAGGAGGTGCTTTATTAAAAAATCGTTATGGGGGAGAAGAATGGGGTAAGGAAAAAGTCATTCAGAGTACTTAAAATAATTCAGTTAAGATGTGGTTTTCTTTAGAAGCTCATAACTTGATTTCTAGCAGACGGACCCTCAAGGTTGAAATGATTAATTCAAGGGTAAATAATAGGCTACCATGGAAAGGTGCTTTTTAAAAAAATTAATGTGGGGGAGGGGAAGGGGGTAAAGACGAAATTATTCAGAGTTTTAGTTTTATAAATTATTTTAAAAAGAAGAAATATAATACAAATTTATTGAAGTTTTGTGAATCATACATATATTTTTATAAAAACCATCTCCCTACATCACTACATTCATTTATTAAGTTTCTGTTTTTGTATAGAATTAAAGGATTTACGTAATAAAAAAAACAACAAATATTAATAAATTTTTTACGAAAAAAGTAATCAAAGTAATCACTCAAAAGTAACGATTACTTTGGAAAAAGTAACGAAAGTAACGTTTACTCAAAAGTAACGACTTTTTACATCACTAGTCGAAAAGCTCGAGGAGGTAAGGGCTTTATAGATGCACGATTATCGTGATAAATAAGGATTCCCTTGCCCCCTTGGCGCAGACCAAAGGCATGATAAGATATGGGTTTGATACGATCTCCCTAAAGGTATACAAAAAAGACGAGGTTGACGCGGATCGCGTCCCTCTGAAAAGCAACGAGGCTGTATCTGTGGGAGAGGACCCTGGTGCATCCATCACCTTTCCATCGATGGGTGATGAGGAATTCAGGTTATCCTCCATCACGGTTCAGTCCTCTTCACACGTCGACAGTCTGACCGATATGGAGACTGAAGACTTCCCTAACCTCGTTCCTTTGTGTGAGGATGACCTTTTGGGTTCATCTTCGGACATGGAGGAACTCAATGACACCGTGGTGGAGGCTGATCTGCCTGATTGTAGCCATAATGCTGCAGTTAATCCAGATTAACCTCCAACACTCCATCATTGTGCCGAACTGCATCTCGTCAGCAGCACACCACTTGTGAGAGTTTCGTCGGAAGTACAAGTCCCCTCGTTATAATACAGTCCCTGTAGTGAAGTCCCGTAGAAATTTCCGTACTGATTTATCTAACCACCAGAATCGATTGAAGTACATATAGGAGAGTCAGAAAAACTTGGGTAGACATCACTGTTTTCTGGAGGGGGTTTTTTAGACGCCATTTTCCAAAATGGCCGACAAATAGTAGTATAATTTGTATGGGAGAACGGAAAAATCTCCATAAAAACTAAACCACTAAACCGATTTTGATGAAATGATCAGACATGATAAAAAACAAGATGAGAAGCCAATATAATTAATTTCCGCCCACTGCCACGCCCCTTTTTTGAAAAAGTAATATTATTCGTCAAAATTAATACAAATTCGGATGTTGCTTTAGTTAAACTTATAAAAATATTTTTGTATGGAATGTAAGCTGTAAAAAGTTCCTACCACGCCTATTTTGTGGGCGTTTATTATTTTGTGACTTGTATGGAGTTCGTTTTAGTAAGATAAAATCTGAACCACTTCACCCAATGTAATGGAATTTTCATTTTTTGATTGTATACAATTTTCGCCCATTGACACGCCTACAAAAGCTCATCTTATCACTCTTCCTCATTAGCTGCTAAAAGCCGAAGGAAATGATATCAATTAAGATGCTTTTTGAAGTTTCCTGATTGATATTGACTAAAGAAAATCTATTATTTTTGATTTTTAGTAAAACAAAATTACAAAATTATAAAAAATACAATTACATATATTTGCACATCATTTGTATACACATTCATCTCGTACATTGCTCACCACACCTGCAATACTCTGTGCATGTCAAATACTAAAATTTATATTTACACCTGCAAATGTTGTAAGCATTATGTTAAGGCACTGATCGGGCCTTAGAACGCCATTTGCATCTTTGGAGAATTCACAATCTGTCAACTGCAGGCTTGAATCTGGAAAATAGCTCTGTGATAGGCTTAAGCATTCCCTTAAAACAAAAAATCATTAAAACAAGAAAATTAAGCGAGTTGACTTTGACATTGACCAGTCACTTAACGAATATAAAAAAGAAAGACAAAAAATTCTAGATCCAATCGAACTGATAAATATCAAACAGGAGACGCGTATTCCTAGACAGATGGATAGATTCAGGTCTTCAGGTAAAAACAAAGAGATGCTCCAACTAGCTCCTGCTTCTAGCTTCATTGCGAAGGCAAAAGTGACTGACTTCACTACAGCTCTAAGCGTCTAAAAAACCCCCTCCAGAAAACGGTGATGTCTACCCAAGTTTTTCTGACTCTCCTATATGTACTTCAATCGATTCTGGTGGTAAGATAAATCAGTACGGAAATTTCTACGGGACTTCACTACAGGGACAGGAGTATTATCGTGAAATCTGTTTTTTTGCCCATTTGTTCCTGTTCATAATTCCTTCTCATGCCGTGCAACACCTAAATCGGTGCCAGTGATTGTGCATTCATTTTTACAACAACAATAACAATATAGTTGTTCGTCAATTTAAAAGCAATAATAGCAACAAAAAAATTCATAGCCAAAAAAAAAAATCATAATAAGTGCCAGTGCAAGTGCAAAATAAAAACAAAATGTAACACAACGGAGCACAACGAGTGTTTATTCCTTCCTTTTCCTTTTCCCTTCTTCTCTCACAGTCGTGTTAGCCTAATAGCTGTTACATTGTGTGTGGAGTAGGGGGATTAGGCTAACGATTTCAGATGTATGGTTAATTCTCTTTTTTGGGTAACCAGGGGCGGATCGATACAATTCTGTCACTAAGGCATAACACTAGTTATAGATTGTTATTGAAAAGTTCAAATTGGGATTCAAATTAGAGATTTAATTTAAATAGTTGTCTGAATTGGTTTTGATCTAGTTTTGCATTTCCAAATGGCTGGTAAGTTTAGAGTCGATTTTTCCAACATTCGTGGGTTGAGAAAAAATTTCTGTGCCGTGTACGTTTAAACTGTACAAAACAGGCCAGCTGTTTTGGCACTAAGTGAAACTCAGATAGGGGAAAATTCTGATTTTTCGGAATTTTATCTATATGGGTATAGCTTCATCATCGTGTCCTGTATCCCCGGCTGGGGCATAGGGCGTCAACAAAACGTCTCCATCCTTCACGGTCTGCTGCAAGGTACTTAAGCTGTGGCCACGTCTTTCTCTGGGATTCTGCTTCCGCTAAGACAGTTGATTTCCATGTTGTTCTTGGTCTTCCAACCCGCCGTGCACCCTGAGGATTCCATTCAAAGGACTGCTTTGCAATTTCATCGTTTGGTTTCCTCAGTGTGTGACCAATCCAACGCCATTTACGCTTTCTTATGTCGACGTCCAGCCGCTCTTGACTTGTCCTGCGCCACAATTCCTCATTTGATATTATTTGTGGCCAGCGAATCTTTAGGATGTGGCGAAGACAGCGATTCACAAAAGCCTGCAATTTCTTCGAAATGGTAGACGTGACTTTCCAGGTTTCACAAGCATATAACAGCACGGATTTGACATTGGATTCGAAGAATCTCAACTTAGTGTGTAAGGAGATTTGACTGGATTTACAAATTGGGGACAGAGTACCGAAGGCAGCACGAGCTTTATTTATTCTACTTTTAACGTCCAGATCCGTACCACCGTTTGCAGAAACAATACTGCCAAGGTAGTTAAATTGTTCAACTGGCGTCTCCTGTAAAATAATACGCTGCTGTGTGGAGCGGCCTGTGAGCATTATTTTTGTCTTTTTGCTGTTAATTCTTAGACCACTCGACTCTCCCTTCACTTGCAGTGCTTGGCACATCCCGTTCAGCCCACTGATGTTATTTGTCAGTAGACATATGTCATCGGCATAGTCTAAATGACTGAGCCTTTCGAACGGTCTCCATTGAATGCCCTGTCGCTCAGCTGTACCAACACTGGCCGTCAATACGTCGTCCATCGCCAGCAGGAAGAGAATTGGCGATAGAACATCCCCTTGTCTCACACCCTGTTGCACTACGAAGGAGTCGGATAGCTGCCCATTGTGCAAAACAAAACACCTCGCGTTGTTGTAGGACTCTTTAATAATGGCAACAATTTTTGGTGGAATTCCTCTACCAAGTAACGATCTCCATATACATTCTCGGTTAACTCGATCAAAGGCCTTTTCAAAATCCACGAACATGAGGTAAGGCGGTGATTGATATTCCATCGACTGCTCGAGGACGATACGCAGGGTGTTGATATGGTCGACACACGATCGACCACTGCGGAAGCCAGCTTGATGCCTCTTGAGTGTAGACTCGATTCTATCCTTTATTCGCTCGAGTATGATTGTTGCCATTAGTTTTGGGAAAACGGACAAAACGGTGATACCACGCCAATTGTTGCAATTCTTTAAGTCACCTTTCTTTGGCAACTTAACAATCACACCATCCTTCTAGTCCCTGGGATAGCTTTCGTTTTCCCAAATGTTTTGTATCAGCGGATGTAAAATACTAGCCGCTGCTACGGGATCGGCTTTCAGGAATTCAGCTGGTATTCCGTCCAGTCCAGCTGCCTTGTTGTTTTTGAGGAGATTTATTGATGTACGAATTTCCGATTCTGACGGGGGTTCGATGTCAATACCCCTATAGGACCTGCGCATCTCGTTTAGTTGGGGCACTTCAGCACTCTGCTCAACTGAATCCTCATTTAGCAGGGCACAAAAATGGTCCTTCCATCTACGAAGCTGATCCTCAATTGATACCAAAAGTGTGCCATCCACATCCATTACAGGATGATTGGTGTTGCTTTTTTTTCCGATAACATCTTTGGCTATTTGGTACAATTCCTGGATATCTCCTCTTCTGGCAGCGCTTTCCGCATTATCTGCGAGTCCATCCAACTTCACCCTCTTGTCACGTCTCACACAGCGGTAGACCATCTTATGTGCAATGCGGTACTCTCTTCGCAAGTCAGCCTTTCGTTGAACATCAGCTTCGGCATTTATTTGGATTTTCAACGATTTGCGAAGTTCGATCTTATCCCAGGTGTCTTGGGATATCCAAGAGTCTCTACGTCTCGTTCGCTTGGGTACAGTTTCGGATCCAGCCTCCATAAAAACACTTTTAATTTCACCCCACATCTCATCAATTGTTGAATTCTGGATTCCATTTAATGATGAGGCTCTGTCGTTAAGGGTGGTGACGTAGTTTCGACATATGTTGGGGTCATTTAAAGCATTAGTAATGAATTTTGTGCTCCTTGCTGCATCCTGCGCTCGTTTTTGTATGGCAGCGGTTCGTAGTTTGAGACTCATCAGAACCAAATGGTGGTCGCTTCCCACATCGGCATTTCTTATACTCCGGACATCACACATAGACTTCCTCTATCGCTGCTGAATCATGATATGATCAATTTGGTTTTCGGTTTGACCATCCGGATGCACCCAGGTAATTTTGTTGCACGTCTTATGCTTAAATACAGTCCCACCTATCACAAGACGATTCGCGTTACAAAAGTCGACAAGCAAGTCACCATTTTCATTCCGTGACCCCACGCCATTTCTTCCCATCACGCGTTCCAGTCCGTAATTGTCTGAACCGACTTGGGCATTAAGGTCTCCAATAACGACTATGATGTCGGCTCTCGGAACACTACTGTAAACCGAGTTAAGATGAGTGTAGAACGCGGTTTTGTCTTCCTCGGTCGCTTCATTTGTGGGGCGTAGCACTGAATAATTGTGACGTTACGAATTTTTGAACGAAACCTTGCTGTCATTAATCTCGCAGAAATGGGCGCCCATGAGATCAAACAACGCCTCGCTTCTTCGTTCAACATAATTCCGACACCATGCAGTCTTTGGCCACCCTCTCTTTCATCTTCGCCGGAATACAGCATTCTCGTCTGTCCAGTGTCTGATCTGTATTCAGCTCTTCCTCTCCACTTAGTTTCGCTTATGCCCAGGATACTGATCTTTAGGCGAAGCATTTCACGCTCAACCTGCTCGTATCTACCATCGCTGTACAAGGATCGAACGTTCCATGCTCCGATTTTCGTACGTATGCGGTAGCCAAAAGTAACATTTGCGCTTCTTGAAAGACTTCTTCTATTTGTCAACGATTCATTTATTATTATGGCGTCTTGATTGACGCTCGTACATGAAGGATGCCGCACCCCCAAATCCGATGTGCGGTTTACTGCAGCCGAAGCTACAGAAGGATTTTCTATAAAAAGATTACCTCTTGGGGACTCATTTCCATTTGTTGTCATAATTCATGTATTTGCATATATCCTTCCACCATGGTGTTTTCCGAGATATGATTAATAACATACATAAGCTCAGATTTGACAGGCACACCCGCCTTTTGTATGGTCAAACACATAACTGCTCGAGGCCGCCCACTGTGGGAAAACAGACGCCTTTTGTAGCCGCCCAATATGGGTTACAGACGCTACCTGCTGCTGCCGTTGGCCTTTTACCAAAAAAAGCTCCTCCGCCACCAGACTATCATGCCGTTGACCGCCACCTGCAGTTCATCCGCCTTAAGGGGGCTTTTAACCATCCCGAGGACAAGTTTGTGCCCTGACCAGCATAGCTGGGTTGTCTGCTTATCCCGGCATCCATTCGGTCCCCCTGCACGTTAGCGTTAGGGTATAGCTTAGTGCCATTATTCTATTCCCATCATGGTCTCGCCGTCTACATAAGAAATGATGTTGCGTACCAACTCCAACCACAATATGGTTTGTGCTCAAACACAAATTTCAACTTCGTGTGGCTAAAATTCTCGGTGAATAAGCGCATCATTCATACCTGCTTCATTTATCGGAGCCCAAATTTGGACAGAAATTCAACTTTTAACGAATTTAATTCTCTGTCCGACTCCATACAAAGAATTATCGCCCATTATCCTCACACTGAAATCGTCATTGCGGGCGATTTCAATGTACACAATTCTTCGTGGCTTCGCTTTTCTGGCCAGACAACACCCGAAGGAAGGTATGTTGAGGTCTTTGCAGAGTAAAACCAACTAACTGAGCTTGTTGACGAGCCAACTCGTATCCCTGACGTTTCAGGTCAATCCGCCAACACTTTAGACTTTTTTCTTACCTCTGACCCTGATAAATACACTATTAGTGTACTATCGCCTCTAGGCACATCGGACCATTGTGTCATATCTGCCAATTTCTCGTGCCAAATCAATCCAGTTAGAGAGATAACGCCTATGAGAACTGTTTGGCAATACGAGAAAGCCAATTGGGACGGTCTCAATAACTTCTTCAGGAACTTTAACTGGTCACTATGCTTCCTCGGTAGTGACGTTGACTCCAGCGCAGATATGATTACAAATTTAATTCTTCACGGTATGGGGAATTTTATTCCGAACAGGATGAAATGCATCAAACCCAAAGAAAATTCATGGTTTGATTCGAGCTGTAAAGAGGTTATCAGGGTTAGAGAAGTAAGTTTCCGAAGATACAAAGCCAACCCCACTGAGGAGAACCGGAATAAGTTCAAACAAGCTCGAAAGACCTGTAACGTTCATATTCGAAGAACCAAATTTTTGCATGATCAGAAATTAAGGCAAAAAATACTACAATGTCCCAAAGGTAGTAAAAATTTCTGGTCATTTGTAAAAAACGTACGTAATTCTACCTCGTCTTCGGTTCCAACGCTCGTCTTGAATGATACTCCTGCTGTCAGCTCACTAGATAAAGCCAATTTGCTTGCAGCACAGTTTGCTGTTAATTCGACGCTGCCAGAGAGTGTCATGACTCCACCTGTACTTGAGAGCGGTAATGATTTTATGGGACAAATCTTCTTTCACACTCGTTCAGTAGCTAGAGTTCTAAAAGATCTTGATGTACACAAATCCGCTGGCCCGGATAGTATTCCTCCAATGGTTCTGAAGAGGTGTTCTTCAACGCTGGCAAAGCCACTGCGTAAGCTTTTCCATCTGTCCTACTCTACTGGTCTCTTTCCGAGTGGATGGAAAACAGCATTTGTCCAGCCTGTCCCTAAAAAAGGTGAATCTTTGCTCCCTCCAACTATCGACCAATTGCACTTACGTCCCTTCTTTCTAAGGACATGGAAGCGCTGATTAATTATCAGCTTAAGAAATATCTTGAAGAACGTACTGTATGCGTCTGATAAAGGTGACCCCAGATCTTCCATACTAGTTAAGCGTAGCACAAATGTTTATTTACTCCCTGATTTCAGCGATAGAGATATCACCGCCGCTAGGCTGGAAACGGCTAATGGGACGTACTGGCTAGCATCGGCATATCTGGGCCATGACCACCTCGGCCCTCTCCCCGATGAAACACTGAAAAGATTAATCGTGGATGCAGAACGGCAGAAGATATGCCTGATCATTGGGAGCGATGCGAATTCCCATCATACAGTATGGGGTAATACTGATATCAAGGACAGAGGTGAGTCTCTTTTTGATTTTATTTTAAGTACTAATCTTATAGTAAGTAATGTATCATGTAGGCAATGAACCTACCTTCATCACTAAAAACCGACAAGAAGTATTAGATATTAATCTTGTCTCAGATACTATTCATCATAAGATCTCGAATAGGAAAGTGTCGGATGAACACTCGTTCTCTGATCACAGATACATTCAATTCAGTCTTATTGATGAACCTCCTTGCCGCGTAGTGTTTCGAAACCCTCGAAAAACCGACTGGCTTAAATATAGGATTACACTTCAAGGGCTATTAAAACCTGATCTTTTAAATCATCCTTCTAATAATAAGGAGCTTGACTGCAAGGTCAATGATCTCACATTAGCCCTTAACAAATCTATGGCTACTTCCTGTCCACTTACTCAGGTAAGGGGGAAAAAGAAAACACATTTGTGGGATTCAGGGCTTGAACCGCTCAGGAAAGATTGTCGCAAGAGCTTCAATCGAGGTAAAAGCACTCGTGAAGTGTCAGATTGGGAATCCTATAAGGTAACCCTCTAATTATATAAGAAAGCGTTTAGAAAGTCAAAGAGATCCTCCTGGAGAATTTTCTGTGGAAAAATAGAGGAAACTTCAGAGGCATCTAGGCTAAGGAAAATTCTCTCTACAAATCCAGTAATGCCAAGCTGCTTAAAAAATGCTGATGGCTCGTGGACCAACTCCTGCGAGGAATCGCTTAACCTGCTATTAGATACTCATTTTCCTGGTAGCTCACAAAATATTAATGGCTTCGACCATTTTAAGTCTGATATGAGGTCAAGCTATCCACAAGGTCTGATTACCAGGGACAAGCTGCTTTGGGCACTCAACAGCTTCGAGCCTTACAAATCTGCGGGACCAGACGGCATAATACCAGCCGAACTCCAAATGAATAGAGAGTTGATTTTACCTATTCTGGAGTCTATCTTTACCAGTTGCTTAGCACTGGTCCACATTCCCCTGTCTTGGAGAGAAGTCAAGGTTGTGTTCATACCCAAAGCTGGCAAATGTTTCCAAGTAAACCCGAAAGACCTCAGACCTATTAGTCTATCATCATTCCTTCTTAAAACCTTTGAACGCCTGATTGATATCCACATACGTACTAGCATAGACATGCAGCTATTATCTACTGCTCAACATGCTTACTGCAAAGGGAAATCGGTGGAAACTGCTTTACATACTCTAGTACGATCCATAGAATATTCCCTCTATCATAAGGAGTACACCATGGTTGCTTTCTTAGTTATAGAAGGCGCTTTAAACAATGTCGACACATCTGCAATCGCATCTGCACTGACATCCCTGAGGGTAGATGGTTCGCTTGGTGAATTGATTAACCAAATGCTGACTAGCAGGGTCATCAACTCAAAACTGGGCGGCTTTTCTGCTAGAAGGTCTGTCAGTACCCAACTAACATACTCCTCAGAGTTAAGCTCCCGAAATCTACAAATCCTCTCTCATAAGGTTCTTTTAGATCCCATAGCTATACTTAATAATTAACTTCTTGTTATGAAACTTTAATTACTCTCATAGTAATTTTATAATAAGATTGCGTCTCTTTCAAAATTCAAATTCAAATTCCCAACGCTTAAGTCTATTATGAAATCAGTTTTTTCTACCTTAGTAGGAGTGTATAAACTTTAAGTCTTATAATAATCTTATTATGAAATTTGATCTCTGCTAACCATATTGTAATGCTTATAATCCCATAGTAAAACACTTAAAAGCGGCTATGTGCGGCGGCTATGCTATACTCTACTAAAAATCTACTAAAAAGCTTTTATAGGATCTGAAAAGTAAAATAGTATAAAAAAAAGCACACAATAAAAAATATCTGCGTTGTAGAACAAAAACAAACAATTTTCAAAAAAGAATTACAATAATCAATGAAACAAATGAAATATTCAATATTTTACATGGGGAGAGTTCAAAGTGCTGCGTACAGATACTCTATTGCTAAAAAAGTGAACATGAGAAAAAAAATAATAAGAAAAAATACAACAAAAATAATTGAAATATGCATTATTTTGAAAGCGCTTTGTTTTTTGGAGGTAAAATGTAAATATTAGATAGTAAATTTTCAACGGCAATCAAATTTTGGTCCAATTGTGAGAAAAACAACTATAATAATAATGTCCATATTACAGCTCAGACATAATATTATTGATTCACTCATAAGATAAATACTCTTGCAAAAATAAATAGTTTTTTGAAGTTACAAAAATAAAAATCTGTTAAAGAGATATCAAATCTCATATAAAATCTTTTACTCTTGTTATGAGATAGAAAATTGCCTCTAGTAACTAGGGCGTTTAACGCTCATAACTATCGTATAAGAATCTTGTTGTAGACTACCAGAGACTATTTTACTCCCATAAAATAATCTACTAAGAATCTGGCGTTTTATGAGAGGAAAATTGTTACTTGGGTAGACGTACGCCACAAGGCGGGGTCCTATCTCCTCTTCTCTAGAACTTGGTGGTAAATGAGCTGCTAACATGCCTGAAAGCGGAGGGCTACAGAGTGATTGCCTATGCGGACGATGTTGCAATTGCCGTATCAGGTAAGCATCCTAATACCTTAAAAGAACTCTTACAATATGCTTTGAATAGGCTAACCAATTGGGCGGACCGGTGTGGTCTCGGTGTCAACCCTCATAAAACAGAACTTGTTTTATTCTCCAGGAAATATAAAATCCCTCATGTAGATCCTCCTTGTATAAAAGGTATGTATTCCATTAACTTTTACTGATCAAGCGAAATATTTGTTTTTTTTTATACAAAATTAAGTTGGAAACCTAATATAGCATTCGCAAATTGAATTAACCAAATCGCAAATAGGTTTAACCTAAACGCAAATAAGTTTCACCCAAACGCAAATAGATTTAACCCAAACGCAAATAGAATTAACCCAATCGCAATTCGATTTAAACAAAACGCAAATATAGTAAAACTATTCACAAATAATTTAAACTATTAACAAATCATATCAACCAAAACACAAATTGAATTAACCCAGGATTGATTTATTGTTCCAGCTGTACTTTTTGGGTCTAATGGAATTTGGTACTATCCATAATTGTTAAAAAGCCATTATTAAGGGATTTGCCGTGCTTGGTGCTTAGAAAAATACACAGAACTAGTTGAATTTTCAATTGGGGTCTTGTCAAAATCTTATGGTGAACTATTTCTACTGTTATAAGCCTACCATTTCTTCACCACACAGCAGGAACAACAAGTTGAACCCGGTTTAATTCAATTTGCGTTTGGGTTAAATTGATTTGTTAATAGTTTAAATTATTTGGTATAGTTTAACTATATTTGCGTTTTGTTTAAATCGAATTGCGATTGGGTTAATTCTATTTGCGTTTGGGTTAAATCTATTTGCGCTTGGGTGAAACTTATTTGCGTTTAGGTTAAACCTATTTGCGATTTGGTTAATTCAATTTGCGAATGCTATATACAAGAAAGAGTTAAAAAGGCCACAGTACCACTCATCTCATGCAAAAAAGCTGTTGGGAATAAATGGGGCCTTCAACCTCGTATTACTCATTGGCTATATACTTCGGTGATTAGACCGATTCTCACTTATGGTGTTGCAATATGGTGGACTGCTCTAGATAAAGCGGTAAACTGCGACAAACTTAGCAAAATACAACGTTCGGCTTGTTTATGTATAAGTGGTGCGCTTCGTACGACGCCCTCAGCCGCTCTAGACGTTCTGCTATATCTGACGCCCCTCGATATTTTTAGCAAACAGGTGGCTGCAAATACGGCCATACGCCTACAAGCTTCCTCACAATGGACCAACAATAGTATTGGCCATTCCACCATTCTGAATTCATTAAGATTACCACCTATTCACATTAACTAAACCATCCCAAAACCACAATTCGGTTCAAATTTTCAAGTCACCATTCCTTCTAGAACCCTCTGGGAGGACATGGCGTTCTTGGATAATGAATCGGTCCATATCTCATATCTACACAGACGGATCGAAAACTGATGAGGAGGTGGGTGGCGGTGTGTACTCAAAAAGACTAAAATTAAGTCTCCTAATCATTGTATCGTGTTCCAGGCGAACTTATGGCGATTAAAGTAGCCTTATCTTGGCTGAAAGAAAACGTGATATCAACTACAGATATCCGCATCTTCTCGGATAGTCAAGCTGCTATCAAATCCCTGGAATCGGTCTTGACTAACTCTATAACATCCCTTAATTGCCGTTCATCTCTGCTGGAGATGGCGCAGCAGTTTAACATTCACCTGTGTTGGGTGCTGGGGCATAGGGACATCCCAGGTAATTGTAAGGCCGATGAACTCGCTAAAAGTGGAACAACTCTACCTCTTCTACCTACCAAGGCAGATATGGATATACCCATCGCTACTTGTAAAATTTTGCTGATTCAAGATGCTTTAGAGAGAACAAACTTTAGGTGGAACGATATCACCACTTGTTGGGCAACAAAACAAATCTGGCCAGTAATGGATTTAGAGCGATCTAAGTGTTTGATATCTCTAAGTAGATTGCACATTAGCTCCATGATTGGTGTTATAACCGGACACTGTATTATAGGAAAGCACGCAACGCGTCTTGGCGTGTTCTCTAATGATTTTTGCAGAAGCTGTATGGATGAGGAAGAGATAGAATCAATCCCTCACCTCCTATGCACGTGCCCTGCTCTATCTCATAGACGAAGACTTCACCTTGGTGACTTTTACTTCAATTAGGGGGGTTACATGGACCAACATGCTCGACAACATGGGAGTTGTCGAGCCATGCTCGATCATTTAAACGCGAAAACAACTACTGGACCAACATGCTCGACGGATTTCAAAATTTTTTGAAAACTTGCTGGCTCGTCCAACCAGACAACTTGTGTAAACAGATGCTCGACAACATCGGTATTTGTTTTTGCATAATTTAGCCACGGTGACGGGAAAAAATGGCAACAGTAACAAATAATGAGTTCTGGAGGTGGTTTTTCTTTGTTGTAAGAGACTTTACCAGAGGTTTGGGAAATAAAAAAGAAGTTTATAAAAAAAAATGTGCAAGCCATACTGCGTGCGTTTGTTCCGAAAAATGAAAAATAATGATGCTCGACAACATCAGTATCCATGTAAACGCAAAGTTGGGTGTACAGTTATTTTTTCCATCGAGCCATGTTGTCGAGCATGTTGGTCTATGTAAACCCCCCTAATGATCCTAGTGATCTATCAGACTTAGACATAGGCAGTCTTTTACGCTTCATAAGAAGCTCCAATTGGTTCACCGAGTGAGGAAAAGGGTTTCCTAGATTCATGTGGAGTCACAATGGACCAACTCATGATCTAAGTGTGTCAGTCTTCATGACTGGCAGCCACTTCAACCTAACCTAACCTAACTAGGTCAGGAAGCGCAGATAGATTAGAATCGATGCTCTTTCTCAATTGGGTATATTGCTCCGATTCAAATTCAATGGAGTAGAGATCAATCTCACCACATATCAATGCCGAAGAAAACTCATCGAGCTCATGTTTTCCCATGGTTACTTTAGCAGAAATGTCTTCCATATCCATACGATATAGAGTATCTGGCACTACGTTGAGAGATCCCTTTCTATGTTCAATTGAAAAATCATAACCTTGGAGCTCCAAACTCCATCGAGCGAGTCTTCCACTCAGCTCTTTCATCGACATCAACCATTTCAGGCTCGATTGATCCGTTATGACCTTGAAAGGTAATCTATCAACGTAGGGCCTAAATTTTCGTATGCTCCTGCTCAGTAACTCAGTGTAGTTTTTCTGAGCTTTGTTAAGTTTCTTTGACATGTACGGTAATGGTCTCTCGTTGTTGTTCTCATCCAGTTGAAAAACAACACCACCTACTCCTTCCGAAGACGCGTCACACTGGATAGTAAACGGTTTAGTGAAATCGGGTCTATTGAACCCCTCCAGAGCTTAAGGTGTTAGCTCAAACTTTTTTTCTTTTTGACGCAATCCGTTAAGGGAGCTGCCAGATCAGAATAGTTCTTAATGAACCGACGGTACCAGCCCGTTAGGCCTAGAATCTAGAAATCTCCTAACCTGTCTTAGGGTCGTGGGGACGGCAAAATTAACCATTGCCTCGATTTTGGCAAGACCAGTTTTTAAAGTACCTTGGCTGACAATGTATCCGAGATACTTTATCTCCCGCATGCAGAACTTGCTTTTATCAAGGTTAATAGTTAGATTTGACCTGCGAAGACAAGCAGCCACTTCGTTAAGGATCCAAATATGAGATTCAAAATCAGCCGTACAAATTAACAAGTCGTCTGGGTAAACAAAAACATTTTCGCGAAAGGAACTTCGAACGACTTGATCGATGACCCTACTCATAGTTTGACCAGCATTGCTCAAACCAAACGGCATAACTTTAAATTGGTAAAGCGGTCTACCAGGTTCTGCAAAGGCTGTTTTATCTAGCGATTTTTCATCAAGTGGTTTTTGCCAGTATGCATCTTTCAAGTCGATCCCAGTTATAAAATGCGTGTTTTTGATACGGCTAAGTAAGCCCTCAATTTGTGGCAACGGATAAGCATCCTTAACGGTGACTGCATTGACTTTTCGGATATCCAGACAAAGGCGAACCTTGCCTGGTTTTCTTACTAAAACCACAGGGCATCTCCAAGGTAAGTTACTAACCTCGATAACCCCAAGCTCTAACATACGGTCCAATTCCTTGTAAACAGTGGACAGCACTGGTTTGGTCTAGCTAGTTGTGTGTGCAAATCGCTTGTGTTTAATTTATTTTTTGTATAAATATCCCATCAATTTTTAGTAGTGTAACTTCTTTAAATTAATTCATGTATAGTTACTAATTGCTTAAATTAATTACGTTTAAATTAGTTTCTGTTTTTGTGATTATAAATTGAAAATAAAATTTAGTGCTCTAGGTATGATTTTCTTCGAAAGTTTTAATTTGTGTATTCTGTTCCTCTAATTGAGTGACTTAAATTATTTTTTTTTTCTTTCATATTATATCCTTGTTTTTGTGCCAATTTTTGCATCTAAGCTTTTAATAATAGGTATTTCCCCTATTTATTTTGTTTTATCGAAGCTTTTAGCTTTATGTAGCTAGTTCTATTCTCTCAGTGACGTTGTGGGGTGCACTCGTGTCGAGAATTTGCTTTTACTTTTACTGTGTAAATTTCTATTCAATAACTTAACGAAATGGCTTGTAACTGTGAAATTAAGGTCGAACGCAACGACGCAAAAATTCAGTGTTCAAAATGCCATATTTATTTTCATTTAAAGTGTGTTAAACTCAAACCTAGTGACAAAGATTTCATAAAAAAATCACATTGACTTTATTTGCCCTTCGTGCAGTAAGCAAAGACGAAATTCTCTTCGTTACTCTCCAACTAAAATTACTCATACCAAATCAGAACAGTCTACATCTGGTTTTCTAACCAAAAAACAACTACAATCAAATATAAACTCTTCCCCGCCGCCACCGCCTCCTTCAAATATCACCCACAAGTCCTTAAATAATACAATACAACAAAAACCTTCTTCGCCTCCAACTCCACTAAACACAAAACCATCTGAACTGTCACCGCTCTCCGATCACCAACAATCACATTCACATCAAATACAGTCATCTCCGCATCACACACCATCTATGCATCCACTTATTGGACTATCACCTTCGCACTCAGATCAACAAAATCAATTACCCCTTCATATGCAGTCTTATCCGCATCTGCCCAGTGTTGGCATTAATCGACTAATTTTTTAATCAATTAATTAATTTGATTAATTTTAATCAGATTAAATTAATTATGATTAAAATAATCATGATTAAAAAATTAATCTTAATCATGATTAATTATGTTAATCATAAATCATTAAACATTAATTAATTAACTTGATTAAATTTCCAAGTATGATATCAATGAGCCACTGACTCGTATGAAGCATGAGGCGAATAAGAGCCATAATGTTTTCGACTCTAAGCTTACACTAACGCGCAAGTCTTATGAGCGTTCTTAACAGTTTGGTGTTACCACTCACCTAATTTATTTATGTTTTCTTTTTGTACTAAAAATTTTAATTCAACGTTTAATGCTTGACTTTTAATTTTGTTTGCAATTATATATCTATCAAAATCTTAGTTTTGAGAAAAATGCATTTTAAAGTTTAAAAATTTCCTCTAAATCCGATTTTGTTTATTTCAAAAATATTGTGATGAAGTATTTCTATAAATAATGGTATTTACACAGAAATAATAACATATTTCATAATTTATGTTTCTATGTATGTTTTAAATATGTTGTTTTGACCAAACGATTTCTTTTAATGGGTGGAGATAAGACCTGTACTAAAATAATTTGTATAAATATTATGTTGTTTTAAAGACAAACTAATTCCTTTAACTTTAATTGCAAAAGCAGTATTCAAAAACAGAAACGAATAATGGAGTTTTCAAAGTATTCAATTTAGTGGTTTGTACTTTTTTGATGGAACTAATATTCTTCATCAGAAGAATCAATTGGATCAGGAGCTTTATAGTCTACTCTCTCCTTTGATTTAGAGTTTTTAAAGAAATTTTGGAAAATTGTTGGAATCAACGTCTTATGCCGTTAAAATCGTTAAAATCGATGAATTTCTACCTGTTTTGTGAAGCTTACCGCATCGGAAATTTGTTTCTACATTTAACGTTGTTTTGAAAAATAATTATCGGGTATCTGTTTTTAAATATCGTTTAAAAACCAAACATGTTTCCACTGTCGTCTTTTTTGCCAACAACAACTTCATCCAGTATGCCAATTAAGTCAGACCATTCCAATTCTAAATATTCGCTAAACTAGGCCGTATAGGTGACCTCAACTGCGTCAAAAAATGCATTTGCAAAATGCTCTTACATGCGAACTGCATGTTCAAAAATGATAAGAAAATTTTACTGCAACAAAATTGTGTTCGATAGTGTAGCTTGCTAAAGTCAGATTCAAAAACATCATCTGCGCTGCACCTGTGCAACAACAAAATTTAGTTGACGAACTTTAAATTGAAAAGCCAGAGAGCTTATTCGAAAGCTTCAAATGCGTTTGCAAGGATATTGACCGACTTTGATCAAATCACTTTTGCATATTTGACTATAGCAACTTCTGCGTCAAAAGATGACGATCAAACTGATTTTGATTTGACGTTTTTGGAAACGGCCTACGTCAAGTTTAGGTGCATCAACGAATTTCAACTTCCCAGAACTAGTGATTTCTGAGATACAGTACTTAAGAAATCACTGAAAGCGTAACTGACAGATTCATCACTCACTCATTCACTGACGGATCATCAAAATTATGGTGCACTTCCTGACATCCAATGTGAAATCTTGAAATCTTTGAAAAAATGGAAAATTAGAGGTTTTTCATTTATGCGCTTATTTTCCCCAAATTTGTATTATATTATATGGACCATGCACAATCCCAAGTTTGGCAGGTTTAATTTTTATTGCTCAATTACCCACAGTTTAAAAGGCTTTGACGAGTAAACTGTAAACCTAGCAAATTTTAGTCAGTAAATATAAAATAAAAATTCTTTTCATATCTTGGAGTTATTTTGACATAGCTCAACTTAAACTTAGAACTTTGCATACCCATTATCTCGTACTTTTCGTCACTAATTTGTTTCACAGATATTTTGCACATAGAAAAACTTGGCTCCCTTTGTATCAAAACGATTGGTTTTTGAAAATAAACCGTCGCGTCGTTACTAAACAGCAAGCATTTAACTTTGCTTACGAAATAAAAGCAATGGAGTTATGTTATTTTGACCAGATTTTTATTTGAAAAATTGAAAATTTTTGTTCGGTTAAAACAACACAAGTGGAGTTGTGTCGTTTTGGCCAAACATAATATAAAAATCAAAACCAAAGTGTTGTTAGGGCCACAGAATATCTTGTGAATCGGTTTACTTAGACTTAAGCTGTTAAGACCAAACGAAACTAGATTTTTTTCTGTATAGTTCTGCATTCATAACTCAATTTTGACAAAAATGGACTTATGCTGTTTTGACCAGACTCCATAGATATATTAGACCGAGAGCCCATAACAATTTTTGGATGTAAGTGATAGCAATAAAGAAGTATATATGCGTCGAAAGCTTTAGTAAAGCTTATTCAAAGTGCTACCTTTTAATGGATGCACCTACCTCATTATATGAAAGAACTACTTTTATCTTTAAATGCAATTTGCGGCTAAACTAAACGTCCTAGAGGCATCAAAGTTGACACCTTTAAACTTGATTTGCGGCTAAACTAAGCTTCCTAGCGACTTATTAATTGCATATTCGTGATCTAGGAAGTGCCAGTTCTAGAAAAGTTTGTAACAAAAATTATTTCACAACTTTCAAAAAAATATTTTCAGATTTTCGGGTGAACTTTCTCAACTTTTTTTTTCTTTTTTCAATTTTTCTTCGAAATATAAATGATGATAAAGCAATTTTTTTTATTTTGTTAAGAAATTGACAGAAATGAAATTGTGATTACCTAATGAAATGAAATTTTCAAATAAAATTTTCTAAAAGTTGTATTTTCAAAAAAAAATTTTCAAAAAAAAAAATTATCCTTTGTCCCAGTTCCAGATCCACCTCCAAAACATTTGTCCCACACCCACCTCCATCAGACCAAATCCCGCCATACCTACCATCGTCGTCGTCGAAGGCGACATCGGCGTCGTCGTTTGTCCAGATCCAAACCAGTCATCCGTCCACATCCAGGCCATAGCCGTCCGTCCAAGGGTTGGGTACGTTCAGTACGCAAAAGACTCACACTTTTTTTAATTTGGTATGTTTTGGTCCCTTGAAAGAATGAGAATCATCGGGAACGAAGATTGCGTATTAACTTTCACTAAATCGGTAGAGGCTAGTCTTCAAGGCAGTTAAAGAGATAAAAATTGATTTTTCAATTTTGGGTCGACGCACGGTGGTCTATCTTGATCTGGACCGACGATTATGGTTTTTGATTTGGACGGGTGACTATGGTTTGGATCTGGATCTGGCCGGACGGCTATGGTCTGGATCTGGACGGATCACTGGTATGGATCTGGACGGACAACGATGTCGCCTCTGACCACGTCGATGACGATGGTGATATGACGAGGTTGGGTCACTGTGATGGAGGTGGGACATTTTTTTTTCGAAAAATTTATTGAAAACAAAATTAAAAAATTTTGTTTTTGTTTAAATTTACATAAAAAAACAACTTACCTACATATTTTGTAATTTTTTTTACAAATAAAAAAAAAATGTTTCTGTGCCAAATAATTGTTTAATTTAAAATTAATAAAAAAACTTTTTATTTATTTTTTTTACCAACTTTTTTTATTTTTTAAAATTGGCACTTCCTAGATAAGAATATGCATTTTATAAGTCGCTAGGACGCTTAGTTTAGCCGCAAATCAAGTTTTTAAAGTATCAACTTTGATGTCTCTTGGACGTTTAGTTTAGCCGCAAATCGCGTTTAAAGATAAAAGTGGATTTTTCATATAATGAGATGCATCAACTGAAAAGTGGCACTTCCTAGATTATGAATATGACGTTTTTAGTGAGTTTCATTGCCAATGGTTTTTAGTATTTGAACCCCCTTTTTGGGTCCTCTGTCCCGCTCACCAAACTTCGTTGCTCAGCTTCGGGTATTTAAAGTCGCCTGGCAGGCGCCAAAGTCAAGTTTTCTTGAGCAACAGTACCTTGGGTGGACAGCTTCGCGGGTTCTCAGGATCTTAACCCTCCTTTTTGGGTCCGCTGTCCCGCTCACAACGGAGTGTTGCTCCACTTTGGGTATTTAAAGTCGCCTGGCAGGCGCCAATGTCAAGTTTTCTTGAGCAACATATCATTCATATTTCAAAAAAAAAAAAATTAAAAATGAAAAAAAAGTTGAGAAAAGTTTAATTTTTGATTGAAATTTTTTTCAAAAACAAATTTAGGAAAAAGTTATTTATTCTAAATTTTTCAAAAAAAAGTTGAAAAAGTTTGTATTTTTATATATTTTTTTCCAAAAAAACTTTCCACCTCTGTTCTGAATCCAGACCCACCTCTTTCAAGATCTAGACTGTGCTAAAACCTAACGCATACTACCTCAGCCCCGAACCCCATAGTGTTTAAACAGCAAAAGCAAGTAGAGTTGCCTGACTGTACATTTTTCTAAGATTTAGTTACTATTTAATCAAATAATCAAATTAACGATTAATGATTTTGATTTAATCATATTTTTTTTATTATGATTAATTAATCTTAATCAAATTTTTTGATTATGATTTTTAATCATTAATTTTTAATCATTAATCAGATTAACTTTGGGCCAACACTGCATCTGCCTTTGCCTACCTTGCCATCTTTTCTTCGCCAAACGCATGCAGCCGATGAGAACGAACAACAATTCAGAGTCCTCCAAAGAAAACAACAACACTTCCCACAACATAGCGCTGGAAGTAGTGTATAGAGAGATAATGTGTTTGAATAAAGAAATTTCTTCTCTGAAAGAGATGAACAGCAATGCCCTGTCTCTGATAAGCAAGCTACAAGAGGAAAAATGCAACTTAGTGTCTAAAGTCAACAATATTTCTAATAGAGTTAACTTTTTACAACAAAAATCACTGAACAAATGTATTGACATTGTTGGGTTACCTGTTGCTCAGAAGGAAAGTGCATTGACCACGACAGTTAAACTTCTTGCTGAAGGTTTAGATGCAAACATCACTGCTAATGACATTAAATCAAAGGGCACGGTAGTGCCCAGCCAAGTTCGCGGCACTACACCCTTTTTACAGGAACAAACTCAGGCGATTTTCAACCCCCCTCTAACTTCAGTACAAATAAAGTCAGAAACTTCAAATTCGGAGTATTTGCTGAACTGATCAAACACAGGTGGCTCACCAAATTTCAACACTTTAGCGTTAGTAGTTCCCAAGATATAGGACTTCAAAAATCACAAAAACCGTAACTGACTGACTCACTGATTCACTGACTCACTGACAGATCATCAAAATTATGGAGCACTTCCCGATATCGTAGAAACTTGAAATTTCGCACAACGGTAGGCCTTATGGTACATACAAAGGAAAAAATCGAAAATCTGCAATTTTCTATTCAGGGGGTGTGGCATCCACCCACTTTCTTAAATATTCTATAAATTATTGAACCCTTTCCGATTGTTGTAGAACGATGGAAATTGGTAGGTCGGTAGGACTTGAAGTACTTAGAAAGGAAAAAAATCGAAAATTTGGAATTGTCCATTCAGGGGAGTGCCATCCACCCACTTTATCAGAATTGCTATTATTTGTATGGAGCACTTTCGGTTGTCGTAGAATTATGAAACTTTGTAGAGCGGTAGGGCTTGGCTTTCACCTGGCAAAATAAATCTTTGCCAAAAGGAGTGAAATCACAACAAAAACATAAATTTTAAAAAAGGAGCCAAGTTCTTATGTGTACAAGAAACCTGTGCGTAAAAAGTCAGCCAAAAAAAGTAATGAGATCTAAAATATATGCCAAGTTATAAGTTCATGAAATTTAATTTCAAATATCTTAAGTAGAGTAATATCGAAACAATTCCAAATCATGACAGAAATTTGGTAATTAATGATTACTGATTAAAATTAAGCGGATTTACTTGGCAAGTTTTCTCTTAAGTACTTCCTTAATCACAAATTTAAAATGTATGAAAACTTGACCAGTGAACCCACCAAATTTTAATCAGTAGGTAATCATTAGTTACCAAATTTCTGTCATGATTTGGAATTGTTTCGATATTACTCTACTTAAGATATTTAATATTAAACTTCATGAACTTATAACTTGGCATATATTTTAGATCTCATTACTTTTTTTGGCTGACTTTTTACGCACAGGTTTCTTGTACACATAAGAACTTTGCTCCTTTTTTAACATTTATGTTTTTGTTGTGATATTGTTATACCAAAACAATCAGAAGCAACAACAATGTCTCTCAGTCTACAAATACCAAACCAGCCAAACATTGTATGCGTTAAATTCAAAACTTTGGAGTGTAAGCAGAATCTCTTCGCTACTAAACGCAAGAAGCAACTATCAACACGCATATTTGGTAATGAATTTGGCAACAATCCTATTTATATAAATGAAAGCCTTGCTGTTTTTAATAGATTATTGTTTAATAAGGCTAGAAAAATCAAATCTGAAAAGAATTATTTATTTCTTTGGATACAAAATGGAGTAATCTTAATGAAGAAACAAGAGGGAGGAACAACTGTTCGCATTTCGTCTTTTGACGACCTTAATAAAATTATTTAATTATGGTAAAAACTTTTTTAGCTGATTTAAATGATGCTTCATTAGTTACTCCTTTTTGTTATTTTGATAGAGAAATTTATAATAGTGTTTTTCATTCAGATAATTATAAAAATAGTTTTTTTATCGTTCACCAAAACATTAGAAGCCTACGTAAGAATTTTGATTTATTTTTGACTCATTTGGAGTCGTTTGTTAATAAGCCTGAAGTAATTTTCCTTACTGAAATATGGATATATGAATGAATGAATGAATGATGAATTTTATTTAATCATTAAATTAAGCTTACAATAAAATTTACAAATTTAGCAATGGCAAAAGCCGTCAGCCAGATTGACAGTTATAATGATTACATAGTTACTATTTACAATTTAAATTCTATACAATAGTTTTTTTCATAAAACATGTTATTAACTTTGGCAATTATAATGATTTGCGAACATAAAATAAAGTTACAATTTTTAAATGCGTAAAGTTATTATTTTTAAACAATTTTAAAGTGATTTGCAACACAAAAATAAAGAAAAGTAAAAGTTTGAGGTTTTTCATTCTTCTCTGGTAATTTTATCAATTTTAATGATTTGAAACATAAAAAGGTGGGTTCTAACTACCCATGTGCTGGTTCCTATACGCTAAGGCATCTGATACATAGCTGCAGAGTAAGCTCCAATTTGATCCGTTTAGCATCTCATTTACTTCATCTCTTGATAGAGTGGATTGGTTATAGTACAATCTTCTCAATTCTTGAAGAATTGGGCATTTTCCCAAAAAGTGGTAAGTGTCTTCCTTTTCCCTTAAGTTACACAACGTACAATTGGTTAGAAGATCCTCTCTGTATGTACCGTGCTTATTACATTAATATTGATGTTTTCGTTGAAATAGTTCCTCTCCTTTAAACTATGATTCAATGTTTTATAGATCAATCGACTTGTAGAACTTGCTGCTTTATCCATAAATCCTTTGTGGATACTCTCATCTAGTTTACGCAAAATTTCATCAAAACCTGCTGCCCAACTGAATCGGTCTTCCCATCTTAAGGACAGCTCCATTTCTAATTCCTCAATCATTTGCTGCCACTTCAGAATAAAGTTCACTCCTCTGTCAATAAGCTGCTTAAGGACTATTTTCGGGAGTCGATGATCCGGAAGCTCAATTACTCTTAAAATATATTTAAAATGAAGTCTTAGAGTGAATAACCGAAGGAGTGGTAGGCCAGTTTCGACATGAAGCATGTAATTTGGTGTATTAACTGGCAGCCTAAAAATATGCTTCAGAAAATATCTTTGGAGTTTCTCCACTTCATCGTATTCTTCGTACCCCCATACTTGGGATGCGTAGCACATTATCGATCTTGCCGTTGCTTCGAAAAGTTTATATTTTGCATTGAAAAGGACATCTTTTTTACCAAGTAAATTTTTCCAAGAGCAGCTTAAAGCTTTCTTTGACTCTTTTAACTTGTTTTGGTGGTGTAAGTTGAAGGTCAGTCTAGGTGTAAGTGTTACTCCAAGGTATCTATACTCTTTGACAACTTCAATTTGGTCAGGACCCAAGTTCCACCTTTCATTCATCGAATATCTTCCAGTATTGTTTCGGAATATCAAAATTTTGGACTTCCCGGTGTTTACAACAAGATTCCATTGTTGACAGTACTCTTCAAGCCTATTAATCATTAGCTGCAGCATATTGAGTGTTTCCGCTAACAAAACAATGTCATCTGCAAACATTAGTCCTTTCATATTGAAGTTATTGAATTCTATGCCTCCAGGCAGGCTCCCAAGTAGATCATCCAAAAAAAGGCTGAAGAAGAGTGGGCTAAGTTGGCAACCCTGTTTAACTCCTGTGGAAGTGCTAAACCAATCCGAAGTAGAATCTCCATCCCATACTGCTGATAGGTTGTTCGTGTACAAACTCTCTAGAACCCGAAGCATTTTGAATGACAATCCTTTGCTACTAAGTTTCAAGAAAAGTGCTCTATCCACCGATTCAAACGCTGCACGGAAATCAACAAAAAAATCATAAAGTTTCTTTCCTTTTTTCAGAAATATCCTTCCAATATTTGTTAAAACAAAAATGTTATCGACTGTTGAGTAGTTTGTCCTAAAACCTGTGCCTACGTTCTGTAACTCTCGCATCGAAAAAACTGGTCGAGAAACGATGAAAACTGAAACAAAATGCATGAGTTTTGTTCCATTTTTCAACGTTTCTCGACTGATTTTATCGATGCGAGAATTACAGAACGTAGGTACTGCTAGATACTCACTAATAAGTCCATTGCGTTCAACTCAAGCTGTTAAACGAACTAACAGTATGCTGGTGAGCAATTTGCACAGTGTATTTTGGAATGATATACCCCTATAGTTTCCTGGGCCATTAACATCTCCTTTTTTGAACAAGGGAAAGATTATACTCTTTAGAAAGCTTGCAGGAACTGTTCCTGTAGTAAAGATATTGTTGAAGCCTTCTGTCAACTTTATTTTAAGGCAGGCGGGAGCATTTTTGAAGAACTCGAATGATATTTGGTCTTCTCCTGGTGCTTTATTGGTTTTACTTTTATCGATTGAGTGTGAAGTGAGTACCCATACGGAATGGTATGTTCTTCCCGCGTGCAAAAATTAAAAATAAAATAATAGATAAAAGTAAACTTAACCAAGTAAAAAAAGACACTATTGTGAAAAACTTAAATCAAAAAATTATTTTTTCTGACAAAAAAAAAGAAAAAAATTAAAAGTTCGAGTGAAAATCAAAAAATGACATCCCCCTCGAGGGGAGAGGCGGTGATGGACCTTGAGGAAATCACGCGCCAAAAATTATACGAAGCTATTGAAAGTATAAAACACTACGAAAAAGAAGTTTTACATTTAAAACAAATAATTCAAGACCTCAAAAGTGAAAATGATAATGAGAAGAGTTTCATTAAAAAAACCAAAAAAAGAAAAATTAAAAATAATACACAAACAATAACTGATACAAACAGTGATCTCAGTGATCGCGAAAAAAGTTTCGGTATTTTGTCGAGCGAAGTACCTCTTAACCCAGAGTCGATTCAAATCGACGACGATGACCCTGAAAATAATTTGCCAACAACATCACGCGAAATAATTGATAAAATGAAAATAAAAAACCAGAATAAACGAAAACAAGCTGCAGAGATATGGAACAACGGAACTGGAACGAACAAAGCAACAGAAGAAATACAAAACCACCACCTATTAAAATATTTAAGGAAGATAGCAAGACTATCTCAAAATTGTTAAATGTAGAGATAGGAAAAGATAATTTTATGCTTAAAAAATGTAAGTAATGATAAAATAACTCTTACATTAAATAATAAAAATGATTGCAACAAGGTTAAGGAATTATTTAATGAAACAGGAACGGAATATTTTTCTTATACTAATAGTGATGACAGAATTCATTAATTTTAGTTAAAAGGACTTAGGGCCAGTTTGTTCACAGTGGGTTAAATCAGCAATTAGATTATCACTGATTCTGTTAAACCCATAGTTATGAATCTGTGATAATCAGAGAGTGTTTGTTCACTCAATTTTCAGTTTGATTAATAAATCATAGTTTTTCCAATAATCTTTCCATTTTCCAGTCTATCTGTCAATCAATTGTCAGACATATTCCGTCATTAACTTATTTCAGTGTGAGTGAGCTTTCGAAAAAAACATTTTTTGTGCAAAAAAAACACGGAAAATCAGTGCTTGAAATATAATGTTGTGTTCAATTTAAGATTATTTCCTGTTAAATTACTATACAGAATAGCTACACACGTGAAATTTGTATTTATTTTAATGCGGCTAATTGATTTTTTTTTCCAAATATATAGTTGAAGTGTGTAGGTAGTGCTGGCATTTTGTGAAACCTAGTGATGGGATTTTTTCCCAGTTGTAGTTTTTCTATGCATATTTTATAGGCCTTGCAAAAAAGCACTTTATTTTTCGATAGTAAATAAAATAACTACAATTTGTAGTAAAATCTGTACAAATTGTTTATTTTTTTCTTGCAAGATGGACGATGCTTGGTTTCTCTTCATTCGTGTTCTTTGTTCGAAGGAATTTAATAGATTTTGTTTCTCTTTTTTATACCTACGCTCAGGAAATAACCAATGATGAACAAACGAAATTCCAGAAAATCTTTGATTAAATCATGCTAATCAGACAGAATCGGCGAATTAGTGATTTCTCCAATTAAGTGCTCAAATCATGGATTCTCTGTTTAAAATTTTGCTGAACAAACGCATTCAATGATAACCAACTGGAATAATCATTGATTTAAGTTGACAAGGTGTGAACAAACTGGCCCTTAGTGTCAGCTATGAACCAGAAGAGGTATTAGATGAGCTCAGGGCTCTTAATGTAGAAGGTCTCAACTATGTTGGTGCTTTCAGGTATTCTACGGTGAGATCTAAGCGGGAAAATAATCTCCTACCCTTTATAACGGTACAGTTATCTGCAGATAGTGTTATCAACAATCTGAAAAGTATTAGGTTCTTAGAAGGCCATGCAATTTCTTTCGAAAAGATCCGAAAGAGTGGTATACTCCAATGTCGACGTTGCCAAAGATTTGGTCACGTTTCCCCTAACTGTAACATGGTATACAGATGCGTTAAATGTCGAGACAGTCACTTACCAGGTGAGTGCAAGGTACTAAAAGAAGCCCCAAAAGATGAAATTTTCTGCATTTTATGTGGAAAATCTGGCCACCCTGCATCTTGGCGAGGATGTGATAGCTATAAAAAAATCTCAGAGCTTGCCCAAGCGAAAAAAAATGTGACACAACAGCGTGTTACTCAAAAATTGGCCATGATTAATAATCATGTTAGAGGAGGCATCTCCTTTCATCTCCTGGAAATGGTGTCGTTTCTAATCACAAAAACACAACCAATGAGGCTTCATTTGATAGCCTGCAAACACAAATAAACAGTCTGACTAAGATTGTTGCAAATCTTTCGGAAAAGGTAGATACCTTCCTCAACATTTGTATAAACCAAAATGAATAGACAAAACATATCATCTCTCAAAATAATTGCTCTTAACGTCAATTCTATAATCTCCTTAAGTAGGCGCAGTGATCTACTGCGTTTTACTGAGGAGAATAGGCCTGACGTTTTGTTTTTGAGCGAAACTAAATTGAACGAACGACATAATCTACAATTCGATAAATATGAAATTATTCGCAATGATAGGAAAGATTCAACACAGGGTGGTGGTACAGCAATTCTTGTACGAAAACCACTTTCTTTTAAGATTATTGAATGTAGTGATATTAAAAACTTTGGTTGTCTGGAGACAATGATTATCTCCTTGCCATTAAGGGATAATAATTGTCTATATCTGATATCGGCATATGCTCCCTCAGCTTCTGCAAATGAATTTTATACCGAGTTCGAGAAATAATTCGAAAAACTAAGGTTAGATAATTTATCCAACTATTATATTTTAGCGGGAGATCTTAACGCAAAACATCAGGACTGGTTGGACTTAAAAGAAAACGCAAGAGGTAGTCTCTTACGACGTTTTATTAATGAAAATCAGATTGAATTTAAAATTAAGTTATATAGCCCGGTTACACCAAGTTACCCTTCTGGAAAATCGTACCTAGACCTTTGTATCGCCGACGCACGATTGCAAATTGAAACGGTTCACGATAACAAAATGTCTGTATTGCCATATGATAGTGATCATATGGCGATAGTGATGCCAACAACATTTATTGAAGACTCATCGCTTAGCTTTGCAACGAGACACGTAGTGCCTAAATTAAATTTTAGACAAACTGATTGGTGTCGATTTCAACGTTGCGCCACCAGAAAGTATAGGAATTGCCCTTCGTCGTCGAACATTAGAAATCTCTCTAGTAATAGAAATCTCTCTAACGAGGAGAGCTTCCTAGCAACAGAGATGAAGAAGTAAATGCGGAATTATTAAGGTTTAACAATTGGAATATACCACCTCTTCTGAGTTTCTCTGAGGAAACTAAAGCTGATGAACTAACTAATGAACAGGCTAATAACTACTTCACGACACTAAATGAATTGACAGAAATATTTAGAAAGTTAAACAACAAAAAATCTAGCGGTTTGGATAACATACCCAATGTTGTGTTAAAACATATACCAATCGAAATCATACGGCAATATTGTATTATATTTAATAATTTATTAAACAATTGCTACTTTCCGAGTTATTGGAAAACATCCAAGGTTTTTCCAATAATCAAAAAGAAGAAGGATCCATCGGATCCTTCCAATTATAGACCTATTAGTCTCCTGCCCTGTATTGGAAAAGTATTCGAAGTTGTTGTCTGTAAGTCAATTCAGTCCACGAGCGAAAGAAAGGATATTGTACCGCGTAATCAGTTCGGATTTAGACAAAACCACTCGGCAGTGCATGCTATAGCAAAACTTATTTCAGACATAAATTGGAACCTAAATGCGAAAAGATACAGAAAGCCTTCGACACAGTGTGGATTAACGGATTAATATTTAAACTTATACGCTATGATTTTCCACCCCATCTCATAAAGATGGTATCTTCTATGATTAATGGAAAGAAATTTGTTGTAACTGACAATCAATACATGACCACCAAAGTTTTCGAAGTCATTAATGGCTTATTACAAGGAACAGTCTCAGCACCGCCCCTATTTAACATCTTCATTGCCGATATTCTGAAAGAACTTGATAACTCCTTAGCGTTTACTGATGATACTATCTTGTATGCAAGTAGCTCAAAAATAGAAAATATACAAGGGGAACTACAAAATAACTTCGATAGACTACAAGCATTCTGCACAGAATGGAAACTTAAAATAAATTATTCAAAATGTAAAACCATACTGTTCCGCACCCCACTAAGACGCGGTAACTCAGATTTGCGACATAACTGGAAAAATTTGAAAATTGTAAGTTCCAATGGCCTTCACATTGAATCAAAAACGGTGGTTAAATACTTAGGTGTGCATTTGGACAATTTTTATACTTCAATGACCACATAAATACTCAATTAAAAAAAGCCAGAGCTGCATTTATGTCTCTCAAAAGCCTCTTCTACTCCAACCGTTTGAGATCTGATGTGAACATCATCTGTTATCAAGCATTTATTCGTCCAATTCTGACGTACGCGAGTCCAGTATGGTAGAATATTAGTCCGTCATACATGGAAAAATATCGTATATTTGAAATAAAATGTATCAGAGCATGTTTACAGATGTACAGAAGCGCACACTCAGATTTTCAGCATTATGTCTCTAACAAAATACTCCTAGATAAATCCGGTGTATCGAGAATTGATAACTTCATCTTAGACCTCGTGAGAAATCACTTTTCACGATCAGCTAATGTTACAGATAATGGGCTCGTTTCCGGATGGTCTTATCCCAATCCTCAGTACTTTAGAAATACTTTGGAGAGTGGATACATACCTCCGGAAGGGTTTCTGTATCTGGATGCACATGGCTACCTATCGAATTCGACAAACGTGCCTACAATATACCATCTTTTTAGAAGAGCGACTGACAAAAGAATATTATATGAACCTGACAATTCGGCAAACGATAACAGAGATCTAAGATACTGCGTAAGCATACCAGAAAAAGATACTAATAGTACTGAACGTCTTGACAGATATAAATATTGGTGGCTCGACTGGGTTGTAGCTGATACTTAGGTTAAGCGGGACTGGATTTAATTCGCAGTTTCCACTTCACTGATTTATGATGATAAATCAATGGAGTGACTGTTGCGGAGTGAGTCCTGTACTGCATTAAGTTAAGTTTTTATGTTAGGTTTAAGTATTAGTTCATAAGTATTTTATGTCTAGTTATTAAGCTTTATTTTTAAGAAAACAAAATAATACATATTTTCAAAGGTTTTTCTCCACGTTTTCCTTACTGATAAAAAAAAATTATCTTTTCTTTATAATAAATCGTTATATAAAAACAATAAATGTTATTGTAGATATGATTAAAAATAATTCCTAAATAATAAACATAAATGCGTACCCTCGTGGTCATTTACCAAAATTAAAATGTTTAAGTGTAGTTTTTAAGTTTATTTAAGCTAAGTACCTAATTGTAATTGTTATGAGTGGCAAATAAACAAATTGAAAAAAGAAAAAACTTTTATCGATTGCGTTTTGCACTTCTTCTATCGTAATTTCTCTATCTAAAGATTCTTCATTAGTTGCAGGGAAGGCAAACTGGTAGGAAGACGTAGTGAATTGTATATTCAGAAGCGATTTAAAATGAGTTGCTAACACATTCGTCTCTATATTTATACCTTTTACATTCTTGGTACCATTTAAACATCTTATAATTTTCCAATAAGTTTTTGCATCATTGGTATGTGCAAGTTCAAAGGTTAATCTATTTGTATATTCTTAACGCTTTCTTCTGCAAAGTTCTTTATAAGATTTGATACTTTCCTGGTATATCCTTTTGATTAAATCGTTGTTTCTTTTCCTAGCTGCTTTTAAACATTTAAATTATTTTTGTCTGGCTTTCAAGACATATATCAGCTCATATGGATATATGAGCATGAAGAAGATTTTTTTAAGATTCCTGGTTTTAAATTATTTGCAAATTGTAATAATAACTATGCGTCGGGTGGTACTGCTGTTTTTATTAATGAAAGCATTGATTGTGAGTATTTTAGCACTAAACTACTAAGTTCGGATATGCTTAAGATATCTTTCACTATCAACTCTGTGAAACTCGTTTTTGTATTTTTATAGATTTCATAAAGTAAGTGAAGATGTTTTTATGGAAGAGCTTTCCTCGATTTTGAATTTAAATAATGCAAAGAATTTTTTTGTAGTAGGCGATATTAACATCGATATTTTATCTGAATCGTTATCAGTCTTAAACTTAAAGTCATTGATGTCAGCAAATGGCCTTGATTCCTGTATAAATGAACCAACTAGAATTACTGCCACAACTAAAACATGTATTGATCACATCTTTGCTAGACTTGATTTAAAAGCTAATTTATCTCTTACAAGTACAATATCAGATATGAAGATGTCTGATCACTGTATCTATGACCTGTGTCATTTTTAATTTTAAAGAACCTGTTCAACGTAAAACCATTGAACACTGTTCTTATAAGACTCCTAAGAGAACTAATTTTGAGCTTCTTAATTCATACTTGCCTCTAGAAAATTGGTCAGGAGCTTATAGCTTCTCGGATCCCTCTGTTGCTTTTGAAAACTTCAATAACACCAGTTTACAAAATTTTGGGTCATGGTAGGGTCCTTAGAAAAAATATATTTTCTAGACTAATTTTGGGTCACTGAACACGAAAATCAAAATTATTTTTTTTCCAAAGAAGCGTTTTCGAGATATGCGCAAAAATCATTTTCTCAGCTATTTTTTCAGATATTCTCATAAATTTCGCTAACGGCATAGCTAATTTACATAAATTGTGTATTTTCTGAATGATGTGATAAGTCTCCTTCCGACGATGTACTGCTTGTATAAGTCGGACTGAAATTTTGTAAGTTACAGGCATTCAAAGTTTCAAAAATGAGTATTTTTGAAAAATTTCTGGTTTTTGGTTACTCCATATGGATAGAAAAAAAAGTATTTAAAATAATTTTAAGGACTCAAGTGAAAAAAAAATATTTTTAACAAAGATTTGAGCCAAAGTTTTTCAAAATCGGATGATAAATGTAGAAGTTATTAAATAATTAGTGAAAAAAGGCAATTTAATTGTTTTCGATAAAAGTCATATAAATGCATATTTGGGTGTCTGTTATTTCCCAAAATCATTTTTTTAAATCAGAAACCCCTAAAATCAAAATTCTATGTCCTTATATAAAGTTTTTGACCAAAAAATGTTTGTATTAGGTGATAAATCGTTGCCTCTTAGGCCATTCTCTTTCCCAAACAAAGGAGAATTGAACACACCAAACTCCAAGACCAATAATGACGTGATATATATATCGTTGGAAAGGTATTTTTATGAACTACAATAGTTACTAAAAGAGTTCATTTCAAATCTCTATGTGAAAAAAGTTATTCGCTGGCCAAAATTGTTTCAGCGCATATTATGATGTGAAAAGAACTATCCTTTACTAGCGAATAACTTTTTTCACATAGAGATTTGAAATGAACTCTTTTAGTAACTATTGTAGTTCATAAAAATACCTTTCCAACGATATATATCACGTCATTATTGGTCTTGGAGTTTGGTGTGTTCAATTCTCCTTTGTTTGGGAAAGAGAATGGCCTAAGAGGCAACGATTTATCACCTAAGACAAACATTTTTTGGTCAAAAACTTTATTTAAGGACATAGAATTTTGATTTTAGGGGTTTCTGATTTAAAAAAATGATTTTGGGAAATAACAGACACCCAAATATACATTTATATGACTTTTATCGAAAAAAATTAAATTGCCTTTTTTCACTAATTATTTAATTACTTCTACATTTATCATCCGATTTTGAAAAACTTTGGCTCAAATCTTTGTTAAAAATATAGTTTTTCACTGAGTCCTTAAAATTATTTTAGATATTTTTTTTTCTATCCATATGGAGTAACCAAAAACCAGAAATTTTTCAAAAATACTCGGTTTTGAAACTTTGAATGCCTGTAACTTACAAAATTTCAGTCCGACTTATACAAGCAGTACATCGTCGGAAGGACGCAGATCACATCATTCAGAAAATACACATTTTATGTAAATTAGCTATGCCGTTAGCGAAATTTATGGGAATATATGAAAAAATAGCTGAGAAAATGATTTTTGCGCATATCTCGAAAACGCTTCTTTGGAAAAAAAAAAATAATTTTGATTTTCGTGTTCAGTGACCCAAAATTAGTCTAGAAAATATATTTTTTCTAAGGACCCTACCATGACCCAAAATTTTGTAAACTAGTGTAATTTATTACCTGGCTATGTTGACCAAAGCTCAAAAGCATATAAAAACAGAAAGCGTAGACCTATAAAACTTAAGCCGTGGATGTCTGGTTGCTTGTTAAACAAAATCGATAAAAAAATATGTTAAGAATTAAGTGTAAGAAAAACCCTAACAACGTTATCTTGCGTGAGTATTACGATCTTTTATGTAAAGAGGTTAGTCTTGAAGTTCCCATCTGCAAAGAAAACTTTTATATAAATAAATTCCATAAAGCTCAAGGGAACTCAAGAAATGAATGTGGAATAGTTAATGAATTACTCAATAAAAAATCTACTTTCGATGTTCCACTTAGTTTAACTTGCGGTAATTTAGATATTACTGACCATTGTGAAATGGCCAGGACTTTTAATGAGTACTTCACCAAAATTGCAGCTAACACTCTTATTAATGCAGGCATTACTATCTCTTCCATTAACTGCCCTGAAATTTGTTTCAACGAACCGTTCCAATGTAATAGTTTTTATTTCGAGCTGTTATCTTCTTTTGAAGTATACAAAGTTATCAAAGAATTAGATAACTCTGAATCTCATACCAAAAATAGTCTTTCGAATAGTTCTGTAAAATAAATCTGCCTTAACATAGTTGATATTTTAACCCACTTAATAAATAAAAGTATTTTTGATGGTAGTTTTCCAAATAGCTTGAAAACAGCAGAAGTGATTCCTATTTTTAAGAAAGGTGATAAGAAATGTATTAATAATTATAGACCTATCTCTCTTCTACCGGTATTTTCTAAAATTTTTGAAAAAATGTTTAAAAAAAGAATCTTACCTTACCTTGAAGAAATTTCTTTCTTCAGTTCAAAGCAATATGGCTTTAGAGCCGGTAAATCAACAGAAGATGCTCTATTAAATTATTGTTCACATATATATGAAAGTATGGACAGAAAAAAATACACCGCAGCTTTATATATTGATATAACTAAAACTTTTGATACCGTTGACCATGCAATTATGATAAGGAAATTAGAGAAAGCTGGTTTTAGGGGCTTCATTCTAAACTGGTTTTCTTCATTTCTTGATAGTAGGAAGCAGGAGGTTAAAGTAGGTGATAAATTTAGTGAAAGCAGAAACATTGATATAGGAGTGCCTCAAGGATCAGTTCTTGGCCCTATTTTATTTCTTATTTATATTAATTCTATATTTAATTTAGAATTAAAGGGTAAAGTAACTGGATTCGCTGACGATATTGCTTGTGCTTATATTAGTTCATCCACTGCAGATCTTATTTCGGATATTAATCACGACTTGGAATTGATTAGACATTGGTTTGGCATTCACAAACTGATTATAAGTGAAAAAACGAAAGTTATGTTTTTTTTTTAATCTACCAGTTCTTGATCTTAACCCTCCACTTTTCATTCAGCATAGCCTTGATTGTTAACATTTTTATTTGAGTAACATAACTTGTTGCGTATCTAATAATTTTCAAACTTATGATTTGAATGTTGGTTGCTCTTCTAAGTATTTCCGTGTCGAACAAGTAAGTGAGTTTAAGTATCTTGGCTTAACAATTGATAACAAAATGAACTGGAAAGCTCATACATTAGCTCTTAAAAAATATTTACTTTCCTCAACCTACATAATATTTCACTTAAAAAAGCTTTGTAGCCAAAAACTTTTGAACACAATTTATTATGGACTGGTTCAGTCAAAAATACAGTATGGTATAGTTTGTTGGGGAGAAACTTATAAAAACTATTTACATACCCTATTAGTGACCCAAAAGCAAATTTTAACAACTATTTGGAAAAAACGTAGACTTGAACATAGCTTTCCATTATTTTTTAACTCAGGTATACTCCCGTTGAAGCATCTTTACTTTTCGGCCATTCCAAAGTAACGGAGAAGACAATCGGACGCTTGTAGTAAATTTTTCTTGCTAAGTAAGAAATTAATATTTTTTTTATGAAACTCAGTGGTTTTTAAGAATTCATCACAAAGTACACGACACAGAAGTTTCACCAAAAAATTATAAAATTTAGTAAGTTTATTCAAAAAAATAGACCGTAACGGAGAAGACACGTACGATTTAGAGATTTCCGACCATTGCTTAGAAGTTTTAAATTCTGCGCCGTCCATTAAGATATGAAGTTGATTTTTTTTGCACACTTTCATAATACCAACATTTATCAAAAACCATCCTTGGTTTAATGCCAAGTTTCATTTTACTAACAGACAAAAATATGAAAGATGGTAACGGAGAAGACAGCTAATGGTAACGGAGAAGACACGTACGATTAAAGATTTCTTTTTTGTTCAGTTATATTGAAATTCGTATTTTTAAATTATTCTCATCAATGATAAAAGTGATTCAGGCAATTGAAAAAATGTGTGTAAAATTTCATTGAAATCGGTTAACATTAACACGTGCTAGCGATCACTTGAAATTTTTCATTCAAAACACATGGGGTTTTCACAGTTTTTACTCAAAATATCAGCAAAATTGTAAAAGTTGATAGAAAATCTTTAAACTTGGCACATAAATTAAATACTGTTAGGAGTATCAAAAAAAAATATTTTCAATAGTTTTGCATTATATTAACCCCATCAAAAAATTTAATTAAAAATCGTTGTTTTTGTGCATTTGTTGCTATTTTAAATGGAGTAACTGTTGTTTACAAAAATAAAAAAAATATATTTGTATACTCCTTATGGTATTTAGCATATTTGCCAAGTTTAAAGTTTTTCCATCAACGTTTACACTTTTACGGGCCCTTTGAGTAAAAGACTGTCAAAACACCATGTTTTTTATATGAAAAACTTCAAGTGCTCGCTAGCACGTGTAAACGTCAACCGATTTCAATGAAATTTAACATATATTTTTTTTTTGTTACCTTGATCCATTTTAAGCTAGGGGATCAAAGAAATTCAGATTAAAAAAAAATTTGCCTGTGAGTCGTTGAAATTTGGATGAGAAAGTGCAATTTTGTCTTCTCCGTTACCCTGTTTTAGACAGTAAGACATGATTTAAAAATCTATACAAAATCTACCATAATCCTTTTTCAAGTCTTGCTTTGTATGCGGAATAATTTTACAAAAACTAATATAGTTCACCATTTATTCCAACTTTAGTCATTTTTCGGTAACGGAGAAGACATGAAATGTTCAGTCATTTTGAGGCGTAATACTTTTTTTACAGCACTCCTATCAGAAAAATAGTTCCTAATTTAAGTAGTGTATTGAAAACACTTATAAAAATCTAACAGCACATCGCCATTAGCATCACAATTCATAGAGAACTGATAGCGGGGCGATTCCATTATCGCGGGTCCAACATTTAGACTCACTTTGAGTATATTTATAGTAAAATGCAAACTTATTTTAATGAAATTATTCCTTGATGGGTATCATTTTGAACTATTAATTTTGGGTTCATATATATAATTTAAATTAAATAAATAGATTTTCGGAAAAAAGGTTTCAAAGTGCGATCGCGGGTGCAACGAATTTGGCTCACCTTTCTGGATCATAGTACGAAAAACCCAAAAGTCTGTTAATTGAGAAACATTTATTATATTCTTCTTACATTTTATTGAACGACGTATATGCAAACAACTAAAGAAATAAAAATAAAGTTAGAAAACAAAATTAAATAACGAATTTTTCGATCTTAAAGCAATCGCGGGTGCAACATCAAATTATCGCGGGTGCAACGCGTCTAACTTTAATGAATATTTATATTAAACAAATGATATAACGGAACTGGATTAGAGATTAAGTGACATATAATGCTAGTTAGTACACTTTTCTATTAATTATTACCAAGTTTTTATCAAATATGTCAATATTTTTCGAAAATACTGGGAAAATATTAATGCCATAAATGATTTTTTTCTGGTGCTTGCAATTTTACGATCATGTCTTCAATTGGCATCATAAATTGTGATCTTACAACTCCCTCTTCAACCAAATCGTTAAGACACAACCCTACGTAACAGTAAAGTGTTATTTTTCTGCCGAACTTGCAGGGTACTGTAAGAGAACATAGATACAAACCCGCGCAAATATCTTTTGGCAAGACTATTGCAGTGAAAATAGAACAGGTTTCAAGGCATGCCTCTGCTGGTAATATAAGAAGTTCAAGAGAGGTTGTTGGAGATTAATCTTCTGAATCGCTAAAAACATCGGAAAAGCGCAGTTTTTGTTTTTTTTTTTATGAGGAGGGTTTGGCCCGATATATGTACGTATGAAGAAGGAGCAGATATACATGTATCAGAAAACAGAATTTCTTTGTGCACTTATCGTATAAGTGGCTTTAAATCATCATCTTCCATAAAACTATCTGTTTCGATGATGGTAGATTTCAAAATATCTGTGCTCTTGAAACGAAGCAGTAAGGTTCGTGTCACAACTATGTTGGTTCCGTCTTTTGATTTAAAAACAAATTTTGATTGAAAACCCAGTATGTTTTTCAATCGTTCCCATTTATCAACCAACACGTCTTTCCCTTCTTCAATTTACTAAGTATCAATTAGCTGTTTTTTGATAGATTTCGTGCCAGGTTGTGAAATTCCTTGTTCCTTGCGATTTCACTTATATTTTTATAAAAAAGAACAGAATATTATATTAAAATGTTAAAAAAAAATCAACCTTGAACAACAAAAATTATAATTCAAGGCATATTTTAAAATAAAATATAATACATCACTCAATAATGGTAGTTGTCAGTAAGTTGCACCCGCGATTCTAATTTCACGATCGCGGGTGCAACCAATTTGAATCAATGTTTTCTCAAAGTTCAATTTACAATTTACTCCTGATACGACTGATTTGATTTTGTTTTTGTATTTTTCTTACTTTCACAAAGTTTCAAAACGAAAGCACCTTATTTTTGTGAAAAAAAACAAACTTTTATATCTTTTTTATCGCGGGTGCAACAATCTTACAATGTCTTTTTGTGATAAATAATACTAAAAAAGTAATTACAAATATTTCAATATTTTTGGACAAACGAATAAATCACATTTTTGACCACAAGTGTTACAAGTGAATCATTACCTCAAACTGTCGGTAATATCTATTTCGCGCTTTTTTTAACAGTCATGATAATTGCAGTTTGCACCGACCTTTCGTATGATAGTTTTGCGAAGCGTAAAAAAATGTTTTCTTTAAATTTGGTGAACAATAATTATTTTTGTTGATAAAAAGAGTCCTTCTACTATGAATTGTTATCAAAAAAAGTAAAAAATATTGTATTTTAAAAATGTATGCCGAAAATCGTCTCCAGCGGAATCGCCCAGCGGCAAAAATGCCGAAAAATGCCCAGATACGAAAGATAAAGTATGAGCTTTTTTTATCACTTGCCTATTTTACAACAACAAGTAAAATTTTATATCTACAATTTTTTCGTTAACTCTAATATATATTGTTAATATTGGCATATTTAAATATATTTTTTTCCTTAATTTGAAATTGAGTTGCTTGGTTTCGAAATTTTTGGAATGGCCGTTTTATAAAGTATTAAAATTTTTGTTCTTAAGAAGAAAAGTGGATACTTTTTGTATCGCAATATATCTACTTATTCCTTGCGCAGCAGTGACAGAAATCTTGTTAGCATTCTTGTGCACAATACTCAACACTTTTTAAACTTTTATTCGTTAGTAGCACCCAGATTATTTAATACCTTGCCGTTTGAAATTCGATCCATTCGCTCTTCCTTCATATTCAATAGGGAAATCATAAAATGGCTCTTTAACTTTGACTTTGATGAAATCAATAACTTAATCAGAATATTGGTTTAATCTGATATATAAGTCATTTTGCTTGTTAACTTTTTTTAATAATTAAATTTTCGACATTTACCCCACAATATTTGTTGAATATTATATTTCAAAATTATATATTGAATTGCATATACTTTCGGCACTTGTCTTCAGACAACAGATTGTATGAAATTTTTTTTCTCTTTTTTTCTTCAATGCAGTATTGTGTAGTAACATAACAATGTAAATTGGTAATATTTTTTACTTAAAATATGCTTAGTTTAAAAATTTCTTTAAGACTTTATAATAACGTATAATTCAATATTTTATGCTTTTAATTTAAAATATGCCTAAGGCTTTCATTAAATTATTGTTAGTTCTAAGTGAATTCTTGTATTATAATTTTTATTGATGAAGAAAAAAACAAGAAAAAAAATAAAATAAATAAATAAATAAATAAATAAAAAAATAAGTTGTTGTCCCTTTCTTTCTTTCCTTTCCTGCATCAATGCCCACTTTATGTTTTACATTTAAAACTATATACTCTATTCAATTATAAAATTTTTGATCGCAAAATTTGTGAACACCGCACCGGTGGTGCAGATAGTAAGCACCAGTTACCCAGATCTTCACTGTGTGGGTTCGAGTCCTGGTGAATCCAATCCTATTTCTTTTATTTTTCTTCTTTTAAATATTTTGTTTCTTTATAGTTTCCTATAGACAAATTTAAAATTTGTTATTTGTACAACTTTCTTTTTTTTAAATAATTTTTTTTGTTAAAAATGGTTTGTTCTGCAAAAAATTGCCCTGAGGGCTCAAATTCTACCCCACTATACACCTGTTTCGGACCGTGCGGAAATCTTTACCACGCTAAATGCATTGGTTCAACGCATGCATTTATAGAGAAGATTACAAATTCTAAATTTGCGTATTGGTATTGTACGAATTGCCGTAGGCTCTCCTTGTCTCAACTGGCTTTTAAAATGTCTGATATCAAATCAGACATTGTAAAACTTTCCAAGGGATTTGAAGAGCTTCTCAGTAATTTTAACAAGGCAGTCGCAAGTTTTAGCTCATTGACTCTTCCTAATGATCCGGTGGACATCTACTGATGACCTAATGCAGGAATCTCTTCCTCCAGTGATTTTGCCATTTGATGATGATCTTACTGCGCAGTCCAGTTCAACGGTACGTAGTGATGTCGAATCAGATGCCAAAAAGAGCAAAAAAGGTGAAGGGATACCGCATTAGCTGTCAAAAATACCAGCCCACCCCCTAAACGAACAAACCTTAATCCACATAATGCTTCGGACTCATCTTGTCCAGTACAGGTGGAAAATCAAGGTCCAGTGACTGTTCTATGCCCTGAAGTGGATTATATTTACCGATCCAAGGCCTATCAAAGCTGTCTCTAAACCGAAAACAATTTTCATATCTCGACTTGAACCAGATATTGTTCCTGAAGAAATTGTAAGCCACTTAATAGCTAGAAACTGTATCCCTACAGATACTTCTATTAAGTGTACAAAAATTAGTAGAGTTAATAGTTTTGTGTCATCATTTAAAATAGTTATACATTCTTCTTTCTTTGATTTAATTTGTGATATTGGTAATTGGCCTCCTGAAGCTCTTGTAAAAGAATTTTCAGTTAGGAAGAACAGGCATTTAAGAAACCCACCCAAAGAAGCATCTCCAAAAAACTCAATAGGATTATCCTCTTCTACCAAAATGTAAGAGGGCTTCGTACTAAAACTGCTGATATACATATTTATGAACTCCCAAGCTTTTTCGCATGACATCTTTGTTTTGACAGAAACCTGGCTCAATTCAAGTTTTTTGGACACCGAACTTTTTCATCAAGAGTTCTTAGTTTATAGAAAAGATCGTCATGTTGACAAACGAAAAGAATTGGGAGGTGGTGTTTAGATCGCAGTTCGAAATAAATTTATATCTTCACCTATTTTGTTTCCTTTCAACTTATCAATCGAATTAATCTGTATAAAGTTAACTGTACAGTCGAAATTTATTTATATATTAAATGCATACATTCCTCCAAAAAGCTCTAACTCAGTTTATGTCGAACTGTCTAAAGCTCTAGATTTTATTATTGACTTGTCTTGCTCCAACAGCAACATTTTACTTCTTGAAGATTTTAATCTACCGTCTATAGAGTGAGTGCTTTCTGAAGATGAATGTTTTCAAGAAGCATCTTTAACTTCTTCACAGGCTGAGCTTCAGCTTTTGGATAGAATTATTGCAACTGACTTACAGCAAGTAAGCTGTATTAAAAATTAAAAAAATCGAATTCTCGATTTAGTTTTTTCATCCGACGCTATAAGTACTCTTTTTCTAGAATCTAGTTCTGGAATCAATAATATAGATAGTTATCATCCTCCTTTGGATATAGTTCTTAACATGAGCAGTCATATTATGGAAAATAGTAATGCTTATGACCGCTCTTATACTTTTGACTTCAAAAAGGCAAACTTTCAGTTGTTCATTATTTGTTCTGTATTTCTTTAATTTTGTTCAAAAACAATAACGCACGCACATTGGGAACGTAAAATATTAATAAAAGAAACTGATGATGCTAACGTGCCCTTAGTTAGTGAAAGAAGAAATAATAAATCTAGTACAAATTTATTTTTCCTTGCCGCCCTCTATCGCTTTTGGCATCACCTGTCATGTTCAAATCAAAAACTATTCATTTCATGAACACAACCGCTGTCTGTGAACTGTGTGTTGTCTGCGTCTGCGCTGAAGAATTGAGGCTTGTAAGTTTTATTTGAAATTATTTTAAAAAAGCAATTCAATTTTGAAAATTATTTTAGCTTACCCTGATGCCCTTCAGGAGGAAGTGTGTATTTAATAAAGAACTGAAAAACCAGTACAAATTCTTGACCTAAGTTTTTAAGTTTTTTTTTTTATTTTTAAGCTTGTGTGTAAAGCCTAATATGATGCTGATGCGAAGCGAAATTTTTAGTTGTTCTCCAACAAGACAGCGAAATGCTTACGAAAACGAAACGGAAAAATATTCATTGGCAGTTGCACAAATTCAAAAAATTAAAACAAATGCAAATGCAAAAAAAGTTACAAGCAGCAATTTGCAAAACTGAGCAAAATGAAGATATTGATACTCAAAAATCGTAAATCAACACTCTCAAATTATCGATTATTCTATCGAGAGAAAACAAAAATTGCGAACTACAAATCGCAATTTGATCCAAATACTCCTTAATCACAATTTTTGAATTTGGAAAAAAAGATTTGTGATCACCACTTTTATTTCGTGATATTTCCACAAGAATCTAGCCTATATCCAAACTGTCATGTATTCCAAAGCTCTTTGAACAAGTTGTGTGTGAGACTTTAGCATTCCATACCAAGAATTTAATTTGTGAACAACAGCATGGGTTTGTGAGAAGAAAATCAACAGTAACAAACCTCCTTACATTCTTACATAAATGTTCTAACGCGTTAGAAAATGGAAATGAAATGGATTGTATATATACTGATTTCTCTAAGGCGTTCGACCAACTTAGTCACAACATTATTATATTCAAGCTAAAATCTTTAGGATTTCCAACATTTTTTATCACCTGGATAAAATCATACCTTGAAAATAGATCCTACCAGGTAAAATTTAGAAACTGCCTTTCAAACTCATTCAAGGCTCACTCCGGTGTGCCCCAGGGAAGTCATCTAGGCCCATATCTATTTATTCTTGCTATAAATGATGTTGTTTCTTGTATACGTTCAAGTGATATTCTTATATTTGCTGATGATATGAAAATTTTTAAGACGATAAAGGCTAACCAAGACCACTTTCTTTTGCAAGCCGATGTTGACAGTTTCGCTACTTGGTGTGATAAAAACGGTCTTTCTCTTAACCCTGCCAAATGTCAAACAATTACTTTCTCAAGAAAGCGACTTGCAAATGCTTTTAATTATTCTATTTCACAACACAAACTCTGTCGAGTCTTTAGTTTCAAGGACTTAGGTGTTAACTTTAGTTCCAATTTAGAGTTCACTGAACACATTAACTTCATTCTTAATAAAGCAAGCTCTATGCTTGGGTTTGTAAAACGTTGGGCAAAGGAATTTGACGATCCGTACGTTACTCTTTCTTTGTACAATTGTTATGTACGACCTCATCTAGAATACGCTTCTCAAGTATGGTCTCCTTTTTATGAAGTTCATAAAACTCGTATTGAATCAATACAACATAAATTCATACGCTTTGCTCTGAAAGGTCTTCCTTGGGCTGATCCATTCAACCTTCCATCATATGAACACAGGATCCAGCTACTGCAGGTTCAAACCTTATATCAAAGGCGGGTTAATAATGATCTAATATTTCTTCACCAACTTATAAATGGTCAAATTGATGCTCCTGATTTGTTAGCCTGTATTGGCATAAATTACCGCGGAGGATCGCACCATCTGCGAAGATTTGAACTTGTACACGTTGATTTCCATAGAACTAACTACGGTATAAATGAGCCTCTTAACCGCATGTGCAAGATTTTTAATTTAAACGGCTCCTCTGTTGATTTTAACAGAAGTAAGATGGGATTAAAGAAAGTATTTCGAACCAGTGCTCCACGGTCGTGATTGTTTTAACTTCTTGTAACTATGACTTAAATATCTTGTGTATTGTTTAATTATGTATGTATATAGATTTTTTTTTGTTTAATTTTGTGTATTTATTAGTCTATTATTATGCATGTGTTAGATTGCCTTTTTTACTAACCACTAACACATGCACTTATGATGAGCCTCTGATTGTAGGTGGCAGCTTGCTCTAAGCTCACTACAACTAAGAATCTGAAGTGTAAAAGAAAGATCAATCTTGCTCTACCCTTTGTTTTGCAGGTATACACATTTAATTTTATTTATTTGAAATAAATACTTTACGCTTGACTCTACTTGGATTTTAACTCGCAACCCTCCAGTTGCGGAGCGAGCATGCAACCACTAGGCCAATTTGCATTACAGATCATTTTTGTCACACATTAATGATTAGATACATGCCATGTTGTGGTGCTTTATATCTTTGAGAAGTAAATTAAGAAAAGAAAGTCGTGATTTAGGAATTTTTTGTTGGTGATTTGCAACTTTTCTCATGGAGTTGCAAATTGCCACAAAAAAAACGTAAATCAGTGATTGTGCGATGTGTTAATTAACAAATATTTATCGCAAATCAATAATTGTAAATGCTGTTTGTGAAATTATGCTTTTGGGAGGAAATTATGCCAAAAAAGTTGTCTTTTGCTATGAAAAGTACAAGCTTGAATCATGGATTTTAATTGCTTTTGTAAATTGCTACGTTTTGAATGATAAATTACCAGTTTTTGTATTATTTTGGGATGCCTTGATTTACGAACAAAACATGATTCGTAAATTGCAACTGCAAATTTTTCAATTGGTGATTTTTCAATTCTTTCCGTGTTTATAATATGTTTATTCTATTTTAAATTGAGCCATTTTTCCTCAGAGGATATATTTATTATTAAATGGAATAAATGATTGAAGATTGAGTTGAATTTTGTTTCTTTTTTCTTTTGTTCATTATTCAGCTTTCTTAAATATGGTCACCGTAAGTATACGAAATGAGAAGATCTCTTAAAGAAGACCCTGAGGCATTATGGAAAATTGTAAATTCGAAGAAAAACTCAGATGTTTACCCCGCAAATTTCATTTATGAAAATTGTGTGTTTAAAGAAACTCTTGATATTTGCAACGCCTTTGCGAAAAATTTTACGCCTCTCGATATTGATGAAGATTATTTCCGATATTTACATATCTATGCACAAACGAATTGCACCAATTTCGCTGTGCCGAGTACTGTTTTAGAACTTCTGTCATCGTTAAATAATGATGATTACTCTATTGAAAAAGTGTAGACATATTCTAGTTGAGCCTCTTCAATTCTTGTTTGAGTTTTCTATTAAATCAGGGACATTTCCTTGTTTATGGAAAACCTCATTCCTAACTCCAATTTTTAAAAAGGGTGATAAAACTGATATTTCGAATTATAGGCCTTTATCCAAACTGTCATGTATACCAAAACTCTTTGAACAAGTTATATGTGAGACTTTAGCATTCCATACCAAGAATTTAATCTGTAATCAACAGCATGGGTATGTGAGAAGAAAATCAACAGTCACAAACCTACTTACATTCTTGCATTAATGTTCTAATGCGTTAGAAAATGGCAGTGAAGTGGATTGCATATACACTGATTTCTCTAAAGCTTTCGACCAACTAAGCCACAACATTATTATCTTCAAACTAAAAGCTTTTGGTTTTCCAACTTTTTTATCACATGGATAAAATCATATCTTGAAAATAGATCGTATTTAGTAAAATTTAGAAACTGCCTTTCAAATTCATTCATTGCTCACTCCCGTGTGCCCCAGGGAAGTCATCTTGGTCCATTTCTATTTATCCTGGCTATAAATGATGTTGTTTCATGTATACGCTCTAGTGACATTCTTATATTTGCTGATGATATGCAGATATTTAAGTCAATAAGAGCTGACAGTGACCACGTTTTTCTGCAAGCCGATATTGACAGTCTCACTATTTGGCGTGGTAAGAATGGTCTTTCTCTTAACCCTGTTAAAATTTAATGCCAAACAATTACTTTTTCCAGGAAGCGACTTGCAAGTGATTTTGATTATTCCATTTCACAGCAAAAACTCTGTCGAGTCTTTAGATTCAAGGACCTTAGCTCAAATTAAGAATTCACTGAACACATTAATTACATTGTTAATAAAGCAAGCTCTATGCTTGGATTTATAGAACGTTGGGCTAAGGAATATAGTGATCCTTATGTTACCCTTTCTTTATACTCATCTAAAGTACGTCTCGCAAATATGGTCTCCCTTTTATAAAATTCATAAAAATCGTATTGAATCAATACAGCATAAATTTATTCGCTTTGCTTTGAAGGGTCTTCCTTGGGCAGATCCGTACACCCTTCCACCATATGAACATCGGATCCAGCTACTGCAGGTCCAAACCTTATATCAAAGGCGTGTTAATAATGATTTACTTTTTCTTCACCAACTTATAAATGGCCAAATTGATGGTCCTGAATTGTTATCCTGTATTGGCTAAATTACCGAGGAGGATCTCACCACCTGCGAAGATTTGAACATTTATACGTTAATTTCCATAGAATTAACTACGGTATACATGAGCCTCTTAACCGCATGTGCATGATTTTTAATTTAAACGGCTCCTCTGTTGATTTTAACATAAGTAAGATGGCATTGAAGAAAGTATTTCGAACCAGTGCTCCACGGTCGTAATTGTTTTTACTTCTTGAAACTATGGCTTAAATATTTTGTGTATTGTTTAATTATGTATGTATATAGATTTTTTGTTTAATTTTGTTAATTTTTTAGTATATTATTATGCATGTGTTAGATTGCCTTTTTTACTAACCACTAACACATGCACTTATGATGAGATTGTGGGTTGCAGCTTGCTCTAAGCTCACTACAACTAAGAATCTGAAGTGTAAAAAAAAAAAAAACTTCGTGCTGACGAACCGGAGACAATGGATAATGCCGGGATTTGATCGGAACCACGTTTCCCGTGTCGATCACATGACAACCAAGCGGTGTCTTACCCAGCCCTAGCACCACAAAGTTAGGAAATAACTTTTTGGTTTTTTTTCCAGCTGAAAGCTTTGCTCGGGAGAGAGTTTAACTAGCTCAGCCTCATCCTTGAAGCAGGGATGAAAAATCGTGCTTCAGCAATGTATCGAACGATAAAAATACAGTGTATCGAATTGTACTTTTTGATTTGCTTCATCATTTTGTCCACATTTGCTGTTATATGATCGTATGTTATGTACCAACATATGTCCAATAGATTGAATAATTTGTGTAACTGTTTATTGTTTATTTAGACTAAAAGCTGGCAGCAAATTCTGTGGGTGAACGCATAACCAAAATTATGAGTATGAACCCAACTAACAATTTTCCCTCGGTAAGGTCCAATTTTTGAATGTCATGAAGTAACTACCTCTACAAGTCCTGTATTGAGGTTGTACATGGAAGTTTTGAATCTTCGAGGGTGTATTTTTGTCAACAGCTTTATTGAAACCTATTAAAGCTTTACTTCCAAATTATTTACAAGCTTATATGTGTGCAGCTTCCTTAATATTTAAAAAAGGCTTCTTTAAACTCATTTGTAGAAGCACGGGAAATAAAAGCAAAGAAAAAGCTTTTTTAAGAAGCTCCATCAAAGCGTTTGTTGATGCCTGTCCACAAAAGCCTAAACAAGCTATTATTTTGTTTTGAGAAGCATTTATTTCGAAGAGATTGTCTCAGCGAAGTGATGTCGACTAATTTTGATTGGATAAGTCCTCTGAATACAAACTAGATACAACCATGTTTTGATTATTAATTATCAGATGCCTATGCAGGAAGCATTCTTTTCGACAAGTAGGTTTGAGAGAAGTGATGTTACTAAAGTTTGTTTGTTTAGGTCCTGTGAAAAACACAAGCTCGATACAAACATAATTTTGTGTCAGGTACATTCAGAACGAAGCATAATTTTCGATTTGGTGGTCTCAGCGAAGTGCACAATCGTTGTGTGTCAAAACAAGTTAAAATAGCATCAAAAAAATGTAATTTATGCTATATTTCCACTTAAGATGAGTCAATGATTAAAATATTCTTCATCTGTAATTGTATTAAATTTTTGGGAATCATTCATAGGTTAAATTTTTGAATTTTTTGAAATTATTACCTCTACAGGGTCTGTATTGAGGTTGTACATCGAAGTTTCGAATCTTTGAGGCTGTATTTTAGTCAACAGCTTCATGGAAACCTACTAGAGGTGTACTTCCAAATTATTAACAAGCTTATAGGTGTGCAGCTTCATTAATATTTCGCCAATAAGGCTTCCACAAACTCCGTTGTAGAAGTACGCGAAATAAAAGCAAGAAAAAGCTTTCTTTAAGAATCTCCATCAAAGAGTTTGTTGAAGCCTGCTCACAAAAGCCTGAAACAAGCTGTTATTTTTGTTTGAGAAGCATTTATTTCGATGAGATGGTTTCAGCGAAATGATGTCAACTTATTTTGTTTCTATTAATCCTGTGAACAAAAGTCCGATACAAGTAGTAGTAGTAGTAAATTTTTATTGAGTTTTTTCTTTTGATTTTACATTTAGTTTCTTAAGACTACATTAATGACTAATATTATAAATTGCCGACTTGGAATTGGCCCAGCTACACACTTAATATTTTTTATTGTTTTTCTTTTAACAGATTCTTAGTATTAATTTATAGAACTAATTCTGAATACAGATTTGTATGAGTACACTCAACAAGAACCATAATTTTTTTTTCCAATGAATTTATGAACTTAACCTAAGAAAGAAGATAGCGAAGAAAAAGAAAGAGGTAACAATATAAATGAAAACAGGAGAGATAGATATGACACAGTCAACACTACTCTACACTTTTATGTGTGTAAGTAACAGTTGATATTTCATATTCCTGTTTTTTTTTTTTCCATTAGTTGTACATTCGTATGTAATTGTATTTCTTTTGGGAAGTATTTCACAGCTTTTTAGGTAGGTTGTATATGTGAATATATATAGATACAAAACTTAACAAATATGCATTTAACACAGGTTGTTTTCTTATCAGACTAGGTTTACTTAGAGAACATTTATTTTGATTTATTATTATTTTATTACTAAAATAGGAGCAAACAAGATCACAGTAGTTTGTTATATTCACAGCCGGATTCAAAGGCATCAACTTATTAAAACTAATAGGTAAATAAAAGCTTGAATATTTAGAGTTGCTTAGGACTATTGATAACACTGGTCAACACAAATTTTGTTTCTGGGTTCTGCGTATGATTTTCTTATTCCTTACATATTACTTATTAAATAAAAAATAGTCATGTTTGAAAAAGTTTGCTTTTGTAGCCAGGAGCACATTATTTGAAAATTCATGAAAATGTGCTATCTTAGAATCAATTTAAATTGATATTTCGAGATATAAGACTAAGATCCACCAAAACGCTAGAGTGTGTAAGCTGGTTCAAAACAAAAAAAAACATATGATAAGGGGTGCCTATGTTCCCCTGTTTAGGCAGGAGGGGTAATTTTCTTTAAAAAGTTACTTGAACTAAAAAAAAAATGTTAAAAAACAACGGCAACGCCAAAAAGATTATGGTAAATTTTTTTTTAAAGTTAGGGCTCCATTCTTTGATTAAATTTTTAAATTAAGTCATTTCCATGAATAGTTTTTTTTTAATCAATTTTCAAACTCAGAATTTTGCAAAAAAAAATATTTTTTTTTTAATTAAAATTTTCTTAGTTTTACGTGAAAAAGTAAGTTTTTGTTTTCAATATTCAATGCTTTCACCAATCTTAAGTGAATGCTTAAAAACCAGATGGTTATATGTATTTAAATTTTTGATCAAATTGAAAATAACAAAAACTCCTTTTTTCTTCATTTTTTTTGTTTAATGTTTGGTACCAACATTAAAACGGTAATTTTATCAACAAACACACTAATTCTGGAATGTGCTATTCTAAAATTAAACCTATAGAATAATTTCCCATCATTGTTTAATTTTATTGACATTTGTAGACGATTACTCTTGAAGTCCATAAAGACCAAGTTAAAACGTTTTCCTTTTTCTTCTGAGTATGCTCCCAATGAAGTTTTTAATTTTTACTAAATGACCGTGCAGAATATTCAATCTAAGAGACATCCTGCATGTCTCCTAAGTTTCTTAACATATTTTCAAAAATGATAATAACGTGAATTTTGATAAAATAACCACATCTATAGCAAAATGCATTAGCATCGCCTTAGCACATTATTAATATCATTTTAACGTCCTAAATGTCAAAATAAAAATGTGTGTAGTTTGTGACACAAATATACTCTAGAGATGCCAAATTGGCGTAGGAATTCCCCTCCCCTCTCCTCTTTAAAAAAAAATATTAAAGCAAACATTTATTATTTCTATGAAAACTATGGTAACTGTATTTTGACTACCAACTCTACAAAAGCAAACTTTAGGGGGGGTGTAGGTATTTTTCCATCATTTTGGAGCATGACGAATAAAAAAATCATGAAATAAATCCAGAAACAAAAATAATTTTTTATTTTGTTGAGTTGTGTAATAAATGCCTTAAAAGTCCGATACAAGCATAATTGGTTTGTTCTGACAGACGCATGCGCAGGAGACAATGATTTCGATTAGTTTGTCTTAGCGGAGTTATTTCAAAGTGAATCATGAAAGCTGAGATACATCTGAGGTTACCATTATATCTTTTCTATAGTTCATATAGATTATAAATTATAGCTTATATATGTATATATGAGGCCATGAGCGCAATAGTGGCCTAACTGCATTTTTCAATATTTTCAGTAGAGCAAAAATATGAAATGGGTTGTTTTCAAACACTTGTTGTTTTAAAATAAAGAAACATACGCTTGATTTTCTTTTTGCAATATGATCAAAAAATTAAAGGTTTTTGATTTTGTATCCATGATCCTTCAAAATACCGTTATTACTGATTTTAAAGTCAGATAGGCCACTATTGCGCAGAGGAAAAAATAAAAAAAGTAAAATCCTGTAAAGATAGGCCAATCATTTGTAAATAAAACTGATTTCTATGATTTTTTTCTTATTTTTTGTTTTTAAATGCGTTGAAATTTAACATTTTTATTCACTTTCAGATGTGTTAGAATCCATAAAAGCTTTTGTAGTATTTGTAAATTGTTATTCCTGTGATCGGTGTAAAAACTATGATGTGCGGGTATTAGGATATAAAGTATCAAGGTTAAAGCTTGCTGGTAGAACGAGAACCCACAGCAGATTTTGAGTGTGAATGATACAAAAAAAGAAGTATAGGAGTTGACAGCTTGAGTAAAACTTATTCAAGAAATTAAGGTATTGGCAGTCCACAACCGGGACTTTAGTGATTAAACAGTGCATCGAAATCAAAATATGAATACATCCCTCCCTAGATAATGGTCAGATCACAGATCACGGAATCTGAGACCACTTGAGTCTATAGTAAGGAGTAAGCCCTGCCAGATAATTTTAAAATACTTCAAAGTTCAAAGCGAAAAACGGGTTTTTGAAACGGTCTGGTAGGGCGAAATATACACACAAATGATCAGAGTAGCATTACCCAGGAAGGGGTCAAAACCAACTTTTTTTAGCACAATTATTACTCTCGATGTAGTGTTTAATCACTATATCCCCGCTTATGGACCGCAAGACTTTGATTTCTTGAATAAGTTTTACTCAAGCTGTCAACTCCAATATTTCATTTCTTGCTACCATTCACACCCAAAATCTACTGTGGGCTCTAAGCCTATAGGCTTATACTTATTTTTATTTGTAAAACAAACATGTTGACAAAAAAATCTTAAAACAATATGTAGGGTTGGTCTTTGAAGCTCATGAATCTTGAGTCAGTTAACCTTTAGTCCTTCTCTAGAGATCATTCTATTTGTAATTTCCGATTTCAAAGTGGAGAAGAAGTGCTTTTTGGTAGTTTTTATGACATGGAATGGTTTTTTTTTTCTCGCTGAGCCTACGAAACTCTAACTTTATGGCTAATCAAGGGTGGTTATCAGGGTACTGACTTATGTTTAGTTCATTGAATTGATGTCACCTGTGAGCAAATAGTTAAATAATATTGTTTAAAGTTTTAAACAATAAAATCAAATATGCGAGCGCAATAGCGGCCTTTAAAAAAGATAGGCCACTCTTGCACTTCAGCTTTTAATTTTTTTGTGTTTGGCCTAAGTACAAAAGTCCTATAACTTTGGCATGAAGCCGTCAATTTGAAAAATAAAAATTCAGAAATGTTGCTCAATGCATACAGATTCAATTTTCGTCGTAAGCTGAATTTCGATAAAATTGCAGTTAGGCCACTATTGCGCTCACGGCCTGATATGTAGTTGTAATTTTGACCAAACCAAACACTCAATGATCTCTTTTTATAAAATATTTAATGTATTCATGCAACAGCGTAAAGTCGTCGTTAAAGTTGTAAAGTTTAAAACTTTAAGCTATCAAAGCACTATACGAAATAGTCTAACAATTATTGTCAAAATTATATTATGTCGTGAATGTCAACAGTTGAAAAAATGACTATGGCCATTTTAATGGCCCTTAAAGATGCAAAATAACAATTACATTATGTTTTTGAAGGTTATAATGGATAGGACTCATTGTATAGAGAGTTAAATTTTGTTAACAGATACGAGTATTTCGATTCGTTATTTCTCAAATCTAAACATTTGTTATGAATGTTATTTGATAAGGCGAAAATTATGCTTTCACTTTCATGTCTAGGAAATTAAATTTTTTATGAATTCTCTCATGTTCTCATTAATGAGAAATTAGGGAAAAGAATTTATATAATATATTTTAAGACAATTTCCAAACATAAACAAAAGTAACAACTCACTTCAAAAAAATGAGAATGGTCACCTTATGTTAAATCTTGTTCATTAATCATGAGGAAGTCACAACGAAGTTCTTGGGAAGCTAATTTTGGTTGCAACTGATTCCGATTTGATGCCATCTTAATACATAACACTATAGCACGATGCGTAAGGTACCTGACTCCCAATCAGCATATCCATGGTTCAAATCCCAGAAAATCCATCAAGTAAGTAAAATATTTTTTCATCACATAAATATAATTGTAAACTAAGTTTCAGATAAAACGCTTGCTTTGGACAAAAATTAAGAGAAAAACAGATAGCTAAATAAAAAATAAAAATAAATTTTAGATTTTATTTGCATAAGGCTTTCCCAAACCTTTTATAAAGTTCCGTGAGTGTTTAAAGATGTGTCAATTTCGGGCTGCATCTGCTTTCACAAAACTTCTTGATGCAAATAATAGCCTGTACTAAAAACTTGTAAATTACTTTTCTGGGATGGTAAAAGCCTGCCGCATTTGTAATATTTGAATATTTTTGTTTGTATTAGGCTTTCTAGAAATATATTTGTTATCTCCAACCAACCTGTATGTGACTGTTTAAAAGCCTTTTAAGCTTCTGAAGTGGGCCAAATCCACTTTTCTAAGGACTTTTAGAAGCAAATTTGCTGCATAGGAAAAAGCTTCGATAGACCCTAACAGAAGTTAAATTGTTAGTTGGGAAGGTTTGTAGGTGCATGCATCTTTGATATCGAATACAAAAGTCTGGCAGGATTTTTGTGGCGCCCGTAAAGGGGACGAGAGATTGAAAATCACGGTTTTTCCATATATTGTGTCATGGGTACAAACACTTAAACTCATTTTTTTTTAAATGGGAAATAAGTCTAAGAAAGTCTAAGTCTAGAAACTTCATTTTTAACGATCTGATAGATAATAACTAAGATATAACAATTTTAGGCGCACCATATCAAGAGATATTTGGAGATTTGAAAAAAATTAAAAATCAACAAATAAAAGTCTCAAAAAAAAACCGATAAGGTTCGCTTCAAAATGCATATCTTGAGTTCTGTTAATCCGATCCTTAAAACGAAAGTTTGTGGACTAAGGAAAAATTACGGAGCATCATTTCTTATTTTTAATAAATGAAGGCAAACCCGCTATTTTCAATCTCTCGTCCCCACTACGGGTGCCAAAAAAATCCTGACAGACTTTTGTATTCCATATCAAGATGCATGCACCTACAATCCCTCATATTCATATTTTGGTTATGCGTTCACCCACAAAATTTGCTACCGGTTCTTAGACTATTATGTTACTTAGCATATTAGGTACATACATATACATATGCGAAACTTTTAGTACAAAACTGTGGGAATTTTTTGCAATACCCTTCAATTCTGCGAGATTTAAGTTTGATAAACTTAGGGCCAGTTTCAAATGTTCCGGTTAAAGTCTCGGATAGCCTAACCGGAACTTATCCGCAAGATAAACTTCAACATACATACTGAATTTAAATCCTAAAAATCTGTGACATTTCAAATAAAAATAAAAATATTTTTTTTGTTTTGACAACAAGAATTGAATTTTCAGTATGTGTTTGATGTTTATTGTTGTTCTCAAACTGTAGGTGCCTGGTAAATTTATTTACCGGCTGGTTTATCAGAGACTTTGACGATGAAACAGAAAATAAATAGCAGCAACTTTTATCTGCTGGATACTGTTATGATGTTCAAAGGGTAGACATGTGCATTCAAGAGGACACAAGCGTCCACAAGCTTTGTTTCAAAGCGAACCTCTGTCTATCAACTCCTACTCTCACCTCCCCGCGGTGAACATCGGGTGCCTAGTACCTTTAACTGAAGATGGGGTTCCAATCCCTGTGGACGGTTTTAGGGGGCAGCAAACGAGAGAGGGGGGGAGGAGTGTTCCCACTAAGGCACTTCTCCTTCATCCAGGCGGCAGCGGAAGAATTCTCAAGATGGAATCAACGGTGGCGTCTACAGTTCCAGTTAGGATGAACTACTTAGTGAACACCTTATACGGGCTACTACGACATATTCGGAGCTCAGGCCTATAAGGAGCGGTTAATCCGGCTCCCCGCCCTTGGAGTTATATATATAGGGTCTGGTCCTCCAGGTTGGGGGTCGTGCCGTCGGGGTGACTTCCCGGCCACGTAAAGCTATTTTAGTTGCGAAGCATCAACAAGCCTCGGATACGGACGGATTTACTGTTGACGAACCTAGCAAACGAAATAAGGACAACGAACTTCGGATCTGCACGTGGAATGTTCTGTCTCTCTATAGACCACGTGCAGCCGAACATTTAGCGGAGGCCCTAGACTGCTACAAAGCAGACATCACCGCCATCCAAGAAGTGCGATGGGATGGGCCGGGCAAAAGAAAACTGAAAGACTGCGATGTATACTACGGTGACTGTTACCGACCACAAGGGCAGCGTCTTTTTGGATGTGGATTTGTTGTTAGAGGCAGACTGAGGCAAGAGGTTTCAATTATGTGAACGAGCGCCTCACGACAATTCGCATCAAGGCTAAATTCGCCAACATCAGCCTGATATGCGCGCATGCCCCCACAGAGGAGAAAGATGACGACACCAAGGACGAGTTCTACGAGCTCCTGGACAAGACATATGAGCAATGCCCTAGCTATGACATTAAAATTGTCTTGGGTGATTTTAATGCCAAACTAGGAAGAGAAGACGTCTTTGGTGGCACAATCGGAAGATACAGCCTGCACGACACCACCTCCGATAACGGACTCAGGCTAATCGACTTTGCTGCGGGGCGAAACGTTGTGGTAGCTAGTACGCAGTTCCCGCATCTCGATATTCATAAGGGGACATGGCGAATTCCTGGTCAATCAACCGCCAACCAAATTGACCGCATTGCGATCGACGCAAGGCACTCCTCCAGTATCAAGGATGTCCGAACGTTCCGAGGAGCCAACGTTGACTCGGACCACTACCTCGTTGTAGCAAAGGTAATGCTACGGATATCCAGACCAAAGCCAAAACAGGGAAATACTGTCAGGAAGTTCAACGTCGGACGGCTACAGTCGCAAGAAATCGCCAGGTCCTTTTCCGATCGAGTCTCTCGCGCCCTTTTAACTAGTCCTTTGCCGCCAACTGCAAACATCGAGAACCAGTGGAAAAACTGCCAGGAAGCCATCAGAGATGCCGCCTCTGACGTGCTGGGCTTCGCACGACCACCACAGCGAAACCCCTGGTTCGACGAGGAATGCCGGCAAGTACATGCAGCCAAACAACAGGCATACAAAGCGGCGCTGCATAGAAGGACCAGAGCTGCTCGCGAGCTCTACGACCAGAAGAGGAAAGAGGAACACAAGCTTCTCAGAAAGAAAAAGAAAGAGCATGAGAAGCGCGCGATCGAGGAATTAGAGGGATGCCACTGCAGGAATGAAGTTCGGAAGTTTTACCAAAAAGTAAAAAGAACCTCCCAAGGTTACAAACCCCGAACCGAAGCCTGCAAGGACGATCAGGGGAACATCGTGGTGGAAACGCAGTCGGTGCTGAGGATATGGAAAAATCATTTCTGCAAATTGTATAACGGCGATGACGAACCGAATTCCGCTACCATGCGAATTGCACCATTCAACCTGGACGACGTAGGCCAACAATTCCGTCCACCCGATCTTGACGAAGTGAGGATAGCCATATCTAAACTTAAGTCCAATAAAGCTGCTGGAGCTGATGGCCTTGCGGCTGAGCTATTCAAAGCGGCTGGCGATGAATTGGTTAGGAGTATGCACCAGCTCATCTGTAAAATATGGTCGGAAGAAAGCATGCCCGATGAATGGAACCTCAGTATTGTTTGCCCGATCCTCAAGAAAGGCGATCCTCTGGACTGCACCAACTACAGAGGCATCAGTCTTCTTAATATCGCCTACAAGATCTTCTCTGCCGTACTTTGTGAACGCCTGAAGCCATTCGTCAACAACCTGATAGGTCCATATCAGTGTGGCTTTAGGCCAGGGAAGTCCACCATCGACCAAATATTCGCACTACGGCAGATCTTGGAGAAAACCCAGGAGTTCCAAATCGATACCCACCACCTTTTTATCGATTTCAAGGCCGCGTATGACAGCATCTATAGAGACGAGCTATATAGAGCAATGTCTAGTTTTGGCATCCCTGCCAAACTCGTCCGTTTGTGCAGGATGACGATGGAGAATGCACGCTGCTCCATCAAGGTCGGCAAAGACCTCACCGACACCTTTGATGTCAAAAAAGGTTTTAGGCAAGGCGACGCGCTGTCATGCGACTTCTTCAACATCGTTCTTGAAAGAATAGTGCAAAACTCTCACGTCAACACCAGAGGCACAATCTTTCAAAAGTCCGTCCAATTACTCGCTTACGCTGACGACATTGACATAATCGGACGAACAAAGCGTGATGTCAGTGGTGCTTTTGTGAGCATTGAGAAGGAAGCCAAGAAGATGGGTTTAACGGTGAATAAAAGCAAAACAAAATATATGCTGTCCACAAGAAAGGACACCCAACACCGACGTCTCGGACAGAACGTCACTATAGACAGCTATAATTTTGAGGTAGTCAGAGACTTTGTCTACCTAGGATCCGCTATAAACTCAGCGAACGACACCAGCGCTGAGATCAAACGCAGAATTACTCTTGCCAACCGCTGTTTCTTTGGGCTAAGAAGGCAATTGAGAAGCAAAGCCCTCTCTCGAGCAACTAAACTGTCCCTGTATAAGACGCTTATCATCCCGGTCCTGATGTATGGTGCAGAGGCATGGACACTGCTAACAGTGGATGAGAACGCGTTAGGCTGTTTTGAGAGGAAAATTCTCCGGGTGATTTTTGGTCCCGTCTGCATAGATGGGGAATGGAGAGGAAGATACAACAACGAACTGTATGGGCTGTACAGCGACACCGACCTAGCCACAAAAGTGAAAAGCCAACGACTGAGATGGCTGGGTCATCTAGAGCGAATGGACACCAATGCTCCGGCCCGGAAAGTCTTTGAATCCAACCCCGTGGGACAACGCAGTAGAGGTGGACAGCGTAAAAGGTGGCGCACGCAAGTGGAAGAGGACCTCAACCAACTTGGCGTGCGAAACTGGAGACAGCTAGCTAGAAACCGAGCCGGCTGGAAGAAGCTTGTTGGTTGAGGCCCTGGTCCACCCCGGACTGTAGCGCCACCTTAAGTAAGTAAGTAAAGTTATGTGTCGGATAGCTATCCGAAACTTTAACCGGAACATTTGAAACTGGCCCTTAATGTTTTTGATTTTTTAATAATTGCGAGATTGTTGAAATCGGGATTTTGTAGATGCCATTTTCTTAAATCTTCTCAAACAAACTGTCTTAATTATATTTATTTCTTCTGTTATTCGTAGTCAGCCTCGGTTCCACAGTATACATTTTGAAAGGTCATATGATTTTCTTTGAAATTAAAGATATCTTTTATCGTTGAATGCAAAAGTGTATCAAATTTTTTAAAAGTGTATTTGTGTACTTTAGCAACGTCGAGTGTATCGAAAAAAGTACAATTGTATCGACTTTTGCAACTCTGGTGTGCATTGGTTTGGCTGGCGTCTATGTGGCTGGTGGTTGTTTTGTTTTTGTATTAGGAGCTTGCGGGTTGTGATTGTGACTTCGTAAAGATGTTTTTGTTTTGAATTGGAACTTTCTTTGGTAAAGGAATTGTGATTTGATGAATGATTTTCTGGTAGGGAAATTTTGATTCGCTTATAAGTTATAACTTTGGATCTACTGATCGGATCATGATGGTTAATCACTTTAAATAAAGGAAAAATATCAAACAATATTAAGAAAGGTATATTATGTATTTATATGGATTTTTATACATACCTACATATAAACAGTTATTATGTATACAATAAGAAAATGAACTAAGGGTGAGGTGGACACAAGGTAAATTGTATTTTTTTTTTGAGTCGGTATGAAGGAATAGGTAGATGTAGATAGGTAGATAGGTACACAGGTACATTGTAGGTATTTATCTACTTTATTTTAAATATAAAAGCTTACGAAAAATGTCAATATTTTGATAAGCTAGTTATTTTGGTAGATACTCAAATAATGGGTGGTATCGACAATTAAATTAATGCAACATGACAGTTAGCGGATTTCCTATTATTAAAATTAAGATATTTAAATAATAAGATAATTAAATAATTCTAAAAAGGTTAAAAAAACAGATTTATCTATGGTATAAAGTCCAGATAAATGAAATCCAGATAGTATTTTAAAATGATAAATTATAATTTTATTTAAGAACAACAATCTATGTTGCTATTTGAAATGATAGTAATAAATTTTAATAAATTTTTGTAAACAATATTTTCGTAAGCTATTATGTACAAAATAATAAATAAAGTAACAGTAGATATTTAAATTGATACTTAGGTACTATATTGTTATTACAGCTCGGCCATCCTGAATTTACAATCAACCTCGATTGAAGTTAAAATAATTAAGCAATCATTTATATACATTTATATTAACTTAAGTGTTGCCTTCAAAATCCAAACCTTTTAATTAATTAAAAAATCTATACCCCCATTTTTTTTAATCTGGTGGAATCTAAAATACCATGATATGGCATCTGTGTGACTTGAAAACCTTCAATATCTTCTATTAGATATCGATCATTATCTAACCTTTTTCTAACAATATATGGGCCTCGGTACTTAGGTAATAATTTTTTATTAATTCCAACGGAAGTTTCAACATTTTTGAAAACCACAAAATCATCAACATCAAATTGCTTAGCTAAAGAATGGTGCTCATTAAAATAATTCAAATTATACAATTGTGACTTTTCAATTGAATTAGAAGCGTCTTTTCGCAATTTCACCAAATCTACCCTATGAGGACTTGCATACTTCTCATCCAAATACTCAGTCAACTCATCGACAATACGTCCTCGCTGTTCAATACCAAACAACAATTTGCTGGGCGAGATTTTTGTACTTGTATGATTTGTGTTATTAATAGCATATTCTACCATTGAAAGTTTTTGTCGCCAGTCAGTCTGTTCAGGAGATTCTGTTAACTTTGCCAAAATTGCCTTCATATCACGATTAAGTCGTTCTACCTGCCCATTCGATTGTGGTGATGCAAAAGCAACTTTGACATGGTCAATATTGTACTTATTTATAAAATTACTAAATTCTTGAGAAGTAAAGCTAGTACCACGATCGCTTATTATTCTACGGGGGCGGCTAAAATAATCAAAATATCGTTCAAGAGCATTTATTGCCTCTCTTGTTCCAGGTATATTTACTGGATAGAGCTTAACAAATTTTGTAAACCCATCTATCACTACAAAAACATATTTGGCATACTTGATGGTAATGGGCCAAAATGGTCAATATGTACTGTATCAAAGGGCTCTGATCGTTTTGGTATGTTATATAAATTTCGTTCATTATTTCTATGGGGTGCTGAATTAAATATGCACTTCAGGCAATTTCTTATTAATCGATTAAATTTTTCTTTTGCATTGGGAATCCAGTAGTGTTTCAAAAGTTGATTAGCACATTTATCAATTCCTACGTGTCCGCATTTTTCATGAATTGATCGCATTATATTTTCTTCAAGTTCTTTTGGTACATAGAGTTGGCGACTATTCTGCAGTCCAACACGAAACACTAAACCATTTTCTAAAATATACCCAGGTACTTCATCTTTCGCTAGTCTATCTCTAATTGACCTAATATTTTCATCACGTGTTTGAGTGATTTGAATATTTTTGTGTAAGTCTTCAGTTGACACGGCAGCAACAGATGAAGACCGGCTAAGCGCATCAACATGTGCCATTCGTTCACCTTTTTGGTGTTGTACTTGATAGTCAAAATTCTCGAATATCAGTGCCCATTTTGCTATACGGGGACTAATATCCTTTTTCTTAAGTGTCTGGGATAGTGCTTCCCAATCAGTTACAATAACAAATGGTAAACGATCAAGAAAAGTTTTGAAGCGTTCCAATGCATAAACTACTGCTAATGTTTCTAGTTCAAAACTTATTAGTTGTGACTCTCCGTTGGTTGTCTTCTTGGAAAAGAAGGCGACTGGATGGAACTTATTATCATCTTGCTTTTGCATAAGCACAGCACCAAAACCATGCGAACTTGCATCACAATGCAACTCTGTTTCTCGCTTAGGGTCATATATTGCAAGTATTGGAGATGAAATTATCTTATTTTTTAGCAGTTCAAAGTACACTCCTCAGTCCAAACGAATTTTACATCTTTTTTTAATAAGTTAGTTAGAGGCCTAGCAATACATGAAAAACCAGGAACAAAACGTCGAAAATATGAAAAACGACCATTATATCTTTGAACTTCTTTAATATTTTGAGGCATCGGGTACGTGCGTATTGCTTCCAAATGATTTTGATTAATGCTATAACCAAGGTATTCAATCTCATTATAAGCAAACCTACATTTCTTCATATTTAATTCTAGACCAGCTGCTCTTAGCAATTGCAAAACTTTTTATAGAATCTCAATATGCGTGTTCATACTATTAGTTGCAATACAAATATCATCAAGATAAACAATGACTAAACCTTTATCAATCAACGGCTTTAATGATAAATAAATATATCTTTGAAAAACAACAGGTGCATTTTTAAGACCGAAAGTCATGTATACATATTCATATTGCCCAAAGGGTGTTACAAATGCTGTGTACTTTATAGATTCTTCAGAAATTTTAATATGGTGGAATCCGTCTTTCAAATCTAAATGTAGATATTTTCTTATTGGCAAAATATTCTAAACAATCTTCTATCAATGGTAAAGGGAAGTTATCTCTAATTTCCCCATTTTTCTTTTTGACAAACACTAGAGCTGACGCGAAGGGTGAGGTACTTTCTCTTATAACACCCTTTTCCAAAAGCATGTCAATTTTCTTGTACTTCAAGTCTTTCATAGTAAGAAATTCTCCGGGGTCGGAAATACATTGGTATACATCCTTTGTCAAAGTAATCTTCATACAATAATTAGTCACTTTTTTCTCTACATCAAACTTTGAAAAGTGTTCGTGGAGAGCAATCTTAATAGCATTTGCATGAGATTAATCTAAAAACTCATTTATATTTATTTCAAAATTATGGAAATTGCAAGCCCCAATTGCATTCAACAATAGATCTAAATCAACAAAACCATTCATCTCTTTTTCACCTTTAAGTTTAACTTATTCTAATTTCGATATATCAAACATCGGCAAACCTTCTTCAGTCGGAACTTTACAATTTTCAGTTTCAGTTTTCTCTTTTACAATATTTTTACTAAATACATCATTTAATTTTGACTCACTAGTATAATCTACTTGGTTTGAACTTTTTAACAAATCCAAAGATATAAGTGCACTAAGGGTTTCTTTCGATAATTTTATTAATTTATTTTTCATTTCGTTTTCTTTTAATTTCATTAATAAACCTATGTTATGAACTGTTTTTAAACGACATAAGTAAATGTTAAATTTATATAAAGCATCACGTCCGATAAGCAAAGGTATAACAGATTCATCATCTGGAAGAACAATAAATTCGTGCGTTATTTTCTTTCCTTTAAATTTAACTTTACAATTTATTGTACCATATGAAGATAAATAATATATATCTGCTTCGGGAATATTGACATGCGAAGCAATTTTTTGCATTTCAATTACATACCTTTTGACAGATTCGGTTTACTTCAAGGTACGTGATTTCAACTGTTTAAATACCTCATTTATTGTGAATACACGACCAAATTCTTCCATTAATGCTTTCCTTAAGTCTTCATATGTATGAGCAGTGATTGTTCGTAAGAAAAGTTTCGCTGTAGCATTTAATATTCGTCGTACACTCACAAATTTGTCACGTTCATTGCATCCGAACACTTCGAAAGCATCTTCAATGTCTTCAAACAACTTACGAATATCATATGTATCGTCACCTTTAAAAGGATGGATCATAGCTTCGAAAGCCAAAAAATCAATTTTTTTGGTATCAACTACACCCAACTCGTCTTTTTACTTTCGTAGTTCCTTTCGCTTACGCAGCAACTCTATTTCCTGGTCCACACGGGTCATCTCTTCAGCAAGCTCTTGAACTTCAACTCTTCTCTGGGCACCAGGACATCGGTTCCCTCCCATACGTATTGCATCTTCTCGGTGTTGATCATTATCCGCACAATTTGCATTATAAAGACGGTGGTTTTCGTCTGGACGTAAGTTTTCATCTAAATATAAATTTTCATCTGGACATAAGTTTTCTTCTGGACATAAGTTTTCTTCTGGACATAAGTTTTCTTCTGGGCGTCGGTTAGCATCTGAACATCGGGCATTGGAATTCAATTCAGTATTGGCCCCACTTTTGGTCAATAATTGATCGTATAATGGCCTTAATTGAGCTACAGTTGCCGTTTTCTCAAACAGCACATTCGCTGCAGTCAAAGCTTCAATCAAAGCTTGGCGCTGAATATAAGCCATTCAAAATTGTATTTTTTTTTATTTGGCTTTTGTTTCCGTATCCCACTTCTGAGATTATAAAGTCCAGATAAATGAAATCCAGATAGTATTTTAAAATATTAAATTATAATTTTATTTAAGAACAAAAATCTATGTTGCTGTTTGAAATGATAATAATAAATTTTAATATATTTTTGTAAACAATATTTTCGTAAGCTATTATGTATAAAATAATAAATAAGGTAACAGTAGATATTTAAATTGATACTTAGGTACTATAGTGTTATTACAATGGTTTAAATACAATAAGTAAGCTGAGATCGTATTTCATTCGCTACGAAAAAAATCATTTTACTCGTAGATTGAAATCTTAATTTATAAAAAAAAATTTCTTCATATTCTATTATTAAAAAGAAAACAATTTTTTGAGTTTTTAAATTTTTTGAAAATATGGTCCTACATACAAACCTATGTACCTATTTTTTAAGAAAAACCTGTATTTTTTCGTAAGAATTAATCAAAATATGCACCCCGATTACAAAATCCGACGAACGAGCTGCGGAGGGAATCTGACTCAATTTTGACATTTGTCCAAATTCTGTCTGATTCCCTCCGCAATTCATTCGTCGGATTCTGTAATCGGGGTAATAAATTGATATAGATTTTAACGTTAATTTACAGTAAAATAAATTAAACGCATGATAAGGGTTATCAACAAAAAATCTTTATTAAGAAATTTCATTGTGATCGAAAGATCACAGCTCATAAAATGCTCTGATTGGGCTTGATTTTGTTAAAATTTAATTTTAAAATAAAATCGTTAGAAATGTGTTGAAAGCGCACACGACTGATGATAAAAATGTCATCCTCATCTTGCAGCATCATTGTTCCAAAGTGCAAATCATCGTTTTGGTAACATAACGTGAGATTAAAAGGTGATGAGCGAAGTTAATATATGAACAATAGAGCACAACAAAAGAGAAAGAAAAAGTTAGCCTATGCATCACTGTGGGTGGTGTACTTGTCAGAAGATAAAAACAAATTCAAACTAATCGGAACTGACAAGAATTAATATTCCCATTGTCAACATTCATCGATCTCTCGTCTTTTTGGATAAAAAAGCTTTCATAAGCATCTAGACGTCTAGGATCGATCATTCTCTTGTCGTACCAATTTCAAATTATTTCTCGAAACGTTGAAATGATCGTTAGTCAGTACATGATTCGCTAAAGCGGAAGGTCTACAATTGTTTGTCCTTATGTACGTTGAATGTTCTTTAAAACGCGTTTCAATATTCCGTTTTGTTTGGCCATAATACACCTGTTCAACTTTCCGTTTATCTTTCGTTGTTCCCAAGATGTTCTTCATTTTATTGTTGCTTGAAAATACCATTTTCATGTTGTTGCGGTTGAATGAACTTTTTAATTTGTTTGTATGAAAAACGTTCTCTTTTCGGTTCATCTTTTTGAATTCTTCTATTTTGTGCATATAAAGTTGTCATACTCGAGTTCCGAATTTTTCTCATATGTTTTATGATGAGATCATCAATCATTATTTTACTGTATCCATTCAAATTTGCCACGTGTATAATATGTTCATACTCTCTTTTATAATTGGCAACTGAGAGTGGCAATTTACACAATCGATGGATATAAGAATGAAAAGCGGCTTTCTTGTGTTGAATTTGGCAATGTGAGTTACTAGGAATGCAACGTTTTGTACTCGTTGGTTTGTGGTAAACAGCAAAACTTAAACGTCCATCTTGACTCCGTAATAAAAGATCTAAAAATTGTAACTTTTGATCTACTTCTTCTTCGACCGTGAAGTTTATTGTTTCATATTGGGAGTTAAGTAGGGTAAGTAAATCCGTTATTTCCGAGAGGTGAAAGCCAATGTCGGCTAACACGATTACCTTCAAAGGTTTTTTTTCAATGCACTGTTAATCCCAAAGGCCCCATTTGCGGACTGTAAGACTTTGATTTTTTGAATAGCCCTTAATGAAGCTTTCGACGCCTATACTTCTTTTTTTGCTATTACTCACACCCAAAATCTGCTGTGGGCTCTAAGTCTATTTATATTGGTCAACCTTTGAGTAAAAAAAAAAATAAATTTTGTAATAAATTGTGAGACCATTTTCTGGCTCTTAAAATTTTGTACGTAGCACTGAACAAAAATTGATTAAAAATATGTGAGCTCCATTTTTTGTTTATAAATGGTTATAGCTCTTTAAATACACAAATTATGAACAAATGTGGCATTTTTTATAAATTCATTAAACTTATTCTTCTTGTCAGGGCTGCATTTGTATTTTGTCGATAAAAATAAAAATGCGGATTTTATTTGTGAAAAACAAGTTCACTCCTTAATTGAAGAAAGCGGAAACCCTCTGAAAGGAGTTGATGGTCGAAAGTTTGGATTTGAGCTAGTCCTTCAACGAACTCAAAAATAAAAAATGTCTTTCCCGTTTCCATATTGCAACACTTATAATTATAATAATGTGCGGATACCTTTCGGGCAATACAGTGTTGGTAAGCAATAATTGCTTATTAAAAGAAAATGTTAAGAACAAAACTGTAGGATATAGTGATTACTAGAACTTTTGAAAGAAATTTTAAAGAAAAAAAAATGTACTAAAAAAGTGTGAACTCCATTTTTATTGCTGATAATTGGTTATAACTCGTTAAATGCACAAAATTTGAATAAAAATATCATATATTGAAATTTGTAGAAATGCATTTGTTAGGATTGCATTTTTATTTTTTCGATAGATTTAAAATTACGGATATTATTCTTTAAAAACGAATTCACTCTTTAAATCAATATAGCGCCAACCCTCAAAGGCGTTGATGGTCGAAAATTTTTACTTAAGCTTTCTGTATGGTACTTTAACGAAGTCAAGAAAAAAATTCCTTCCCCAATCTTTTGTTACAAAAAAAGTCTAAATTGATTGGACTATATTTTTAACATTATTTTTTAATAAACATAGTATATGTAAATATTCACTTCAGAAAATATAGTTTTGGTATTGGTACCTTTTCTACCTACATTCGAAGCATAGTAATTTAACTTGCCAAGCCAATGAACTTGAAGTTAATTTGAAAGTAATTTTAAATGGGAATTCTAGAAACTAATTTTGGATATGTTTTAAGAACCACTCACCAGCTGAAGCTATCCGCATGAAATTTTCTTTTGTTATAATTTGTTTGGGGCTAAACCATAGATTTACTTGATTAAAATAATAAGAATTTATTGATTTTTTATCCTGAATTTGTTTAAATTATACAGATACGAATTTTTGTGTCGTACCTACATATCTTAAGTGAATCATCCTATATTAAACAATACAAAAAAAGAGGTGTAAAATTTAACGCTAACAAAACCAGTGGTATAAAATTAATCATAAAAACACCTTAAAAATGTCCTTAAAAGCTACCCACCTAACGTAGGTATGTAGTTCATTTTTATGCTTTGATTATAGGTACCTACATATTAACATATACATATACCTTTCTATTCTATTTATCTATTTGTTTCCTTTTGCTAATCAACAAATTCAGCTCCAAAATGTTTAAAGTTTAAGTTATTATAATCGCAAGTTTTTAACTTTTAGCACAAATAACGCGACCTTAGGACAAGAAGGTTCTAAGTTCACACACATCACTTTCGGGAAAACGGCTCGATCTTTTTTCTTCAAACTTGGTACATAGTGGTTTTTGGTGATTATTCCCACACGTTTTTCTCATTTTTTTATAATCAAAAATAACGGTACCTGCCATACATTTTTTTTTTGGAAAATTTACATAATCGTATTTTCCTCAAAAACGGCTCGACAACTTTTCTTAAAAATAATTCAATAAATTTATTTTAGTAAAGGCTTTCTTTGGGTGGAAAACCATTTTTCAAAAATGGTTATTAATGGTACCTCCCAAGGAACCATTTTTTTAATTTTTGATTTCTTCAAAATGGTATGACCGATTTCAATTATTTTTCTTATACAGAAGCTTCCAAAAAATGTTTATAGTTTTGTGTACCAATATTTTTGAAAAAATATTTTTTGGATTTTTAAAAAATATTTCAAAATTATTTTTGGAAAATCAAATATTTCGAAAACAGCATCATAGATTTTTTTGAAACTCGATATTTAAGACTTTTTTAGTATTCTCTAAAATAATTTTAGAAAAACTTTCACATTTATGAAAAAATAACGGTACCTTCCAAACAAAAGTGAAAAAACCGCAAAGGAAAATATTTTTTTGCTTGAAAACGACTCCTACGATTTGGATTAAACTTTTTCATATACTAAGATTAGTACGATCTACCATCAAAAATTATAAAATTTTACACATAGCAACTATTAGTAGTACTTGTCATAGAACGTAGTTTTTTATTTTGAGTTTTCTCGTTATCAGCTTAACGGATTTAAATGAATTTTTTTATATACAAATTTCAGATAAGATTAAATAATATTGCATATCAAAATTTTCAAAAAAAAAGTTTTTGGATTTTTAAACAAAGTTTCAAACTTTTTTTTGAAAATTCGATATCTCAAAAACGGGTTGACGATTTTGTTTTTATATACACATAAATATAAAGTTTAAATCTGCATACCAAAATTTGTTCTCAAAAATGTTTCAAGAATTTTATATATAAAAAATTAATTTAAAAAAAAACCGCTCCAACGATTTTAAATTTTTTGTCCCATACAATCATATTCCATCATGAATTAAGATGGCATACTTTCTTTTCACCTCAAACTGTCAAAAGAGTTGTTTTAGCTAATTTAAATGTCGTATTTCATGCTTCTCTACATTTTTCTCTCATAATTTCCATGTTTGTATATACAATTTTCTTAAACTCGCAGTGTCTTGAACATAAGAGCAAGTACGTGCGACCCAGTCGTGCATTTTATTCTTTAGTACGCAAGGTTTTTTTGGGTAGTTAGAACCCTGTGAACTTACGATGAAGATAGAACCCTGTTTCCAGCTTATTCTTCTATTATTTCCGTAACGGTAAGAGATAGAACAATATTAATGATGGCAATCGAAAGAGCATAGTGGCTTTAGTACGATTTACTATGTAACTCAATTTTGACAAAAATGTTAGTTAGAACCTTATTGTCCTAAGGTCGCGAAACATTATGATTATTTGTGCTATGTGCTTTTAGAATAAAGATGCTGCGAAAAAATTACATGCATACATACATGCCTACAGACATTATCAAAAAATTTTCAGCTCGAAAAAAATACGAAAACAACAAAAATTACATGCTCAGCATCAATTATTTTTTCCACCATCAGAAATATCTCCGCCACAAAAAAAAATCTTTCTCTACCTACCCTCAAGGCCACAAATTATATCCTATACATGCATACAATTACAATGGAGAAATGAGTTCATACTTTTTGTTCATCGTTGCAAGCCTCAGACAGAAAACGTTGATACTAGAGCCTACGATTCTGTACGTGTATTTGTAAAACACGGATACACGGAATCCGTGTTTTGATTATTCGCAAAAAAAAATCCGTGTATCCGGATATCCGGATATCCGGATTCTTAATACACGGATTCTTAATACACGGATTCTTAAAACACGGATTCCGAATACACGGATTCTTAATACACGGATACTTAATACACGGACTTTTAATGCACGGATTCTTAATACACGCATCCTTAATACACGGATTCGGATTCGTTTTTGGTTTTGTATGAAGTTGTATAAAGTATTGGCAAGTTTTGCATAAAATGACATTGCGGTGACCGGTGATGGAGAATATTGAAAAAAAAAAATGGGTTTTGCAGTTTGTATTACGGGATATCTAGCCAGTTGATTTTATTTACTTAAATGTAAGTTAAAATTCATATCGTTATGGCAATTTTTTAATGGATTTCAATTTATATTAGCAATATTTTTGTATTAGGTAGCTAAGTGGTGGCTAGTTAGTAATAAGGAGACACTTCTGAGCATATTCCATCAAAAAATCAGTTCCGTAATTTATTACAAAAAAAAGTACCCAAATTAGGTTGTTTTGTTATCATTAGTATAAGTAAATGAAATAGCAAAGTGGCATCCCTATATGATGGGGTTTCTTTGTCTTTTCGTTTGTTTACCTTTTTTAAACCGAAACTAACTTCGTTGGTGCAATGAAACTGCAGTTGGCAGTTCAATTTTTCAGTACGTACTAAGTTGACCTGTTGCAAGTTGTATTGAAGTGATTAATATTGTTTGTAATTCAGTTTTATTAAATTTTTTTAGATTAGAAAGGTGAAGTATTCATTTATTGCTTTCAAATTTCAATTATCTTATGGTTTATTAAATTTGTTTTTTAGTGTTTGATTAAAAATTAATAAGAGTATAGAATACAAAAAACAACAATAGTTCCAAATAACTTAAAATTAAAAAAAAAATGTTTGAACCAAAAACTCCCATATTTTACAATTTTGTTTTATACAGGGTGTCCCGGACCTGATTGGAAGTATTTCAGGGGGTGGTTCTTTGCGTTATTCTAAGAAAAAAATTGTATGGGGGGAAAGTCGTATCTCCCCTCCCTGAGGCAGGGAGGGGCAGTTTCTGAAACATTGACTTCAAATGCAAAAAAAAACATTAAAAATCAACGGAAACACATTTAATAATGTGCTATAATTTTTTGAAAGCTAATACTTCACTCTTGTATTCGGTTTTTAAATCAAGTTGTTTAAGCGAATAGTTTTTGAGAAATTAAATTTCAAAGTCAAAATTAAAAAAAAAAAAATGTGATTTTTTTTCTTAAGTCGATATTTTTCAAAATTTTACATAATTAAGGGCTTTTTTTGTGTTCAATATTCAATGCCCTTATTATTTTTTAGTCCATTACCGAAAACCAAATGTAAAAATCTTTCTTAGTTTTTGAAAAATTAAGAAAAAACAAAAGGTACATTTCCCGAATAAGCCCGAAAAAATGAATTTATTCATGAATTATCTATAATTTAACCCTTTTTCGGGCTTTTTTGGTAAAAGTACCTTTTGTTTTTTCTTAATTTCTCAAAAATTAAGAGAGATTTTTACATTTGGTTTTCGGTAATGGACTAAAAAATAATGAGGGCGTTGAATATTGAACACAAAAAATGCCCTTAATTACGTAAAATTTTGAAAAATATAGACTTAAGAAAAAAAATTGCTATTTTTTTTCTAAATTTTGACTTTGAAATTTAATTTCTCAAAAATTGTTCGCTTAAACAACTTGATTTAAAAACCAAATACAAGAGTGGAGTATTAGCTTTCAAAAAAATTATAGCACATTATTAAATGTGTTTCCGTTGATTTTTAATGTTTGTTTTGGCATTTGAAGTCAATGTTTCAGAAACTGCCCCTCCCTGCCTCAGGGAGGGGAGATACAACTTTCCCCCAATAAATTTTTTTCTTACAATAACCCAAAGAACCACCCCCTGAAATACTTCCACTCAGGTCCGGGACACCCTGTATATTGAGAAAAATAGCTTTGAAAAAAAAAACAATGATTTATTGTTAACACCTATATGAAAATGATTTATAGTTCAAAATTTTTATTTTGGAAATTTTCTCTCAGTTAAATTTAAAATAATTTCGTCTGGGTTCGAATTTACGCATGTTTCTCGTTCTGGTATAGTCTGTAGATCAGCATGTCTTCCTTAAATTGAAAAAATTCAAATTGAATAGGATACAATTTACTTACATTAAATTAACGAACTTCATTTAAAAACATCGTATGTATACCATAATTCCATAAGAAATATCTGTTTTCTTCAAATCTATTTCCTTATGCATTGTTTAAAATTAAATAGAAACTATAGGAACACGGATTTTAAAATACACGGATACACGGGTATCCGAATACAAGGATACACGGGTACACGGATACACAGATACACGAATACATGGATACACGAATACACGGATACACGGTTATCCGTGTTCTTATAATTACACGGATTCAAATCCGGATCTCCTAAGAACACGTGTATCCGTATCCGTGTTCTTAGATATCCGTGTGATAGGGAGCTCTACTAGATACCTACTCAACAACCGGTAAAGCAAAGTAAAACAAAAAAATAGCACTGCCTTGATCGTTGCTTAAGGGGCAAAGCTAGCATTGCAGAAACAAAAATGAAATCGACAGAGAAGAAGAGATAGACATAGATATTTTCCAACAGAGTCAAAGATACAAAATTCTGGGGAAGGTGCTTTCATGTAGTATAACTCGCTTTTTAAAAGCTTTGAAAAATATAGCTTTTTCAATTTCAAAGGTCATTTTGCTCAATAGGCGTGAGACATGTGGATATGATTATTTGTGGTTAAATGATAACCTTGACTCGAAAGCAAAAATTTCCACCAAAAAAAATCAATGTCAGAGAAAAAAAAATATATCTCTGAATTCTCAATACCAGCTGTAAACCGAAAAAGAGAAAAATCTGGAAACCAAAAGAAAAATTACACCAAAACAACTGTAAACTGCAGTTAAAACTTTTTCTTTTGGTGAACTAAAATCAGAATTCCAAATAAAAATCCTTGTTCGAATTCCAAAACCGTTGATTCCAAAACAACCAAAAACCAACTATTCAAAAATATAAAACTTTAATAAAAGTTATAAAAATGGAATGAATGTTTCAAAATACAAATGGATAAGAAATCCGAAACGCGTCGCTAATTTTTAATAAAATATTAATGTTGTGATATTATTAAAGTTTTTTTCAATAAATTAAAAATTATTTTACAAACATTTTAATTTTTATTTTCATATCTACCTATACATACACACAACATGGAGACAACACCACAAATAAATTAAAAAAAAAATATGAAAACCCACTGAATAGATTTGAAAATTTTCCAAAACGTATTTCAAAAATAAAAAAATATCATAAAATCATGCTGGGATGAGAATTTTGATTAAGAAGGATGATAAAATGATGAAGGAGAAAAAGCCGTAGTACTGCGAGCCGAAAAAAGTGAGCAAAACGAAATTAAAATACACTTAATGAATGAATTTAACTATTGAAACTAGTAATTTACCAATAATTAACTTTTCTCTTCAGCTACAGGGCAACTAACAACGAACTATTCATCGGTAAAGACATCTGCAAACTTCGAGAAATTATAAAAAAGCTTTATGGAAGGATCTCCACAGACGCTTCTCGCATCTACGGATCTCTTCCAATGACTAGCTTACGGTTACGCTTACGTTTAAAATGTGGGTTGAGGTATCCTGCTGTTTAGGTGTCTGTAATACCGATACCCAAAGACTCGGACTTTTTATCCAACACTTTGTCTAACTAAATCTTTATTTTTATTTTTTTTATTTTTTATTTATGCGTTTTATTGAACTTCAAAGAAGCAAAACAAAAGGTAACATTAAATAAATAAATAAGATCAACATAAAAAGAATTAAATAAATCTTTATATTTAGGTTGTATGGTTTCATATTTTTTATGGCAACGCGGTACCAAGTGCTTTTCACCTAGTAACCGGGACTCACGAGAAAGATGTAGCCAAAATCGATCTGTTAAAATCGAGACAAAAATTTAAAATTCAAAATTGTTGAAAAGTTACTGAAATAAAGATTTTAAAAAAACTATTGAGAAACTAATTAAAGAAAAACTGAATTGGCTCTTAAAAATCTTTAGACACACTATCTTAAGTAGATAGTGGGCTCCGCGTTGGGCGCCATTTTGTAGCGGGCTGATTTGTCTATTGGTCCTTGCTGGCAATACGAACCCCAAGCTCAGCGGTGGTCATGGTTCTTGGACCTTTAGCTCACTTCAAAAAAAAAAATTATTCATGCCAGACTGCATCCCGATGTTAGTGATGCGCGTGAAATTTGTTCTCAACCCTCCCTACCTGGTTGCATCCCTCGCTAGAGCAACCCCTTAAAATGGCTTCTTCTCCCCTCCCGTACGTCATTTCCTTCATCTCATCCTCCTCATCCCAAAAGACGAACTTACTCAAATTTAATTTTGAATGAGTTCATAAAACTTCATAGAAATTAAAGAGCATATTTTTCACTTTAAATATAGGTACAATAATTTATTTCATGTTGGAATTAAAAGTTAAAATAGTATCTTAAGCAAATTCAAAAATTTAATTCAATTATAAAAATTAAAGTTATACGATACTAATCAAAATGTTAATTCATCCTTTCGGCAACCCTGCTGCTGATTAAAGAAAATCTATTTTTGTCCGATTTAATCGTTTTCGATTTATTCACTACTTGGGATTTCAAATCCTCTTTTAACTTTCTTTATTTCACTTTGATTTTAATTTAACATTGGTCCCCCTTTCAAAACCCCCCTCGATCAGCGTACTATTCTTTTATATATATATACTTATATATATCTATTTCTATCAATGAAGAGATAAGCAATATAATGGTATACAAAAAACTCACCCCTAAATCCTGATGAAGTGGCCACTGCAACGGTTTGTAGGTAGAGATGTATACCTTTTTTTTTGTAGTGCTAGTTGCACTTTGTTGCAACGATATATCACTTTTAAATATATATATATATAATACGCGGACTGAGATTTAAATTTACGTTTCGCGATTTAATATTGAAAAATAATTTTTTCTAAATATCATCAACGCGAGAAAACCGTTTGATGAAATTAACACTGGTAATTAATAAATCGAATTAAAAATAAAAAAAATAATGAAAATAATTAATTTTGCTTTTTGGAATCGACGGTGCTAGCCTAGAGGGTAGCACCGTCGATTCCAAAAACCAAAATTAATTATTTTAAGCTGGATATATATTCCTGAAGGCAAAACGAGCATATGAATATATAGAAGCTGTTCTACGGTCTTATATGTACGCAGGTTCATATGAATTCTCATATATCCCGCAATGAAGCTTGTGTGGATATTTTTCCTGTTCGCCTGGTAGATAGGATTTAAAAATCAGGATTTTTTTGCCGGAAAACTTCTGAATATTGGCGAATGAATTAGCGGCGGATATTCAAATTGGTGGTGGTTTGAATTTTCCACTGCCTTGGATTTTCCTTAAAAAAAAACATAATTTACTTAAATAAAATAAAAAATCACCAGGAATGTTTAACAATTTTACCTCTGTAATTTACTTTAGCAGATTTAAATATTTTCGACCCCACGGATCCGTATCGAAATAACTTTCTTTGAAAATTTTACCACTTGTAACTTTTTGGTCTAAACCAATTATTTTATTTTAAAAGTAAAATATAAGTAAAATAAAATGTTAATTTATTATATAATATATGTACTTGTCTTGACTTTGCGATAAAAAAAAGAAGAAAAATCGCCAACTGATTAGCACACGCGAAAGTTATTCTTTGATTCCGCAATTCTTTTTCTTTTATATCACCAACCGGCTTTGGAAAATCTGCAGAAGTTAAAGCTTCTTTATATATTTTTCTTATTTCCAGGATCATTGACATCATTAAGTGAAAATTTTCACTCTTGAGTCAAAATTCCCAACATTCGTGCCTAGGTCGTAAGAAATCTACTACCATTCTATTTTTATGATCTTATCATTCTCTAAGTCCGTCCTTAAACCAACATTTGACTTTTCCTATTCTTCCATTTTCCATATGTTTGCTTTCGTTTGTCTATGTCTGCCATCGGATTGTTATTTTCTTGCGTCCGCGAATAAAAATAGCATTTAATCGTCGTGGATATTTAATATTGTAATGACTTTCCATATTTGAACTACAACGACTCCGAAAAGCAAACAAACGGACGCAATAAAGCTTACGGTCGCAGTGAAAACATACCCTTATAAGCTATAATTATAGCGAATCGCAAACGAAAGAAGTGCCATCTGCCGGATTATAGCAGATATACCAGCTGTCAAATAAAAGTTTTTGGAAGGGAAATTATTGGGAAATTTCCCCTACGGAAAGTTCTGGAAGCAGAGACCAGAACCTTCTACTTATTTCCAGAGTTTGTCAAACAAGTATAAAAGGCACATATTTGAACGGCAGCGAAACAGTTTATTTTTAATCGTGAATGAATAAAGTTGGTTGTAATAAAAGTGAAAAGTAAAGTTGGTGAATTAATTTGTGAAATAAATAAGTGGACGTTTTAAATAAAGTAAATAAGTTTTATTAATAAACCTGAGAAAAAATTACAATATTAACAAAAATATCGAATTCGGTAGCAATTTGTTGGTGTTTTGTTCGGAGACGTTTTCGTAGCAGCAATAACATCCCCGCCTATGTCTTGTTGCTAATGGGTTATCCCTATTTAGTATGATCCCGGTTCCTTTCAACAGTTTTGATTTTTTTAGAACTTGGAAAGTTTTATTTTTGTTGCTAAACTTGGCCTTGAAAGTCGCAATTCCTGTTAGTGTTTAATTCTTCGATTTATTGACAAGAGATTATTGTATCAGAACTTGCAAGACTCTTGCAAATGTTTTCGACTTCAAGCAGCTGATCAGTGCTTCTCTTTTGCATCTTAAACTTGTAAACTTTATCTGTTCAATTTCATTTTGAAGATATTTACTTTTTTCAAGTTCTCCTACTGCCATCTTCAAGTTGTCATTTTCATTTTCAACTCAACTAGATCATCTCGGAGTTCTACTTTTTCGGCTTTCATGGCAAGGTTTTTTAGCTTATAGTCAAACAATTTTTCAAAGTCTGTAATAGACATGGAACCGACGGAGCTTGAGTTAGCCATATTTTTTTTCCTTTTTTCGGGGTTGAATAATTGGTGGCGGGTGACGTTTCTCCGTCTTTCCCTTTGTCTCTTTGGTCCATGCGATTACAGTTGCTTTCAAGAAGTTGATTTATGTTGCGGTTGATTTATAATTTTCAGATGTGATTTTGTTTTTTTGTTTTGCTTATTTTAAATTGAATAACGTACAATCGTATAACTCACTTTGTTCTTATGATGCTTGCTTAAAGATTGGTTTTGATTTCAAGATTTTTGCGCTTTTAATAATTGTAAAATAATTATTTTAAAATGAGCTATAATTTTTCACAACTAAACACAGCAATAACAGTGTTGCCACAGTCTTGAGCTATTCTGATAGCTGATACAGATTTCAAAAAAAAAAAAAATTCTAAAATGTGTCGATACAAAGGCACTTCGTTGTTCCTTGGTCGATTTGACTGAGACTGACATCCATAGGGTATAACTGATGCAGAAATAAAAAGGAAAACAAATATGTTCAACAGGGTGTTTCAAAAATATATCAACAAGTTACAACTTTCTTGTTCCTTGATTGAATAAAATAAAAGTGATGTAGGTACGCGATTGCAATGAAATTGACACAAGTGATAGCTGATACCAGTGGCGACGCGTGAATAAAAAATGTAGTCGTTCACTTTATTTATTTTAATTTTCATATGATTTAAGTTTACACAAATTTTGTTTTATGTACCTTTTTATTCAAATTATGTCGATTTGCTTAAAAATATTTGCACTAAGCTTTTGTGAGATAAACTGTTTTCCTTAGAAGTTTTTTTTAACAGTTGTCCTAGAAAAGGTAGACTTTAAATCTAAGAAAAAGATTTCAAACCGATAATTTATAAGTTTTTGAAAAAAAAATTTCATTTATTATTTATAGATGCGATGTAAGAACAACAATGTTTTAATAAAATAAAAATGTAGTTAAAAACGATTTTAAAAAATTTCCTACAAAAATGAATGAAAAGATTCAACATCCTAAGGAAATTGACAATCAAAATCATAAGAAATTGTTCTACTTCAAACAACGCCTAAGGCTGCAAAATAAAAAAAAATCAATAAGACACCTACTTTCTCTGTTTATGTACCTATCTTCTTTTTTCTTCAAAAACCTTCCACCTACATATTTAAATTTCTAAAACACTCTCCTGATTTTAGACACTTTTTTTTTAAATTCTATTTTGGAATAATCAGCTAAAAAACCCTACTTTACTGCAGGGTAATATTCATAAATATTATAATATATGAGCCTATTAATACAATTTTTACTTATGTTCTACCACCCACCCACTAAGCTATGAAATGTTCGATTTTATGTTACCTTAATTTTTTCATGCACTCAATTTTGCTTTGAAATTTAACTCTTCTTAAGGAACCCAGAGAAGTTTCACATGAAAAAAAACTCAATCCCTTGAACAAATCTGTATATATTTCCCATTTCGTTCATATTCTTCTTGCACGAATAGCAAAAGGCATCATACAACAACCACTCATACTTTGCTCACCCATCCATCCTATATCAAACACAAAGCACAAAAAAACCTTTACTTAATTTCGTTTGAAGTTTGAACCCACCACCACCACCATCAGCAACCATCCCACCAAACACCAAACAAACAAAATTTGAGTGTATAGACTTGAGAAAATCTCACCACACTTGCTGGAATTCGTTCACAGGTGATTTGAACGAATAGGTCAGTAGTAATTTGGTTATACTTTTTTGTTGCCTGTATGCTTTTAGGGCTTACATTTCGTTCACAATTCATGTGAACGAGTTGAAGGTTAAAGCCTAGTACGCTGCTGATGCGAAACGAAATTTTTAGTTGGTCTCCAACAAGACAACGAAATGCTTACGAAAACGAAGCGGAAAAATATTCATTGACAGTTGCACGAATTCAAAAAATTAAAACAAATGCAAATGCAAAAAAATCACAAGCAGCCATGCTGTAATGAAAGAAACAACAAAAATAAACACGAAAAAACACAAATGTCATTTTTTCGTACACAATAAATGGTCTGGGTAATTAATTGTGTGCGAAAAAAGAGTGTAGACTTCTCCAAATAATCTGCTACAATTTTCAATTTCGCTCATCGAACAGCGTACTGCAGAACGAAAAGTAGAACTAAATTTTTAGTTCATGATTTCGTTGTGTCATTTTTGTATGCGATTTTTCGTTTCGCATCAGCAGCGTACTAGGCTTAAAAATGAGTAGGAATTTTGCTGTCGCAGTAGCAGGGCTTTTTTGTTTGTTTTTATTTAAACTGCGTGCACAAAAGGGTTGCACGAGTTGGAAAATTGTAAATTGAGTGCGAAACTGACTCAAACTAGTAGGTAGAAAAGCAAAAAAAATTTTGTGGGTGGTTAGGTTAATTTAATAAACTTTTATCATAATAATTTTATCTGAAAGCTAGTCGTGCATGAACGAATTGAACAATAGGACGCCTCGCCACTGGCTGATACAGAATAGCAATAGCAAATAGAAAAAAAATATTTTCAAGGTGTTCCTTCGTTATTTCTTGATCGATTTTAAAGAAATGGACACAGGTGATAGCTGATGCAAAACTAAAAAAGACATATTTTTTTTCCAAAACAGGGTGTTTCAAAAATGTATCAACATATTGGAACTACATTGTTCTTGATGAATTTAAATGGAATTAACACAGGTGATAGGTGATGCAAAACTAAAAACGACACATTTTTTTGCAAAACAGAATGTTTCAAAAATATGTCAAAATAATGCAATTTCGTTTATTTTATTTTCAAAAAAGATTTGAGAAGATTGTACAGTCAATAATTTTAATATATTTATTTGTGTTCAGTGATGTTTGTTAGAAAATAATGTATTCTATTCAGTAGACGCTCGATATAGTGAAGTAATAAAAATCAGTCCTGTTCACTATTTTTAGCAGTAGGTAGGCTAAAAAGGCTTTCCATTGTTTTTTCAAGCAATATTATATGCTTGTCAGACATTTTTATTAAAAATGCAAAATAGATAGGTAGATATGTACTATCGGACTCAAAATCGAAATTCAAAAGAGAATATGGCATACACTTAAGTATTTGGTTAAAGTTATTTTCAGAATTACTAAATAGCTGCATTTTATTATCCCTCAGATCTGATCCGGATTAGATTATCATAATAAAACAAACAAGCAAGAAGAGTATTATATACCTATTTCCGTTTTTTATTTGTTTCACAAAATTTAAAATGTGAATGAGTGTGCAAAATACATGAATGAATGGTAAAGTTTATTAAAAGTCAGCTGACATACCGCAGGCCCAGGCGCATTGCAGCTGGAAAACGCCTAACTATTACTGAGAAAATGAATGTGTTCACTATTATCGTGATTTGTATTGTTCACTATTTAGAGCAGTCTATACAAAATGTTGTGTGTTGGGCGCGATTCACACAGAAGTTGCTTTTATGGTGCTCGTGTGGTTCTGGCCTGCTACGGGCGTCGCACAGTGGGGATTTTGCGGAAAAAAGTCAAAAATTAAAGTTCTTCGTAGAAATTGAAATTTTATATCTTAATTTCAGAATAAAAACTGAATCAAAATCAAAAAGAATTAATGAAATCGGACTTATAGTTTTCTTTTAATAGCTTTGTGAAGTTGGTAGTTGTTGAAAGTATGAAAAATAGGGTAAAAATCCTCTTAAATAAAAGTAGTGTATTTTTTTTTCGTTTGAGCCGATTTATACATTTATATTTTTCCCTAAAAATAAAATATTTTTTTATTGTAAATCGAAGGAATAATTACATTTTAAGGTTCTGGTGTTTTTTTAGAATTATTTAAAGAAATAAGAAAAAAATATGACATTTTTTTCATATTTTTGTATATATAATTTTAGCTACATCTGCCTACAGTTAGAGACTATTACCATCTTTTTCCTTATGAAATTATCTTTCGATATATACCAAATTTAGGTGCCACCAGGTGCCACTGCGAGTTTAATCGACGCTTGAAAACTGTAATTTATAGCAAAAATTATTTTAAATTCTTATTATTAAAAAATAAAACGCTATAAATTAGATTAAAAAAAAATTTGAGCCATAATTTAGACTCAAAATATTTAAATAACATTAATGAAAACCAAAAACTCCAAACAGACACACTTGAAATCCTACGCACTTGTCCGCCATTTTGTTTTTAAGCTTTTTAAGGATTTTCGCTTGTAGCTTGTTCAATTTTTATGATAGAGACAAACAATCTTTAATAAAGTTGTAGAAAATTGTATTTGCTACAAAATATATAAAAACAACTTTTTTTTCTAAAATCTATAGTTTAGGAGCTATAGCTGATTTAATGTGCATCATATATTCGTCAATACTTTTTTTCACTGAGAAAATTGTACTAGTTATCGTTGTCAGACTACAATACAATACAACTGTAGTAAAAAAATGAAAAAAGAAGTCTACAAATTGCAACACTTTTTTTAAAAAATCTACTACAAAAAATTTTCTCTTGATATTCTAACCTTGGCTCAGAAAAAATGAATTAGCCGTTATTTTGTTTTGCGTAAACGTTTTCGTCACCCGCTCAAATTAAAAACGTGTGAAAACGGATATTTCGTCTTCTTAATAAATAAAAATTTATTAAAATAGTGAAGTGTACAAACGCTTCTATTCTCAATTTAAAAAAAGGTTATATTAATGAATAATGATTATAAACCTAGTGTTATATTGTGTTGTGTTGTGTTGTGATAATTAATTATTTGAAAAAAATATTCAATTTTGTTTGAAATAAATTAAATTTTACTGTACTTTTTTGAATTATAACATTTATTAGATTCTTAAATTTTTTAATAGTGATGATTTGAAAACTATTTTATCCTCGGGCTGTGGTTTTTTAACTAATTAAAGAAGTACAACTAAAATTTAATTTGTTTTAACAAAAATTTAAATATTTTATTTCCTTATTTTTGTTAATAAGAAAGGTAGTTGGAATCCAAACGAACAAAATCGCGATTTGAAGATAAGAACTCAATTTGGCTCGAGGGAACATTTAACATTGGTTTTGATTGTGATGAGGACGAGAATGACGTGACACCTTCAACTAGCCATAAATCTGGTCGACCGCGAAAATCATTTAGCGAGTGTTCTGACCGCGCTAAGCGATATAAAAGGGAAGAAGTGCGTGCTTTGTTTCCCCAAGAGGTTATCAACTTCGCTTCTTCCATTGAATTAAAGTCAGATGAAAAAATTTGTAAAACAAGGACACTTGGTATGTTCACAAAGTTAGAACTTACCAAAGAAAAATATGAATACTTTATGCACTGGCTACAAAATGAAAAGTATGACATTCTTGTTCCATACAAAGTACTCGCGGATGAGAAAGGTAAGACCTATCCAGAAGGTATTACCATTACCGAAAGTTCGGTAAGTGTTCCCTTGCTAAATTTATTAGATCATACTGCCAGAAGAATACTAGAGACTAAGTCGGCAGAGGAGCTTAATGAAATTAATGGAGCAAATCTCACATTGTACTCAAAATGGGGATGTGATGGTGCCTCAGGGCAGAGTGAGTACCAACAAAAGTTTTCCTCCAATAATGATGTGTCTGATTCACATCTCTATATGACATCGGTGGTTTCTCTTAAATTATCGTTGAGAGAAAACAATGGAGCAATGAAAAGTCATCCTCAACTCAATATTGTAGGACATTAAACTTCTCTTTTATTAAAGAGACTGCTGAAGTCATAAGAACGGAAAAAAAAAGAGTTGACGATGAAATATCGAGGCTCAAAGAAACCAACGCCTGTTTAAACAATAGAGAACTCAAAATAAACCACAAACTTTACTACACCATGATCGATGGAAAAACCGCACAGTCTGTGACCGAAACACCAGCCGCTTCTTCTTGCTTCATTTGTGGGGCAACAACCTCAAAAATGAATCAAATTGAGGAAGTAAAAGCCAAACCACTTAACGAAGAAGCACTCAAGTTCGGCATGTCACCTCTTCATGCTCGCATAAAGCTAATGGAGTGTCTGTTGCATGTTGCCTACAACATCGAATTCCAACAAGGACGAGTCGACGCAAATACGCTTCCATTAAAAGAAGCAAGGAAAAGGATCATAACGCGGGAGCTGTCAAGCAAGGATCAGGAACAACTAATACAGGGAACACCTCAAGACGATTCTTTGCCAATCCAGCTTTAGTGTCTGAAATCACAGGCTTGGACGAAGACCTAATTAAAAGATTTGCTGTTATTCTAGAGGTAATTACAATTCGCGAGCCAGTGGATCCAAGCAAATTTGGGGATTATTGCATGGAGACAGCAAAAAAGTTTGTAACTTTGTATAAGTGGTACAACATGCCATCTACCCTCCACAAAATTCTAATACACGGCAAGGACATAATGGAGAAGTGTATTTTTAAAGTGTATTTTTCCAATTAGAATATTGTCGGAAGAGGCTCAAGAGTGTCGAAATAAAGACTACAAAAAATATAGATTAAGACACTCTCGGAAAATAAGCCGAATCGCAACAAATAAAGACGTGATGAACCGAATGATGTTGACATCTGATCCCTTGGTTTCATATCATACTCCTTCCTTCACTAAGAAGAAACAGAGTCATTTAAGTGAAGAAGTGATGGCTCTCTTGAAAGAATGAACATTTGAAACAATTGTAAAGCTATTTTTTAAATTGAATAAAATGCAATAGAAGTGGTTTTTGAATATTTTTCCACTATAATTTCGGGTTTTTCATTTTAATTAGCCGTGTACCTGATAAAGATATAATAAGTAATTATTTTTTAATTTTTTAAATGTCATTATATAGGAAGGATGGCCTCAATATAATCACAATAAGAGTTCTTTCAAAAAAAATCAAAAAAGCTGATTTTTTAATTATTCATTTTTTTGTTTCTAGGGGGAGGGGGAGTGTCAGTGGGTTGAAATGATTTATAATAGCTTGTTATGAGTTAAGCTGTCATCCCTGAAAATGTCATCCAAATCGATTGAGTGGTTTAGTTTTTATTGAATTTTTTCCGTACTCCCATACAAATTTCCCCACTGTGCGTCGGTCGTGTGGTTGTGGTGAGCCTTGTTCACACATAAGTGACAGGGAATGGTTATTTAACAGAAAAACAATTAACACATACAAACACAAGAACACTTCACTAGAAAATGGCTTCTACACAGAATTAAAATTAAAGAAATTAAAAAAAAAAACAATTCGGAATATCCACCAGACGTCAGTGTAAAAGAAGCAAAAAAAAATGGAAAACAGCTGGTCGAAACTCAATAAAAAGTAAACAAACCCTGGCAAAAGCGCGAACAGTGAATTTGTGTGCATTTAGAATAAAAACTACTTACTAACTTCTTCTTGTATATGCTTTCGTATTTATTTCGGGAAAAATTTAATTCTAAAAAAGTTTTTGTTAAAACTATTGCTACCGAATAAAAATAAAACATTTTAAATAACGTCGGAGAAAAGTTTTTTGTGAAAATGCCTCATTACTGTTTTACTTTCGATTTTGCCAAATATTTTAACAATACAATGCTTGTTTGTTTTCCAATAAAAACGTATAAAACTGTGGTTATAACGCCAATTTAACAATAAATCAATTTCAATAACTTATTAAGCTTATTTTTATAAAACATCACAGAAAATATTAAAAATCCACCTTATTGCACTGAAAAGAGCATTTGTTTATTTTTTATCAAGTTTGGTTTCACACGTTTTGTTTTTGTTGTTTTGAACTGTCAAAATTAGAAAGAGAAAAGACAAAGATAGTTTTTGGAAAAGCCCAATTGCCTAGCCTTTTTGTGCAATATTATTTTCTGCCATATTTGGTGTTGCACGTTCCTGTTAACTGCTAAGCCGCGTCCAGATCAGTAAAAATTTACGTTGTGCACCGTGGCCATGAATTTTGTATTCGCAACAAATATTTTCGCAGAAAGCTCAAATTAATTTGGAAATAAATTTTTGCGTAGTATGCCGTGCGTGAGTGCTCAGTTTGCATTAAAATTTTTCATGTCGTCCACACCAAAGCACCTGTGCGTGCAAATTTGTTCATGTGCGTCGAAAATCATCGGTATCGGATAGCATGCGTTGAACGTGACACAAACATTTGTGTGTGTCCGGAAGTCCACATTCAGCGGCGTAGCTACCCAGGGGCAAACTGGGGCGGCGCCCCAGGGCCCCGAAGGTTTGGGGGCCCCAGGGACAGCCTGACGAAACATTTTTTCAAAGCGAAAATAAAAGTTCTTCTTATCTTTAAGAATGTTTTGGCTAAGTTTGTTTTGAATATTATGGGTCAGTTACAAGACTTGTGGATAAAGTCTTGGATAGCATATCCGGACCTTTTTTGCCAGATAAATTTCTACTTTTGGCTCAAATATCTCTGACAATAATATCCAACAGAAACTGATTAAATCTTAGATAGCCTATCTGCCGGTCCAAGGAGCTGTTTAGGCTTTTATCTATATAGAAGAAGGCTAACTGCTATGAATTTCATTTTTGACTTTGCTTTTGGTACTCTGTAATACGGCCGATATTAGTTATTCTAGCAGATTATATTAAAAATGTCAGAATTGAGTCTGATTCCCTCCGCAGCTCATTCATCTGATTCCGTTGTAGGGGTGATAATTATTAACTATGTACATATGTGTAGAAAAATGGCTTTTTAGTTTTATTTGGGTTTGTTTTTGTCGTTTCTTTCTGTGATTTGTATATAGGAATTTAGGTATAATAATAATCGGTGTTTTTTGTAAGTGTGAAGTTCTTATTTCTTCTAACACTAAATACTTGCGTAATGGCCTTTATTTTTGCTTCCTTTACACGCACAACACATAAAGGAGTGTGTAAGGAGTGTGCTGAACCGGTCTTTTTAAATTTTATTTTTTCTATTATATGTGAGGCAGTGAGAGTCATAGTGGCCTATTTGCAATTTTGTCGAAATTGAGTTTATTATAAAAATTGAATCTGTATGTATTAAACAATATTTCTGTATTTAAATTTTTTGAATTGATAGCTCCATGTCATACTTATAGGGCTTTTTGCATTTAGAGGCCACCAACAAGAAAATTCAAAGCTTGAGTGCTAGAGTGGCCTATCTGATCACTTATAACGGTATTTTGAGAATCATTAATACAAAATCAAAAACCTTTTATTTTTTTTATCATATTGCAAACAAAAATCAAAACTATGTTCAGTTATTTAAAAACTACAAATTTTGTAATTCTTTTAAAACTGCAAGTGCTTAGAAATAATCTGTTCCTTATTTTTGCTCTACTGAAAATAATGACAAATGCAGCTAGGCCACTATGGCTCTCACTGCCTCATATTTACTAGAATATCTGAGAAATATCAACAGTCGAGACACTGGAGTCAGTTGAAGGTCACAAAAAATCAGTATAATACACTATTTCCAGCATTTTTGTGTGATTTTTTTTTCTCAAAAACTACTATACTTCAGTTTAAAATGCCATCTCAAAATAGAAACAAAAAAGGAATTTCAAAGCGGGTAGGGGCATCTCACAAAGTTTGAGCAAAATCTGAGATGTGCTTTTTTAATAGACGTTTTCATATGGAATGACTCAAAAATACAATGTTTTTTTTTCGATCACTAACATTTCTGTTCTTACCACCATTTTTTTGCTATTGTAACCAAACTGCATGCTAAGCCTTAAAAATTATATCTCTAAGAAATATCTTATGCTGACAGTTTTTGTTAAAAATTCCTATAACATAACATACCTCTTCTAAAATTTCTCATTTTTTTTGTTAATCAAAAACGAAACCAATTTCTGTTAAGGGGCCCCATTTTATTTTCTGCCCCAGGGCCCTCGCCCATCTAGCTACGCTACTGTCCACATTGACGTATTTTTTTGCATTCACACAAATATTTGCGCCGAATATGGCGCACAACGCAAATTTCTATTGATCTAGACGCGGCTTTATAGTAATCTGCCCTCTCCCATAATTACATAAATCTTCATGCACTTGCATTTCATCGCAGAATTCAATATTGAACTCATAATTCATACCATATCTCATTTTTTTTTAATGTGTGATAATTTGACATTTGACTGAGAGATTTCATAGTGGCGTGAAGTTTACGTAGGCCACTAGTTTTCAATATGGTGTGGCGTAGGCATGTCACACCATACCCTCGCATCGTCATCTGTGTGTGTACTATCTCATAAGAAAACATGTAAATTCCACAACGTGGAATATACACGCCAGAACCACACCAAAACCTCAAGCCAATTCTATGTGAATTGGGCCTTTACTATACTGGATAGTTCACACTTCCAAGATTAACTAAATCGAGCGTCTACTGTATTATATTATATTTTGTAAGTTGAGTTCAGTAGATTTGTTTGTTTTTTTGAATCTTTTGTTCATTTTATTTTTTTCTTGTTCAGCACCATTTATAGAAATATCTTATAAATTTCGATTTAGGTCCACTTTTCACCTTAAAACAGAAACATTGTGTCATATTTAGGATTATGTATCTATGGAATATTTTTATGAACACTTTTTACTTATTCTTGAAATCGCTCGAAGAACAACGAAATTGTTCCAGGATGACATTATTTTATGTTTAGATATTCAAAAAACGTTAAACACTAACGGAACAATCTTAAATTATAAATTATAAGTACATAAATCTATTTTATAAATCCAAAATTGTAGTGGATGAAGGAACATATTCTTAAAACTGTGTGATTTCACGTTGCCATTAATTGAATTAATTATTGAAGAAATTAATCAAGAGATTGAGACATTGAGAGGACTATTGGTGCCACGCCTTAGCAGCTTAGCTAGATCTACTGAAAATATTACAAGGGGGCAATTGTCTTCTTAAGCTAGGACGGCTCTCACTAAAATTCATTCTATAAAGGACCGATGCACACTGGAACCCATTGTACCAGAGCCATGCCCAAAACTCAAAAATTAAAATGAGAACTGTTATAGCCATTCCACACTATCGCACTGAGTATTAACACTTGTGTGGAAACAAAATATGAAATTTCATCACACATAAATTGACAGCGCATCCGACACGATTTGACATGTGTTTATAGGTAGGTAGGAGTGGCGGCCACGAGCAATACTCTCGCTCGGTGACCCAATTAGCGCTGGAGTGCGCCGTTTTGATACCATAACTCGTTTGACCTGTGGATTAAAGTGGATTAGAGTAAGGGTTTGTGGGCTTTACAACAAAAAGAAACCAGGCTAGGTAGCTTGTTGCTTTATTCAAAGCTCGAAAAACGGTCCCCGAGGGGATCATCATGTTGCATGATTGGGTGCAACATCACCGTGGGCCTCCATCTGCTCACTCCGCATTACGTGAGGTTTCCAGCGGATGTCACCAACCACTCACGAAACCAGATGTACTCCCTGGTTTGAATTATAACGGATGAAGTGTGGATATGGTGTGTTGTGAGCGAGCACAAAACGACAAGAGGTGGGTTAAAAGACACTCATGCAATTGGGTCACATCCCGCCCCGAGGCCAACCACATTTTGCCAAAGCTAGGCAGGTAGCAGAATGTCATCGAAGCGCAGACGGACCAACTGTGTGATCCTAAGGTCATTGAGCACCACGTAACCCTGCAGACACCCGAATTCCGATGGCGCACGGTCTTGGGAGTCCGCACGGGAGCATGATGCAGAAGCAACCAATTTCGTCTTAGATCCCACCACCCACCACCACCCACCACCCTGGGGTGTTCCTCTACAGACATGTTTTGTTGAGTTTGCATAACCTAGCTTGGCTTGAATCCTTCTATCGCTGAGCATGGATATAATCCATTCTCTGATGTATTCCTCTACACCAAAGTCAACGAGTGACTCAAGAATGGATTCAGTAAGCACGTTATTGAAAGCCCCTTCTACATCTAAGAAGGTGGCCAGAGTATATTCTTTATAGTTGATAGTATTCTCAATTGTACGCACTACCTCATGAAGGGCCGTCTCCGTAGACTTACCTTTCAAATAAGCGTGTTGAGAGTTTGCGAGGGGGCATTCATCTAAAATGTCTCTAATATGGTTATCTAGAATGCGCTCTAAGGTTTTGAGCACGAAAGAGGTCAGGCTAATCGGTCTGAAATCCTTCGCGGATTCATGCCCCCGCCTACCTACCTTCGGTATAAAAACCACCCTTACCTGCCTCCAGGATTCGGGAACATGGTTGAGGGAGAGACATCCTTTGAAGATCATCTCCATCCAGGGCACTACCACATCTTGCTGTTTCTGGAGCATTATTGGCAGTATGCCGTCCTGACCTGGAGACTTATACGGAGAGAAAGTATGTATAGCCCAGGCAATACTATCTCTTGTTATTATCGTATTCATATGTTCTTCATAAACTAACGGTAAACGAGTTCTATGCATTTCGGGGTTGCTATCCACGCAGCCCGGAAAGTGCGTCGCCATCAGTAGTTCCAGGGACTCAGTCGGAGAAACTGTCCAAGATCCATCCGGCTTTTTCAGAAAAGACGGATTACAGTGCTCCTTGGATAGAACCTTGCTAAGCCTGGCAGATTCTTTTAAGCTCTCGATAGATTGGCAGTACTCTCTCCAACCCTGTTGCTTGGCTGATGCGAGAGCACGCTTATAGACTCTCAGACAATCTTTATAAGGTTGGTAATACTTGTGTTTGTGGCAGATATTGAAGATTGTCCTTGTCATTTTTCTAAGATTAGACAAGTCTTCATTCCACCATGGGGGGAGGATTTTTCGGCTGTATTTGACTGGGCAAGAGACCTTGAAAGCGGTGTTCATGGATGCTTCAAGAGTTTTCACCCTTGACTCAAGATCTATTACCGATTCTGGACTCAGATTCGGTATATTGCGCAGTTTGGAATTAACAACTTGACTGAACTTCTTCCAGTCAATTTTTTTCGGATTTCTATAGGGGGGAGGGGTTTCAGACTCAAAATTTACATTGAAGAGAATCCACCTGTGGTCCGAAAAGGAATTAACCAGGGACACTCTCCAATTCTCCACCGCTAAATTAAATTTATGGTTTACGACGGTAACATCAAGTACATCCTCCCACCCTTCGTAGTTATCCGAGCTCGGAAAGACGAAAGTAGGAGTACTACCTCTGTTACAGATCGTCAAATTGTTTTCAATAATAAAATTAAAAAGGGACTCACCCCGTTCATTTATCTCTGAACTACCCCAGAGAGTATGCCGTGCATTTGCGTCGCATCCAATCAGGAGGTTTGTCCCTTTCGCCGCTGCTTCGTTTGTGAGTGTGCACCACTCATCTGGCGGTGACTGCCTGTCATGCGCCGAGTATGCAGATGCCAACAGTAGACCGTCTGTATTTTTGTCATCCAACCTAACAACTGTCAGATCGGAAGTGCTATAGTTAGGACACAAAAAAGCTTTTAAGTGTTTTTTAACTAAAATACAAGTTCTAGGCTTACCTTGGTCTTGGGTTACAGGCTTGTAAAAAAGATCGTATTGGCTGTCTTGGAGGCCCCTCACTCTGAGGCCGTTTACCCACGGCTCTTGAATAACGCCGACGTCTACGTTTTCCTCCCTCAGGAAAACTCTCAGATTATCTGAAGCACATTTAGAGTGCTTCAGATTAATCTGAATGACTCGCAGCGCGTTTTTAATTCGTATTCGATTCTGCACAGTCAGGGCCCGGCGGCTCGCTAGGGACCTCGACTCCGTCAACGACATTGTCGATCTCAACATTGTCGTCAACTTCATCGGGGTCTGCTCCCTGACTCTGCAGAATCTTTATCTTTGCATTTCTAATGCCAAACCTCAGTTTAAAATCGGCCTTCTCGAGGGCCCCACGGCTTTCTTCGCTGATCATCAGAAGATAAGATCCGCTGTTCTTCTGCGGTTCCTCTGTCTTAATGACAGCCCAGTCATGCATAGGAACCAGCGGATTTAGCCTCTGAAGACCGCGGATCAGCTCCTGTCCGCTTGGTTTGACACCCATGAGGGGCAACCAAATGCGAGCCTTCGGTTGCCTAGGGATGTCCTTAGCCAGGATTAACTTGAGCTTCAAGCCATCCCAGTCATTGCTAATCTTAGCAATGCATGAACTAAGGAAATCCTTAGAAAACTCGTCTGCACATTTGATTACCCTATATCCCCTGAGCATCTCGCCAGAGTCGAACATGGGATAGGGACCTTCGTTAGCCGACAACGTGTATAGAAACACCATCTCAGAGAGCTTGGCCTCGATTGAGCTCCACACAGCAAGCAGATCTCTGCCGTTTGTGGAGAGCTCATCCACAACCGATACTTGGAGGCCGTCTCTGACAACCTCACTGAGAGTACGTGGTTGCGCTGCTCTAGGGGACGATGATTTAGCGTTCTTGTTTGGACCGTCTAGCTTGCTCTTTTTCGAAGGCTTGATTGTCTCATCTCGAGATCTGTTGCGCTTGACGGCTTTTTCTTGGGTACTCAGAAGGTTAGGTTAGGTTAGGTTAGGAGGGGCGTGCACAGCGCAAAGGCTGTTGCGTACACGGGGGCCTATTGGTCCATTGTGATCCCCTTACGAAAAGAAAGCAGAGATGCTCCTAAACTAATTATTCAAGTAGACTGGCTCATTTGCAAACCAGCCTGTGCTCTCTATGAATTTCCTCATATTTGCCATTGGGACCTGCGCTAGATCGTCCAGTTCTCCAACAAACCTGTTTCCGAAGTAACGGAGGCGATTTGTTTGGAGGTTTGGACAATCGCAGAGCAGGTGTTTAATGGTTTCTATTTCTTCTACATCCTGACAGCTCCTACAGAAGTCAGGTGCGAATACACCCAGTCTGGTGGCCATTGTGCCAATGGCGCAATGACCCGTTAGTACACCTATCAGGATTCTAAGGTTCTTTTTACTCAGCGATAGAATATACTGAGTTTCCTTTTCATTAATTCTAGGCCATAGACTTCTAGAGATAACGCAATCGTTCCTGGTAATCCAGGATTTATTGATTTGCTCTTTCGTTATTAGGTCTATTTTCGTTTTAACCACACCGATCGGGATGTCTAGTCCCATATCTAATTGGTTACTACTGTTTCTTACTGATAATGACCCCTTCCTTGCCAGTTCATCTGCTATATCATTCCCTTCTATATTGCTATGTCCAGGAACCCAGCAGAGTTTGACTCGGTTAGTGTTGCAAATTTTATTCAGTATGTCTCGGCATTTTGTCACTGTTTTGGATCTTATAGTCTCACTGGCTATCGCTTTGATAGCGGCTTGGCTGTCCACGAAAAATGTGATCTCCGACGAGCTCAGTTTTTTCTTGTGCACCATTTCTGCCGCTTTTTCAATAGCATAAATCTCAGCCTGAAAGACGCTACATTCATCTGGGAGTTTATATGATTCTCTAATATTAAGGGCTTCACAGAACACCCCAGCTCCTGTTCCTTCTTCCATTTTTGACCCGTCAGTATAGAAGGGGATACCCTGTTCACTAATAAGTGAGTTGGGTTCCCAACCATGTCTTTCGGGTATTGAAATAGAGAAGTGTTTGTTAAAATCTATTTTCGGTGGTATGTAATCAGTCGTCACATCAAGTCCGACCACTGTGTCATACCTTTGTAAGATAGACCCATGACCATAGGTGCTGTGCTTCCAAGAGCCCAGTTCTTTGAGTCGAAGTGCGCTTTTGGCTGCTGTGCATCTAATGTGCTCGTCTAGGGCTGGAAGATTTAAAATAATTTCCAACCCTGCTTGTGGCGTAGACCTCTGTGCCCCCGTTATTCCTATACAGGCTAGTCTCTGTACCTTGTTCAGGTTTTTGAGAAAGCTAACTTTTTCAACAGCCTTCCACCACACGATAGAACCATAGGTAAGTATGGGGCGAACAATCGCCGTGTACATCCACTGGATAACCTGCGGTCGCATACCCCAACGTGTACCGAAGGTTTTTTTGCATGTGTAGAAAGCGCCGAGTGCCCTTTTCATTCTTTCCTCTGTGTTTCTTTTCCATGTTAGCTTGGAATCAAGGATTACTCCAAGATATTTAGCTTCTTTGGAGAGTTTCAGAGGAATATCATTAAGCATAGGAGGAGTAAAGTCCCCTAATTTCTTTTTATTCGTGAACAGAACTAGTTCAGTTTTTGTAGGGTTAACCCCGAGACCGTTTTGTGCTGCCCAAGAAGATAGTTCTTTAAGTGCGGATTCCATAATATCTTCGATGGTGGTAAGATACTTACCCGATATCAAAATTACTATGTCGTCCGCATATGCCACAATTTTAATGCCCTGATTACTAAATCTTGTAAGAATTTTATTAACAACTAGGATCCAAAGGAGAGGTGAAATTACCCCTCCTTGTGGTGTGCCTCTTGTAACAGTTTTCTCAACGAAAGCATCTCCCAGTCGGGAGTTTATGATTCTACCATTGAGCATGGTGTAAATCCAGTCCACAATGGCAGGCTCAACTCCGACCTCTTCCAGAGCAGATTTAATGGACTCCGTTTTTACGTTGTTAAACGCTCCCTCAATGTCCAAAAATGCTGCCAGGGTGTGTTCTTTGTGCTCGAGACTTTTCTCAATTTGTGAAACGACTTCATGCAACGCAGTCTCCACTGACTTACCTTTAAGGTAAGCGTGTTGGTAGCTGCACAAAATGTTTGGGTTGAGAAGGTCTCTAACATGCAGATCAATAATTCTCTCCAGTGTCTTGAGGAGGAACGAAGAGAGACTTATTGGTCTGTAATCTTTTGCGGTCGAGTGTGTCGGTTTTCCAGCTTTTGGAATAAAGACAACTTTAACCTCTCTCCAGCTGATAGGGACGTATCTAAGTTTAACACAACTTTTGAAGATAACCCTAAGCCATGGGGTGATTATCTGTAGAGCATGCTGAAGAAATGCCGGAATAATCCCGTCTGGTCCAGCTGATTTAAAAGGTTTGAACGAGTTTATTGCCCACATAATCTTCTGCTCTGTGATAACCTGATCCAATTCTGGTGCTGATTGTAGAGCTTCTAAGGAGTCTGGTTGTTTATAGCCTGAGTCCTCAGGGCTCTTACAGTCAGGAAAATGTGTTTCCATAAAGAGTTCAAGTGTTTCTTGGCTCGAGTTCGACCACGATCCGTCGGGATGCTTAATATATCCCGGAGTCGTGGGGTTATGGGCAAGGACCTTTCGAAGTCTCGCCGCCTCACTTGTGTTCTCAATGGATTCACAGTGTCTAGCCCATGAATCCTTTTTGGCCCTTCTTAACTCTTTGGTGTATGAGTTAAGTTCGGCTCTATATGAATTCCAATCTACTTCTAATTTGCTCAGTTTGGCTTTATTGAAAAGTTTTCTGACCCCTGTTCTTCGTTTCTTAAGTTCACTGTTCCACCATGGTGGGTTAGTGGGTTTAATGTTACGAGATATAGGGCAGTGTTTTTCAAAGGCCGTTCTCATTTCACTAGTTAGGTTTTGAACAACAGTGTCAATGGTTGAGGTGATCGAAAGCGTTTCTTCCTCAGGTGGGTCGATACGCTCGTTCAACCATTTTGTGTACTCTGTCCAATTTGTTCTAGTTGGGTTCCTAAAAGGTTTAGTATCATTTTGATTCCTGTCTAAAGAAAAGAGTATCCTAAAGTGATCCGAAAAGGATTCTTCAGGTGAGACTCTCCAGTTTCCTACAGAAATCTTATCATTATTACTCATGAGAGTGAGATCAAGAATTTCTTCCCTGTTTTTATTCCGAAATGTTGGGTGATTACCCTTATTACATAACATGAGGTTAGAACAGAGAATGTATTCAAAAATTGACTCACCCCTTTTGTTGATGTCCTTACCGCCCCATTGAGTGTGGTGTGCGTTGGCATCTACTCAGAAGATTATTGTATTCCTCAACAATCTTCTGGTATTTAATCTTATCAGCGCCGTCCTTCTCATGGGCCTTTCCAGCTGCCTCATTCCTGGCAATCTTGCCTAGAATAAAAGACGCCTTCTTGAACTGCACCTTGAGAAGAGCGAACGCCGACTTTTTGCTTCCGCGTGCAGCGCTGCTATGGCTGGCATTGCTACACGAGGTTGCCGGGATGGTACATATCGGTTTCGGATGCACAGGGGTACTATGGCTGGTACTGCCTGTGCTTCCTGAAGGTTTGGGTTGCTCAATAGCACCAGAACTACCGGTACTACTAGAGTTCCCCTTAAGGGTTTCCTGGCTGGAGGCCAAGAGCTCATCCTCTGTGTCAGCGGATGGCAAATCATCTAAAACATCATCAACGTCCATTGTAAAAAATAAAAATAAAAATTTGGTTCCCACGAGTAGGTCGGAAAAAAGAGGTCAGCCCCGGCAGAGCCGATATACCGGGGTAAAGCAAAAGTAAGACGGACCCAGCCACGGCATCCGAATGAGCTCGTTAGTGACTGGTTTACCCCCCAGCCTTCCATTTCTTCGGCACGGATTATGAAAATCGCTCACACCACCACTGAAAATTAGGGACTCGCATCAATGGTCAAATCGAAAAACTGAGGGTTGAACTATTGAGGAGTAAAGGAACACCTCAGCAGTTCAAAATGACCTTAGCTGATCCCCAATCTTGTCAAAAAGCACAAGATTAACTGTGGTGATCATTACCGCCCGGCACCCACTAGGAGGGTTTGATGCGAGATTTTTGCCAGGCGACATGTGTTTATACCTGAAAATATTTAGGATTGGTTCTAAAACCATCACACATTCTATCCCACTTGGGCGTTTGAGGTTATGGTGAAACTGATTTGTTGTGATGCAAGTGTGGAAGCAAAATATGAAAATCATTTTCATCACACAAAGGAGAATGGGCATTTTTGGGCGTTAGCGGCCATTGATCAAATTAGTGTCAAATGAAAGGTATGCTACTCAGGAGCAACTTTCACTATGGACATTACATTGCATTTCATTTAGAAAAGAAGATATTTCAATGTTAATATAATGCAATTGCATTGAGCAATATTGCATAGTGATTATATTTTTAGTGGGTGTAATACTTTATTCTAACTTCATAACGTCTACTGACACTGTAGTTGTGTGTTTAACGGGGTTTCAGAATATCCCAAGGACGCATTACGGGTTTGAACAGACCCAGTACGTATTTCAACAACTTTGTAATTTTTTAAATATATTATTTTACTCAGGATTTTTTAATATTGTGAGGATTTTAATATTATAGTTGTATGGTAAATGTTCTTATTAATGATGTTATATGGCCATTTTTATACACAAACTATTCTTGAGACTGTCTAGAATCCTTGTTCCATTTTCTTTTTCTATTTTTGAACTGGTCAGAAGCCAAAAACTTTTAAAAATGCATTTTTTTCGGTTTTGAAGTACACCACAATGGAAAAAATTTCTGCACGGTGATTGTAGGACTAAAACACATCCAAAAATAACAAAACCATTCTTGGCCGCTCACGCCCATGTTTCATACTAATTTGCCCATTCTCCTTTGGGAGTCGTATGAAATTCTTTCCCACTTTATTCTGACATGTGTTAATACTTTGTGGGATAGTGTAGAGGCACTTTTAGTATTTTTTTTTTTTTTTGTTATTACTTTTGTTGTCGACACATTCTCACAGCTTTTAATCACATTTTGATCACTTTGAGGTTATTAACAATAGCCAAATAGCTTCTCCCAAGTAGTGAATTGTGGAATGTGAAGTGTCTTAAAGTGACTTTATCATTTAATTACGGCTTTTTATTTATTGTGTTGAGCTACGAATAATAAAATCGGCCTGTATTTAATAAGTGTCAAGGTGAGATAAATTCATTTAATATTTTTCGTAATCACATTTGTACCTCTAACGGGAAATTTACATGTTGAAGAGAACAGTGAGTCAAAAAAATAATTTATACTTTAGGTATTTCAAAACTGCGCATCGAACTTTTTAAACTACCAATGTACAATTGTGCACTAGTTCTTCCTCTATATAAAACTGAAGTCGAAACCAAAAGTGGGGTGCGCGAATTTTTTTAAGTATTTTTTTTTCTTAAATTGTGTAATGTAAGTGTTCGTCATATAGACCGGGAAACATTGGTTCTAGGATCAAAAATCAATTCCTATAAAATATAGTTATGGGTTTCAACGCAGAATTTATCGCTCTTAAGTAGGCATATCTAAAATTTTCCGAAATCCTTTGATTGGATTTCTGCATAATCGCTTTCAAAGAGGGGGAAAAAGAGTGGAAGTTTATCAATCCGATATATTTTTTTCATACAATCCTAACATATGGCACATGATTTGTAGGAAGTTTTTTACGCTGAATCTAATGAGATCCAAACCAGAGCGATATAACTTCCATAGACAAAGTTATCGTTACTCTTATGAAATCATAACTTTTTTTAAGTGACAGTTCAAATACATCTTTTTGGATTTTTATGGTAGGTATGTACATAAATGCATAAATGAAACTTAAAGTTAATGTTTAATTAATTAATTAAGTTTTTTATGGCCCTATATACATTTTTTTTCTACTCAGAAGGGTACAACAACATCTAACTGATGAGCCCAACTGTCATACATGGGCGAAACGCATTTGGACCAAGTGTCATAAACAAAATTGTAAACTGAATTGCAGTCAATTTACAATAAAAAATCAATAATATTCTTACAGCCCTATTATTGACACGATTCAAAACTAGTTTTAACGTAAAACTAGTTCTATATAGTCTGGGAGCCCACCGTTAGATTACCTATCTCATCGCGGCCACGCAAAAATTGGATGCCAACCGATAGCTTTAGTCCAAACATTTACAAAACTGCTCGCGGACAAGCTTTATCTGCTCGCAATGGTTAGAAAATGCACTTTTCAGGTTGCATTTTCCGCTAAATGTACCTATAATATAAGCAACTTATATAAATGGGGTATCAAATGAAAGCTATGGCTGTCCTCTACACGAAACCATTGGTCGGACTGACTTTTTTTGGCTGTTACGACGAGTCCGACTATTTAAAAAAAAAAAAGATCTTTTTTAACACTGCGTCTTACATCAGGGAAAACTGAGTAAAATCATTTCAAATGGTTAGGAAAGTGGCCTTAACCACTTTTTTTTCATTTTCATCTAAGGATGCACAAAATCTCTAATTTTAGAAAAGTGGTCGGACTCGTGGCAACAGCCAAGAAAAAACTCTGTCCGACCATTGCTATCGTGTAGAGGACAGTCCTAGCTTTCATTTGATACCCCATTTATATAAGTTGCTTATATTATAGGTACATTAAGCGGAAAATGCAACCTGAAAAGTGCATTTTCTTACCATTGCGACCAGATAAAGCTTGTCCAACCAGCAGTTTTGTAAATGTTTGGACTAAAGCTATCGGTTGGCATCCAATTTTTGCGTGGCCGCGATGAGATAGGTAATCTTACGGTGGGCTCCCAGACTATATAGAACTAGTTTTACGTTTAAACTAGTTTTGAATCGTGTCAATAATAGGGATGTTATTGATGGAGTTTTTCTTCCTTTTATGTGTGTGATTTATGAAGAGAATCAAGAATGAAAAAAGTACGTAGAAATGACTATAGTCTTAGCTCTATAAGGGTACAATTTTGGTTCCAAATACCCTGTCATGTTATTCAAAAAATATGTACATACTTTTCGCTTTAAGTGGACTATTATTTCTTAAGAGAGTTTTCTTTTTTCAAGGAAAATATCAAAAACGGATAACCTCACTGACATAATTAATCGAATGTTCATATCATCTGACCCAGTCATAAGCCTAATGCGGAATTTACCTACAAATGATAAAAAAATGTTCGATAGTGAAGTTATTTATATGTTGGAAGACGAAATAAAGGGTCCACCAAATAACTTTTTTTTTTTGAAAATGCTACTACTACATGCAGTGTAGCTTCGGCTGTGTGGCACGTAGCGTCGTCCTGTTGAAACCAAATGTTGCCAATATCCTCCTCTTCAATTTTTGTGAACAAAAATTCGTTCAACATGGCCCGATAACGATCGCCATTGACTGTAACGGCCACTCGAAGAAAAATGGCCCAATTATGCCTCTGGACCAAAATCCGCACCAAACAGTGACTCGTTTTGGGTGTATCGGCTTTTCAATGGCGTGCGGGTTTTCTGTGCCCCAAATGCGACAATTTTGCTTGTTTACATACCCGCCAAGATCAAAATGAGCTTCATCTGAAAAGATGATTTTTTTTGGCAAAATCGGCATCTTCTCTAAGTCGATCGCAGGCCCAGTTAGCGAAGCAGCCATTTGAATGAAATTATTTTCCATTATTAACCGGATGGATTTTACTTTCAAATAGAAAAAGAAATTTGAGAAAATATTCAGTAGTTTTTTTATAGCATTTTCAAAAAAAAAAGTTATTTGGCGGACCCTTTATAAACAAAAATATAGCTGAATGGGTTTTTGTTTTACTTTTACACATGATAAATTAATTTCCTAGTTTTGGGTATGACCTTCCATATACAGGGCCCACTGTGCCATGGTTAAATCTTCTTTGTACGCTTTCTATTCTGTAAGCACGAGCCGCGTAATATGGAGGCATACAATGCAACCGTATTCCAGAATTGATCTAACAAAAGAAACATACAGATATTTTAAGGACATAAGAATCACGAAAGTCACCTTTTAATGAAACCAAGCATCTTATTAGCTTTTTTATAATGTTGTTGTAATGGTCACTGAATCAGAGTTTCGAGTCCAATACTACCCCAAGGTCAAAAAACCTTGACAGACAATTTAATTGCTTCAAAAATAATGCTAAACAGGCTCAATAATAACGCGTCTCCTTGCCTCAAACTTTTCTCGAAATCAAAGGTTTCGGTGGTGTTCTTGCCAACTTTGACAGCGAGCAGCGAGATTTCCCCTCGTCATCCAGCACAGGTGGACGAGTTTGTCTGTATAGTTCTTCTCTATATCTACGCTATCATATGCGACTTTGAAATCGATAAAGATGTGGTGTGTATCGATTTGAAACTTCTGGGTTTTTCCTAAATCTGTCATAGTGTGAACATTTGATCGACACACAGTGGGGAAAAATCGTTAATTTGGTGGTCAAAAATCTATAACTTTCAAACCAGTTCCTTTTTTTTATAAGAACTTTATTTAAGCACCAATTACACTGCTTTATTTTAAAAATGTTTGTTACTTTTATTTTAAAATTAATTACAAAATGAGTTTGTTTTTCAAAATAAAAAATTATTCTAAGTTAAAGTGGAATTCTTGGAAAAATTATTTTTGAACATATTTTAAGAAAAAAAATCATTCTGGAGAGGGGTCTTTTCCCTCCATTTATGCGTGAGAGGTTTTATCCGAGGTATTGCCTCTTGCGAGGAACTGACAAATCCTCCAAGAGTATACTTGTCATGAAAAAGTACCTCTCATCTAGCCGTTTAGACTCGGCAAAACACTGTAGGTAGTGTAGGTCTACTCCATTCCTGCCAACAACACGCACACAGGAATAGTTGACAGTTTTAAGTCACTAAGCCCTGGTTCTCCACGAGCTGTTGCGCCACCCAATTTATTTATGCGTGACAGGTTATTTTCTTAAATTGACTTAAAATGTGTAGAATATTAGTTAAAAAAACAACAATAACACTTACAGTACTGTGATGTAGGTTTTTATAAAGCCAAAAACTTATTGTTCCATTTGATATATAAACTAGCTGATCTGGCGAACTATGTTACGCCTAAAATCTTTAAATTATGAACGCCTCCTTATTGAATGAGTGAAACTATTTTAAATTGAATTCATTATATTTTATTTTCATGATCGTCAATGTAATATTTTGTGATAAAAAACGTGTTTGTGTTGTTGTCCGTTGCGTATCAAACAACGAAGATGGCTTCTCGAAATACGAACACGCCACGTATAATTGTCCGTGCGAAAAGCAAGGGAATTCAAGGTTAAGGCCACAAACTTACAATTGGGCTTGCGATTTATTGATTTTCATGGCAAATGCGAGTTGAACGGGAAACTTAATGCGCTTTATCTGGAACGGCAAGTCTGTCGGTATCATTGGAATTCTTGGAATAAGAACTTCCTCGCCTTTTAACCTTCACTGTAAAGCCTTCACTGAAGCGTATCATTGAAACGCAAAAAAACTGAAAACTTGGAGCCTTATCGCATGCTTGATTCGTGAGATACACGATGTGACCTACTTACTTCATATTGAAGTCAAATTTGGGAAATTTTTAAATTGAGGACTTCAAATTTTGAACATAGCCTATCGTTGAAATTTTCTTTTTCTATATAAGCCGTACTATAGTTGAGTGAGAACAACCTATTTGAACCGCAGTCTGACAAAAAGACACCCCCTTAATCAACCAAAATAAAAATTTTAACTTTTTCGTCAACAGTAAGTTGTTGATATTTACCGGCCATTTCACTTACATATGTTGACTTATAATCACACTAAGAACCCAAATCAAACTACTGTCCTTTGCTGTGAATATGAAGACGAATGGCGAAATAGGAAATACCGTTCATACATTTCCCAAAAAAAAAACCGTTGCACCTTGGTGTAATAAGTCATTCTTTGAAAGCCCACTATGTGGCTTTAATCACCGGAGGTGTACTTTTTAGATACTGCAGACGCAAAATTTAATCAAAATCGAAAGTTGGAAGCGCATATAAATAAATGTTTATACCAAATTAAAATCAAATTGTTTGAGACACTCCAAATAACTCCGAGCCACAGTTGCAAAAAGGCTTACTATTGTACTGAATTCGGTTCTATTGGACTTTCCCGAGTACGCAAGTACCACTTTTCAATTTTCAGTACTATTTGTACTATTTTTAATTTTTGAAAAAGTCAACTTTCATGAATCTCTAAAATCAAACAAATATGTTCAGTCAGACTTCACGTCAGACACGTAAAGAAGCTTTTAATGAAAGACCTATATTGTCAATAAACTTACTAGACCACCTTCCCGTCGAGCAAATATATTGCGGGACCGAAATAGAAATTTTTTACACTTCTAAAAATTAAACTGAAAGCGAAATTTATAGCTTTAAAAGTCATGCACGGATGTTCTATATAGCTTTCCTCGAAGATGTTAAAACAAGATTTAATTCCGAAGACATTTTTTTGAACTCGTTGCAACATTTTTCACAAACTTCAATTTTAGATGGCCAAGTAAATTCAATAGATTTTTTACAGGCGAACAAAAAAACATTGAACTCATTAATAAAGAATATCGAGCTCTACCTGATAGACCGAGAGCCGACAGCAGATTTTGGGTGTGAGTGATAGCCAAAAAAGAAGTATAGGCGTCGAAAGCTTCATTAAAGGCTATTAAAAAAATCAAAGTCTTGCGGTCCACAACTGGGGCCTTTGCGAGAAACAGTGCATCAAAAAAAAATATGAATGTAACTTCGAGGATAATCGTGTTAGTCGAAATTAGTTTTCACTCCTCCCTAGATAAGCTCCTCGGATCACATATCACTGAATCTGAGACCATTTGAGTGTATAGTTCGCTCTACCGGACCGTTTGAAAAATTCAAAATTCTATGTGAAAAACGGTTTTTTTAAAAAGTCTGGCAGGGCGAAATTAAACACTCAAATTATCTCAGATTCCGTGATATGGGTTTGATTCGACACAAAGAAGAAAACGATCTTTCAGCGCTAGGGTTTGTGGCTGGTTATGTGCAAAAAAAAACACCGTAAGGTTTTGTAGTCGGATATTATATCCTTGTCGCATTGTTTGAGTGATTCGATGGCAGATATCATACGAGACATGGATTCAGTTTGCATCCTCCACTGTTGTTGCTAAAGTAATTCTGCTCTCAGCCGCAATTTCAATTGTTTTTAATCCTCCTGCAAAATATTACCAAAATGTCCGATGAGACAGTTGATTAGTTCGTCAATATCTTCCGCTTCTAATTCAATGTTGAGCTTAGGTAACAGCAGGCTGTTATTGAAACTCTTCAGGACTTACTTTCTAACTTTGTGGCATTCAAGAAAATTCCATGAAAATTATAGTCTATATGGATTCTTTGATTGCTAAGTATGCAATCCATATTTTTACAAGGTCTGATGCCTACGGAAGGTCAATTATTCCTTTCTTCAAAACCTCACTTAGGAGATGCGTTAATGTTAAAATATAAACTTTGTGATAAGCATTTGCGATCTGGAGCTGATTGGGTTTCGGTAGCAATGGATGGAACTAAAATTCAATTCTTGAGAATGCTGATAATTGCCAGATTTCATTTATAGAATTGAGATCTTTGGTAACTGGGATGGTGACAACGACCCAAAAGATAAAAAAGGTTTACTGGTGCAGAAACCTGCAACAACCATAATCAAACAAGTCATACAGTCCAAACTTTCAATAACGAAACATACCATTCTTACTTACTTAAGATGGCACTACCGTCCGGCGTGGACTAGGGCCTCAACCAACGAGCTTCTTCGAGCCGGCTCGGTTTCTAGCTAGCCGTCTTCCAGTTTTGCACGCCAAGTTCGTTGAGGTCCTCTTCCATTTGCGTGCGCCACCTTTTACGCTGTCCACCTCTACTGCGTTGTCCCACGGGGTTGGATTCAAAGACTTTCCGGGCCGGAACATTGGTGTCCATTCGCTCTAGGTGACCCAGCCATCTCAGTCGATGGCTTTTCACTTTTGTGGCTAGGTCGGTATCGCTGTACAGCCCGTACAATTCGTTGCTGTATCTTCTTCCCCATTCTCCATCTATGCAGACGGGACCAAAATATAACCCGGAGAATTTTCCTCTCAAAACAGCCTAACGCGTTTTCATCCACCGTTAACAGTGTCCATGCCTCTGCACCATACATCAGGGCCCTATTTCATAAAACTATTAGTCTTGTAGTTGTAGACTTGTAGCTACAAGCATAAATAAGTATGGAGTTGTACTTTTGTGTTTCATAAAGATTTCCCTACACTTGAATTGGGGCAAATTCAAACTATTGAGAATTGATTAAGCAACCACAAAAGTACAAGTCCGTTACTATGAGTAACGAAAATAAATAAATATTTGAATTTGTTAGAGCAGCAGCGAGAGTCTCAATATTATATTTATTTCTATGGAAAATAAATCGATGTAGTTCCATTTAAAAGCCTTTAACTTGATTGTTAATGCTCAAATCTTCAGGGTTAAGATCTTTTTTACACAGGAAAAAGAAAAGGTAAACTTTCTTTGAAAACATATTGCGAGTTTAATCATCGTATCCTGTAACCCCGGTAGGGGCATGGGGCGTCAACAAAACGTCTCCATCCTTCACGGTCTGCTGCAAGGTACTTTAGCTGTGACCACGTCTTTCTCTGGGATTCTGCTTCCGCTAAGACAGTTAATTTCCATGTTGTTCTTGGTCTTCCAACCCGCCGTGCACCCTGAGGATTCCATTCAAAGGACTGCTTTGCAATTTCATCGTTTGGTTTCCTCAGTGTGTGACCAATCCAACGCCATTTACGCTTTCTTATGTCGACGTCCAGCCGCTCTTGACTTGTCCTGCGGCACAATTCCTCATTTGATATTATTTGTGGCCAACGAATTTTTAGGATGTGCCGAAGACAGCGATTCACAAAAGCCTGCAATTTTTTGAAGTGATAGACGTGACTTTCCAGGTTTCGCAAGCATATAATAGCACGGATTTGACATTGGATTCGAAGAATCTCAACTTAGTGCGTAAGGTGATTTGACTTGATTTACAGATTGGGGACAGAGTACCGAAGGCAGCACGAGCTTTATTCATTCTACTTTTAACGTCCAGATCCGTACCACCGTTTGCAGAAACAATGCTGCCAAAGTAGTTAAACTGTTCCACTACTTCAACTGGCGTCTCCTGTAGAAAAATACGCTGCTGTGTGGAGCGGCCTGTGAGCATTATTTTTGTCTTTTTGCTGTTTATTCTTAGACCACTCGACGGTCCCTTCACTTGCAGTGTTTGGCACATCCCGTTCAGCCCGCTGATGTTATTTGCCAGTAGACATATGTCATCGGCATAGTCTAAGTGACCTAAGTGACTGAGCCTTTCGAACGGTCTCCATTGAATGCCCTGTCTCTCAGCTGTACCAACACTGGCCGTCAATACGTCATCCATCGCCAGCAGGAAGAGAATTGGTGATAGAACATCCCCTTGCCTCACACCCTGTTGCACTACGAAGGAGTCGGATAGCTGCCCATTGTGCAAAACCAAACACCTATTTTTGGTGGAATTCCTCTACCAAGTGACGATCTCCATATACATTCTCGGCTAACTCGATCAAAGGCTTTCTCAAAATCCACGAACATGAGGTAAAGCGGTGACGTAAATTCCATCGACTGCTCGAGGACGATACGCAGGGTGTTGATATGGTCGACACACGATCGACCACTGCGGAAGTCAGCTTGATGCCTCTTGAGTGTAGACTCGATTCTATCCTTTATTCGCTCGAGAATGATGGTTGCCATTAGTTTTGGGAAAACGGACAAAACGGTAATACCACGCCAATTGTTGCAATTCTTTAAGTCACCTTTCTTTGGCAACTTAACAATCACACCATGCTTTCAGTCCCTGGGATAGCTTTCGTTTTCCCAAATGTTTTGTATCAGCGGATGTAAAATACTAGCCGCTGTTACGGGATCGGCTTTCAGGAATTCAGCCGGTATTCCGTCCAGTCCAGCTGCCTTGTTGTTTTTGAGGAGATTTGTTGCTGTATGGATTTCCGATTCTGACGGGGGTTCGATGTCAATACCCCTATAGGACCTGCGCATCTCGTTTAGTTGGGGCACTTCAGCACTCTGCTCAACTGAATCCTCATTTAGCAGGGCACAAAAATGGTCCTTCCATCTACGAAGCTGATCCTCAATTGATACCAAAAGTGTGCCATCCACATCCATTACAGGATGATTGGTGTTGTTTTTTTTTCCCGATAACATCTTTGGCTATTTGGTACAATTCCCGGATATCTCCTCTTCTGGCAGGGATTTCCGCATTATCTGCGAGTCCATCTACCTCTTGTCACGTCGCACACAGCGATAGACCATCTTATGTGCAATGCGGTACTCTCCTCGCAAGTCAGCCTTTCGTTGAACATCTGCTTCGGCATTTATTTGGAATTCAACGATTTTCGAAGTTCGATCTTATCCCAGGTGTCTTGGAATATCCAAGAGTCTCTACGTCTCGTTCGCTTGGGTACAGTTTTGGATCCAGCTTCCATAAAAACACTTTTAATTTCACCCCACATCTCATCAATTGTTGAATTCTGGATTCCGTTTAATGACGAGGTTCTGTCGTTAAAGGTGGTGACATAATTTCGACATATGTTGGGGTCATTTAAAGCATTAGTAATGAATCATTTTTGGTTTCGGTCTCCATGTTGCGTTTGATGAATATGAAATAAAAGATGAAAACTTTTATAGATTATAATAAATGAATATTTATTTAAACTTATATCACAACTTATTTAATATTATTTGCGACGCGTTTCGGAATCAAAGTTCCATCATCAGGTTCGATACAAAATAGATTTTTTATTAGATTTTTGCCTCTTGTTATTTATTGTTTTTGTTTTTTATTTATTTAGGTTTTTGTTTTGTGTATGCGTTTTTATATGCGCGTTAAGTTGGCTTTGAGCGCTGTGTCGTAGAGTGGGTTTGGTTTAAGTAGTAATTTGTCGTTCAGTAATGTATCTTGTTCATTTTTGTAAGCTTTGTACATCTCGAATTCTTCGAGTGCATCCAATAACCTTCCTTTTTTGCAAAGGTGCATTGGGCTGAGGTTTGTGTCAAAGTTTGTATAGTTGTGATTGTCATTAATAAGGTGCACAGCATAGTTAGATTTTGTATTTTGTTTAGGTAAATGTTCGGAGAATCTTTCGCTGAAACTTCTTCCTGTCTGTCCAATATAGTATTTATCACAGTCATTGCATCTGATTTTATATACTCCAGTATAATTTTTTGTGCTTATTATTTTTGTAGGTTGTATTAGTTTTTGAATGTTATTATTTGTTTTAAATGAAACGTTAATATTATGTTTTTTGAATTCATTTTTGATGGTTTGCGGTAAAATATTTGTGTATTCAATTGATATAAATTTTGTTTCTATTCTGTCGTTATTGTTGTTTTTGCTATGGATTTTCTTTTTCCTTTTTGCGAGTAGTTTGTCGATTGTTTCTGTACTGTATCCGATTGATAAGGCTATTTGTTTTATTATGTTGAGTTCGTCTTTAAAATTCTGTTTATCCATTGGTATTAATTTGTAACCTATTTATGAAAGCGATGTAAGCTGCCATTTTTTGTGAATGTGGATGGTGGGAGTCTTTATGTATTGTGATGTCTGTAGTTGTGGGTTTACTATAGATTTTGTATTTTAATTTGTTGTTGTGTTTTGTAATATTTAAATCAAGGAAATTTAAACTGTTTTCTGTGTCTATTTCTGCTGTAAACTGAATCTGTTTGTTTATTTTGTTTATGAATTTCTGTAATAAGTCTATTTGTCTATGTGTTCCATCGAATATTATGAATATGTCATCAACATATCTGGAATATGATATTATTTTTTGTTGTTGTGGGTTATGATTTGACAAAATGTATTTATTTTCAAAATAGTTCAAGTATATTTCTGCCATTAAACCACTAAGTGGAGAGCCCATGGCGAGACCTTCGTTTTGTGTATAGTACATATTATTGAATGTGAAATAATTTTGTTTCAGTACAATCTTCAATATTGAAATTAATTCGTCTATTTGTTCTGTGGATAGTGTTGCATTATTTTGGAGGTTTTCTTTAATAATTTCTGTTGTTTCTTCGATTGGTATGTTTGTGTACATGTTTGAAACGTCAAAAGACACCATTTTGTACTGCGCTGATATATTTATGTTTTTTTAATTTTTCAATTAGCTGTGTACAATTATTTAAACTATTATTATTTTGTAGTATAAAATTGCTTTTTATAATTTTTTGTAATTGTTTGGCAACTTTATAGCCCGGTGCAGTGGTGTAATTAATTAAAGGTCTTATCGGAGTTCCTTCTTTATGTATTTTAGGAAGATCTGTGAAATGTGGTGCTTTGGCGTTTGGTTGTTTTAATCTGTATTTTGTTATATTTGTGAAGAGATGGTTACATTTGTTTATCGCGTTATTAATTTCTTTTACGTATTGCTTAGTAGGATCGTTAGTTAGTTTTTGAATATTGTTGCTAGTAATAAATGAATCGATCTTGTCGATATATTCTTGTTTATCTATGATGACGACTGTATTCCCTTTGTCAGCTTTGGTTATTATTGCTTTATTTTCTATTAGTTTTTTTTTTATTTTTTCCGTGTTTGTAATAATATCTTTGAACTTCTTTTTGTAATTGGTGTTATGTTGATTGTATTTAAATGTTTGCTGAGTTTTTTATCTATAATTACTCGTGCTTCGTTTTGAGCTTCATTGGTTGGGATCATTTTTATGGCCGCTTCTGTGTTGGTAACTCCTCGTATTTGACCATCCGGATGCACCCAGGTAATTTTGTTGCACGTCTTATGCTTAAATACAGTCCCACCTATCACAAGACGATTCGCGTTACAAAAGTCGACAAGCAAGTCACCATTTTCATTCCGTGACCCCAAGCCATTTCTTCCCATCACGCGTTCCAGTCCGTAATTGTCTGAACCGACTTGGGCGACGACTATGATGTCGGCTCTCGGAAGACTACTGTAAACCGAGTTAAGATGAGTGTAGAACGCGGTTTTGTCTTCCTCGGTCGCTTCATTTGTGGGGGCGTAGCACTGAATAATTGTGACGTTACGAATTTTTTAACGAAACCTTCCTGTCATTAATCTCGCAGAAATGGGCGCCCAGGAGATCAAACTACGCCTCGCTTCTTCGTTCAACATAATTCCGACACCATGCAGTCTTTGGCCACCCTCTCTTTCATCTTCCCCGGAATATAGCATTCTCGTCTGTCCAGTGTCTGATCTGTATTCAGCTCTTCCTCTCCACTAAGTTTCGCTTATGCCCAGGATACTGATCTTTAGGCGAAGCATTTCACGCTAAACCTGCTCGTATCTACCATCGATGTACAAGGATCGAACGTTCCATGCTCCGATTTTCGTACGTATGCGGTAGCCAAAAGTAACATTTGCGCTTCTTGAAAGACTTATTCTATTTGTCTACGATTCATTTATTATTATGGCGTCTTGATTGACGCTCGTACATGAAAGATGCCGCACCCCCAAATCCGATGTGCGGTTAACTGCAACCGAAGCTACAGAAGGACTTTCTATAAAAAGATTACCTCTTGGGGACTCATTTCCATTTGTTGTCATAATTCATGTATTTGCTTATATCCTTCCACCATGGTGTTCTCCGAGATATGATTAATAACATACATAAGCTCAGATTTGACAGGCACACCCGCCTTTTGTATGGTCAAACACATAACTGCTCGAGACCACCCACTATGGGAAAACAGACGCCTTTTGTAGCAGCCCAATATGGGTTACAGACGCTACCTGCTGCTGCCGTTGGCCTTTTACAAAAAAAAAAGCTCCTCCGCCACCAGACTATCATGCCGTTGACCGCTACCTGCAGTTCATCCGTCTTAAGGGGGCTTTTAACCATCCCAAGGACAAGCTTGTGCCCTGACCAGCAACGCTGGGTTGTCTGCTTATCCCGGCATCCATTCGGTCCCCCTGCACGTTAGCGTTACCCGCCCTCTACCACGCGGAGGTGTGCATAGGGATTTTCCTATCATTGAGCCTAGGGCCATATGGCATCCTAGCACTCTCAAGTACTTTTAGAGGGCAATTTGAAAGTTGAGTTTATTATATGAACAATATTATTTAAGACAAGAAAAAGAATAAATGCGCAATGGTATTATTAATTTTTAAAAATAAGGTCAACTGTTAGAATTTAATCTAATATATGTAATGCAAAAGGAGGACCGAAAAAGACACTGTTATGGACCTTTAACTAAAAAATGTATTTTAACTATGTGTATTTGGGTTTCATCAATGCATCCACCAAAATTCGACCTACATACCTAAGACGCTGTTTAGATTGGGAATATTAATTTTGCTGGGCTTTTCCGTAGCATTTTCTATACCCAGCAAGGGGTATTTGTATTGGTCTATTTCGTTATTTGTCAAGTTCCTGTCATTTGGTGGGGATATATTATTCGAACTGATTTCGCTCGATAAGGCGTTGGTAAAGCGTGGCCATCGCCCCTTACTGTAATTGTAAGTATGCACAGGCACATACTCATCCAACTCCAGGAGCTCGTTCGGAAGATGTACTACGGCGGCGAGTCCGCAGTGGTCACTGTCGTACTCGATCGTTCGTAAACAGTTTCTTGGTCTTTGACCCACAGTGTCCGTAATTGTCAGTCTTGAGTCTATTAGCAATAGATCCAGATAGGCACCACTTCTTGGAAACGATGGCCGATCCGTAGCCAGCAGATCGACACCATATTCAATGTTATAACGACTCATCCAATTAAAAAGATGAATACCTCTTGGATTCTGTATTTGATTTCCCCAATCAAGGTGTTTGGCATTCAAATCACCGGCCATGAGAAAGTAATTTTCTTCCAAGCTCAACCGTAGACATTCGAAAAGTTTTTCAAGCTCTGTCATAAAATCAGTTGGCTGAGGTGATTTCAGTGCATTAGTCGCGATCACATACATTCACTTCCCCTGTTGGAGAGGAATGCACACGATGCACGCCTCTTACAGCCGAAATCTGCGCAAATGACTATTATATAAAACTTTATGATTAATGCCTTTTCGTATGAAGATTGCGACGCCCCCCCCCTTGAGTTGAGTTGGGTCGATCTCTTCTAACGATATTGAAATTGTTGTTAGTCAACTAATGAACTTATGTTTCTGGTTCAGCTTAGTCTCGCTGGCCATAAACACATCTGGACTTTGGTCTTTCAACAAATTGGAATAGAATAGCTCTGCGTTCGGTCCTAATCAGTGAATTTACATTCACAGCAAGGATCCTAAGAGGCCTCTCCGACAGCGCGCCTTTAACCTCTAATTTGCGTTAGGCTAGGCAAAACACAGTAGATATAGTCTACCCTATTCGCCTGCTCCCAGATCTCTTTCTGAAGTCCTGTCAACTGGCCTTGAGTTACCACCAACATGCTTCTAATTTCGGCGTGAGCATCCGGAGCCCTAGGCACGAGGGCCAGTTGGGCTACCTAAGCTGCAGGCTGTACCGTGTTTCCCCTTCCTGCCGTCATTTGGGCGTAGGAAATTTGGGGATTAACGGGCGTTGTTGTGGGAGCCCGCGTTGGGGGGCGTTTCTCAACTACTGTCTGCCTAGCCGCTTTATTAATACGTATTTGCTGAAAAGCTGAGCAACCCGATAGTAAGGAGGGTGCCCCTCCTTTCCACAAAGTGCACATTTAAGCTGGGTCATGTCATCGACCCGTTCCTCTCCGAGCTTGCACTCTCCCTTAATGTTGTTCTCACCACACTTCACGCAGCGTGACTGCATTTCGCAGTTTGCTGCAGCGTGGCCGAACCCTTGGCAGCGCATGCATTGAAGCATGTCGCCACGTCTCTTTAATCTATCCCATGTTACAACCTGGTAGTTGAGGACGGAGATACTCCTCAGACTATCCAGCATGCTGCTAGGCGAAAGCTGAACCAAGAAGAACGGCAAAGACCGCTTCTCCCGTCTGGCTCTGATAGTAGTGAACGGCTTCACCCCGATAAACTCGAGATCGCCGCTCACTTTTTCACGGAGCTCATCAAAGAGCACCTTTGGTTCCGTGCAGGAATCTATGCCCTTTAGCAGGACCGTTTGACATTTATCCACTTTGGGGGTAAAACTGAAGAACTCAGTCGTGAAGAGTCAGTTCTCGTCAAGACGTTGTGGGGTATACTCGTGTCGAGAACTTCTCTTCCCTTTTCTCAGTTTTCAATCAAAATGTCTTGCATTTGTGGTACTAAGGCAGAGCGCAATGCTGCTAAAATTCAATGCATTAATTGCAATAGTTTTTTTCATTTGAAATGTGTTAATTTAAAACCCAATGATAAAGACTACATGAAAAAAAACCAAGTTGATTATCGTTGCCCATCGTGCAGTAAACACAGACGAGGTTCACTTCGTCTCTCGCCACCTCTAGTAAAGAACGCTCTTTCAACACCTGAGTTATGCTACATTTCCACCTAACGCTAATCTGAGATTTAATGAGATTAACCTTAAATCTCCTTTAAATCTCGTAGATTTACCATACAAATTTATTTCGTAAATCTTGAAGATTAGAAATTAATCTTGTTAAATCTTCCTAGGACTAATAGTTTTACAAATCGAACTAACCTATTTTTACATGTTGCTGAACGATTCATTCGAGACTCGCGTTCAGTTCTTCATTGTTTCACACAAATCAAACATTTTGTCTCATTCGCACTTCATAAGAAAAACTGGAACGCCATTTGTATTTTTGAGGGTGCTGTCAAATTTAATCTTTTTTAAATCTTTTTGTGCGGTGGAAACACCAAAAAGATTTATTAAATCTAATCTGAGATAAACCTTTGGTGGAAACATAGCATTAGATTCTTCTACTATACAAGTCACAAAACAACAACAACTAAAAAATGCATCTCCACCACCACCACCCACGCCACCCATAACTGCCACACCGCCACATCAATTGCAATCGCAATCAGCCGCTGCCGAGTTCACTGAAGACAACAACTCAACTCGTATCACGCTCGAAGTTGTGCATAAAGAGATCTTGTCTATGAATAATGAAATAATTTCTTTGAAGGAGATTAACAGTAATTTTTTATCTCTCATTCGCACACTGGAAGAAGATAAAAGCAACTTGCTAAAGAAAGTTGATATGCTCCAGCACCAAGTCAATGTAATGCAACAAAAAACACTGCACAAATGCATTGATATTGTAGGTATACCTAATGCCAACAAAGACAGTGCATTGACCTCTACTCTAAAGCTGTTAGAACATATCGATGAAAGCATCACAGCTGACGACATCAAATATTGTTATGTCAAAACAATAAAAAGTAACACGACTGCAATGAATAACAACATCGTCACCACCGCCGCCGCCTCATCAACAACAACAAAACCAAGGGAAATCGTTTGTGTTAAATTTAAAAGATCCGAATGTAAGCAGAAAATTATTTCTAATCAAAAAAAGAAACAACTTAATACTAGTTTATTTGATAAGCAATTGGTCAAAAAACCTATTTTTATTAATGAATCTTTAACTAAATTTAACCGAAATTTATTTAACAAAGCTAAAAGTATTAAAAATGAAAAAAAAATATAATTATCTTTGGATTAGTAATGGTATAATTTTAATGAAAAAGCAAGAAGGAGAAACAGCGCATCGAATTTCATCTTTAGATGATCTTAACAAAATTATTTAGTTATGGCCAAATCTTTTTTAACAGATATAAATATTGATACGTTAGTTACTCCTTTTTGCTGCTATGATAATGAATTTTGTAAAAGTGTTTTTCATTCGGATGATTATAAAAATAGTTTTTTTGTTATTCAACAAAATATTAGAAGTCTTCGTAAAAATTTTGATTTGTTATTGATTCATTTGGAATCTTTTGTTAATAAGCTTGAATTAATTTTTCTAACTGAAATTTGGATTTATGAGCACGAAAAAGATTTGTTTAAGATTCCCGGTTATTTTTTATATGCAAAGTGCAACAATACTTATGCTGCAGGAGGTACTGCTATTTTCGTTAATGAAAGTTTAAATTTTGAGTGTTGTAGCACAGACTTCGTAAGCTCTGATATGGTTGAGATATCTTTAGTTTTTAATTCAGTTAAACTGGTCTTTATGTGTTTCTACAGATTTCATAATGTAAATGAAGATGTTTATTTAGAGGAACTTAACTCATTTCTGAATAATAATAACGCAAAGCACTTGTTTATTTTGGGTGACATAAATATAGACATCTTATCTGAAACTGCAGCAGTTGAAAATTACAAATCGTTAATGTCAGCTCATGGTTTAGTTTCTTGTATTAATGTACCAACTAGAATAACTTCTACATCCAATACATGTATTGATCATATCTTAGCCTGGATTGATCTAAAACTGATTTAACCCTCACTAGCTCAGTATCTGATCTTAAGATCTCAGATCATCATATGACTTGTCTATTTTTCAATTTTAAAGAAAAGTCCGAAGTTGGATTAATGGGTCAGGTCCTGAATAGGCAAGCTATCAGAACAAATTTTGAAATTTTGAACTCTATTTTATTATTTGAAAACTGGTCAAGAATTCGTAGCGATCCTGACCCTTCCATTGCTTTTGACAATTTTTGTATCCTTTTGAAATGTTTTGTTGATCAAAGCTCGGAAGTTATTGGAAGCAAAGAAAGTAAATTAAAAAAACTCAAGCCCTGGATGTCTAATTATTTATTAGAAAAAATTGATTTTAAAAATAAATTGAGGATTAAGTGTAAGAAACACTCTAATAACGTTTTATACCTTGAAAACTATGATAATTTATGTAAAGAAATCAGACTAGAAATTCCAATATGTAAAGAAAATTTTTATATGGATAAGTTCCATAAGGCAAAAGGTGATTTAAGAAAAGAATGGGGTATAGTCAACGAATTATTCAACAAAAACAAAACTTCTGATTTACCTTCTTATCTTTCTTTCGATTCCCAGACCATTGTTGATCATTCAGAAATGGCTAAAATTTTTAATGATTATTTTATAAATATAGCTGTAGATACAATCGAAAGTGCTGGTATTAACAACTGTACTGTAATGTGTTCTGAAATTTGTTTCAAAGAAAGTTTTCAATCTCATAGTTTCCTTTTTCAGCCGATAACATCTCTTGAAATCTTTAGGGTAATTCAAGGTTTAGATAGTTCTCATTCTTCAACATCTGATAGTTTTTCTAATTTTTTTAATATAGTTGATATATTATCTCTTTTATTTAACAAAAGTATTTTTCACGGTAGTTTCCCGTCAAGTTTAAAAATAGCTGAAGTTATTCCTATTCCTAAAAAAGGGGATAAGAAATGTGTCAGTAACTATAGACCTATTTCTTTATTACCAGTTTTCTCAAAAATATTCGAAAAAGTTGTTAAAAGTAGGGTTATTAATTACCTGGATAGCATTTCTTTTTTCAACTCTAAACAGTTTGGTTTTAGAGCTGGAAAATCTACAGAAGATGCACTATTAGCTCACTGTAGTTTCATCTATAAAAGTATAGACCAAAAAAAGTATACTGCTGCTCTATAAATTGACATTAAAAAAGCCTTCGATACTGTTGACCATGAGATATTATTAAGAAAATTAGAGAAAGCTGGTTTCAGGGGTTTTATGCTGGATTGGTTTTCTTCTTTTCTAAAAATCAGAAAACAAATGGTCAAAATAGGCAATCATTTCAGTGATGTCAAAAATGTTAATATAGGTGTCCCACAAGGATCAGTCTTAGGTCCAACCTTGTTCCTTATTTATATTAATGGTATATTTAATCTTAACTTTAAAGGCAAAGTCTGTGGTTTTGCTGATGACATAGCTTGTGTGTATTCTTGTCCCACTGTTCTAGATATGATTTCGGATATAAATCATGACTTAGAATTATTCAGACATTGGTTCGGCATCCATAAGCTTGTCATTAGTGAAAAAACAAGAGTTATGTTTTTTAAACCATTTGATTCCTTTGCTAATCCACCATTTCTTGTTCAACACAGTTTTGACTGCAAAAATATCCCGCTAAGTAGTGTATCTTGTTATTCATCTAATGCTTTGTCACCAGCTAATGTTTTAAATAATCACTGTTCTTCAAAGTGTTTTAGTGTCGAGCAAGTTTTCGAATATAAATATCTTGGTTTAACTATTGATAGCAAAATAAACTGGAAAATTCACACTTCTGCATTAAAAAAATATTTGTTATCAACAACTTATTTTTTGTTTCACTTGAGGAAGCTCTGTTGTAGAAAACTTATGGAAACAATCTATTATGGACTGGTTCAATCTAAAATACAATATGGTATAATTTGTTGGGGTGGTACATTTAAAAACAACTTACAACCTCTGTTAGTTTCTCAAAAACATATTTTAAGAACCATCTGGATGAAAAAGAAAAATGAACATAGCTTTCCGTTGTTCGTCAGCTCTGGTATCCTTCCGCTTAAACATCTTTATTTTTTTAAAGTTTTAAAAATATTTTTCTTGAGAAGTGGATATCTCATAAGTCACAATACGCCAGCTTACTCACTACGAAGCAACGATAGAAATATTTCTGTAATTCCAGTGCACAATTCTCATCACCTTTTAAATTTCTATACCTCGGTAGCACCTAGACTTTTTAACGCATTACCTTTTGAAATTAGAAGCATTCGTTCTGCTCATTTATTCAATAAAAACATTAAAAAATGGCTTTATAACTTTAATTTTGAAGAAGTCAATAACATCATCAGAATTATGGTTTAAATTTGTATATTCACATTTAATTTCCTTTAACTAAAAAACAAAAACAAAAATAATAATTTTAGATTTTCTTTCTCATACGATACCCCACAACACTTCTTAATGTAATTCCAATTTAAATTTATGAATAAGTTATACTTATTTGGTACTTTCGACTCTTGTCATAAGACAACAGACTGTACCGTCTTTTTCGTTCTCTATTATGAAAAACACTTATAATTAGTAGAAATATAGTACATTTACAAAAAAAATTTTTAATCAAGATGTAATTAACTAATTGCAATAAGTTTTTAATAATTTTATGATCTGCCACTGTGAAGCAGTGTATAGCATGCCTATGCTAAGTCTTTTAATGATAAAGTTTTGGCCTATGACTGACTTACATAGGTCTATGGTCTCCTGCAATTCCATCTTATAGGTGTTTATGGGCGGCACCTTTTCTTTCTTGCTTTGGGTCGGCTGTGACTGCTGCTGGTGTACTTCCTGCTGCTCACTGCTCTGCTCCTGTTGTTTTTGTTGCTACTGCTGTTGTCTCTGTTGCTGTTTTTTTTTTGTTGTCTCTGCTCCTTGGGCATGCTGTTGCGCTTCTTTGATTGGTGCCTGTGGTGCCTGTTTTTCCTCCCGCTCCAGCCTTTCTTTTTCCCAGCGAGCTTCTTGCTTGTTTTTTGAGCTAGCACCAGTGTCGCAAGTTGGGCATTGAGGAGCACCATCTCCCCTTCGATGGCTCCAATTTGCTGGCTGATTCGCTGCTCTTCGTTTTCGTTTTGATTTTCAGGGTTGACAATAATAGCATTTTGCGCCTCATCCTTTTCGCCTGAGGACGCCTCTGGTGTTGTGATATCGATGAAGGTGTTGCTCTCACCCGTAGTGTATAGTCCCTCTCCCCCTTCGGACATATACTCAATTTGCTCCTCGTCGGAGGGCGAAGTGTTTACCTGTCGCTGTATATTGATTGCTACTGATGCTTTGGCATTTGGCTGGTCTCTCTGCCGGAGTGGTGGTAGAGCACCGCTTTACCAAGTTCGGCGCACATCTTATCTTCTTCCTCCTCTTATTTTTTGTATCGGCTGTTGGTGCCGTTGCTGAACTTGACGTTGTTGGTACGGCACTAGACGATGGTATGGCTGGTGGTGTCATCGCCTTCGTTGATGTCGTTGGTGCTATTGCACTAGCTATTGCTACGGCTGGTGGTGCCATAGCTTGCTTCATTGTTGTTGCTGCTGGAACACCTTTCGATGTCCCCGCCGTTTTGTTTGTTTTTGGATGCCGCTTATCCCACTCGATGATGTTTTCCACCTCTCGATTATGAAAAAAAGCGGCTAAAATTTTTTTCCCCGACTGGTACTCGAACCCACTACCTTCGGTTTCTCGGTCTGCCACCTCTTCCTCTAAGCTATCGACGCTATTGAAAATAGCTTGATTTTAAGTTAACTTTTGGTAGTCACTCCGATATTATTACTTTAAATTAACTGGGAAGCCGAAAACGTGTTAACACCTCCACAGTACGAGATCGACTAGTCCTACGCACTAACCATCATGCCACGAGGTACTACTATCCCTCTCCTATTGACTCGCAATAGGGGTAGTTTTGATTTGTTCCCTTTTTTATGTTGTCGGGGGTGCTGAATCCAAATCTGAGGTTTGCGAACAAAATTTCGTGACGCAACATGGAAAAATATACAAAAATGCAGTTTTTGGGAGTTTTTTACTTACGGCTCGAAAACTATGAATAACATCAAAGAACAATTGAAAGTAAAAAAATTCCAACAAATCTCTGACTTACGTTTTTTTCTCCGACAACCCATTTGGACTCAAGCGCTAGTTGAAAATTGACGTGTTCTTACTGTTTCCGGAAATCCCCTCGAAAACACTAATTTATTTCTTTGCGTGACAAAATTTCAAATTTGTCCTTGAACATGAATGAGGATATACTTTTATGATGGTATTTGATGCGCTGAGCTCTAATCTGGCCTACAAATTGCTCTAGTACGTTACGTTTTGAAATATTCGAATCTAAAAATAAAAAAAATGCATGCGTTTTTTATGCAAATTTGGGGTTTATTATTTCTCGAGGTAATTTTTTTTAGAATTAATGTTTTGTTCATTCTAAACTATGAACATTTTACTTCTACATTCTCTTTGAATCTTCCAAATACCTTCATTCAAATTTGAGAAAATCATTTATTAGTTGTTAGCCTTCGTCTTAAACTACATAATTTTAAAATACGCTTAATTCGTAGATCTCAAATAATGATTTCTTAGAGAGAAAAAGAAATGGATTGTTGCAGAAAAAAACCTTCAAGTTAGTTCAAAAATTGTATATACCTACTTTTAATTTACTTCTGTTATTTTATTTCTGGATAACCAATAGTTTTCGAGAAAAATACATTTTTGTTCCACAGCGTCACGGAATCTTTGTCGCAAACCTCAAATTCGGATTCAGCACCCACAAAACGGGCAATAAAAACTACCCCAGAATTTGCTCGCTAATAAGGGCCCTTTTGAGCACAAATTGACTGGATTATAAGCATGTTATCGATAGTAGTTCAAGAGTTAAGACGAAGGCTAACAACTAACTAATGATTTTGTCAAAGATGATTGAAGGTATCTTCAAGATTCAAAAAGAATTTCGAGGAAAAATGGTAATACTTCAGAATGACTATAAAAATTAATTCGAAAAAAATTTCCTTGAGATATAATATAACTTCAAATTTGCACCAAAAAACGCATTTTTTTATTTTTGGATTCGAATATCTCAAAAACGTGACGTGCTAGAGCAATTTCAAGGCCAAAAACCTAAAACAGAGATTTGTTGGAAATTACTTATACTTTCTGTTGTACTTTGATCGATGTAATTCACGAACTAATTAACTCCAAAAAAATGCATTTTTTCGTAATTTCTTAAATTTTTTCCATGTTGCGTCACGAAATTTAGTGCGCAAACCTCAGATTCGGATTCAGCAACCCCAAAAACATAAAGCAGGGAACAAATCAAAACTACCTCACAATTTGCATGATAAAAATACAATATGACTGGACTATTTTGACAGATAATCATAGAGAAAATCAAATGCGAAGTAAAGACGTGTAGGCAAGCATAATAAAAGGAAAACCGTATGCGTATCACTTGACTAAAAATGAAAGCTCATTTGAGAAATCATACAGAAAATATAATGACAGGTCATATGACTTCTATTATCATGTAAAGTGGCCTTTAAATACAACAAAAATATGGAGTTATACCAAATCGTTGTTGTACCCAACGTGCTACTTTTTTATAAGCGAAGATAAAAATGCACTAAAAAAACAGGACTATTGTCGTAAGATGAACAATAAGAAACTCAGGCAGATTGTCTGAAACAAAATTTAAATCCTTAAGCTCAACATAAAAACTATTTTGACAAACCACAATGAGGAAAAAGTAGAACATAAGCGTTTAAGTTGAACATAGATATTTAAGCCTATACATACCACTATTTATAACTTAGGAACCTCTTTTACAATAAATGAAAAGTTTTATAATTTTAATTGGATTTTTGACTACAACTTTTCCTATAGCAGTAATTAGAAACACACGTGAGGCCTACGACTTTTATAAGTTGCTTCGAAAAAGTTCACCTGATACGAGTTAAATATCGATTAATTTATAATTTCATAACGTCATTGGCAACGTAAAGGACAAACATAAAGAAACCAAAGTGCTTTCCCCTACTCCACTAAAACTCTAAACTTCAACAACAAGGGTAACATTTTTGTATTGTTAATTCGATACTATAATAGTTATAGTAAATTATATAAATATATTAATGATATGTTATTTGTGCACTGAAATGCCGGCCAATTATTCACCACACACTTCTTACCTTCTATAGATGGCTGGTAGCCGTCATCAAATACTTCCTCGCATATGACTGATGCTGAAGGTGAGGTGCTGCCGACACGTCCAATCATTTTGCTGACCACTCACTAGCAAAGAAGAGGCACGCAAGGAAGGATTAATGCAGTACGTACGTAGCAGTAGCTGTTTTCGGAAGTGCGATTTGACCTTAGAAAGATTTTTTCTTAGTCAATTTTATTTATCCTATCTACTTGCATTGCAAAACTTACTGCGAGTTCATCAAAGATGATGGCCTTACATTACAACTATTGATTTCTCAATCCGAAGTCCCTAGTATTAAAAAAAAACAATAACGGTTATGGTGTAAAGGGGAGCGCGACAATACGGTGACCTAAATACTTTGGAAGATGCTCCTGGAGACCCAAGACAGGATACAGATTTTCACTTACAATCGTGGGTGTTTTTTTTTACTGTGGTCGATGATTTTGATGCATATTATGCCAAAGCTAAATTTTTGTTTCTTTTCTTTTTTCATGCAGTAAAGTTAAATTCAGAATTATATTGATTTTTCGAATTCGTGAGACGCGTTGGTGTTTATTAGCTGGCGTTGGTTCAGTGTTTGCGAATATTGCTAACGATTATGTATATTTAAATCCTGTTCGAGGGGTTCTATTTTTCTATTTTTCTTTTGCTCATAAAGGCAATGAATGGACATTCACATTTTGTTCAAACTATTTTTTAGTTTCCACATTTCAAAGACGATATAAATTGCATTCAAACCGTATACATTGATTCCCGATTTTCAACTGATGAACTTACGCGTGGAAGTTTACTGTGGACAAGAAAAAAAAAGAAGCTTTTTTAAAAATGTGGTTTGTTGTGCTTAAAGCTTCCAGAGAGGGTGGTTGCTTTTGAATTCTAATTGTTCTATTTAATGGTATTGAACTTGTATCTTGTTGTAACAGTCAAAACAGTCTACTTGGGAAAAATTAGCATAAACCCGAAAATTAGTATAGTTGGATTAGAGATGAACTGCGAAAAGAATATGTAAATACATCGCCACCTGAGAAAAAACCTTCACTTAAATTTTGTTTATAATTATATCACAGATAATGCTTAAATCTAAGTAAAAAAAGGGTTGCAAAAGTAAACAAATAAATAAATATATAAAAACAAGAAATAATAAATAAATAAATTCAAAAGTAGATTAATAAATAAGTAAATAAAAAAATAAATGAATGAATAAGTGAAAAATAAATAAATAAATAAACAAACAAATAAATAAATAATTAAATAAATTAATAAATTAACCAATAAATAAGAAACAAAATTAATAGTGTGTACATACAAACTATTCAACCAATAAAGTAATTAATAAATAATTTAACATTTAAAAAAATAAATTAACATATAAATAAATACTTTAACATTTAAATACAACAATTTACATTCAGATAAACAATTTTTTGTGCAAATTAATAAAATGGTATGAAAAAAAAGTAATAAATAGGTATAAAAAAAATGGAAAATGGCAATGAAAACATAAGAAAAGAATACTTTTGGTTGTATTGTACTTAATAATTTGTTCAAAGTAGGTTTCTAATTAAAGTATTTTCACTAAATTCACATTAAAAAAAAAATCATTAATAACTCCAAGTTTAGTATATTTTTTTTGTGCATGTAAATCTTGCATTAAAAAATGCCAGGGTACTTTAAGGATAATTTTTAAGATTTTGTTTTGTATTATTTGTAATTTTTCTTATGCATTTCGGCACAATTTCCCCAAACAGGAGATCCATATAGCAATATCGCTTGAAAAACAACTTTAAAAATTATTAATTTGTTATGTTTCCTCATCAGAAGAGCACAAGAGGAAAGCTATGGTAAGGACATTAGGAGCCTACAAAAGAATGGACAGCTAACAGAGGACAGCAATATTGAGTCACTTAAACCAAACTTTGACAGTAATTTTATATTACGTGTAGGTGGGCGACTACCAGATCTAGCGAAACATACGAAATGCAGCATCCTGTCATTATACCCAATGGTACCAGGTTGCTTTGGTTGGTCATCAATGAAACCCATAGAAAAACCAAACACGGGTCAGTACAATTAATGACACAGGTAATACGACAGTGCTTCTGGACTCCAAGGACCCGAGAAGAACTACGAAACTATATACATAAATGTGTTATCTGTGCTCGCTAAAACTATCGACTAGAGCAACAGTTGATGTCTGAATTGCTAGCGGACAGGCTACAACTAGGGAAACCATTTCTGCATACAGGCGTAGACTATGTGGGACCCTTTATGACAAAAATACTGGACAGAACTGGGAAACAAGTCAGTTTAAAGAAAACTTGGGTAGCCATCTTCGTGTACCTTAAGAAGAGAGCAATAATTCATATTGATCTGCTGGGTGATCTTACGTCAATTTCTTTCCTTGGCTGCTATGAGAAGTTCATTAGAAGGCGAGGTAGATGTGAGCGCATGTACAGCGATAAAAGCACGACCTTTGTGGGAGCAGCTAACGAAATACAGCGGGCATGGGAAGAATGGCAGAAAAGCAAATTGTTTAGTCGTCTAAGCAATAATTGCCCAGTCAAATTAGGAAATCAAGTCGCATTTTTCGATGGGCAAAATTTTGTTTATAGAATCTGTTTCAGTACGTCTTCTTATCATAAAAAAAACGAGTTTTTGGGATTTTTGAGGTTAGGGAAGAGCCGCTATTTTGAAAAAGAGAAAAGAAGAAGAGCACAAGAGGAAAGCTATGGTAAGGACATTAGGAGCCTACAAAAGAATGGACAGCTAACAGAGGACAGCAATATTGAGTCACTTAAACCAAACTTTGACAGTAATTTTATATTACGTGTAGGTGGGCGACTACCAGATCTAGCGAAACATACGAAATGCAGCATCCTGTCATTATACCCAATGGTACCAGGTTGCTTTGGTTGGTCATCAATGAAACCCATAGAAAAACCAAACACGGGTCAGTACAATTAATGACACAGGTAATACGACAGTGCTTCTGGACTCCAAGGACCCGAGAAGAACTACGAAACTATATACATAAATGTGTTATCTGTGCTCGCTAAAACTATCGACTAGAGCAACAGTTGATGTCTGAATTGCTAGCGGACAGGCTACAACTAGGGAAACCATTTCTGCATACAGGCGTAGACTATGTGGGACCCTTTATGACAAAAATACTGGACAGAACTGGGAAACAAGTCAGTTTAAAGAAAACTTGGGTAGCCATCTTCGTGTACCTTAAGAAGAGAGCAATAATTCATATTGATCTGCTGGGTGATCTTACGTCAATTTCTTTCCTTGGCTGCTATGAGAAGTTCATTAGAAGGCGAGGTAGATGTGAGCGCATGTACAGCGATAAAAGCACGACCTTTGTGGGAGCAGCTAACGAAATACAGCGGGCATGGGAAGAATGGCAGAAAAGCAAATTGTTTAGTCGTCTAAGCAATAATTGCCCAGTCAAATTAGGAAATCAAGTCGCATTTTTCGATGGGCAAAATTTTGTTTATAGAATCTGTTTCAGTACGTCTTCTTATCATAAAAAAAAAGCGAGTTTTTGGGATTTTTGAGGTTAGGGAAGAGCCGCTATTTTGAAAAAGAGATTGGTTTCAACGACTTCTGTAGGTTGTTTAATCTTTGAGTTATAATGGGCCAATGTTCCTCTATGGGTTGTGTTTTGGGGGTGGTATGACTTTTCTTGAGTTATCTCGGTTACTTTTGATTTTTTTGGATGATGCTCTTAGAATCATTTTTAGTTCTTATAACGACCTATAAAATGAGACTTTAATCGATATCATCAGCCATGAATTGTGTGAATTATCCAATTCAATAGTTCTCATAAAGTCAAGAAAAAAAAATAAGTTTATTTTTTTCCGAAAATGTTTATCCGAGGAAAACGTTGAAAACTGAGTTATATATTTTCACTCCAAGTGTAAACCGAAAGTATTGCATGCGGTTTTCCTGGTGTAGGTAATTTTATTCTCTACAAAGTTGAAATTGGACGTTTTGCGGTAAAATGAAATGCGAGCGAGCTATTGCATAAAAACAAAACCAATCTCTTTATCAAGATAGCGGCTCTTCCCTAACCTTAAAAATCCCAAAATTTCGTTTTTATGATAAGAAGGCGTACCCAAACAGATTCCATGAAAAAAAATTTGTCCATCGAAAAATGCGATTCCATGCCCTTTTCTTGCTAATTTTTCTGGGCTATAACAGGACAGAATGGATATTCATGATACCTGCAGCTCCACATCAAGGGGGTATATACGAAGCAGCGGTCAAGAACATGAAGTATCATCTTAAGCGGATAGTAGGACAGCGAATACTGGAACCAAAGTAGAATTCGTGTAAAATGTTACCACGCTGTGACGACACATCAGCATTTGAACGTCACAGTCAAAGTGTACTTATGAACACAAAACTCGATTTTTTACCTTTTTATCACTTAGTTGATACCAAATGGGGAATACACAATTGTGCCAACGATAACACTATTATGACCTATTGTTACCTATTTGTGACTATCATAGTATGGTATAATATAACCGAAACTTATTGAAATTGAGTACCTCAATTTTAAGGAAATGTGTATGTTTACGTCCATTTGACGCAGTGAAGTAAGTATGCAGTAAAATATTTAATATGTATCAGACATATACACACACATACATAATTGCATTACAACCGCAAAAAATGGAAAAAAGAATTTAGAATTGATAAGAAGTATGTAAAATATTTAGCAAGTTTGACTTCGAAATTACGGGAATTATAGTGCCCTTAAAATCAAAACGGAGATCATTTTTATCATAAATATTAGCCACTTCTGGAACAAAAAATTTACGCGCTCAAGAAATAATGAATATTAACACAATATTCAAAATGTTTAAGATGTAAAATACTCAAATTATATCTAAATGGAAAGCTATATTTCTAAGATCCAATATGGCGATAAGCTCGTGTGCCGAAAACTACACATTATGATGTTTTATTTCCGACTTGCAACCTAACAGATACTCATGACACGAACGCCATCACAAAAAAAAAAAAAAAACTAACCGCCATAGACCATAGATGGTGCTTTTAGGGGTGGGTACCTGATGCCCCACGTTGAAATATTTTTTAGGAAAGTACGAATATGTGTTAAGTTTCCGTATTTTGGACTGAACAAATTCTACATAAAAAATGTTACTGCCACTTTTTTCTACATTTTTCACTTTTTTCTATTTTTCTATTGGACCATCACGTATACATCAGATTTCCTATGAAAGTGGTTTTATTTCAGTATATGCGCATACTGCGTCTTTGAATAAAATTGAGAAAGCACACATACCTACTATCACTCATAGCGAAGGATAGTTGAGGTTAATTTAAAGTGTTTTTTTTCTTCTCGACGGCAATTTAAGTTCAAAGACACTTGAATGACATCTCGATCACCAAAAAAAGTTTTCTCATTTTGTTAAATGAATCATTGTTGAATCAAAGTCGAAATTTAAGAAAAAAGAATCCGGGATACAAAAAAAAAAGAAACGGGTGTCACAATTTTTAGTTTTTTTATATTTTAATACTTACAGTCCATTTTTAATTTCTTTCCACTTATTTTCTTAGTTTTGACTCATTAGTTTTGAAGATCATTGAACGTTTAAGTTTGTTTCATATAGGGAAATGTTCTTACTTTACTTTTTGGTTTCGCTAATTATTTTGTTCGAACATTGTCTACTACGTTTGCGGATCCAAAAATGGACTCGTGGTCCTGACCACTCATAAAATTATGAGCGCTCTCTCCGAAAACTGATTCGAAAACCTTCGAAGTAACCCTTCAAGGTAACGGGTATTTTGTGTCACAATTTTTAGTTTTTTTTTTTGAACGAAATAGCAATTCGTAAATCGGTTTATTAAGCCCGTATTGGCATTCAAAATAACGCGGAAATTTTCCTCGGTAGGGAATTTAGTATAAAAAAAAAATACGGTGTCAACAAAATATAAAAAAAAAGAAACTGTGAAATGCAAAATAATCAGAGGTATTGTGTGATTTTTGAAGTCCTGCCTGGTGAGGAGAATCAATAATGACAATTCAAGAGTCCATCATCAGCAATTAACATACGCCGCAAACTTCTAAGGAGATGTGCACACCTTCGGCAGAGTTTGGGTAAGTCTATTGATTTCTTAATATTTTTATTTATATGAATTGTATTTTTATCATTCTCTCCGTGAAAGGACTTCAAAATAAACAAATTTCACATATCAAATGAAGTATCTACATACATATACCTACATATCTCAAATAACAGATATAGCCATAGGCTGGTATTTTTTTTCGTTAATTGAACTTAGACAAATACGTTTAATAAATTTAACAAGATACATTTGAGTAAAGAAGACGATCGTCGCTATTCTCTTTAAAGTAAGAGAACGTAGTTCGTCACTATTTTAAAGCTATTGGTTTGAGCAAGATTAAAAAAAAAAAAGATCTCGATCGGGATTAGAGATACGATAAATAGATAGTTTTTTTTATGATTCCATAGAAGCAATTTTTTTGATTTTATAAGACAATTGAATTTGGTAAATATACGAGAATCAATTCTTTCCTTTTTTTTTAAGTAAGCTGTAAGTACTTTGTAATAGGTTAAGGAAATATATTTTCATTTTCATGTGAAAACCAGAATTGTATAAGAACGAAACAGAAAGAAAGCAAATAAAAAAGAAAATAAAAAAAAAGAAAAGAAAAAAACTAGTTAAATACCTACGTCAAACTTTTTTTTGATAGTATGATTTCGGAATATGAATATTGATTCAGAATCTATGGACTAAAGATGTGTTATTGAATCTTTTTATCAAAGGGGATGAAAGGTAGGGGAGAATGGAGTGTGGATGGGGTCACTATGTAATGATATAAGAGGGAACTTACTTCATTAAGTGAGAAGGTTGTTCCTTTATAATAAGGGGTTACTATTTTATAATGAGTGAAGGTAGTAACCGAGGAATATTTCAGAGTCACACTCTGACATATATAAGGGGAGGGTATTAATCACTCAAAGAGCACGGACACCTATGCTCTTCAACATGACAACTCTGGAAGTCTCTGGTTACGTAAAATTCGGGCCCCGCAAAAATTAAATTTTGCGATGATAAAAAGATTTTACCGGTTAAGAACATCTCTTACTTTTTTGGCTTGAAATTAAATAACGTAACATTGTCTGGTTATTGAAAGTCAAGATTCCACCCCACCGAAGAGCTAAGTACGTGCGATCACTAGCAAGCCACTGACATTTCGAAGACAGACAACCTTCTCATTCGTTACCTAAATGGACTAATGGGTCTGTGAACATCAGCCCTATAGGTAGTCGTTAATTGGGGGGGAGATTTTGGTGAAAGGAATGAGGGAGAAGAGTCGAGTTTCAATTGTAAGGCTACAATTGTGGTGTTTTTCGAACCACAAACAAAAAAAAAGTTTCTTGTACTGAAGAGTGAATGCAATTGGCCTTGCTTTTGGAAATGATACTCTCTCTTTTGTACCTAGAGCTTGTATGAGGGATATCCCATGATAAAAGCGAACTAATATTTCATGAATGCGAGAAGGGAATTCCCTTGCTAATGTCAATTCCGATATCCTAAATTAGTTACTTTCATGTATGTATGTTCATCTTAGCAAACACATGCACGCTCGCAAATATATATCACGTTACAGTTTGCTGTAGCTCTTGTTGTTGTTGCTGCTGTTGAGTTTGCTCCGTACCGACCATCTTTACTTTTGTATTTATATTTGAGTTTGAATAAGCAACAGCAATTGTATTATTACCAGAACGATTTATGTTATTATTGCACAAAGTAGACGAGGAGGATTTATTTATGAGCCGATAAGAACTGCCACTGCTACTACCTCATGTTTCTCTGTAATTCCAATTGTTGTTGTTATTAAAAAAATGTGGTAATATCTCACAGCCCTTGTTGTTTAACGAAGTAGATGACGTTTTATCAGCTTTATTGATTAAACACAATAGGCGTGTTCAGGAAAATGAGATCTCCGACGGCTCAGTGTCAAAAACTGAGCAAGCGAATCCAATATTTTATTTCCTCAGTTATTGGACAGCAAATTTTCTGAGGAATCCTGTTCACGAGACTGAGATTGCTGAGGGCTCTGAGATCTCATTTTCCTGAACTCGCCTATGAAGATGATGATGAAATACTACTGGGATCGATGTTATGCAGATCTGATTCAATGTCATTTAAAATCTTATTGGAGGGTGTAGTTCGTCTACTGTGTGCTATTGATAAACTCTGAGTGCTTCGATGAATATGATTTTGTGGCTGTGATTGCTGCTGCTGTGAGAGATGGTGTTGTGATAATATGATGAATCCAACATTTCGTTATTGCTGACCTCTTCATTTACAAATAATGACGATGATCCGGATTGAGTTGTAGTATGTTGTTGTTTGTATTGTTGCTGTTGGTTCTGCTGCTGTTTTTGTTAATTTTTTTTATTGTCCTAGACCTCCTGAGCATGGAATGGGCATTCCTAATCCAAAGTCATAGTACCTCTGGGAGCAGTGGGTCACAAAAGTCGAAAAAATCGACCTGGAAAACGTGATAGCAGTACGTCTGCCTCTTTGATATGTTAGACTACATAGTTTTTGCTATTCAAAAATAGTAAAGGCAGACATAGGGCGTAGTACCTCTAGGAGTAACGGAATTTTTAAAAATGGTCTAGAAAAATTCCTAAAAAAAATAAGCTTTTTTTCTTAGGTACAAAAAAGCACTTTTTCTTAAAGGAATACGTTCAAGTCTTTTATATTTTAATACTTACAGTCCATTTTTAATTTCTTTCCACTTATTTTCTTATTTTTGACTCATTAGTTTTGAAGATCATTGCACGTTTAAGTTTGTTTCATATAGGGAAATGTTCTTACTTTACTTTTTGGTTTCGCTAATTATTTTGTTCGTACATTGTCTACTACGTTTGCGGATCCAAAATGGACTCGTGGTCCTGACCACTCATAAAGTTATGAGCGCTCTCTCCGAAAACTGATTCGAAAACCTTCGAAGTAACCCTTCAAGAAAATTCACTGACTCATTTTGTCGGTACTTTTTGGATCCTTACAAAAATGAGTCTCGCACGCACACGTATTGTAAATCCTTTTGTCTTCAGGAATTTTATTTTTTCTTTCAATTTTTTAAGTTCTTTTTGTAATTCACGCGGTGAAGGTAATTCTTTTGTCCATTTGCTGTGAAAATTTGAAAAAATACGATAAAAGGTGTATATATAATGAATCTGTTCCGGATAGAAAATTACAGAAAAGTACAGGATTGTGTACTCCATGAGTAAAAACCTTGCCCAAGCTGTTCTTCATTCTGTCACCATGATGTTTTTGAGAACAGTTAATAACAATATTTCCTGCTCCTACTTTTGTGGTCGAGAAAGTGAGAGAGAAATGTCGAAGAACCAGTACCAGTTGATTTGTTTGTCTGGGATAATAATAAGCTAAAATTTATCTCAGAAAAACTTTTTGCTTAAATTTGACAGTTTTCACACATTTATACTCAGGGTTATTATGAGTTTCACGTGAACAACATTCCACCCGGAAAAATTGACATTTCACTTTTCGCCTATTGTGAGTTTCACCCGAAAAATAAAAATTCCCATTTTTTGTGAGTACTAATTTCGCGCAAAATGTAGCGTAATTAAGATTTTAAATTACCTATCACTTATCTTTTGGAGGTGAACAAAAAATAACCAGGTGGTATTGGTGCGCTTTGCGCAAGTTTTTTGTTTATTTTAAGCCAAGAGAAGTTCAGGCGAAACTCATAATAGCTTTAAAAATTTCGGGGGAACAAAAATTTTTCGGGTGAAATATTTTCCGGGCGAAACTCATAATAAGGCTGACTGTTCTGGGTCCCAATTCCGCAAGGGTGACTGATTTTCTGTGTACACATTCTATTCACACCCAAAACAAATGTAAATAAATTTTAATTGATTGTGCATGCGTTATCTGTCAAAAACTTAAAACTCACTCTAGCCAAATCGCAAAAATCGATGTGTACACAGAAAAAACTCACTCTTGTGGAATTGGGCCCCTGATGTAGTTTTTCTTCATTTAACAAAGCTAATATAAACCAACGTTTGACGTCTATCTCCCCTTCAAGCGAACGAGTCCATTTTGGATCCGCAAACGTAGTAGACAATGTACGAACAAAATAATTAGCGAAACCAAAAAGTAAAGTACATTTCCCTATATGAAACAAACTTAAACGTGCAATGATCTTCAAAACTAAGAAAATAAGTGGAAAGAAATTAAAAATGGACTGTAAGTATTAAAATATAAAAGACTTGAACGTATTCCTTTAAGAAAAAGTGCTTTTTTGTACCTAAGTAAAAAAGCTTATTTTTTTTAGGAATTTTTCTAGACCATTTTTAAAAATTCCGTTACTCCTAGAGGTACTACGCCCTATGTCTGCCCTTACTATTTTTGAATAGCAAAAACTATGTAGTCTAACATATCAAAGAGGCAGACGTACTGCTATCACGTTTTCCAGGTCGATTTTTTCGACTTTTGTGACCCACTGCTCCCAGAGGTACTATGACTTTGGATTAGGAATGCCCATTCCATGCTCAGGAGGTCTAGGACAATAAAAAAAATTAACAAAAACAGAAGCATCATCTTCATAGGCGAGTTCAGGAAAATGAGATCTCAGAGCCCTCAGCAATCTTAGTCTCGTGAACAGGATTCCTCAGAAAATTTGCTGTCCAATAACTGAGGAAATAAAATATTGGATTCGCTTGCTCAGTTTTTGACACTGAGCCGTCGGAGATCTCATTTTCCTGAACACGCCTATTGTGTTTAATCAATAAAGCTGATAAAACGTCATCTACTTCGTTAAACAACAAGGGCTGTGAGATATTACCACATTTTTTTAATAACAACAACAATTGGAGTTACAGAGAAACATGAGGTAGTAGCAGTGGCAGTTCTTATCGGCTCATATATAAATCCTCCTCGTCGACTTTGTGCAATAATAACATAAATCGTTCTGGTAATAATACAATTGCTGTTGCTAATTCAAACTCAAATATAAATACAAAAGTAAAGATGGTCGGTACGGAGCAAACTCAACAGCAGCAACAACAACAAGAGCTACAGCAAACTGTAACGTGATATATATTTGCGAGAATTATCTTCACCGCGTGAATTACAAAAAGAACTTAAAAAATTGAAAGAAAAAATAAAATTCCTGAAGACAAAAGGATTTACAATACGTGTGCGTCCGAGACTCATTTTTGTAAGGATCCAAAAAGTACCGACAAAATGAGTCAGTGAATTTTCTTGAAGGGTTACTTCGAAGGTTTTCAAATCAGTTTTCGGAGAGAGCGCTCATAACTTTATGAGTGGTCAGGACCACTCATAAGTCTTATGAGCGCTCATAAATATTCACTATTATTGCTTGGTGAATAGGTTTATGAGCCTCATAAGTTATGAGCCGTCGGTGAATACCGCCCTTAGTGTCAATTCGTTGTATTGACTATCTTGTTTATCGACAAATTCTTCATTAAACTCGATGAGATGTAAAACTCGGCCTTCTTCGTCGTCGTAATCATATTGGTTGTAACATTTATCAATAGCTGTTGTATAGCGATCTAGACTCTCGATTATACTTTTTTGATAAAGTGCTTCCTGCTGCTGCTGCTTCTTATAGCGACGGCATTCGTCTAAGGAAATTTTCTTATGAGAAATAGAAGGCGAAGGTAGTTGTTCAGTTTATATATCAGAGCGCTCACCTGAGCAGACGAATCCAAAATTTTTTTTAATTAGTATTTGACAGCAAAACTGGGGAAATTCTCTGAGCCCTCAGAAATATAAACTGGACAAGTGAAATAGTTGAACGTTTAGAAAAACTTACAACCGGAGACAACTCTTCATCTCGATCTAGCGACAACGATTGTTCTGAATAGTTGCTTAAGCATAGTACGCAGCTGAAGTGAAACGAAAATTCTCATACAGAAATTGACACAAAGAAATCGTAAACGAAAAATTTCGTAGTCATTTCTGTTATGTAGTACGCAGTTCGACAGTGAAATGTCAATAAAACAGAAAATCCTAGCAGATACTCGAACCAAGTCTCCACTTATTTTTCGTATACAATTAATTGTTCGGAACATTATTTCAGACGAAAATTTGACAGTTTGTTATATTTTGCTGTTGAATTTTATTTAAAAATTTAAATGGAAGAAAATACCGTCGAAACGAACTGCAGAACACAATTATTTGGAACCCTTAGCACCACAACAGACGACACGAAAACAAAAAGAACAAGAATTCACATCAGACGAGAACAAAAATTGACTTAAGATTTTAAACTGTTTTATTTTTGTATTTATTTTGACATCTTTCTGATAAAACTCTCCATATTTTTTTCGCAATCACTTCGTTTCTGATTTCGTTCTCGAGTTGGAGACCCCAGAAAATTTTCGTTTCACTTCAGCTGCGTACTAGGCTTTAGGCCTAATCTGAAGCTAACACGTAGAGGGCAAATAAAATAATGAATTCTTAGGGGAAGTGCTATATTCTTCTTTCTGCTCACTTAGTATTGTGAAAGATGCCGTTGATGCCGGATTGGATAGTAGTATAGGAAAATTATATTTGCTTACATTTGAATTATTTCCATGAAATATTTGATGACTCTATAGACACAGAAACGAGAACGAGCACTGACTTTTCTATAATATTCTCTGCACTGTCTGAGTGGGAGTAGGAACTACAATCTGTTGTTCGGTGGGACTAACGAGGATATTCTTCCCTCGAATATCCGTGTGCAGCCGTCCACCTTGGGATTATGCAACATCTCGTGCATTTTGGCCAGCTGTTTTTTGTCGGTGTTCCTTGGTTGTCCATTTTTAAGTTTTACTTTTGTTTTCCCAGTTTGAAATTTTGGATTTATTTTTGTTCAAAGAACTTTGAGTCCGAATGGTTTAATTCCTTGTTTGCTCTGGCAATGAAAATTATATATATGTACGTGAACATGGTAGCACAACAGAAAGGTGAATGCTTTGCAAATCTCGGCCATGGATTTTTTCGTAATCAAAAAAAAATATTTCTATAATTTTTGTCCATGTGTAGGCTTTGGAGAACAAAATTGGGTAAGACATTTTTGTGTGTGAGATTTTAGCAATTTCCAAACTGCTGTTTAGAGGCTAGTATTTGAGTATATTCAGAAAGTTCTTTAGAAAGGGGCTTTAGGTTGCAAAAAAAATAACACGAACACTTCACCGCTCTTCATCCAAAGAAGAAGCATATTTTCCTTTAAAAATATAGGCAAATACACAATTTGTGTAGAGGTACATATTGTAATGACTTTCCAAATTTGAACTATAACGACTCCGAAAAGCAAACAAACGAACACAATAAAGCTTACGGTCGCAGTGCAAACATACCCTTATTAGCTATAATTATAGCAACTCTCAAACGAAGGAAGCGCCATCTGCCGGATTATAGCAGATTTACCAGCTTTCAAATAAAAGCTTTTGGAAGGGAAATTATTGGGAAATTTCCCCTACGGAAAGCTCTGGAAGCAGAGACCAGAACGTTCTCCTTATTTCCAGAGTTTGGAAGACAAGTATAAAAAGGCACATGTTTGAACGGCAGCGACACAGTTTGTTTTTTAATCGTGAATGAATAAAGTTGGTTGTAATAAAAGTGAAAAGTAAAGTTTGTGAATTAATTCAGTGGTGAATAATAAATCGTTTTGTTTATAGTAAGAAAAGTAAAGTGTTTTATTTTGCGAAATAAATAAGTGGACGTTTTGAATAAAGTAAATAAGTTTTATTTACGAACCTGAGAAAATATTACATTGGTGTCAGAAGAGGGATAAGACTTATTTTATTTGTGCACTCAGTAAATTTATTGTGTGGAAAGTAAAAAAAAAAAAAAAAGACAATGGGTAAATCTTTGAATGATTTAAATTTAGTGGAACTAAAGGCAGAACTGAATAAACGAGATCTTCCTACTGCTGGAACAAAGAATGATCTTATAATTCGTCTGCAAGAAGATTTAAGAAGATGTGAAAAAAACCCGTACACTTTTAATTCGACATTGAAATTGAAGAACAGCAAGAGCAAGTAAGTACATCGGGTATGACCAATATGCTGTCTCAGCTGCTTGCCAAATTTGATAGTCAGGAAAAGAATCTTCTCGAACGATTTGAACAACAAGGCCAAGAACAACGTAGTGAACAAAAGAATCTTCTCGAACGATTCGAGCAACAAAGCCAAGAACAACGTAGTTATCAAAAGAATCTTCTCAAACGATTCGAGCAACAAAGCCAAGAACAAAAGCGTCTACTGGAAAAACAGACAAATATGCTCGAATGTAAGTTAGATGCCTTTGACAATAGAATTATTGCTTTTGACGAGCGTGTCCATAAACAATTTTCTTCTATCGATAAACAATTGTTAACTGTCGATCAACAATTGTCTAATGTCGATAAGCAATTGTCGACAGTAGAATCAAAGTTCGAAAAAGTGGAAGATAAAATCGAATCCATTACTAAGGAATTGGACATAGTAAGGAAAATGAAGGTTCGAGAAAGTTCTGGTGACTGTCCTAGGAGAAAGGAGATGCATCCACCAACCTTCGATGGACAAACTTCTTGGTCAATCTACAAGAAGCAGTTTGAAGCAGCCGCAGCAACAAATAGCTGGGATGAGGAGGACAAATACATAGCTCTGACGCTTGCCCTCAGAGGAACTGCTGCAAACCATACCAGCAGATAAGAGTGGCAACTTCAGTGCTCTTGTTCAGGCCATTGACAAACGCTTTGGAGATGGCCATATGCAAGAAGTCTTCCGTGTTCAACTCAATACTAGAATCCAAAAAAGGGGAGAAACTCTGCAACAGCTTCAAGCAGACATCGAACGATTGGCACATCAGGCATATCCAGCTGCAGGAGATGAAATCATCAACCAATTCGCAACAGAAGCCTTTGTTCGTGCTATATCTGACATCAACCTTCAGCGATCAATTCGAACTGCTGGCAAACGCACGCTTCCTGAAGCCCTAGCATTCGCACTCACTATGGAAGCAGCGGAACAGGCTTCACAAAGAGTTCATCGCTTGAGAGAACTAGGAGTTGAGGAGTGTTGTTGCCAGAGAACTGCGTTCCAAAGAAACCAGCGAGATGGACCTGCTCGATGCTGGAACTGTAACAAGACCGGATATCTTCAACGCCAGTGCAGACTGCCACCTAGAAAACCTCCATGTTGGAATTGCAACAGGACTGGACATCTCCAACGCCAGTGCAGATTGCCACCTAGAAGACCTTGGAAACCAGACTACAAGCATTGCACGCATGAAAAAGAAAAGGAAGTTGTTTCCATCCAGCGACTGAGAGCCGATCCCATTTACGATTGGAGTAAAAAGAAAATGAGGACTGCCCGAAAGAATGACTCGGGAAGCGTATATATCGCCCAAAAGTGACTCCGCTGCAGTTAACTCCTATCCGTCGAAAGGGTGACAAGCGTGATTCCAAAGAAAACTACAAAGTTGGAACGGACGGATTTCAAGTGTGCATGGATGTCAGCCATTTCAAGCCAAATGAGTTAATGGTCAAAACTGTTGGCAACAACGTGGTAGTGGAAGGTAATCATGAACGTGAAGATGAACATGGCTACATAAGTCGTCAGTTTGTACGGAAGTACCAGCTACCAAAGGGGTATGATGCCAAAGATGTCATCTCAACGGTTTCAATGGACGGTATCCTGACAATCAAAACTCAGCAGAAGGCATTGAAGAACAACGAAAGGATAGTGCAAATTCAACAGACTGGCCCCATGAATTGGAGTGATAAGGGAAATGAAGAAGAAAGGCTGAGTGACGCTCAGAAAAGAACAAGGGCAAATATGAAGCCATCACGTGGTCGGATGAAAAAGCGATACGACACAAAAGCAACAAAGACAGGGTTCCAAGTGGGAGACCTTGTTTGGTTTTATAATTCCCAGCGTCGGAGGGGAATGTCACTGAAACTTCAACAAAATTGGGAAGGCCCTTATACTGTTGTAACACGAGTAAACGATGGCGTCTACCGCATTCGGAGAGGATTAAGAGGCAAAATAAAAGTAGTTCACATCGACCGTTTACATCGTTATAATGGTGAAGGAAGTGATGGATTTGCTCGGGACGATCAATCCTAAGAGGGGGGCAGTGTAATGACTTTCCAAATTTGAACTATAACGACTCCGAAAAGCAAACAAACGAACACAATAAAGCTTACGGTCGCAGTGCAAACATACCCTTATTAGCTATAATTATAGCAACTCTCAAACGAAGGAAGCGCCATCTGCCAGATTATAGCAGATTTACCAGCTGTCAAATAAAAGCTTTTGGAAGGGAAATTATTGGGAAATTTCCCCTACGGAAAGCTCTGGAAGCAGAGACCAGAGTTTGGAAGACAAGTATAAAAGGCACATGTTTGAACGGCAGCGACACAGTTTGTTTTTTAATCGTGAATGAATAAAGTTGGTTGTAATAAAAGTGAAAAGTAAAGTTTGTGAATTAATTCAGTGGTGAATAAGAAATCGTGTTGTTTGTAGTAAGAAAAGTAAAGTGTTTTATTTTGCGAAATAAATAAGTGGACGTTTTGAATAAAGTAAATAAGTTTTATTAACGAACCTGAGAAAATATTACAATATTATGTATATGAATAAATTTAATACATGATTGAAACATTAATTTGGAAAAGGAAATATTTATTTCAACAATTAAATAAACAAAAAAAAACAATAAACGAATAAAAACCTGTGACAGTAGTGACAGATAGAGATAGAAAGTTTGGAAGTGACATTTTATTTCGAATGATTTCGAACAAGTTTTCGAAGAGAGCGCTCATAACTTAAGAGTGGTCAGGACCACTCATAAGTCTTATGAGCGCTCATAAATATTCACTATTATTGCTTGGTGAATAGGTTTATGAGCCTCATAAGTTATGAGCCGTCGGTGAATACCGCCCTTAAACTTCGTAATTCTGTCACAATTTGTATGGAAAATTTGACAGAACTACGAAGTTTACAACTTTACGATGTTTACGACAAGTTTACGCTGTTGCATGAATACCCTTATTGAAAAAAAAATTTGTTCCTTTAATTTCGTTGACTAGTGTAGTTAAAATGGTTTTAAAGCGTTTTGAACTGAAATTATGTTTTTTTTAGCTAGGAATCATTTTTTTGTGAATTTTATTTTTTCCCGCTTAAAATTAATTTTTTTGCGCTTAAAACCCATCAAAATAAATAAAATATTTTTTTTTTCAAAATACGAAAAATTACTTTTCAAAAGTATTAAATACTTTTTCCAATCCCGCAGCCAATCCCGTCAAAAAATCCATAGGATACTGTGCCGCGGGATATCGAGCTGCGGGATTGGAGTCAAAAAAGTACATATATAAATGGCGGGCAAACGTTACATGGGCAACTGATCTACGGGAAAAGGTAGTGTTCCCAGGGGGAGGTAGAAAAAATGTTGCATACGTTTGGGTTAAACGGAAGCTGGAGAAAATATGGAGGATGAGGATATGCTCATAGGCGCCCGCAGGATTTTGTCCAGGGGAGGCAGACAACAAACCAATTTTGAGATACATATCGAATTTTCGAAAAAAATGGGTATTCAAAAATTTTTTTTAAATTTTAATATGCAATATAATTTGAGCTTTTTGGAAGTTTTTATAAATAGTTTCATTTAAGAGTGTTCCGAACTGAACAAAACCAGTCATTTGCTAACTTTTTTTTTGCATATATAAGACCGTTTTTTCACTTTCATAAGATACTTTGTTTTATAAAACTTTGCATTTTTACTAATTGGTCACTAGTAGGCATATTATTTTAATAAAAAAAAATTTTCTAAGAGTAACTGATTTTAACTTCTAAATTTACATAAATATTCTGTCAAAAAGTGCATTTTAAGAATTAAAAATTTCAATATCAAATGATACAAATATGATTACATAATTAACGAAAATCATGAAAAATATATTGAATTTATATCCACTCAAAAAAAATTGTCAAAAAAATACCGTTAGGTATAAAAAATTGACTGTCTAAAATGGTTTTTTTCAAAATTCACAAGCATTTTTATTTTGCATTATTAAAATTTTTATTAGGTACAAAATTAAAAATTTTCCCCAATAGTGGCATAGTAAAAATATGGAATTTTATGTTATTAAACATTCTTTTGCAAAAAATGCTATAGTGTAGGCTACATTTGCTTTGAAAAACAGCCATTTTAGCCATTTTCTCGATTTCTTAGAGGCTTTTACCAAAATCTAGAGCACAAAATTAAATTTTTTTTCCAATGATGGCATAGAGAATAAGTTTATCTGTCCATAGACTAGACACCTTAATCGCTTTGATCGGATAAGTACACACTTCGCAATCTTATTCATGAAATCACCATTTCAGTCCGGAACACTCTTAAATCCAAGTCAATAATGAAAAAATCCAAAATAACGTTCTATCTTCTATGGGAGGTAGGTACTGTTAATAGTTATCCAGCATAAAATTATTTTATATTTAATAGTAGACCGCACTTATTTAACTTATTTAAAAAGCAAGGTTCATAGAACAATAAAATATCATTGACGGTGTTCATACCAGCTTCACGTGAGGCGACTCATTTTGACGTCTCTCTTTTTTATCTCATTACTATCTATTCGAAAGAAAGAGATGGCGAGGTGAGGCAGAAGTTTTTAATTTTTTTGAAAATTTCTGCCTCACCTCTCCATCTCTTTCTTTTTAATAAATAAGAATGAGATACAAAAGAGAGACGTCAAAATGAGTCGCCTCACGTGAAGCTGGTATGAACACCGCCTCTTTTCACTCGTGAAAAAATCAAAAGGGAATGTAATTTTTGATTTGATTAAAACAAAATTCATTTTCACGATCCAACCAAAATTGCTAAGATGTGGATCTATAATAGCTGTGTTTTTTTCCTTGCCCGAATGGGCTTGGACGAAAAAAACGACGTCGGGGCTAAGCAATTTGCATTTTAAAAGCAACAACAACTAGGCCCCTTCGGGCTTAGCTAAGCCCAGAGAATTTTCGGGGCTTAACTTAAGCCCAGATAAAAACTGTGTTACCGGCATGAATTTCATACATGTTATCGATAGTTTGTATGAAAACTTCATTTTTTTCTGTAATGGCGTCGCTTAGCCCCGATGTCGTTTTTTTCATCCGATTCCCCCGGGCTTGCAAAAAAAACACACCTAATATATCGTCCCCTGATTGCAAGAACTAGGTAACTCAATTTTACAAATTTTGGAGATAACAACGTTCATGGATGCCTAACTACAAGAAAACGAGGGAAAGTTTAATTTTTATAGTTTCTTACACTTCAGAAACTGCAGCTGTACAACGTCAATCACAGGGTGCAGCAAGGAATTCGAAGTTCAATACAAATGCTTTAAGTGATCCCAACTGATGAGTATGTACCTGCAACATCTACATGTACCTTTAGCCAGAAGACAATTGTCGAGCAACAGCAGGGCTGTCGAAGTACTGCAATTGAAGTATTTGTACTGCTTTTTGAAACTCCGTACTGCCGTACTGTTAATACGAGCAAAGTACTGCTTTTTTGAAAACTTGTTCGCACAACATTTTCAAATTATAATCCTATCCAAAAAGTTTTAGTCCTTTTTATCTAATGTTGACTTCCATAAATAAAACAGACAAAAATCTCGAGTTCCATTATATACTTATGCATAGTTTGCCGTATAGGCAAAGCCTGTATATCGCAAGTAAAAAGTTCGTAATTCTGAAAATTTTCAGTTTTTTTTTTCTGATCCGAAAAAAGGAAGTATAAGGAGATTTTGAGGCCATTTGGAACGAAGTATTCCACACCCGTCAAAATGTAGTTTTTCACCCACCTGTCAACAATGTTTAATTATATTAATGGTTCTCTAGTCCATGAAATTTAGACTTTTACGTACATTGACAAAACTCCTACAAAGCTGAATTTTGGTGGGGCTTTGTTTTGACGTCTAAAGCAAATTCCAACACCACCCTGAGTTTTGGCTGGAGTAAAAGAGTGTACAGTTCAGTGTTTTGGTAATTTCTCGAAAACTATCAAATTTTTGGAATGAAAAGAAAAGGTAAAAATTGTAGCTTGTTCAATATCATAAAAAAAAACTACCATGTTTTTTTTTCATACATCCAATAGATTTAGAGTAAATCATGCAGGAACTTTATGGAGTAGAGAATTTAGTCAAAAAATGTATTGAAATTCCTTTAATCGATGAGCAATATTTTGTATATTATATGCGTTAGGCTACATCTTCTCATTATAAACAAAGTTGTTGCGGTGGCCAGGGTAAATAAGGCCATCAACTGGAAAATTGAGTTGTTTTAATTTATTTAATAACTTTATGGAAGTTAATTTTACAACAAAATGACGAAAAGCTATTTTTATGGCCAGTTGAACCGACCTCTTTTAAATTTGTATTGCTTCGTTTTATTTTAAAATGACATTTATCGGTTGCACCAACCATTTCTAAATTTAACAGGTGAATAAATGAACCAATAAACTAAAGTTCCATTTTCATCCAGATAAATTTTAAAAGAAAGTTGAAAAGAACATGTCTAGCTACCTACAAACAAAATAATTCAATTCAATTTGTCGGAATATTGTTGATTACAAATTAAAATAGCAAAAACAACAGGTGAAGGAATTATGCTTCCTATTTATAATTCACTATAGGTATTTAAATAAGTTATTCCAGAATAATTATGGACTCGTCATCATGTGTTCATCTGATAACGAACTAAACCAAAAATTGGAGGGACGTCGAAGAGTTGGTCAGGTTCACAGAGAAATCCATTTTCTGAATTCGATGACGTCGCTTTAACATATTGGTTCAAAATTTCCATGCAGTCAGTGAGTCGAAAAATATTAGTGTTAATTGGTATAAAAGGAAGGAGAAGGAAACAAATAATTTATTATTAATATTGTATGAAGCTCATAAAATTCTTCCCAAAATATATTAACTTTTTTCGTAAAAACAACCGATTTTGAGAAAAACGTGCATAAACACAACAAGAGCTTTTTTCTTTCTTTCCAATACCACCATAGCAGTGTTCTAGAGTTAAAAAGGTAATGAGCGGGTATTTGATATTTTTTAATGAACAATAATTGCATTTAAAAAAAAATTAAATGCATTAACAATATGTTTGTATATATGTGTTTTACTACCGTACTGCTGTGTACTGCTATTTTTTCCTCGAAGTACTGCTTTCTGAAAAAGTGAAACGACAGCCCTGAGCAACAGCTAAGAAGTTAAACCTCACTTGAGTTCAGTTCGCTTTTGGCTCTCATCTCATTCACTCCGCTCAATAATCATCTACTCATGTATTAATGTAAATGAATAGTCTTTTGAATTAAATTTATTATAGTTAATTTATAAGTAATATTAAAATGAAGTGTTAATTGAAAAAAATGGTTTTATTTTAATACACAACAATTGGCGACGAGAATTTTTAATACGGTCCCTGCGTTGCGTGTGCTTTTGTAGTTAAATTTAGTGCATACATATATATAATACAAAAAAAAAAAAAAACATTATTCGTAGTGCACATGGTAAATTTGCATGCATTAACTGTTAAGTATTTTAATTAATTATGAGTAAAGAGAAAGACTTAACTGATGTAATTGGTTCGTTGATAAGCAACCAAAATTCTTTTTTGGAAAATTTGGTGAAACAACTAAATATAAAAACTGAGTCTACTAATTCTGAAAGCAGTATTCACATTCCGCCATTTAATGCTTTCGACAAAGACGCTCGTGGGTTACATATGAACAGCAACTGCAACAACACTTTACAGCCTACGGTGTCTCATGTCCAATAAAAAAAACGTGCTTATCTGCTTTCATGGATTGGATGTGAGACTTATGAACTGTTAGGAAAATTATATGGGTCTTCCAATTTGGCATTAGAAAACTTTGATAGTTTGATTGAAAAGTTATCTAATTATTTCAAATCGAAAGTACATGTTTGTACTTCACGTTATAATTTTTTCAAAAGCCGCATGCAAAAAGATCAATCGTACTCCGAGTGGATTGCAGAGCTACGAGGTCTTGCTAGGAATTTTCAGTTTGCATGTGTGACAGAGGAGTGTAAGAAAGAATATATTGATGAGATGATAAGAGATTCCATAATTCTCCATACGCCGCACGATGCCGTGCGTTCAGCAGCCCTGCAAAAAACTAACCCAACTTTTGATGAGGTTAAAGCAATTGCCGAAGCCTATGAGGCTACGCAAAAATCAATTCAGTTATTAAAAAGCGAAAGTACTGAACCCGTTGTTGAAGTTAATCAGTTATCTTCTTCATCAAATCCAAGAAACCGAAAATAAAATCGAGGGAGAAGCAAAACCCGAAATTGTAGCAAAAATCGACCACACCAGCAGCAGCACAAGAGTAGCACTCTACAGAAATCTTGTTCTGGTTGTTTTGCCAATCATCCGAAAGCGAATTGTAAATTCCTTAACGCCGTTTGTCATAAGTGTGGCAAGAAAGGTCACATCGCTCCAGTTTGTCACTCACACGGAAGCAATCGTGGTTCTTCTCTTCATCAACGAAGTGGTTCCTTCAGAAACGATCATGTAAACAGTTTGTCCGAAGATAACATATTTTCTGTCGATGATTCAATGCAAATCATCGGCAACAAGTTGTTTGTAACATTGACTATAAATAACCATGAAGTAAAGTTTTTGTTGGATACAGGAGCAAGCAAGTCAATGATAGGTATACCTGGGTATAATGAGATCAGCTGCCCAGCTTATTCCGAATCAAGTCGTAGAATGAAATCATATGGTGGAATCGATGTCCCTTTGCTAGGGGAAGCTGCTAGGGGAAGCAAATGTCAATGTATCTTTTAATGGATTTACCAAAAAATTTCCATTGCTTATCACTAATATGGAGCACGGTGATAATATTTTTGGTTGGAATTGGGCAGAAGCGTTTGGATTGAAAGTTAACTTCGATGGTGGTAGTGACACGTGTGTACTAGAGAGTGTGTCACTAAGTGATGTAGATGCATTATGTGCTAAGTTTCCAGATTTGTTTGCATCTTCGTTAGGGCACTGCAATTCTGTCAAAGCAAAGCTCTATTTAAAATCCAGCTCAAATCCAAAATATTTTAAAGCGAGACCAATTCCTTATGCACAGCTAGGAGCGTTTAAATTAGAAGCTAGTCGTTTAGAAAAAGAGGGAATTTGGAAGCATATTCGGTTTAGCGAATGGGCTGCGCCAATCGTGATTGTACCGAAACGTAATCAAAAGATGCGCATATGTAGGGATTTTAAGGTTACGATCAACCCACAGCTTGAAGTCGATCAATATCCAATTCCTCGACCTGAGGAATTGTTCCATAAGCTATCCAAAGGTCAATATTTTAGCAAATTGGATATGTCTGAAGCATATTTGCAAATTGAATTGGAAGAAAATTCAAAAAAATGTGCTGTTGTGAATACGCCGTTGGGTTTATATGAGTACCAACGTTTGCCATTTGGCATTGCTAGCGCTCCTGCAATATTTCAGCGGACACTAGAAGCAGTCTTGTCGGGTATTGAATGCGCCGTATACTTGGATGATATCCTGGTTACAGGGAAAAATATGCAAGAACATTTACACAATTTGGAAGCCGTTTTTAAACGTTTATCTGATAATGGCCTGCAAGTCAACCTACAAAAATGCGATTTTATGAAATCTGAAGTCGAATACTTAGGCCATATCGTCAGTGCAAAAGGTATACGCGCAGCTGAAAGCAAAGTGGAAGCCATTAGGAAGTTGCCTCGTCCTACCAACCTCAAAGAGCTGCAGTCATTCATGGGTAAGATAAACTATTACAACAGTTTTATAAAAAGTTTTTCCCAAATTGCAGCCCCTCTGAATGAACTTAGAAAACAAGCCCCCATATTAATAAACGGTGGATAACAACGTGCCAGCATTTATACATCTGTTAACTAGTAATTCTTATTAACAAATGTGTAATAGTCTGTGACGTGTGTTAACGTACGGATAACTTTAACTCGCCAAATTCCGCGTATAGTGAAGGAATAACTTCCTTACACATACACGCACAAGTGTGATAAGACCGTTTACTACTACCAGTATACACTTCGTAAGACAGTGCATGCACGTGGAACATGTATTAGAAAATCACCCTAATTCGATGAAGTGGTGAATTTGGTGAAGTGATAAATTCTGGAAAGACATCATCAGCAGTATTAATAAAAAACTGGTATCCGCTCCCTAACACACGTGTTGACTGACACACGGATAGACAACTTGTCCGCTTGATAACTTTTCTTATTAAAAAAGATATAATAACTTTCCAGTATTTATCACTTCACCAAATTCACCACTTCATCAAATTATGGTGATTTTCTAATACATGTGTCACATGCATGCACTGCCTTACGGAGTGTATACTGGTAGTAGTAAACGGTGCTATCATACGCGTGCGTATATGTGTTAAGAAGTTATCCGTTCATTATACGTGGAATATGGCTAGTTAAAGTTATCCGTACGTTAACACACGTCACAGACTATTACGCATTTGTTAATAAGAATTACTAGTTAACAGATGTATAAACGCTAGCACGTTGTTATCCGCCGTTTATTAATATGGGGGCATATCTTTTTTAATAAGAAAAGTTATCAAACGGACAAGTTGTCTATCCGTGTGGCAGTTAACACGTGTGTTACGGAGCGGATAGCAGGTTTTTATTGGCGGGCTCCACAAGAAAATGCTTTTCTAAATCTGAAGCAGCAAGTTGAGGACGCAACATACCTTGCTCATTTCAAACCAAAACTACCTATCATACTAGCAACAGATGCTTCATCTTATGGGATAGGTGCGGTGATTTCTCACCTCAATCCAGATGGAACAGAACAGCCTATAGCCCATGCATCGAAAACTCTCAGCGATTCACAACGGAATTATAGCCAAATAGAGAAAGAAGCTTTCTCAATTATTTTTGGTGTAACCAAATTTCGCCAGTATCTATTTGGCCACCGCTTCATCCTATACACCGACCATAAGCCCCTAATTTCATTGTTTCATCCTAACAAAAAGCTTCCAACGATCACAACTGGCCGTTTAACACGATGGGCACTAACTCTAATGAGTTTTACATATGAAATTCGCTATAAACCGTCAAACAAACATGCTAATGCAGATGCACTTTCCCGATTACCAGTTGGCCCAGATACAGAGTTTGACGCCTTAGAAGAATCTTGCCAGGAAATAACTTGTGAAATAGAAGACAAAATAAATGATTTTCCTGTAAACGCCAAAGATGTTGCTGAAGAAACTCGCAAAGATGCAGTCTTATATAAAATCAAGCAATATATACAAAAAGGGTGGCCAGAAACTCTGCCTGCATGTGAAAAACATCTAGCGCCTTACTTCAACCGAAGATTTTCGCTCACAACCCAACAAGGAGTTATTTTGCTCCAAACTGACTACATTCACGTTGTGATCCCTCATGAGCTTCAAGATAAAATCTTAAAAATGCTTCACGAAGGTCATTGGGGTATTGTTCGCATGAAGCAACTCGCACGCCGTTACTGTTGGTGGCCTCAAATTGATGAAAGCATTGAGTTAAATGTTAAAAACTGCCGTGTTTGCCAAACATTTGCAGTAGATCCTCCTAAAGAATTTCACAGCTGGCCGCAACCAGAAAAGCCATGGGAGCGAATCCACATAGATTTCGCTGGTCCATTCTTCAATCAGATGTGGTTAATTTGCGTAGACGCACTTTCTAAGTTCCCGTTTGCTATATCGCTAAAAAATACAACATCGACCAATACAATCAAAACACTTTCAAGAATATTCGCGATGGAAGGATTGCCTGAATGTATCGTTAGCGACAACGGTACACAATTTTCATCGAAGGAGTTCAAATATTATTGTACTTCCAATGGAATTCAACATTTAAGGACAGCACCATTCCATCCATCATCAAACGGAGAGGCTGAACGTTTTGTTCGCACATTTAAAACGAACTTACGTAAAGTCTGCGAGGAGGAGAAGTGTATGGACGCCGCCATTTCAAAATATTTGATGACATACAGGACAACACCTAATCCTTTAACAGGAAAAAGTCCCGCCGAAATTCTTCATGGCAGAACTCATCGAACAATTTTATCGCAAATTGCACCGAGTTCCAAGGCCAACAGTCGTAGCTTATCCTGTCAGAAGTTTGCAGTTAATCAACCCGTTTATGTTCGCAATTTCACCAAAGGTCCCAAATGGTATAAAGGAACTATAATTTCCCAACTGGGTTCCATAACATACTCATTACGCACTGCCAAAGGTATTTGGAAACGCCACCAAAACCAATTAAGAGCCAGACAAGATGACGTCAACGACGATAGTTTTAGTTCAGCTAGAATTTTAGCTGAAGGCCAAAATTCAAGTGGTCAAATAGGTAACTCTGAATCTTTAACAAATAATCTTGTATTTTCCAGAAATAATCAAGGTCAGGAACACAGCTCACCCAGTACAAGTCAAAATCCTGAAGCTGCCGCCTTCACGATTCGTAATCCGAGCCCTGCACCAGACACACCAAGACGATCAACTCGTGTACGAAAGCCCATTGTTCGTTTTCAATGCTAATAGCCGCCCGAGTCCGTCTAAAGCTAGTGGGGAGGAATGATGAGTATGTACCTGCAACATCTACATGTACCTTTAGCCAGAAGACAATTGTCAAGTAACAGCTAAGAAGTTAAACCTCACTTGAGTTCAGTTCGCTTTGGCTCTCATCTCATTCACTCCGCTTAATAATCATCTACTCATGTATTAATGTAAATGAATAGTCTTTTGAATTAAATTTATTATAGTTAATTTATAAGTAATATTAAAATGAAGTGTTAATTGAAAAAAATGGTTTTATTTTAATACACAACACCAACATATGTCGTAACTATGTCACCAACCTTAACGACAGAGCTTCGTCATTAAACGGAATACAACATTCAACAATTGATGAGATGTGGGGTGATATAAAAAGTGTTTTTATGGATGCTGGATCCGAAACTGTACCCAAGCAGTCGAGAGTTAGAGACTCTTGGATATCCCAAGACACCTGGGATAAAATCGAGCTTCGCAAATCGTTGAAGATCCAAATAAATGCCGAAGCGGATGCTCAACGAAAGGCTGAATTGCGAAGAGAGTATCGCTTAGCACATAAGATGGTCTATCGCTGTGTGAGACGTGACAAGAGGGTGAGGTTAGACGGTCTCGCAGAAAATGCGGAAAACGCTGCAAGAAGAGGAGATATGAGGGAATTGTACCAAATATCCAAGGAAGTTGTCGGGAAGAAAACCAACACCAATCATCCTGTAATGGATGTGGATGGTACACTTTTGGTATCAATCGAGGATCAGCTGCGCAGGTGGAAGGATCACTTTTGTGCCTTGCTCAATGAGAATTCTGTCGAGCAGAGTGCTGAAGTGCCCCAGCTTAACGAGATGCGTAGATCATATAGGGGTATTGACATCGAACCCCCTACAGCACTGGAAATTCAATCTTCGATAAATCTTCTCAAAAACAACAAAGCAGCTGGACTTGACGGTATACCAGCCGAGTTCCTGAAAGCTGACCCTGTCAGAACGGCTAGTATTCTACACCCGTTGATACAAGCTGTGTGGGAAAATGAAATCTATCCCAGCGACTGGGAGGATGGTGTAATTGTTAAGTTGCCAAAGAAAGGTGATCTTAAGAATTGCAACAATTGGCGAGGTATTACAGTTTTGTCCGTTTTTCCAAAATTAATGGCAACTATCATTCTGGAGCGGATAAAGTGCCTTTCATATGAGCTGCGAATTGCGAATGGTCGTGAGTTTTGACATTTCTTTCACATGAGTGGTCGCCGACAGACGCGAATAGTCATAGAAAATAAACTAGTGAAATGGGGCTGACAAAATTTGAGGTTAAATTCGAGCGAATTTTTCATTCGCAGATTTGTGGAATGCGTCTTAATGTTGTGGATTGCGAATAAGTGTTTTGCAGTTCGCAGCAAATACCTCGGTGGTCGCGTAGAATATAAAAAAATACTAAATTCAACAATTTAAACTGATTTTTGTTCGTGTTTTCTTTTTAAAATTGTAGATAGGATCGTTTATTCACTTTTTTGAAAAGTTAAAACACCTATTTGTTGATATTTGCGCTTGGAATTGCCTAAATAAATTTATTCGCATTCGCAGTTCGCAGCTCATGTGAAAGGCACTTAAAGGTTAGAATCGAGTCTACACTCAAGAGGCATCAAGCTGGTTTCCGGAGTGGGCGGTCTTGTGTCGACCATATCAACACTCTGCGTATCGTTCTTGAGCAGTCTGCGGAGTTTCAATCACCGCTTTACCTCATGTTCGTGGATTTTGAGAAGGCCTTTGACCGAGTCAACCGTGAATGTACATATATGGAGATCACTTCTTGGTAGAGGAATTCCCCCAAAAATTGTTGCCATTATATGAGAGTCCTATAACAACGCAAGATGCTTTGTTTTACACAATGGGCAGCTATCCGACTCTTTCAAAGTGCGGCAGGGTGTGAGACAGGGAGATGTTCTATCGCCAATTCTCTTTCTACTGGCGATTGACGATGTTTTGATGGCCAGCGTTGGAACAGCAGAGAGGCAGGGCATTCAATGGAGACCGTTTGAAAGGCTTAGCCACTTAGACTATGCCGATGATATATGTCTCTTGGCAAATAACATCAGCGGGCTGAACGGGATCTGTCAAGCTCTGAAGGTAAAAGGAGAGGCGAGTGGTCTTAAAATAAATAGCAAAAAGACAAAAATAATGCTCACAGGCCGCTCCACACATCAGCGTATTTTAATACAGGAGACGCCAGTTGAAGAGGTTGAACAATTCAACTACCTTGGAAGTATTGTTTCAGCAAATGGTGGTACTGATCTGGACGTTCAAAGTAGAATAAATAAAGCTCGCGCAGCCTTCGGTTCTCTCTCCCAAATTTGGAAATCATGTCAAATCTCCTTGCGCACAAAGTTGAGATTCTTCGAATCCAATGTCAAATCCGTGCTGTTATATGCTTGCGAAACCTGGAAAGTCACGACTACCATCTCAAAGAAATTGCAGGCTTTTGTGAACCGTTGTCTACGCCATATTCTAAAAATTCGCTGGCCACAAATTATATCAAACGAGGAATTGTGGCGCAAGACAAGTCAAGAGCGGCTGGACGTTGACATAAGAAAGCGTAAATGGCAATGGATTGGTCACACACTGAGGAAACCAAACGATGAAATTGCAAAGCAGTCATTTGAATGGAATCCTCATAATTCATTTATCACAATCATTTCATTCTGTGAAAACCTGTGAAAAGAAAAATGATAAACACAAACAAATTGTACTCGTTTGAAACACCCAAGTCGCCATCTTGGTCATTCTATGACGTCACAATCATCTTTTTCTATGAGCAAGTGGTACCATTTTTCATGTTAGTACTTTTTAGCACTCACTTTGACAGCTATTTTTCATAACGAGTTCGGGAATCGCCTTGCGCGTGTTTGTGAAGTGATAAAATGATAAAACTCTGTGAAAACTGAAATGATAAATTTGTTTTCATTTCATAGTTTCACAGATCGAGAATTGACCCCCAGGGGACGATATGGTTCGTTCCGAATTTATTTTGAAAGAGTTATTGAAGATCCATTCGCGAATCTTTGACGGTGTTCATACCAGCTTCACGTGAGGCGACTCATTTTGACGTCTCTCTTTTTTATCTCATTACTATCTATTCGAAGGAAAGAGATGGCGAGGTGAGGCAGAAGTTTTTAATTTTTTTGAAAATTTCTGCCTCACCTCTCCATCTCTTTCTTTTCAATAAATAAGAATGAGATACAAAAGAGAGACGTCAAAATGAGTCGCCTCACGTGAAGCTGGTATGAACACCGTCTAATATGTGAACTGTGTGGGTGTGTAGCACTCAGTTTTCTAAGGATCCAAGAAGTACCGATAAAGGTGGAGCAGTGAATTTGTGTTAAGACCACTGACTGACATTTAACTTCATTTCCGATGTTTTCCAGTTAAGAAATATTTTATCAAATTGAAGAAAATAAATTGTCTTTGAGAAGATACCTGCGTTAACAGTGACAACAGAAATGTCAAGATCTATTTTCAAAAATATTGATAACCTAACATCCATTATTTTAACACAGTCATCGAAAATTCATACAACCGCAAGATGTGAGGAAATTCGTAAATTAGCTAGATTGCGTGTCGTGGACAACAGCGATATCGGTAAACGTGCTATGGCTGAAGGTAAGCCGCCTCGGTGTATTCATGTCTATAACAAACGTGGAGTAGGGTTTGTTGGCGACAAGGTACTTGTTGCTATTAAGGGACAAATGAAGAAGGGAATTCTTGTCGGTTTGAAACAAAATCAAAGACCAAAAATCCCAAAGTTCGATAGCAATAACCTGGTGTTAATAGACGACAATGGATCGCCGTTGGGAACAAGGATACACGTACCAATTCCTACTATATTACGAACTATTCTAAAAGAGAAGACTTTTTCCAAGGGAGCAGACTATACAAAAGTTCTGGCTATAGCCAGTCGTTATCTATAAACTTATTATTATGTGCTAAAGAAATAATAAACTTATTCACATATTTAATGTATTTTTATTATGTTGATGATCTTTTGCTAGGTCCTTGTGGTGAGTTCTCTTCGTCACTCAGAATAGCACGTCTTCGCTTTTTACTATGTTCATGGACCATTTCGGAAATACAAATATTTCTTGATTTCATTTGCAGCCAATTGATGTACTACAAGCCAAGGAATAGTTTTGAAAATGTTAACTCATTGTCGGATTGTTAACTTACATGAGTATTCGTTTTTACTCCCATGTCATACAATTTATTTTCAATATTATCCAGCCTATGTTCTGGCTTCCCATCATCATTGGTGTTCTTAGATATGTCCAACAGATGTCGAACTCTTTGTCTCATAGTCTCGAAAACTATTTTGCCTACAATATGATTTCTGTCGTAGGGCGTTAGATACCTTCCATATTCATAAAAAAACGGATGTAGTTTGCCCAGCTCAATATGTGTTGTTTCCGCTTCGCAGACAGCTTTATGGACATTTTTATAGATCATTGGTACATCAACTCTAAGACAAAGTAATTAGAGAAAATGTTCGCTTAACAGAATAATGTTGGTATCAATAACTCACGAAAAATATGGATTGTTAACTTTTAATTCTTTTATGTACCATAGAGGTAGATTCACTATCTTTCCAGGATTCAGGTCATCAGACTCAGCACCAGGGTCAAGAAAACCTTAAAAATTTGTATTGTAGAACTGCAAATAATAATAAAAGCCGATTATAGTTTACCCATTTGAAGCAGTTTAGTATTTATTTTGCACTCCACTTTCTCTTGCGTTACGAAAATATCTTCTATTGAAAAGTAGTTGGGAAAATAGCTGTTAAAGATCATTTTTAGTATAATTTTAAAAGCCTAAGCAACGACGCATTAACAAGAAATAAATTACCGACCCGAATTAAAAAAAAATGAGAAATGTTTGTTTTTCGAGTTCGAACCAGAGAAAATCAAATAAAGAAGCCAATCCTTCGTACGTTTCACACACTGATCTCTATGACCTCTATTACACGTTGATTCTTTGCGTCTGACTCTTTTCGAATTTTCATGAGTGCGAAGGAGAAAAAACATCGGACGTCAGACGCAAGGAATCATCGTGTAACCCTGAGGCCACACGAGCTAGTAATCGCTAGCGAGTTACTAATACATCGAAACTTTTCCTACTCGCTAGTCAACTGGCTTGCCTTTTTCGAAGCCAGTTGAGAAGCGAGTAGAGCGGCGAGTGATTTGACAATTAATGTATGTACCCAACTTGCTAGCGAGTACTCGCTCGTGTGGCCTCCGGGTAACTGGCTGAACAGAATGCAAAACGGAGCTGGAATAGATGTCAAAAATGCTGCAGCCGGAGCTGCAAGAGTTGAACAATTTTTAACTTTTACTGCAGCATTTTTGACATCTACTGCAGCTTTTTTGACATCTATTCCAGTTGCGTCTTGCATTCTGTTCAGCCAGTAACAGGGGACTATATATATATATACCCCCATATTACTGGCTGAACAGAATGGAGACGGAGCTGCAACTGGAGCTGCAACTGGAAAAGCTGTTAAAATGTTGAATACCCACAAATTCAATGATGCGAACAGAACACGACGCAACTGTAGACGGAGCTGCAGACGCAACTGGACAAGTTGGCCAACTTTTAACTTTTGCTTGCAGCTTTTTTGACGTTTCGAAATTGTGAGCAAAACAGAGTGTTTACATGTGGGTTAAAGTAATTTTTAAACTCTTTTCAAAGTCTCATTAAGACGTAAAGCAATTTTAGCTTATTTTTCATCATTATTAATTTTTATTTTTGTTTTCATTTTTATTTTCGATACTACTAAAATGCCAGAAAGCTGTACAGCTGCATTGTGGGCGCGTAAAAAAAATCACGTACGACACTTTTTGACAGCTATTCCAGTTGCAGCTGCAGCTCCAGTTGCAGCACTCTATTCTGTTCAGCCAGTTAATAAACAGCGGATAACAACGTGCTAGCGTTTATACATCTGTTAACTAATAATTCTTATTAATAGCCATTCCACACTATCCCACTGAGTATTAATACATGTCAAAAAAGTGTGAAGAAATCATGTATAATAGTGTGGAAGCAAAATATGAAATTTCATCACACACAACTTGACATCGCATCCTACACGATTTGACATGTGTTTATACCTGAAAATATTAAAGATCGGTTCTAAAACCATCACACATTCTATCCCACTTGGGCGTTTGAGGTTATGGTGAAACTGATTTGTTTTGATGCAAGTGTGGAAGCAAAATATGAAAATTCACACAAATTTGGCAGTCGTATGAAATTCTTTCCCACATTATTCTGACATGTATTAATACTTTGTGGGATAGTGTAGAGGCACTTTAACAAATGCGTAATAGTCTGTGACGTGTGTTAACGTACGGATAACTTTAACTAGCCAGATTCCACGTATAATGAACGGATAACTTCTTAACACATACACGCACACGCAATAGCATCGTTTACTACTACCAGTATACACTTCGTAAGGCAGTGCATACATGTGACACATGTATTAGAAAATCACCATAATTTGATGAAGTGGTGAATTTGGTGAAGTGATAAATACTGGAAAGATATCATATCTTTTTTAATAAGAAAAGTTATCAAGCGGACAAGTTGTCTATCCGTTTGCCAGTTAACACGTGTGTTAGGGAGCGAATATAAGTTTTTTATTAATACTGCTGATAATGTATTATTCCTTTCTTTTCGGCCACTAGCACCTTGCCAGGTTCGTCTGGATGTCTGGATGCCAGTGCACTGACATACCAGCCAAAGACAGGCAGAAGGTTGTAACAGTTTCAAAGCTGTGAGCTGAACTCCAAATCTTACACGAATGATCGTCACTAACGTAGGCAAGGAACTTCTCGTCATGCTCCCAGGCCACATCGTTGACGTAATTCGTGTACCTTAGGGCTACTCGCGCACATGCAACTTTCAGTTTCGCAACTGTTTGGTTGCAAAAATGAGTTCTATTGACTCATATGGGACAGCGCGCACATGCAGAAACTATTCAGTCGTCGATTCGAGCAACTTTTCAGTTTGTGTTTTGCCACAAACTGGACGATTGCCTGAAATCGGTTTTTCAATTTGTGTCATATAGAATAATATGTAACGGCGCGCACATGCAACCAAATAGTTGCAGATATTTTACCACATCGTTGAATTTTGTTCTTTCCAAAGTGACTTATGTTCTCTGTGCGAAAGAGAACAAATTTATCTTTTCTTTTATTTGCCGAGCAAAAGAATAGGACAAAGGCGATAATATTTTTCTTTGTTTGTATGGGGTAGAAAACTTTAATAAACATTGTCGGTGTGTTGGTTAGGTTCGTTGCGATTGCTTGTGGAGTTCCTCATGTGCGCGCTCATCGGTCAACTTGTGACTAAACTGTTTTGTTGCAGTAGCAGTTGCATGTGCGCGACTAGCCTAAGAATGAATTTGTAAAAAGCCATAAATTTGTTCGGAACAATTTACCACATGAGATGTATCAGTTTGTTCGCATTTTCAATAAAGTTTTAGAATTTTCTTGAATACTAATTTTAAGCTCGGAAATGTTAAACCTTTTTGTTTTTTTTTTCACTTATTTGACGTTTGAAGATGTCAGTTTTCACTTTTTATGTTAAACTGTCATGCAGTATTACAAAAAAAATAGGCAGCGCCACTTATAACAGTTCTTCAAATGGAGTCTACTTTTTTGTATGGATACGCTATGTCTGCTAATTCACGACGACTTTTGAGTCATGACTTTTTTCGAAATTCAAGGAGTGCGAACGAGAAAAAACATCTGATCTCACCTTCGCACTCATTTGTTTTCGAAAAAAGTCATGACTCTTAAGTCGTCGTGTAATAGGGAACTTTAGAGTCATGACTCTTTTCGAACATAATGAGTGCGAAAGAGAAGAAAAATGAAATGGAAGACCAATTACCCTGTGAGCACTGATCTAAATAAAACACTTGGCCAGTTTATATTTCTGAGATCTCAGAGGGCTCAGAGGACTCTGAAATATAAACACGATTCCTCACAAAAATTCCTCACATTTCCCCTTAAAAACTGAGACTGAATTTTTTTAGATTCGCTTGCTCAATTATATTTTGTCGCAGTTAATTACATAAGAAGAAAAGAAAAAGAGAGATGTTTTGACTTCTATTTGAGGAATCCTGTTTATATTTTATCCTCTGGCTCTGTCAAAGAAAGGAGAAAAATTACTGAGCGCTCAAGAAATATAAACTGGCTAACTGGATAGTGTATCGATACAAAAATATTGCTTCCATTTGAAGAATTGTTTATTAGCTGCGTTTTTTTGTATGTCCATATGGAGTTTGGCGAAAAAAACGACATCGGGACATTTCAACATTTGCCTTGGTCTGCCATTTTGTTCTGAACTATCTTACCAACAAACGTTTGACATTTCTATACAAATTATCGATAACACAGCGACAATGGTAGTCTGGTAATACCGTTTTATCGGGACAAAAGTTAACTCCAGTTAATTATCTGGACATGGCTAACTCTATATGGACATAGTTGTTGTTGTATTTAACATGTAAATTGTTTTGCTTTGTTGTCGTTTTTTTCACACAATTTTATTTGGACATGCAAAAAAACACAGCTATTATGAAGCTGACCACTTTTTTGTATACCAGTATAACTGTATAACATGTAATACAAGGATAATCCATTAAACAGACATCAATTCTCCGTTCGTTTCACCCCCCGAGATCTGTTTGCTAACATTTGTTGTGTTCGTAATTTAAACTCATTCACTAATTAGTAAATGAAACGGAATAACAAACGTAAAGAGTGTGACAAGGAGGTACAATCATTTAAAAAAAAGGCAGAATATGCAAGCGCATCCCACAGTACACAAATCTGTTGTCAGTCGAAAATAAAAAATGGCTGTGAGCGTGAGGAAGAAAACACACGTAAAAACAACAACAAATTAAAATTGAAATTGTCAGAAATAAAAATGGCTGTTAGTGTGAGGACTTAAATACACGTAAAAACAACAACAAATACTGACATTTGACACAAATTTTGATATATGCGCAGAAGAATCAAAAGTCAAAACTCTAACCCCCATATTAATAAACGGCGGGTAACAACGTGCTAGCGCTTATACATCTGTTAACTAGTAATTCTTATTAACAAATGCGTAATAGTCTGTGACGTGTGTTAACGTAGGGATAACTTTAGGTCTGTTCGCGTACTCACACAAATCAGCCAAATTCTACCCAAACCTACCAAATTTAGCCCAAAGCTGTTCGCGTACGCAAAAAATGTGTAGTTTTTGGCAGAAGAGAACGCACACGAGAGAGCAAAAAATTTCCCCTTCCTGACAATTTTTGCCAAATTCTGCCCAAAGAATTTGTTTGGGCAGAATTGGTAAGTGCTGTGTTCTGTGAGTTGAGAACAACAACACAAAACCAAAATGGCCGTTGTTTACTTTTACCCCCGTATTAATAAACGGCGGATAACAACGTGCTAGCGTTTATACATCTGTTAACTAGTAATTCTTATTAACAAATGCGTCATAGTCTGTGACGTGTGTTAACGTACGGATAACTTTAACTAGCCAGATTCCACGTATATTGAACTGATAACTTCTTAACACATACACGCACGCGTATGATAGCACCGTTTACTACTACCAGTATACACTTCGTAAGGCAGTACATGCATGTGACACATGTATTAGAAAATCACCATAGTTTGATGAAGTGGTGAATTTGGTGAAGTGATAAATACTGGAAAGATATCATATCTTTTTTAATAAGAAAAGTTATCAAGCGGACAAGTTGTCTATCCGTATGCCAGTTAACACGTGTGTTAGGGAGCGGATATCAGTTTTTTATTAATACTGCTGTTAGTTTTGTTTTTTTTTTTTTTCTTGGTAAAAAAAGTGTGTTTTTTTTTCTTATCGTTTGTTGTTTTTTGTATTTAATAAATTTATTCATCTATTTATTAAGCAGAAAATGTGACGAAATTGTGAATTTCTTGTTATTGTTTATTGTGGAGTGCTTTTTGGTTAAAAAAAAGTGATATTTCACAACAAAAAACTCTTTTTTAATAATAAAGAAATTTTGTTTTAGAGTGTATTTAATTTTTTTTCTGGAATCCTTAGTTTGTGATTAATAAATGAATACAAAAAAAATACCAAATTTGCTGTGGGTTTGTTTTCTTGATTTCTTATGAGGTTCATTGTTTACTTTTTGTTGACGATCAAAAAGTGGTAGAAATTTTGGTTCTATGCGTTCGTGTACTTTTGCACAGTTCTACTTCTCTCAGAGAGAATTGCATCTCCACTCCTCAAAATTTGACAGACTGCCCAATTTAGCCCAGAAAGTACCCGAACAAACCTTTTAACTAGCCAGATTCCACGTATAATGAACGGATAACTTCTTAACACATACACGCACGCGTATGATAGCACCGTTTACTACTGCCAGTATACACTTCGTAAGGCAGTGCATGCATGTGACACATGTATTAGAAAATCAACATAATTTGATGAAGTGGTGAATTTGGTGAAGTGATAAATAATGGAAAGATATCATATCTTTTTAAAGGTAAGTATACAGTTCTGTTGAGTAAAAAAATTCTTCAAGGTGAGAAAAAAAAGTATTTTCCACAAAGAAAAAATGTCCGTGGTGTAATTTTTTTTTTTTATTCGCCGTCAGTTTACACTTTCGAAAAAAAAATCTCAATGAGACTGATCCATGGAAAAACAAACACAAATGCCAAACGAAATTTTGTTTTCGGAAAAAGAATGTCAGTGACATTGTTTTGCACGAAAAAAAATCGTGGTGAATATAAAATTTGTTTTCTTTGGGTAGTTCACAGTTCGATAAAAAAATTTAAACGTCAAAAAATTTTTTTCTCGCAAAAAGCGCTCCCATAAGAAATACATGTAGTTTTTTTTTCGTCAAGGAACTGTACACTAACCCCCATATTAATAAACGGCGGATAACAACGTGCTAGCGTTTATACATCTGTTAACTAGTAATTCTTATTAACAAATGCGTAATAGTCTGTGACGTGTGTTAACGTACGGATAACTTTAACTAGCCAGATTCTACGTATAATGAACGGATAACTTCTTAACACAAACATGCACGCGTATGATAGCACCGAGTACTACTACCAGTATACACTTCGTAAGGCAGTGCATGCATGTGACACATGTATTAGAAAATCACCATAATTTGATGAAGTGGTGAATTTGGTGAAGTGATAAATACTGGAAAGATATCATATCTTTTTTAATACGAAAAGTTATCAAGCGGACAAGTTGTCTATCCGTGTGCCAGTTAACACGTGTGTTAGGGAGCGGATACCAGTTTTTTATTAATACTGCTGTAATGCTATGTTCCCACCAAAATGAAATCTGAGATTTCGGTTGAAAACTTTTGATATTTCAAGTTTATGGAACAAGATTTCATGGAAATTTCAACGAAATCTCAATGAAAACTCTAGATTTCAACGAAATCTTAATGAAATCCCGCTCCACCAAGTCGAGAATTCCAAATTTTTCAGCTGAAATCTCAGATTTCGTTTTGGTGGGAACATAGTATAAGCTTAAGGCCGTGTGCCAATTGCGTTAAAATCCTGGTTAAATTTGATCCCATGGCTAAATTTTGACATTATTGAGGTGAATATAGACTTCAAAATTTAACCTGCTCAGGAGCTCGTTAAAATTTTAGTCGGTGGTTAATTTTTGACATGTCTATGGGCGCGTTCGGCTGCGTATCTTAAGCGATCCGGATTTGTTTGTGTTGTTGTAAACCCTTATAAAAAAAACAGCTGAGGGAGATGAATGTAGATAAATATTTTATTTTGCTATCAAGAATCATGAATCCTATCGGGATTCATGAAAAATGGAAAAAAAAACTAAAATTAAAAGAAAGGATTAAGAAATATAGACAAAGACCTTATAATAAATTTAAGTATGTACTCAAGAAGAAGTTTGAATAACTTGAGATAAATCCTTAATAATGTAAAAGAGTCAATAAAATTTATTGAAATTTATTTATTCTTCATTTTGCAAACTGATATGTTTGCGAACTATCATTACTGAGAAAAATGCAACAACAAAACTAATGGGAAGTGAATGTAAAAAAAAAATCCCATTTAATCCAATTGACACAGCAAAAACCTTAAATTTTACTCACCCCTATAAAAAGGGATAACATTTAACTGGGATCAAATTTAACCAGAATTTTAACGCAATTGGCACACGGCCTAAATAAGAAAAGTTATCCGTGTGCCAGTTAACACCACTGATCTCTATATATAACTGGATAGTGTATTCCATAGAAAGTATAACAGTTTTTTTGACTCCAATTGAAGATGACATTTGCTAGGCATTCTCACTTTTTGACGTCTACTGAGCACAAAAAAAAAGTAATTTGAAGTGAGATTTTTATTTGTACAAAAACAGAATATTTTGTTTATTTTTTTTAAGTTCTGTCGGAATGTGAACGAAACTCCTGTGCAGCTCTTCAAATTCTCGAGAAGTGTGGTTTGCAGATGTCTAACGCGCCCCGGGAAGTAGTGGTCAGTTTGAGGAGGAACATACATTTCTTCGCCGGGAAAAAAATTTCGACCGGGGTACAGGCTGACAAATGCCACCAACAATCTACGGAACTGGCTGGTGATTTACTGCCCAAGCGACAACTGCGTTGCTAAGAGCTTATTGGATCTTATGGAGATGAATGCTAACACCATGGGTATCAACGTCCAGTTTGCCCTGCAAATGGACGCGAGAGAACATTCGCCAAGGAGCTCAGACTGTCGTTTGGCTGGGGGAGATGTCATCACCTGGGACCTTCGTAGGACATGGTTAGTCTATCTTATTTTTGTTCTAGATATCGTTAGATGCTAAGCAATGTTTTACTTCATTTTAGTGGACCAGCTGATATTAAACAAATCTACGAATACGGAGGACGTACTGTGAGATTTTTGCCCAACAGTGAAGTTGTCTATGCCAGTATTGGTCGACCCGACATAACTCTAAAGGTATACATAGCTAAATCAACTGTTCCACTTATTGAATCGTCCCTTAAATTATATGGTGGAATGTCGATGTCAAGAATTAAATAAGTTTTTGCTGAGAAAATGTGTTTTTATTTAAGAGAATGTGGAGACTTCTAAGATCCCAGAAATATAAAAAAATGTTTTATTGTTAAGTTTTTCATTGATCTAATAATGTATTAATAAAATTCTATTCTGTAACATATCTAATTGTGGTTTTTTTTTTAATTTTCTTGGCTTATGTTTTAGGGCTGCTGAATCCTTGATATTGATAGATAAACCAAGCTCCCATTTCCAAACTATTTGCTTTATTTGAATGATTGGAACGCATTTAAGTCTCTTTTTAAGTATTCTAACTAGAATCAAAAACCATTTTCAATTCGAAAAAGGATTTTAAAAAATTTGCATATAAAAGTAGTATCATCATTTTTCCACCTTCAAAAAACTCATGAAATGTGTTTTGTATGCAAATTTTTCGAAATATAAGTTTGAATTGAAAATGGTTTTAAAACCATTTAAAGGACTTAAATTCAAACTCAGAAACGTTCCAATCATTCAAAAGGACCAAATATTTTGGAAATGAGAGCTTGGTCTATCCATCAATTTCAAGAAATTTCTAAAAATTCGTAGAAATTTCTTGATATTGATAGATAAACCAAGCTCCCATTTCCAAACTATTTGCTTTATTTGAATGATTGGAACGCATTTAAGTCTCTTTTTAAGTATTCTAACTAGAATCGAAAACCATTTTCAATTCGAAAAAGGATTTCAAAAAATTTGCATATAAAAGTAGTATCATCATTTTTCCACCTTCAAAAAACTCATGAAATGTGTTTTGTATGCAAATTTTTCGAAATATAAGTTTGAATTGAAAATGGTTTTAAAAACCATTTAAAGGACTTAAATTCAAACTCAGAAACGTTCCAATCATTCAAAAGGACCAAATATTTTGGAAATGAGAGCTTGGTCTATCCATCAATTTCAAGAAATTTCTAAAAATTCGTAGAAATTTCTTGATATTGGTAGAAAGACCAAGCTCTCATTTCCAAACTATTTGCTTTATTTGAATGATTGGAACGCATTTAAGTCTCTTTTTTAGTATTCTAACTAGAATCGAAAACCATTTTCAATTCGAAAAAGGATTTCAAAAAATTTGCATATAAAAGTAGTATCATCATTTTTCCACCTTCAAAAAACTCATGAAATGTGTTTTGTATGCAAATTTTTCGAAATATAAGTTTGAATTGAAAATGGTTTTAAAAACCATTTAAAGGACTTAAATTCAAACTCAGAAACGTTCCAATCATCCAAAAGGACCAAATATTTTGGAAATGAGAGCTTGGTCTATCCATCAATTTCAAGAAATTTCTAAAAATTCGTAGAAATTTCTTGATATTGGTAGAAAGACCAAGCTCTCATTTCCAAACTATTTGCTTTATTTCAATGATTGGAACGCATTAAAGTCTCTTTTTAAGTATTCTAACTAGAATCGAAAACCATTTTCAATTCGAAAAAGGATTTCAAAAAATTTGCATATAAAAGTAGTATCATCATTTTTCCAAATTCAAAAAACTCATGAAATGTGTTTTGTATGCAAATTTTTCGAAATATAAGTTTGAATTGAAAATGGTTTTAAAAACCATTTAAAGGACTTAAATTCAAACTCAGAAACGTTCCAATGATCAAAAAAGGACCAAATATTTTGGAAATGAGAGCTTGGTCTATCCATCAATTTCAAGAAATTTCTAAAAATTCGTAGAAATTTCTTGATATTGGTAGATAGACCAAGCTCTCATTTCCAAAATATTTGGTCCTTTTGGATGATTGGAACGTTTCTGAGTTTGAATTTAAGTTCTTTAAATGGTTTTTAAAACCATTTTCAATTCAAACTTATATTTCGAAAAATTTGCATACAAAACACATTTCATGAGTTTTTTGAAGGTGGAAAAATGATGATACTACTTTTATATGCAAATTTTTTGAAATCCTTTTTCGAATTGAAAATGGTTTTCGATTCTAGTTAGAATACTTAAAAAGAGACTTAAATGCGTTCCAATCATTGAAATAAAGCAAATAGTTTGGAAATGGGAGCTTGGTCTTTCTACCAATATCAAGAAATTTCTACGAATTTTTAGAAATTTCTTGAAATTGATGGATAGACCAAGCTCTCATTTCCAAAATATTTGGTCCTTTTGGATGATTGGAACGTTTCTGAGTTTGAATTTAAGTCCTTTAAATGGTTTTTAAAACCATTTTCAATTCAAACTTATATTTCGAAAAATTTGCATACAAAACACATTTCATGAGTTTTTTGAAGGTGGAAAAATGATGATACTACTTTTATATGCAAATTTTTTAAAATCCTTTTTCGAATTGAAAATGGTTTTTGATTCTAGTTAGAATACTAAAAAAGAGACTTAAATGCGTTCCAATCATTCAAATAAAGCAAATAGTTTGGAAATGGGAGCTTGGTTTATCTATCAATATCAAGGATTCAGCAGCCCTAAAACATAAGCCAAGAAAATTAAAAAAAAAACCACAATTAGATATGTTACAGAATAGAATTTTATTAATACATTATTAGATCAATGAAAAACTTAACAATAAAACATTTTTTTATATTTCTGGGATCTTAGAAGTCTCCACATTCTCTTAAATAAAAACACATTTTCTCAGCAAAAACTTATTTAATTCTTGACATCGACATTCCACCATATAATTTAAGGGACGATTCAATAAGTGGAACAGTTGATTTAGCTATGTATACCTTTAGAGTTATGTCGGGTCGACCAATACTGGCATAGACAACTTCACTGTTGGGCAAAAATCTCACAGTACGTCCTCCGTATTCGTAGATTTGTTTAATATCAGCTGGTCCACTAAAATGAAATAAAACATTGCTTAGCATCTAACGATATCTAGAACAAAAATAAGATAGACTAACCATGTCCTACGAAGGTCCCAGGTGATGAAATCTCCCCCAGCCAATGCCGTCATAAACAAACGATTGTGTAACGACCAGTCAGCACCCATTAGAGGAACATTCAGTGACTCCAAGGACATTATGTCTTGTTGAGAGCGGACGTTGTACAAATGTATTATTCCTTTCTTTTCGGCCACCAACACCTTGCCAGGTTCGTCTGGATGTCTGGATGCCAGCGCACTGACATACCAGCCTAAGACAGGCAGAAGGTTGTAACAGTTTCAAAGCTGTGAGCTGAACTCCAAATCTTACACGGATGATCGTCACTAACGGAGGCAAGGAACTCTTCGTCATGCTCCCAGGCCACATCGTTGACGTAATTCGTGTGTCCTTTAAGAATGAATTTGTAAAAAGCCATAAATTTGTTCGGAAAAGTTTACCACATGAGATGGATCAGTTTTAGTTCGCATTTTTAATAAAGTTTTAGAATTCTCTTGAATATTAATTTTAAACTCGGAAAAGTTAAACCTTTTTGTTTTTTCACTTTTTGACGTTTGAAGATGTCAGTTTTCACTTTTTATGTTATACTTTCATACAGTATAACAAAAAAAAATAGGCAACGTCACTTATAACAGTTCTTCAAATGGAGTCAACTTTTTTGTATGGATACGCTATCCAGTTATATATAGAGATCAGTGGTTAACACGTGTGTTAAGGAGCGGATACCAGTTTTTTATTAATACTGCTGTAATGATATTACCTTTAATATGTGTACTGTGATCGCATCCTCCTCATCATAATTATTCATTAGCTATTTTGCTCAACTTGTTCGCAAACTGCAATGACTATGTAATTATATGAACTATGTAATTATACTAAAAAAAATATACCAAATGCACACAGTGAATAACTTAAAGATAATAAATAATAAAACAAACTTCCACAAAAGTTTATATTTTCATATCATGGTCTGTTTCCTTTTCTTCAGATAGACATCTGGAAATAGGGATGAGCGATTTTAATCGATATTTGCAAATTGTCGATTATAAATATTTCGATTTTTTGCAACATCGATATTAACATCCAAAACATCGGACTAAAAAACAAACAAAAAGTTAGTACGAAAATGATTGATTCTGCTAGTAAAATCGAAATGGAGTGACTTTCATAGTTTTTAAGTCATCTGTAACATTTGGAATTTTTTGAAAAAGGAAATCATCAAAGGATCTCCCAAACCAAACTTAAAAATTCAGAACCACAACGAAACTTTCGATATGCAAAAAGGCACAGATATAAGTTTACACATGAAGTGCTTATCAATTTTGCTTCCATCAAATTTGTTTTGTGTTTATTTGTGCAAAAGAAATATTTTTACATCGATATTCAAGCATTAATATCATCGATGCTCAGCAAGACGCATTTTTAACCATACAAGTTTTTGTACACACTTTTGCAAGCAAAAATATCTTGCAATATCGTTAGATAACAGTGTACCTACACATGAAATACTTGCAATATTGCTTCTATAAAATCTGTGGACGATATATTTTGCAAAATTCAAATTTTAGCATCGATTTCCACGCATAGAAATAATAGATGCTCAGAAAGACCCAATTTACACCAATGCAAGTTTTTGCACACAACTTCGTGTTTTGCTATATCGATATATTCCAAAAAGCCACAGAAAACAGTTTACACAAAATTCCTTGAAATATTACTGCAAAATACATATTTAATATCGATTTTCACGAATTTAAATTATCGATGGTCTGAAACACGCAGTTTACACCATGCAAGTTCTTGCGCACACCTTCGTGTGAAACAAGATTTTGAAAGATTGGATTTCAAAAAGGGCACACATAACAGCTTGACACCATGAATTGCCTTGCAATATTGATTTTATTAAATTTGTTGATATTACTACTTACTTACTTATCCGGCTCCCGATCCATGAAGGGTCTCTGTCTGAGATATTGCGGTCTTCCATCGGTTGCGGTCCCTCGCACGCTCCCTCCAGTCGTCGAGACCAAGCGCTCTTGCGTCTGTGACCGCCTGTCCCTATAGCGGAGGTTCGGTCTTCCTGGTCGTCTCGAACCTGGGGGCTGGGATTCGAAGATTTTCTTGGCTGGAGCGTTGTTGTCCATTCCCTCGATGTGGCCGAGCCAGTGTAGTCGACGTGTTTTGGCTCTTTGGACTACATCCACATCTTGGTACAGCTCGTACAGTTCACGATTGAATCTTCTCCTCCAATCGCCCTCTTCGCATATAGGACCAAATATCCGCCAAAGAATTTTTCTCTCGAAAGTGCCCAGTATCAATTCCCCTTTTTTACTTATCGTCCAGCACTCGGCGCCGTAGAGTAGAACTGGTAAAATTAGAGTTTTGTATAGCGTGCACTTTGTCTTTCGAGAAAGGAGTTTTGAACCCATTTGTTTGGCCAAACCGAAGTAGCAGCGGTTCGCTAGGGTAATTCTTCGTCGGATTTCCACTAAGGTGTCGTTCGTGGAATTGATGTTTATTCCGAGGTAGGTGAACTCCTTGAGTACCTTGAAATTACTGCTACCAACAGTGACGTTTTGTCCTAGGCGATGGACAGATGAGGCTTTGTTTGTTGATAGCATATACTTTGTTTTGTCCTCATTCACTTCAAGACCAACGCGTTTCACCTGTTCATCAATAGCTGTGAATGCTTCAAGTACAGCTCTCTTGGAGTGGCCGATGATGTCGATGTCGTCCGCATAGCCAAGCAGTTGAGAAGACCTGTTGAAGATAGTGCCTTCCATGTCAACACCACTCTTGCGCACTATCTGCTACAGGACTAAGTTGAAGAAATCACATGATAGCGCATCTCCTTGTCTGAACCCTGTACACGTCTGGAATAACTCGGATGAGCTGTTACCCATTTGCACGTTGCACCGCGTATTTTGTAGCGTCATGCGGCATAGCTGGATCAGTTTTTTTTGGGATCCCGAGTTCCGACATCGCCAATAGAAGCTCTTGGCGACTTATGCTATCATATGCGGCTTTGAAGTCGATGAATAGGTGGTGGGTCTCGACTTGAAATTCGTTATTGGTCTTTTCCAGGATTTGCCTCAATGTGAAGATTTGGTCTATCGTTGATCTGCCTGGCCTGAAGCCACACTGGTACGTGCCGATCATAGTGTTGCAGAAAGGTTTTAGACGCTCACATAGTACGTTGGATAGGATCTTGTAGGCAACATTAAGCAGGGATATGCCTCTGTAGTTCTTGCAGGACATAGGATCGCCTTTTTTATAGATTGGGCATATGGAGCTATTTGACCAGTCGTCGGGCATACTTTCCTCCTCCCACACTTGGTTGATGAGCTGGTGCATGCACCCTACCAGGACATCTCCATACTTAAGGAGTTCCGCAGGTAGGCCATCCGAGCCGGCGGATTTGTTGTTCTTAAGCTTGTGGATGGCCTTCTTAACCTCTTCAGTACTGGGCGCTGGGACTGGATCTTCATTGACTGGTCTTATATGCCTCTTTGTTCCTCTGTTGCCTCCTCTACATAATGCCCATTAAGCAGCTGCTGGAAATGTTGCTTAAACACGTCTACAATTCCCTGTGCTTCGGTGACTAGCTGTTCGCTGTTTCGAAGAGCTTGAGTGCCAGTCCTATAACCAGATCCCAGTTGCTTAGCTGTTTTGTAGAACCGGCGGGTGTTGGTGGCGGTGCTAGACTCTTCGAGATACTTGAGCTGAGAGGCTGCGGATGCTCTTTTCTTTCTACGCAGGGTGTTTTCTCTTTCCTTATCTTTTCACGGTACTCCTAAATTTGTTGATATTAATTGTGCAAAATACATATTTTAACATCGAGTTTCACCCATTAAAATCATTGATGCCTAGAAAGATACCACTTACACGCGGTTTAAGCACACAAGCTTCTGTACACCATTATTTTGCAATATCGATGTTTAAAGTTGAAATACCTTGCTTATGACTTCATATTTTTCATTTGAATGAAAACTTAAATCGATTTTAAGAAACTTAAGAAAAATAGCCGGCACCTGAAATTTTGAAAGCTAAAATATATTAGAGCATAATATGACGCATTTTTTGCTTTGGTCAAAGAAAAAACTTAAACCAAAACACCTGAAAAAAACATCGATGTTAAGTAGTATCGATATTTTCGGTTCGATATTGATATCGATGTTGTTTCAATATCGCACATCCCTATCTGGAAAATACTTTTTGATGTGTAAACATCTTAGCGCTCGGTATGGGTAAAATTGAAAATCGGCTATAACGGATATGAGCTCACGTTTCCGTTTGGAACCATTTTGTTTGTTGTAGGTAAGTAGAACTCTGTAAACTCGAATAGGTAAGGTAGTTTTCATTTTATACGTAAAGGTAGAACTATAATAGTCGGAAGGGCACTGAAGCTTATGTCAAAAACCAACGAAAAGTAGCTGTGCTTCGGTGCGCACCTCAAGCTAAAACTATAATGCTCGGAGGGGCACTTAAGTGGTCGGAAGAAAACAAGCGAATACACGGAAAGCATATGACGGTGACTATAATTGCGGAGTGGAGCGTTTCGTCAAGTTTCGTTCAACTTTGGTTACTTGCACTCCGGAGCGCACCTCACTTAAGTAAAACTGACATTTGGTGAAATAGGAGTGCCAAAAAGAGATAGATGATAATTACATTATGGGTGTGTTCCCCTTTTTTCGGAACGGAAAGCTACTTTTCGTTGGTTTTTGACATTAGCTTCAGTGCCCTTCCGACTATTATAGTTCTACCTTCACTTCCGTAACCAAAGTTGAACGAAACTTGACGAAACGCTCCACTTCGCAATTATAGTCGCGTCAAATGCTTTCCGTGTATTCGCTTGTTTTCTTTCGACCACTTAAGTGCCCCTCCGAGCATTATAGTTCTTGCTTAATGGTTTAGGTATTTGCTAAGTGGAGTGAATTCCTTACACCCCGACTCCACAGTAGATAATTTCTCTCAGAATGTTTGTCTTGACATTAAATATTTAATGGAGTCACTCCGTTTCATATCTTGATTGGATGTCAAGATGCAATCATATCTTGACAGAGATATTTGACATACATTTTGCCAGGTGAAGATTTTGTTGCTTTTTTTTCTAGGAATTTAATTTTTTATTTCATTATTTTGTATCCATTGCTGCTTTTGATGTTAATCTCTGCAATCGCGGGTGGCAATTTTGGTTTGTGATATTAAGTGTTATTTGCAATTTCTTGATTTGAAATGCCTAACATGATTAGCCAAGTGGCGCATTCTTTTCTGTTTCTCTAGTTGGCTGTGGTTAATGTGTCAAAAAGAAGTGTTGTTATATCATATTTAAAAAGTTACTTTGAGTTACTTTGAGTACTTTTCATTCAGGAACGACAAAAGCTAAAAATATGGCTGATCTGTCAAACAAATTGGGTACAAAAAGTCGAAATAAATTTGGAATTAAAAATCAAGAAGAAATTGTGATTTCATTATTGAAAAGAACTTTTATCAGCACTTGGAAAATGCATACATTTTTCAAATTAAATTTCATTGAACTTCATTCTAGCACAAAATTGAATATTTAAGCTAAAATATTTCCATTTCTTTTATCATTCATTACTTGCACAAATTTCTTTACTACAAATCGATCAAATCAGATAAAAATGTCACAAAACCTGGGAAAAATTTCCAAAATCACTATCGACGGTAAAATCAATAAAAAAAAAAATATATTAGCTTTATATTTTCCCCCAGATCTGATCTGGATTGTACCTATATATGTACATACATGTACTACAAAAACAACACAAAATCCGACCTTGCTTTTGGATTTCGATTTGCAAATTAATTCTGACCATACACCCTTTGTACTTTTTTGCAAAAATTAGTTTTTTCTCTCACAGCTAGATGGCTTTTTGTGATGAAGATAGGGAGAAAATAGAGAATAGAGTAGAGAGAAAATACAGAAACAAAAGGATAAACGGGGATCGGATAGGTATATAACACTCTTGTCGCACTGGGATCCTGTTTGTTTTATTATGATAATCTAATCCGGATCAGATCTGGGGGATAGTAAGATTAAACTATTATATATTACAAAAATGGGATCAATTCCAAACCGAACGATCGAGAAGCAAACAAAAGATAACTCAAAATGAAAACACCGTGATTTCAGCTGCTTTTGACGGGTTAACCATTTCAACTCAGTATCAAAGAGATGAGTTGGACAAATGTACTCAAAGCATTGTATATAAATTCTACAGTATTCTCATGCAGAAAAAAAGCTCGTGGCCATCTATGCGTCCAAATGTAATCCTAATTTTTGTTAAGGGATCTCGGTAAGGCGATAACAGCGAACCTATCGACCAAATGTCTACCTACAAAATCGTGTTTCATGAGAATACTATAGAGTGGATATACTGTTACCAACGCCCGTGAAGAATAGCCCATGTAAACAATATCATTACAGCCCGTGTAAACCTACTCCTGGTCTCCGTGAATGCTGCGCTTGTTTTTGTCTTTGGCCGCATTCATTTTTCGTGGAGAAAATACTCCGTTAAAAATATGAAAAGTTATTACAAGTTGAGTTCACGAACAAGAGCAGACATTTCGAGAAAATTCACATAAAATTTCAACAAGCAGCATTCACGGCAGACCAAGAGTAAGTAAAATAACATTAAATCATTTTTATGTAAATATTAACGTATAAAATTTCTTTAATAAAGTTTTTAAAAGTTTCTTCTGAGAACTAAAAACTAGTTTGATAATTTGAGAAGATACTTGCGACGCTTGGGAAGCGAAAACGTTGCCAAAGCCGGCAACATTTCTTTTAAAAATCTTGACGATTGGACGCCAACATTCTGTGGCATATCTTTAGAAGCCAGTAATTCGTGGCACGTTTTAAGACGAGGTAATTATGGAGAAGGATTCATCAAGAAACACCCCCCAAGAAGGGTTCGAGACAAGTAGCTGCGCTCTGTGCACAGAGAAAGATACTGAACACATGGTTCAGTGCGATGAGTGTGACGTGTGGTACCACTTCAGTTGCGCCAAAGTAGGTGCCGACATAAAGGAAAAGGATTGGATGTGTGAGGGCTGCGTCGCAAAGCAGGCCGATGAAGATGTAAACCAAACTATTTGCCAAAAAACTGCGCCAGCCAAAAAGGTATGTACGATTAGTAAGAAAGTTATAAATAAAAGTAGTGGTGGGCCGTCTGGAGCGCGTCGATCAGTCAAGTTGGAACTGATACGTCTGGAGGAAGAAAGACAGGCAGAATTAAAATTTATTAAAAAGAAATTCGAATTACTTGCCATGCAGAGTGATTCTGATTCGGAAGACTGTTTGCTAAGCAATGAGGGGGTGGCAAATGATGGTTTAGGTGAAGGACTGGGCGAGGGCAATAGGGTAGGAAATGTAATTGAGGCAAAGAAAGTACGCGTTAAGCAAGGTGAATCACAGCAAGGCACACAATTAGTAGCCCCTATTTCCACATTCATGAGTCATGAAAACGTCTATGCTCGTCAGGTAGTATCAAGGGATCTTCCACTCTTCAGCGGCAGGCCAGAGGAATGGCCACTCTTCTTCAGTAGTTTTGAGACATCTACTCGTTTATGTGGTCTTAGTAACGATGAAAATCTTCTTAGATTACAGCGATCCTTAAAAGGAAAAGCATTTGACTATGTTAGTCACAGTTTGACTCTACCCGCTTTGGTTCCGGAGGTTATTTCAACTCTGCGAATGGCCTTCGGTCGACCAGAGCACATAATTAATAATCTCATGGCGAAGATACGTGCCTCGCCATCAGTGAATCCAAATAGACTTGACTCTTTAATTAACTTTTCGCTTGAGGTAAAGGGCATCGTTGCAACCATGGAAGCGTCCGGGTTAGTCTCTTACCTGAATAATCCTCCGCTGCTACAGGATATTATAGAAAAACTTCCAGTACAGAAGCGTATTGACTGGGCTTTTTACTCTGAAAATATTAAAGACGTCAATTTAAAAACCCTAAGCGACTGGCTTTTTAAATATGCTGAGGCAGCAAGTAGGGTGATATCTGCTCCCGTCACAGGTACCTCAGATTCAGAAAAACGCAGGGTACATCGCTTAAACTTTCACGAAGATAGTTCTACTCTTAGTCAAGAATACTCATCATCAAATATCAAGTGTTATGCTTGCTATGGGGTGCACACCATAACTAGTTGCGAGCAATTTAGTAAGCTGAGTTATAATGAAAGATGGAATGTTGTAAATACCAATAAGCTGTGCCGCTCGTGTTTAAGACGTCATGATCCCAAATTTTGTAGAGATCGAAAGGAATGCCAGGTTGATGGATGTCGAGCAAAGCATCATCCATTGCTGCATAAAATAGGAACAGTGGACACTAGAGGATACAATGACTCGTCCGTAGTCGCCATGCATAATATGCAGACATCAGAAGTGCTATACCGAATCGTGCCTATTACAATTTTTGGAAATAACACCTCCATAGATGTTTACGCATTTCTAGACGACGGTTCGGGCCCAACTCTTATCGAGAAAAATATTTTATCACAGATCGGGATTCAAGGTATTACATCAGACTTATGTCTCAGGTGGACAGATGGAACTGTACGTGTAGAAAAAAATTCGCATCATCTCGATTTACAGATTGCTCCAAAAGGAAAATACAACAAGCGTTATTCATTACGAAATGTGCGATCCGTTGACAAACTTGATCTACCGGCCCAAACTCTTAAAATATTGGAACTCACAAAAGAATACAAACATTTAGAGGGGCTTCCAGTGGAATCTTATCAAAACGTAGTTCCAAAAGTGATAATCGGACTTAACAATATAGACTTAACAGAATAGAAGCTTAGCAAATGCCTTTGAACCATCGAGAAGGGAAAATACATGAACCTGCTGCTACAAGGACCCGCCTGGGGTGGACAATATACGGCGAACTCGGTCGAAGCTCCAACAACCGGTCAACAACCCAGACTGTCAACATGCACCTGCATATTTGTGAATGTGACGATGATGTTGCGTTACAGAATCTGATGGTCGATTATATGAAGATCGAAAACGAGGGCCTTGAACAAGCACAACAAAATAGGTTGAATGATGATACGAACAAGAAGCTTCAAAATTGTATCGAACGAAAAGGTAACCGGTTTATATCGAAACTGCTTTGGAAATCCGAAAATATAACGTTACCAAACAACAACACTATGGCACATCGAAGGCTATGTTGTTTTGAAAAAAAGCTTGAGAAAGATCCGGAGTTGAAGGAAAAGGTGAATAGTCACATTCAAAATATGGAAGCCAAGGATTATATAAGAAAACTCCGATGGGATGAAGTGGCAATCGACTTCCCACGCAAATGGTACTTGCCGATGTTCGCTGTCAGGAACCCAAACAAACCAACAAAGATAAGAGTGGTATGGGACGCCGCAGCGGAGTACAATGGCGTATCCTTAAACGGGAGCATTGAAAAGGGACCAGATCTCATGACTTCCTTAATAGATGTCCTATTTAACTTCAGAGTTGGAAAAGTGGGAATTTGTGGTGACATATGTGAAATGTTCCACAGAATAGGAGTCAATGAAGAGGATCAACAATCTCAGCGGTTTCTTTGGCGAAATGGAGAAAGTCATCGTCAGCCAGATACATACATTCTTAAGGTTATGAGCTTTGGAGCAAGCTGCTCACCGTCGATCGCCCAGAGAGTCAAGAATTCAAATGCATTGGAATACAGTCAGCTACTCCCAAGAGCAGCTAAGTCGATTATCGAGAGACACTATGTGGATGATATGCTTGACAGTGTTAACTTGTAATGAAGCATTACAATTCCACCTCCCCCCCCTTACCTACGCACCTGCCCCAATCCTAACAACCATTCCCTATACCCCGAACTCCCATAACGAAACCTAGATACCTGCCCCATATATTTCCTACATTGATGCCCCCACCGGACTACGCACCTGAAAAGTAGAAAATACTTACCCATCCGACCGCATGCACCCAAACCATGTACAAACCGCAAGCTGCAACCAACAACTGACTACCAAAGGCTATCACATAGATTATCAGCAGCAAATTAGAAATTCCCCACACCCACCGGAGGACAACAACAACAAGAACTAGGTGTGGTGAAAATACATAAGAAAATAGGTACGAAGAAGGAAGAACTCCACTGAAAGCAGCAAATAGGCAACGATCAAGAACATCGATGGTGAGTTTTAGCACAAGAAGCGATCATCCTCCTGCCTCCTGCACGTTGCTAATAACAATGATGGCCTAGGACCTGAATGGTGGATTATCAAGATGCTATCAGCCAACCAACCTCCTGCCGTTCACCTATGGCAATGATAAGCGATACAATGCATAAATAGAACAAAGCCCGTTCCCCGCACCCTACATTGCTTGGCCTAAAATAACAAGAATAATATTCACTAAGAAATGATGACGTGGTAATGTGAGGGACAATTCTAGGAAAATTACACTTCGCAGCCTTACAACTCACGAATGCTTCAGCTGGAAAGTGCTATAAGAAGCCGCCATACAATCGACATAATCAGTGTCGAACTCGCCGTCAACGACGGCACAACGCGTTTAGTCCAAGTCAAGACTTCCCCCCACCAGTGGTAAGGGGTCTAGATAACGAAGAGGACCAAGTGCCGAATTTACCAGTTGTACTGAGATTTTTACCGGTTGTACCGAGATTTTTACCAGTTTTACTGTGATTTTTACCGGTTTTACCGAGATTTTTACCAGTTTTACTGTGATTTTTACCGGTTTTACCGAGATTTTTACCAGTTGTACTGTGATTTTTACCGGTTGTACCGAGATTTTTACCAGTTTTACTGTGATTTTTACCGGTTGTACCGAGATTTTTACCAGTTTTACTGTGATTTTTACCGGTTTTACCGAGATTTTTACCAGTTGTACTGTGATTTTTACCGGTTGTACCGAGATTTTTACCAGTTGTACTGTGATTTTTACCGGTTGTACCGAGATTTTTACCAGTTTTACTGTGATTTTTACCGGTTTTACCGAGATTTTTACCAGTTGTACTGTGATTTTTACCGGTTGTACCGAGATTTTTACCAGTTTTACTGTGATTTTTACCGGTTTTACCGAGATTTTTACCAGTTGTACTGAGATTTTTACCGGTTTTACCGAGATTCTTACCAGTTGTACTGTGATTTTTACCGGTTGTACCGAGATTTTTACCAGTTTTACTGTGATTTTTACCGGTTTTACCGAGATTTTTACCAGTTGTACTGTGATTTTTACCGGTTGTACCGAGATTTTTACCAGTTTTACTGTGATTTTTACCGGTTTTACCGAGATTTTTACCAGTTGTACTGTGATTTTTACCGGTTGTACCGAGATTTTGCCAGCCTGTTGCTGTGATTTTACCGACTCCTCCCGCTCATTCCACTGGACCCAGCACGTGACCCGTGCCACACTGGATGTGTATATCTCCAAACAACGTGAGTTTCCGTGAAGAGACGAAAGCCAGGAGGATAACCAGCAATAACAACACAAGGAGTCAGCCGTCATAACGCAGCAAGACTAGCAGTACTATAATTTACCTAAATAACGAAATACATTATAATAGATATTAAGACAATTCTGGATCTATAACTTAATAAAGGAATTGACTTAAAGCTAAAGTTTTGTACTTCTTTAGTAAGAACCCCGGAACCCGGTGAGCTACCTCAGCCTTAGACAAAAGGTACATCACAAAATGGCGCCCGAACAGGGACTATAAAGTCTATTCATAAAATCCGAATACCGCAAATAACCGAACCGAAAACCTGAGGATTGATAAGCCAATCTTAACCGAACCGAAAACCTGAGGATTGATAAGCCAATCTTAACCGAACCGAAAACCCGAAGATTGATAAGCCAGTCTTAACCGAACCTGAAGGTCGATAAGCCGACCTTAACCAGAAGATTGATAAGCCAATCTTAACCAAACCTGAAGGTTAATAAGCTGACCTTAACCCGAAGATTGACAAGCCAATCTTAACCGAGCCGAAATAAAATCCCACGTGGAAAACCGAAATTTACACCCGCTGAGTTAAAACGAAGGATTGACATAATGTCAGATAACGAAGAAGGCTTCGACATTTTCGCCAGCTTAGGAGCCATTTATTTGCTCAACAAAGCGGAGTTGGTTGAGCGTATGACACGCTCCGGGCTAAATACAGAAGGTACCATGACCGTACTACGTGCTCGGTTCAGCGCTCACTTGAAGGAAGCACGGGCCCGCAAATCCACTCAAAACCTATAAGAGGAGGTGGAAAAACTCGTCACAGAACGAGAATATAATGCCGAGATCCCAAGTTCACAATATGATAAACCTATAGATACTCCAATTAGTACCACGAGTGATAAAGTGACTGAAACACAGGCATACACCAAATACTCCTACTCGGTACCGAACCAACCACTCCGTAACGGGCACGCTTCCATGGCTACCACCCTTACCGCTTCCACGGCAACATCAATCCCCACCACGACATACCCAGCCTTATATGAGTACGACCGTATGACAAGGCTACCAGAGTATAGGCAATGGTACTATCCCCACGATGTTAACCAGATTCAAATACCAAATGCAGTTAATACCCCGATCGCACCCCAGTTAGAAGACCAAAGCCAATCTTTGCCTAATGCACAACCCGTGACCCAGTCAATTGTTAAATCTTCACTTAACCGTGAGGCAGAGGTGATGAATATCGTAAGGAAATGGGGCTTAAAATTTGATTCTTCCGGAAATGCACTCGAATTTATCAAACGCCTGGAAGAACTTACCGATTGCTACAAAATACATCCGAATGAAGTTCTTCGAACGCTGCCGGAAATATTCAGAGGAACTGCCCTGGAGTGGTATCGCATAAACAGGGCTGGACTCAAGACCTGGCCAGAATTTTACAAAATGTTCTTAGAGCATTTTCTACCTGCCCGATTTATAAACAAATTAGAGGACGAAATTACTAAGAAGAGGCAAGGCCCTCGAGAGAAAGCCAAGGATTTTATCCAAGCAACACAATACTTAATACATCAACACCCCACAATGAGAATCAATGAAAGTATTGACCGAATCTATGACCGACTTAGACCCGAATACCACTTGTACATTCGGCGCAAGGATTTAAGAACCTTGGAAGAACTGATGGGGTTGGCTGAGGAGTTTGAATACATTCAGAAAGAAAGTCAAACCCAGACACCGACAACTGCTGCCAGGCCAGTCCAGAGACCCCCTCAAACATTGCTCCGCCCAGCCTCTAAGCATAATCCTGTATCATCTTCGGAACCATACGACCGTGCAACCCATTGCTGGAATTGCAAACAGATTGGGCACTCTAAGCCAAACTGCCGCCGCCCTTTTCGCATGTTCTGCTCCTTTTGCGGAGAAGATGGGCGAATGACGCGTGATTGTCCTTGTCATTCTCACAGAGCTTCCATGTTAAGCAATATGCCCGGCACAGATCAAGACCCAAACCCATCTTTACTAGATCCGACTAACCAAAATTTAGATAAATATGATCCATGCCCTCCTGAAAACTCTCGGAAGGAAGATGTGTCTGAAACTAGGGTTGCAGGCATAACTGGAACCACTGAATTTGCAGCAGCAGAAAGTGTCAATACCAACGCGGTATCTGACACATTACCCCTTTCAACCGACATCCCTCTAAAAGATGTACCAATCAAGACACAACCACCGCAAACACCCAACCTAGAATTATGGAGAGATCCACGATGTTTCCTGCCCATTTCCCTGTACGGCCATACCTTTACAGCTCTGATAGACACTGGGGCTACAAAGTCTTTCATTAGCACCAAAGTAAGGGAGACTCTTAAGAAGCTTAAAATAACAGTACGTTACCAAAGGCATGCGATACACATGGCGAATGGTGCCCCGGTAATCAGTAGAGAGCATTACCGAGTCGCCCTAACCGTAGGTGATAAACACATCACCGGGGAAGTGACATACTTAAAGCAGCTCACTGATGCAGTTGTTCTTGGCATGGACATCTTGAAGAAATTGGACTTCGCGATGTCTATAGGAGGAAAGGAACTGATGGCGATGCAAAACCCGAATACTGATGTTCGAGATCAACTATGTCTTCTCGGAGGTAAACCCCTTTCACAGCCCCAGCAAGACCGTCTGAATGACTTGTTAGACCAGGAACTACCGAAATTTGAGAAACTAAATAACATTACTAACGCAGCCACGCACCGCATCCGTTTAAAGACCGATGAACCTTTCAGGCAAAGGTACTACCCGAGAAACCCCGCTATGCAAAAGGTGATAGACGAGGAGATAGATGACCTTCTACGTACCGGTAAAATTGAACCCTCGAACAGCCCATATAGCTCCCCAATAGTTTTGGTAAAGAAGAAAAATGGGACCTGGAGAGTGTGTGTCGATTACCGTCAGCTAAATGAAGTTTCAGTAATGGACGCATACCCCCTTCCGCAGATATTCGCAATACTTGACAAGTTGAGGCAAGCCAAATTCATATCGACCATCGATCTAAAGCAAAGTTATTGGCAGATACCCTTGGAACCGGAATCCCGTCCCGCAACCGCCTTTACCGTCCCAGGACATGGCCTGTACCAATGGAAGGTACTACCATGCGGCTTAAATTCATCCGCGGCAACTTTTCAGCGAATGCTAGATTCCGTGTTAGGGGCAGATATGGACCCCTATGCTTTTGCGTACCTAGACGATATCATCATTATAAGCAAAACCTTTGAAGAACATTTAAGACATTTAAAAGAGGTCTTCAAGCGCCTTCAAAGTGCTCACCTGAAAATCAACCGAGAAAAATGCGAATTTTGTAAACGAGAGCTAAAGTACCTCGGGCACGTCGTCAGTGATCAAGGCATTAGTACAGACCCGGATAAAATCGCCGCGGTACAAGAACTTAAAGCCCCTAAGAACGTTAAAGAGTTGCGCCGTATATTAGGCATCGCATCGTGGTACCGCCGTTTCATTAAAAATTTTTCAATGTTAGCCACGCCCCTTACGAAATTATTGAAGAAGACCCAAAAATGGGAATGGGGAGAAACCCAAGAAGCAGCTTTCAAGCAATTGAAAGATAAGCTCACCGAAGCCCCAGTGTTAATGTGCCCAGATTTTGAATTACCGTTTACGCTCCAAACCGATGCGAGTCAATACGGATTGGGAGTTGTATTATCACAAAACACAAAGGGCCAAGAAAGAGTTATAGCCTATGCCAGCCGTACCTTAACCGATCTAGAAAAGAAGTACTCTGTAACAGAGAAGGAATGTTTGGCAATACTATGGGGAATACGTAAGATGAGACCGTATTTAGAGGGGTATCATTTCACTGTTATCACCGATCATCACTCTCTTAAATGGTTGCACTCGCTTGAAAATCCTTCGGGAAGACTTGCAAGATGGGCAATCGAGTTGCAGCAATATGATTTTGAAATCCAGTACCGTAAGGGAGCAATGAACGTGGTAGCGGATACACTGTCTAGAGATCCCTTGCCTATGATAGACAGTGACTTACTAGTCCTTCAAGACGAAGAAGAAGACTGGACACAACGACGAAAAAAACAGATCCAAAACAATCCAGGCAAATTTGAGGATTACCAAATCCAAGGAGACGCGCTATATAGAAAGTTCGCAGCGCACCCCTTAGCCGACCATAGCCTAGATTGGAAGCTATGTGTACCACTGAAGGAACGAGATGAAATCCTGAGGGAAAACCATGATGCCGTCACGGCTGGTCATTTAGGAATTGCTAAAACTGCAGACAGAGTTATGAAGGCTTACTACTGGCCGGGTATGTTCCGCGACATCACGACGTATATCAAGAGATGCAACAAATGTAACCAGTACAAAATACCCCAGATAAAGCCCAGTGGGCTGATGCACTCCAATCCAGCAGATAGTCCTTGGGACACCATCTCAGTGGATTTCGTGGGCCCGCTGCCGCGGTCCATGAAGGGCAATACGATGCTGGTAGTATTCGTCGACAAATTCACGAAATGGGTAGAAGCGATACCCTTACGAGCAGCCACGTCAGCAACACTAATAAAATGCATGAGGGAGAGGATCATCTATCAATTTGGGATCCCCCGCGTCTTACTTTCTGACAATGGATCTCAGTTTGTGAGTCAGCAGTTCACGACATTCTTAGAGGAGCTAGGAATAAAACAACTACTAACCGCCCCATACACCCCTCAGGAGAACCCTACTGAACGAGTTAATCGAGTCCTTAAGACAATGATAGCACAGTACGTGCAGGGTAACCATAGGACTTGGGACGAGCATCTACCGGAACTTACCTTTGCAATAAATACAAGCAAGCATGCATCAACTGGATTTTCACCCGCCTTATTAAACTATGGTCGAGAGTTACGAATGCCTCGACAACCTGAGCCGCCAAGTAACGGCGACAAAAATAACCCTGAACTTATCTCTACTAGACAAGAAAGATTAAAATCCCTATATGAGCTTGTATCGACTAATCTGAAAAGAGCCGCCGAGACACAGGGGAAATATTACAATTTAAGGAGAAGAGCTTGGAAACCTAGTATAGGTGACCATGTGTACCGAAGGGCAAGGGTGCTTTCATCAGCCGTCGATCACTTCACCGAAAAACTAGCACCCCGGTATGATGGACCCTTTGAAGTGGTGAAATTCCTTTCCCCAGTCATCGTGTTGCTAAGAGAAATAGACGGAAACAAAAACAAAAGCTCCAGAAAACAGTTAGTTCGCTGTCATCTCCGTGATATAAAAGGAACTAACAATGTGGACCAAATCACCAGTCTGAAGCCAGCCACCGACCTCGCAACACGTACAAGAATGGCAACTCCATCGAATCCATGGGAAAGGCAGAGAACACAACCGCGGAGAGTGCTTGCTCCACCACCACTGCAACCGCCGGACACCACACAATTACCAGAGAGGCCGGTAATAAGATCTGTGGTCCTGATTCCACCGCCGCTCCGGAACCCTGAAGCAAAGACCACAAGAACAGTGCGTGCAACAGCCGCCGGAAGGAAGAAACAGCCGAATGCCATGACCAAAAAACCAATAGGTACCAGCCCACAAACGACAACGTCAGAATTGGCCAATAAGCTATCCACCAGCAAAGGAGACCCAGCGGAGGCCCACGCAATCAAACTAGCGATGGCGGGTTTACCCAAGGTATTTGAGGAGCGGCCCCGTACACCAGGAATTACCAGCCTGATGGACCATGACGGGCCTGAGACCCCAGGATGTGCAACTTTTATAGGTGAACCAAATGAGCCCAACCAGCAGGCGGAGGGGAACATAATCGTTATTGACGATAACGATAGCCCCCCGTCTTCCAGTGCGATCTCCGTGATGTCAACACACGCACCCAGTAACCGGAATTCACGTATCTCCAGGATGCCCAGCGACCCCTTTAGAGGCGGTGTGAAAAATGATTTTCGACGCCAGAGGCTCCTATTCAAAAGGAGTTGGGGCCAGGTTACGGCCCTAGTGACAAAGCCAGGGAAGGCGGTATTAAAGTTCGGTAACCTGGTAAAGGACGTCGATTTCTAAGTATAAATCGAAACTACCTATCCCTAAGTTTTTTATTTTTATCAACCTGAAGTTTTTTATTTTTTTTATTAAGAAGCTATATTTATTTTTTTTTACAACGGCCAGGAGCCGCTTTAGTTATATAAAAAAAAGGAAAAAAAAAAAAAAAAAAAAAAAAAAAAAAAATATAAAAATAACCAAAAAAAAAAAGAGAGAAAAAAAAAAACCCACCAGGGTAAAACAAAAACAAAAACAAAACAAAAAAAAAACAAACAAACAAACCTCCCAAACCTAAACGCAAGACGAGAAGGTTCTCGTCTACAAAGAAGGAGGGGTTTGTAATGAAGCATTACAATTCCACCTCCCCCCCCTTACCTACGCACCTGCCCCAATCCTAACAACCATTCCCTATACCCCGAACTCCCATAACGAAACCTAGATACCTGCCCCATATATTTCCTACATTGATGCCCCCACCGGACTACGCACCTGAAAAGTAGAAAATACTTACCCATCCGACCGCATGCACCCAAACCATGTACAAACCGCAAGCTGCAACCAACAACTGACTACCAAAGGCTATCACATAGATTATCAGCAGCAAATTAGAAATTCCCCACACCCACCGGAGGACAACAACAACAAGAACTAGGTGTGGTGAAAATACATAAGAAAATAGGTACGAAGAAGGAAGAACTCCACTGAAAGCAGCAAATAGGCAACGATCAAGAACATCGATGGTGAGTTTTAGCACAAGAAGCGATCATCCTGCACGTTGCTAATAACAATGATGGCCTAGGACCTGAATGGTGGATTATCAAGATGCTATCAGCCAACCAACCTCCTGCCGTTCACCTATGGCAATGATAAGCGATACAATGCATAAATAGAACAAAGCCCGTTCCCCGCACCCTACATTGCTTGGCCTAAAATAACAAGAATAATATTCACTAAGAAATGATGACGTGGTAATGTGAGGGACAATTCTAGGAAAATTACACTTCGCAGCCTTACAACTCACGAATGCTTCAGCTGGAAAGTGCTATAAGAAGCCGCCATACAATCGACATAATCAGTGTCGAACTCGCCGTCAACGACGGCACAACGCGTTTAGTCCAAGTCAAGACTTCCCCCCACCAGTGGTAAGGGGTCTAGATAACGAAGAGGACCAAGTGCCGAATTTACCAGTTGTACTGAGATTTTTACCGGTTGTACCGAGATTTTTACCAGTTTTACTGTGATTTTTACCGGTTTTACCGAGATTTTTACCAGTTTTACTGGGATTTTTACCGGTTTTACCGAGATTTTTACCAGTTGTACTGTGATTTTTACCGGTTGTACCGAGATTTTTACCAGTTTTACTGTGATTTTTACCGGTTGTACCGAGATTTTTACCAGTTTTACTGTGATTTTTACCGGTTTTACCGAGATTTTTACCAGTTGTACTGTGATTTTTACCGGTTGTACCGAGATTTTTACCAGTTGTACTGTGATTTTTACCGGTTGTACCGAGATTTTTACCAGTTTTACTGTGATTTTTACCGGTTTTACCGAGATTTTTACCAGTTGTACTGTGATTTTTACCGGTTGTACCGAGATTTTTACCAGTTTTACTGTGATTTTTACCGGTTTTACCGAGATTTTTACCAGTTGTACTGAGATTTTTACCGGTTTTACCGAGATTCTTACCAGTTGTACTGTGATTTTTACCGGTTGTACCGAGATTTTTACCAGTTTTACTGTGATTTTTACCGGTTTTACCGAGATTTTTACCAGTTGTACTGTGATTTTTACCGGTTGTACCGAGATTTTTACCAGTTTTACTGTGATTTTTACCGGTTTTACCGAGATTTTTACCAGTTGTACTGTGATTTTTACCGGTTGTACCGAGATTTTGCCAGCCTGTTGCTGTGATTTTACCGACTCCTCCCGCTCATTCCACTGGACCCAGCACGTGACCCGTGCCACACTGGATGTGTATATCTCCAAACAACGTGAGTTTCCGTGAAGAGACGAAAGCCAGGAGGATAACCAGCAATAACAACACAAGGAGTCAGCCGTCATAACGCAGCAAGACTAGCAGTACTATAATTTACCTAAATAACGAAATACATTATAATAGATATTAAGACAATTCTGGATCTATAACTTAATAAAGGAATTGACTTAAAGCTAAAGTTTTGTACTTCTTTAGTAAGAACCCCGGAACCCGGTGAGCTACCTCAGCCTTAGACAAAAGGTACATCACAAACTCCATCGAAGAAGCCATAGATCTTGCCAAGGAAGTCCGAGAGATTCATATGCATGCCAACTTTCATATTCGAAACTGGATATCGAATTCAACAGAGGTAATTGAAGCGTTGGGAGAAGCTGGAACAGCAGATAACTTCTGCCGAGCAGGAAAAACGGTGGAACAGGTTGTTGAGGCCGAGAAAGTTCTCGGAATGTGGTGGCAGACGAACAACGATTCATTTACATTTAACTTGAAGTTCACGAAGGCAAGTGAAGAAGTTCTGCGTGGAGAGAAACTGCCAACTAAGAGACAGCTTTTAAGGCTGCTTATGTCCATCTTTGATCCATTGGGCTTTTTGAATTTTTTTACAGTCTACATGAAAACACTGATGCAGGACATCTGGCGAAGCGGAATTGGATGGGATGACACTATCCCTCAAGAGTTTTCGGATGCGTGGAACAGGTGGCTCTCAGCACTTCGACGGATTGAAATGGTTCAAATTCCCAGATGTTACTTCATTCTTGCTAGCAATGATTTAAGTAAGGTGCAGCTGCACGTTTTCGTTGATGCAAGCGAGTCTGCATACGCAGCGGTTGCATACTTCAGGATAGTTACAAAAGAGGGAACTGAGGTAGTATTGGTCTGCTCCAAGACTAAAGTAGCCCCTCTCCGCCCTATTTCAATCCCATTCATTCAATGAAAATCGAATCGACGCATTATTGGTCGGATTCAAAAACGGTATTACTGTGGCTTCGAGCAGATCCCAGGGCCTACAAGCAATTCGTTATGTTCCGTGTGGGAGAAATCCAAGAATCAACGGATGTGTCAAGCTGGAATTATGTCCCGTCTAAGCAAAACGTAGCTGATTTGGCCACGAAGTGGAGTCAGCAACCAGACTTTAATCCAACTAGTCCGTGGTTTACCGGACCGAAATTTCTACTTCAGTCACCAGACTTCTGGCCATCGAATCAGCTATCGAAATCAAAAATAGCTGATGCAGAGCTAAGACAAAATTCTGAGATGCCACAACAACTAGCAGTGCATATCGGTGAAGCAAACCCAATCGTCAACTATCATCGCTTTTCAAAATGGGAACGACTCTTTAGCTGTATGGCTTACGTAAAAAGATTCATAAATCTCATATCTCGTAAGAAATTGACAGGGCTATCTGTCAAACATTCTCGAATTAACGCAAACTTTGACGATGTGCCCTACCTAACCAAAGATGAATTACACTCGGGTTATGAAATCCTCTACCGCCTTGCTCAGTCCCAAACTTATAACTTAGAAAACCGCCTTTTATCAGATAACCCTCATTGCATTTTACCTAAGTCAAGCCGTCTTCGTCGCATGTCCCCATTTATAGACGAAAATATGATCATCCGGATGCGAGGCCGCTTAGAAAAAATGACTTCAGTAGGTAACACAAGTAAGAACCCAATTATAATGCCTAAGACCCACTACATTACCGCGCTTATAGTCGACTGGTATCACCGAAAGTTTAAACACGCTAACCATGAAACAGTCATCAACGAAATTTTTCAAACGTACCACATACCAGGTTTGCGAACGCTTTTCCGAACCGTTAGAAGTCAGTGTCAGATATGTAAATTGCAGAAAGCCAGCCCAAGCCCTCCAGAAATGGGATCCTTACCTGCAGCGCGACTCTCTCCATATACCAGGCCATTTTCGTATGTCGGAGTTGACTTTTTTGGCCCATTCCTGGTAACTGTTGGAAGGCGCACAGAAAAAAGATATGGTGCTGTATTCACATGTTTAACTTGTCGCGCAATCCATGTTGAGGTGGCCCATAGTCTAACAATGAATTCATGTGTCATTGTAATTCGAAATTTTATCGCTCGCAGAGGCTACCCACTACAATTCTATAGTGACAACGGAACCAATCTTAAAGCTGCCGAAAAAGAATTGCGAGAGGCGCACGAACAAATCAACTTCGAGGGCATTCAAGCTGAGTTCACTACCCCACACAGCAAGTGGGAGTTTATACCACCTGGGAGTCCCCACATGGGAGGTGCTTGGGAACGTATGGTTCGCTCCATCAAGACCACATTATACCAGATAATAACGCATGACGCAAAGATGAATGATGAGAAGCTGAACAACTTGCTTGTGGAAGTCGAAAGTATTATAAACAGTCGACCACTAACATATTTATCACTGGACACAGCAGAACAAGAAGCCCTCACACCCAATCACTTTTTGCTTGGCTCATCATCCGGAAGTAAGCCTCCAGGCATATTTGAAGAGACAGATAAATACGTCAAATCATCATGGCGCCATTCCCAGTTACTTGCTGACAAGTTCTGGCAAAGATGGGTTGCGGAAGTACTACCGACGTTGACTCGGCGAACCAACTGGTTCGACAAAGCTAAGCCGATCGAAGAAGGAGATGTCGTGATTGTTATCGACCCTAGTCTACCCAGACATTGTTGGCCCAAGGGAATCGTAGTAAAGGCTCTTCTAGCAAAGGATGGACAAGTTAGGAGTGCCATCGTACGTACAGCAAATGGAGAGTACCATCGTCCGGCAGCGAAAATTGCAGTTTTAGACGTTCACCGAGAAGACACAGGCGCTGGTTTAGCAGACTAAGTATTTACTCTCTCTGATCGTCATACGGGGGGGAGAATGTTACCAACGCCCGTGAAGAATAGCCCATGTAAACAATATCATTACAGCCCGTGTAAACCTACTCCTGGTCTCCGTGAATGCTGCGCTTGTTTTTGTCTTTGGCCGCATTCATTTTTCGTGGAGAAAATACTCCGTTAAAAATATGAAAAGTTATTACAAGCTGAGTTCACGAACAAGAGCAGACATTTCGAGAAAATTCACATAAAATTTCAACAAGCAGCATTCACGGCAGACCAAGAGTAAGTAAAATAACATTAAATCATTTTTATGTAAATATTAACGTATAAAATTTCTTTAATAAAGTTTTTAAAAGTTTCTTCTGAGAACTAAAAACTAGTTTGATAATTAGAGAAGATACTTGCGACGCTTGGGAAGCGAAAACGTTGCCAAAGCCGGCAACATATACAATGCTCAAAGTTACTTTTTGACACTTTAACTTTGAATCCAGGAACAACTTTGTGACGTCATAAAGTTAATTGAAGTAGCTTAATTTGTGATGGTTTATTTGCGGAGGAGTTTTCTCGGAAAGAGTTTTTTAATGGGTAAATTCATTATAATTTGTGCCGTGCAACCATTTTGTCTTAGCGCAGATTCCTAATTTTTGCCATACGTGGTAATGACCCGATCCCTTACCTTCAGGTAAAAACGAATGTTTACACATCTACCACGCGATTCCCGGTACTCACACATTTTTTTTTTGTGTAATTCAGACGTCAAATTATGAAGCCGACCACCTAATTGTCATCTTCAAATGGAAGCAAAGAAACTGTTATACATTATAAGGAATACACTATCCAGTGCAGAGAATATGAAATAAAGAAGTCAATCCTCAGCTGTCAATTTGATTTGCCTACAAGCTGGAACCGAACAGCTGATGTATTAGATTTGCAAAGTATTATGGCCTTTTCGACTGGCAATCCAGAAGCGTTCGGAATGCGTGTAAACCGTTCTGAAAGTGTTCTATTGGCATTCAGAATGACAGTTCTTCTCCTGAAAAGATCAGAAAACGATTCTGGATTTCATTTCAGAATCAAAACCAGAACAACTCACACATTCAAACACATAGTTGTCAAAGTGTTGTCAAATATTGCAAAAAGTAAATTTTTAGCTAAAAATAAGAAAATTTCATATTTTATTGTTTCTAAAAACAATTGTTTTCCGTTTAGAATATTATTTTCCCATTTTCTTTATTGAAAATTATCATACTCGTTCATATTTGTGTCCGCCAAGTTTCCAAATGTGAAGAACTATTTCCATCCGCATGTGAAGTTGCGCAAATACAGGGATACGAAAACTTCAGAATCAAACCATATGTGCCTGTTTGTTTTATTGGTGTTCCTGATCGTAGAGTTCTTCCGAATTGCTAATCGAAAAGGCCATTAGTGAAAAGCAGTGCAAAACGCACACATAGAATCAACTAGTCATTCAGCACATCATTCAGCACAGGTCTTGTTGTTGTTGCAATTCACATCTATTTATTCGACACGAATGAAATTACAAATACAACAATGTAAGCAAATGGGTTTTGGGGGGTGAAACGTACGAAGGATTGGGCGCGTTCAATCTTTGAATAGATAGCCTACCTAGGATAGCTTTGTATCCATGTATGTGTTTGAACGCAAGTCAGCTGTTGTTGACATTTCTCATAGGATAGCTTTTGGCCTTTTCGATTGGCAATTCGGAAGAACTCTCCGATCCGGAACACCAATAAAACAAACAGGCACATGCAGTTTGATTCTGAAGTTTTCGTATCCCTGTATTTGTGCAATTTCACATGCGGATGCCGAAAAAGCGGACTTGGCGGACACAAATATATGAACGAGTATGATAATTTTAAACAAAAAAAATGTGAAAATAATATTCTAAACGGAAAATAATTGTTCTTAGAAACAGTAAAATGTATGAAATTCACTTATTTTTAGCTTAAAATTTACTTTTTGCAATATTTGACAACACTTTGACAACTATCAGCAGTTATTAATAAAAACTGGTATCCGCTCCCTAACACACGTGTTAACTGGCACACGGATAGACAACTTGCGTATATGTGTTAAGAAGTTATCCGTTCATTATACGTGGAATATGGCTAGTTAAAGTTATCCGTACGTTAACACACGTCACAGACTATTACGCATTTGTTAATAAAAATTATTAGTTAACAGATGTATAAACGCTAGCACGTTGTTATCCGCCGTTTATTAATAAGGGGGTAAGAAAATTAATAAATTAATTGAAAACTTGCACATGGTTTTTCGGTTTTAATTTGGAATAGTAGTAATGTCAAACTCCGATTCTGTGAAACAGGGACGTATTTTTTTGTTATTGGTGATTGTAAGGCGCAACTATTTTCTAAGCGCCCTTTATATCAGGAAATTATTTTTGTAATTAAATCGATTTTGTACGTTTGAAGTTCGTATATTTATGTTAACATATGCATCTTCAGAATTTTGCTCAATTTGCTCTGTAGTGCAGTTATTAGTGCATTTTTTTAATCTTTATTAATTTGTCTATTCAAAAATTAAAATATTTAAAATAATTTCATAAAAAATTTAAAAGGTTTCCGAAAGTCGAGTGGTAAAAGGATGACCATTCTGAAAGTGGATAAAGTAAAGCCACATTTGGGGTGCCAATTTTGTATCGATGCGAATGATTTGCTATGATTCACGTTGGTTTTGGAGAGCCTTCTTTCATGACAATGCGTAAATTAAACTAAATAAATTTATAATGTTCCACTGAAACAACACAATTTTAAAGAAAGTAGATATTAAAACTTTTAATCAGTGCCCTAGAGGGTTATCATAAAAAAATTAGTATTTTTTTAAACATACCACTGAGGAGAAAAATAAATTCAGAAAATAATGAATGATTGTTATGGCACCCTAGTAAGTTGCCATTAAAAATCACTCCGTCCCTTTTGAAATGTATTTGTGTTTGTAAGAGCAAACACTATTATGAAAAATGCTTCACTTTTTTCCACAAATGGCGCTTCCTTATATTTTTTATTCTAAGGTCGTGGTCGTGGTCGTGGGCCAAGTTTTGGCGACTCATTTTTGATGTTTCTCTTTTCGCTCGTTCGTTCGTCTTTCATCTCTTCTTCTAAAACAAATCTTTTTTTTGTTAATAATAATGTAAATAACTGCGACAAAATATAATTGAGCAAGCGAATCCAAAAAATTTCAGTCTCAGTTTTTAAGGGGAAATGTGAGGAATTTTTGTGAGGAATCGTGTTTATATTTCAGAGTCCTCTGAGCCCTCTGAAGCCTGATTCACAATGCGACGGGAAAACGAGACGAGAGCGTGACATGATTCGCTGCCATCTTTTTCTAGTTATAAAATCGTTTCCCAATTCACAATGCGGCTAAAATAAAAAATAATACAAATTATCCAAAAAAGCCTTAAAGACAACAGATTATGAATTACTTTATCTTTTAATTTCAAGTTATCGTATTTTTTCTTTAAAAAAATACTTCCATTGGGTAATATTAATAAACCCGAGCAATTGCTTTTGCTAGCTAGAATTGTCAAATCTGAAGCAATTGCTTAGTTTCATAATTATAAAAAATTTATAGCGATTGCTTTTGCTTTCTCTATCTTCGAAAAGTAATGCCACCGCTAATTTGCTTCAATCGGTAATTATAAAACACAAAAAATATAGCAATTACTAGAAAATTTGAAGTATGCTATTTAGGTGACTTAGAACATTTGCTACGGATATTAACGTGAAATATTTTTTTCAATCATTCAATTTAATTAATTTAAAAGAAAATACATTCAATTAAATGTTTGGTATTCTTGATCTCTTGCGTCAAGATGAATGAAATATAGGTTTGCACATCATTCCACTCTTATGCCTAGTACGCAGATCGAGACAAAATTTATCCCCCATATAAAATTTTTCCCAGGACAAATTTTATCTCGGATTTTTTTCCAAGCGGTACGCAGCTCCAACGCAAAATTTGACAGTTGTAACCGCTGTACGTGAAAAGGTAAAAGAAAGTCTCCACTTAATTTTGCGCGGAAAAAGAATGTTCGAAGCATTATTTTTCCGGACAAATTGTGACGCTTTATATATATTTCGCTTTTTATAAACTAAAATCATCTCCTTGTTTCATTCTTTCCATTATTAAGACGTTGCGAGGACGCACGACGGAAATAAAATATAAAATGCGTACAGAAAATTATAACATGGAATGAGAATAGAATAAATAGAACAGCTGTTTTCAATCAGTCAGTGGCGTAGCCAATGGGAAAGGGTACAAAAGGGCCACATTCAGATACGAAAATATTTTTTCAATAAAAAAAAATAAATTGATTCCCAAATCGAGTTAAATCGATATGGTTGGAATCAGCAAACAGAGTTGGCAATTTAATTGGATTTTGGGAGCAGTAATTTAACTGTGCACATTTATGATTTTGTTAGGTTTTTTTTAAGCCATCTACAGCACATCCATCCCTCAGTGGAATTTGACAGTTGATGGCTTGAAAGATGAAGAATAAACTATATTTTGAACGAAAAATTAATTTAATCCAAATGTCAAACAAGTGCCTTAAATCATTTTTCCCGGAGAAGTAAAAACCTTAAAAAATTTCGGAATTTTTAGAAGTTTTTTAATCCATTTACATCGCAGTGATCCTTCAATATAATTTGACAGTTGATGGCTTGACAGACAAACTATATTTTGACGGAAAAAGTGTATTTTGATCTAAATGTTACAAAACTGCCCTAGAATCGCCTTTTTCCAGAGAAGTAAACAAACACTGAAAATTTTAAACCTTTTAAATGTATTTTCATCCATCCACATTATATTGTTCCCCTTCAAGCGCATGCGATCAATTTTTCTTGCTCTGCAAATGCTTTAAAGGAATCTGATTTCTGGTAAAAGTTTCAAATTTATGTCAAATGAAGGATATTTTATAATTTTTAAAATTTCTAACTACGCTACTGTTCTCATTTGACTTTTGTTTTTATCTCTACACCTTCAGAATTTGTCTCGAGAAAAAAATGTACAGATAAAATTTGTCTTTGCTCGATCTGCGTACTAGGCTAGGTTCGCTGTGATCGCCTTACCGAGATCCCTTAACAAAAATTAGTATGACATTTGGACGCATAGATGGCCACGAGCTTTTTTTCTTCATGAGAATACTATAGAATTTATATACAATGGTACTTGTTTCATATGATTTCGTTGTGCGAGGAGTAAACATCGACGCAACAAACAGTCAGGGTTACCACTTCTCTGAACATTTTTCACATTAAATTTGCAAAAAAAACTTTTTTCGCACTAAACTTATATTTAGTCTTTTTTTTTCAATAATAAAATAAATATAATTGTAAAAATGAAAAATATAAATAAAAATAATAAAAATTAGCTCAAATATTTTTAATAATATGCCTGTTCGCGTACTTCCCAAAACTATGAATTTAGCCCGCAAGTACTATCAAAGCTCATATAAAAAATTAAATTGTAATAAAATTTGTAGTTTTGGGAAGTAAATCTATATACCTACCTATCCGATTTTCACTTTATGTAGGTACCTGCTAATTATTGTTTGAAAATCAAGCGCATGTAATAGTGCCCTATTACACGACGACTTTAGAGTCATGACTTTTTTCGAAATTCAATGAGTGCGAACGAGAAAAAACATCTGTGCCGAGATTCAGCTATTTCAGCGAGTGAGATGAGATGACTCGCCTTACTCGCCGACTCATCTCACTTCACTCGCAAAAGTGATTCAGCTACTTAAGTGAAATGAGTAAGTTCGAATTTAGTTTCGAACATGAGACAAAGAATAAATATAAAAGAGCTAAACTCTACCTCCTTGTCACACTCGTTACGCAAAATGAAATGAAAAACAAATACAACAATGTAATCATTGGAATCTTTATTAATGGAGTATCTCTTGTTTCAATTATTTTTTTTTGTCGTTATTAAAGTTTGATGTAAGTTTTCAACCTTGAGAAATAAATAGTTTAATAGTGTCGAAAGTGAATACAATATAATTTTATTCAATATACATATGTGCATATGATAATAAAATAAGATTTAAGAATCAATAAAAGGGTTGTTGTTTTTATCTACGTTGTTGTTTTTAATTTCGTTTCCTATGCATATAGGAATTCTTGAGAAAAGCACACATACCTATCCAAAACTGGAAATTTACCAACACATACACCAAGTCACTGCGGAAATATCTGGCGAGTGATCTGACATTTCATTTCACTCGCTCACTCACTCACTTTTGCTAGCTGAATCGGTTTTGGACAAAAAGTGACTCATCTCACTCACTCCCTGGGGTTTCGAATTAGCTGAATCTCGGCACTGATCTCATAGCACAAATAATATTTGAGTTATGAGCCTCATAAACTTAAGAGCCATTTATGAGCGCTCGGTGAATACCGCCCTTAGAAGGCTTAAATTAAGGCTAAAAACCGCTTCAATCATCAAAATCCAGCTAGTAGTTTCGAAATGACAATGCCTTATATCTAACACTTGCAAGTAATTTATATGAAATTCTTGCAAGTGCTGGATACAAAACGTTGCCATTTCAAAACTACTCGCCAGATTTTGATTATTGAAACGGTTCTTAGTCTTAATTAAGGTCCTCTAAGTTATTTTAAAAACCATTTTCATATTGAGTAAAGATTTCAAAAAATTGTCTCAAAAAACTATTTTCGTCTTTTTTTTTCGAATTTCAAGAATATGATGATACTATAGTTCTGTGGGTAAATTTTTCGAAAGTTTTTTTTTTAAATTGGAAAAGTTTTTTTTATATCACTTAGAAGGCTTAAATTAAGGCTAAAAACCGCTTTAATCATAAAAAACCAGCTAGTAGTTTCGAAATGACAATGCCTTATATCTAACAATTGCAAGAAATTTATATGAAATTCTTGCAAGTGCTGGATACAAAACGTTGCCATTTCAAAACTACTTGCCGGATTTTAATTATTGAAACGGTCCTTAGTCTTAATTAAGGTCTTCTAAGTTATTTCAAAAACCATTTCCAATTCGAGCAAAGATTTCAAAAAATTGTCTCAAAAAACTATTTTAGTCTTTTTCGAATTTCAATAATATGATGATACTAAAGTTCTATGGGCAATTTTTTCGAAATTTTTGTTTAAATTGAAAATGTTTTTTAAAATAACTTAGAAGGTTTAAATTAACGCTAAAAACCGCTTCAACCATCAAAATCCACCAAGTAGTTTTGAAATGACAACGCTTTGTATTTAACACTTGCAAGAAATTTATATGAAATTCTTGCAAGTGCTGGATACAAAACGTTGCCATTTCAAAACTACTTGCCGGATTTTAATTATTGAAACGGTCCTTAATCTTAAATAAGGTCCTCTAAGTTATTTTAAAAACCATTTTCATATTGAGTAAAGATTTCAAAAAATTGTCTTAAAAAATATTTACGTCTTTTTTCGAATTTCAAGAATATGATGATACTATAGTTCTATGGGCAAATTTTTCGAAATTTTTGTTTAAATTGGAAATGTTTTTTTAAAAAAAACTTAGAAGGATTAAAGTAAGGCTAAAAACCGCTTCAACTATCAAAATTCAGCAAGTAATTTTGAAATGACAACGCTTTGTATCCAGCACTTGCAAGAATTTCATGTAAAGTTCTTGCAACGTTGTGGCCAAATATGATGAACTTCTGTGGTTGTTGTTTTATCTGGCTTCAGAATGATCTTTGTTCGTTCGGTGTTTTACGTGTGAGGCTTTGGTGATCAAAATAAATCGAGTGAAAGCTGTGTAGGACGAAATGGTTTTCAGTTAATCATCGTAAAGATTGAACAACATCATTGGAGGTTCGGTTGCCTTCAAAATAAGATCACTAAACTTCTTTACACGCCTGGAATGGCAACTGTATTTCGGAACATTTGATTTCAATGTTGGGGAAATCCAACAAATAAACTTCCAATGGATCCTACATTCCCTTCCTAGTTACAATAATCTGTTTTGGGTTGTTCCTCTACCTCTACCGGCAATGATCGAATCAACGCTGCTTCTTCTTCAGCAGTTTTCCACTTGGCCAGCTACCCCAAACGTTTCTGTTCAGCCCTTCCTTTCCTGATGCGCTCCTTTAACACAAACAATGCTGGATTTGCCTTAGCTATTGCCTGTTGAATGAGCGTCTTGCATCCATAGGCTGAATTCAAATTATACGCCGAATAAATCATTCCTCGCGTTCCAATGTTTATTCGCTATGCTATCTAGCTATCCCAAAAATTTTGAGATAACTTGAGTTGTTGTTGCGTCAGCTGTTATCAGCTGTTTTTTAACAAGGGATTGCAACAACACAAAGCCATCCGGATAACTGAGAATAACCAGCGGAATGCCCATTGGCAATTTGGACACCAGTAGACGAAGGATAATTAGACATTTTATTTAGACCTCTATTACACGATGATTCTTTGCGTCTGACTCTTTTCGAATTTTCATGAGTGCGAAGGAGAAAAAGCATCGGATTTCACCTTCGCACTCATTGGAATTTGACAAGAGTCAGACGCAAGGAATCATCGTGTAATAGGGGACTTACTTAAACATAGTGCCCTTTCGCACGAGGAAACTGAGTTGCCAGCAACTTTTAGTTCCTGGGTGAGAAGGGCAGGAGGAAAGAGGGGCGAACAGAATCTCCCCGGTCGAGGATTTGAGGAGATTTTTTGACATTTCCTTTCACACCTAGGTTTAGGTGTGTTCAACCAATAGACTTCAAAGGAAATTTCAAAAATTGCCTGGAGATTTGTTTCCTTGTATGAAAGGTACACGAGATTTTTAAGGAGATTAAAAGAAAACGTCAAAAAAATCTCCAGCAACTTGTTTCTTCGTGTGAAAGGGGACATATTATTTATTTTTTAGACGCACTGAAGAAAAATATCACCGAGTTTGGAAAAAAAAATCGAACTGTCAAAACAAAACAAACTGCGTTAAATTGTTGTTGCAATTCACATCTATTCATCGACACGAGTGAAATTACAAAAACAACAATGTAAACAAACGGGTTTTGGGGGGTGTTTATATTCAGAGTCCTCTGAGCCCTCCGAGATCTCAGAAATATAAACTGGTCAAATGTCATCTTCAATTGGAATCAGAAAAACTGTTATACTCTATAGCGAATAGCCAGTTTATATTTCTTGAGCGCTCAGTAATTTTTCTCCTTTCTTTGACAGAGCCGGAGGATAAAATATAAACAGGATTCCTCAAATAGAAGTCAAAACATCTCTCTTTTTCTTTTCTTCTTATGTAATTAACTGCGACAAAATATAATTGAGCAAGCGAATCCAAAAAATTTCAGTCTCAGTTTTTAAGGGGAAATGTGAGGAATTTTTGTGAGGAATCGTGTTTATATTTCAGAGTCCTCTGAGCCCTCTGAGATCTCAGAAATATAAACTGGCCAACTATCCAGTGTATTATAGAGATCAGTTAGCCAGTTTATATTTCTTGAGCGCTCAGTAATTTTTCTCCTTTCTTTGACAGAGCCGGAGGATAAAATATAAACAGGATTCCTCAAATAGAAGTCAAAACATCTCTTTTTCTTTTCTTCTTATATAATTAACTGCGACAAAATATAATTGAGCAAGCGAATCCAAAAAATTTCAGTCTCAGTTTTTAAGGGGAAATGTGAGGGATTTTTGTGAGGAATCGTGTTTATATTTCAGAGTCCTCTGAGCCCTCTGAGATCTCAGAAATATAAACTGGCCAAGTGCTTCTTTATTTCATATTCTCTGCTTGAGATCTCAGAAATATAAACTGGCCAATTGTCACTACTTGTCACTTTTAATTTTTAAATATTCGCTTTTGCCATGCGAAATTATATAAAAATAAATAGAAAAATAAAAATACAATACATATTGTGCAAAAAAAAATTTAAAAAAATTAAAGCATTTTATTCATTTGGATGACTAAAGCTATCAAGAAAATCAGAGAATTCTCACTTACAATACCTCTGTTCGTGTTCTATCCACAAGAGCCCATTTTAGTCCAAAGTTCTGTCAATAACATTTCTTTTATATGAACTTTGGCCTAAAATGGGTAGAAATTGGCAGTTTTGGGTAGTACGCGACCAGAGGTTATGTGGCCAACAGCATTACAATAAATTATGACAACAGACGAGTGCCAAGGCATAGGCATTTTGCGGAGGCTAGGTAAAAACTATTCGTAAAAAGTAAGTTGGAGCTCCCGAGCATGGTCATTTTCCAAAATGCAGTCCTGCAGCGCAAGTTGCAAGGCATTAAAAAACTACAACACTTATAGCGTTTTCGTTTGGTATTTCGGAAGAAGCCTCCGGAGCTCTCCGATCCAGAATGCCAAACGAACAAGTTGCAACCCTTTTTTTTATTCTGAAGTGTGGGTTTGGTTGTATTTGTGCACTTGGCTGTTGCATTTGGGTGATGAAACATTCACACAGCTATTTCTCGGAATATTGATATTCCTCAATAACAGCAACGAATGTCTCCACCTTCAATGAGAAAAAAAACAACGTAAAATCAACGGAAACAACTTTGATTTAAATATTTTTCGGAACGATTTGGCTTCGAAGACGAAAATTTTTAATTCAAAGTAGCAATGACATTAATTCAAAGTGTTAGTTATAAATTTGACCAAGTGAAATTAAAAACGTGTTATTTGTATGACGGGAGATTTCAAACTAAATTTCCAAATTCAAACCATCGATCAACTGAGGTTCCCAACGATCGGCACATCATGCATCATACGTTAATATACATATCTTCATATATCATATCGCATCGAAGTGTACACAGCAAAGTATCTTGCTGGAAGTCGCACCCATGCGACCACACACAGAGTAATTAATATCCTCCAATAGATATCGCGCCCACGCAACTATCAAAAGAGGCAAATCAATTCCTCGATGGAATGAAACATGATGCTAGCATAAACAATTTGCGAAGACCACAAGATTCATTATGCGAATCTTGCATACGTCAGCATAAGATTCGTTTTGAGATTCGAATCTAAAGCCAACCCCAACTATCGTTTTGAGATTCGATAGAAGTATTGTATCGTATAAGCTATAGATACATTTATCGACTCAAGGGTTCGTTTTAAGATGCGGACGCCTAAATATCAATAATGTATCAATATTATGCAGCATCGTATTAATTTCATACGATAGAAAAATATATAACGAAATGCATGATATGGGTTATCCATTAATATAAACAATAATGGATCCATCCACAAGGAACCTCAATCGAACGAGGAGAACATGCAAGATCAGCATAACTTAACTTTCCTTAAAAGGAAATTTATTTAAAAAAAATCATTTTTTTCTTTTTTTTTTTTTTTTAAATTGTTTTTTTTTTTATAAATTTTGGTAGCTTAAAAATATGATTTAAGTATAAGTTTACAATTTTATAAGTTTTGGTAGCTTAAAAATATGATTTAAGTATATACATTTTTTTTATATTTACAAGTCATAATTATATTTTCTTTCATGTTTTACAATTTGTTGACCTTTGTATTTTTCTCTTAATTTGAATTCATCTTCAGGTTTATTTATATATCTTACAACTAAGGGTTCATTATTAGTTTTTTTATTAAAACAACGATTAAATAGAATGAAGCTCATTCTACTTTTTAAACATTTATAAGCAAAACAAGAAATAATAATTATTATTATAATACTTCCTATACCCATCAAGATTCCTTGGGTTTTTGGAGGCAATTCTTTTAATTTTCGGTTTACATAATTTTCTTGGTTACGGATTTCTAAAGTCAAATCTTTTAATTCATTAAGATTTTGAAGCTTTAATTTAGGAAGATTAATGTTTTCAAAATTAACATCTTTGAAATTAACATTGATACAACAATCATCAATAAAATCATGATATACATCTTTGTTTTGAACAGTTAACTCAAAATCAAGTACATTTATGATTGTATCCATTGTTTCGAATCTACAGTTATTTTCTAAAGTAAGGATTCCAATTTCATTTAAGGTTCCTTCTTCCAAAGAATTATTACATTTACATTTAAAATTAGTTTTTTCATTTAAAACGAACATATATTTTATATTTGATAATTGATGGAAAACTTCTATTTTCCCATAAACTTGTTTTAATTTACAGTTAGAGCTTTTTCTCTGCATAAAATTATTTAGTTCACAATCATCATTAAATCTTGCATTTTTAAATATCATATCTTTACACAAAAAGTATTTATCAATTATTTTACAATTATTTTTATCATTTGTTATTAAGAATTCATCTTTATTTGTAGTAATAATTAAGTATTTATACTTCAATTCTAAAGCATACAAAAGATTATTTAATTTAAAAGGTATATTTATCATTTCAAAAATATCACCTTCTGTCTTACTCAAAACAGGAATAGCTAGTATGACGACTAACCTTTTATTCTTTATATAAATAGAAGATGAAACTTCTTTCATTATATTCGGAAAGTTTTGCAATTCAGAATTAAACAGTTGTTAAAAACTTTCTATTCAAATTAAAAGACTCAAATTTCTGAAGTATACTTTGCCTTTATTTTATATTTAAATTACTTTTTATTTGCAAGGACTGAACACTCAAAAATTGTTTCGATCTGTCGGCGTCTACGAATGAATAAAAAAAATCCCTTCTCGATGCTTCTATCTATCTGTTCGTTTTGTTTGAATGTTCTTCTTATTAGTTGTTACGACCCCTGGTGTTGTAAATGTTAAATCAAGTAGATTGTAAGCGCTGCCAGCATTGTATTTTTCGCAATAGTTCCCCCCGGTACCACAATTCCAAGCTAGGATGTTGTTGTACCTAGAGAATTGACCTGGAGCAGCGCCAACTTAACTGCTGGTCTTTCAAAAAGTCCATCGGCGGTTTGTATTGTAGCACTTCTGACTTGGCCATCTGATGATGTCTTCACTGCTATAACCCGGCCCTTTGGATAATTGTTTCTGGGAAAATCTTTGTCAACTATGACAACGATGTCGTTAACTTTCAATGGAGGCACTGGATCATACCATTTAGAACGAAGAGTTAGCTCTGGTAAATACTCCTTTATGAAACGTTCCCAGCATTTGTTGGCAAAACGCTCCTTGTATTGGTAAGTGTACTTTAGGATTTTCACATCGTCATTTAGTTGAATAGAGCTCTCCACGAATACGTCAGTGTCAAGCTGCTAATTCACTTTGAGGGAAAACATTGGCGGCGGAAAATCTAATTGAATGCAAAATATTTCTTGCAAATGCTTAATAAACAATTATTGATCAATTTTATAAACTATTATCCACAAAATAGTGCATAAAAGTGAAATAAAAGTGAAATAAAACAATAAATATCACAAATGTTTTCCCTCAAAGTGCCATTACAAATAGAAAGAGATAGCTTGGTAGAAAGCCCTATTGTTGGTTTTCCACCCTCAGAACTCAGCCTCAAGAAGTGATTCGGTGTCAAGGCCTCAGATGATTCATCATCCAATGGAACGTATGTGAGAGGTCTTGAGTTGATAATATTTTCTGCTGCAACCAAACAGCTCCTCAGCAACGGATCACTTGGAGTCCTTGATGGCAAGGAATAGTAGAGCGCCGATTTAAAGGAACGTACCAAACGCTCCCAGGCACCGCCCATATGTGGTGATGCGGGTGGATTGAAAACCCATTTTAACGAAGGAGCAACGAAGTGTTTTGCAATAAGTGATGGATCTATTGCCTGTAAATCTTGACGCAGCTGCCGTTCCGCTCCTACAAAATTAGTTCCTCTATCGGAGTAGATCTCCTTGGGCTGTCCTCATCGTTGAATGAAGTCGTGGAAACACAAGATAAAGGAGTCGGAATCCAGCTTGTGTGCTATTTCGATGTGTACCGCTCTAGTTGTTAAGCACGTAAACAATACACCCCATCTCTTCTCTTGACGTCTTCCTACAGCCACATTAAGCGGGCCAAAGTAGTCCACTCCGGTGAAGGTAAATGGATTGCAAAACGTTGAAACTCTTGCTATCGGAAGCTGGGCCATCTCTGGTTCAACTGGTTTCACTTTCTTAACTTTACACCATTGACACCTCCTATTGCTGGATTTAACGGCACATCTTAATTTGGGTATCCAGAACTTTTGTCTCAATCGATTGATTACACTTTCAGCATTGGCGTGTAAGAATTCTTCATGGCATTGTTGAATTAATAGATTTGTGATATGATGTCCTCTGGGTAAAATTACTGGGTGTTTTTGGTCAGCGTCCATAAACGTAACTGCTTCAAGTCTTCCTTTAACTCCTAATAGCTGTTGGTTGTCAAGGTATGGACAAAGACGTCTGATTGTGCTGGAACGATGTACCGTCGGTCGTAGTTCATTCAATATGTCGTTTCCTTGGTTTTTCATAAGTGAATTGATTTCATCAGTGTAGCCATCTCTTTGAGCAATTCTAAATAGTACCTTTTCTGCTTCGTTGAGCTCATCACCATTTAAAATTCCATGAGTCGGTAATTCAGGTTTGAACTTTAGCTTTATATTTAAATAACGGATCACATAAGCTGTAGTTTTTAGAATCCTGTTCCAATTTGAAAATCTTGTCACATCAATGATTGGTTGATTTATAATATGTACATTCAGTAGCTCTTCAGTTGTCTCTGTTGGTAAAGTAATATCCTTTGGCCAGGTGTCTTCTTTTAACATAAGAAATTCTGGACCTTGGAACCAGCGATCATTTATATCAAGTTTTGGTGGTTTAATCCATTTTGTTACTTCATCAGCAACATTTTGTTTTGAAGGAATATATCGCCAGCTACCTGGGTTTTGACTATCCTGAATTTCTGCTATTCGAAATGCTATATATTTACTATATCTATGGGGATTATTTCTAATCCATCCCAAGACGGTTTTGGAATCACACCAGAAAAATATTTTACTCACTTTGATTGAGATTTCGTCCATAAGTTGTTTTGCCAATCTGCATCCCATCACTGCAGCATCCAGCTCTAAACGTGGAATGGAGCGCAGTTTAATCGGAGCTACTTTCGTCTTAGCACATATAAGTGAGCAAGCTACTGTTTCTTCTTTGTTAATCCGGAGGTATGCCACGGTTGCACACGCCTGTTCGCCTGCATCCACAAATATATGAAGTTGTACGGTGACTTCTGTCCAATCTGGAAACTGCTTCAAGAAACACCTCGGAATTCGAAGTTGCTCCAATTGTGGAAGTATTTTTAGCCATTTCTTCCACGCGTCAAATTGTTCATCGTTAACTTGGTCATCCCATTCTATGTGGCTTCGCCAAATGTCTTGAAGCAAAATTTTAAGGTAGACTAAAAAATTGGCAATTAATCCCAAAGGATCATATATTGACATTAGAATCCTAAGAATTTCTCGCTTTGTTGGGCGGCAACCTTCGCACAAAACCTTCTTACTGCCCTTATTATAGCGAAGCAGAAAGGTATACTCATCGCTCTTTAGACACCACCACATACCCAATATTTTCTCGGTTAAGGATTCTGGATTCAAACTTAGGTCCTTTGGATCGTTTGATGATTCTGGGTTTAAGATCTTCATGACGTTGGAACAATTCGACTTCCAATTCCGAATTTGGAATCCAGCCTTGGAGTGAATTTTTGTAATTTGGTGAGCTAGCTCAATGGCTTCAGTTTCGTTATCCACGCTATCCAATAAATCATCCACATAATGATTTTTGACTATACTTTGTACTGCCCGTGGATACTCGTCACTGAATTGGATGGCATTGTGATTTTTAACATATTGGGCACAACTAGGTGAACATGTTGCACCGAATGTCATCACTTGCATTACGTAGGTCTCAAACTCGAAATCTATATTGTCACGCCATAAGAATCTTAGCACATGCTGATCTTCATTTGGAATTCTGATCTGATGATACATCTCTTTGATATCTGCTGATAAACCAACTTTTCTCTCTCTGCTTCGCAAAAGGACACCAAATAAAGATGAGTTCCAATCGACACCTTTCATCAGCAACGTATTCAGTGACACTCCATCAACAACAGCTGCAGCATCCCACACGATACGAATCTTGTCTGGTTTATTCGGATTGCGAACTGGGAAGATAGGCAAGTACCAAACTTTTTCATGATGTTCTTGCAGTTCTTTGGAGGTAAGTTTCCGAATATATCCCTTTTTTTCGTATTCCCTAATCTGTAGAGTCAAGTTCTCCTTCAGGTCAGTGTCTGAGTTCAATCGCTTCTCGAGACATCTCATCCTATTAATTGCCATAGGTTTGGAGTTCGGCAACTTCACATTTCCATACCGCCAAAGAAGTCCAGACTCATAACGATTCTCCAAGGGAGTTGTTGTTTCACTCAGGATACATTTTGCTTGCTCCTCTTCTTGGATAATTTTGGGATCTTTCGGACCTGATATTCCCAAGTTGTCAATAGTGAAATATTCTTTTACCAATTGATGAAGTTCTTTATCGATGTTTGGTTGGCACTCACACACATGGAAATGCTGTTCATACTTGTATCCATTTTCTTCTTCATTGGCAGTGCAACATATAGTCCATCCAATACGGCATTTAAGAGCAATAGGATCTTCATCAGTGGCCTCTCTGATTTTCAAGGGCACCGCTACATGCCAGTTTCGAAGACCGACAAGAATCCCTGGACTGGCATTGTCGTAAGATTCGACCGGCAGATTTCTTAGATGAGGATATTTTTTAGCCATACTCTCGTAGTTCAAAGATTGATTTGGCAACTTCAAACTTTTCACAGTTCTCACATTTGAAATATGAAAGCTCGGCGCATTTTTATGAACTCCAGATATATTCAATGAAACCTTCTTAGATTGCTTCTCCTGACGAGAGATTGACCCACTCCACTTCAAACATAAAGGTGTGCTTTCTCCATCCAGATTCAATTCATCTGCTATTTTCTGATTTAGCAATGTACTTGAAGATCCTTCATCGAGAAAGGCATACGTCTTTACTTCTTTTCCATTGTTCGTAAGCAATACTGGTAAAATTCTAAACCGAACTGTGGTGGAGACAATGTGATTCATTACTTTTTCATTTCCAATGTTTTCATTAATCGTTTCTGCATGATCGCGTTGGACGTTGTGCAACATTGGGTGGTGTCTGCCATTGCAATTTGTTTGTGAGCATATGACTGGTGTCGAGCACTTGAATGGGTGTCTTTTGAGACATTGCCGACAAAGGTTTGCCTTTTTCACATAATCCCAACGTTCATTTACTGTCCAATTAATGAAACGCGAACAAGTGGAGTTTGATTTACAATTTCCCTCACACACTTGGCACCTTTTGCTGAAATTGGATGTTGTAGCTTGCTGTTTCTTTTGAGCATCTTGGTGACCGTGGATGTGGAGTTGTTCATTTTTATTTTTTACTTTGTTCGGAACATCTTTGGATTGAAACCATCTTTTTGTTGGCATAACGTCACAAATGTCTCCGGCAAGAGAAGATAACCAATCTCCCAGTACGCAGATGTTATTGAAGTCTTCTTCTGTGCGCCGATGCGCTGCCCATGAAAGCTGAAGCGTGGGTGGAAGCTTCTCAACAAGACTTCTCAGCAAACTAGGATCTCGCATATAGTCTTGCAAATCTGCTTGTTCCAATGTTGAACACAAGTTTGTCACAGCAACTGCATAATCCACTACAGTTTCCATGCGCTCTATTCGTGGTGGAGTCATCTTTTTTATTTTATCAATGTAATGGTCCATTAATTCTTCTGGTTGGCCAAAATATCTTCGAAGAGTTGCAATTATTATCGGGACACAATTTGGTATCGTTAATTGAGCTTCAATAACTTCCCTGGCCTTTCCCTTTAAGCAACGTTGCAGACGTATAAGGTTTTCGCTTTTTGTAAAGCCACATGCTGCTGAAGTTTGATTGAAGGTGCTTATGAAGACTGGCCACTCTCCTGGATGACCAGTAAATGTTGGTAGATCTTTTGAGATTGCATGCCGAGTAGCTATTTGGTGTTCTGTCAGCTTAATGGGATTGTCTTGAGCATTGGATTCGTATAATGGAATGGGTTTTGTTGATAATTGTCGAAAAGTTTGCTGCGGCAATTCATTTATATATTTATTTACAACAGACTTACCACACGGTTGGCCCTCAAACTTATTTTGATGGACTTTGTCCTGTTGGGTAGTCTTGTTTTTGTTTAATGATGCCACTGATGAACGGCTTCCGAGTTCACTTTCAGATAATTGTTCCAGAAGTGTCTGACGCCTTGAGATCAGCTGCTGCCGTTCCTTTAGAACATTTTCTTCCTCTTCCATTAAACGAATTCGTTGGCGAATCCTCGCCGACTTGGCTTGCGACACGCTTGATGCTAAGGATACTGCCTTTGTTGGTTTTGAAGTTATTTTCGATGTGCACACAGCACATTTCCATTCATCATCACCTGAAACTTCATCGCCAACTCCGGCACAATGATAATGTATCCATTTCTTGCATTGCGTGCATTCCACCATGTTGGTGGGTGAATAAATTTTGTCACAGATGGGACAATTTTGTGCCACCACCGTAGAATTTGTCGTAGACATTTTGTTTCGCGAATTTTTGAGAATTGTTAAAAACTTTCTATTCAAATTAAAAGACTCAAATTTCTGAAGTATACTTTGCCTTTATTTTATATTTAAATTACTTTTTATTTGCAAGGACTGAACACTCAAAAATTGTTTCGATCTGTCGGCGTCTACGAATGAATAAAAAAAAATCCCTTCTCGATGCTTCTATCTATCTGTTCGTTTTGTTTGAATGTTCTTCTTATTAGTTGTTACGACCCCTGGTGTTGTAAATGTTAAATCAAGTAGATTGTAAGCGCTGCCAGCATTGTATTTTTCGCAATAACAGTAAAACATTATTCTCTTCACTATCCTTCAGAATTTGAATTAGTTTTTTAGGTTCAATTATTATAGGATGAATCATTTCATTTCTAAGAAAAAGGATAGCATTAATAATTTCATTAATGAAAATTTCCAAATGACTCATCATAGCATAATGTTCGAATCTTGATCTCAGTGAAAAATCTCCTAAGATCATTAATATGATTTTGTTTATTTTTCTGTGTAATTAATATTTTCATATTTTCTCTCAACTCATTAGTTACATTACCTAAATTAACATAGGCTTCTTTAAGGATTTTATTTTGGTCATTTGAACTATCTAATACTTTGATTTCTTCTTGTTGACTTTTATGGATAAACTCAACATTTTCTTGGGTGTTCCTTATAACTTCTTCATAATGTTCAGCATCAGAATTATCCATTGTACCAAAAAGTACTTTTAGACCTGAACCTACGAAATTCAAAACACCTCTCTTCTGCCTAAGATTTATACCTAAAAGTTGGTATATAACTCCAAGATTCTTATCTAAATTTATTGTATCGAATCTTACTTTTTCTAAAAAGCTTTTACAATCATCTAATTCGATTGTACATTCCCTTTCCACGTATATTATTTGATTCTTAATTCTATTAATATGGATTTCTATATCATTTAAATCTATGTTGTTAACAATAGATATTTTTCCTTTGATAATAGGCGCGATTCACACAGAAGTGGCTTATGGTGCTGGTGTGGTTCTGGTCTGTTACGGGCGTGGTGTGGTTGTGGTGAGCTTTGTTCAGACAGAAGTGACAGAAAATGGTTATTTGACAGAAAAGCTAAAAATACATACACAAATACAGGAACACTTCACAAGAAAATGGCTTCTACACAGAATTAAAATAAATAAAATATAAAAAAAACAATTGCCTTGAATTTTTGGGCTACTTTTTGCCATGCACGCTCCTGTTTCAGTAATTTTGTCCTCCCGTAATTACATAAATCTTCATGTATTTGCATTTCATTTCTGAATTCAATATTGAACTCATAATCACATTTAATTTTTTTTTAATGTCTGACAATTAGACATTTGACTGAGAGATTCCATTGTGGCGTGCCGTTTACGTAGGCCACTGGAGTTTTCAATATGGTGTGGCGATGGCATGTCACACCATACCCTCGCCTCGTCATCTGTGTGTGTATTATCTCATAAGAGAACATGTGAATTCCACAACGTGGAATATGTATGCAGCACGCCAGAACCACACCAAAACCTCACGCCAGTTCTATGTGAATTGGGCCTTAACTTCTCCTAGATGTTTGAAGTAGATTCCGTTTGAAGTTGGCATCTGCTTAACTTCAATTCCGTTAATAGACGGGATCAATAACAATATTCTGAAAATATGTTTTGAGATTTTGATCAAAAAATTTTATTAAGGAAGCTATAGCAATCAATGATTCAAAAGAAACAATCGATTCGTCAAAGCGGTCATGTTCATCATCTAAATTTTCCAAGAATACAACTAAGAAGTCAATGAACCAGTTAATAAATTCAGAAAACAGCTGGAAACATCAATTATGATGTAAACTGTAATAACATAAGACAATTAAATTTACAATGCTTTACTCCAGATATCCTACAAAGGCTAAGTTACAAATTATGCTTCCTGGCACTAATTAATTAAAATAAGGAAAAAACAAGGATTATTATAATTATTTTTTTATAACGTATTCAAAATTATTAAGCATCAATGTTTTGAAAATATGGTTTGTTAAATCTTTGTTAACTTTCCTTATTCTACCATTGGATCTTATCCAAACATTGTCACTAGAACATCGAATTATTTTAAAAGGACCTTTAAAAGTTTTTTCTAATTTTCTATTTTTAGAAAAATTCTTTAATAAAACTTTGTCTCCAATTTTATAATTAGGAGATGCACTCGTTCCTACATCATATCTCATCTTTGATTTTTCTTTAGATAACTTAGTATTCTCTTTAACTTTGTTTTCTATAAAAGACAGTTTTTCTTTTATTTCGTCAACATAATCCTTCATATCCTTTAATTTTAAAGGATCGAAATTGCTTGGTCTATTAGCTTTTCTACCAAATAATACTTCATGTGGACTATATCCAGTTGTACTATGGGTTGTTGTATTATAACTGAAACTTGCAAACTTGATTGCATCATCCCAGTTATCATTTGAAAAATTTACAGTATTTAAATATTCTTTCAATCGAGCATGAGCTCTCTCAATACTACCATTTGATTGTGGATAGTATATACTCGTTGTAATGTGCTTTATCTTAAATTCTTGACAAAGATTTTTCATCAGGTCATTACAAAATTCTGAACCATTATCAGATAAAATTATTTTGGGAATACCAAAATACAGGATCCAATGCTCTGTAAAACTTTTCGCTATAGTTTCAGCATTCTTATCAGGTATAGGAATGAATTTAATAAAATTTGTTAAATCACCTTGAACACTTAATCCATATAAGTTTCCATTTCTTGATACAGGGTAAGGACCTGTTAAATCAAGACTTACTTTTTCTAGGCCTTCTTCAGCACTAGAAACAACCTTCATAGGTGTTTTAGTAGGATGTCTGTTAATTTTTCCCAATTGACAGCTCTTACATTTCTTCACATAATCATTAACCATTAAATTCATTTTATTCCATTTGTACTTTTCTCTAATTTTATTTATTGTAGCTTTTTGACCTACATGCCCTCCCATAATACTTTCATGATATTCTTTTATAATATCCATTTGTAAATTTTTATCAGTCACTTCAATAAGTTCTTCCAACTTATTATCTTTTATTTCTCTCTTCTTTTTCATTAATTTTCTTTTGTCTTCTCGTGACAACATTAACATTTCTACTTAATTCATCAGCAACATAATTATCTTTTCCTTTCTTATATTCTATAACATAAGTATATTCTTCAAGTTTCAATCTCCATCGGATCAATCTAGATCCAGGATCTTTAACATTAAACAACCACTGTAAGGGTCTATGATCAGTTCTAATAATGAACTTCCTTCCATACAGATATGGACGAAATTGTTTTATAGCCCATACTATTCCAAGACATTCTTTCTCTGTGGTGTTATAATTTGTTTCTGACTTATTTAGTGTTCTACTAATAAATTGTATAGGAAGATCTTTGTCTCCTACTTCTTGTGAAAGAACAGCTCCTATTCCATAATTACTAGCATCAGTAGTAACAATGAATTCCTTATCAAAATCGGGATATTGAAGCGTTGTAAAATTTGATAAACTTTCTTTCAACTTTTCGAAAGCAACTTGTTGATCCCTTCCCCATTTAAAATCAACATCTTTTTTCAACAATTTATTAATAGGTGAAGCTATTTTACTGAAATCTTTTATAAATTTCCTATAATAGCCCATCATTCCTAAGAATGACTTAATACCTTTAGTATTAATTGGAGGAGATAACTTTTCTATACTTGAAATCTTAACCGGATCTGGTTCAACACCTTTATCCGTTATAACATGTCCTAAATAACTAACTTCTTTTCTTAGGAACTCACTTTTATCGGCTTGAATTTTCAAATTCGCCTTTCTAAGTTGCTCAAATACTGACACAAGTTTACTATTATGTTCAGTAAGATCTTTTCCATAAATGACTACATCATCCATATATACAAAGCATTTCAAACCTTGTAATCCTGATAATACTGTGTTCATCATTCTTTGAAAAATGCTTGGCGCATTTTTCAACCCAAATGGCATCCGGACAAACTCATAATGTCCGTAAGGAGTAGAGAAAGCTGTTTTCTCTATGTCCTTCTCTGTCATAGGAATTTGGTGGAACCCAGATGTTAGATCAATTGTAGTAAAATATTGTGCTCTACCAAGTTGATCCAAAATCTCCGTAATATTAGGAATTGGATAACTATCTGCGATAGTTATGTCATTTAATTTTCTATAGTCAATGACCATACGCCATTTGACTTTTCCTGAACTATCCGTTTTCTTTGGCACTATCCAAAGAGGAGAGTTCCAAGGGCTTTTCGAATCCCTTATCATTTCATCATCTTTAAGTTTTGTTATCTGTTTCCTAACCTCTTCTTCATGTATCTTAGGATACCTGTATGTTTTCGTGAATATTGGAGTCGCATCAGGTTTCGTCCTGATTTCACATTTCATTGCATTAGTTGCACTTAACTTTTCTCCTTCTAACAAGAATAAGTCACTAAATTTCTGTATAATATCTCTTATACTTTTTTCCTCTTCTGAGTTCATGTGATTTGTCCTAATCAACTTTTGAACTTCTTTATTTCTATTACTAATACTCCAAATATTCCTTACATTTTTCTGTTCTTCAGAATTTTCAATTATATGAGTATCTTCCATAACAAAACTTGATAATTTGATATCAATCCTAATCATTTTATCACTTTTGTTCACTATTGAAACTATGCAACAACCATGTGCATCTACTTTAGTTATACACTCTGGAATAACTATATTCTCATTTTCATATTTACGCACTACTATTTCGGTGCCTTTTTCAAAATTTTCTACTATTTGTACAGTTCTGTACACTTCCATTCGAGGTTTTATGAAATCATTAAAATTTTCGAAAATCAATTCATACTGCTCCTTATCCCGAACAAGAGTTTGTTCTTTGTAATTAATTGAAAAACCTCCCTGATTGAGAAAATCTGTCCCTAGAATTCCATCATATTCTCCTAGCATGTCATTACTTACGACATGAAATTTCCAACTTTTGAAGCTTTCGTTTTCTGATAAATTATGACAAATTTTAAATCTCAATCTGGTAATTCCTTTAGATTCCCTGATAGTTTTATCTATTCCGCAGAACTGTATTTTTTCCTTGTCATTTAAATCTTCGAAATATATACATTTACTCTTTATAAGGCTTACACTGGCTCCAGTGTCTACTAAAACTTTAAATTTTTTTTCTTTATATTCAATATGAATATAGGGACTATTTTCTTTACATTTTGTTAAAGAAATGGCAACCCTATCACTAACCATTTCTTTTAACGAAAATCCTTTCTTTCTTCGGGATCTTTGCCTTTAGAATTATTAAATTTCCCTTTATTACCAGGACTTTTATTATTTCTATTGTGAAACTTGTCATTATGACTGACACGCGAATAGCATTCGTTTGCTTTATGGCCCTTTTTGCCACATTTAAAACAAGTTACAACGTTGATTTTAACAAGATTTCTATTCGAGAAATCTGTTTTAGGAGTTTTCTTAAGGTTTGATAACCGCGATTCTTCATGCTGTGCATGTCTTGCTGCTTCAGCAAGAGAATCCGGTCGGCAATTATTTACATAGTTACCTATATCTGGTCTAAGACCATTTATAAAGATATTTAGGATAACTTTATTTTCGATGTAACTATGGACCACCTCTAAGTGTTTGGGATCCTGAATCCCTTGTTTCGCGTCTGTGCCAAGTCTTCTTGACATAGTTTCCATTATTTGTAAAAATTGTCTTACAGTTTTATTTTCCTGTTTAGAATTAATCAACTCTCTATATAGTCCTAAAGTACTGGTAGTTTCTTTATAAAGGTTCTTTAGTTGATCTTTCAACTGAGACCAATCTTCAATGATTTTATTTTCTAGAATTACCCTTGCATTTCCAGATATTTGGACTTTAATAAACTTAAAAAGGAAGTCCTTTTGTTCCTCTGATGCTAAACTCATAGCATCATCGCAACCATTAATAAATGAGTATAACTCGGAAGAGTCACTCTGAAACTTTGGAATCAGTTTTGCCAAGGTTAGGACATTGTTGGTTATTGCTTCTTGGTTTTCCATTTTAGAAAAGAAACAGTGTTCACTCTTCAATCTTAATTTTCAAAATTTTATATATTTTTTTTTCAATAAGAATAGGGATATGAAAGTGAAGAAAAAAAAAAGGAATAATGAATCTAGGCTTTTTGGAAGCTATCTAGAAATTACAAAACTTTCTATTTTCAAACAAATATTAAAACTTTTATTTTTTTATTTTAAGGATCTAGCCTTTTTGGAAGTTACCTGGAAAATATAAAATTTCCACTCTTTTTTTTATAAATATTAACACATTTATAATTTCTTTTATGTATTTAAAGGATCTAGCCTTTTTAGAAGTTACCTGGAAAATATAAAATTTTCACTTTTTTTTATAGACATATTAGGTACCACATTTATTTAAAAAAAAATTATTAACTTATGACGAATTTCGTTTTCTTTCTTTGTTTTTTTTTTTTCTTAAATATATAAAATTCCTTACATGAGCCACATCCTTGTGGTACAGACAGGAACAGTTGAAAGCAATGTCAGGAACAGACAGGAACAGTTGAATGCAAATTTCAGGAACAGACAGGAACAGTTGTATGCAAATTTCAGGAACAGACAGGAACAGTTGTATGCAAATTTCAGGAACAGACAGGAACAGTTGTTAATGATAAATTAACACTTTGGAATTTTATTTGGTCCGTCAAAGTTACTAAATTTTATTTCACTCAATTCACAATTACGAGTATTTGAAAATAACAACAAAAATTATTTTGTTTCAATACATTACAATATTTTGTTTTGCCGCTGTATTTTATTTTAGCACTGTATTCTATTTTAACGCTTGTGTTTTATTTTACCGCTGTATTTTATTTTACTGCTGTATTTTATTTTACTGCTATATTTTATTTTACTGCTGTATTTTATTTTACCGCTGCCACCAGTTATAAATTTGACCAAGTGAAATTAAAAACGTGTTATTTGTATGACGGGAGATTTCAAACTAAATTTCCAAATTCAAACCATCGATCAACTGAGGTTCCCAACGATCGGCACATCATGCATCATACGTTATATACATATCTTCATATATCATATCGCATCGAAGTGTACACAGCAAAGTATCTTGCTGGAAGTCGCACCCATGCGACCACACACAGAGTAACTAATATCCTCCAATAGATATCGCGCCCACGCAACTATCAAAAGAGGCAAATCAATTCCTCGATGGAATGAAACATGATGCTAGCATAAACAATTTGCGAAGACCACAAGATTCATTATGCGAATCTTGGACAATTGTCTTTCACACCCAAATGCATACGTCAGCATAAGATTCGTTTTGAGATTCGAATCTAAAGCCAACCCCAACTATCGTTTTGAGATTCGATAGAAGTATTGTATCGTATAAGCTATAGATACATTTATCGACTCAAGGGTTCGTTTTAAGATGCGGACGCCTGAATATCAATAATGTATCAATATTATGCAGCATCGTATTAATTTCATACGATAGAAAAATATATAACGAAATGCATGATATGGGTTATCCATTAATATAAACAATAATGGATCCATCCACAAGGAACCTCAATCGAACGAGGAGAACATGCAAGATCAGCATAACATGTTTCCCTCTTTTAAAACAAATATGATTTTATTATTTTTTCTCTTCATTTGAGATGTCATCATCGTTGATTTGAATTCATCCATCTTAAAAATAATATGTATCAACTTCGATTAAACTACAAGCATCGTTGATTGAAATACATACAAATTTTAAAATCCTTTTTTAAAACTTTAATTCAACTTCGTCCAGTTATTGATTTAATATAAAATGGAAACTAATTCATTAAACAAATGACAAAAATAAATATGAGAAAAGTAATAATTTTTGTTTTGATTAAATGTAAGTGAATTTTGAGTGCGCGTTAATTTTGTTCACAAATGTTTTGTAGATACTTCGTGAAATTACGAAGCGCTCTCGAAATTCTTTATATTAAGCTAAAATATAAATTAAAAAGTGATTAAAAAATCTAAAAAATCTGATTTTTACGTTGGCCTAACTATGCAACATTTTAAAAGTACGTGCATGGAAATTTGAAATTCGATTTCGAAAAATATTAGCAAATTGCACTTTGAAACTACGTTGAGTGTACCTTAAATGTTCGAAAAGTTGATTTCAATGTAAAATTGAATACGTTTCGCTTTGAAACTAAGTTGGCTTTGTTAAATCTACGTTACCTATTTAAATCAACAGGTTTTCAACTTTAAATTAAATATGATTTATTGAATATTATTCAACTTTAAATCAAATATTTTCTATTAGATTTTAGATTGCATTTTTTCCCTCAGTGTTGGATTTTACTTTGAGTAAACTCCTTATCTTAGCAAAAATTCCGCATCATGGTATAAATATAACGATAATGTGGAAGATGAAATGTTTGTTCTATCTATTTTTTTATAATATTGGTTCCTTTCAACTCCAAAATTTGTATAATGCACAATCGCAATTCCAAAATTAAATAACAAATAAAAACCTTTGACAATTTTGACGTTTCAATTGTTCGCATGTATGTGTGCTTCTGGTTTTGATTCTTTCTTCAAATCCAGAATCGTTTTTCTCTTCTTTTCAGAAGAAGAACTGTCATTAGTGCCAAACGAACGTTTTAAGAAGCATTCGGAATGCTTCCGGAAGACCAAACGAAAACGCTATTAATTAAAGCGCATTTTTTTACGTAAATTTATCTCAGAATATGATTATTAAAAATATGATGCACTGCAGTACTGCCTTTTGGAACTCAACCCATTTCTTCTACTTATTCTTTCCAAATAGTCCAGTCATTAGGTCATTTGACCTTGCGCGCAGAGGCACTGTCTGATTTTTTTTCATGGATCGATAGAGGCTCATTTAAAAAGCTTAAATCCAAATTTGCACCACCTGACAACTTTTTTTACCAAAGTTATTGGTAAAAATGTGTTTTTTGCCATTTTTTCGTCTTTTGTGAATATCTCGGCTGCAGTATGTCGCACAGAAAAAAATAAAACATGGATTTATTTATAATAAGATAAGCTATTAAATCATAAAAAAATTAATTTGTTTAAACAAATAAAAAAAAAGTTATAGTTAGTTAAAGTAAGTTTTTATTGTTTGAAAATCACTCTTTCGTGATTATTAAGAAAAAAGCTCATCTAACGATGAAGTTTTTATTTTTTACTTTTAAAGTCTTTGTAATTACCTACAATTTAAAAAAAAAATCAGCCCTTAACTACCAACACAAGCCGAGATATAAATTTATGAACATAGGTAAGTCAGCGCACCCACGCCATTTTATGTTTTTAGGTTTTATTTTATATTTCAGCCCCAGTATGTCGCAAAGTTAAAATTAAAAAGTTTTATTGTTTATAATAACTCTTTCTATCAACTTGCGTTAAATTCAATTTGTTTAAACAAATAGAAAAAAAGTTTTAGTTCATTAAAAGGTTTCTTTGTCTTGATTTTATACCTTTTTTTCATAACTATTGAGAAAAAAACTGTACCTAACGGTACCTTTTTTCAGGTTTACTTTTTTTTGTTATAGTCCTATAAATTTTCTTTAAATTAAAAAAAAAATTAGTCCATTACGACAAACAGGAGCCAAGTTATTCATGAATTAAAAATGACGCGTCAGTTTACCAACGCATAACAATATTCTTTCTTTTTTTTGTGAATAGGCTATTGATTATGTCCTAAAAAACAGGTCAATAAGGAAGTAAGACGTTCGTGGAATTTTATTGTAACAATCTTCAAAGGGGTCTTTGAAGATGAGAAAACCGCGGAGTGCTATTAAATCAGAGGGTGCATTTTGGAGAAAGGGGTACAAAAGCACCCTTTTTGGTTTTTTGCATATAACTCGAAAACGAAGCAAAATTTCGAGATAATTCTCTAAACTTTTTTGTAGAGAATACAATTTACTATCAAAATTAATTTTTGAAAAAAAACAACTTAACTTTTAGTTGGCAAAATTTTTAAAAATTCATTGCCAAAAAATGTGAAAATCGCATTTTTTTTTACGTATTTCCTTATAATTTTCGTACCAGCAGGGATAGGTATAGGTATTCCTTTCTATAAAAGAAAGATAATTAAATTTCCTTTAAATAAATTAAAAAAAGGAACGGTTTGGATAAAAATCGACCGAGAAATAGTCGTTCAAACTGGGCTGATTTTAAGTTTTAAAGCTTTATGAATGACATTTTTGGCTATTTTGATGGACTTGTTAGATTATACACAAACTGGGTGTAGTAGGGAGTCATGGCCAGTTTAGTCAAAAATAAAAGTCAAGTTTCAAATTTTTCGCAGTTTTAGGATTGCCATCTAATTTTTTCAAAATTTAAAATAATTGTCAAAATCAACACACTTGCTTTTACAAAGCCGGGCTTTGAGCACATGTTAGCAGTTAGTATACCTTCTCAAACGTGAAAAAAATAGTTTTGGACCAGTTTTTCGGTTGAAGGTCCTTGCCAGAGCAGCTTAACATTTTCTTAATATGTAGGTATTAAAGAAATAACTTTTTTTATTTTGGAATACCTAACCCGCCTGGCACTTTTTTGTCCATATAACGAAAGGCATAAACTACTTAATACCCTGGTTTGTGAAAGTAGATTTGTTAGTTTTGATAATTATTTCAAAAATTAGAGAACAAAAGGAAAAAAATCACCAACTTTATACCATTAAAGGCCGCCTGGCATGCATTTTCGACAGCCAAACTCGTATGGCACAATTTTGTCTCTATATAAGGAGACATTAGTAGTCATACTTATATTGAAAATCCGGCTTTGTTAAAAAAGATTTGATAATTATTTAAAATTTAAAATAAAAAGTAAATTCTTATAATATCTACTTTAAAAATGTTGAGCTTGTCTGGCAAGGACTTTCAACCGTAAAACTTGTCTGGAACTATTTTTTATTTTCATGTTCGAGAAGGTATAAGCTAACATGTGTTCAAAACCCGACTTTGTAAGAGCAAATGTGTTGATTTTGGTAATTATTCTTAATTTTGAAAAAATTAGATGGGAACCCTAAAACTGTAAAAAAAATTGAAATTTGATTTTATTTTTGACTTAACTGGGCATGGCTCACTAATACACCCAGTTTGAGTGTATTATCTAACAAGTCCATCAAAATAGCCAAAAATGTCATTCATAAAGCTTTAAAACTTAAAATCAGCCCAGTTTGAACGACTATTTCTCCATCGATTTTTATCCAAACCGTTCCTTTTTTTAATTTATTTAAAGGAAATTTAATTATCTTTCTTTTATAGAAAGGAATACCTATACCTATCCCTGCTGGTACGAAAATTATAAGGAAATACGTAAAAAAAAATGCGATTTTCACATTTTTTGGCAATGAATTTTTAAAAATTTTGCCAACTAAAAGTTAAGTTGTTTTTTTTTCAAAAATTAATTTTGATAGTAAATTGTATTCTCTACAAAAAAGTTTAGAGAATTATCTCGAAGTTTTGCTTCGTTTTCGAGTTATATGCAAAAAACCAAAAAGGGTGCTTTTGTACCCCTTTCTCCAAAATGCACCCTCTAATTTAATAGCACTCCGCGGTTTTCTCATCTTCAAAGACCCCTTTGAAGATTGTTACAATAAAATTCCACGAACGTCTTACTTCCTTATTGACCTGTTTTTTAGGACATAATCAATAGCCTATTCACAAAAAAAAGAAAGAATATTGTTATGCGTTGGTAAACTGACGCGTCATTTTTAATTCATGAATAACTTGGCTCCTGTTTGTCGTAATGGACTAATTTTTTTTTTAATTTAAAGAAAATTTATAGGACTATAACAAAAAAAAGTAAACCTGAAAAAAGGTACCGTTAGGTACAGTTTTTTTCTCAATAGTTGTTTGGAAACCAATCTCTCAACATATATTATTATAAATCTATTTTTTGTTTTTGCTAATTCACTACCTAAAACTTTTAGTTTGTTTAAAGATTGCTTTAAATTCTTTTTCGTTTTTTTTACCGTGTACATCATTTTGATTATCTTTAACTTCATAATGAACTAAACTCTAATTCTTTGCAGTATTCTTTAATATTAATTTTCTTAATTTAAATTTGTTAAATCTTTAAATGTTTGCTGCACTTGTGTTGGTCAATGATGTGGTGAGTTTACATGTAATACTCTCAATTTGCAACAGCATCCACAATTCACAACAACAATGCACTCGTGCGAATATGCGTGGATAGATAATCTACAATCATTGTTCTTATAATTGTCTTCACTGCTAGCTACTGAAAAAAAAAGAAAAAATAACCCTCGTTCATTTTTGGATCGAGACCACAGAGCGCACCACACCATTGACTACCACCTTTGCTAAGTATCAATTGTTATTCATTATATTTATATAATTTATATTCAATAAATACTTTCATTTATAACGTGGTTAAACAAGCGGTGTTATATAATTTTTTTTTGTTACATGGATTAAAGATTAAATACGATTTTCCTCAAACAAAATAGAGAACATATGGTCCTTCGCATTAGCCGAATTTATTATTTGAATCGGTGAAATTAATCTTGTGCATAAAAATCATTCAAGTGCAAATTCGTAGACTTTTTCGTGCTACATACATATATATTGTATATGTTCACAGCTAGAAAACCTCGTGCGTTCCTCGTGGGTAATATCGTTTGGATATACATATATATGAATAGAACATTAAATGTACTTATGAACATATATGTATATACATTTAACCAATTGAACAATTGAACAATTCGCTTAAGCTAGTTTTGTTTAGTTAATTACTTGTGCTTTGGTTTCTTTTTTTTTTTATATTTCACCGTCGAACATTCTATATATTTGTGAAATATGAACGCGTTAAAACATAGGCGTGGTATTGCAAAGGCCACTTTAACTCGTGCGGTTGAATTTATAACATCCATTGAACAATTGACATCCTTGGAGATGTTAGAAATTAGATTAAATAGGGTAATTGAAGCATGGCATGAATTCACTACCCTACATTATGAATGTCTTCAGCTTGTGGAGGAAGGTGAGGCCGAGGAGTTCAATACTGATTTCGGGTTATATGAAGACAAATATTTTGCAGCCCATGCGGGGTTGACTGTGGCAATACGCGAAAGGAGCTCTAAAAATTCAGACAATGCCGTGTTAGAACGCATTGCAAACGAACAGAGTGATTTTTTGAAATCGTTAGATTCTTCGGCAAAAACTCCTGAAAAAATAAAACTGCCACCAATCGTGATTCCGAAATTTTCGGGTGATTATAAGGACTGGCCATCCTTTCGTGATTTGTTTCTGGGTTCGGTGGATACAAAGGAAAATTTATCATCCACTCACAAGTTTCAATATTTAAAATCTTTTTTAAGCGGAACGGCCGCCGATCTAATCCAGCACATAAAGGTTTCAGATGCTAATTACACTGAAGCATGGGATAGACTTGAAAAACGTTTTGATAGGGGAACTTTAGTTGTTCAGTCCTTTGTTCAAAAATTTTTGTCCCTACCGTCAATAAACGCTCCAAATGCGCAAATACTTCGAAAGATTACGGATGGTGCGGATGAGGTGATTCGGGGCTTAAATGCATTATCTAAGAACAATCGCGATCCGTGGCTTATTTTCATTCTGCTTAATAAACTAGATAGTGAAACAAAACATGCTTGGGCAGAAGAAGTCGGGTCTCGGGAAGATATGACAATAACGGCGTTTATCGAATTTCTTGAGCGTCGGTGCGATGCACTAGAGTCATGCCAGACTCTAAATCGTTTGTCCTCATCCTCATCGCGTGGAAAGCAAGCAAGTTCGATTCGAGCGTTGGTAGCTAAACCTTCTGAAAATAGTTCGCAATGTCCTTTATGTAAAACCAATCATCTTTTACACCAGTGCTCAAAATTTCTTGAATTAGACATTCCATCGCGCAGAAGCTTTACCAAAACAAACGTGATTTGTTTTAACTGCCTTCGGCCAGGTCATTCCGTGAAAAAATGTCGATCGACCTTTCGATGTCGCGTATGCAAAGCTCGGCATCACTATTTGGTGCATCAGGATGAATCGAATAATATTTCTACGCCGGTATCCGACCCTTCTCAAACAATTCAATCGACATCGTCGTCGTCATTAGCTTCGCTTCAAAATCAGTCCTCTGGGACACTTAATCCGTATGCCGTTACACCTTTGGTCAGTAATCATTCTCGTGAGTTTAGCCTTCGAAAACATACAGTTTTACCAACAATTCTTGCTAAACTAGAAAATAATCAAAATCTGCTTATTGATGTTCGTATTCTATTGGATACAGGTTCCCAATCATCGTTCATATCTGAATCATGTGTTCAAAAACTTGGACTTCGACGAGAACATGCTCGAATCCCAGTTTTAGGATTAGGTTCAATGGAAGCCGGGCATACTAAGGGAGTTGTATCTTTGAAACTTATGTCGCGTTATGATTCCACTCTTTTGACGGTCGATGCATTTGTCATGGGTAAATTGACATCGAGTCTACCATCCAAATCGTTTGATATATCGAACTTGGATTATATTTCCAACCTAGATCTAGCAGACCCTTGCTTCAATATATCTAGTGCAGTTGACGTTATTCTTGGGGCTGATAAAGTTTGGTCTATCTTGAGATCGGAACAAGTTGTTGGACCACATGGTAAACCTATCGCCCAAAACACATCTTTCGGTTGGGTTATTTCTGGAGAATTCTATGATTCAACTACTCGTAATTTGGAATTATCTTCATTTCATTCCACTCTCGACATAGATGCTCTCCTCCAACGATTTTGGGAGCTAGAACATATCGCTTCTCATAATTCTTTCGATGCCTTTAACGATCCAGCTGAAAAACACTTTCAACAAACGGTTAGTCGGGCTTCGGACGGAAAGTACGTGGTTTCGCTTCCGTTTAAAAATCATTCACCTAAATTCGAAGGTACACTACAGTCGGCGTTTAAACGGCTGTATTCGATGGAGCGTCGGTTCCGAATTAATCCTGAATTAAAGCAGCAATACTCAAAATTTATGCAAGAGTACCTTGATCTCGGTCATATGGAACTTATTCCTCGCAGTGAAATTCAAAGAAACGCATCTTGTCAATTTTATTTACCCCACCACGCCGTTTTAAAGCCAGAAAGCTCAACTACGAAGCTTCGCGTCGTGTTTGATGGCTCCGTGAAAGACTCTAACGGACAATCTTTGAATAGCCAGTTGATAATCGGTCCGTCTATACAGCGCGATTTAATTGGTGTCTGCCTACGGTTTCGACAACATCGTTATGTCTTTACTGCCGACATTGTGAAAATGTTTAGACAAATCTGGGTGAACGAAAAGGATCGTGATTATCAGCGCATTGTGTGGCGGCTAAATCAAAATGATCCGATTGAACATTATCGATTACGAACAGTGACTTATGGTACTGCATCGGCTCCATTTTTATCGGTACGCGTACTACAACAAATTGCTGAAGACTATAAAACAGTTTATCCAAATGCATCTCGTATTTTACTAAGTGACGTTTACGTGGATGACGTTATGACAGGCGGAAATTCGATTAAAGGCCTCCTCGAGTTGCAATCGGAACTTATTTCGTTATTATCAGAGGCTCGTCTTCAGCTTCGTAAATGGAGCTCCAACTGTTGGGCTCTTCTAGCTAAACAAAATCCTGAAGACTGCGAGTACTCTTTCGTAGATCCTGAAAGTTCACAGTCACTAATAAAGGTATTAGGAATGTACTGGAACCCTGCTTCTGATATGTACTCTTATCGCCTAACAACTTCTAAACCTTGTCCTTCGATCACAAGAAGAACCTTGCTATCCGAAGTAGCTAGTATTTTTGACCCGCTAGGACTCTTAGCTCCGTCAGTGATACTTTTTAAAATCCTATTCCAGAATCTCTGGTCTTCTAACTTGAATTTGGGTTGGGACGATCCCCTTCCCTCTGATCTCTCGGAAAAATGGTCAAACTATCGTGAACAACTACCATGTTTTGAAAAAATTTGTATTCCACGTAATGTATTCTCATCGAACGAAACTATCGAGCTTCACGGTTTTTCAGACGCTTCATCGGTAGCATACGCCGCGGTGGTTTATGCCCTCTCGAGATCTGCGGATGGAAAAGTGAACGTTGTCATTGTTGCTGCCAAAACAAAGGTAGCCCCCTTAAAACCGGTGTCTATTCCCCGCCTTGAACTATGTGGTGCGGTATTGCTTGCTCGATTGATAAAATTAATAAAATCTTCATTTAATATTAACATTCATAGAACATTTGCGTGGTGTGATTCCGAAATCGTTCTGCATTGGCTTTCGTCACCCCCACGCCGGTGGGCAACTTTTGTCGCCAATAGAACTGCCACTATCTTGGAAAGTCTACCTAGATCGGCTTGGCGACATGTCCCGTCAGACTCAAACCCAGCTGATTGTGCGTCGCGTGGCGTACTGCCTTCCAATCTGCTCGATCATACTCTTTGGTGGACCGGTCCATCCTGGCTATCCGATCCAGAAGACTACTGGCCAAAATCGAGCCTTTCTACAACTTCATTGGATGCTGAATCCGTAAAACAGGAGGAGAAATCAGTCGTAAGGCATGCACTCGTCACGTCGTTTGATGGACATGTCTTTCACGACCTGATAGATAAGTTTTCATGTTGGAATCACATGCAACGTGTAGTTGCATACATTTTTAGATATCTAAATAATCTTCAACCAAAAACTAAACCTCGATCTGTTCATGGTTTAAGTTTTGCTGAAATTCAAAAGGCAAGAATCGCCATCTTTACTTTCGTTCAACAAACATTCTTCGAAGATGACATCCTCCATTTGCGAACCAAAAACCAACTCCCTGCTAAGTCAAAACTGTTGAAGTACTCCGCCTTTTTGGACAGTGATGGGCTACTTCGCATCGGTGGACGCATCAAAAACGCGAGCGTTTCATTTAATATTAAACACCCTATCATTTTACCAAAATCTACTCCAATATCTAAACTTATTATTACAGATATTCACGAGCGATATCTACATGCAGGAGTATCGGAAACATTCGCCTTCGTTCGACAACAATTTTGGATTATGGGCAGCCGCAACCTTATCCGCAAGGTTGTCCACAAGTGTAAAGCATGTGTAATGCAACGGAAAGGAACAAGTCAACAAATCATGGGGAATCTTCCATCCTACCGCATCCGACCTAGCCGCCCGTTTACCAATACAGGATGTGACTACGCGGGCCCTATCACCATCAGATTATCCCGATGTCGTAAGGCTAAGATGTCTAAAGCCTATATCGCCTTGTTTGTCTGCATGGCTACGAAAGCCATACATCTGGAGCTGGTCAGTGACCTCACTACAGACGCCTTCATCGCAGCTTTAAGGAGATTTGTTTCTCGCCGCGGCAAGTGCACAAACATCTATAGCGACAACGGGACGAACTTTCATGGAGCCCGGCGAATCCTTAGTGAAATGCATACACTGGTCATGGCACAGTCCCATAATGATGCAGTTACTGCCGCTCTTGCAAAGGACGGTATATCTTGGCACTTTATCCCTCCATCTGCGCCACACTTTGGTGGGCTATGGGAGGCTGGCGTCAAGTCAGTTAAGCTGCATTTGCGTCGTGTTGTTGGGAGTGCTATTTTAACATTTGAGGAATTGTATACTTTACTAACCCAAGTAGAAGCCATACTTAATTCTCGTCCTTTATGTTCATTGTCTGATTTTGACTTAAACCCATTAACACCCGCTCATTTCCTTATAGGTGAACCACTCACAGCTGTTCCTGAACCGAGCCACATTGATACTCCAACCAACCGCCTTTCGAATTGGAATCATATCCAGAGCATGGTCCAAGGCTTTTGGAAACGATGGCACACCGAGTATCTGACATCATTACAGGAGCGACCGAAGTGGCAAAAAAAAACCATAAACTACAAACCTGGGGACTTAGTGGTTATCAAGGAACCGAATCTTCCACCAACAAAATGGGTCTTAGGCCGAATCGTATCAGTCAATCCTGGTACAGACGAAATGGTTCGAGTTGTCAATGTACGAACCGCAACAGGAACTTTTACTCGACCGATATCAAAATTGGCTTTTTTACCGATGTCCTGAAACTGGTTCCAGGGGGGGCGGTATGTTTGGAAACCAATCTCTCAACATATATTATTATAAATCTATTTTTTGTTTTTGCTAATTCACTACCTAAAACTTTTAGTTTGTTTAAAGATTGCTTTAAATTCTTTTTCGTTTTTTTTACCGTGTACATCATTTTGATTATCTTTAACTTCATAATGAACTAAACTCTAATTCTTTGCAGTATTCTTTAATATTAATTTTCTTAATTTAAATTTGTTAAATCTTTAAATGTTTGCTGCACTTGTGTTGGTCAATGATGTGGTGAGTTTACATGTAATACTCTCAATTTGCAACAGCATCCACAATTCACAACAACAATGCACTCGTGCGAATATGCGTGGATAGATAATCTACAATCATTGTTCTTATAATTGTCTTCACTGCTAGCTACTGAAAAAAAAAGAAAAAATAACCCTCGTTCATTTTTGGATCGAGACCACAGAGCGCACCACACCATTGACTACCACCTTTGCTAAGTATCAATTGTTATTCATTATATTTATATAATTTATATTCAATAAATACTTTCATTTATAACGTGGTTAAACAAGCGGTGTTATATAATTTTTTTTTGTTACATGGATTAAAGATTAAATACGATTTTCCTCAAACAAAATCGAGAACAATAGTTATGAAAAAAAGGTATAAAATCAAGACAAAAAAACCTTTTAATGAACTAAAACTTTTTTTCTATTTGTTTAAACAAATTGAATTTAACGCAAGTTGATAGAAAGAGTTATTATAAACAATAAAACTTTTTAATTTTAACTTTGCGACATACTGGGGCTGAAATATAAAATAAAACCTAAAAACATAAAATGGCGTGGGTGCGCTGACTTACCTATGTTCATAAATTTATATCTCGGCTTGTGTTGGTAGTTAAGGGCTGATTTTTTTTTTAAATTGTAGGTAATTACAAAGACTTTAAAAGTAAAAAATAAAAACTTCATCGTTAGATGAGCTTTTTTCTTAATAATCACGAAAGAGTGATTTTCAAACAATAAAAACTTACTTTAACTAACTATAACTTTTTTTTTATTTGTTTAAACAAATTAATTTTTTTATGATTTAATAGCTTATCTTATTATAAATAAATCCATGTTTTATTTTTTTCTGTGCGACATACTGCAGCCGAGATATTCACAAAAGACGAAAAAATGGCAAAAAACACATTTTTACCAATAACTTTGGTAAAAAAAGTTGTCAGGTGGTGCAAATTTGGATTTAAGCTTTTTAAATGAGCCTCTACCGATCCATGAAAAAAAATCAGACAGTGCCTCTGCGCGCAAGGTCAGGCCCTTTTTCACGACGTGATGACTGGACTAAAACGCCACAAATAATTTTCAATTTTGGAATGTTCTTCATTTACAGAATTTGAATCTTGCTAATGTAATAAGTGTATTTCGAGCTCAAGGTGGTCTTACCGACATAAAAGACTACTCGAAGATCTGCGGAATATATTTCATTATCACAAGAACGACATCGAGCTGAAGGGGCCGACGCAGAGGGGCCGACGATGAACAGCTATTCACTATTGCTGAATTTTAAATAATTATGTAATTTTTATTCTTTTTTACGACTATAATGGCAATCGTATGTTAAATTTTGTTAACATTTTTCTATTTTTCGCAAATTAGTTTTTTTTTTTGGAGGCATTTCAGGTCCAATTACTATTCAAGAAGGGAGCAAAGAGGAACGTCGACCATATCCACAGTTGCCGCGTGTCCCATCGCATACAGCATTGTGTGACGTTGCTAATCATGTTGTAGCCGAAATAACAAATGAAAATTCCCAATTGCCATATCTATCGAAACAGCAAATCTGCAACCGTCGAAGCAAGAATTTTCCGAGCGCATCAGCAAATCTTCTGTACCAGTTGTTGTCACACCAGATCCAGTAAGTCGTATTGGCTTTATTTTTTACTTATATGTATATCACGAAGACAAAGGGAGTTGTATTTCGATATACTAATTGCAAAGTGATATTTTTTACTGTTGGAAAAGGCAGTGTAGTTTCGTATCTTAAATACACACTCGGAAATATTTTTTCTTATTTTTACCTTGAGATTCAGAAATTTCAACATTGCTCGGATTTGAGATGAAGGTGTGTGCAACTGCTTACTTAAATCTTCTTAAACAACAAAAGCGATTCGGCATGAATGATTCGAAAATAGGATTATCCTTCACGATAGTATTTGATTTGCTGATTTGAATCCGACCTCGAAATTGGTACATTATTCAAGACTTTCAGGATGTTCTAATCTTATATTGCAAAATATTTGTTGTTTTCATCGCTTTTTTACACGACTAAAAATTTGTTTTCCAAAAATCATTTACGGCATCTAACTCTGGCGAAACAATATAGGCTTGTCTCGTCCCGCGTGTACGTAATCAATAGATCATTAGAAAAAAGAATGAAACTCAATGATCGTACCACTTACACATACATTTTTATCTCACAATTTTCGTTTTTTGAAATTTAATTAAATCTGTTTCTACTAAAATTTAATATAAGTACATTTATCTATTTATATTTTCCCTAAACTAAGACATAGTAAGGGTATTCATGCAATAGCGTAAAGTCCTCGTAAATATAGTAAAGTTTTAAACTGCGTGAATCAGTTAAAAAAATTAAAGCATTTTATCCATTTTGATGACTAAAGCTATCAAGAAAATCAGAGAATTCTCGATAATATTATGTGGCCAACAGCATTGCAATTATGACAACAGACGAGTGCCATGGCATAGGCATAATGCGGAGACTAGGTAAAAACTATTTCCATACAAATTTTGAAAAATTACGAAGCTTAAAACTTTACTACATATATTTACGACGACTTAACGCTGTTTCATGAATAACCAAGTATGTTCATATGTAGCTAATTAGAGAATGGCTGTTGTGCACGTACATAACTAAAACAAAATAATTAAATATTTTAATATGTTTTTTTTTGTTCTTGCAGTTTGAACCAGAAATACCAGATATACAGACGTTAAACTCTAAAAGAAATCTTCAAACAGAAGCCACAAGCTTAAAAAAAAACTAATTGTTTCGGAAATTTCCCCTATTGCCACTACAGGTGAACCTTCCCTTTGTCCAGTTTATAAGAAAGTTGCTTGGGCTTTTATTGTGTTACAGGGGGTTCAATTGAAATAAGTAAAAACTAATTAGAATCAAAACACATAAATAAAAATGCTAGTCAATTTTATTTAAGAACGATTATACAATGTAAATTGCAAAAATGATGTTATATAAATTATGCAAAACCATAAAAAAAAAGAATAAAACAAAACTAAAGAAACGTTTGGAGACCGTGGCCTTCAGCATTTTGTCTTTCAAGGCGTCTTCATTTAACCATTTGATAAGAGGTTCAAAAGTTGTCTTCAGCTTCTCAAATTTTCCTTTGCTCCTTTCAAATTCGGAGAGTTTAAATCCTACCTTGGCGACGTTTTGGAATTTCTTTCCATCGAATTCTGCTAGGTAGAGACGTAACCTTTGGCTCAATGAATGTTGAACTCTCAACCTCAGATCGGCTAGCCCCAGCAATAAAGTAATAACATAAATGTTCTTGGTTTGGCTTCATACGCTCAACGTATTCACTAAGACCGGGATGCCCTTAGATGATTGGAAACGAAGCAGCTTCGCCGAGCGAGATCGGTTGCTGGGATCTTCCATGATTCCAAGTTTGATGCTAAAATAAAAATATTTTCATTGGGCTCTTGAAAATAAAAAAAGCTTTTATTTTTACTTTGTTGAATATTCTTTTCACAATCTCTCGTAGTTCTCTTTATCGAGCTTCTAGATCACGTCTAGAGAATGCAATCCCGGCTTGTTTTTTAAATCCCGGGATTTCGGGATTCAAAAATTTCAATCCCGGGATAATCCCGGGATTTCAAAAATATTTTTTAAAAAGTTATTCAGAATATATTTTTCTTTGAAGTTGTTCGTTTTCCAAATTAAAAACGCTTTTCTGAGTATGCAGAGACTTAATACTTTTATTTCGGCCTCCGCCTGGCAAGAAAAATAAGTTCTATGGTTAAAATATTTTTATTTAGAAGAAAAAAATCGTTATTCTCTTTGTTTTCTCACAAAACAGAAAAGTTCTTAGGACATAAAGAAACAAAATATCTAGTTATTTCATAAATAGGTACCTATCTACTCTTAACTGCCTAAACAGAATGCAAGACGGAGCTGGAATAGATATCAAAAATGCTGCAAGAGTTGAACAGTTTTTAACTTTTACTGCAGCATTTTTGACATCTATTCCAGCTGTATTCTGTTCAGGCAGTAAGGCTAGTTGCAGGAAGCTGACATTTATCGGTGCTCAGCCGCACTTTAAATTCTAAGAAGTCAACAAATTAAAGTTCCATTATCCTCGAATAAAATTTTAAAAGCGAATTTTAACGAAAATACAAATGAGTTGATGAGAACCAAAACTAGGTTTTCAACTTTAAATTAAATATGATTTATTGAATATTATTCAACTTTAAATCAAATATTTTCTATTAGATTTTAGATTGCATTTTTTCCCTCAGTGTTGGATTTTACTTTGAGTAAACTCCTTATCTTAGCAAAAATTCCGCATCATGGTATAAATATAACGATAATGTGGAAGATGAAATGTTTGTTCTATCTATTTTTTTATAATATTGGTTCCTTTCAACTCCAAAATTTGTATAATGCACAATCGCAATTCCAAAATTAAATAACAAATAAAAACCTTTGACAATTTTGACGTTTCAATTGTTCGCATGTATGTGTGCTTCTGGTTTTGATTCTTTCTTCAAATCCAGAATCGTTTTTCTCTTCTTTTCAGAAGAAGAACTGTCATCTAGTGCCAAACGAACGTTTTAAGAAGCATTCGGAATGCTTCCGGAAGACCAAACGAAAACGCTATTAATTAAAGCGCATTTTTTTACGTAAATTTATCTCAGAATATGATTATTAAAAATATGATGCACTGCAGTACTGCCTTTTGGAACTCAACCCATTTCTTCTACTTATTCTTTCCAAACGCCACAAATAATTTTCAATTTTGGAATGTTCTTCATTTACAGAATTTGAATCTTGCTAATGTAATAAGTGTATTTCGAGCTCAAGGTGGTCTTACCGACATAAAAGACTACTCGAAGATCTGCGGAATATATTTCATTATCACAAGAACGACATCGAGCTGAAGGGGCCGACGCAGAGGGGCCGACGATGAACAGCTATTCACTATTGCTGAATTTTAAATAATTATGTAATTTTTATTCTTTTTTACGACTATAATGGCAATCGTATGTTAAATTTTGTTAACATTTTTCTATTTTTCGCAAATTAGTTTTTTTTTTTGGAGGCATTTCAGGTCCAATTACTATTCAAGAAGGGAGCAAAGAGGAACGTCGACCATATCCACAGTTGCCGCGTGTCCCATCGCATACAGCATTGTGTGACGTTGCTAATCATGTTGTAGCCGAAATAACAAATGAAAATTCCCAATTGCCATATCTATCGAAACAGCAAATCTGCAACCGTCGAAGCAAGAATTTTCCGAGCGCATCAGCAAATCTTCTGTACCAGTTGTTGTCACACCAGATCCAGTAAGTCGTATTGGCTTTATTTTTTACTTATATGTATATCACGAAGACAAAGGGAGTTGTATTTCGATATACTAATTGCAAAGTGATATTTTTTACTGTTGGAAAAGGCAGTGTAGTTTCGTATCTTAAATACACACTCGGAAATATTTTTTCTTATTTTTACCTTGAGATTCAGAAATTTCAACATTGCTCGGATTTGAGATGAAGGTGTGTGCAACTGCTTACTTAAATCTTCTTAAACAACAAAAGCGATTCGGCATGAATGATTCGAAAATAGGATTATCCTTCACGATAGTATTTGATTTGCTGATTTGAATCCGACCTCGAAATTGGTACATTATTCAAGATTTTCAGGATGTTCTAATCTTATATTGCAAAATATTTGTTGTTTTCATCGCTTTTTTACACGACTAAAAATTTGTTTTCCAAAAATCATTTACGGCATCTAACTCTGGCGAAACAATATAGGCTTGTCTCGTCCCGCGTGTACGTAATCAATAGATCATTAGAAAAAAGAATGAAACTCAATGATCGTACCACTTACACATACATTTTTATCTCACAATTTTCGTTTTTTGAAATTTAATTAAATCTGTTTCTACTAAAATTTAATATAAGTACATTTATCTATTTATATTTTCCCTAAACTAAGACATAGTAAGGGTATTCATGCAATAGCGTAAAGTCCTCGTAAATATAGTAAAGTTTTAAACTGCGTGAATCAGTTAAAAAAATTAAAGCATTTTATCCATTTTGATGACTAAAGCTATCAAGAAAATCAGAGAATTCTCGATAATATTATGTGGCCAACAGCATTGCAATTATGACAACAGACGAGTGCCATGGCATAGGCATAATGCGGAGACTAGGTAAAAACTATTTCCATACAAATTTTGAAAAATTACGAAGCTTAAAACTTTACTACATATATTTACGACGACTTAACGCTGTTTCATGAATAACCAAGTATGTTCATATGTAGCTAATTAGAGAATGGCTGTTGTGCACGTACATAACTAAAACAAAATAATTAAATATTTTAATATGTTTTTTTTTGTTCTTGCAGTTTGAACCAGAAATACCAGATATACAGACGTTAAACTCTAAAAGAAATCTTCAAACAGAAGCCACAAGCTTAAAAAAAAACTAATTGTTTCGGAAATTTCCCCTATTGCCACTACAGGTGAACCTTCCCTTTGTCCAGTTTATAAGAAAGTTGCTTGGGCTTTTATTGTGTTACAGGGGGTTCAATTGAAATAAGTAAAAACTAATTAGAATCAAAACACATAAATAAAAATGCTAGTCAATTTTATTTAAGAACGATTATACAATGTAAATTGCAAAAATGATGTTATATAAATTATGCAAAACCATAAAAAAAAAGAATAAAACAAAACTAAAGAAACGTTTGGAGACCGTGGCCTTCAGCATTTTGTCTTTCAAGGCGTCTTCATTTAACCATTTGATAAGAGGTTCAAAAGTTGTCTTCAGCTTCTCAAATTTTCCTTTGCTCCTTTCAAATTCGGAGAGTTTAAATCCTACCTTGGCGACGTTTTGGAATTTCTTTCCATCGAATTCTGCTAGGTAGAGACGTAACCTTTGGCTCAATGAATGTTGAACTCTCAACCTCAGATCGGCTAGCCCCAGCAATAAAGTAATAACATAAATGTTCTTGGTTTGGCTTCATACGCTCAACGTATTCACTAAGACCGGGATGCCCTTAGATGATTGGAAACGAAGCAGCTTCGCCAAGCGAGATCGGTTGCTGGGATCTTCCATGATTCCAAGTTTGATGCTAAAATAAAAATATTTTCATTGGGCTCTTGAAAATAAAAAAAGCTTTTATTTTTACTTTGTTGAATATTCTTTTCACAATCTCTCGTAGTTCTCTTTATCGAGCTTCTAGATCACGTCTAGAGAATGCAATCCCGGCTTGTTTTTTAAATCCCGGGATTTCGGGATTCAAAAATTTCAATCCCGGGATAATCCCGGGATTTCAAAAATATTTTTTAAAAAGTTATTCAGAATATATTTTTCTTTGAAGTTGTTCGTTTTCCAAATTAAAAACGCTTTTCTGAGTATGCAGAGACTTAATACTTTTATTTCGGCCTCCGCCTGGCAAGAAAAATAAGTTCTATGGTTAAAATATTTTTATTTAGAAGAAAAAAATCGTTATTCTCTTTGTTTTCTCACAAAACAGAAAAGTTCTTAGGACATAAAGAAACAAAATATCTAGTTATTTCATAAATAGGTACCTATCTACTCTTAACTGCCTAAACAGAATGCAAGACGGAGCTGGAATAGATATCAAAAATGCTGCAAGAGTTGAACAGTTTTTAACTTTTACTGCAGCATTTTTGACATCTATTCCAGCTGTATTCTGTTCAGGCAGTAAGGCTAGTTGCAGGAAGCTGACATTTATCGGTGCTCAGCCGCACTTTAAATTCTAAGAAGTCAACAAATTAAAGTTCCATTATCCTCGAATAAAATTTTAAAAGCGAATTTTAACGAAAATACAAATGAGTTGATGAGAACCAAAACTAGTAATACCCAGAAAAACTCGCCATAATTAAATAATTAAATTTATAGTTGTAGATTTAAGACTGAGACATTGTAAATAAAACGACACTTAACGGCCTTGCCGCGATAATTAGATGAAATCAAAACTATTTTCATTATTTTTCCCGACGTTTCGACCAGATTTCCCAAGTCGTGGTCACGGGTTGACTGATGGCTTGTGGGTGGTGGGTGGGTGGTTGCCATCATTTAACCCGTGACCACGACTAGTGAAATCTGGTCGAAACGTTTTATTTACATAATTTAATTTAATTATTAAATATCTTTTAAATGAAACTTTAAGTGTGATTTTCCTTCAAACAATAACAAAATATTTCAAACTTATTAAAAATTAAAGATTGTGGAAAGTTTTTCTGATATGAATTTGGCAAGTTTTAGTTAACAACTGAACTGGGTATTAAAATAAAATAGATATATTGACATACAAAAAAAAGTATTATTTCTTGTGGAATATGTTTTTATTTACTTAAAAACAATATTTTATTCAGTTGTTTCCAAAATAAAATGAATATTCTTCATACTTTTTGAATTCAACTGAAACCGACATCGATAGAATCATTGACTTATTAGGTATATAAGAAATAAGTCAATGGATGAATAGTCGTACGGTTACGCAACGAAAAAAAATTTAACAAAGGAGGACAACCAGTTTTGAATAAAAATTGTTGGCAATTGTTCCCGTACGAAAGTCTAAATGCAAGCAGGAAGAAAAATTTTATTCGAATATTTAAGCCACCAATCCCGGAAATCCCGGGATTGAAGCATTATAATCCCGGGATTTTCGGGATCCAAAAATGGCTCGGGATCACGGGATTCGGGATCCCGGGATTGCATTCTCTAATCACGTCCAAAACCTTGTGAATCAACTTCTTGATGACCTTGATTTTTGTTTGGCTTCTTGTTCTCGAAATCATCTCCTTCGACCTTGGCATCTTCATCAGTCACAGCTTCATCGGTGGGCTTTTCATTGATTTCTTCTTCTTCGATTTAAAATTTTTCATCCATATTTTTACTCTTCCACAAATAAACTGGGAAATTGATGAATTGAGAACAATTGCGAACCAATTGTTTCATTTTAAATTGTTCGAGGAAATCTTGTGCTTCTTTCCTTCATGTGCAAAGAGATAACTTTACCATGTAGCAGAGTATTTCCAAGAGGATCATCAGATTGTAAAACTATTTGAATCACTCTCCCAGATGTATTGCTTATCAGCATTGTTATTGATTGTGACAACAACACGATCAGCCACCAAGAAAGCCGAATAGAAACCATCACCAAATTTACAAATCAAATAATTAAGATCTTGATCTCCTGATTGATTGCTTGGATTCTGCATTTTAGCAAGGAATTCATCTGTACCTGATTTGGCAATTGTTCCCAAATTATTGATTAGATCTGGTTTTGGTTCTCTTTGTCGGTTTTTATTCTGATCACCAACTGGGAATTCGTTTCAAGTTTCTTTCTGTCAGTAGATGCAAGCAAACGAATCTTTTATCAATAGCACATCGGAGGCATTTGAAGTCAATTCACGCAGGAAGATCTCCTCTTTATACAAGATGGAGAGTTAATAATGAGTTTCATTATGCAGTTGACTTCGGTTTGGAATGTGAGCTTTTTCACATGGAATTAAAAATATGTTAATTTTATAGTTAAATTTAATAATCTGCTATATCGATGATAAGCAAACTATGAAACTTTAAAATGAGAAATACTACACCGAAAATCAATGTTAAAGAAAACTGTCAAATTTGAGTCAAGACTCAAAAGTCATGGTTTAATAGCACGTGCCTCACGGGATGAATTTTCAAAGAAGAATTCGAAGAAGAGTCATGACTCTAGGGTCGTCGTGTAATAGCAGACTATCTACATTATTAGAAATTTTTTGAAATTGATGGATAGCCCAAGCTCTCATTTCCAAACTATTTGGTCCTTTTGGATGATTGGAACGTTTCTGAGTATGAATTTAAGTCCTTTAAATGGTTCATAGAACCATTTTCAATTCAAACTTATATTTCGAAAAATTTGCATACAAAACACATTTCATGAGTTTCTTGAAGGTGGAAAAATGATGATACTACTTTTATATGCAAATTTTTTGAAATCCTTTTTCGAATTGAAAATGGTTTTTGATACTAGTGAGAGTACTTAAAAAGAGACTTAAAGGCGTTCCAATCATTCAAATATAGCAAATAGTTTGGAAATGGGAACTTGGTCTATCTATCAATATCAAGAAATTTCTACGAATTTTTGGAACTTAACAATAAGACATTTTTTTATATTTCTGAGATCTTAGAAGTCTCCACATTCTCGTAAATAAAAACATATTTTCTCAGCAAAAACTTGTTTAATTCTTGACGAAGGAAATTTGCGAGTATTCAGAAAAGTACCGACCAAAACTCAAGTGAAGAACAACTAAAAAATCATCTCAAGTAGTTAATTAAAAGTTTTTCATTTGGGACACACCAAGTCATACTAATTTTAAAAGGTAATCTTAGCATATCAATGTGTCTTCTTAAAAGTTTTGGTAAATTGTTTTAAAAAAATTATTGGAAAAATAGCAAATGGATGGTGTTACGACTTTTTTTCAGTTTCGCAAAGAAAAGGTGATGACTGGGTTTAACTTTAATGCCAAAATAAGAGTGATGAATCGTCCTCAATTTTTTTGTTTTAACTCTAAAATTGTTAAAAAAACATAATGGTTGTAACATATACTTACGAAAAATTAAGTTTTTACCCATATTTTAAGACCCAGTTATTTTATTTGCAACCAAAAAGTACAAATCCGCAACTTCTTATATGCGGATCGGAATTGCATAGAAACTATTTGTTCACGTGAATAGTAGAATACTGCACATACTACCAACTTCTTTACCGACAAGTGAATCAGATTCACTTCGAATAGCAGAATGGCCTTAAGTGGATATTCAAAGAAAATTCCCCCCGATGGATAGCAGAATAGGGCTGGTAGAAGAATTTATAGTAGCTCTTCTCAATGCCCGAATGTTTCACACTCTGTCCAATCAGATAAGCTATCTCGTAGGAGTATTGACAGCTGGCAGGCACACGAACACTGTCCGTCTCGGTAGATTATTATATGATTTTTTTTTGGAAGCTTGTTGTTTTCTTCCCATTTGCTTTAGATATCAGCGACACACACAGCTCATTCATTTCATCCTACCGCTTTGTATGTACCACGGATTTACTGTACCAGCGAGTGAACTTGGTGTTTATGGAGGTCACAAATGCCGCTACATACCTAATTGCCGTTTTTGGCTGGCATCGTGGTACGAATTGATGCCGTAAATCATTAAGTTCTTTAGGGGAATATTGACACTCCACAGGGTGTTTAGGGGACATTGATACCCATGGCGTGAGCATTCCTCCATAAGATTGATATAAGGTTCTTAGGAACGCGGTTGTCGCTTTGGCAGTCAATCACCAGCCAGTTCCGTGGATTCACAACGTCTATGAGGTGGAAAACTTTTTCCTGGCGAAGGAATGTAAGTTGCTCCTCGAACTGACGATCGACCACCTCCTGGGGCACGATAGATATTTCGGCAAACCCCAGTTCTCGAGAATTTGAAGAGCTGCATTGGAGTTTCATTCAGATTCCGACAGAACTTAAAAAAAAAAAAATAATTTTATTATTTTTACTAATAAAAATCTTTCTTCAAATTACTTTTTTTTTGTGATCAGCAGACGTCAAAAAGTGGTCTTGCCTTACAAATGTCATCTTCAATTGGAGTCAAAAAAACTGTTATACTTTCTATGGAATACACTATCCAGTTATATATAGAGATCAGTGCCCAGTGCCCCATCGACTCGCGCAGAACGTCCGTTTTGCTACAAAACGCCCTGCAAACATTCTTGGACCCCAAACACTCGTACTCCAATTCTTCCATGACCAAGAAACCTTCCAACTCCGCACGACCAGGTACATGCTAGGTAGTTCAATCAGAGTAAGAGTCAAAATGTCGTTTGAATAAGTTTAACCAGTTTGGTTAATTTTTCGCAGCAAAATCCTTGGATAAGTTTACACAAATTGTGTCAAACATTGCCATACAAAATTTGTCAGTTCATTTACCAAAAGATAATCTTAACCAATTTATAAACTTATCTAGGGTTTTGTGAAGTAGCATAAATACCCTTATTGAATTTTATTTATTTCTTTTGTTAAAAGTTAACTATCAACATACTTAGGTATAATGAAAATATTGTTTTGCTCTTTTGGGTCCCCACACTCAACGCTATTTTAATACTCTGAAATGAGCTGATGGTGCCTGTGATACTACAAACTCTACGATCACCCGGTCTAAATCGTACCTGTTATTAATAATTTGTTTTATTATGCGGAGCCTATTGTTTTGGCATTCGCGTAGATGCCCCTGTCCGTGCGCAAAATTCCTGTCTAGGAATTCGTCCGAGTTTACGGTTTTTATTTAGCAATACGCTTATAAAACCTATTGAAGGCTGCCGTAACACGGGGTTACAGAACACGATGATGATGATATCTCAAGAACTAGCTACTGACTAAAAGAAGTTTAAATTGGTGAGGCGTCAGCCTAGCAAATATTGTGAATTTCAAGTTTATGACTATATTGGCACTTAAGTTACAGGTGGTCGAAAAAAGCTTTGATGGTACTTTAAAAAAAAATGTAGTATCAGAACTTGAATGAAATTAAATCGTTTTTGACAACTTATCCCAAATTCCAGAAAGTTATTCGGACATTATCTCATTTGTCGAACAATTATTTTTGGCACATGCAAAATATTTCATAAATTAAATTATTTTTCACATAGGTATGTATATCAAACCTTAATTTCTGTGCGAGATGTTGAACACTTTCTTTCAAAAGTGCCTTTCTCGCAACGAAATACATTGGATTCGAAATTGAGAATTCAATATTTTTGTTTAAACTAGCATAAAAGGGCAATTTGTCTCTTTTTCAATGCATCTCGAAGAGATGCTAGAGTATGTCCAGGAATCAAAAAAAAAAAAAAATAGTGATCAATATTCTTCACATATACGTGCATGGTGCATAGCAAAAGCAGAAATTTGTTTAGCTTATGTTGACATAAGCTAGTTTACATTATTGAAATTTGTATTTTTGAATTATTTTTTGCTCTGAGTAAAATGGCTTATTTGAACTTAAAATCGAGTCTTTTTAAGATATGGTTTTGGTAAAGGGACTTATGTCCGTTAAGCTAATGTTCCGAAATAAAAAATTCTTTTATAACTTCTTTTCTATTTTGAAATAGTGGCCTATGTCTAAGTAGTCCAAATAAAATAAAATAATCTAATTTGGAAAAACGACTAAGTCAATTAAAATAAAATTTAAAAATGGAAAAGTGGCTTAAGTACCTATACATAAAATTTAAAACTAAAGAAAATTTTGTTTCGGAAAAGCGGCTTAAGTGTACTTACTGCTCTTTTCCTTATAGTCTATTTGAAATTTAAAATATATTAAAAAAGGCTTAAGTAGACAAAAGACACAAATTAACTGCACAGAGTTAAAACCCTGGAGTTAAGACGTTATTCCAAATGCAATTTTTGTTTAATCGTTGAGTTAAGACGTTTTAACAAAACCAAAAAGTGTCTTCCCGATGAGATAGAAACAAGCTGCCTACACAGAAAGGTAGCTTATTTTTTAATTTATTCAAATATTCAAAAAAAAAACATTTTTGGCTTAAGTCGACTAAAGCGCCTTTGCCTTGTGAGCAGAGAATTTGTCCTGGGAAAAATTTAATATGGGAGATAAATTTTATCTCGATCTGCGTACTAGGCAACTATCGACTGTTCTGATATTCGGTCCAACAGAAAACGGAAAACAAAAAGGTTCCCCACTTGAAAACGCCAAAAAATGGTGGATTTTCGACATCTATTCGATAAAACGAATTGATACACAATCCACCATTTTTAACGTTTTCAATTCCGGTATCTTTTTGTTTGCCGTTTTTAATCCGTACGGTATGTTTTTTTATTCACTCAGAATATTTGAAGCTAGTATTTTGCACCAGGTATACAGAATACATGGTATCAGAGAATATCAATTATATCAAATGATATTCTCTGCATGGTATGCTATTCCGAGTTGATTTTCTTTTTCGTTTTGCCCATCTACGTCACCTGTGGACAAAAACGTGTAGAAAAGACAACAACAAATCAAAAACAAATGCAAAGCGAATTGCGTCACTTGTTGACAAAATGCGTGAGAGAGATAGGATAACGACATTCGCAATATCATACCATGTATTCTATATACCTTGGTGTTTTGCATTTCTTTATTCAGCAGAATATTCCGAATTGCGGAAAACTTGAAGTGCATTATTTTGTATTCCATGAGAAGAACGAAATATCGAGTCCGTTTGTTTCAATTGAACTGGTATTAAATTGCATACAATTTTCCCAAATTTTCGACAAATACCTTGCTAGGGCCGATAGTATTTTTTTAGATTTCGTGCACAACAAACAAAATAATTGAATTTTTTATGTTTTCAACCAGATTTCTCCGTTTGAACGAAGTGTTAAATTTTGCAACTTTCAATGTTTTATTTTATTTTAAAATCCGAAGAAGAACAAAATCCCTCCATCTGAAATCGCCGTTTTGACAATATCATTTCTTGTTGTTTGGAATAATGTTTGTTTTGGTTGGATCGAATTTAAAAACGAAGACCAAACGAAAACGCTATTAATTAAAGCGCATTTTTTTACGTAAATTTATCTCAGAATATGATTATTAAAAATATGATGCACTGCAGTACTGCCTTTTGGAACTCAACCCATTTCTTCTACTTATTCTTTCCAAACGCCACAAATAATTTTCAATTTTGGAATGTTCTTCATTTACAGAATTTGAATCTTGCTAATGTAATAAGTGTATTTCGAGCTCAAGGTGGTCTTACCGACATAAAAGACTACTCGAAGATCTGCGGAATATATTTCATTATCACAAGAACGACATCGAGCTGAAGGGGCCGACGCAGAGGGGCCGACGATGAACAGCTATTCACTATTGCTGAATTTTAAATAATTATGTAATTTTTATTCTTTTTTACGACTATAATGGCAATCGTATGTTAAATTTTGTTAACATTTTTCTATTTTTCGCAAATTAGTTTTTTTTTTTGGAGGCATTTCAGGTCCAATTACTATTCAAGAAGGGAGCAAAGAGGAACGTCGACCATATCCACAGTTGCCGCGTGTCCCATCGCATACAGCATTGTGTGACGTTGCTAATCATGTTGTAGCCGAAATAACAAATGAAAATTCCCAATTGCCATATCTATCGAAACAGCAAATCTGCAACCGTCGAAGCAAGAATTTTCCGAGCGCATCAGCAAATCTTCTGTACCAGTTGTTGTCACACCAGATCCAGTAAGTCGTATTGGCTTTATTTTTTACTTATATGTATATCACGAAGACAAAGGGAGTTGTATTTCGATATACTAATTGCAAAGTGATATTTTTTACTGTTGGAAAAGGCAGTGTAGTTTCGTATCTTAAATACACACTCGGAAATATTTTTTCTTATTTTTACCTTGAGATTCAGAAATTTCAACATTGCTCGGATTTGAGATGAAGGTGTGTGCAACTGCTTACTTAAATCTTCTTAAACAACAAAAGCGATTCGGCATGAATGATTCGAAAATAGGATTATCCTTCACGATAGTATTTGATTTGCTGATTTGAATCCGACCTCGAAATTGGTACATTATTCAAGATTTTCAGGATGTTCTAATCTTATATTGCAAAATATTTGTTGTTTTCATCGCTTTTTTACACGACTAAAAATTTGTTTTCCAAAAATCATTTACGGCATCTAACTCTGGCGAAACAATAGAGGCTTGTCTCGTCCCGCGTGTACGTAATCAATAGATCATTAGAAAAAAGCATGAAACTCAATGATCGTACCACTTACACATACATTTTTATCTCACAATTTTCGTTTTTTGAAATTTAATTAAATCTGTTTCTACTAAAATTTAATATAAGTACATTTATCTATTTATATTTTCCCTAAACTAAGACATAGTAAGGGTATTCATGCAATAGCGTAAAGTCCTCGTAAATATAGTAAAGTTTTAAACTGCGTGAATCAGTTAAAAAAATTAAAGCATTTTATCCATTTTGATGACTAAAGCTATCAAGAAAATCAGAGAATTCTCGATAATATTATGTGGCCAACAGCATTGCAATTATGACAACAGACGAGTGCCATGGCATAGGCATATTGCGGAGACTAGGTAAAAACTATTTCCATACAAATTTTGAAAAATTACGAAGCTTAAAACTTTACTACATATATTTACGACGACTTAACGCTGTTTCATGAATAACCAAGTATGTTCATATGTAGCTAATTAGAGAATGGCTGTTGTGCACGTACTAAAACAAAATAATTAAATATTTTAATATGTTTTTTTTTTGTTCTTGCAGTTTGAACCGAAATACCAGATATACAGACGTTAAACTCTAAAAGAAATCTTCAAACAGAAGCCACAAGCTTGAAAAAAAACTAATTGTTTCGGAAATTTCCCCTATTGCCACTACAGGTGAACCTTCCCTTTGTCCAGTTTATAAGAAAGTTGCTTGGGCTTTTATTGTGTTACAGGGGGTTCAATTGAAATAAGTAAAAACTAATTAGAATCAAAACACATAAATAAAAATGCTAGTCAATTTTATTTAAGAACGATTATACAATGTAAATTGCAAAAATGATGTTATATAAATTATGCAAAACCATAAAAAAAAAGAATAAAACAAAACTAAAGAAACGTTTGGAGACCGTGGCCTTCAGCATTTTGTCTTTCAAGGCGTCTTCATTTAACCATTTGATAAGAGGTTCAAAAGTTGTCTTCAGCTTCTCAAATTTTCCTTTGCTCCTTTCAAATTCGGAGAGTTTAAATCCTACCTTGGCGACGTTTTGGAATTTCTTTCCATCGAATTCTGCTAGGTAGAGACGTAACCTTTGGCTCAATGAATGTTGAACTCTCAACCTCAGATCGGCTAGCCCCAGCAATAAAGTAATAACATAAATGTTCTTGGTTTGGCTTCATACGCTCAACGTATTCACTAAGACCGGGATGCCCTTAGATGATTGGAAACGAAGCAGCTTCGCCAAGCGAGATCGGTTGCTGGGATCTTCCATGATTCCAAGTTTGATGCTAAAATAAAAATATTTTCATTGGGCTCTTGAAAATAAAAAAAGCTTTTATTTTTACTTTGTTGAATATTCTTTTCACAATCTCTCGTAGTTCTCTTTATCGAGCTTCTAGATCACGTCTAGAGAATGCAATCCCGGCTTGTTTTTTAAATCCCGGGATTTCGGGATTCAAAAATTTCAATCCCGGGATAATCCCGGGATTTCAAAAATATTTTTTAAAAAGTTATTCAGAATATATTTTTCTTTGAAGTTGTTCGTTTTCCAAATTAAAAACGCTTTTCTGAGTATGCAGAGACTTAATACTTTTATTTCGGCCTCCGCCTGGCAAGAAAAATAAGTTCTATGGTTAAAATATTTTTATTTAGAAGAAAAAAATCGTTATTCTCTTTGTTTTCTCACAAAACAGAAAAGTTCTTAGGACATAAAGAAACAAAATATCTAGTTATTTCATAAATAGGTACCTATCTACTCTTAACTGCCTAAACAGAATGCAAGACGGAGCTGGAATAGATATCAAAAATGCTGCAAGAGTTGAACAGTTTTTAACTTTTACTGCAGCATTTTTGACATCTATTCCAGCTGTATTCTGTTCAGGCAGTAAGGCTAGTTGCAGGAAGCTGACATTTATCGGTGCTCAGCCGCACTTTAAATTCTAAGAAGTCAACAAATTAAAGTTCCATTATCCTCGAATAAAATTTTAAAAGCGAATTTTAACGAAAATACAAATGAGTTGATGAGAACCAAAACTAGTAATACCCAGAAAAACTCGCCATAATTAAATAATTAAATTTATAGCTGTAGATTTAAGACTGAGACATTGTAAATAAAACGACACTTAACGGCCTTGCCGCGATAATTAGATGAAATCAAAACTATTTTCATTATTTTTCCCGACGTTTCGACCAGATTTCCCAAGTCGTGGTCACGGGTTGACTGATGGCTTGTGGGTGGTGGGTGGGTGGTTGCCATCATTTAACCCGTGACCACGACTAGTGAAATCTGGTCGAAACGTTTTATTTACATAATTTAATTTAATTATTAAATATCTTTTAAATGAAACTTTAAGTGTGATTTTCCTTCAAACAATAACAAAATATTTCAAACTTATTAAAAATTAAAGATTGTGGAAAGTTTTTCTGATATGAATTTGGCAAGTTTTAGTTAACAACTGAACTGGGTATTAAAATAAAATAGATATATTGACATACAAAAAAAAGTATTATTTCTTGTGGAATATGTTTTTATTTACTTAAAAACAATATTTTATTCAGTTGTTTCCAAAATAAAATGAATATTCTTCATACTTTTTGAATTCAACTGAAACCGACATCGATAGAATCATTGACTTATTAGGTATATAAGAAATAAGTCAATGGATGAATAGTCGTACGGTTACGCAACGAAAAAAAATTTAACAAAGGAGGACAACCAGTTTTGAATAAAAATTGTTGGCAATTGTTCCCGTACGAAAGTCTAAATGCAAGCAGGAAGAAAAATTTTATTCGAATATTTAAGCCACCAATCCCGGAAATCCCGGGATTGAAGCATTATAATCCCGGGATTTTCGGGATCCAAAAATGGCTCGGGATCACGGGATTCGGGATCCCGGGATTGCATTCTCTAATCACGTCCAAAACCTTGTGAATCAACTTCTTGATGACCTTGATTTTTGTTTGGCTTCTTGTTCTCGAAATCATCTCCTTCGACCTTGGCATCTTCATCAGTCACAGCTTCATCGGTGGGCTTTTCATTGATTTCTTCTTCTTCGATTTAAAATTTTTCATCCATATTTTTACTCTTCCACAAATAAACTGGGAAATTGATGAATTGAGAACAATTGCGAACCAATTGTTTCATTTTAAATTGTTCGAGGAAATCTTGTGCTTCTTTCCTTCATGTGCAAGAGATAACTTTACCATGTAGCAGAGTATTTCCAAGAGGATCATCAGATTGTAAAACTATTTGAATCACTCTCCCAGATGTATTGCTTATCAGCATTGTTATTGATTGTGACAACAACACGATCAGCCACCAAGAAAGCCGAATAGAAACCATCACCAAATTTACAAATCAAATAATTAAGATCTTGATCTCCTGATTGATTGCTTGGATTCTGCATTTTAGCAAGGAATTCATCTGTACCTGATTTGGCAATTGTTCCCAAATTATTGATTAGATCTGGTTTTGGTTCTCTTTGTCGGTTTTTATTCTGATCACCAACTGGGAATTCGTTTCAAGTTTCTTTCTGTCAGTAGATGCAAGCAAACGAATCTTTTATCAATAGCACATCGGAGGCATTTGAAGTCAATTCACGCAGGAAGATCTCCTCTTTATACAAGATGGAGAGTTAGTAATGAGTTTCATTATGCAGTTGACTTCGGTTTGGAATGTGAGCTTTTTCACATGGAATTAAAAATATGTTAATTTTATATGTAGTTAAATTTAATAATCTGCTATATCGATGATAAGCAAACTATGAAACTTTAAAATGAGAAATACTACACCGAAAATCAATGTTAAAGAAAACTGTCAAATTTGAGTCAAGACTCAAAAGTCATGGTTTAATAGCACGTGCCTCACGGGATGAATTTTCAAAGAAGAATTCGAAGAAGAGTCATGACTCTAGGGTCGTCGTGTAATAGCAGACTATCTACATTATTAGAAATTTTTTGAAATTGATGGATAGCCCAAGCTCTCATTTCCAAACTATTTGGTCCTTTTGGATGATTGGAACGTTTCTGAGTATGAATTTAAGTCCTTTAAATGGTTCATAGAACCATTTTCAATTCAAACTTATATTTCGAAAAATTTGCATACAAAACACATTTCATGAGTTTCTTGAAGGTGGAAAAATGATGATACTACTTTTATATGCAAATTTTTTGAAATCCTTTTTCGAATTGAAAATGGTTTTTGATACTAGTGAGAGTACTTAAAAAGAGACTTAAAGGCGTTCCAATCATTCAAATATAGCAAATAGTTTGGAAATGGGAACTTGGTCTATCTATCAATATCAAGAAATTTCTACGAATTTTTGGAACTTAACAATAAGACATTTTTTTATATTTCTGAGATCTTAGAAGTCTCCACATTCTCGTAAATAAAAACACATTTTCTCAGCAAAAACTTGTTTAATTCTTGACGAAGGAAATTTGCGAGTATTCAGAAAAGTACCGACCAAAACTCAAGTGAAGAACAACTAAAAAATCATCTCAAGTAGTTAATTAAAAGTTTTTCATTTGGGACACACCAAGTCATACTAATTTTAAAAGGTAATCTTAGCATATCAATGTGTCTTCTTAAAAGTTTTGGTAAATTGTTTTAAAAAAATTATTGGAAAAATAGAAAATGGATGGTGTTACGACTTTTTTTCAGTTTCGCAAAGAAAAGGTGATGACTGGGTTTAACTTTAATGCCAAAATAAGAGTGATGAATCGTCCTCAATTTTTTTGTTTTAACTCTAAAATTGTTAAAAAAACATAATGGTTGTAACATATACTTACGAAAAATTAAGTTTTTACCCATATTTTAAGACCCAGTTATTTTATTTGCAACCAAAAAGTACAAATCCGCAACTTCTTATATGCGGATCGGAATTGCATAGAAACTATTTGTTCACGTGAATAGTAGAATACTGCACATACTACCAACTTCTTTACCGACAAGTGAATCAGATTCACTTCGAATAGCAGAATGGCCTTAAGTGGATATTCAAAGAAAATTCCCCCCGATGGATAGCAGAATAGGGCTGGTAGAAGAATTTATAGTAGCTCTTCTCAATGCCCGAATGTTTCACACTCTGTCCAATCAGATAAGCTATCTCGTAGGAGTATTGACAGCTGGCAGGCACACGAACACTGTCCGTCTCGGTAGATTATTATATGATTTTTTTTTGGAAGCTTGTTGTTTTCTTCCCATTTGCTTTAGATATCAGCGACACACACAGCTCATTCATTTCATCCTACCGCTTTGTATGTACCACGGATTTACTGTACCAGCGAGTGAACTTGGTGTTTATGGAGGTCACAAATGCCGCTACATACCTAATTGCCGTTTTTGGCTGGCATCGTGGTACGAATTGATGCCGTAAATCATTAAGTTCTTTAGGGGAATATTGACACTCCACAGGGTGTTTAGGGGACATTGATACCCATGGCGTGAGCATTCCTCCATAAGATTGATATAAGGTTCTTAGGAACGCGGTTGTCGCTTTGGCAGTCAATCACCAGCCAGTTCCGTGGATTCACAACGTCTATGAGGTGGAAAACTTTTTCCTGGCGAAGGAATGTAAGTTGCTCCTCGAACTGACGATCGACCACCTCCTGGGGCACGATAGATATTTCGGCAAACCCCAGTTCTCGAGAATTTGAAGAGCTGCATTGGAGTTTCATTCAGATTCCGACAGAACTTAAAAAAAAAAAAATAATTTTATTATTTTTACTAATAAAAATCTTTCTTCAAATTACTTTTTTTTTGTGATCAGCAGACGTCAAAAAGTGGTCTTGCCTTACAAATGTCATCTTCAATTGGAGTCAAAAAAACTGTTATACTTTCTATGGAATACACTATCCAGTTATATATAGAGATCAGTGCACAGTGCCCCATCGACTCGCGCAGAACGTCCGTTTTGCTACAAAACGCCCTGCAAACATTCTTGGACCCCAAACACTCGTACTCCAATTCTTCCATGACCAAGAAACCTTCCAACTCCGCACGACCAGGTACATGCTAGGTAGTTCAATCAGAGTAAGAGTCAAAATGTCGTTTGAATAAGTTTAACCAGTTTGGTTAATTTTTCGCAGCAAAATCCTTGGATAAGTTTACACAAATTGTGTCAAACATTGAAATACAAAATTTGTCAGTTCATTTACCAAAAGATAATCTTAACCAATTTATAAACTTATCTAGGGTTTTGTGAAGTAGCATAAATACCCTTATTGAATTTTATTTATTTCTTTTGTTAAAAGTTAACTATCAACATACTTAGGTATAATGAAAATATTGTTTTGCTCTTTTGGGTCCCCACACTCAACGCTATTTTAATACTCTGAAATGAGCTGATGGTGCCTGTGATACTACAAACTCTACGATCACCCGGTCTAAATCGTACCTGTTATTAATAATTTGTTTTATTATGCGGAGCCTATTGTTTTGGCATTCGCGTAGATGCCCCTGTCCGTGCGCAAAATTCCTGTCTAGGAATTCGTCCGAGTTTACGGTTTTTATTTAGCAATACGCTTATAAAACCTATTGAAGGCTGCCGTAACACGGGGTTACAGAACACGATGATGATGATATCTCAAGAACTAGCTACTGACTAAAAGAAGTTTAAATTGGTGAGGCGTCAGCCTAGCAAATATTGTGAATTTCAAGTTTATGACTATATTGGCACTTAAGTTACAGGTGGTCGAAAAAAGCTTTGATGGTACTTTAAAAAAAAATGTAGTATCAGAACTTGAATGAAATTAAATCGTTTTTGACAACTTATCCCAAATTCCAGAAAGTTATTCGGACATTATCTCATTTGTCGAACAATTATTTTTGGCACATGCAAAATATTTCATAAATTAAATTATTTTTCACATAGGTATGTATATCAAACCTTAATTTCTGTGCGAGATGTTGAACACTTTCTTTCAAAAGTGCCTTTCTCGCAACGAAATACATTGGATTCGAAATTGAGAATTCAATATTTTTGTTTAAACTAGCATAAAAGGGCAATTTGTCTCTTTTTCAATGCATCTCGAAGAGATGCTAGAGTATGTCCAGGAATCAAAAAAAAAAAAAAATAGTGATCAATATTCTTCACATATACGTGCATGGTGCATAGCAAAAGCAGAAATTTGTTTAGCTTATGTTGACATAAGCTAGTTTACATTATTGAAATTTGTATTTTTGAATTATTTTTTGCTCTGAGTAAAATGGCTTATTTGAACTTAAAATCGAGTCTTTTTAAGATATGGTTTTGGTAAAGGGACTTATGTCCGTTAAGCTAATGTTCCGAAATAAAAAATTCTTTTATAACTTCTTTTCTATTTTGAAATAGTGGCCTATGTCTAAGTAGTCCAAATAAAATAAAATAATCTAATTTGGAAAAACGACTAAGTCAATTAAAATAAAATTTAAAAATGGAAAAGTGGCTTAAGTACCTATACATAAAATTTAAAACTAAAGAAAATTTTGTTTCGGAAAAGCGGCTTAAGTGTACTTACTGCTCTTTTCCTTATAGTCTATTTGAAATTTAAAATATATTAAAAAAGGCTTAAGTAGACAAAAGACACAAATTAACTGCACAGAGTTAAAACCCTGGAGTTAAGACGTTATTCCAAATGCAATTTTTGTTTAATCGTTGAGTTAAGACGTTTTAACAAAACCAAAAAGTGTCTTCCCGATGAGATAGAAACAAGCTGCCTACACAGAAAGGTAGCTTATTTTTTAATTTATTCAAATATTCAAAAAAAAAAACATTTTTGGCTTAAGTCGACTAAAGCGCCTTTGCCTTGTGAGCAGAGAATTTGTCCTGGGAAAAATTTAATATGGGAGATAAATTTTATCTCGATCTGCGTACTAGGCAACTATCGACTGTTCTGATATTCGGTCCAACAGAAAACGGAAAACAAAAAGGTTCCCCACTTGAAAACGCCAAAAAATGGTGGATTTTCGACATCTATTCGATAAAACGAATTGATACACAATCCACCATTTTTAACGTTTTCAATTCCGGTATCTTTTTGTTTGCCGTTTTTAATCCGTACGGTATGTTTTTTTATTCACTCAGAATATTTGAAGCTAGTATTTTGCACCAGGTATACAGAATACATGGTATCAGAGAATATCAATTATATCAAATGATATTCTCTGCATGGTATGCTATTCCGAGTTGATTTTCTTTTTCGTTTTGCCCATCTACGTCACCTGTGGACAAAAACGTGTAGAAAAGACAACAACAAATCAAAAACAAATGCAAAGCGAATTGCGTCACTTGTTGACAAAATGCGTGAGAGAGATAGGATAACGACATTCGCAATATCATACCATGTATTCTATATACCTTGGTGTTTTGCATTTCTTTATTCAGCAGAATATTCCGAATTGCGGAAAACTTGAAGTGCATTATTTTGTATTCCATGAGAAGAACGAAATATCGAGTCCGTTTGTTTCAATTGAACTGGTATTAAATTGCATACAATTTTCCCAAATTTTCGACAAATACCTTGCTAGGGCCGATAGTATTTTTTTAGATTTCGTGCACAACAAACAAAATAATTGAATTTTTTATGTTTTCAACCAGATTTCTCCGTTTGAACGAAGTGTTAAATTTTGCAACTTTCAATGTTTTATTTTATTTTAAAATCCGAAGAAGAACAAAATCCCTCCATCTGAAATCGCCGTTTTGACAATATCATTTCTTGTTGTTTGGAATAATGTTTGTTTTGGTTGGATCGAATTTAAAATATTATTATAAGTTTTAAAATGCATAGCATACGATTTCTATTACTAGCGGTGGAGGAGGAAGAAAGAAAAAAATGAAATCAAGTCAATAAGACGCGAATTAAGGGATAATTCCAACACTTTGAGTTACCACAAGAATTGTTAGTAAAATTTAACAATAGGCCAAATTAGGTTTTGAATTTTACTTATCAAAAAAATCACACCTACATTTCTCCACCAAAATTCCAGAGAAATCACAACAAATTTCCCATGGAAATATTGTTCACGATAGCAATAAATTCCGAGGGGAATTTCGAACATCATTCACGATACGAATTTTTCGAACGTGGGAAATATTTCCAGGGAAATCACGATAGGGCCCATTGTATTTGGTGGGCCAACTACATACAAGCCCCTAATCTAGCTCTTAACTTAAGTTTGTAAACTTTAGTTTTTAAATTTTGTACACTTTTAGATGTAAGTGTTTTTTTGTTTGTATTAAGTTAAAAAAGTTAAACAAACTTTTGGGGATGGGAGGGGTCCTGCCCCCTCTATCTGCAAATGTTTGCTGCTAAAAAAATAAAAATAATACCTTATATTGATCAATAATATTAGCTAGATAAGAAGCTTTTATTCAAACATTATTTCTTCATTTTATATCAATACATTTTATATAATAATTCTACAAATTTTTTTGGGAACTTCAAATACTAAAATATAGTTTTATCATTATAGAAGAGTAAAAAATAATCCTTTTAAGAATTACGAATGCCCAATGCTTGTTCGAGTTCGGCACGTTTCTGATTCACTTTTGTGAAGAAATAACGCGAAACGGCTTCGTGTGTCCAAGGCTGGTAGTAGAACTCAGCGCGGCGTTCTTCTTCGGGATTACCCACAACATCAGTCATTGACTGCAATAGATATTTTGATTAAGACAACTCGTAAGCTAATAAATAAATGCTCACCTTAAGATCCCTCGTCTGACTTACAATCCAACGATGTATAAATGTTTGTGGATCCTTGGCAAAACTCAAAAAGAACTCTCTGTTAGTCTTCAACTGATTTATTGTATCGACCGTTTCGTGAATTTTTGAATCCAATCCCTGAATCTCTTGCTGACTTGCAGTACTGACCAAAAAGTTGTTCATCTGGTTCTTCAGAGTGTCATCGACCTCAACATCAATGTCATAGCAAGCTGTTTGTTTGTTCTCCGCTCCACTTTCTATGAAGTGATTAATGACAATAGGGTCTGGTGGATGCAGAAGTGGATTTAGGCGTTGTGGGATCTCAGCAAACTTCATTCGTGGGCAATTGAAAATTTGTTCAAGATATTTGTCGCAATTTATGTACTCCCGCTCGTGTGCATCCTGCAGTTTGTGCGTTTTAATATATTGCCAAAGAGCAGAAATGATCACTGGTCGAGTCTGAGTGTGAACACCAAGCAAACGTGCTAATCTTGGATCAAGTTTGAACTGCAGAGGTTGATAGTCAAGCAGAAGTAGGATTGTACAACGAACGTTCCTGTCGCCAGGTCGTTTCACTTGAAATCCATCAGTTTCTTGAGTTGTGTGTGTGCGATGCCACTCGACCAAATGGTTATCAGGTCCATAGAGCTCTTTGTCCAGTTCAATGACCAGGGACTTGAAGAATGAAGAAAACTTCCTCTTGATTTTAGTAGTTGGATCACCTTTGTTGTCTTCCAATAATCTTCCTTCAACTCTCAACTCCCAGGAAGCAACAGCACCTTCTTCGCCATCGCCTGTTGGTTCCTTACTTGGGTAGAATGTATTCGAAATGAAAATACGTAGTTTTCGTTTCTGTTTCATGGGACGTTTGAGTGCTTCTTGAATGTCCAGTCTTTTTCGCATTATAGTGGCATCCAACTTTCTCTCGAATGTCAGAAGGTCCATATAAGCTTGAGATTCCGGGACTAAATCTCTAACTTTCTGGGGCAAAATCTTGTCGGCCAGTTTTTTTTTCTTTTTTACAGCGGTGTAGTCACTTTTGCCAGGTGTTTGGTTAATGCTTCGGGATTCCTGTGAGCGTTTTCCACTAGTACCAGAACCACTACCACGTAGCCCACTCTGGAAACCAGGCTGTGAGCTACGTTGGTGTATTGATGGCCCACTTGGAGAGGGTGCATTTCCGACTGGAGGGGATGGATTCTGGTGTAAGGAAAAACCTCGTTGCTGTTGAATAAATAACAGCTTAAAGACATACTTTTCAAGTAGTTATTTTTCTTACCGGAAAATTGCCACCACTTGTGTATGGTCGCATTCCAGTAGATTGGGGCGGTGGTGGCTGGTATCTAGGCTGAGCCGGAACAGAAGTTTGTCCCGGCGTAGCTGAGGTGAATCTCTGAGACATGATGATAGTTTATTTCCAATTAAGAAAACTAAAAAGGAATAATAGGTCGAGCAAATACAAACAAAAATTTAATTTTTCACAGAAAATGGCTGCTATTTAAGCTTTCATTGGGCGCGTTCATAGATCCAGCTATCTGAATTTTAAACGCTTGAATGGTTGGTCGGCCTTAAGCGTGGTACACATTATCAAACCTGAAGCGTGGTACACATTATCAAACCTGAGTGTCAGCTATGTTGGATATCAAACCGAGCTGACAATGTGTACACGCTGAATGATGGTTTGACACTCAGAACTGCCTGCTCACAAAATTTTTTGATACTGCGTGACAACCACTGATCTCTATAAAACACTGGATAGTGTATCGATACAAAAATATTGCTTCCATTTGAAGAATTGTTATATTATGAAGCTGACCACATTTTTGTATACCAGTATAACTGTATAACATGCAATACAAAGATAATCCATTAAACAGACATCAATTCTTCGTTCTTTTCACCCCCCGAGATCTGTTTGCTAACATTTGTTGTGTTCGTAATTTAAATTCATTCACTAATTAGTAAATGAAACGGAATATCAAACGTAAAGAGTGTGACAAGGAGGTAAAATCATTTAAAAAAAACGCAGAATATGCAATCGCATCCTCCTCATCATAATTTAGCTGTTTTGCTCATTTTTTTTCGCAAACTGCAATGATTTATCTCATTCCACTATGTAATTATACTAAAAAATATATACCAAATGCATATCACAGTGAATAACTTAAAGATAATAAATAATAAAACAAACTTCCACAAAAGTTTATATTTTCATATCATGGTCTGTTCCCTTTTTTCAGATAGACATCTGGAAATAGGGATGAGCGATTTTAATCGATATTTGCAAAATATCGATAGTAAAGATTTCGATGCATTGCAACATCGATATTAACATCCAAAACATCGGACTAAAAAACAAACAAAAAGTTAGTACGAAAATGATTGATTCTGCTAGTAAAATCTAGATGGAGTGACTTTCATAGTTTTTAAGTCATCTGTAACATTTGGAATTTTTTGAAAAATGAAATCATCAAAGGATCTCCCAAACCAAACTTAAAAATTCAGAACCACAACGAAACTTTCGATGTGCAATAAGGCACAGATATAAGTTTACACATGAAGTGCCTATCAATTTTGCTTACATCAAATTTGTTTTGTGTTTATTTTTGCAAAAGAAATATTTTTACATCGATATTCAAGCATTAATATCATCGATGCTCAGCAAGACGCATTTTAAACCACACAAGTTTTTGTACACACTTTTGTAAGCAAAAATATCTTGAAATATCGTTAGATAACAGTGTACACAATACACATGAAATACTTGCAATATTGCTTCTATAAAATCTGTGATATTTTGCAAAATTCAAATTTCAGCATCGATTTCCACGCATTGAGATGATAGATGCTCAGAAAGACCCAATTTACACCAATGCAAGTTTTTGCACACAACTTCGTGTTTTGAGATATCGATATATTCCAAAAAGCCACAGAAAACAGTTTACACAAAATTCCTTGAAATATTACTACAAAATACATATTTAATATCGATTTTCACGAATTTAAATTATCGATGGTCAGAAACACGCAGTTTACACCATGCAAATTCTTGCGCACACCTTCGTGTGAAACAAGATTTTGAAATATCGGATTTCAAAAAGGGCATACATAACAGCTTAACAAAATGAATTGCCTTGCAATATTGATTTTATTAAATTTGTTGATATTCATTGTGCAAAATACATATTTTAACATCGATTTTCACCCATTAAAATCATTAATGCCTAGAAAGATACCACTTACACGCGGTTTTAGCATCATAATTTTGCAATGTCGATGTTTAAAGTTGAAATACCTTGCCTATGACTTCATATTTTTTATTTGTATGAAAACTTAAATCGATTTTAAAAAACTTAAGAAAAAATAGCCGACACCAGAAATTTTAAAAGCAAAAATACATTAGAGCATAGCATGACGCATTTTTTGATTTGGTCAAACAAAAAACTTAAACAAAAAAACTGAAAAAACATCGATGTTTTCAGTTCGATATTTATTGACATCGATGTTTGGTCTTCGATGTTGAAATCGATGTTGTTTCAATATCGCACATCCCTATCTGGAAAATACTTTTTTTTTTTTATAATTCAGACGTCAAATTATGAAGCCGACCACCTAACTGTCATCTTCAAATGGAAGCAAAGAAACTGTTATACATTATAAGGAATACACTATCCAGTGTATTATAGAGATCAGTGGTGACAACCCTCGGTTTGTTGGGTGGTTGCTCGATGATGTGTACACAATTTCATTCATGAGCCGTCATTCACGGAACAAAACAAGAATTTTTATAGCGAATGAGTGGAAAAAGTGCAAACAAAATAAGAAAAAAGCTCACGTGTGTCATGTAAAAAAGGAATCAGCACGATTCGTGGCGGAAATAGCCTTAAAATAAAAAGAAACAATTTTCTGAGAGTAGTGGAATTTCTTTGCCTGACGCCCAACATAACTTATAAGTGTGAGCGCGAAACATTTCACGCAGGTTTGATATCCAACATGCGTGACACTCAGGTTTGATAATAGCCGTTCCACACTATCCCATTCAGTTTAATACATGTCAAAAAGTGTGAAGAAAGTCATGTATAATAGTGTGGAAGCAAAATATGAAATTTCATCACACACAACTTGACATCGCATCCTACACGATTTGACATGTGTTTATACCTGAAAATATTTAAGATCGGTTCTAAGACCATCACACATTCTATCCCACTTGGGCGTTTGAGGTTATGGTGAAACTGATTTTTTTGATGCAAGTGTGGAAGCAATATATGAAAATCATTTTCATCACACAAATTTGGCAGTCGTATGAAATTCTTTCCCACTTTATTCTGACATGTGTTAATACTTTGTGGGATAGTGTAGAGGCACTTTAATGTGTACCACGCACTGATCTCTATAATACACTGGATAGTGTATTCCTTATAATGTATAACAGTTTCTTTGCTTCCATTTGAAGATGACAATTAGGTGGTCGGCTTCATAATTTGACGTCTGAATTACACAAAAAAAAGTATTTTCCAGATAGGGATGTGTGATATTGAAACAACATCGATTCAAACATCGAAGACCAAACATCGATGTCAATTAATATCGAACCGAAAACATCGATGCTACCAGAGAATATGAAATAAAGAAGTCAATCCTCAGCTGTCAATTTGATTTGCCTACAAGCTGGAAGCGAACAGCTGATGTATTAGATTTGCAAAGTATTAGTGAAAAGCAGTGCAAAACGCACACATAGAATCAACTAGTCATTCAGCACATCATTCAGCACAGGTCTTGTTGTTGTTGCAATTCACATCTATTTCTTCGACATGAAATGAAATTACAAATACAACAATGTAAACAAATGGGTTTTGGGGGGTGAAACGTACGAAGGATTGGCTTCTTTATTTGATATTCTCTGGATGCTACTTAATGCTATGTTCCCACCAAAATGAAATCCGAGATTTTGGTTGAAAACTTTTGATATTTCAAGTTGATGGAACAAGATTTCATGGAAATTTCAACGAAATCTCAATGAAAACTCTAAATTTCATCGAAATCTTAATGAAACCCCGCTCCACCAAGTCGAGAACTCAACATTTTTCAGCTGAAATCTCAGATTTCGTTTTGGTGGGAACATAGTATAACATCGATGTTTTTTCAGCTGTTTGTGTTTAAGTTTTTTGTTTGCCCAAAGCAAAAAATGCATCATGCTATGCTCTAATGTATTTTTGCTTTCAAAATTTCTGGTGCCGTCTATTTTTTCTTAAGTTTTTTAAAATCGATTTAAGTTTTTATACAAATGAAAATAATATGAAGTCATAAAGCAAGGTATTTCAACTTTAAACATCGATATTGCAAAATAATGATGCACAGAAGCTTGTGTGCTAAAACCGCGTGAAAGCGGTATCTTTCTAGGTATCAATGATTTTAATGGATGAAATGTGAAAATCGATGTTAAAATATGTATTTTGCACTAATGAATATCAACAAATTTAATAAAATCAATATTGCAAGGCAATTCATGCTGTCATGTGTGCCCTTTAAGAAATCCGATATTTCAAAATCTTGTTTCATACGAACGTGTGCGCAAGAACTTGCATGGTGTAAACTGCGTGTTGCTGACCATCGATAATTTAAATTCGTGAAAATCGATATTAAATATGTATTTTGCAGTAATATTTCAAGAAATTTTGTGTAAACTGTTTTCTGTGGCTTTTTGGAATATATCGATATTGCAAGACACGAAGTTGTGTGCAAAAACATGCATTGGTGTAAATTGGGTCTTTCTGATCATCTATTATTTCAATGCGTGGAAATCGATGCTAAAATTTGTATTTTGGTAAATATATCGTCCACAGATTTTATAGAAGCAATATTGCAAGTATTTCATGTGTACACTGTTATCTAACGATATTGCAAGATATTGTAATGACTTTCCAAATTTGAACTATAACGACTCCGAAAAGCAAACAAACGAACACAATAAAGCTTACGGTCGCAGTGCAAACATACCCTTAGTAGCTATAATTATAGCAACTCTCCCAACTAACAATTTAACTTGTATTAGGTCCGATTTTTAAAATCTGATAAGCTATAGCTCACATAGAACTAATATAAGGCTTTGTTATACAATTCACCCATTTTCCAATATTTATTTTTGTTAACAGCCTGTTTAATGCCTTTTAAAATGAAATTGGCAAGTTATACATAGGGCTTGTATGCTTAGGTATAAAAGCCTTGTTTAAGGCCTGCCCAAGTTGTTTTGCCATAAGTTATCAAAACAATTCGTATACGGCTTTCTTAAATAAGCTTGCTATACAACACACAGCAGCAAGATTTGACATTTCTCTGGAGTTGAAAATATTTTGCAGCGTGTCTGGTCTAATATTCTAAAGTGTTCGTCATTCATTTGAAAAGATTAAAAACAAATATATTATTAAAAAATCTAATTGTCAAAAAATAGTGAATAATTAATAAGAAGCTATCAAAATATCAATGAATTTCAAGTGCCCAAAGTCGTTCAACACTATGAAGCGCGCGCTCGCCGATGTGTTCCTCGATTGATGTGTTTCTTGATAGAATTTGTTTTTTTTTCTTAACTTTAACTAATGCATAAATATTTTTGTTTATTTTTGCAATTTTTCTGGTAAATATATTTGTTTTTAATCTAACAAAAAAATGAATGCACTTTTGAATGCTTGTTCTGAATTTATATGCGCATTGGTTTGTTTGCCTCAAATCTAGCGACAAATGGCACACACAATCCCGAAAAAAAAAACATTTAATTTTTACAAATTCCATCCAACCAAAAAATCGTTCTTAAATGGTTGTAAAGATTCCAGTATTAAATCACTTAAACTTCTATGCTTAGTTTTTCTGATTATCAATCAACAAGAAATTTGTAATTTGTTATACGTTATTATGTTTTTGTTTGGAAAGATAAAATAAAATTTTTAAAGCCAACTTATTGAAATTATTGCCTTTTTTGGTGAGCTATTTAGTTTTGTTTGTGACAGCTGTATCCCTCCGTGAGGAAATATATAGTTTTTATAAAATGTTAGTAACAAACTTAATCAAATGATTGTCTTCTTTGGTGAGCTATTTTGCTTGGCTTGTGACAGCTGTGTTGCTTAAGGAAATGTATAGTTTTTATAAACATTTGTGACTAACTTAATGAAATTAATGTCTCATTTCGTGAGCTATTTCGTATGGGTTGGGACAGCTGTGCACATCTATGACGAAATATATAGTTTTATAAAATGTTAGTAGCAAACTTATTGAAATGATTACCTTCTTCAGTAAGCTATCCTACCAGCGTACACATAAATACACCAACGAGTCGCACGTACCTACTTGCTGTTATAATTAAGTTTTTTCCTTAACGAGAAAATTTATTTTTCAAATTGTGATTTTATAGAAATAGAAGTATTAAGTGTGATCTTTTAAAAATAATTCACTCGTTTTACACTCAAATGGTTATGTAGCTTCACATAATAACTTAAAATTGCTTAAAAGGAAGTTTCTTTCATAAGAATGTATAGAGAAACAATTGTTCAAGATTTATATCTACATACATACATAATTATATAAACTCGTATGTTCTTGTATATTTTTTCTTTCAAACCCTTCAAGAATTAATTGATTCGCACTTTTTAAATTTAAAAAAAGTAACAAATATCAAGAAAATCGTATCATATCAGTATGATTTTGGCTAGATGACTCATCTACAAATATATAGTTGCAGATGTTCTCTGTCATCGTATTATTAGGATTAAAATCTGGAGTGAAATTTTTTTAAATCCAAAACGTGACCTTAACTACATGTATATTGCTGGTAAAATTGTACAGGCACAAGTATCAACTCATTAGAATTTTAACATGCACCTTCTGAATTGCGAATTGGCGTAGTGGGTATCGTGCTGGATATGTGATTGGAGGGATGCGAGTTCAATCCTCGGAAGAGTCATCTAAGTAAGTAACATTTTTATAAATTAAATAATATTCTTATCATTTCAGAATATAGAAAAACGTAATCCAAGCTCCCGCAAGAAAAATAAAGTGACAAAATAAAAATAATAAAAATGAAATAAAATAATTCCAAGCAAGCAAATTTCTTTTATTACACAACTGCATTGAGTGGCTTTTATAAGGCCTAAATGTAAAAAATTTGTATGGCGTTTTCAAGGCCTTATTAAACAAGCCTTATCATAACTTGTTTAGTTGAGCAATATTTTGTCTTTTTAAGACCTTTTTACAATGTTGTTGGAAAGCTGTTTAATTGCATAGGACTTGTGACGAAAGGTTTTAAGGGAATCAAATAGCTTCTTCAATGTGCGCCAAAATGATTTGCATAAGGCTAATATTAGTTTCTAGACAAGTCAGAAAATAGCTTGTATTGACACTTAAACAACTTAAATTGTTAGTTGGGTCTCAAACGAAGGAAGCGCCATCTGCCGGATTATAGCAGATTTACCAGCTGTCAAATAAAAGCTTTCGAAGGGAAATTATTGGGAAATTTCCCCTATGGAAAGCTCTGGAAGCAGAGACTAGAACGTTCTCCTTATTTCGAGAGTTTGGAAAACAAGTATAAAAGGCACATGTTTGAACGGCAGCGACACAGTTTGTTTTTAATCGTGAATGAATAAAGTTGGTTGTAATAAAAGTGAAAAGTAAAGTTTGTGAGTTAATTCAGTGGTGAATAATAAATCGTTTTGTTTGTAGTAAGAAAAGTAAAGTGTTTTATTTTGCGAAATAAATAAGTGGACGTTTTGAATAAAGTAAATAAGTTTTATTAACGAACCTGAGAAAATATTACAATATTATTACTTACAAAAGTGTGTACAAAAACTTGTATGGTTTAAAATGCGTCTTGCTGAGCATCGATGATATTAATGCTTGAATATAGATGTAAAAATATTTCTTTTGCACAAATAAACACAAAAAAAATTTGATGGAAGCAAAATTGAAAGGCACTTCATGTGTAAAATTATATCTGTGCCTTTTTGCACATCGGAAGTTTCGTTGTGGTTCTGAATTTTTAAATTTGGTTTGAAAGATCCTTTGATAATTTCCTTTTTCAAAAAATTCCAAATGTTACAGATGACTTAAAAACTATGAAAGTCACTCCATCTAGATTTTACTAGCAGAATCAATCGTTTTCGTACTAACTTTTTGTTTGTTTTTTAAGCCGATGTTTTGGATGTTAATATTGATGTTGCAAAACATTGAAATCTTTATTATCGATTTGTCAATATCGACTAAAATCACTCATCCCTATTTCCAGATGTCTATCTGAAGAAAGGGAAACTGTTGCGACGCAACATGCATCATCTAAAAATCTACATTTCTTAAATCAAAGATGCAAATCGCCGACGGCATCAGCATACGAAAGGTCGGATTCAATCACCGACGGCAAAACATGCATACACATTTTTCTATCATCGTTATAATTGCCAAAATTGAAAGTGCATGAAAGATGACACCAATTGTCAAATCAATCATGTCAATTTGTGGGAGTTAACTCCGAAAAATAAGTTTCGCCCTACGAATAACTAGTCCCTCCCACCATGCGATGTTTTTTTGTGTATGTATGCAGTGGATGGTCAAGCAGCAGTGGATCGATCGATGATTTCTAAGCTAAACCAAGAGGATGAGAGGTGCGAGGTTAAGCCATGGTCTATGTATGCAGTGGATGACCGATCGATGGATTCCTAAGCTAAATGAAGAGGACGAGAGGTGCGAGGTTAGGCTATGATGATGTATGTATACATTGAATGGTCAAGCAACGGTTGGCTATCGATCGATGGTTTTGAAGTTCAATGAACTATAGCTGGACCAAAAGAGGAATCAGCTGATCACGAGATTTCATTAGAATAGAAAAATCCATAAAATTTCATTCCAAATTCGAAAGCCTATTAGAGAAGTTACCTACAGTTAAAAGATTAAATAAAATACCAAATTTGAATTCTAATATAGTAAATTAAAAATTGCTTTTTATTTCAAAGGGTTTACTATCGTTTTAAATTCTATATTGCTTATTTTGGGCACTTTGGGAGATTTATTTTGTGCGATTCTTTTTGCTTTTCCGACGGCAACCTTTGGGTTTGATTTCGCGACAATTTGACCGCGGAGGATACAATCCTTTTATCGTTTTTTGCTAATTGTCCTTGCGGCATACAGTGGTCCTTCGAGCCGGATGGTAAAGGATTCAAAAAAGGATCATTAAGAACAAAAGAAAAACTATCAAAAAGTGCGTGAAGAAAAAGACAATATAGTTCGTGTGCGTATAGGTTTAAAATAAACCTTAAAGACAATCGTGTTCGTGTGTCGTATAAACGAAAAGACAATTGAAGTTCGTGCGGTCGATTTTAAATTATCCTGTGAAGATCTGGTTCATCAGGCGCTGGTTCAACGAGGGAGCAACGCATAACTACAGGTGTGTGGCTTTTAATAAAACATTATTTATATTTTAATTCATTGATCAAATTTGATCTTAATTAAATCGTGTGTTGTGTGTTTCCCTGGGTATTTAATTAAATATTTTTGGCTTCAGTATGAGTAAGAGCAAACTTCCCGGTTTAGTAGATACGGTTCAAACCGTTTTGCAAGATTTAGAAGCTGATAATAAAGCGTATACAAAATTAGATCCATCAAAAAAATCGATATATATGAACGAGGTGCGGTTATCTAATTTAGAAACTTCTTTTGATGAGGCTAGAGTCCTTCATCAGAAAATCGTTGAAGCTCCTACTGAAGAAGTAAAAGTAAAATATATGGATGCACTTACCTTTCATAATCTAAAAGAAGTTTGTTTTAACTATGCGTGTGAGTTGAAAGAGCAGATTTCCAAAATTGAAGGCCAAGGTTTTCATAACAAGTCTCTTAACGGTTCAAATGCACCATCACCGTCTGCCGAACTTAAACTTCCTCCAATTAAAATTCCCACTTTTGATGGTTCGCTTAAAATGTGGCCAGAATTTAAAGGTTTATTTGAAGCAATGGTGAACAAGAACACTTCGATATCTGATGCTCATAAGCTTCAATATTTAAAAGGAAATTTATCCGGTGAGGCAGCTCGAATACTTCGAAATACAGACACAAATTTTGAATCTGCGTGGGCGTTGTTAGTTAAAAGATTTAAAAATATCAGATTATTGAAAGATAATCGCAGTTTAAACTCCTTTTCGATCAATCCAAACTAACTCAAGAATCATCCGAAGATCTGAAACTCTTATTAGATACGACAAACGAAGCGAAACAATTTTTAAAAAATCTTGGAGTAGCTGTAGAATCGTGGGAGGACGTTCTCATATTTCATACAGTGCAAAAACTTCCTTGTACAACTCGTGGGCAATACAGCGTCCTAGAAGATTTCATTTTGATGAGATCGAGGACATTGGATGTCTAAAAAAACTTCCTCAAATACGGTTCGTGTTCACAACTCAAAAATTCTCAACAAGTGTTCGCTGTGTCAGGGCTTGCATTCCATTCGGAATTGCTTTAAGTTTAAAGCAATCAATTCAAAAAAAAGGCATGAATTTGTAAAAAAAGAATAACCTTTTTTGCTTTAACTGCCTTTCGAATGCACATTTCACACAGAATTGTACAAGCACATTCACGTGTTCTACTTGCGATCAGAAACATCACTCATTACAGCACTTGAATGATGCAGCTAATGCAGCACAAGGTAACGAAACCATTCCTGTAGCACAACCAAATAAGGCAACTTCCTCCTCCACTCCCACTTCCCAATCGGGATCAGAAAGCACTGCACCTTCAACTTCAATTGCTTCAGCAAATAACGCGTGTCTAGCCGAAAACGACATTGCACCTGTTCTTCTGGCTACGGCCCTCATCAAGGTTTTAACACCTACTGGCCAACCGTTGCTGCTGCGAGCAATATTAGATCAAGGGTCAGAATCGTCTTTCATTACTGAGTCTGCCGCTCAACTTCTCAATTTGAAAAAGGAAAGGAATCGCGTAAAAGTAATAGGCGTCGGAGAGAGCAATGCAAGTACCTCAAATTGGAAGGTCACGTTCACGATTTTATCTAACTGGAACAAAGAATTTACTCTTCAGTTAAATGCCTTGGTCCTACCCAAACTTTCAGCTGTCCTTCCCACGCGTAAGATACCTATCTCTGATTGGAATCATCTCAAGAATCTTGAACTTGCAGATCCTAACTTCAACAAACCTAGTAAGATAGATATTTTGTTAGGCAGCGATGCGTACTCATTCATTATCCTTGAAGAATTAATAAAAGGACCACAAGGTACCCCTATCGCACAAAGGACAGAACTTGGATGGGTCCTTTCTGGAGGCATTTCACCATATAGCCAATCACAAGTACAAGCCTTTCACGTTAAAACTGAATCTGAAACCTTGGATCAAATTCTAAGAAAATTCTGGGAACTTGAAGAAATTCAAGATCGAAAGTTTCTGTCACCCGATGAAGAAAAATGCGAAAAGCATTTTTGCAGAACACATCAGAGACAATTAGATGGAAAATATGTTGTCCAACTACCTTTCAAAGAAGGAACATATCCCTCGATAGGGCTATCTCAGAGGTCAGCGTTTGTACGATTCCTACAATTAGAACAAAAATTCAAAACAAATTCGTTATTTAAAGAAGAGTACACAAAGGTTTTCAATGAATATAAAGAGCTTGGGCATATGACCGAGGTACCACTTGCTGCGTTAAACTCCCATCACTACTTCCTACCCCACCATGCCGTGGTAAAGGAAGCTAGCTCGACCACAAAACTGCGGATTGTTTTTGATGCGTCCTGCAAAACATCCGATGGTACGTCACTCAATGATCATCTCCATGTTGGTCCTAGATTACAAGATGACATTTTTGACCACATCGCAAGGTTTAGGAGATTCAAAGTAGCTTTTGCAGCTGACATAATAAAAATGTACAGACAAATTTGGGTCACTCCAGGTGATTCAATGTATCAACTTGTGTTATGGCGAGATGTAGAAGGCGAAGGAGTGAAGGCATACCGCCTGAACACAGTCACATTTGGTACTACCTCCGCACCCCACTTAGCCATACGAACGCTCCAACAATTGGCAGCTGATGAACGTGATGATTTTCCTCTTGCATCCAAAACAGCCTTGAAGAACTTCTACGTCGATGATGTAATTCATGGGGCAGACTCAGTAGAAGAAGCGTTGGAGATGCAGGCACAGCTCATAAAGATGTTGAAGCAAGGAGGTTTCCCATTAAGAAAATGGGCAAGTAACTGCGAGGAGTTATTGATGTCTGTGCCAGAAGAAGAAAGAGAGGTACAAGTCCCATTATCATTTGATGAGAAAAATGCAATAAAAGCCCTTGGCATTCACTTCCGGAACATACCAACACTACAAAGAGGACTATACTATCCAATCTTGCTCGCTTGTACGATCCAATGGGTTGGATAGCACCCTGCGTCATCGTTGGCAAAATTATAATGCAAGATATTTGGAAAGAAAAGCGACCATGGGATTCTGAGCTCCCATCATCAATTATTTTTGCGTGGCAGAGTTTGAAAGCTGGGCTAACCCTTTAAGGTTCCATCGAGATCCCTCGCTGGATCAATCTCACCAATGAATCACAGGTTGAGGTGCACGGATTCTGTGATGCATCTGAAAAGGCATATGCGGCAGCAATATACCTGAGGGTTACCACCGGAATCTGCAAAACTGTTTACTTGGTGCGACTCCCAAATTACGCTAGCTTGGATTAAGAGCGCACCGTACCTGAGAACAACGTTCGTTGCCAACAGAGTGGCAGAGATCCAAGAACTGACTGATGCTGAATGTTGGAATTACGTTCCATCAAAGGACAACCCCGCTGACATTGCATCTCGAGGAGTCTCTCCTAACGATCTTATTCAGAACCGACACTGGTGGCATGGTCCTGAGTTCCTTAAATCGTTTGATGAAACTCTCCATATACCTTTTGAAATCAAACCTACGGAACTGGAAATGAAAGGGTTGCAGAGTTCCAAAACCAAAAATGAAGTGATCACATCTGGGTACCCCATAATTAATATTTTTCAGCTCTGTGTTCACTTCACTACATTTAAATCAAATCATTCGCTTTTCAATCGTTTTTCATCTCCTTATCGTTTATATAGAGCTGCAGCTTACTGGCGTCGATACTTAACAAATCTTCAATTTAAAGCAAAGAAACTAGAAGATCGTGTACGTGGACCACTTTCAGTCGATGAAGTACTTTCAGCTCGACTAAGTTTGCTTGCCTTTGTACAGCAGGAGCATTTTACTGACGAGATTTCCAAGCTCAGCAAGGGAGAAATGGTATCTAAACAAAGCAAACTAGCGAAACTTTCACCATTCTTGGATGAAAATGGCATCTTACGTGTTGGAGGGCGTTTAGAAAACGCTAATCTGCCCTATTCACAGAAGCATCCGGTAATACTCCCGTCAAGTAACTTTCTTACGTCACTCATCGTCCATGACACCCATATGAAAACTCTCCATGGTGGACAGCAGTTAATGATGGCTACACTTCAATCGGAATATTGGATTCTGCATTTGAAATTTACAGTCAAACACTGCATCCACAAATGTTTAAAATGCTACCGATTCAATGCAACAGGGATGCAGCAGCAAATGGGCATAACTTGCCAACGTTACGAGTAAGTCAAGCGCGCCCTTTTCAAACATCGGGAGTTGATTATGCTGGTCCTGTGCAACTCAAAGCATGGAAAGGTCGATGTAACAAAATTACAAAAGCCTATATAGCGATTTTTGTATGTTTTTGTACAAAGGCAGTTCACCTCGAACTTGTTAGCGACTATACCACGTCCGCATTCATCGCAGCTTTTAGACGTTTCACTGCTCGCCGAGGAATATGCTCAAATTTGTACAGTGACTTTGGTACGAATTTCAAAGGAGCTGCAAATATTATGGAATCTGAGAAAAATTTCATGCCAAAGCAATGGACAGACGACATCGCAAGAATCCTTCGGGATAATGGTACCCAATGGCATTTCAACCCTCCAGCTGCATTTTGGTGGTCTTTGGGAGGCAGGTGTGAAGTCCATGAAGTACCATTTAAAGCGGGTAATCGGGCATTAAACCCTTACCTTTGAGGAATATGCTACCATTCTAACTCAAGTGGAAGCTTGTTTAAATTCCCGGCCACTTTGTCCTGTGAATGAAGATCCTGATGATCTCTCAATCTTGACACCAGGACACTTTTTAATTGGATCAGCACTTAACACAGCACCAGAAAAAGATTTCACAGCACTCAAGGAATCTCATTTAGATAGATGGCAACTTATTCAAAAAATTCACCAAGATATTTGGAAAAAGTGGAAATCTGAATATTTGGTCAGATTACAAAAGCGTCCAAAGTGGCTAACGCCTAGTAATGATGTAAAAGTGGGTCATCTCGTACTCTTGCCTGAGGAACAAACGCCCCCCACTCTTTGGCGGCTCGGAAAAATCACGGACATGCACCCTGGAACGGATGGAAAAGTTCGTGTCGTCACAATAAAAACTGCAACCACCCCATTAAAGCGCCCTATCGCCAAACTTTGTTTCCTGCCGAAGTTAAATGAATCAAGCACACAAACCCACACACACACACATTAATCATTATTCTCATCTTACATACCTTTTTAAACCAACAAACTAATTTAAACTGAATTTAATAAATCTCAAACCTAATAATACATAACTTTCAACCCAAAATAGCCACACACCATTCACCATACCTACCTTTTCTCTTCTTTTCATGTTCACACCTGTCACTCGCCGCGCCGAGGATTTACGATTAAACATCTCACACTATTCTAGTCGGAAATCAATTCAAGAAGACGAATTATCCCAAACCATTCCTTTGATGACATCGTTTCCGGTCCCGGGGGCCCGGCAGGATGTTGCGACGCAACATGCATCATCTAAAAATCTACATTTCTTAAATCAAAGATGCAAATCGCCGACGGCATCAGCATACGAAAGGTCGGATTCAATCACCGACAGCAAAACATGCATACACATTTTTTATCATCGTTATAATTGCCAAAATTGAAAGCGCATGAAAGATGACACCAATTGTCAAATCAATCATGTCAATTTGTGGGAGTTAACTCCGTAAAATAAGTTTCGCCCTATGAATAATTGAATCACCAGTTGGAAGAAGGGAATAAATCCATCACAGCTAACTGTTGGGAAAATGAAAAAAACTGAATAACTTCTTTATTTGACGGTTCTCAGATTTTTTATGTATGGATAAAATAAAGTTATCTTTGTTTTGATTCGCATGAGATATATTTTCTTTTTCTATCGCTTCCTAGTAGCTAGATAAACCGTGTTAAAAAGCTTGGATTTATTTCCTTCTTCCAACTGAAAATTTTAACTTCAAAATAAAAAAAAAAATTTACAGAAAAAGTTTTCATTTTTCAAATATAAAGCTAAAAACATAAAAATAAATAAATAATAACTTCAAAAAAACTAGTGTGTTCAATAATATATTAGTTTTTGTCTGTTATTTCAAACATGGACCATATCGTTTTATGTTCCAATAGAACTGAAAATAACGATATTGATTAAGTAGGTATACAGAAAAAAAAATACAAAATTGTTATTGAATATTTGCGTGCAAAACGACATATAAGTATCCCTCTTTTTAAATTGTTTTTTTTTTGTTTTAAGCTTTACCACACCATTTCAAATCTATTTTCTGAAAAACTTAAGATTTTGAGATAAGCCACTTTGCTTCTGAGGGGACGATGTCTTATCTATGTTAACTAGTTGAGTTAACTGCGCTGATACATCAATCTGTGATTCAATAACTCAAAAGTGCTAAAGCGTGATTTGTAACTCACCAATTCAATAACTGTTTATTTGCTTTGTAGCGACATAAAACTGAGTAGATAAACCAATTCAAGAGCTATGTTAAAAAAAAATAAAATAATCAGTTGGAAGAAGGAAATAAATCCGGGATTTGTTTCCTTCTTCCAACTAATGCTTTTTAAAACCCCCAACATTTCTACAATGAAAATAGTTTTTACTATTTTCTTAGACCTAACAGATGTGTCTACGTATAGAGAAGACATTTGCATCAAAAAGTCATTTTTGGAAATTTTGGGATTTATTCCTTTCTTCCAACTGGTGGTTCAATTAGTCCCTCCCACCATGCGATGTTTTTTTGTGTATGTATGCAGTGGATGGTCAAGCAGCAGTGGATCGATCGATGATTTCTAAGCTAAAACAAGAGGATGAGAGGTGCGAGGTTAAGCCATGGTCTATGTATGCAGTGGATGACCGATCGATGGATTCCTAAGCTAAATGAAGAGGACGAGAGGTGCGAGGTTAGGCTATGATGATGTATGTATACATTGGATGGTCAAGCAACGGTTGGCTATCGATCGATGGTTTTGAAGTTCGTTGAACTATAGCTGGACCAAAAGAGGAATCAGCTGATCACGAGATTTCATTAGAATAGAAAAATCCATAAAATTTCATTCCAAATTCGAAAGCCTATTAGAGAAGTTACCTACAGTTAAAAGATTAAATAAAATACCAAATTTGAATTTTAATATAGTAAATTAAAAATTGCTTTTTATTTCAAAGGGTTTACTATCGTTTTAAATTCTATATTGCTTATTTTGGGCACTTTGGGAGATTTATTTTGTGCGATTCTTTTTGCTTTTCCGACGGCAACCTTTGGGTTTGATTTCGCGACAATTTGACCGCGGAGGATACAATCCTTTTATCGTTTTTTGCTAATTGTCCTTGCGGCATACAGAAACAGACCATGATATGAAAATATAAGCTTTTGTGAAAGTTTGTTTTATTATTTATTATCTTTAAGTTATTCACTGTGTGCATTTGGTATATTTTTTTTAGTATAATTACATAGTGGAATGGGATAAATCATTGCAGTTTGCGAACAAGTTGAGCAAAACAGCTAATGAATAATTATTCTGCGTTTTTTTTTAAATGATTTTACCTCCTTGTCACACTCTTTACGTTTGTTATTCCGTTTCAGTTACTAATTAGTGAATGCATTTAAATTACGAACACAACAAATGTTAGCAAACAGATCTCGGGGGGTGAAACGAACGGAGATTTGATGTCTGTTTAATGGATTATCTTTGTATTACATGTTATACAGTTATACTGGTATACAAAAAAGTGGTCAGCTTCATAATATAACAATTCTTCAAATGGAAGCAATATTTTTGTATCGATACACTATCCAGTGTATTATAGAGATCAGTGGTACCACGCTTAAGGCCGACCAACCATTCAAGCCTGATTCACAATGCGATGAGGAAACGAGACGTGAGCGTGACGAGATCCCGTCGTTGCTGTCAAACGAATTTCAAACAATGAAAGTATATGGAGATATACACAATGAAGCGTTTCTCGTCGTCACGTCACGCCAAGAATTCGAAAAATTGAAAAAAAGACGCGACGAGACGACGATTTTATTTTTTGACAAGTTATTTACATAATGGAAGTATTTTTTTAATGAAAAAATACGATAACTTGAAATTAAAAGATCAAGTAATTCCTAATCTGTTGTCTTTAAAGCTTTTTTGGACAATTTTTATTATTTTTTATTTTTAACAAAAGAGTTTTCGTTGTAAAGAATCTCGCCGCATTGTGAATTGGGAAACGATTTTATAACTAGAAAAAGATGACAGCGAATCACGTCACGCTCTCGTCTCGTTTTCCCGTCGCATTGTGAATCAGGCTTCAAGCGTTTAAAATTCAGCCAACTTGCTTGCAAGTACTTGCTCGTGTGGCCTCAGGTTAACACATACAAACCTTACCCCGAGGCCACACGAGCAAGTACTTGCAAGCAAGTTGGCTACATACACTGCCTGTCAAATTCGTAATTTGCACTCCACTTGCCTCCCACTTGATTTCCACTTGCATTCCACTTGCTTGTCTCCCAACTTGCTTCCCAAATTGCTTCACTACTGGCTTCAAAACTTGTATGCCAGTTGATAAAGCAAGTTGCTTGGGTTTGTTTGTGTTAGTAAACAAATTTGTATGTATTGCAACTTGCTTGCAAGTACTTGCTCGTGTGGCCTCGGGGTTAGCAACTGGCTCGTCAACTGGCTTACTTTTTTCCTAGCCAAATGTGAAGCCAGTGAGGAGCCAGTAATTTGACAGGTTTAATAAATTTCATCTCCCCGCACCTCTGTCATGACTTTCCTGTCACATGACATTTTGTCTTCGAGGTTCACTTAAAATTTTATTAAAAGCTAAAGATTTTTTGTTTTTGTTTCTAATTTACGTAAAAAATAAACGTTCCTCTACCACAAAATAAAATACAAATCATCATAAATTAAATAGTTAAAAAAAAATCAGGTCTTATTTCTTCGTTTTGAATGTAAAAAAATAAATTTGGTGCAAAGAATAATAAAGAAAAATTATGATTTGATAAATTGTGAGTGTTGGCTATAGCAAGAAATATTGCTCTTTCGAGATTTAAGGTAGAACTAGAATAGGCGGAAGCTGTCGGAAGCTTATGTCAAAACCAACCGAAAAGTAGCTATCCGAAATGTCAATTTCACAAGTGACCCATAATGCACTTAAATGTTTGAAAGTGAAAAAAAATAATACTTTGTTGTTTATTCACAGTGCTATTTATAAACCCATTCCAAGCGATGTCTAACTTTAGACACCTGTCCAACTCCAAAATGTTATTTATGGTCGTTCCACACTATCCCACTGAGTATTAATACTGTTGTGGCTACCTATGTACGGGAAAGCATAAACAATAAATGGAAGAAGTTGATATAATTTCTCCTCAGGGTTAGGCCTGGCCTTTTTGTTCCTCGAATCACAAATTTTATCCAGTCATTCGTAGAGTACCACTTTGCTAGGCAAAGAGAGTGGATCCTATATGATTGTTGGGTTCTGGCCATAGGATGCGATTTAGGTACTTCATGTAGATATGCGCTTTAGTTAATTGAGGCAGCGAGCAGCTAAAGTAATATGAAAATGCTTAGGGTGTACAAAGGTCTAAGGCACAATAACTTACCGTAGCAGGATATCTAAAGGTATTAACTTGGGCGCTGTTTCGCGAGTCGAACTGCCGAAACAAATAGTATCCTCGGCTTGTCGGTAGATTTTGTTGCCGAGCCTCATACCGTTCCTAACAGATTCTTGTTGTGGAAATAAAGGATGGAGTTCGGCCGAGTCGGGCAGTCTTGGGATTTCGCCGGGCGTTGGGGAAGTTTTCTGGGCAAGGAGAAAGCTGATCAGGACCGAAGGATGATATCGATAAACGATACTAGGCACATCGTTTCGCGATAAGAGTTTTGGAACTCGCAAATTATTTTAACCAAACACCTAGAAACAATGAACCTTCTGCTACAGACAATTAAATTAAAGTGAAGTTGCCAAGAGCTTTGACAGCAAAATTTAAGAAGATATATTGTTTCTTAGGATTCTCAAACCGAAGTTGTAGGGTTCGTGTCTGAACTTAGCAGTAGGTCGAGATACAGAATCTCCTAAAATTAGAATAGGTCTTATTGTTTGAATAAAGACAGCGACTATTGTAGTGCATACGGTAGGGGGTTTTTAACAACATCCGATGGTAGGGCAAAGTTCGCTGCACTCGTGCACCGCAATGAAGTGGATTTTGGTTGACGAGCGGTAAAAAGCATAGGACGATGAGATGCTGCAATTGGTACAGTGCGCAAGTAGGTTATTCTCAATCGGACCACCGGCGAGTTAACTATTAAATCCATAGTGTACGTACATACATAGTGCCTGAATTCAAATCAAGGAAGAAGTATGTACTTTGTTCTCCTTTGATTCAAATAATTAGTGTCTGATTTTAATAGCGTTTGAATCGGAAGTTATCTTGATTTATTATATCTAAAAGAAGGTTTTCATAGACTTTTTACGTTTCGTTTGTGCGTTGGGGGTAAGTTATAAAAATTGTGTCTTTCGGTTACGGTGGAATTTATGTGAACATTTCTTTAAGGTGAATTTTTGGCGGTCGCCGGCGAAGCTTAAGTCGCGGCTGCCGACCCTTTTGGTGTGGTGATGAGACAGATACGAGACTCAAGTGCCAAAGTGAAGATCCAGATCCTGAAAGTTGGGAAAATACCCACGTTGCTTTGAAGTGACGACGAAATTTGGAAAGCCCGTGCCATACCCGGGCTTACAAGTAACCCCTTAGTTTATTTTTGGTTTTTTTTTTTATTCTTGCGGTGCAGACCTTAAGCACTAGCATACCGGTGGTTTCGAATTACTGTACACGGCACTGATTCTCCTCTCACCAAAAAGATATATCTATTAAAACCGAAACCCAAATAAATTCACCCCACGCAAATTATATCCTTCAAAACCATAAATGGTATAAAATATAAATCAAAAGCAACCCAGAAAAAGAAGGATAGAAACTTAATCCCATAGAAATCGGGCTAACCGATAACCGTTGGGGACGCGAACTTCACGATAGTCGGCAGCTGCCACCGTGGCCAGAGAAGGAGCCAAGAAGATATTGTCCAACCCAGTTGACTCATCGCAGGCGTATTTTATAAATTATTTAATTATTTTGGTTTCGTAATTGGCGTGATATTATCGAGTATCTTATTGTTAATGATTATTGTTATTGTTAAATTTGGAAAGTGTCTAACTAGTGAACATAAAATTGGCAATAACTTGGGTAGAGGAGTCAGCGGGTTGAATCATTCTCAAAGGCCGTGTAAGGAGAGGTCCCTGGAAAGTTTTTTTGTTGCAATCTTTTGCCTTTCACCCATAGGTTACACCCACAGAGAGCTCTTTGTTGGCAGAGAATCGGGGTTATTTCGTTAGCTTCAGACGAGAATCCATCCGTCGAGTAAATAAAATTTGGACATTTTGGGGATCCCTAACTGACACGTCAGTGCGGATAAAAGAAACATTCTACAAAAAGAGATAATATCGTATATCGAAACAGCTAGTTTCGAAGAACCATCGTCCCAAAAAGTTGCGAATTTTTTTGCAAGACGCTTCGTGTTATTAGTTTTTTTTTTCTTGTCGATTACCTATATTATTTAATATTTATTATTTATTGGTGTTAATCGTGGCATCTGTCCACTCTCGAAATATTTTTCTTTAGTTCGCTTATTATTAACGAGTCAAATCGTACTCGACCTTATATTTAGTATACATTTTTTTTATCGTTTGTTTATTTTCTAGGTGTAGATTATTTAAGAGAAAAAGATGTTAAATTGGACCAAAAAACCCCAACTCGTTTCTTAATTACCTGTTTTTAATCAATTAGAGTTTAGTTTTATTTTTTTTGATGAATAAAAAGAGTTTGTGAATCGCGCCAATAAGGATGAATTCAACGTGTTTTACTGAGCTTGTGAAAGGCTCAATGGTTTGCTAATTCCTGTTTATAGGGGGTGCGGTAGGGGGATCGATACGAGGTAACTCCATGACTTAACCGCAGTGTTGGCATTCGACGAGGGGAATTCGTCGCAACGGCCGTCCCAGTTCCAGGATGGGAGGGATAAGGCCACCCTACATTAAGGTCGGTAGGGGTTATCTGAGGGAGGTGCTGATTACGGTGGTGGTAAGTGTTGATAGGCATGTTAATTGATTTTTTTTTGAAAGAGGTGAGGTCTGTCTGCAGGGGCAAGATCCCCCCCTAATCCGACGAGCTCAGCCGTGCCTCGCTAGCATGCCTTCGTTCCTGCAGCAGACAATCTTTCCCTTCCCCTCTCCCCTAAGTCCTGCCCCATCCTAGTTCCGGTTCCAATCTCTTACCTCTCCTATTCTTTTTTGCTCTTTACCATTTCGTCCTGTTCAATTTTATAATGGTTTCCACTTCCGTTCTCTTTGAGATATACGTTTTTTTTCTTGTTACTTATAATTAGGCCGGTCTCCTGTCCTCCCTATCCCTGCTTCCTACCCATGAAATCTCTCCCTATTGCCTCATTTCAAATGGCGCCCATTCGTGATTTTGACCTAGTTTTTCCCAAATGTGTTGGTTGTGTTCGCTGTCAGTGCTGGAGCGAATCGTAAGTCTTAGCCAGGATAGCTCTTAAGCATGCCTGGGTAATGACAGCGGGAACAATTAGTACATTCTTTTGTGTTGTCTAATATTGCCGTCGCTTGCGGGTCTGGGGATCGTGTATGTCTTCAAGCGTAAGGTTACTTAACGTAACGATTGAACTGCGACATAATCCTAGAGACTTCGCAACGGAATCAATCGATGTTTCCTGTTCCAGTTGAGGTTGTGGTTGCAGCGAGAATGAATTGTAAGTCTTTATCAGGATAGCTCATTAGAACGCCTGATGAATTGCGACGATTCATACTGGCTGTGACAACAACGTCAATTGGAAATTGTTTCGTTTTGTAGTATAATTGTTTATTTGTTGTAAGATTAGCACCACACTCGGAAAATAAAAGAAAATACTGAAAAAAAGATATAAAGTTGGGTTGAAGAACATCTGCGATGAGTCATATAACGAAAAGAAAAATGATAGTTACCGGTTAGAGCCCCCAAAATACCTCCGAATGACATATGAAAAAAAAAAAAAGGAAAACAAATAAGATATCATTCAAGTCGCAAAGAATAAATTCAGATATAGTACTTGTATTTTCGGGAGTTTATTTTGAAAGTCGTTAATTTAGAAAAGGTTTCAAAGTTCAGCTTTTGAACATTTTGGTTTTGGTATTTATAATTATTTATTTATTATTTTTTTCATTTCTTGTTACCCATTTTTGTTTTTATTTTACCCCGTTAGTATTTAATAAGAAAAAAAAAAAAACAAAAACATATAGTTTAAGTTTTGGCGGTATCTATTTTCTTTTGTTTTCTTTTTAGGTTTAGAGTTTATTTGATTAGAAAAAAAAACAAGAGATGATTTCTGGATAGATTACCTATAGAGATAGTGGATAGTCTTGCTTCTTTCAGTTCATTTCGATTTTTTTTCTGTCTCAGTCTATACATAGGTAGTTGACCGACACTTTGGAGCTAGAAGGTATAACAATTAATATTAAGTTATTTTTTTTATTTGTGAAAGAGCATCGGATTTGTTAGTAGAATAAGTAGAAGTAAAAATTAATTTCGGTCTCGAATGTGGAATCAATTGAGCACTGAAGAAGAAGACAAAATTAAGTTTTTGAAAAACAAATTAGATAGCAGGGCAGTTACCCATTCCTTGCTCAGAAACTTAGTTATTTAACCCGGCGAGATGCCTTTACAACATTCGCCGCCAGGATCGTCTAACCATTCAGATCCTAGGTTACCACCGGTGGAGCAGGCTCCTCTTGGAAATCCCGTATTTTCCATCCCTCCTCCAGGGTCTGGGTTAATCATTGATGGGGCCTTAGGTAATCACCCAGCACCAATTGCAGCTCTGCCATCGGGAATAAGCATGTCCGAAAGGTCAGAAGAATCTCTTGCGGCGCCAACCTACAGCGATTTAAGTGGGCCAGGCGCAGCCTTAAGTCAAAACGAAGGTAATCGAGCTTTGCCAAAAGGGCAGGCTTCGGAGGGAAGTCAGGTAGAAATAACTACCCCAAATGATGAGACAGGTAGACAAGAGGGCGACAGAATGCTCGATGAAAGCAATGAAAGTGGACCAGCGGAAGGTCCGGGGGCCATATCAGCTGAGCTTAGAACAGTAATAAATCTGGCAGTAGTAAACGCGTATGACTCATATAGGAACTCTATACAAGAGAGTATATCGGCATCAGTTAGAGCAGAAGTTGAAAAGGGTTTCCTGGACTTCTTAAAGGAGATTAATTATACCACGCGTCTGATTCCTTTATTAGGGGAAAGAATTCGACCCCCGGCCAGTATGCCACAACAGGCTCCGTCACTTACCCAACCGCCACCTCCGGTACCTTTTGCGTCGTCTCAGCTGGATCCACGAAGAAGTCAATTCTAATCGGTGTAGAGGTTCGGGAACAGGATTGGATGGTAGCCTACGTCCACCAGTCTCACAACAAGAACCATATGGGTGCGTGAGGAATCCTCACCCCAGATACCAACCGACTCAGTATCACTCGCCATCCCTCTATTCGAACAGACCCATGCGCCCGCCGATTAGGATTGACAAGTGGGGTGTGAAATTTGAGGAAAAGCCTGAAAGACTCACGGTAGAGGATTTCATTTTTAGGGTGTAGATGTTACAACATCAGCATGAGTGTTCCTGGGCTGAGATCCTAAGGGACTTTCATCTCATGCTCTCAGGCGCCCAGTGAGTGGTACTGGCAATACCAGCGTTCCAATTATCGCCCTGACTGGCCAACCTTGAGAGATGCCTTGATGCGACAGTTTCGCAACTCCAAATCAGATTTAGACCTTATGAGGGAGATAATGGATCGGAAGCTCGGCGCCTGGGAGCCGACTGAAGATTACTTTGCCGCAATAAACAAGTTAAGATCTCAGCTCAGGATACAAATCCCTGAAGCGGAACTTGTTAGAAATTTGAAAAAGAATTTGAACGCCAGGATAGGAAACTTAGTGTATCCACAGGCAATTTACACCATCGACTAGTTGAGAATCGCGTGCAAAGACGCAGAGTACGCTTTTCCTAATAGAGATCGCGATCGGTCCCAAACATCAGCGACCACCAGCACGGTATGCAGCTAACGAGCTGGAGCTGGAACCGGAGGGAGCATGCTTCCAAGACGAACATATCGACGCTTTTCGGCCCATGGGCGCACGCTCTAAGAATAACCGAGATGGTGGCGAAGTGGGTCACTCCTTTATGGATTGTCCGGCTTCAACAAGAAATATTTTTTGTTATAAATGTGGACAGGAGGGAGTGATTACCCCGAAATGTCTACAATGTAATCCGGAAAACCGGAACTGGAACGCGAGAGGTCGGGGGAGTCGCGTTCGACCCAGACAGCCCCAGATATCACAAAGTCCCTTTAGAGACGCCAACTCTTCTGGATCCTTAAAAGATTTCAATTTTAGCTAGAAATAGTAACCAAAAAAATACCTTAGATAAACAGGTAAAAAAAAAGGTAATTAAACCTTTGCATGTTAGAATTAGAGAATATAATGAAGTTAGGAATAAGATTTTTAATGGAAATGTAAGTGCGATATCTAAAAGAACACTGAAAACTCGAAATAGGTTTAAGATTAGAAAACAGATACAAAAAAGTATAGCTTTGACCGTAATTGCCACTAATACGGATCCCAGACCATACGCGAAGGTCGCTGCCCAACTAACATTTCAGTTTCTATTACCTTAGAAATATCGATATGCTGCAAGTCTGGATTTGTATAAAGCTTCTATAAAGCTTTCATCAAAAATAAATTTCTAATAGAAGTCATGATTTCAATAACTGCTTCTTTAAAGTCGTTTGAAAGCTTGATATAGAAAATTGAACGAGACTAGCGTCTTTGTTTCGGATAGACCTCTGTTAATAACATTAACGAAGAAACATGAAGCTGTCACTTTATAAAGATTGTATAGAGTAATTTAATTGAAGCTCCTGTCACTTTGTCTTTAAAAGGTTTCGGTTACAATTTGCTGGAAGCCTTATCGAATACTTCGCAGAGACTTCTTAGACTTTATTAGCGAACCATAATAGAAAATGTCAGTCTATGCTAAAGAGACTCAAATCTGTCAAAGTCATTTTAATGAAGTCATTGATAAATTTTCGTTTATTGAATAAATTGTTTATGAAATTTTTTTGCGTGAATATGTCTACTTCGTGGAAAAAATTTAAAAGTCGGGAAATTATTATAGATCTATTGTGGTGAGACGTTTCTTAATACTCCAGAGAGCTCGTAACTTAGATCTTCAAAAGAATGCAAATGAAAGACAACGACGTGACGGCAAGAAAGTTCAGATTAAATAAGTCTTTCATCAATAAATCAAATATCTCCAGAGCCAGAAGATTTAAGTGTGTTTCATTGTTTCTCTGTTTATAATTTTCTTTTAAATATAAATATTCATTCTGTACTTAGATATGAACCCCACTACCAGCATGAGAGGCGAAACTTTTATGAGGGATAACACACACGAGTATAATGATAAATGTTTTCAAGAAAGCGATGACGAAGATGAAAAAATCAAAAGCTTAGACTTAACCTCAGGCAATGGGCGATTGAACTTAAAAACAACCACTCAGCTCTTCAGATTTTAATTTCAATAATAAACAAGCGATTTGAAAAAAAAATCTTGTACATCTTGTTTCCTTGTGTGAATGGGTTACAAATTTTTTATTAACATGGTGGCTCCACTGGGCATGAGCCATGGTTGGATTATGAACATGTTTAAAAAAAAACAATGGAGTCTCAAAAATCCATGTCCGTGCAGTGACATATCCATACAAATCAGTTTTCTGATTGGATTGTGGTTTGGATGTTGGACATCATTCATGTCTAGTGGAGCCAGCATGTAGGACTGGAAAATACTGATTAAGTTTTTGCATCTTCCATTTTATATCTAAGTCGGCATTTACATTACCCGATTTTTCCAGTACGATTTTTCCCAAAATCGTGTGAAATGTTTACATGAAACGATATGAAACGATTTTTCCAGTCCGATTTCTATTCCTGTCCTCTTCATACTTTGTTGCTGTCTCTTTCATTTTGCATTCAGAGGTAGATGGCATATTAGGACCAGCGTTGCCTATTGCACTTTTTTTTCGTAAAACACATCTACTGGCAATCAAATACTTTTTGGTTTTACGAAAAAAAAATTTAATTCAACAAAATTATACCCACAAATAATTTCATCATCATTGTTGTTGTTTTTTCTCCTGAAACCCAACCTTTAAGTGCCTTGCATATGAGCTGTGTAGCAAACTATGTATGTATTTTCAATCACTTATATTGTATTATTAATTTCTTCTTCGAAAATACAAACACAAATTTGGAAATGCAAATCTACTGCGAAAAATAAATAAATCTAGTTACTGCATTTTCTTTTTGGATCAGCTTCGGAAAATTCTCCGATTAGTGGCAACGCTGAACACACAAGACTCTGGGAAAAGTATAAATAGAACGCAAACATACTGGAAAAATCGTGTGAGTTTGCCAGGAACGGACGATTTGGTCCTTACCCCTCACTTTCTACTCCCTTCATCTATGAACAAAAGATCGTCTGAGGAAAAATCGGGTGGTGTAAATGGGCACTAAGATGGCTGAGTGGGTAGAGTGATGGACTCTTACGCAGGAGTTCCGTGTTCGATTCCTAGACGGGTAAGAAAAATCTTTGTGTTTTATAATTATTTCCAATTCATTAATTTACAAATAATTGAAAACAAATAATAGTTTCAGGTTTAACAAACATTAAATGCGCTAAAAATCACTTAAAGAAATTGAAAGTAAAAAGAATTATGTTTTTTCCCCCATTTTCCTACAACCTCTGTAAGAGCTGTATTGTCGGCTTCTAATAGCTATTATAAGACTTTCTATTACACTTGCGTGTTTACTTTTATAGAAACATTTCTGAAGCTATCTGTCAAAACCATAATTTCACTTAGATTTCGAATAGCGCTCGTTAAAACTTCTTATGGATCGTATAGAATTTGAAGCTTTTAAGAGATCTGCGTACGGGGCCTCCAAGAAGATTTTCCGAAATCATTTTCGAAGTTCTATAATATTCTCCTTTTTATGCTTAACGAAATTTTACAAATGTCTTAAGGAAATCAGAAAGCCTATTCAGTTAGGCCGAACCGAAGCTGAAATGTTAGTTGGGTGTGGGTGGCTCAGTTTTCCTCGGTTTGTTAGACAGTGGGGCTAGCGTTAGCGTACTGGGTAAAAATTGTTTAAAATTTGTGGAAGATGCCAAAATTGAAGTTCAACCCTCTAAAGCAGGAGACAAAACCGCCGATGGGAATAATCAGGCCATCGTGGGTAAAATTCAGACCCAGGTCGTGTATAAAAATAAAACAAACCCTATAACCTTGTATCTAGTCCCAAACTTGAACCAGGAACTGTACTTGGGAGTGGATTTTTGGAAGACATTCCAAATTGCTCCAAATGTGATTAGCTCCGTATCGGTTCTGGAGGAGGATGCAGAACTAATGAGTACCCATGACTTATCGCTTGATCAGCGGTCCGCTCTGGAAGCGGTCAAGCAGAAGTTTCTGGACTATGATCGAAACGGACTCGGCAAGACGGCACTAATGGAACACGTCATCGATACCGGAGATTCGGTTCCGGTCAAGCAGAGACACTACCCTGTTTCTCCAGCGATTCTGTACCAGGAAATAGACCGGATGCTAAAGCTCGGCGTTATCGAGGAGAGTGAGAGTCCTTGGTGTTCGCCAGTTGTTCTTATAAAGAAGCCAGGCCCGAACAATACAATCAAGTATCGTTTTTGCCTGGATTCTCGTAAGGTCAACTCCGTTACCAAAAAGGACGCTAACCCCCTCCCCCATATCGAAGGGCTCCTCAGCCGGCTACCAGATACCTACTTTATCAGTAGCGTGGATTTGAAGGAAGCATTCTGGCAAATACCGCTGGAGAAGGAGAGTAGAGAAAAAACTGCATTTGTGGTACCGGGGAGACCCTTGTACCAGTTTACCGTTATGCCTTTTGGGCTATGTAATGCAGCGCAAAGGTTATGCCGGTTAATGGACAAGGTGATCCCTGCACGATTGCGGGATCACGTTTTCGTGTACTTGGATGATCTGCTCATCATTGCGCCCGACTTCGAGTCCCATATCGCTCTGCTGGACCAAGTGGCCGACTGCCTGAGGAAAGCTAACCTCACCATCAACGTCAAGAAATCCAAATTTTGCTTTAAGGAGCTGAAATATTTGGGTTTCATCGTTGGTGGTGGGAAATTGAAACCCGATCCGGCAAAGATTGAGGCCGTAGTGGACTTTCCTTTGCCGAAGAACGCCAGGCAGGTACAGCGATTTCTGGGTCTAGCAGGGTGGTATAGAAGATTCATTAAAGATTTTTCTAGTTTGACCGCTCCCCTAACGGACACGTTGAAGAAAAGAAATGCTAAATTTACAATGACCAAAGAAGCTCAGCTAGCGTTTGAGAAGTTGAAAAGAGCTCTAACCACCGCTCCCGTTCTTTCTCACCCCGATTTCTCTAAAAGATTCTTTATACAGTGTGATGCGTCCGACTCTGGAATCGGTGCGGTGCTGTTCCAAAGACTTGATGAAAATGAAGAACTACCAATTGCTTACTTCTCGCAGAAATTAAACGCATGTCAAAAGAACTATAGTGTTACCGAGAAGGAGTGTATGGTGGCAGTGAAGAAATTCCGGGATTGGTGTACCACAAATTTTACACTCAGATAACGGGAAGCAGTTCCTTGCAAAAGAATTTCAGAATTTTTTGCAAACCTACGGTGTACGACATTTCCGAACGGCCAACTATTCACCGCAATCTAATGCCTCGGAAAGAGTCAACAGAACGCTTCTAGCCACCATACGTTCTTATCTAAAAGAGGATCAACGCGACTGGGATATCCATCTAAGTTATATCGCAGGCACGTTGAGAAGCTCGGTGCACACTGCTACTGGGGTGTCACCATACTTTGCCCTTTTTGGGGTCAATATGATGTCACACGGTAGCAGTTATAAGTTGGCAGAAAGGTTGAACGCGGTGGGGGATGGTGAGCTGGTGACTCTTCCGAGGCAGGACAGGTTGCGGATTATCCGCTCTCGTGTCAAAGACGGTATAATTGAAGCGAATGAAAAAAGCGCAAAAAAGTACAATACTAGAGCACGAAACGTTAGCTATGTACCTGGTCAAGAGGTCTATAAAAGGAATTTGGTCCTGAGCGACACCTCCAAGCACCTTGCTTCAAAGCTCTGTCCCAAATACTCTAAATGTCGTATTGTTAAAGCGATCGGCAAAAATATGTATGAATTAGAAAACCTACAAGGGAAGAAAATTGGAGTCTTTCACGCAAAAGACTTAAAGTCAACTCATTTCAAAAATAACCAAAATATTGAAAAGGATAAATACAAATGAAAAAAAAAGGAGGGGAAACTACATTTATGTAATATCTAAAGTGGCCAATAGAATGCACCGTGGCGGGTTAGGCACACTGATCTCTATAATACACTGGATAGTGTATCGATACAAAAATATTGCTTCCATTTGAAGAATTGTTATATTATGAAGCTTACCACTTTTTTGTATACCAGTATAACTGTATATAATGTAATACAAAGATAATCCATTAACCAGACATCAAATCTCCGTTCGTTTCATCCCCCGAGATCTGTTTGCTAACATTTGTTGTGTTCGTAATTTAAATTCATTCACTAATTAGTAAATGAAACGGAATAACAAACGTAAAGAGTGTGACAAGGAGGTAAAATCATTTAAAAAAATACGCAGAATATGCAATCGCATCCTCCTCATCCATGGTATAAGAATAACAAGGTATGCTTGACAGCTCAGGCAGTTGACTCGTGACGTCATTGCGAGTGAATGATCTCAATGTCCCTGATCACACGTGAAGAAATTCAAGCATTTTCTGCGATTTGTTATGGTGAGCGGGGTTACTTGCAGAAGAGGGAGGGGGATGAAATATTTTAAAATATTTGAAAATATTCGGTGTAGAAAATTGACGTTCTCTTTTGTGTTGCTTTTCCTATCCAATCCAACCAATCAAATCGTGTCTTTCATTATGAAAATACGAAAAACACAAAGAGGAGAACAAAATCTGCAGAATAATTTTCTTCACATCTGAACACTTTCGTTCTTCACGTGTAAGCAGGCACAATTGTTTGTCATTTATGGCAAAGAAAGTAAACAGAAATAGTTTATATTTTGAAGCAATTTGCTATTAAAACTCAAAGTAAAACAATAGATTATTTATGTTTTGAAGTTATGTTTTGTTAAATTTCAAGTAAAACAATAAATAATTTATTTTTTAAAGCTATGTGCTGGTGAACACTCGCTATGACGTCACACAAAACAAAATATGGCGACCCTTCATCTCATATACAACATACCTTGTATTTTTATACCATGCTCCTCATCATAATTATTCATTAGCTGTTTTGCTCAACTTGTTCGCAAACTGCAATGATTTATCTCATTCCACAATGTAATTATACTAAAAAAAATATACCAAATGCACACAGTGAATAACTAAAAGATAATAAGGGTATTCATGCAACGTCGTAAGTTTACAAATTGTGTAAAATGATAAGTTTACGAAAAAGTTTGCATGAACGACCTTTTTATTAATTTGGTTAAATGCTGTGTAATTGAATCAGCTGTTCGGTTAACGTCAAATATTTGGGCGCGTTCGGCTTGGGTCGAGGAGTTGGTTTTACAGATAATGCATTATGGTCTGTTTATTTGCATGTGTGTCTACCTGTACAAATATATATTTGTTGTAATAGATACGTGTAGTAAGTAGTCCTGTTAATTCAATTATATTTGTTTTGCATTGGAATAAATACATCAATGCCATTCTTTTTGCTGGAATCTCAATACCATTTCAACTCAACTCAAGTGACAAAAAACCTGGATTAAAACCCACGAAAAGTTGCTTTTCAAACAGTCAAAAGAAGAAGTGAAAAATATTCCACTTAAGTAAAATGAATCATCCCTCTCTTTTTCTCGTTCCAACTTCAACAAATGTCAGTTTTATTCCCGTGAGATGAGTATGGTTTTCATGTATTCGCTCATTTTCAACCGACCACTTCAGTAAACTATCAACAATTATTATAGTTCTACCTTAATATACATGACAATAGTCGCGTTGTAAGTTAGAAATATATTAGTCGCAAGCTCACGGCAGTGGTCAGACGAAAATCAGCGAATACAAACAAACCATATGTCACGCCCATAATGTACTTTTCTTCATTTTCGTTAACTTTTGCTTTCGGAAGTGAATAGAGCGCCCCCCGAGTACACTTCACGAAAGTGAAACAGAAATTTGTTGATGTAGGAACGAAAAAAAGAGAAAAAGTGAATTATGGCTTAGTTCTGATTTTGAGAGTTTAGAAAGATACTTTGCATTGGCTAATGACATCTGTTTCTAACAGCTTCCGACTATTCAGAATCTTCCAAACCAGTGCGAATCATTCGTTGACCACAACAAAAACATTAATAACAACACGATGTTGTAAATGAAAATAACACATTCGTCGTCGTCAACGAAAGATTCGAATTGGTTTGGGTGGGAATTTATAGTTCTACCTTAATAATTTACGAAAAGTAGCTTTCCTAAAGGCTATCCCAAACCAACACGAAATTAAAGTGAATGATCTCAATACTAAAAAACAACAAAAAACTGTCTTTGGGAATGCTTCGCTATAAATTCGCGTTGGTTGGGCAGAGCCTTTAATCGTTGAGTAAATGTGGACCTTCTAATTATTTTTTTTGTATAAACTACGTTTTAATTCACAACTTTTATCACCAACTAATTGCAATGCAATAATTACAGAACACATTCAGAACTGTTTTAGTTCTCCGAAATATTATCATTTATATCATGTTTCTAAACATGCCTGATTCTTAAAGTCACAAACACGCCTAATTCAATCTCTAAAAGTCACAATGACGTTTGGATAAGTTTAACCAAATATTTGGTTAATTTTCCGCAGCTAAATCCTTGGATAAAATTAACCAAATTGTGTAAACCATTTCCCATACAAAATTTGACAGTTCATTAACCAAAAGATAAAATTAACCAAATCGTAAACTTATCTAGTGTTTTACGCAGTTGCATGAATACCCCTAATAAATAATAGAACAAACTTCCACAAAAGTTTATATTTTCATATCATGGTCTGTTTCCCTTTCTTCAGATAGACATCTGGAAATAGAGATGAGCGATTTTAATCGATATTTGCAAAATATCGATAATAAAGATTTCGATGTTTTGCCCCATCGATATTAACACCCAAAACATCGGCTTAAGAAACAAACAAAATGTTAGTACGAAAATGAATAGTTCTGCTAGTAAAATCTAGATGGAGTGACTTTCATAGTTTATAAGTCATCTGTAACATTTGGAATTTTTTGAAAAAGGAAATTATCAAAGGATCTCCCAAACCAAACTTAAAAATTCAGAACCACAACGAAACTTTCGATGTGCAAAAAGGCACAGATATAAGTTTACACATGAAGTGCCTATCCCAACTAACATTTCAGTTTCTATTAGCTTAGAAATATCGATATGCTGCAAGTCTGGATATGTATAAAGCTTCTATAAGGCTTTCATCAAAAATAAATTTCTAATAGAAGTCATGACTTCAATAACTGCTTCTTTAAAGTCGTTTGAAAGCTTGATATAGAAAATTAAACGAGACTAGCGTCTTTGTTTCGGATAGACCTCTGTTAATAACATTAACGAAGAAACATGAAGCTGTCACTTTATAAAGATTGTATAGAGTAATTTAATTGAAGCTCCTGTCACTTTGTCTTTAAAAGGTTTCGGTTACAATTTGCTGGAAGCCTTATCGAATACTTCGCAGAGACTTCTTAGACTTTATTAGCGAACCATAATAGAAAATGTCAGTCTATGCTTAAGAGACTCAAATCTGTCAAAGTCATTTTAATGGAGTCATTGATAAATTTTCGTTTATTGAATAAATTGTTTGTGAAATTTTTTTTGCGTGAATATGTCTACTTCGTGGAAAAAATTTAAAAGTCGGGAAATTATTATAGATCTCTTGCGGTGAGACGTTTCTTAATACTCCAGAGAGCTCGTAACTTAGATCTTCAAAAGAATGCAAATAAAAAACAACGACGTGACGGCAAGAAAGTTCAGATTTAATAAGTCTTTCATCGATAAAACAAATATCTCCAGAGCCAGAAGATTTAAGTGTGTTTCATTGTTTCTCTGTTTATAATTTTCTTTTAAATATAAATATTCATTCTGTACTTAGATATGTACCCCACTACCAGCATGAGAGGCGAAACTTTTATGAGGGATAACACACACGAGTTTAATGATTAATGTTTTCAAGAAAGCGATGACGAAGATGAAAAAATCAAAAGCTTAGACTTAACCTCAGGCAATGGGCGATTGAATTTAAAAACAACCACTCAGCTCTTCAGATTTTAATTTCAATAATAAACAATCGATTTGAAAAAAAATCTTGTACATCTTGTTTCTTTGTGTGAATGGGTTACAAATTTTTTATTAAAATGGTGGCTCCACTGGGCATGAGCCATGGTTGGATTATGAACATGTTTAAAAAAAAAAACAATGGAGTCTCAAAAATCCATGTCCGTGCAGTGACATATCCATACAAATCAGTTTGCTGATTGGATTGTGGTTTGGATGTTGGACATTGTTCATGTCTAGTGGAGCCAGCATGTAGGACTGGAAAATACTGATTAAGTTTTTGCATCTTCCATTTTATATCTAACGCTGTGGCTCCATTGGCAATTTTTGAGGCAATTGCAATTGAAATAGGAATGGCAATTTATTGCTTGGGTGGGCATTTCATTGCCAGGCAATTTCAATTATAAAATGTGTGTAGGTATAGAAATATTTGACTGCAAATGCTGTTCAAATCCCCTGTTTTTAATAAAATTTAATTTTAATTCACTATATTTTGTCATGTGCGTTCTCATATTCTACGATTTAATTGAAAAAATCAATAAAGAAGCCATTCACAATTACGGGGAATCCCATTTTTCCTCAATTTATTGCCTTGAAGATGGAAATCAATAATTGCCTCTCATCTTCTAGGCAATATTGCCATTGCCATTGACAAAGCGTCTCCATTAGCATTATTTAAGGCAATAGCAATGAGTGAGGCAATTTACTGCCTCAAATATTGCTAATGGAGCCGCTGGGTAAGATGGCTGAGTGGGTAGAGTGATGGACTCTTACGCAGGAGTTCCGTTTTCGATTCCTAGATGGGTAAGAAAAATCTTTGTGTTTTATAATTATTTCCAATTCATTAATTTACAAATAATTGAAAACAAATAATAGTTTCAGGTTTAACAAACATTAAATGCGGTAAAAATCACTCAAAAGAAATTGAAAGTAAAAAGAATTATATTTTTTCCCCCATTTTCCTACAACCTCTGTAAGAGCTGTATTGTCGGCTTCTAATAGCTATTATAAGACTTTCTATTACACTTGCGTGTTTACTTTTATAGAAACATTTCTGAAGCTATCTGTCAAAACCATAATTTCACTAAGATTTCGAATAGCGCTCGTTAAAACTTCTTATGGATCGTATAGAATTTGAAGCTTTTAAGAGATCTGCGTACGGGGCCTCCAAGAAGATTTTCCGAAATCATTTTAGAAGTTCTATAATATTCTCCTTTTTATGCTTAACGAAATTTTACAAATGTCTTAAGGAAATCAGAAAGCCTATTCAGTTAGGCCGAATTACACATTGTAATAATAGATGCTCAGAAAGACCCAATTTACACCAATGCAAGTTTTTGCACACAACTTCGTGTCTTGCAATATCGATATATTCCAAAAAGCCACAGAAAACAGTTTACACAAAATTCCTTGAAATATTACTGCAAAATACATAGGTATTTAATATCGATTTTCACGAATTTAAATTATCGATGGTCAGAACACGCAGGTTACACCATGCAAGTTCTTGCGCACACGTTCGTGTGAAACAAGGTTTTTAAATATCGGATTTCAAAAAGGGCACACATAACAGCTTAACAACATGAATTGCCTTGCAATATTGATTTTATTAAATTTGTTGATATTCATTAGTGCAAAATACATATTTTAACATCGATTTTCAAAGATACCGCTTACACGTGGTTTTAGAATACAAGCTTCTGTGCATCATTATTTTGCAATATCGATGTTTAAAGTTGAAATGCCTTGCTTATGACTTCATATTTTTCATTTGTATAAAAACTTAAATCGATTTTAAGAAACTTAAGAAAAAATAGCCGGCACCAGAAATTTTGAAAGCAAAAGTACATTAGAACATAGCATGACGCATTTTTTGCTTTGGACAAACAAAAAACTTAAACAAAAACACCTGAAAAAAACATCGATGTTAAGTAGCATCGATGTTTTCGGTTCGATATTTATTGATATCGATGTTTGGTCTTCGATGCTGAAATCGATGTTGTTTCAATATCGCACATCGGCACATCCCTATCTGGAAAACACTTTTTTTTGTGTAATTCAGACATCAAATTATGAAGCCGACCACCTAATTGTCATCTTCAAATGGAAGCAAAGAAACTGTTATACATTATAAAGAATACACTATCCAGTGTATTATAGAGATCAGTGGTTAGGCATCATATAACTTTAAGTTCTCTATCCAATGGCTAACGTAGTTAGTTATTAAGCAACGCAAGAAGCGCTCAGTACCTAATTTCCAAACGGCCCTAAATACCCACTGCGATATCGTAGCAATATGAAGAAGAAAAAACACAAACAGTAAGAGACCTTGTACCTGTGCAATCGCTTCGTACCTGAATTTGAATTTTATAACCTATACCAACTGTATATATCAAAGGATTGTTTCGACGTAGTTTTTATTAGCCATTTCATATCGGAAACTTAAATTCCCAACCTTTAACATCTGTGATAGTACCTAACCACCGGGAAGTCTACACCTATACAATCTGTGATATTTTTGGCTGACACCCCTAGAGATTATTTATTTTAACGGATTAGATATTTATATTAAGAGCCGAACCGTAATGATCTGTGATAGCTCTAAGAGACTTGAAATTTAAAACTGTGATACTAGTTATTAAGCTATTTATTGCAACCCGAATCCATGCCGAGACATTTTATCTCAAAACAATATGAGAGCTTTCCTCAAGGGTACTAATACCAAAACGCTTCCGGCAAGACGAAAGATGAAACCACCATTTGCAAAAAAAAAAAGTATCAGAAACGATAACAGATTCCTTGTTCGAGCTTGTTCGAAACAGGGGTTTGTTCTAGGCTCTTGGAAAAAAAATATAAACAAATAAAACTGGTGAGAGTATAAAAAAATTATGAATAGTCTTGGGTCGGTTTATTCAATGAGCTAAGCAATAACTTTGTATTATTGTTAAAATACAAGGTTCCTGATGATAAGATAAGTAGGTACTTATATAGAGATAGTATGGACGGACACAGGCGATAGTTTTTATAATGCGAGCAATCCTCGGTGCAGTAAATTCATGAAGCAAGTCCATTGATAAAAATAGAAACATAACTTACTCTGGCATGGTCCCGGTTGGACAAAAAAGTTATTAAATTCTTTATAACGTTGATTGAATAAAGAGGATATCCGAGGTCAGCAGAGGTAGTTTCAGGAACGGTGGGAAACATAATTATTTTGCCCGGCTTGAAATGCGTGAGTTCTCCCCACGTTTGTAATTTCTCAAACAATTGATGTAGCCAGGTCACCGCCTCTGTCGATTGACAGACAATCTCCAAATTCGGAGTTTTGTTGTGGCTACCTATGTACGGGAAAGCATAAACAATAAATGGAAGAAGTTGATATAATTTCTCCTCAGGGTTAGGCTTGGCCTTTTTGTTCCTCGAATCACAAATTTTATCCAGTCATTCGTAGAGTACCGCTTTGCTAGGCAAAGAGAGTGGATCCTATATGATTGTTGGGTTCTGGCCATAGGATGCGATTTAGGTACTTCATGTAGATATGCGCTTTAGTTAATTGAGGCAGCGAGCAGCTAAAGTAATATGAAAAGGCTTAGGGTGTACAAAGGTCTAAGGCACAATAACTTACCGTAGCAGGATATCTAAAGGTATTAACTTGGGCGCTGTTTCGCGACTCGAACTGCCGAAACAAATAGTATCCTCGGCTTGTCGGTAGATTTTGTTGCCGAGCCTCATACCGTTCCTAACAGATTCTTGTTGTGGAAATAAAGGATGGAGTTCGGCCGAGTCGGGCAGTCTTGGGATTTCACCGGGCGTTGGGGAAGTTTTCTGGGCAAGGAGAAAGCTGATCAGGACCGAAGGATAATATCGATAAACGATACTAGGCACATCGTTTCGCGATAAGAGTTTTGGAACTCGCAAATTATTTTAACCAAACACCTAGAAACAATGAACCTTCTGCTACAGACAATTAAATTAAAGTGAAGTTGCCAAGAGCTTTGACAGCAAAATTTAAGAAGATATGTTGTTTCTTAGGATTCTCAAACCGAAGTTGTAGGGTTCGTGTCTGAACTTAGCAGTAGGTCGAGATACAGAATCTCCTAAAATTAGAATAGGTCTTATTGTTTGAATAAAGACAGCGACTATTGTAGTGCATACGGTAGGGGGTTTTTAACAACATTCGATGGTAGGGCAAAGTTAGCTGCACTCGTGCACCGCAATGAAGTGGATTTTGGTTGACAAGCGGTAAAAGGCATAGGACGATGAGATGCTGCAATTGGTACAGTGCGCAAGTAGGTTATTCATACATAGTGCCTGAATTCAAATCAAGGATGAAGTATGTACTTTGTTCTCCTTTGATTCAAATAATTAGTGTCTGATTTTAATAGCGTTTGAATCGGAAGTTATCTTGATTTATTATATCTAAAAGAAGGTTTTCATAGACTTTTTACGTTTCGTTTGTGCGTTGGGGGTAAGTTATAAAAATTGTGTCTTTCGGTTACGGTGGAATTTATGTGAACATTTCTTTAAGGTGAATTTTTGGCGGTCGCCGGCGAAGCTTAAGTCGCGGCTGCCGACCCTTTTGGTGTGGTGATGAGACAGATACGAGACTCAAGTGCCAAAGTGAAGATCCAGATCCTGAAAGTTGGGAAAATATACCCACGTCGCTTTGAAGTGACGACGAAATTTGGAAAGCCCGTGCCATACCCGGGCTTACAAGTAACCCCTTAGTTTATTTTTGGGTTTTTTTTATTCTTGCGGTGCAGACCTTAAGCACTAGCATACCGGTGGTTTCGAATTACTGTACACGGCACTGATTCTCCTCTCACCAAAAAGATATATCTATTAAAACCGAAACCCAAATAAATTCACCCCACGCAAATTATATCCTTCAAAACCATAAATGGTATAAAATATAAATCAAAAGCAACCCAGAAAAAGAAGGATAGAAACTTAATCCCATAGAAATCGGGATAACCGATAACCGTTGGGGACGCGAACTTCACGATAGTCGGCAGCTGCCACCGTGGCCAGAGAAGGAGCCAAGAAGATATTGTCCAACCCAGTGGACTCATCGCAGGCGTATTTTATAAATTATTTAATTATTTTGGTTTCGTAATTGGCGTGATATTATCGAGTATCTTATTGTTAATGATTTTTGTTATTGTTAAATTTGGAAAGCGTCTAACTAGTGAACATAAAATTGGCAATAACTTGGGTAGAGGAGTCAGCGGGTTGAATCATTCTCAAAGGCCGTGTAAGGAGAGGTCCCTGGAAAGTTTTTTTGTTGCAATCTTTTGCCTTTCACCCATAGGTTACACCCACAGAGAGCTCTTTGTTGGCAGAGAATCGGGGGTTATTTCGTTAGTTTCAGACGAGAATCCATCCGTCGAGTAAATAAAATTTTGACATTTTGGGGATCCCTAACTGACACGTCAGTGCGGATAAAAGAAACATTCTACAAAAAGAGATAATATCGTATATCGAAACAGCTATTTTCGAAGAACCATCGTCCCAAAAAGTTGCGAATTTTTTTGCAAGACGCTTCGTGTTATTAGTTTTTTTTTCTTGTCGATTACCTATATTATTTAATATTTATTATTTATTGGTGTTAATCGTGGCATCTGTCCACTCTCGAAATATTTTTCTTTAGTTCGCTTATTATTAACGAGTCAAATCGTACTCGACCTCATACACTCCTCGTCAACTGAATACGCACAAACATTTTTTAATATACTTTATACATTTTTTCCAAACAGTGATGGTTATTATGCCATCTGTTGATGCTAACTATTCCCTTAAGATGTTAAGCAGATAATTCCGATCGATTCCGACTTTTTGTTTTATTTTTGCCACAGAATCAGAAGAATTTGATGCATATCTTAAAATTCTTCGTCTCTCCGCTGCTGTTGTTGCTGTTTTCTTACCTCCCTTCATTTTTTTGCCGTATGCATCTATATTTTTCAAGTAAGAATAAACTACATTAAAACTTCGGCCAACTTTATCAGCTATTGCACGTCCAGTTAGGCTTTGGTCTCTAAGTAAATCGATTTTAGCTTTTTCAACACTGTTAAGACACGTAGATCTACCCATTTTTTTTAAAATTTGAAATCAAGAATTAAATTTTACTGAAAACACTAAAATCGTTAATTTTAACTGTCAAGCACTCCAAAAAACTTATAAACAACGAAGAAAATATATTGCCTCACCCATTGCTATTGCCTTAGACGGTGTCCACATTGGGTATGAAAAAGTGGATTTTTAATGACTTTTCAGTATTCACATCTCACTTCAATGAAGGAGTGGGAGCGAGATATGAATACTGAAAAGTCATTAAAAATCCACTTTTTCATACCCAATGTGGACACCGTCTTAAATAATGCAAATAGAGACGCTTTGTCAATGGCAATGGCAATATTGCCTAGAAGATGAGTTGACAAGTTGACTAAACTATTTAGGCATTGACTAGCTGGACAACTGCCCAAGCGTGTTCTAACGGCCTTTTCGATTGGCAATTCGGAAGAACTCTCCAATCCGGAACGCCAATAAAACAAACAGGCACATGCAGTTTGATTCTGAAGTTTTCGTATCCCCGTATTTGTTCAACTTCACATGCGGATGCCGAAATAGTTCTTCATATTTGGAAACTTGGCGGACACAAATATGAACAAGCATGATAATTTTCAATAAAGAAAATGGGAAAATAATATCCTTAACAGAAAATAATTGTTCTTAGAAACAGTAAAATGTGTGAAATTTACTTATTTTTAGCTAAAAATTTACTTTTTGCAATTTTTGACAACTCTTTGACAACTATGTGTTTGAATGTGTGAGTAGTTCTGGTTTCGATTCTGAAATGAAATCCAGAATCGTTTTCTGTTCTTTTCAGGAGAAGAACTGTCATTCTGAATGCCAATAGAACACTTTCAGAAGGGTTTACACGCATTCCGAACGATTCTGGATTGCCAATCGAAAAGGCCATTAGCAAATCTAATAAATATGACTGTCAATGTTTATTTTCTCATACTTATTCACAGCACAGAGTGATATGCTTTTAATTATTTATTTTGTGAAACCACTAAAATTCGATGTGATATAAATTAATTAGAGGAAAATTGATTTGACTTCACTCTTTCATTCATAAAACAGAAAAAAAAAAGTAGAAAACTATGCACCAAGCGCCAAGTTCTTGATAGTTTGCTTCCACCATTTTGATTTTGCATTCGCCCACTTGCGAAAGAGCGGTCGTTGAGCGCTCTCACGTACGACGGCAAAAGTTAACGAAAACTAAACGAAAAGTTCCACCTCGCAATTATGTGCGCGTCATATAAATTTCTTGTTTCGCTCGGTTTCGTACGACCACTTAAGTTGGCTTCCGACTATTCTTTATCCTTTATTCTACCTTTATCTCAAATTGCGTCATTGGACATTAATACAACTATGGTGAGATAGTATCCTTTTTCATCTAAAAAAAAAGAAACAAAGTTCTTCAATGAATAACCTAGAAGACTCGTGCATGTGATGTAGATTGATTTCTAACAATTTGTTTTTTTTTTACTATGTAGGTAAGACCTATAAAATTGTCTCGGTAGAATAAATATTTAACATGGATTTGTTCTCTGGCTTAGCCAAAATGCTATCATCCAAGAGTCCAATCCCTCTGGTGTGATGGAAAGAAAGAGAATCGCTTTTGGTGCATGGTTCTTGCAGTGATCAGTGCACAGTGTATTTGTATATTTAAAAATTCTTTCATTATCAAGTACAATATCGTTCCATATTCACATAACAATGATGACCTCAAACTCTATTTGACCATCAACCCAACAAATAAGTAATTGGCGTTGCCTGCACGTAAATGGATTCACCAGCTGAACCCCTGTTTAATGTTGATGATTTGGTTGATTCGCACAAAATCAGTGTAACTCTGTAGTTCATGGAATACAATTGAGCTTGGTTAAATAGAAGTGGTGATTTTGGTGCTCGTGGCACTCTTGATTGTGCCCAAACATCACGAAAGCAACGAACAGTTTACTCATAATTGTATTTGGTACTAACCAAGGTGAAATTGACGGCAAAAAATTCAAACAAACCACCCCATTCTGTGAGAATATGCAGCAGCTTGAGAAGAAATAAAAGATCTTGGAAGAATTAAAATTAAATCAAGCCCTGAGTTAAATAAAAAAAAAACAACAATATTCAACCTTCACTAAAACATAAAAAGAATTGTAATAAAGGTCAAATACAAATAAAAATGCAATATCATCATCCATGTGTTTTTATAAGTCAATTGAAGTTAATTTACAAAAAAACATTCATTTGTATTTCTGCAAAGGGACAAGCTTTATTTGTCGTTTTAATCAAGATGGAAGATGAACAATCTATGTAGTAGTTCGAAGATATGTATTTCTTTTTTTAAGAATCTACTTTTGGGGAATGTAGAACGTTGGCTTGTGATGGTGTGTTCATTGGTGTTTAATATCGATGATATCCACATTATGTAAATAAATCTGCAGGACCTTGATCATTAAATTTGATATGTGTACGAAATAAGGTAGAGGGTGGCAGTTTTTGAATAAGACACTTTTTGCTTGAAGCTGGTTGTTCTTGTTTTTTTTCATTTGAAGTCAATAGAAGGCTGAAAAGGAGTTAATTTCATTATTTCTGAGCAAATACATACAACTGAAACATTTACATCTTTCCTAAGTGCTTATTTTAATGTTTATTTGTTCGTTGTATTCATGTATGTAGATCGTTTGTTCCTTGTGCCTGCTGCATCCGAATCGATAGAATTTAGGCCTTATTCAGCCCTATCAGGAGTTTCGCCCGAATGTCATTCCACCCGAAAAAAATCCCTTTTTTCTTTTCCCTTATTTTGAGTTTCACCCGAAAAAAACTTCATGTTCGAAAAATTCCCCTTATCATGAACATTCAATTCGGACGAAACGTCAAACATTTTACAGCAAAAATGTTCACTTAAATTTTGGAGGCGAAGAAGACGGCACCAACGCTAAAATGTAAGTTTTTCGAGGTAATTGTTTTTATTATTAGCAAAAATATATTAATTTTCGTTTTAATTTTAAGGGGCAAATCAATCAACACAAAGCAAACGAATATGATGTTGCTGAAAATGCAGGGAAACCCAGAGATTGCACGGAGTTTCGTCAAAGAAAATAAAATTAAAATTACGGCATTTTGGAAGCAGCTAACGCTGGAATTGAATACCGCTGGGCCACCAATAAAAAGTGATTTTGAATGGAAGAAGGTAAGAAATCAATTTTATTTTGTTTGTGTTTGCATACAAAACAAATCATCATTTTCAGGTGTGGACCGACCAAAAACGATACGTGCGGAAGAAAGCCTCCGAAAACAGAATTTATGAAAAAGGAACAGGTGGTGGACCAAACAAAACTAAAAAGTTCTCTCCCTGTGAGCAGGCAATATTCCAACTTGTTGGAATGAAGACAGCAGTCGAAGGTGTAGTTGCCTCCTCTTCGTTCGGACTTCATCAGCCCAGAAACGAACAAAATCAGAACCCAGAAACGTACCAATCGGAAGCATTTCATGAGTCCGATGAAAATGAATATGAAGAGGTACAGATAGAAGAAATCTCAGCTCCACCACCCGTTCCTTCTGAAATTATCGACAGCAATGCCACCACTCTAAATAAGACGACCGAACATATAAAAAAAGGAGTGGCAAAGTAAACGCACAGCAAGTTCTTATGGACGAACTGGAAGTCCAAAAATCACTTTGTGCGAAGGTTGTTGAAGCTATCGCAGTGATGAAAGAACATAACAAGGAAATGGTAGCCTATATAAAGAAAATGTACCGATCACTAGATAGCATTCAGCATCATTAAAAAGAGCAACTAAAAGAAAAGAAGCATGAAATGGAGATGTTAAGAAAAGCAGAGATTGAATCCAACATCAAGAAAAATAAAAAAACAAGGAAAAGAAAATAAGTGAATGTTTCTTTCTAAAGTGTTTTTTAAGTTTTTTTTTATGTGTTAGTTTAGAAAAAGAGCCCACAGCAGATTTTGGGTGTGAGTTATAGCAAAAAAAAAGTATAGGAATCGAAAGTTTCATTAAAGGCCATTCAAAAAATCAGTCTTGCAGTCTACAACCGGGGCTTTAGTGATTAAACAGTGCATCCAAAAAAAAAAAAAATATGAATGCAACTTCGAGGGTAATTGTGTTTCCGTGGTATGGGATCCGAGGAGCTTATCTAAGGAGGGGTGAAAACCAATTTCGGCTAACACGATTACCCTCGAAGTTGCATTCATATTTTTTTTGTCGATGGTTGTGTGGTTGTGGACTGCAAGGCTTAAATTTTTTTAATAGCTTTCGACGTCTATACTTCTTTTTTTGCTATCACTCACACCCAAAATCTGCTTTGGGCTCTCGGCCTAGTTGGATTACTTACTTTTTTTTGTTTTGTTTGTTATGAGTATAGAAACTATTTTATTTTTTGTTAACTTATGTTTTTTTTTGTACTTAATTTTTTTACGAACACAACCTGTGAATATTGAAACCAAAAGTCTTGAATATAGAACCTAGTTTTAAATAAAAAGTTATATAAAAACAAGTTTCATATAGTTAAAAACTCAATCGTTTATTTTTTTTTTGTATTACAGTGTGTTTGCAATGTTATTACGAATGCGGTGTCCTGCAGTTAGGTAGTTAGATCTTGATTCGGTTCCTTGAACATTTTCAACTTCGTTTAAAAGCTCTTCACTAACGAAAGGTATGTCACTTTTATAGGTAATGCAAATGTTATGAAGTGCTGAACAAACATTTACAATTTTGATTGCTTTCCCGGGTGAATAGTGCAATTCCCTTGCACTTAAAAGGCATCTCCATCTATTCTTTAGAACACCGTTTGTCCTTTCTATGATGTTTCGGCACCGTGAATGAGCCTCGTTAAATTTTTCCGCTACGGAGCCACTCTCAGGAGTTCTGAATGGAGTTAAAATCCATGGCTCCAAGGGATAACCAGCATCTCCTAGCAACAAAATCGAACTAAATTTTTAAAATAGTAAAGTTTTGAATAACAACCTAACAGCCATATGTTCGTGTCATTCTGCAAATAATCATTCTCCATTTTGGATCTTAGATCACTTACGTTCCATATAAATGAATCGTGACAAGCGCCGGGATGCGTAGCATCTATGAACCGGATTCTCAATTGATGGTCGCATACCTGTAAAACAATTTGTCATCTTATTACCACATTTATACATCAGTCATACAAAAAAGTCTTCTGACCAGTAAAACATTCAAACTGCATCTTCCTTTACGGTTATAAAACAAATGTTTATTAACTTCAGGTGAAATTATATTCACATGGGTACCATCGATGCATCCAACAACTCCCGGCAGCTTGTATTTAAAAAAAAAGATTGGCTTGTTTGTCGTTGTTCATCCAGTGTTGGCCAAGTAATCCAGTGTGGGCAAAGTTCATCTTCAAATATATCAAGAACTTCGGAAAGTACGGCACTCAAAGATGATTGTGCTAGTCCGACTTGATAATCATTTCCCACACCTTTTTGGTATCCGCCCTCTGCAAAAAACCGCAAACAAGCGGCAAGTTTTACGATTGGTGGAATTCCAAAGGATTGTACTTTTAAGGGCAACCCGGTCGTTAAGACCTCCAGCAAATACGTAAAAGCTGCCTTGTTTACTCTGTAGAGCTGTTGAAATCTGAAAATTATTTATATTTAGAGTAAATGAAGTTGAAAATTAAATTTTATTCCTACAATTGTTCAGGTAACTTCAACGGGTTGGAGTGATCTCTTAGCTGCCTCCAAACGGTTCGACGCAGTGTTGCCTCTTCTTCTTCCTCTTCTTCAAGCAATAGGACATGCATGGCTATGCTTTGCATTTTTATATGATTATTTTATTTAATGTTTTTTTTTTTAGTTTATGTTTTATATTAGTTCGAGTACATTACACACTTCACTTATTGCTTTTAAATAAAAATATCAAAAAAACCAATTTGTTTGTATTCGTCGCTTGATTACGCTGTGGCTCCATTGGCAATTTTTGAGGCAATTGCAATTGGAATAGGAATGGCAATTTATTGCTTGGGTGGGCATTTTCATTGCCAGGCAATTTCAATTATAAAATGTGTGTATAGAAATATTTGACTGCAAATGGTGTTCAAACGCCGTTTTTAATAAAATTTAATTTTAATTCACTATATTTTGTCATGTGCGTTCTCATATTCTACGATTTAATTGAAAAAATCAATAAAGAAGCCATTCACAATTACGGGGAATCCCATTTTTCCTCAATTTATTGCCATGAAGATGGGAATCAATGATTGCCTCTCTTCTTCTAGGCAATATTGCCATTGCCATTGACAAAGCGTCTCCATTTGCATTATTAAAGGCAATAGCAATTAGTGAGGCAATTTATTGCCTCAAATATTGCTAATGGAGCCGCTGGGTTAAATCCTTGCCGGCTGTCAACAACTGTCAAATCAAAAAGTCAGATTGGTAGGTTTGTTCATTTTCCGAACACGAATAGCCTCACGAGTCACGAATGAGTTCACTCAGAAAGTTTTTTTTTTTAAATAAATCGATTGGAGAAGGATTTAAAATCGTACCATTGAACTCTGTGGCCACAATTTTAACATTAAATTGCGAACCCGCATTCATTTTGACTTTTTTTTGATTCAAGGAAAAATTAGATTCAGATTTCATTCTCTATTTCCATCACAGAGATGGGGAAATTTATTGAGAGCTCAGTTTTCTGAACATACCTATTTTTCGAACTGTCAGTTCTAAATTCGAAGTGAAATCTTGTTCGGGCGAAACTCGTGATCGCTTTTTAAGATCCGGGGGAACAAAAATATTTCGGGTGTAAGGTTATTCGGGCAAAACTCCTGATAGGGCTGATTAGCTTTCGTTTTGGTTGAAATGAGCATTTATTGTGCATTATTTGGAGCTACAGAAGAATCTGACGAAGATCTTGAACTTGATTCCTCTGTAGAAGAAGCAACTCGGTTATGCTCTTGTTATTGAAGAATAAAAGATGGATTTTTTGCCGATTATGGATTATATTGTTCTTAACAAGAATTGCTGGTAACTTCTCATGAATAATCTTTTGATGTTAACTATGATGGTTCCATGGTATCTGAAAAGATTTATTAGCGAAATTCAATGAAAGCACATAGGTATTTTAAGCTTTCAACTCACCTCAATGGATCATACTGCCTTTTAATGATTCATCATGAGTAAACAAAATCAAATTGTTGGATATCTTTTGCAGATGATTTGCTTTAACTTTCTTAAGTATTCTCTTTTTCATTGTATTTGTTGTACAAACAATGAACAATTTTGACTTTCGGTCTTGGATATGGAGGTTATGCAGCTGGTTTATATCCATATTTCTGCAAAATTTCACTGGCTTCACGATCGCATTGTATTTCAAAAACATGTTATCGCACCTCCATGACTTGGGTCTTTTCCTTCAGATTGCCAACAAAGGTCTTGGTTTTGTTAGCGTGTTGGCTGTTGTGTCACAACGATGATGATGATGATGATGGTGATGAAATCACGAGAGTATGTAGAATGATTGTAGAAAACTAGGAACAAGTAAAATAAACGCACATGAAATATTCGAGATTGAACAATTTATTGACATTAGAACAGCAAAAAAATAAAGCAACTTACCTGGCAACTGGCATGCCGCCTACGTCACAGCAAGCACACGGATAGGAATTTGACAGTTAATATATGTAGTCAACTAGCTACACAGTACACATATTAAAGGTAATATATTGCGCATATTTTCAAAAATCGGTTGTCAGATACTGAACATAAAAAACAAATCAATTCTCAGAGACCTTGTCAAATTGACAATGGGTACATTCAATGCCTCAATTTCAGTACTGAATCTTCAGATTTCTGAATTCTGGCCAATCAGAGGCTTGGAAAATTGAGAAAACTGAAAATCTAAATGTTAAATTTGGAAAGTGTTGAACATGTCACAGTACACACACAATGAACTGACAGGGGTCTGAAATTTTGACACATGCGCGAACTTGAACGAAAATGAAAACTCGGAAGATATTACCTTTAATATGTGTACTGTGAACTAGCTAGCCAGTACTGGCTCGTGTGACCTCAGGGTAAGCCCAAAAATCGACCATTTCTTTTTCTATTTTGCTATTTGCTTTATTTTTGCCACAGACTGAAACGTCAACATGACAGTTACATTGTAGAAAACCAAATTGATTTTGGTTCTCATCATAGAAGAAGAAGTAAAGGAAGTGGTGTATATCACATATACAGTGTACGTGAGTGAAGCAGCAAGAATTGAAAAAAAAAAAACAAATTGAGATTCATCTGTCATTTTGCCGAGCTGAAAGGAAGTGTTTTGAAATTTCAATTTGTTAAACAAGTGAAAAAGTTTATTTAAACTAAATAAAAAAGTGAAATAAAAAATAGAATAGTGAATACTATCATAATAATTTATTATAATTTATTTAAAAAATATAAAACAGCATGTGTTGGCTACGTTAAATCCTCTAAAAACGCCTATACTAAGGAGTATACAAACATTTTGTTTTAAAAGTTAATTTTGTCTGATATTTTCATGTAAAGTAACGTGAAGTGATGTTATTTAAGTAAATAAATTATCTTAGAATACTTTAAAATTAAAATTTTATCGCAATTTGCTATAAAAATAACAAATTTGTTGAAAACAAAAATATACTTTAATCCAGTGATTTCGTTGAGACTCATCTGTCAAATGAGAAATTCTTGCACAGGGTCGATCTAGTTTTTGTTGGTGGTGGCAAGGCGCTCAAATCCGTTTAGCGCCCGTAGTGCAGAGTTATTTTTTAACGCTTTATATAATTTTTTTTAAAGGGGTAACAGCAGACCCCTATTTATCTTGTTGGATTTGTATCTCCGTCAAGAAGTGTTTATTTCGGTTTAGAAGTACGTTACCATAAAAAATATCACTTTATTAAGTAGAATATGAGAGGAAACTTGCCTGTTTAAAGAAAAATTTGTGCACCGTATTATAGGCGTTTTTATATGATTTAATGCAGCACCACATGTTTTTTTATGTATTTCTTATCAGTAAAGTTTTTCAAGCTTTTCTACAGCTCGGCAAAATGACGGAAGAATCTCAATGGTTTTTTTCTTTTTTTTAAATCTGGCATTTTTGGGCGCCCCAGCCTTCAACCGTGTAACTGCACTGTGACCCTGGGGCAATGCATTTGTGTTTGTGTAACTCACACCATTTTGAAAAATGTTTCACTGTTTCCACGATATGCCAGTTCCTTTACTTCTTCTTCTTTGGTTCTCATCAATTACCTCGTTTACATGGAGAATTGAATTGAAGGTTTATGTAGATCGGATTGAATCCGGATTACTCGATCCGATCTAGCTCGGTGAGCTGGATCGAATCGAAAATGGAGTGTATATACCTAGATCGAAGGATTGAGGAATCGAGATTACAACATAGAGCCTGATTACATGATTCGTTTTTTCGAACGTTTCGTTTTCCGTTTTTTTGACAGGTACGTTCCTTCGTGATTACACACAATGAAAAAATCCATTCGTGATTTTGACGTTCAGAAAATTTGAGGTTCATTTATTAAAAAATAGGCAGTAATGATAATTAAAAATACTTTTACATCACTTCTTGTTCAAATTTATAGCTATTTAATTAAGAAAAACAATTTTAAATCTCACTATTTACATTTTTTAAGCATCCCCCGCCTCTACTCGTTTGTCAAATCATAAACGTCAAAGTTCAACCAGAAAAAGTCTTGAAATTTTCATACGTGCTTTCGTCTTTCCGTTCCCCCTACGTTTCTACACCCCTCACCCAATGTGTCAAAAAGACGAAACACGTAACGTCCGAAAAAACGAATCGTGTAATCAGGCTCATAGTGATGGTGTGTGTTCGTTTTATGTATTCCGTTTCAGACTATTTAGCTAGGTTTTTCTTCTGTAGCCTATGGTGTGATATTTATGGTTGAAATTTGTTATTTATTTTGCGAAAATAATATTATGCACATATAAAAGAAAAACTGTCCCTTCGATTCCATTTGAATCCAATCATTCGATCTGGCATCGTCATATACCTGGGGCCAATTTCACCGATCATACACCACATACATTTCATACATCATACACCAATTCAATTATCATACATTACATAAAAATGTGTGTTTCATGGATTCCATTGGAAGGACTGTATGATTCCATTCTAAGTTCCATAAAAATGTATGATTTGACATTTGACTGAAAACTGACAACTGAAATGTGACATTAAAAAGAAAAATAAATCAAATTCAAAAAGAAGTATTTTGTGGTGCACACATTTTTTTTTATTACAAAAGCGAAAAGTGATAAAAATTGCAAACTTCATGGATAATTTTTTTCAAGACGATCATCTTATTTTGTATGATGATCCTTTTGTAAGGATAAATGCATCAAGACGTCCTAGAACATTCCATGAGAGGATAAATTTCAACATGGAAGATCCTTATTTTGTAGAGAAATTTAGAATGCCTCGGATTTGTGTTGAATTTTTAATGGAGCGATTGGGAGCACATATTTTACATCCAACAAATTGCAGTAGATCTCTTTCACCACTCCATCAAATACTAGTGACTCTTCACTGGCTTGGGAACGGCAGCCAATACCACGGTTTAGGAAACATTCATGGAGTTTCGAAGGCTACCGTGTGCCGTTGTGTTAACAAGGTTTGTTCACTCATTTCAGAACGTCTATTGGGTAAGTTAATTGTACTTCTTTATAAGCAGGGCTCGGACTTTTATGCCCTTAAAAACACAAATTATGCGCATAAAATATGCACATAAATCGAGAAAATATGTGCTTAAAAAGTGAAAATATGCTCTGAAAAAATTTAAAATATAATGAAAAAACACAAAAAATTTAACAAAAATTCTGTTTTTATTCAATAAGAGGAACAAAATATAAAAATTATTCAAATACATAAACATAAAACTTAACTCCATTGATCGTTTCAAAAAAAAAAACTAAATATAAAAACATAAAAATTTACTTCATTTATAGTTAAAAATAAAATAAAAATCTTTACTAATTTCCAAAATTTCTTGCATATGTCTTGTTGGCATAGACCATAAAGTTTTTCTTGAAATTCTCAAAAATAAAACTTTGTCGATTAGGTCTGAAAAAACTTTTATACATAGAAAATGAACGTTCAACTTCAACAGATGTTACTGGTGCATTTTTGAACGCAAGAATCTCACTGATGGTATAGTTGTCTAAGGTCTCTACTTCGTTGGAGTTCAGCGTCAATATATTTGAAATTTTTTTCATTTTTATGTACCCTTCGTTTTTATTCAAAACATTTTCAATTTTCTTGAAAATTACTTCACCTGCTGCCCCTTCGGCTGAATTTATTTTTTCAAAGGCATCGTCTATTAAATCTAATTGCATTTTTAATGTGTTCCACCCCTGAAGCTTAGTGATAGTTTCACTAAGACATCCATAATTGGAACTTATAAAAATTAAATGATTTTTTAAAAATGACTTGTTTAATATTTCTTTTGTTTTTTTAATTGAAAGAGCATCAGAGTCATCCAACTCTCTGACCACCCTTTCAAAATTTTCAAAATATTTTGAATAATATTCCACTGCAGTCACCCATGTTCCCCATCTAGTGATTACGGGTTGCGGAGGAAGAGGAATTCCAGGATTTTTTTCCTTAAACATATCTACTCGTGTTGGTGCCTTAAGAAATTTTTTTTTCCATTTGACACCAACGTATCAACGTCTTTAAAATTACTTCTAATTTCTTCAGCGACCCGATGCAGTGCGTGAGCTAGGCAAGTAACATGAATCATTTTGGGATAAAATAGTTTTAATCCACGACCAGCTTTCACCATGTAAGGGGCACCATCAGTCAAAAATAGGAGAATTTTATTTTTGTCAATCTCTCCAAGTAAGTTAATAGAATCATCAAAAGCGCGGGCGATGATAGCATTGTTAGTCTTTTCTAGTTCAACTACGTTCACTAAACACTTGTTCCTACTAACTTCTTCATTTTTATGCAATACACCAACAATGATATTTGCAATAAATCGGCCTTGTATATCTATAGTTTCGTCTACCGAAACCCATAGAAAATGGTCTTTTAAATTCATTTTAATTTCACTGACAAGAGAACTATAAATTTTGTCCACATAGTTTTTTCTAATGGTTGAATCACTTGGTACACTTTCATTGGTGTATTTATTGAGAAAATCTTTCAGTGAAGGGTTGTTTAATTTATATAAAGGGATATCGGCAGCAAGAAACGCTTCACATAAATCCTTACAGAATTTATTCTCTGTGTTGGGAAATGAAATCAGCTGTTGAGGGGCAGATCTCCGCTCATTTAGTTGTATGTGCTTTTGACTTCTTATGTGTTGGTCTACTTGCGATTTTTTGTCGTAAGCAACACCTTTGTTGCAAACTTTGCAGAAAAGAACTTTACCGTCACTTTTAAATATATCTATGTTGTCCGAGACATATTTTTGTAATGTAGTGACCACAGATGTCTTTACCTTCGGCATTTTATCTGAAATTAGTAAGCTATTTAAAGTTAATTGTACACAAAATATTTTTGGAAATAAATTCTTACATTCGAGACCAACAAAATTCTGTTTCACATTTACCGTTTCCCACTCCAATTTGCAATTTGTTTTGATCACTGATCTCTATAAAACACTGGATAGTGTATCGATACAAAAATATTGCTTCCATTTGAAGAATTGTTATATTATGAAGCTGACCACTTTTTTGTATACCAGTATATAACTGTATAACATGTAATACAAAGATAATCCATTAAACAGACATCAATTTTCCGTTCGTTTCACCCCCCGAGATCTGTTTGCTAACATTTGTTGTGTTCGTAATTTAAATTCATTCACTAATAAGTAAATGAAACGGAATAACAAACGTAAAGAGTGTGACAAGGAGGTAAAATCATTTAAAAAAAAACGCTGAATATGCAATCGCATCCTCCTCATCATAATTATTCTTTAGCTGTTTTGCTCAACTTGTTCGCAAACTGCAATGATTTATCTCATTCCACTATGTAACTATACTAAAAAAAATATACCAAATGCATACAGTGAATAACTTAAAGATAATAAATAATAAAACAAACTTCCACAAAAGTTTATATTTTCATATCATGGTCTGTTCCCTTTCTTCAGATAGACATCTGGAAATAGGGATGAGCGATTTTAATAGATATTTGCAAAATATCGATAGTAAAGATTTCGATGTTTTGCAACATCGATATAAACATCCAAAACATGGGACTAAAAACAAACAAAAAGTTAGTACGAAAATGATTGATTCTGCTAGTAAAATCTAGATGGAGTGACTTTCATAGTTTTTAAGTCATCTGTAACATTTGGAATTTTTTGAAAAAGGAAATCATCAAAAGATCTCCCAAACCAAACTTAAAAATTCAGAACCACAACGAAACTTTCGATGTGCAAAAAGGCACAGATATAAGTTTACACATGAAGTGCCTATCAATTTTGTTTCCATCAAATTTGTTTTGTGTTTATTTTTGCAAAAGAAATATTTTTACATCAATATTCAAGCATTAATATCATCGATGCTCAGCAAGACGCATTTTAAACCACACAAGTTTTTGTACACACTTTTGTAAGCAAAAATATCTTGCAATATCGTTAGATAACAGTGTACACATGAAATACTTGCAATATTGCTTCTGTAAAATCTGTGGACGATATAATTTGCAAAATTCAAATTTTCGCATCGATTTCCACGCATTGAAATTATAGATGCTCAGAAAGACCCAATTTACACCAATGCAAGTTTTTGCACACAACTTCGTGTTTTGCAATATCGATATATTCCAAAAAGCCACAGAAAACAGTTTACACAAAATTCCTTGAAATATTACTGCAAAATACATATTTAACATCGATTTTCACGAATTAAAATTATCGATTGTCAGAAACACCCAGTTTACACCGCAGTTCTTGCGCACACCTTCGTGTGAAACAAGATTTTGAAATATCGGATTTCAAAAAGGGCACACATAACAGCTTAACACCATGAATTGCCTTGCAATATTTATTTTATCAAATTTGTTGATATTCATTGTGCAAAATACATATTTTAACATCGATTTTCACCCATTAAAATCATTGATGCCTAGAAAGATACCACTTACACGTGGTTTTAGCACACAAGCTTCTGTGCATCATTATTTTGCAATATCGATGTTTAAAGTTGAAATACCTTGCTTATGACTTCATATTTTTCATTTGTATGAAAACTTAAATCGATTTTAAGAAACTTAAGATAATGTAGCCGGCACCAGAAATTTTGAAAGCAAAAATACATTAGAGCATAGCATGATGCATTTTTTGCTTTGGTCAAACAAAAAACTTTAACAAAAACACCTGAAAAAACATCAATGTTAAGTAGCATCGATGTTTTCGGTTCGATATTTATTGACATCGATGTTTGGTCTTCGATGTTGAAATCGATGTTGTTTCAATATCGCACATCCCTATCTAGAAAATACTTTTTTTTTATAATTCAGACGTCAAATTATGAAGCCGACCACCTAATTGTCATCTTCAAATGGAAGCAAAGAAACTGTTATACATTATAAGGAATACACTATCCAGTGTATTATACACTGATCTCTATATATAACTGGATAGTGTATTCCATAGAAAGTATAACAGTTTTTTTGACTCCAATTGAAGATGACATTTGTTAGGCATTCTCACTTTTTGACGTCTGCTGAGCACAAAAAAAAAGTAATTTGAAGTGAGATTTTTATTTGTACAAAAACAGAATATTTTGTTTATTTTTTTTAAGTTCTGTCGGAATGTGAACGAAACTCCTGTGCAGCTCTTCAAATTCTCGAGAAGTGTGGTTTGCAGATGTCTAACGCGCCCCGGGAAGTAGTGGTCAGTTTGAGGAGGAACATACATTTCTTCGCCAGGAAAAAAATTTCGACCGGGGTACAGGCCGACAAATGCCACCAACAATCTACGGAACTGGCTGTTGATTTACTGCCCAAGCGACAACTGCGTTGCTAAGAGCTTATTGGATCTTATGGAGATGAATGCTAACACCATGGGTATCAACGTCCAGTTTGCCCTGCAAAATGGCCGCATTGAGTCGTATGTAGGGTGTTTGCGAGAGAACATTCGCCAAGGAGCTCAGACTGTCGTTTGGCTGGGGGAGATGTCATCACCTGGGACCTTCGTAGGACATGGTTAGTCTATCTTATTTTTGTTCTAGATATCGTTAGATGCTAAGCAATGTTTTATTTCATTTTAGTGGACCAGCTGATATTAAACAAATCTACGAATACGGAGGACGTACTGTGAGATTTTTGCCCAACAGTGAAGTTGTCTATGCCAGTATTGGTCGACCCGACATAACTCTAAAGGTATACATAGCTAAATCAACTGTTCCACTTATTGAATCGTCCCTTAAATTATATGGTGGAATGTCGATGTCAAGAATTAAATAAGTTTTTGCTGAGAAAATGTGTTTTTATTTAAGAGAATGTGGAGACTTCTAAGATCCCAGAAATATAAAAAAATGTTTTATTGTTAAGTTTTTCATTGATCTAATAATGTATTAATAAAATTCTATTCTGTAACATATCTAATTGTGTTTTTTTTTTTAATTTTCTTGGCTTATGTTTTAGGGCTGCTGAATCCTTGATATTGATAGATAAACCAAGCTCCCATTTCCAAACTATTTGCTTTATTTGAATGATTGGAACGCATTTAAGTCTCTTTTTAAATATTCTAACTAGAATTAAAAACCATTTTCAATTCGAAAAAGGATTTCAAAAAATTTGCATATAAAAGTAGTATCATAATTTTTCCACCTTCAAAACACTCATGAAATGTGTTTTTTGTATGCAAATTTTTCGAAATATAAGTTTGAATTGAAAATGGTTTTAAAAAACATTTAAAGGACTTAAATTCAAACTCAGAAACGTTCCAATCATCCAAAAGGACCAAATATTTTAGAAATGAGAGCTTGGTCTATCCATCAATTTCAAGAAATTTCTAAAAATTCGTAGAAATTTCTTGATATTGGTAGATAGACCAAGCTCTCATTTCCAAAATATTTGGTCCTTTTGGACGATTGGAACGTTTCTGAGTTTGAATTTAAGTCCTTTAAATGGTTTTTAAAACCATTTTCAATTCAAACTTATATTTCGAAAAATTTGCATACAAAAAACACATTTCATGAGTTTTTTGAAGGTGGAAAAATGATGATACTACTTTTATATGCAAATTTTTTGAAATCCTTTTTCGAATTGAAAATGGTTTTCGATTCTAGTTAGAATACTAAAAAAGAGATTTAAATGCGTTCCAATCATTCAAATAAAGCAAATAGTTTGGAAATGGGAGCTTGGTCTTTCTACCAATATCAAGAAATTTCTACGAGTTTTTAGAAATTTCTTGAAATTGATGGATAGACCAAGCTCTCATTTCCAAAATATTTGGTCCTTTTGGATGATTGGAACGTTTCTGAGTTTGAATTTAAGTCCTTTAAATGGTTTTTAAAACCATTTTCAATTCAAACTTATATTTCGAAAAATTTGCATACAAAAAACACATTTCATGAGTTTTTTGAAGGTGTAAAAATGATGATACTACTTTTATATGCAAATTTTTTGAAATCCTTTTTCGAATTGAAAATGGTTTTTGATTCTAGTTAGAATATTTAAAAAGAGACTTAAATGCGTTCCAATCATTCAAATAAAGCAAATAGTTTGGAAATGGGAGCTTGGTTTATCTATCAATATCAAGGATTCAGCAGCCCTAAAACATAAGCCAAGAAAATTAAAAAAAAAAACACAATTAGATATGTTACAGAATAGAATTTTATTAATACATTATTAGATCAATGAAAAACTTAACAATAAAACATTTTTTTATATTTCTGGGATCTTAGAAGTCTCCACATTCTCTTAAATAAAAACACATTTTCTCAGCAAAAACTTATTTAATTCTTGACATCGACATTCCACCATATAATTTAAGGGACGATTCAATAAGTGGAACAGTTGATTTAGCTATGTATACCTTTAGAGTTATGTCGGGTCGACCAATACTGGCATAGACAACTTCACTGTTGGGCAAAAATCTCACAGTACGTCCTCCGTATTCGTGATTTGTTTAATATCAGCTGGTCCACTAAAATGAAATAAAACATTGCTTAGCATCTAACGATATCTAGAACAAAAATAAGATAGACTAACCATGTCCTACGAAAGTCCCAGGTGATGAAATCTCCCCCAGCCAATGCCGTCATAAACAAACGATTGTGTAACGACCAGTCAGCACCCATTAGAGGAACATTCGGTGACTCCAAGGACATTATGTCTTGTTGAGAGCGGACGTTGTACAAATGTATTATTCCTTTCTTTTCGGCCACCAACACCTTGCCAGGTTCGTCTGGATGTCTGGATGCCAGCGCACTGACATACCAGCCTAAGACAGGCAGAAGGTTGTAACAGTTTCAAAGCTGTGAGCTGAACTCCAAATCTTACACGAATGATCGTCACTAACGGAGGCAAGGAACTCTTCGTCATGCTCCCAGGCCACATCGTTGACGTAATTCGTGTGTCCTTTAAGAATGAATTGGTAAAAAGCCATAAATTTGTTCGGAAAAGTTTACCACATGAGATGGATCAGTTTTAGTTCGCATTTTTAATAAAGTTTTAGAATTCTCTTGAATATTAATTTTAAACTCGGAAAAGTTAAACCTTTTTGTTTTTTCACTTTTTGACGTTTGAAGATGTCAGTTTTCACTTTTTATGTTATACTTTCATACAGTATAACAAAAAAAAATAGGCAACGTCACTTATAACAGTTCTTCAAATGGAGTCAACTTTTTTGTATGGATACGCTATCCAGTTATATATAGAGATCAGTGGTATTATAGAGATCAGTGGTTTTGATCATGTATAGCATAGAGCACAGGGGGATTGACACTGGAAGATTGGAACGACATGACAGATGGAATAGTGTTTAGTGCTGCCAAGTCGCTTTATTTTTCCATGGGAGTTGAAATTAAAATGATTAAGGTGCGTATGCAGCAAAAATTTAGATTTTTAAGATTTTTTTTACTTTATGCACGAAAAATATGCATTTATTTTTAAAATAAGCCCAAAAAGGCAAATTATGCATTTATATGTATTTATAATAAAATATGCAAAAATATGCTCTAACGATTGAATGCCATTTTAAAGGAAATTTCCTGATTCGTAAAACTATGTTGTTCTTTTACTTCTAGTCTTATCCAAAAAAAATATGTTTTAACATAGAAATCCTAGCCCTGTTTATAAGTATGTATATACGTACGTAATAAGACTACTTGTGCAATTAAATATATTTGTGTAGGGCGAGGAAGTAGTATGGCCAGGAAATGCAAACGTCTTGGCAGAACAGTTTTTCCGAATTGCAGGAATGCCTCGAATTTCTGGAGCTATTGATGGAACCTTAATACCAATGAATGCACCAATTGAAAATGAACAAGCTTTTGTTGATCGAAAAGGCAGTCATTCTATAAATGTTATGTTAGTTGCGGGTGCTGACTATCGGTTTTATGCCATCAATAGCAACTACCCCGGTTCGGTACATGACAGCCGTGTTTTGCAGTGTATTCGATTCTATCAAAAATGGAATAATGAAGACTGGCACCCATTTCCAGGTGCTATTATAATTGGTGATAGTGGCTATCCGTTAAGGAAGTGGTTGTTTACTCCAAACGTCCCAGTTGCTGTTGAAGACGGAGTGGCAAGGCATCGTTTTGTATGCAAGCTTAAGAAAACTAGACAAGTTGTTGAGTGCAGCCTTGGGCAGTTAAAAGAAATTTGTCCTTGTTTAAACGGACTGCGCTTACGATCGGCACTTAGCTGTGCAAAAGTTATAAATGCATGCGTTGCATTGTACAACATGAGGAAAAGGATGACCAATGAAAATGAAATAGTTTTTCCAAACGATGACGATGACGGTGACAATTTCAACGAAGACAGCAACAACCCACTCAGCGAAAATGACAATAATCAAGCAATAGAGGCGTTAATTGACTACATACATATTTTCAATAACAAGCCAAACTCAATTGGCCCATTGGTGGTGGGGTGGAGATGGGGGAGGAGGTAACAATTTAAACATAAGCAAAAAAGAAGCGCAAAGCTAGTGGACAATGCAGTTCCCAATCCAATGGCTAAGGCAATCATGATGAAAACAGTACCAGACAAAGAGGGATGGCTATGGAAACAAGGTGGCAGGTAAGAAATTTGATCAAAGAAAAAATAAATCAACCCAATTTGACACAAATTGTATTTTGTTCATTAAGGTACAATTCCAGAAAAAGGCGATGGTTCATATCCACCGATTATTGTTTGTACTATTTTCAGTACACAACAGATAAAAAACCAAGTGGTATAATAGCTTTGGAATATATTTGCGTAAGTTAATTGGAATGTAGTTTTATTAAAATAAATGTTTATAATGCTTTTTTTTTACTAGGTGAGGGAAATTCATGACAGAAGTAAACCCCATTGCTTTGAATTGTTTGCAACAGGAAGAGCTGATATTATTAAGGCATGCAAGAGCATTACCAACGGCAGCAACCGCACATCGTACATGAACAACAACATTTCTATGCAGATTCAGCGAGTGATTTCATAGTTCTGAGCTACAATCTTTGTGATCAGACAAGACATCATGTTTCCTTGGACCATAGGATAGTATCATCCTGGTTATCCGCCTGCAAAAAATTACTCATCTACTCCCAAATTAACGCCATCAGTTTAATTTGCAGTGGAGCCCGACGCTCGGGCAGTTAACAGAATCTTAGTTATAGCATGGCACATGTGGCAGTGACAAGTTCCGGTCTCAGTGGAATAATTTATTCCGCAACAAGTCAGTTGGGTAAACCAATGGCTGTGCGAAGTATGTCAAGTGGCTACGATGTTACAACAACACATCTACTCCCAAACACAACCCAGTGTACATCCGGAACTGATGGATTTCAATTGCTTTCAGCTGTCCCATTATTATCATCATCATCGTCCGCAACATCACCACTAGAGAATGCAATCCCGGCCTGTTTTTTCAATCCCGGGATTTCGGGATTCAAAAATTTCAATCCCGGAATCCCGGGATAATCCCGGGATTTCAAAAATATTTTCTAAAAAGTTATTCAGAATATATTTTTGTTTGAATTTGTTCGTTTTCCAAATTAAAAACGCTTTTCTGAGTATGCAGAGAGTTAATACTTCTACTTCGTCCTCCGCCTGGCAAGAAAAATAAGTTTTGTGGTTGAAATGTTTTTATTTAGAAGAAAAAAAATTGATATTCTCCATGTTTTCTCACAAAACAGAATAGTTCTTAGGAAATTAAGAAACTAAATATCTAGTTATTTCATAAAAATGTACCTTTCTACTCTTAACTGCCTGAACAGAATATGAGACGGAGCTGGAATAGTTGTCAAAAACTCTGCAGCTGGAGCTGCAAGAGTTGAACAATTTTTAAATTTTACTGCAGCATTTTTGACATCTATTCCAGCTGCGTCTTGCATTCTGTTCAGGCAGTAAGGCTACCGCACTTTAAATTCTAAGAGGTTAATATATTAAAGTTCTATTTTCCTCGAATACAATTTTAAAAGCGAATTTCAACGAAAATACTGAGTTGATGAGAATCAAAACTCGCAATACCCAGAAAAACTCGCCATAGTTCAATTTAATTATTAAATATCTTTTAAATGGAACTTAAGATGTGATTTTCTTTTAAACCATAACAAGATCATTTAAAACTTATTAAAAATTTAATTTGATCGTGACGAATTTTTTTGATATGAATTTGGCAAGTTTTGGTTTACAACAAAACTGGGCATTAAAATATAATAGATTTATTGACAATTTTTAAAGAAAAAATATTAAGGGTATTCATGCAACAACGTAAACTCGTCGTAAACATCGTAAAGTTGTAAACTTCGTAAATCTGTCAAATTTCCCATACAAATTGTGACAGAATTACGAAGTTTAAAAGTTTACAACGATTACGACGACTTTACGATGTTGTATGAATACCCTTATTATTTCTTGTGGAATATTTTTTTATTTGCTTAAGAGTGCTCCGGACTAAAATGGTGATTCCATGATGAAAAAGATTGTGAAGCGTGTACTTTTCCGATCAAAACGATTAAGGTGTAAATGGACATATAAACTCATTCTCTAGGACATCATTGGAAAAAATTTAATTTTGTGATGTAGTTTTTGGTGAAAGCCTTTAAGAAATCAAAAAATGGCAAAAGTGGCTGTTTTCAAAGCAAATGTAGCTTACACTATAGCATTTTTTGCAAAATAATGTTTCATGACATGAAATTCCATATTTTTATTAGGACTTTTTTGAAGAAAATTTTTAATTTTGTTCCTAATAAACATTTTAATAATAAGGGTATTCATGAAACAGCGTAAAGTCGTCGTAAACGTGGTAAAGTTTAAAACTTCGTAAATCTTTCAAATTTTCCATACAAATTGTGACAGAATTACGAAGTTTTAATCTTTACAACGTTTACGACGACTTTACGCTGTTGCATGAATACCCATAATACAAAATAAAAATGCTTGTAAATTTTGAAAACGTATTTTTGGCAGTTTCTTAGTGGATATAAATTCAACTTATTTTTTCACGATTTTCATTAATTATATAAACATAATTGTGTAATTTGATATTGAAATTTTTAATTCTTAAAGGCATTTTTTGAAAGAAAATTCATGGAAATTTGGAAGTTAAAATCAGTTACTTTTACAAAATGTTTTTTTTAGTACAATAATACACCTACTAGTGACCAATTAGTAAAAATACAAAGTTTTATAAAACAAAGTATCTGATGAAAGTGAAAACCCGGTTTTATATATTGTAATAACTTTCCATATTTGAACTATAACGACTCCGAAATGCAAGCAAACGGACACAATAAAGCTTACGGTCGCAGTGCAAACATACCCTTATTATCAATAATTATAGCAACTCTCAAACGAAGGAAGCGCCATCTGCCGGATTATAGCAGATTTGCCAGCTGTCAAATGAAAGCTTTTGGAAGGGAAATTATTGGGAAATTTCCCCTATGGAAAGCTCTGGGAGCAGAGACTAGAACGTTCTCCTTATTTCCAGAGTTTGGAAAACAAGTAAAAAAGGCACATGTTTGAACGGCAGCGAGACAGTTTGTTTTTAATCGTGAATGAATAAAGTTGGTTGTAATAAAAGTGAAAAGTAAAAGTTTGTGAACTAATTCAGTGGTGAATAATAAATCGTTTTGTTTGTAGTAAGAAAAGTAAAGTGTTTTATTTTGCGAAATAAATAAGTGGACGTTTTGAATAAAGTAAATAAGTTTTATTAACGAACCTGAGAAAATATTACATTGGTGTTAGAAGTGGAATAAAACTTAATTTATCTGTGCACTCAGTAAATTTATTGTGTGAAAAGTAAAAAACAAAAAAAAAAAAGACAATGGGTAAATCTTTGAATGATTTAAATGTAGTGGAACTCAAGGCAGAACTGAATAAGCGAGATCTTCCTACTGCTGGAACAAAGAATGATCTTATAATTCGTCTGCAAGAATATTTAAGAAGATGTGGAAAAAACCCGGACACGTTTATATTCGATATTGAAATGGAAGAACAGCAAGAACAAGTAAGTACATCGGGCATGACCAATATGCTGTCTCAGCTGCTCGCAAAATTTGAAGAACAAAAGAATCTTCTAGAACAGGAAAGCCAAGAACAACGTAATGAACAAAAGAATCTTCTCGAACGTTTCGAACAACAAAGTCAAGAGCAGAAGAATCTTCTAGAACAACAAAGCCAAGAACAAAAGTGTCTACTGGAAAAACAGACAAATATGCTAGAATGTAAGTTAGATGCCTTTGACAATAGAATTATTGCCCTTGACGAGCGTGTCGATAAACAATTTTCTTCTATCGATAAACAATTGTTAACTGTCGATCAACAATTGTCTAATGTCGATAAGCAATTGTCGACAGTATAATCAAAGTTCGAAAAAGTGGAAGATAAAATCGAATCCATTACTAAGGAATTGGACAAAGTAAGAAAAATGAAGGTTCGAGAAAGTTCTGGTGACTGTCCTAGGAGAAAGGAGATGCATCCCCCAACCTTCGATGGACAAACTTCTTGGTCAATCTACAAGAAGCAGTTTGAAGCAGCCGCAGCAACAAATGGCTGGGATGAGGAGGACAAATACATAGCTCTGACGCTTGCCCTCAGAGGAACTGCTGCTGAACTGCTGCAAACCATACCAGCAGATAAGAGTGGCAACTTCAGTGCTCTTGTTCAGGCCATTGACAAACGCTTTGGAGATGGCCATATGCAAGAAGTCTTCCGTGTTCAACTCAATACTAGAATCCAAAAGAGGGGAGAAACTCTGCAACAGCTTCAAGCAGACATCGAACGATTGGCACATCTGGCATATCCAGCTGCAGGAGATGAAATCATCAACCAATTCGCAACAGAAGCCTTTGTCCGTGCTCTATCTGACATCAACCTTCAGCGAGCAATTCGAACGGCTGGAAAACGCACACTCCCTGAAGCATTGGCGTTCGCCCTGACTATGGAAGCAGCAGAACAGGCTTCTCAAGGAGTTCATCGGGTAAGAGAACTAGAAATTGAGGAGTGTTCTTGCCAGAGAACTGCATTCCAAAGGAACCAGCGAGATGGACCTGCTCGATGCTGGAATTGTAACAAGACCGGACATCTTCAACGCCAGTGCAGATTGCCACCTAGAAGACCTACATGTCAACATTGTGGAAGCAGAAACTTTAACAACAACAATGTCAATACTCCTACTCGCCCCGTTTCTCAACCGGGAAACGAGTAAGAACCAACTTCGAGGGGCAGAAGCTGGTTTCTGGTATCGATGGCCCCAGAACCACCATCCAGGTCTCACAGACGAAACGAAACAACAAAAGTCTGACTGTGGAGGCAACACTAAACGGCAAGAAGCAAGTGGCTACGATCGACACCGGTGCCATTGCCTCCATTGTTCGAAAGGACTTGGTGAAGATGACGTGGCTGCATAACACCAACGCCTACCGTCTGAAAACAGCAACAGGAGAGGCAGCCAGAGTGTACGGGGAGGTTCGTCTAACGATCCGTTTGGCAGAACTAGAGCTTTCACATCTGTTTCTGGTAGCAGATATATGTGACGAGTGCATCGTTGGAATCGACTTCATGAAAGAGCATGGAGTAATTCTTGATATCGGGAAGCAAGTTCTTAAGTACCAAAATATGGAAATTCCTATGGTTTATGGCAACGAAAACTCATCAACACTAAGGACCGTCATTAAGGAAGATATTTGCCTGCCACCTTCTTCAGAAGTGTTCGTTTGGACGAAAATAAAGGGTGATTTGGGTAGCCATCGATATCTAATGGTGGAACCAGACTCTGAGCAGTCTTCCCAAAACATCATCCTTGGGAAGACACTTGTGGAACCAAAGAACAACATGGTGCCTGTACGCATACTCAACATCAAACCGTACGAAGTCAAGCTTAGAAAAGGAGAAGTTGTTGGAAGGTGTGAATCCGTATCCGCAATAACTAAAATTATAGAAGCTGACACACACAAATCTGTGGACCCTGGGAAAGTGAACTCTATGAAGGCAAAAATTCTGAAGTCATCCAAATTAAATGAACGTCAGCTAAGTGTTGCTGGAAGCCTCCTTCACGAGTACGCTGATATACTATCGTCACCCAGTGGGCAGTATGGTCGAACAAAACTGGTGCAGCATCGAATCGACACAGGAGACGCGAGACCTATTCGACAACCAGCAAGACGTCTCCCATTAGCCAAACAAACCGAAGTTGCAGAGATGATATCGACAATGAAGAGAGATGGGCTAATCGAAAACTCTAAAAGTCCTTGGGCATCCCCAGTTGTTCTTGTCAAAAAGAAGGACGGAAGTACTCGATTTTGTGTGGACTATCGGAGGCTGAACAATGTGACAAGAATTAGCGATACTCTGGATGCAATGGAAGGAGCTGAATGGTTCTCAACATTGGACTTAAAGAGTGGCTACTGGCAGGTAGAAATCCATCCAGAAGATCGAGAAAAGACGGCTTTCTCCACAGGAAATGGTCTGTGGCAATTTAAAGTGATGCCTTTCGGACTATGCAACGCTCCGGCAACATTTGAGCGTTTGATGGAGTGCGTTTTACAAGGACTTACTTGGAAATCTTGCCTAGTCTATTTGGACGATGTCATCGTTTATGGTAAGACATTTGATGAGCATTGTGGAAACCTTAAGGCCGTCTTCCAGAGGCTTCGAGAAGCAAACTTGAAATTGAATCCAGACAAGTGCGAATTTTTTAAGTCTGAGATAAAATACTTGGGACATATCATCTCTTCCCAAGGAGTGAAGACTGATCCTGAAAAAGTTGACACTGTAAAGAATTGGCCAACACCACAGGATAAACATCAACTCCGAAGCTTTCTTGGTCTAGCCACGTACTATCGACGATTTGTGAAGAATTTTGCTGGAATCGCGAAAAGTTTGCACCAGCTAACAGAGAAAGGCAAACCATTCAAATGGTCAAGCGAGTGCGAGAAAAGCTTCCGGGAACTTAAGCAGCGCCTATGCAATACGCCAGTTTTGGCCTATCCGACACCAGGGAAACCTTTCATCATTGACGCTGACGCGAGTAACGTGGGAATTGGAGCCGTACTCTCACAAGTTCACGAAGGAGAAGAGAAGGTTGTCGCCTACTACAGCAAGGTACTCTCAAAGCCAGAAAGAAACTACTGTGTGACCAGAAGAGAACTTCTAGCTCTAATATCGGCTACAAAACACTTCCATAAGTACATCTATGGACAGAAGTTCCTTCTTCGAACAGACCATGGCGCACTCAATTGGCTTTTGAACTTCAAAAATCCAGAAGGTCAAGTAGCGAGGTGGATCGAGAGATTGCAGACATACGACTACCAGATCCAACATCGAAGAGGAAGGTTGCACTCAAATGCAGATGCCTTATCTCGGAGACCAAACCGGACTGCAAGCACTGCACACGTCAGGAAGAAAAGGAAGCTGCTGCTATCCAGCGATTAAGAGCTGATCCCATTTACGGTTGGAGTAACGAAGAACTGAGGACTGCCCAACAAGAAGACTCGGATATCGAGCCTATTCTTGCGTGGAAGGAACACCAAGAGAAACCAGAATGGGGTGACATCTCCGATAGAAGTCCAACTCTTAAAGCGTATTGAGCACAATGGGACTCGCTTCATGTACAAGAAGGAGTACTAAGACGTAAATGGGAATCCACAGACGGCAAATCATATGTGATGCAGCTAGTCATACCTCGTTCCAAAGTTAATGACGTTCTGCAAGAGCTGCATGATGGAGCTTCCGGAGGACATTTGGGTGTCAATAAGACACTGGAAAAGGTAAGACAGCGATTCTACTGGCTACACGCAAGAGAAGACGTCGAAAAATGGTGCCGGAAATGTGATACTTGTGCTGCAAGCAAGGGACCAGGCAGAAAAGCCCAGAGTAGAATGCAGCAGTATAATGTGGGCACGCCCTTTGAGAGGATTGCAATAGACGTTGCAGGCCCTTTTCCAGAAACCGAAAACGGAAACCGATACATCCTGGTAGTAATGGACTACTTCAGCAAGAGGCCTGAGGCATTTGCCATTCCAAACCAGGAAACCAAAACAGTTGCGGATCAGATTGTTTTCAACTGGGTAAGCAGGTTTGGTGTACCTATGGAACTCCATTCAGATCAAGGGAGGAACTTCGAGTCCAAGATCTTTCAGGAGGTTTGTACACTCCTTGGCATTAAGAAGACGAGGACAACACCGCTTCACCCACAATCTGATGGGATGGTTGAACGATTCAACCGAACCCTTAAAGAACACCTTTCCAAAGTTGTAAGCGACAACCAACGAGACTGGGATCGGCATATTCCATTATTCTTGATGGCCTATCGAAGTGCGGTACATAGCTCAACAGGACATACACCATCAGAAATCCTGCTCGGGAGCTCAATACGACTACCAAGCGAAATCAAATTTGGATGTTATACAAGAGAGCCACAAGGAATAGATGACTACGTGGACAACCTCAAAGAAAAGCTAGTTGACATTCACGAAAGGACGAGGGCAAATATAAAGCTGTCGAGTGATCGGATGAAAACAAGATACGACGCAAAAGCCACAACGACAGGATTCCAAGTGGGAGACCTTGTGTGGTTTTATAATCCCCACCGTCGGAAGGGACTCTCACCGAAGCTTCAACAAAATTGGGAAGGCCCTTATACTGTCGTAACACGAATAAACGATGTCGTCTACCGCATTCAGAGAGGATTAAGAGGCAAACTAAAAGTAGTTCACAGCGACCGTTTGCATCATTATAATGGTGATGGAAGTGATGGATTTGCTCGGGACGATCAATCCTAAGAGGGGGGCAGTGTAATAACTTTCCATATTTGAACTATAACGACTCCGAAATGCAAGCAAACGGACACAATAAAGCTTACGGTCGCAGTGCAAACATACCCTTATTATCAATAATTATAGCAACTCTCAAACGAAGGAAGCGCCATCTGCCGGATTATAGCTTTTGGAAGGGAAATTATTGGGAAATTTCCCCTATGGAAAGCTCTGGAAGCAGAGACTAGAACGTTCTCCTTATTTCCAGAGTTTGGAAAACAAGTATAAAAGGCACATGTTTGAACGGCAGCGAGACAGTTTGTTTTTAATCGTGAATGAATAAAGTTGGTTGTAATAAAAGTGAAAAGTAAAGTTTGTGAACTAATTCAGTGGTGAATAATAAATCGTTTTGTTTGTAGTAAGAAAAGTAAAGTGTTTTATTTTGCGAAATAAATAAGTGGACGTTTTGAATAAAGTAAATAAGTTTTATTAACGAACCTGAGAAAATATAACAAAGGGGGACAACCAGTTGTGACCTACATAAAAATTGTTGGCAAATTTTTCCTGTACGAAAGTCTAAATGCAAGCAGCAACAAAAATTGTATGCGAATATTTTAGCCACCAATCCCGGAAATCCCGGGATTGAAGCATTATAATCCCGGGATTTTCGGGACCGAAAAATGGCTCGGGATCCCGGGATCCCGGGATTCGGGATCCCGGGATTGCATTCTCTAATCACCACATATCGTAGAACCTTCATTTTATTTTTGGTAATCAAATTCTTTTACTTTCCTTAAAAAAGAACTATTATTGCTTGTTATAATAATTTTGATCTTCTATTTTTGTTTTGCGTTATGTATGAGTTTCTCTTACGTTTTTTAAATTATCATTCATAAATTTTGTTTTTGCAATATTATTTTTTATTGTTAAAGGTTTTCACTAATTCGTCAGATTGATTTGCCAATAGTTAAAATAAATTCAAATACAAATTTGTTACATGTTAAGAAATAGTTTTATATGGAAAATTTTCGAAATTTTTGTTTTTGTGTAAAATAGTTAATAAAACTACTTAGTATACTTTAATTGAAACTCAAAACCGTTTCATGTGTCAAAATCGAGCAAGAACTTTTGATATGACAACGGAATTCAATTAAAATCATGAGAAATTCTTGTAAGTGTTACATACAAAACGTTGTCATATCAAAGCTTCTTGCTCGATTTTGACAAATGAAACGGTTTTGAGTTTCAATTAAAGTATAGTAGGTAGTTTTATAAACTATTTTCAACAAAAACAAAAATTTCGAAAAATTTGCATACTAAACAAGTCTCATCATTTACTTGAACATTGAAAAAATGACGAAACTAGTTTTATATGGAAAATTTTCGAAATTTTTGTTTTTGTGTAAAATAGTTAATAAATAGTTTCATACGTAGATATTTATTATACACCTTCGAAGAAAACTAAAGAAACTGACGACCCAACACTGTCCACGCGAAGAAAAAGTAGTCTGAAATCAGCTAGTAGTCGTGTTGGTGAGTTTGTGTGATTGAACTTTTCTTTTCAAAGAAAAGTAATAAACTTTCTTATTAATTTTCAGCTGAGGGAACTCCAAAACGAAGCATCCAACTTTCCAATATTGTTGAGAAAGAAATTTACAAAAAATGATGATGTTATGTCGACTCCCAAAAGAAGTCGATCTCGAAAGTCAAAAGATAACGATCAATCCGATGAAGATTATTAAGCACCAAAAACTCCAACTCGTAGCAAGAGTCCAGCAAGCAAGCATACATCACCAGAAGCCAGCCAAATGACACCTTCACAAAAACTTAAACTAATGCGTTCGGGCAGCTTAAAGCCAACTATCGATAGTCGTCAGGTATCGAAGACGGATCGTCACAAATCTGATTTGCAAATAGCTCGTGAACGGTTGCACGTGTCAGTGGTGCCCAAGAGCTTATCACGCCGTGAGACAGAGTTCCTGAACATCTATACATTTCTCGAAGGGAAAATTCAAGACCAATGTGGTGGTTGTATGTATGTTTCTGGAGTTCCAGGTACCGGTAAAACTGCAACAGTGACGGGAGTTATTCGAGAATTGCAACGTGTCAGGGCGGAAGATACATTGCCTGACTTTGAATTTATAGAAATCAATGGAATGAGGCTGACAGAACTTCGACAGGCGTATGTACAAATTTATCGCCAACTTACTGGAAAGACTGTGTCCTGGGAACATGCTCATTCATTGCTAGAAAAGAGATTCACTACACCAGCTCCAAGACGGACAACAACAGTACTTTTGGTTAATGAATTGGATATATTGTGTAATCGAAGACAAGATATTGTTTACAATTTATTGGATTGGCCAACAAAGTCTGCTGCTCGTTTGGTTGTTGTTACTATTGCAAATACATACTATGGATCTGCCTGAAAGACTTCTAATGGGTAAGTAGAATTTAACAGAACTAAAATGGGGATTTGTTGATGCAAGTTTTTTTTTCAGGAAAAGTGACATCTCGTCTTGGTCTCACACGACTTACCTTCCAACCATATTTGTATTTGTATTTGTATTTATTTGTTAGATAAATTTTCTGTACAATAAGAAATATAAATTCTTTGAGGCTGTACAGTTTACTTGTGGTTTAATGTAGATACATTTTTAAAACAAAAGTATAACAAAAATATATTTAAAATAAAACAAAATGGAAATTATGTTCCAATATGTGAAATAAACTAAATTTCAAATTTAAATAATAATTTAATAAAATAATAAATATTATGGAAAAACATCAACGATGAGTGCTATAATAAGAGAAAACTAAAGACAAAAAGTTTCTGTGCTTGATCTTTGATCTAATATTAAGGGGAAGTTCATTGTAGAGGCGAATAGCATGAATGAAAAATTGCCTACGAGATATGGTGCAGGTGTATACATTAGGTCTGATGGCATAAGTTCGATATAAAAACTTATGTGAGAGTTTACAATGAGGACAAAATAGAACATAAGCCTTTAAGTTGAACATAAATATTTAAGTCTCGTTTCAGACAAACTGTTGTAAATGCTACATTTCCGAATGTGTTTTTATGTTTTAAAATCTTAAGTAAGTTTAATCATATATTTTGAAAATAAATATATGGTTGATAGATTTTCATATGGAGAACTTTTAAAGAACCGATAGCAAATTTTGAGAATGGGTTTATGTGTGTATACCCAAAATATGAGTTTGAAGATTTATGAGTGATATATTATATCTGAAACCAAATTATCGCAATTTTTGTTCAGTCTTTTTTGAAAAAAAGAAAATGTTCCATATATTTTTTTGTGAGAGATATAATCTCAAACGAACTTTTATATGCACATATGTGAATCCGTTTTTAATATTTTATTCATTATGATTTAAAATAAGTCTGTAAAAAATCAGGAATCTAAATTTTGATTTTTTGGATTTAAAGCCTAGGTAGTACGCTGCTGATGCGAAACGAAAAATCCCATACAAAAATGACACAACGAAATCATAAACTAAAAATTTAGTTCTACTTTTCGTTCTGCAGTACGCTGTTCGATGAGCGAAATTGAAAATTGTAGCAGATTATTTGGAGAAGTCTACACTCTTTTTTCGCACACAATTAATTACCCAGACCATTTATTGTGTGCGAAAAAATGACATTTGTGTTTTTTCGTGTTTATTTTTGTTGTTTCTTTCATTACAGCATGGCTGCTGGTGATTTTTTTGCATTTGCATTTGTTTTAATTTTTTGAATTTGTGCAACTGTCAATGAATATTTTTCCGCTTCGTTTTCGTAAGCATTTCGTTGTCTTGTTGGAGACCAACTAAAAATTTCGTTTCGCATCAGCAGCGTACTAGGCTTAAGGAAAGTGTCTACCTACTTTTTTTTAATGGTGTCCACATAACTTTGTTAACGCTTTTGCATCAAAAACCCCATATCTGCAGAAATGGGGTCAGAGCCAGCGATACATTTTTTACCAGATCATGATCAATGACTATTAGAAAAAAAGGTTGACATGAGTCTGGTTTAATAAAAAAAGTTATGTGGACACTATTACTCGTATGTGATTCCGCTTTTAATATTTTATTAATTATGATTTAATAAGTCTGTAAAAAATCAGTAATCTAAATTTTGATTTTTTGGATTTAAGGAAAGTGTCTACCTATTTTTTTTAATGGTGTCCACATAACTTTTTTAACGCTTTTGCATCAAAAACCCCATATCTGCAGAAAGATTGGAAGTTCGATTCCCTATTCATAACTGAGTTTCTGGTTTTTTGGTATAAATTTATAAAATCGAAGCATGCACTGAGGCCAATAACAACTTCCGATCCAAAAATGGTCGATTTCAAAAGCAGATGGCTGAAAAATAAAGATGTGCCAATATTTCAAGCAAGGGATAACGAAATTAAAATATACAATTTAAAACAACTTGAAATATGAGCGATACACATCCTTGTATTTTATTAAATTCAAAATTAAGTTTTGAATAATTTTAAATAATTGCAATAAATACATAGATTATAAAATAAATACACATTCAATGTTTTTTTTTTAAAAAGTAGTAGTGATAAATAAATATTAATAGAAATACTCATATGTTTACGGCCACGGTGTGATAACGTAGGATTTGTGAACATTTTTGTTAATAACTTGAAAAACTACCAACAAATGTTTAACTTTGTATGTTTTGTTAGATTTTTCGAGACATAAAGTGTCTATCTTTGTACCTTAGTTTTATCGAGTTATGAGCAAAAAAGTTTACAAATTAAACGTTATCACACCGTGGCCGTAACTATAACAAATACAAATTCATTTTTCGTTATTACTTTTTTTAAAGCAAGTGTTGTGATAAGTGATAAATATTCAGATTAATAGCAATACGTATAGGTATGATAAGGGCAACAGTGTAATAACGTTAAATTTGAAGTTTTGTTAAGACAACGAAGGAGCTTCATTTACTAGTTCAGAAGAAAATAATATCGGCTAAAAATGTAGGTACTATTCGGAAAATTTAATGGGGCAAAATATTTGTTTTTTCGAGACGAGACAAGAAAACGTCTAACTTTGTATGTTATTTTTTTTTTCGAGTTATGAACAAAGAAGTATACAAATTTAACGTTATCATACCGTGGACGTGACTATGACAAATACAATTTCAATTTTTGTTAACCTTTTTCAAATAAATATTACATATTTATAAAGGAAAAGTACAGATTAATAGCAATACAAAAATGGTAATGGCTAGGGTCTGATAACGTTAAAATTGTACACTTTATTGCTCATAGCTCGAAAAAAAAATTACACACAAAGTTAGACATAAAAGTATCAAACTTTGTATGGTGTTTTTTCAAGTTATGAGCAAATAATTTGTAATGCAATGACCTTAAACAGATTACTTGGCGCCAGTTATAGCTTTCATTGAAACTCATCAGTCAAAAATTGTGTTCTTCATTTTTGATGTATTATGAAGGGAAAATCATTTATTATTTTGTTGGAAAAATAAAACTTAAGACTTAATTACCATGACTTATAATATTTCAACGATCATATGTTGCGAGGCAAGAGGAAGTGCGGAGAGGAGTCGGTTATGACGTAGGAAAGGAAAAAGGAAAGGTCAGGAAAATAGGAAAGGGCGAGTTTGGAATAGGGAAAGGAATGTCAAGTTCCGAGGACGCGGCCTGCTTGCTGTGCGCGGCATTAGCTCGCCGGAATGGGGGAGATCTTGCCCTCGAAACTTGACCTCACCTGCAAACAAAACACAAATCAGGCCAGAGTAGAAAAAATATCAAAAAAAGACCACGGACCGACTATCACCACTTCAAGGGCACTGCTGATGTTATGGCAGTGTTGCCATTACCCACCCAACCTAGGAATCCGTTGGCTGTATTTGGATTCCCCCAAAAAAGTCGATACCAGCTTCGGGTTATACCATCTTCACCGACGTTGTTTTGCTACCTTCCGCACCCCTGAAAAGTTTATCTTCAAAATGCCATGATTTCTATGCCGAAATCAAAGAAACGCAAAATTTCATCCAAAATAGGCGTTAAAAGAAGTTTTATTTGAAGAATGAACAATAAACATTAAGGCAATAAGGAATTTGGATATTTAAAGAAAATTATAAGGATTTGATATTAAAATAATGTACAAAACGACTTTTAACTATATCAATCTTTCTTAATTATCCTTGTGATTTTGAATTTTTACAAACTAGGTTACAAAAAAAACAGAAAAAAGCAAAAAAAAACGTGACTCTGATGCGTCTCTTACAGGTCTATCAAGATTATGAAACAAAACGACGATAAAAGCACCTGTTTTGGCACTAAGCTTAAAGGCTTTATTTTCGGAATCCGATAACCTACCCCTATAGAGCTCTTTGGAGGTGGGAATAAGGAGCAAACCGAAACAAAAACTGATAAGGCAATAAATATCCGACAGATCCTGGAAACACTACCCTTTTCACTTACAAAAATAATTATTTCAATAAAAAAATAATAAATTTAATATAATAAGATTTCAAATTAATCAAAAACAACTTTAACGCCACTTAAACTTAAACAAAATAACAAAATGCGAAAAAAAAGGTAAGTTAATTTATAATCGATTATGCAAAATCCGGAAATCCTTTATGGTATATATGTATTTATGTAGATGTATTTAAAAACTTCGAGTTTTCGGTACTTTTCAACCAATTTTAAAGTCCAAAATCGGCGAAAGTATTTATGTATTTTTGAATTTATCAATTGAAAAAAAACTATATATACTTTTATAACTTGAGTGTAATACCTGGGGCTTCGATCTATTTTCTTTTCTAGGACTCACTGTGGTACTGATGGAGTCTTGAATGGCGTCGACTCTGATGATAGGGAGCTGCAGATCTGATTTCAAAAAGAAACAATCCTCTGTTGCGGAGCGTAAGAAGGATGCTCAGTTCGAGTCTGCGCAAATTATCGTGGGTTTTGAGGCAGGAGCAGTAGCTTGAAGCGTCCCAGAGAAGAAGTGAAACTCCAGATAACACAATGGAGGATAGGACTTCCACGTGACGACACCAAACGAAATATCTTGAGCACCAGGGTTCCAAAAAAAGATGTTTCACAACGGCAATGGAATCCGTAAGATAATTGTGGATTTTTCTCACAAAAAATTAATAAAGATGTGGCGGCCCTGGTCCTTTAGTAGCAACCGGGGACCGCCAATGAAGTAAGTTGCAGATTCACAATAACCCTATTGTCGTTTTATTTCACGTGTATTTATAACCTTTTAGGGATTTTTAATGACACTACAACTGTTGCTTGAAACAAGTAAGTTAAATTGGACGAACAACAAAGTCTTCACACTATCTCGGGTAAGCTAATAAACAAAATTTACTATTGAAAGCAAATATCGTATAGTTTCAATCCGTAGTACTTTTCAATTTTTAGTCTCAAGAAAAACTCAAAGTAAATTTAGCCGACCGGATAACTGAAGCTGTTCGTGTGATTTGAAGGCTCCCGTTCTTATTTGAGAAAAACAATGTCATCTGACGATTTTGACAATACGGTGTATCAATCATCCCACTTTTATTTAAGCATTTCCTCCTCCCACACTATTTTGATCGTCCGATCCAATGTACCCACCAATCCTATACTTTTTCCTCGAAATGTCAGTGTATTTGTTTAGATACATGCCCACATGCTTTTCTTGACATTTGACATTCCACCAAGGCTCAGATTCCAATTTTCAGTTGACTGATTCAATGGGTAGATGGCACTGCTAACCAGGACTTAATACCCCCTTCGCAATTGGGTGTGTTCAAGGTGAATATGTTAACCGAAACTCACCTAAGTAAGAAAAATCTATTTTTATTTACCACCAATGATTGGGCGTCCGTAACAAAATTCGTCCTTTCCTTGGATATACTCCAATTAAAGGATGAACAAAGCGGTCGTCCATATAATTGGCTGTGTAGTGGCCTTCCGAATTTACCCAATTCATTTTTAAAGGATATTCAACTAATTTGCTCAAATGAGGTGAATAACTCACAAGACCAAAAACCATTCCCTTCCCAACTTCAATCCATTTGACAGTTGGCTGAAGTTCCCTATTTTCCAAAACTTAAGTTCTATCCCTTCCATCACACGAGTCCGTTTTGGAATCCTCTAATCTGCGTTTTACCCATTTATTTGGAATTTATAAGTACGACGAAAACTTATTTGCACTAGCAAAGATTTAACAAACTACCATTGCATTTGGTTTGTATTATTAACAAAACGTACTAAAACAAGCAATGATTTTCAGCATACGACTTTCAAACATAAACAAAAAAATAAGGCGAGACTCATTTTTTCACGGATCCAAAAAGTACCGACAAAGTGGGTCAGTGAATTTGCGTGAAAGAATATTATAGTCTGTGGCATCTCTTCGAAGTTCAGATCTATGGTTTGTTATCTCTATAATATTTGTTCTCTGGTCAAATTTTCGTTGTCTCTCTTTAAGGTAGAACTATAATAGTCGGAAGGGCACTGAAGCTAATGTCAAAAACCAACGAAGAGTAGCTTTCCGTATCGAGAAAAGGGGAACACACCCATAATTTAACTATCATCTTTCTCTTTTTGACCTTCCTATTTCACCAAATGTCAGTTTTACTTAAGTGAGGTGCGCTCAGGAGCGCACCTCACTTCCGTAACCAAAGTTGAACGAAACTTGACGAAACCTTCCACTCCGCAATTACAGCCGCGTCATATGCTTTCCGTGTCTTCGCTTGTTTTCTTCCAACCACTTAAGTGCCCCTCCGAGCATTATAGTTCTAGCTTTATCATTTCTATTACCATCGCAACGCAAATGCAGATGAACCTTCGACTAACAACGTTCAACGATAACCCCTCCGGCGACTAGGTAGGTATTTTAGAATTTTGGGAAGCCATTTTATTCCAATAATTATCAAAAAAAAGTATTTTCTCTATTAATGCTAACCTGAACTTAACTTATTTCAGAAAATTGTTTGAACTTTGTGACTCGCTCGACGCACAAGAAGGAAATTTTATCGGTTTCTGTGGGGAAGTTAACCCACGCTAGGCCGGGCCATGCAGCACCCAAAAATTAATAACGGGAGTGTTTTACTAATAGGTATTTTTTTCACACAAATATAATTTTGTACCTATTCCTTTGTCGTCTTAGGACTAGGTTTTCATTAATACAAAATCAGGTTTTCTAATAATCATTCTTTCATTTCAGGCCCTTCGACACTGCATCGATAAGAAAAAACCAAGACAAAAAAATCAACGCATTCGGGAAGATTTTGTCCCTTTTCAAAAGAAGACGATATTTTAAGTGGTGAGCGTTATTGACCGGCAGCTTAGTGAAAAATTAATTGCTAGTATTACCTACTTTTTATCTAACTAAACCAATAATCTCACAGTGGATTTATAACTCTAGTATCACAGTTTTAACAAGTTTAATCAAAAGGATTAATACATATACAGCAGTATTAATAAAAACCTGCTATCCGCTCCCTAACACACGTGTTAACTGGCATACGGATAGACAACTTGTCCGTTTGATAACTTTTCTTATTAAAAAAGATATGATATCTTTGCAGTATTTATCACTTCACCAAATTCACCATTTCTTCAAATTATGGTGATTTTCTAATATATGTGTCACATGCATGTACTGCCTTACGAAGTGTATACTGGTAGTAGTAAACGGTGTTATCATACGTGTGCGTGTATATGTAAAGAAGTTATCCGTTCACTATACGCGGAATTTGGCGAGTTAAAGTTATCCGTACGTAAACACACGTCACAGACTATTACACATTTGTTAATAAGAATTACAAGTTAACAGATGTATAAACGCTAGCACGTTGTTATCTTCCGTTTATTAATATGGGGGATAATGTATAATCAAATAAATAAATAACAACAACAGCACAAACTAATCCTAAGCATCACAGTCGAATTGCAGCTTTAATCAAAAGATTAATTATTTTAATATCACAGTTTTATCAAGTTTAATCAAAAGGATTAATATAAATATGTATAATCAAATAAATAAATAACAACAACAACACCAACTAATCCTAAGTATCACAGTCGAATTGCATTTTTAATCAAAAGATTAACAGCCAAATTAAAAAACGCGGAATAGCGAAGGGTTAGCCTTATTCCATGTATTAAGTGTAAAATGTTACTAATAAAACAAAATTTCTGCTATGTGACGTTTACTATGCTAAACCACCGAAGCAGATGGTTTAGCGAAGGAATAAGAGCAGCAGACTCTTTTTTTTTGGTGTTGATGGTATTAGAAGATTTACCTTTTCAATAACAATTTTTTTCTATGCACAATGATTTCACTATGTTCTGAAGAATATAAAGTAAAAGGGTATTTATAAATGGATTGGTTTATTTTTATGAGCTTACTTTGTCTTTGGTGCTCCAACTCTCGCTTCTTTTTCTTTTTTAATTAAATTTACCAAAATACCTACTAATAATTTAGATAGACATAAACAAGAAAACTCTTAGGTGTGTTTGTTTACTTGAAATTTTAAGATGTCAAAACCCATACGGAAAAAACCCAAGCTTCCGAAACTTGGTACAAATTTCAAGATACTTAACAGGCATTGTACGTTAAACGTCACTTTACTATTCCACGAATATACATTTTTTTTAATGAGAAATTTTAACCTGTGACTTAACTCTTATTCCGTGGTTTAGTAAAATCATGGAATAAAGGTAGAATAAGCGTTTTTTATTAATAGCGCTGTAAGTATTTTAATATCACAGTTAGATCTTAGCTTTAATCCAATTGATCAATATATAATCAATTAAATAAATAAATAAATAACAAAAAGAACATTTGACCGTGCATGCATTACTAAAACAATTTAACTATTTGTTTTGAAGATTTTTTTATGAAACAAAGTGTTTATTTTGTTAATTTTTTTTTGAAAATATCGTATTCAATTCTATTATAACAGTGCAACGTTAAGATATTAGTGAAATATCTGACGATTACAATTCAATTTATCAAAGGAAACTACTCGAAATAAACAACTTCAATAAATATTTGACGGGACTGTGACAAAGATCAGGTACTATGTATTGTGTTGAGATTCAATTACGATTCTTGTGGATTGTTTTCAAACAGCTAGGGGTATTTCGGAAAACATCTCAACTTTATTTAAAAAAACAGAGCTACGAAATTACAACAACAAGTAGGTACTATGTGACAATTAGTGCAGTGTGTTTGCTTCCGTTTTCGTTTTTAATTAAAGGAATTTCGTACTATGTACAACGATTCGCCGTTTGGGTTGTTTGCATAAGGTAAATAAAAATATTCTTTCGCATTTTGGGCATTCGAAAATAAAATTTTGCAGACTTTAGAGTTTTAAGTTCAGTTTCTTTCGCCACGGATGATCAAAACGGATTCTATGAATGGATTATACGGGGGTTAAGACTAGATTTCGGTTTTTCGTTGGAATGGTTCGTCGGTTATTGTTTTAAGTCTTTGGCATGGAATATGCCAATCTTTTTTCCTGTCAAGTTTTCCAGTTCATACATCTGGTTACCAACCTGTTTGATTATACGGCATTTAATGTATTTCGGAGATAGTTTTGCTGATACGTATTTTGAGGAATCACTCAAAATGAAATTCTTCCTATACACCTCCTGTCCAGGCATATATTTAACCTTTTTTGCTCGCGTGTTATAGATCCTTGCGGCTTTTTCATTGGCCTTCGATATATTTTCACGGATTTGATTCCTTATACACTGCAATCGATTTTGTCGGGGAATAGTTAACAACTCGTTGTCGTCTACCGCGTTCAGTTTTTGTGCCAGTTCATAGCTGCTACCGTGTGTCATCATATTATTCCCAAACAATGCGTAATATGGGGACACTCCAGTAGAGCTATGAACTGAACTCCTTAACGCACATGCGATGTCACTCAGATGAGCATCCCATTCGCGCTGGTCGTGCTTAAGGTACGAACGGATAGCAGCTAACAACGAGCGGTTAACCCTCTCCGACGCATTCGATTGCGGTGCATAATTGGCCGTTTTAAAGTGTCTAATTCTATATTTAGACAATAAGTTTTGAAATTCTTTCGCCAAGAATTGTTTGCCATTGTCTGAGTGAATGATGCTTGGAACTCCAAACACATTGAAAACTTCTTGGCGCAAAAATCGTATAACGCTTGAGGTATTCGCGTTTCTCAGAGCTTTCAACAAAACAAACTTCGACAAATGATCTAGAACGACAAAGACATACGCATTCCCGGACTTTGACCTAGGATAAGGTCCTAGAAAGTCAATGTACAATTTTTCAAACGGACGATTGGAACAATAGGAGGTGACGATAGGTGGACGAGACACTTGATTGGACGCTTTACTCTGTTTACATACAGAACAATTAGAGACAAATTCACGGATTTGCACCGTCATATTGGGCCAGTGGAAATACTGCCGGATTCTTTTCAAAGTTTTTCCAATGCCACCATGAGAAACCTGTGGAGGATTATGGGCTTTGCTTATCACATCTTCGGTTAGTCCTGAAGGGACCCAAAGAAGCCAAGTATGCTCCGTCATAACTTCTTCACCTTCACTTCCAAAAGCGCGTTTGTATATAAATCCGTCTTCAATCTTTAGATCGGGAAGTTCTTCTTGATTTGCCTTTATCGTGTCGATCAGATTCAGGTATTCCTCTGATTGGAATTCCTCCGAGTCCAAATCGATTAGGGGGACAACTTCGTCCAATAAGGCCAGAGAATCTACGTGTACCCGAGAAAGAGTGTCCGGAACGACATTCAGGCTGCCCTTTCGGTGCTGTATGTCGAAGGCATACGACTGCAACAATAAACTCCATCTGGCTAATTTACCACTCAGATCCTTCATGCTCATTAGCCAGCGGAGACTAGAGTGATCCGTTATTACTGTGAAGTCCATGCCCTCGACATACGGCCTGAACTTTTGCACAGCCATCACCGCAGCCATACACTCCTTCTCAGTCACACTATAGTTTCTCTGGCTCTTATTGAACTTTTGAGAGAAGTACGATATAGGGACTTCTTCGTCCTCTGAATTTTTCTGAAAGAGCACGGCCCCGATTCCCGCATCTGAAGCATCGCATTGGATATAAAATCTTTTCGAAAAATCAGGATGCGAAAGAACCGGTGCCGTGGTTAACGTCTTCTTCAGATCTTCGAACGCTCTCAGCGCCTCGTCAGTCATTTTGAACTTTTCGTTCCTCTTCTTCAACAGGTCCGTCAGGGGGGCAGTCAGACTCGAAAAATCTTTGATAAATTTCCGATACCACCCTGCTAAACCAAGTAGCCTCCGAACCTGCCTCGGGGTTTTGGGAATAGGGAAGTCCAAAATTGCCTCCACCTTAGCAGGGTCGGTTTTAAGCTGCCCACCACCAACTATGAAGCCCAAATACTTCAGCTCTTTGAAGCAAAACTTGGATTTCTTCATGTTGATGGTGAGGTTAGCCCTGCGTAAGCAGTCAGCTACTTCGCTTACCAGGGTGATATGCGTCTCGAAATCCGGCGCCATGATGAGCAGATCGTCTAGATACACAAAGACACGGTCCCTAAGTCGTGCAGGAATCACCTTGTCCATTAACTGACATAACCTTTGAGCTGCATTGCACAACCCAAAGGGCATAACAGTAAATTGGTACAAGGGTCTTCCCGGTACCGCAAAGGCAGTCTTTTCCCTACTCTGTTTCTCCAGCGGTATTTGCCAGAATGTTTCCTTGAGATCAATACTACTAATGTAGTATGTATCCGGTAGTCGGCTGAGGAGCCCCTCGATATGGGGGAGAGGATTCGCATTTTTCTTCGTCAGTGCGTTCACCTTGCGAGAATCCAGGCAAAGTCGATTTTTGCCTGGTTTTCGCAAAAGAACCACTGGCGAACACCACGGACTTTCACTCTCCTCGATAACGCCGAGGCTCAACATCCGATCTAACTCTTCATACAAAATGGCTTGTACCGCTGGTGAGACAGGGTAGTGACGCTGTTTCACAGGGAGCGCATCTCCCGTATCTATAACATGCTCCATGAGCGTCGTCTTCCCAAGACCATCCCGGTCAAAACAAAGAAATTTCTGCCTGACTGCATCCAGTCTAGCCTGCTGATCAGAGTTCAACTGATGAGCGTTCGAAAGATCTGCTTCATCAGTTAACGAAACTGAACTTATTACGTTCGGTGCTAACCGAAATACCTTCCAAAAATCTACCCCGAGGTAAATTTCTTGGTCCAAATTTGGAACTAGGTAGAATGTTAGCACCTCTTCACTATCCCTATATCGCACTTTCGCTTCAATTTTCCCCACAACCGACTGGCTCTTACCGTCGGCGGTTTTAACACCGGACGTAAAAGTTTTTACGGGAAGTTCTAGTTCCTTGACCAGCTGAAAGCAGTTTTTGCCGAGGATGCTTACACTGGCCCCGCTATCCAGTAGTCCTAGAACTTCTTTACCCGCAATTTTTATTCTAGCGTAAGGTCTAGGATCTGACGCTAAATCGACAATAGTCGAGGCAATTCGGTTCCTAATCTCCCTTCTAGCCTTGAACCTAGATCTAGCCTTAAGTATTTTTTTGGAAGGAAAGTGAATAGAGCTATTAAATATTCTGTTACGTGCTTGGTAATATTCAGAGATTCGGACATGTAAAGGTTTTATTTGAAATAGTTTTTGATTTTTATTATTTTCTTCATTTGTTTTAAGGTTTTCATTTTTCTTTAATATTTGTATATTTTCTTTGCCCTCTTCTGTAAGAGGACATTTCATAACCTTCGTTTCAGATTCGTCTTCAAGTTTACAACCTACTTGGGGTTCGAATTTTGGGTTGTACGCGAATCCCCCGGAGCCTTCGCGTCCCACGATCGGTTTCCCGAGTTACAGCGCGTACAATGTGGAGTTTTTACCCCCTCCTGTCCGCACTTAAAACAAAAAAGATTGCGGACATCCGACTCACACTCAAAATAAGTATGACCTTGTACTTTGCAATTCCAGCAAACCAAAATCGAAGGATCTGCATATTTCCGTGGAGGGAGTTTTGGGCGAGCCCCTCCGAACTGGTAGGCTGCAAGATGTTCATCAGATTGCTGGTATGCTTCATCATATTCAAGTTCATTGGCCATGACATGAGGTCGCGCAGTTTTTTGAAGATCTCTATCTTTTCTTGGGAAGGCGGATTCCACATCTTTACATGCATTCCTTAACTGGTCCAACGAATAAATCGGCATGGGATAAACCAAATTCACAAATCGGTCGTTAAGGCTCTTCTTTAAAATTCTAACTAGCTCTACTTCTGGGATCGGAATTCTCAATTGGGATTTGATTTTATTGATGGCCGCCAAAAAGTCGTCAATACCCTCCGAGAAACCCTGCCTTCGGTCCATTATCTCGCGCATGATATCGTAATCGGACCTATTGTTTTTGAACTGGCGCATCAGAGCTTCTCGTAATGTAGGCCAGTCGGGTCTGAAGTTGTTCCTCTGGAATTGCCAGAACCAGTCGTGGGCGTTTCCCGAAAGCAAAAGATGGAAGTCACGTAATATTTCAGCCCACGGACATTCGTACTGGCTCTGTAAGGTTTCGAGGCGGAACACAAAGTCTTCAACCGTTAAAGTCGCTGGTTGACCTTCGAATTTAAGACCCCACTTTTTGATTTTAATGGGAGCCTTAAATCCAGAAGACGGCCATGGATGTGGAGTAAACTTATGGTTGACATATGGATTTACCGGATTGGGTGTATTCATGTTAGTTCTTGCAGTTTCAAAGCGAGAATCATGAAAACTGTCTGGTTGATGTACTCCATCTCGACCTCGTCTGAATGGTTCTTGTGGTCTCCTCCACTGTTGTCCAGGTGGCATGAAAGCACTTTTCCTTGGATCTGGCTGAGGAAGCTGCGGTCGTGGTGGATGTACTGGAGGCGGAAAGTTATAAGAAGGTGCCGATGTTCTCGGTACTTGATCGGTGTTTGGAGGAGTTGGACGTCCTAAATTCATCTCCCTTAGGAATCCGCCTAACTGATTCTGGAGCTCATCTTTCAATGTATTTGTTACTTCGGTATGTACCGTTTGTTTATAGGCAGAAAGCGCATCTACAATTGCTAAATTTACGTAAGCCTTCAAGTCCTCTGGGATAATAGCTTTTTCTTTTCTTTTACTTACAGGTGGTCTCTGCGATAAACTATCTAAGATGTCTCTACACCCACCCAAGTTACGAGGTTTCGCCCCAGTTCGACTAGGAGCGGATGCTCTATCTGGATTGGGCATAACCGTCTCGTTCAAGGAATCGAGACTTTGACGTTCAGGTGGGGCAGCTTCTGCTCCCAAGCCACTAAGGTTGCTGAAAGAAGGTGGTGAAACTGAGTCAACTGAGCTGAAAGCCTGGTGGTCGACAAGTGGAATACCAGAACTAGCGGGTAGATTGGATGCGGATCGCACTCGCCTATCCGATATGAGAGGAGAATGCATCACCCGCTGTCTTTCGGTACTAGTTAAATTTTGACTCACTGACCTTGTCAATCTTAAACTTTCGTCTATTTCAGATTCTCTAATTATCCTATTGATGCGATCGTCTTCATCTCTTCCGGTGGGATACATTTTTAAATTTTGTTTACCAAAAGGGAACGAATAAGCGAAACAAAAACAAAACTATAGACAAGGTGAGTTTTCTTAAGAAATAAGACTTTTTTTTCAAAGAAATAGTAATGTTCAAAAGTAGAAAATGAATTTAAGTTAACTAGGTTAAGTTTTCGAAAACTAATATTTCGAGAAAAGGTTAGTTTAAGTAATATTTAATAAGTAGTATAAGTCGATTAAGTATAGGATTTAAGACTAATAACGAAAAAAAAACGAGAAATAATAAACAAAAAGATGTTTTTGAAAATAACAAAACTGCACAGTTTTCTTTTTTGTTCAAGAAGTTGCGCTTTCAAAAATAATTTTCTTTCGAAGATTTTGTTTTCCTGGAGTAATAACTTGCTTCTGTTTTCGGTTTTTTCATATGTATTCGGGGTGCTTCAGGTAGCGTTTTCGGTGGTTTCGGGACAGCATGGTATGACCTTACTAGTGGCATCTTAAGTATAAATAGACTGCAGACGGACATAGTACTAAATCCCTTGAAGTGGTGAGGTAGAATAGGAAGTAAAACAAATGACTAAAACACAAAATATTGTTTTCCTCACCGTCCCCGCGATTCTAGTCAGTCATTCAGACTTTGCTAAAAGACTTGAAACGGTGAGGGAAACTAAAGACAGTAGTGAAAAAAAGTTCAAAAATAAGTTGGACGGTGCATCGATGTCCAACAACCAGTCAGACACGGTCACTGCGTCCAAATCGAAATACAACTTGACAAGACAAAAGAGGAATGAAATTGAAAAATAAGAAAGTAAAGCAAAAAAAAAGAAGGAAAGGAATAGGGAAAAACAGGACAAAAGACGTTATCTGTTGCTACTGTAAGTTCCCAAAAACTCGTCGCAGTACACCTGGTGTGTCAGAGACTTTCCAGGTGCAGACTTACGAATTTTGGAAAGCTTACAACAACTCCAGAAAACGCCAAAACACAAACTAACCGCAGTCGCTGTGAATTTCCAAGAAATCGTCGCAATTCACCTAAGTGCGTCTAAGACCTTCTTGGTGAAGACTTACGATTCTTGAAAATCTACAGCAAGTTTGGTTGGGGACTTTCACAAAAACGTAAACTACAAAAGTCTTCGCTAAAAAGCTCAGACGTTCGGGCCCCACGTTGGGCGCCATTTGTTGCGAGGCAAGAGGAAGTGCGGAGAGGAGTCGGTTATGACGTAGGAAAGGAAAAAGGAAAGGTCAGGAAAATAGGAAAGGGCGGGTTTGGAATAGGGAAAGGAATGTCAAGTTCCGAGGACGCGGCTTGCTTGCTGTGCGCGGCATTAACTCGCCGGAATGGGGGGGATCTTGCCCTCGAAACTTGACCTCACCTGCAAACAAAACACAAATCAGGCCAGAGTAGAAAAAATATCAAAAAAAGACCACGGACCGACTATCACCACTTCAAGGGCACTGCTGATGTTATGGCAGTGTTGCCATTACCCACCCAACCTAGGAATCCGTTGGCTGTATTTGGATTCCCCCAAAAAAGTCGATACCAGCTTCGGGTTATACCATCTTCACCGACGTTGTTTTGCTACCTTCCGCACCCCTGAAAAGTTTATCTTCAAAATGCCATGATTTCTATGCCGAAATCAAAGAAACGCAAAATTTCATCCAAAATAGGCGCTAAAAGAAGTTTTATTTGAAGAATGAACAATAAACATTAAGGCAATAAGGAATTTGAATATTTAAAGAAAATTATAAGGATTTGATATTAAAATAATGTACAAAACGACTTTTAACTATATCAATCTTTCTTAATTATCCTTGTGATTTTGAATTTTTACAAACTAGGTTACAAAAAAAACAGAACAAAAGCAAAAAAAAACGTGACTCTGATGCGTCTCTTACAGGTCTATCAAGATTATGAAACAAAACGACGATAAAAGCACCTGTTTTGGCACTAAGCTTAAAGGCTTTATTTTCGGAATCCGATAACCTACCCCTATAGAGCTCTTTGGAGGTGGGAATAAGGAGCAAACCGAAACAAAAACTGATAAGGCAATAAATATCCGACAGATCCTGGAAACACTACCCTTTTCACTTACAAAAATAATTATTTCAATAAAAAAATTATAAATTTAATATAATAAGATTTCAAATTAATCAAAAACAACTTTAACGCCACTTAAACTTAAACAAAATAACAAAATGCGAAAAAAAAAGGTAAGTTAATTTATAATCGATTATGCAAAATCCGGAAATCCTTTATGGTATATATGTATTTATGTAGATGTATTTAAAAACTTCGAGTTTTCGGTACTTTTCAACCAATTTTAAAGTCCAAAATCGGCGAAAGTATTTATGTATTTTTGAATTTATCAATTGAAAAAAAACTATATATACTTTTATAACTTGAGTGTAATACCTGGGGCTTCGATCTATTTTCTTTTCTAGGACTCACTGTGGTACTGATGGAGTCTTGAATGGCGTCGACTCTGATGATAGGGAGCTGCAGATCTGATTTCAAAAAGAAACAATCCTCTGTTGCGGAGCGTAAGAAGGATGCTCAGTTCGAGTCTGCGCAAATTATCGTGGGTTTTGAGGCAGGAGCAGTAGCTTGAAGCGTCCCAGAGAAGAAGTGAAACTCCAGATAACACAATGGAGGATAGGACTTCCACGTGACGACACCAAACGAAATATCTTGAGCACCAGGGTTCCAAAAAAAGATGTTTCACAACGGCAATGGAATCCGTAAGATAATTGTGGATTTTTCTCACAAAAAATTAATAAAGATGTGGCGGCCCTGGTCCTTTAGTAGCAACCGGGGACCGCCAATGAAGTAAGTTGCAGATTCACAATAACCCTATTGTCGTTTTATTTCACGTGTATTTATAACCTTTTAGGGATTTTTAATGACACTACAACTGTTGCTTGAAACAAGTAAGTTAAATTGGACGAACAACAAAGTCTTCACACTATCTCGGGTAAGCTAATAAACAAAATTTACTATTGAAAGCAAATATCGTATAGTTTCAATCCGTAGTACTTTTCAATTTTTAGTCTCAAGAAAAACTCAAAGTAAATTTAGCCGACCGGATAACTGAAGCTGTTCGTGTGATTTGAAGGCTCCCGTTCTTATTTGAGAAAAACAATGTCATCTGACGATTTTGACAATACGGTGTATCAATCATCCCACTTTTATTTAAGCATTTCCTCCTCCCACACTATTTTGATCGTCCGATCCAATGTACCCACCAATCCTATACTTTTTCCTCGAAATGTCAGTGTATTTGTTTAGATACATGCCCACATGCTTTTCTTGACATTTGACATTCCACCAAGGCTCAGATTCCAATTTTCAGTTGACTCATTCAATGGGTAGATGGCACTGCTAACCAGGACTTAATACCCCCTTCGCAATTGGGTGTGTTCAAAAAGGTGAATATGTTAACCGAAACTCACCTAAGTAAGAAAAATCTATTTTTATTTACCACCAATGATTGGGCGTCCGTAACACATAGTTAAAGCAGTTCAATCATTGAAATAAGAAGTCTTTTATGTATATGAAAGGTTGGGCCTTTTCGAAATTTTTGTTTAGCTAGAAATGTTAATTGAGACTTAAGCTTTATCTGTCCATCAAAATAATAAATGATTTTCCTTTCTAAATGCCTCAAAAATGAAGAACACAATTTTCAATGATGAGTTTCAATGAATGCTATAACTGGCGCCTTATCATTAATAATTTACTTATCGTCAACCTCATCGTCTGAAGATAACAAATTTACACCAATATCCGTGGTGAACTTGGAAGGTGGCAAATTCAGCATTATTTCTTTTTCCCTGCATTCCAGAGTCTTAAGGTAATCAGCCCTATCGAGGTATCCGTTCGGAAGAAATTCCGATACGGAAGTCAAATCCGATCGGAACTTGAATTACGTTCGAGGTATCCGTTTGGAAACAAAAAATTTGAAGCATACAATCGCGTTCATTTGACAGATGGGACAGCTGTTTTGATTCATAAATGAAAATATTTCTGATAAAATTTTTCTGTTAAAATATTTATAATTTGTTTTCTAAAGAAATGGATAGCATTGCTTTAGTTTTGGAAGCAGAAGGCTTAAATATAAGGACAACGGAGAAAGAAAAAAGACGAGTTTTGAGAGATAACTCTAATATTTATAAATACACTTTCAGATGCAGCGTAAGTAGAAATGGGTGCAATCAAATTATAAAACCACAAAGTTAAGAATTCGAGTCTGTTTTTATTAAAGGTTTAAAAAAAACTTTCGTCTAAGTAAAGCTGCATTCGCATATGTGTGGCGGGAGGTAAAAGATAAGTTTCTAATCAAAACTCGTTCAGATAGTGTGTCTTCAGAACAAAAGCTTGCGATATGTTTGAGGTTCCTTGCTGAAGGAAACTATCAGCACGGCGTGGGGAAAGATTACCATATTGCAGTTGGACAATCAACCTTTTCAAATATTCTGAAAGAAGTCTTGATCATTTTGGAGGAAGTCTTATGTCCAAAATGGATATCTCTTCAAATGACAAATGAAGAAATTCAGTTATCGAAAATGAGCTTCTTGGAAAGAACAGGATTTCCTGGAGTAATTGGTTGCGTTGATGGAACTCACGTGAAAATAATTGCTCCTAAAGAAAATAAGCACCTTTTTTTGAACCGCAAAGGTTTCTATAGCCTAAACGTTTTGATTGTTAGTAAAAGTAAAATTGAACAAAAAACATTTCAATTGACTGAATTGATTTTTCTAGATTTGCGATCACAAAATGACGATAAGAGGTGTAAACGCAAATTATCAAGGGGCAAATCATGATTCCCATATATGGAATATGAGCCCTCAACGTCGCCATTTTGAAGAAGCCTATGAGAACGGAGATAGAGATAGCTGGCTACTTGGTTGGTATATTTGCTTATCTTGACTTTGTCTTTAAGTTGTTGCATTCATTTCTTTAGGAGATGCAGGTTATCCACTGGAACCATGGCTTATGACTCCATGTAGACAGCCTGTCCCCAATACTGCCGAAAGCCGCTATAACAAGTCACACTGCAAAGCTCGGAACATAGTAGAAAGAACAATAGGATTGGTGAAAAGTAGATTCCGTTGTATATTAGGAGCTCGACAGTTGCATTATGACCCTAAAAAATGCGCACAGATTGTGAATGTTTGTTGTGCTCTGCACAACATATGTCTATACTACAACACAACGGCAGAAGAAACCGCGACCATTGAAGACTTTGAAATAACCGAAAGCACTATAGATGAATCAATAGAAATCCAAAGATCATTACATCATAGTCACGCAGTTGCAACGCGAAATGAAATTTTAATGCTTTTTTAATATTAAATATCTTTATTTATTAAAGTAAATAACAAAAAGTAAATAAAAATATGCCTTCGTGGCAGATAACAAAAACTTAAACTAGCCTCCTTGGCTCGGGAACATATGTACATATTTCAGATACAAAAACTTAAACTAGCCTCCTTGGCTTAGGAACATAATTATGTACATATTTATGTACTCTAGCAGCCGAATTTATTAGATTTTCTTAAGATGGCTCTTAGAGGTCATTTAGTTAAGTTTGCTTAAATATTTAAGTTGCCTTTAAATTACGTTACTTAAATTCTTATCTATAATCAATTTTCTATTGATACTTAACTAAACGATTGAAATGTAACGTAACGTGAGAAAACTCTCAAATACATGAACATTTCAGCTGTTTTTTGACAGTTTGCAAACAAAAACGAGCGTATACTTATAAGACAGAAAGAGAAGCAACTGGATGTAGCATCTTGGCATAGTGCAATGCAAAAAAAAAAAATGAAACATGACTCCATTTTGGTTTGTGATACATTTAATTTGGTGTCCAGAAATTCTTTTATTTAATTTATTAATTCACACTTTGGTCTTTTGATGGAAAATATGTTGATAAATCAATGAAACAATTTAGTTTTAACTTAATTTACTAAAGGAAATCACAAATCTTAAAACTTCAATTAGATACCTACAACATTCAATAAAGAAACTCTACCTACATACATACATAGGTACATAGGCATACCTATGTTTTTGTAATAAAAATAATTCTTCTCGAATGTCAAAATATGTTTAAGATGGCTTTGAGTAGCCTTTAAACGCGGTGGATGGCGTTTAAGTTGAGATGCATTTAAGTAACGTTGCTTAAATGTGAAAATTGATTATAGATACCAATTTCGCACTTAAGAGCAATTTAAAGGAATCTTAAAGTTAAGATGCCTTTAAGTTTTCTTAATAAATACGCCTGTAGGTTATTAAATAAATAAGTATAAATAATAAATGGTTAACTTGCGTTGTTTAAAAAAAGCATAGTTATTCATTAAGCGCATTGATCGTCCTTGCAAGCTCAGCTTCTAGAATCTGCACTTTGAGTTCTAGTTTTCGATTCATTAAACTTCTTAGCTCGGCATTGTGCTCTTCCATTTCTTTGAATTTCTTTTTTTCAATTTCACACAAGTTGTCTAGAGTTCGACTTACTCTTTTTAAATGCTTAACAACATCTTCTAAATTTTTATTAGTTGTGTTAAGCATGGAAGAAATTTCTTTATAATAATCTTCTTGAAAGTTCACTTGTTTGTTCAGAAGTTGCCTAGTAGATAGGGGCTTCCTTTTTGTTGACTGCCCTATACTAGCCTCAGAAACATATCCACAGTTTTCATCATTTGTTACTTCAAGTGTGGGCTGTGAATCGTTTAACTCATTTGAGTCTTGATTGTCATTGCTTTTATGGCTGGGCTTCAAGGTTGTGGACGAATTTTTCTCAGGACCAATTCCAAATGACATCGCTCCAACTCCTTCTATGGTATCCTTTAAATTAACGATTGATATTACAGCTTCTTCGAGGTCCGTGAAACTTTTTTGGTTATACGGTCCGCCACCCGTAGATCCTGCCTCTTTCTTGTTGTCGGCCAACTTTTTTTTTATATATGATTTATAATCACTCCAAACCTTTATCAAATTTTTTAAAAAATTGTATAAGTATCGCTTAAAAACTCTAATTGTGCGTAACCCAAACCTTTTTCCAGCCATTAACATCGCGAACTGGCGGCCCCAATTCATTTACTTGATCTACAACATTTTGCCAAAAAATTGCAACTTCTTCCGCAGGTCTTTTGGTGTGGTTGCGTGCTATGTCCAATTTCGTCGATAGCAGATCGACCAATCGTTCTTGTTGCGCCCTGGTGGTTGTTTTCTTTCTGAAATACACATTTATTATGCTTAAGAGAACAAATTATTTATTATTATTTGTTTACTTACAATTTAGCAGGAGTCGCCATTTCAATTCCGCAGCTATTTGTTACCGGAGACAATCGGACAAATTCTAACGCCCAACTGGCAAAAAATCTTCACTTAACGCATTTCATCGCATGCGGTGAAGTGCGTGTATTTTTTTCGGAAGATCTGTCCGATCTGTCAATCGGAACGGATACCTGGATTGAAAATTCTCCGATTTCGAACAGATCGGAGAAAAATTTTCTCCGAACGGATACCTCAATAGGGCTGAATATGTTACGTCCAACAACTTGTCCCTTAAGGAACTCGACGGACTCTGACTGCTGGATGACGGCTGCGGTGGGAGCTGGGCCAACATTGGTTGCTTTGCACTAGGTCCAGCGTTATCGTTTTTTTTAAATTATCATTATTTTACTATTTATCCAGTCAAAAATAAAAACTGTTAACGAGGTCCAAAATACAGCGTATTTCTCCTTGAAATCAAACCTTAAGACTTCACACAGGACTTCACAAACATGGCTACCAATAACGAACTCTTTTAAGCAAAAATAGATAGGTACATAGGTATTTAATACAAGAATACAAATTACAAAAAATTGTACACAGATAGGGATATTTACCAAATGCTTGTATATTTTTGAAACAAAGGTTGAAGGGCCACCATAAGTAGTCCACATGAAGTTTTAAAAACATCTTTTTGAAAACCTATTATGTAAGCCTTCAAAACTGTCCTTGAATTTAATGTGTCATCCTCATCCGTATTATTTTTTGTTGAGATAATGGTGATCAAAGACAAAAGTATGCATATGTTTGATTAAAAGCTATATAGGTATAGGTATATAGTTTTGTTTTTATGAGATTGGTATTCCTTATCTCAAAGAAACAAAACTTGTAGACCTTAATTAAAGCTGAATAAAAAATGCATTGATTTATTAAAATAAAATCTAAGAAACCCATAAAACAAAGAAAATAAATAGAACATTTGATTCTCGTACCATTTCTTACAATTTCGCAATAAGGCAGAAACGGTACCTTAAAATAAATATGTACATAGGTATTTTTAAAAACAATTTCAAAACAAGAAGAAACATACAGTTTAAAAATGCTCCTTGTTTCGACTCAATACGACAACTAATCACAGAGATACAGCTCTTCAAAACACACACGGATAAAATTATTATTCTCTTAATTTTTTTTTTCGTCAGTTGTGTACTCCTGCGAAAGAGTACAGCCTTTTGCATTTTTTAGGGTTGACCTACTGGCCACTGGATGGTGAACGAACAATCAATAAAAAAATAATAGGTAATTCCAAAGATAAATGAGAAAAACAAAAAATAATCCTCCTCTTTAATCAACTCCAAAAATAAAAAATGAAGAAGTTGTTCATGTTCTCCTCACTTAACAGTCAACGAAAAAGGTTCGAATTTACTTCAAAGTTCAAAGCAAAATAAGCAATTAGACAGAATCGAATCTGTCTACTTGCTCCACATAGAAATTATACCTGAGCAACATAACCCGCTGATTTTATTTTCATTTAAGAACGAAAGACTCTGTCTTCGTTTTCCGTCGGGGTTTCCCGAAGCACGTAGCAGATGCAGAGTGCAGAGGCATAGCCAAGCTAAAGTGTATTGTGTTTGAGTATTGAGATTTTGTTGTTTGTGGTTGTTGGTAGAGGTCAAATTTTGTATAATATAAAAGTAGATGTAGAAAATGTGAGTGTGTGAATAGTTAGGGAAAAATGTTATGATTTATGTTTAGCAAATTATAGCTGTTGACAATTTGAGATAGGTTATGGATTTAGGGACATAATGAAATGAATGTAAACACTTTCTTGATTGTAACGAGTAGGTTTCTTTTTTTTCTCTTTACAGTAGGGTAGACACTGTCTAAAACGTCTTATTGACGCACCGTCACTGACCCGCACCCGTCTTTTTAATGCGGTCGATCTTTGCCTGAAATTATATATGTATATATATATGTAAGGAAATTTGATCTAGTATAAAAATCTTACCATTGCATTCCTCCGCCAATTTCACCACGTGGTCTTTCTGAATTTTTCTCCATCGTCTTCTGTTAACAGCCCATAGCTTGCGGCCAGGCGTGCAATCCTTGACCATTCACTCTGAATGTCGGCTTTTGTTGTTTTTGTTCCACAAAATTTTCCAAAAAGGATATCTTTGGCCGACAGCATCTCCTTCAAAACTAGGAGCTGAAGCTCCTTCGTTGTCTAAATAAAATATATATATAATATAAAATCAATTACCTATTTATCCGAAATTATAAAAAATGTCTGTTCGTCTACTTCCCAAAACTACGAGTTTCTAAGAATTTAAGTCCAAAGTCGATTTAAAGTTCATATAAAAGTAATAAAATTGTAATTAAATTCGTAGAAATTTATAGTTTTGGGAAGTACACGAATAGACATTATATTTATTAAAACCAAAATATTATGTTCTACTTACTTTGCTATACTTTCGTTTCTTATTGTTCATTTCGAGTTACAAAACAAAAAAAAATTAAAATTTGGCACAGCAAGGAAACACAAACAACCGCGAGAAAGAAGCGTCGAACACCAAATTTTTCTGTTGTATTAAATGTATGAAAAGACGTCATACATTCCAGTCATACAATAGAAGCAAAAATTCTGTGAAACAGAAGCTCACTGGAAATATTCCAGACGATGTTATGATGTATGACAGGTTATCATACAACAATTCTATGAAACAGAAAAGATGTATCAAAGCTGTCAAAATCATACAATTTATGATGTGTATGATCTGTGAAATTGGCCCCTGTACTGAATTTGACCTTCTTATAAACAAAACCTTCTGTCACTTGAAGATCTGGCAGTTGATTTTTATTTTTATCCACCGTTTCTATCAACCTAACATACTCATCAGACTTAAAAGATGGATCTGAAAGATCGATATGTAGGACATCGAAAGAGCTGACATAATTTGTGTTACCAAAAACAATCTCATCAGCACAATGGACTCGAGAGAGTGCATCAGGTACCACATGCTGTGAACCCTTTTGGTGTTCTATTTCAAATGAGAAACGTTGGAGTTTTAGGCTCCATCTAGCAAGACGTCCACTTAAATCCTTCTGACTCATGAGCCACTTTAGACTCGCATGGTCAGTCACTATCTTGAACTCTTGCATCTCAACATAAGACCTAAACTTTTCAACGCCTAAGACGGCCGCCAGGCACTCTAACTCGGTATCACTATAATTGCGTTGCGCCGAGTTGAGTTTATGCGAGTAGTAGTAGATCGGCATTTCCAACCCATCTTCGTCTACTTGGCATAAAACGCAACCTATACCAAACGTCGAAGCGTCGCATAAAATGATTAAGGGTTTAGAAAAATTTGGATTGATTAAAACAGGATCAGAAGTAAGAGCGCGCTTAAGTTCTTCAAAGGCTTCAATGGCTTCTGGTCCAAAGACGAAAGTTTTTCCTTTTTTGAGGGTATCTGAAATCGGAGTAGCGATGGCAGAGAAATTCTTAATGAATCTCCTATACCAGCCGGATAATCCTAAAAAGCGTCGAACTTGTCGAGCTGTCTTTGGTATAGGGAATTCTCGGATTGCAGCAACTTTCTCGGGTTCTAAGACACCCGCCTCCCACTATATAACCCAGATATTTAAGATATTTAAAACAAAACTTGGACTTTTCTAAGTTTATAGTTAGTCCAGCTTTTCGTAAACATTCAGCTAATTCTTTAAGGATGCACATATGTTCTCCAAATGAACTTGAAATGACTAAAAGATCATCCAGATACACAAACACTTTTTGTCTCAACTCGTGTGGGACCACTTTGTCCATAAGCCGACACAACCTTTGGGCTGCGCCGTGAAGACCAAATGGCATAACCACAAATTGGTACAGGGGCCTGCCAGGCACAGAAAACGCAGTCTTTTCCCGCGATGACTTCTCCAGCGGTATCTGCCAGAAGGCGTGCTTCAGATCCACACTGGAAATAAAGTGTGTATCTGAAGCTCGACTTAGCAGTGCTTCTATATGATGAAGTGGATAAGCGTCGGTTTTGGAGCATTTATTGACTCTCCGAGAATCGAGGCACAAACGATTTTTCCCGGTTTTTGTACCAGGACAATCGGTGAGCTCCAAGAGCTATTGCTCTCTTCAATAATGCCCATCTCAAACATATTATCCAACTCATCATACATAAGCTTTTGCACCGCTGGAGACACGGGATAGTGTCTTTGCTTTATGGGCTCGGTATTACCTGTATCTATATAGTGCTCTTCGAGATGTGTCCGTCCAAGGCCACATTTAGCAAAGGACGGAAACATTTGGATCACATTTTCTAGGACATTGGCTTGATCTTTCGACAATTCATGAGCATTTGGGTCACATTTGTTTACAGATGTACTTGATGCAATCTCTGAAAGTAATTTGGGAGCGATCTCAAACAACGTCCAAAAATTGACTCCCAAGTACAACTGTTGCTCCAAAGAAGGCATAAGATAGAAAGTTACATTCTTAGTTTCACCCTTGTAGGTAACATCAGTGGATATTTCACCAACAATGGCTTGCCGCTGACCACTGGCAGTCCGAACATTCGAAGCAAACATTTTAAAAGAAACTCCAACGTCCTTTAACAACTCTAAACAACCAGCTCTGAGACAGCTTATACTGGCACCACTGTCCAGTAACCCAAGCATGTTTCTGTCAAAAACGGATATATTTGCGTATGGACGCGGATCATCACTGCCACTAAGACAGGTTGCAGAGATTGCTTTAAAGACACTCGTTTTTTCTTTAAACCGCTCTCGTAGTTTTAAAATTCGTTTGGATGGTTTTGTATTGAAAATACGATCCCTCACTTCGTAATAATTTTGAAGTCTTTCATGAATGGATTTCGGTTTTTCTTTTGGTACAGATTCATTAGGGATTTCTTTAGGTCGCTTCAATATGGTTACCTGTTGAGGTTTATCTATTAGTAATTCATTTTCTCTTTCCAAATCTGGGTTAGGTATTTTAGGTAAGTCCGGTAAGTAGGTTTCATCATTTAAATTATTTTTATTTTGTAAATAATTAGTATTTGTGTTATGGTTTTCTTCAATTAGTTTTCCGGGTTCTCTGTTTGAGGGCAACTCTCTCCGGAAGTTGGAAACAATGTTGCTTGCGTGCTTGGACATTCTCTATAGGAATGACCCTTTTGCCTGCAGTTCCAACATAAATAAGAAGACGTATCAAACTTTTTCTGAGTAATAGACATTGCTTCAAGTTGTGGATCAAAAGGATCTGAATCCAAGTCTAACTCAGGTACTTGCTTTCGAAAATTTATGGGTGGATTTGCTTTCAACCGGGCAGCATCTTGTTTGTTTATATACCTCTCAATGGTTCGGCACACATGGACCATTTCAGGTAGGCTATTTGTGTAAAAGGTTATCACAACAAAAACATATATGTTAAAAAAGGAGCCAAGTTCTTATGTGTACAAGAAACCTGTGCGTAAAAAGTCAGCCAAAAAAAGTAATGAGATCTAAAATATATGCCAAGTTTTAAGTTCATGAAGTTTAATATCAAATATCTGAAGTAGAGTAATATCGAAACAATTCCAAATCATGACAGAAATTTGGTAATTAATGATTACTGATTAAAATTTGGTGGGTTCACTGGTCAAGTTTTCATACATTTTAAATTTGTGATTAAGTAAGTATTTAACAGAAAACTTGCCAAGTAAATCCACCAAATTTTAATCTGTAATCATTAATTACCAAATTTCTGTCATGATTTGGAATTGTTTCGATATTACTCTACTTCAGATATTTGATATTAAACTTCATGAACTTAAAACTTGGCATATATTTTAGATCTCATTACTTTTTTTGGCTGACTTCTTACGCACAGGTTTCTTGTACACATAAGAACTTGGCTCCTTTTTTAACATTTATGTTTTTGTTGTGATTTCACTCCTTTTTGCAAAGATTTATTTTGCCAGGTGAAAGTCAAGCCCTACCGCTCTAAAAAGTTTCATAATTCTACGACAACCGAAAGTGCTCCATACAAATAATAGCAATTCTGATAAAGTGGGTGGATGGCACCCCCCCTGAATGGAAAATTCTAATTTTTCGATTTTTTTTCTTCTAAGTACTTTAAGGCCTACCGACCTACCAATTTTCATCGTTCTACAACAATCGGAAGTGCTCCATATAATTTATAAGAACTTTAAGGAATGTGGGTGGATACCACGCCCTCTGAATGCAAAATTCCAATTTTTCAATTTTTTTCTTTCTAAGTACTTTAAGCCCTACCGACCTACCAATTTTCATCATTCTACAACAATCGGAAGTGCTCCATATAATTTATAAGGATTTTTAAGAATGTGGGTGGATACCACGCCCCCTGTATGGAAAATTCCAATATTTCAATTTTTTTCTTTCTAAGTACCTCAAACCCTACCGACTTACCCATTTTCATTGTTCTACAACAATCGGAAAGGCTCCATATAATTTATAGAATATTTAAGAAAGTGGGTGAATGCCACGCCCCCTGAATAGAAAATTGCACATTTTCGATTTTTTCCTTTGTAAGCACCACAAGGCCTACCGTTGTGTGAAATTTCAAGTTTCTACGATGTCGGGAAGTGCTCCATAATTTTGATGATCTCTCAGTGAGTCAGTCAGTCAGTGAGTCAGTGAGTCAGTCAGTTATGGTTTTTGCGATTTTTGAAGTCCTATATCTTGGGAACTACTTATGCTAAAGAGTTGAAATTTGGTGAGCCACCTGTGTTTGATCAGTTCAGCAAATACTCCGAATTTGAAGTTTCTGACTTTATTGGTACTGAAGTTAGAGGGGGGTTGAAAATCGCCTGAGTTTGTTCCTGTAAAAAGGGTGTAGTGCCGCGAACTTGGCTGGGCACTACCGTGCCCTTTGATAAGAAGTTCTCCTATACGTCTCTTCACGTTTTGTTTTAAAAGGTCAATAAGCTCCCTTGGAGTCTTTGGCCTATAGAGACGACTATTAAGCTTTTGGATCTCGTTGAAAAAATCATCAAAATTTTCGTTGGCCCCTTGACGTCTCGGTCAAACATAATCCGAGACAATTCGGAGTCAGTCTCCAAGCTCCTGAATTGTTCGAATAAAGCTACTCGAAAAGTAGACCAGTCAGTGTTGGGATGTGCAAGCAGATACAACCAGTACCAGGTTTCTGCGTCACCCGTAACAAATTGATGGAAATTCAAAAACACTTCTTGCCATGTTGTGTTGTAACATTCCCTAAGCCTACTCAATCTAAAAATGAAGTTATCCACAGTCATTTTCTTCGAATCAAATTTTAGACCCCATTTATGGTAATCTGTTCGTTTAGACGTAGATGCGGATGTGGCACTTCCGTTGGCGGTAGGTGGTACGACATTAGGCGTTTCTGTGCCTAGGTTTAGATTTTTCATTCTATGGAGGAAATCCTGTACATTTTGGCTATATTCTTGTTCAGCTCGGGAAGTCTGGGTCGAGGCAGCAGCTTGATGTGCAGCTCGTATTTCTCTAGGGTTACGCTGTCTAACAACGTCATAATCCTCAGGTGTGTTCCGTGTAGGGATCGGTGCATTCAAATATTTTTGAACAGTATAGCTTCAAACATTTGTTGCATTTCCTCTTTTTCTTTTGCGAACTCTTCTTGCCTTCTGCGAAGGTCGTCAGCTTTACTAAGACCAATAGCTGCGTTTACTACGGTCTGAATATGCTCTGTGAGACTTTCATTGTTGAGTTCACGAAGGTTGTCGTTGGTACCAACTGCATTTGATCCAGATTGAAAATCATCATTCTGACCTAGGTTCACCACTTCTTCTCCAATGGGCTTGGGAGCTATACCTGGGGTGTTCCCTATTTTATTGCTTTGCAAATTACTTTTTTTCGGAGGCATATTTAAATAAAAAAAATTAAACCAAATCGATGGACTCAAGCAAAATATTCAAAGGCCTAACTCAAATATTTTCAATATGGATTTATGGGCTAAATGGACAATATATATTCAGACAATTTTTGTTTGCTTTGAAAAATCAAAGGGCACGGTAGTGCCCAGCCAAGTTCGCGGCACTACACCCTTTTTACAGGAACAAACTCAGGTGATTTTCAACCCCCCTCTAACTTCAGTACCAATAAAGTCCGAAACTTCAAATTCGTAGTATTTGCTGAACTGATCAAACACAGGTGGCTCACCAAATTTCAACTTTTTAGCATTAGTAGTTCCCAAAATATAGGACTTCAAAAATCACAAAAACCGTAACTGACTGACTCACTGACTCACTGACAGATCATCAAAATTATGGAGCACTTCCCGACATCGTAGAAACTTGAAATTTCGCACAATGGTAGGCCTTGTGGTACATACAAAGGAAAAAATCGAAAATGTGCAATTTTCTATTCAGGGCGCGTGGCATCCACCCACTTTCTTAAATATTCTATAAATTATATGGAGCTTTTTCGATTGTTCTAGAAAAATGAAAATTGGTAAGTTGGTAGGGTTTGAGGTACTTAGAAAGAAAAAAATTGAAAAATAGGAATTTTTCATACAGGGGGCGTGGCATGCACCCACATTCTTAAAAATTTTTATAAATTATATGGAGCACTTCCGATTGTTGTAGAACGATCAAAATTGGTAGGTCGGTAGGCTTTGAAGTACTTAGAAGAAAAAAGTCGAAAAATTGGAAATTTCAGTTTAGGGGGCGTGGCATCCACCCACATTCTCAAAAATTCTTATAAATAATATGAAGCACTTCCGATTGTTGTAGAATGATGAAAATTGGTAGGTCGGTAGGGCTTAAAGTACTTAGAAAGAAAAAAATTGAAAAATTGGAATTTTGCATTCAGGGGGCGTGGCATCCACCTACATTCTTTAAATTTCTTATAAATTATATGGAGCACTTCCGATTGTAGTAGAATGATGGAAATTGGTAGGTCGGTAGGACTTGAAGTACTTAGAAAGGAAAAAAATCGAAAATTTGGAATTGTCCATTCAGGGGGGAGTGCCATCCACCCACTTTATCAGAATTGCTATTATTTGTATGGAGTTTCGGTTGTCGTAGAATTATGAAACTTTGTAGAACGGTAGGGCTTGACTTTCACCTGGCAAAATAAGTCTTTGCAAAAAGGAGTGAAATCACAACAAAAACATAAATGTTAAAAAAGGAGCCAAGTTCTTATGTGGACAAGAAACCTGTGCGTAAAAAGTCAGCCAAAAAAAGAAATGAGATCTAAAATATATGCCAAGATTTAAGTTCATGAAGTTTAATATCAAATATCTTAAGAAGAGTAATATCGAAACAATTCCAAATCATGACAGAAATTTGGTAATTAATGATTACTGATTAGAATTTGGTGGATTTACTTGGCAAGTTTTCTGTTAAATACTTACTTAATCACAAATTTAAAATGTATGAAAACTTGACCAGTGAACCCACCAAATTTTAATCAGTAATCATTAATTACCAAATTTCTGTCATGATTTGGAATTGTTTCGATATTACTCTTCTTAAGATATTTGATATTAAACTTCATGAACTTAAAACTTGGCATATATTTTAGATCTCATTTCTTTTTTTGGCTGACTTTTTACGCACAGGTTTCTTGTCCACATAAGAACTTGGCTCCTTTTTTAACATTTATGTTTTTGTTGTGATTTAATTTTCTTAAATGAACTCGCAAAACGACGGCCAAAAACAACTTGAAAATTTAAAACTCGCTGTATGGGTATGATATTTATAGTCGTATGTCTTTGGTAGATTTGTGTTCAAAAAAAAAATGAATTGGTTTATCGGTAAGTATGTATTGGTAAAAGAGATGTTTACGTAATTTTGTGGGAAAATTCATATATTGACATTCATAAAAAGGTTCGGTAATTTTATTTGTTTGTATTCAATTCATAAAAGTGCTAGGGCTTGTACAGTGAGTATATAATTCGACGGTTTATTCAGATTAAGAAAAAGTTAAAATGATAAGTTTATATCTACAGATTCCAAAATATAAAAATGTATGCGCAGTGTCAACTGAAGATAAATCACTCCTCAATTGAAGTCGAAAATAATTTTTATATCGAAACCTGTGTACGATGTGTATGGTTCTCTAATTCAAACAGTTCGAGATAGTAATGTATGTATTGTAAGGCAACGATGTAGATTGTTTGATATTTTTATGTCAAAAATCACTGAAACAGAACCGAGGCGCGTTGCGAAGAGTGGTTACTAGAACCAACATTTCGAGTCGTCTCAGGAACTCCTTCAGGTTAAAAAAAATGGTTTTTCAACAATCAATATTGAATGCAGCGCAGCTGACGAATAGTGGTCCCTGGAACCGATAATTCCGGTCGCCACAATTCAAAACGAAGTTGTGTTTCAGCTTCTAGATACAAACAAAATTGCAACTCACTAAGAATAAGGATTAAACTCTTCAGTAAGGTCAACCCAATTTGAATCTAGAAAATTCAACGAAGTAAAAAAAATTTTAGAAATTTTAAACAAATTTATGGTTTGATATAATATTGAAATATGCGGAAATTTGGTTCTTAAACAAAAATTGTTTTTCAAAATATTGTGTGTCGTTGCCCCACGATTGGGCGCCACCTGTGTAACGGTTTAGCTGTCCCTATCCTAAGATACGATCGGATATATTTCCCACTAACACAAAAAGGAACAGGAACCTCCTTAGGTTCAATAGGACATAGGATAGGTTGTCCTGGTAGGGGAGTGCGGCAGGCATGCTTGCAAACGCGTGACACTAGCTCGACGGAGTCGTGGGATCTTGCACTGCTACCGGACCCGTTAGATTTTTCATGCCTGATTTTTTTATATTAATTATACATATCTCACTTCGAACCAAATGATAACCACTTAAAAGATCGTTTCATTATTCTGAATAAGGATTGGAAACGATAAGATGTTAGTTGTTTCCTTTGCGCTACCCACCCTCAGTCGAGTTACCTGAACTCCGACCATCCTTGGCTAATGTCTCGCAAAAGTTATATAACATTAGCCCCAAATTTAAAGTTGAATAAGTTAATTAAATTTACTCACTATCCGTCGAATATACCCTCTCATATACGCCCCCTTCTAGCACAAAAAGTTAATTCAAATAATCATTACGATTATAGTACTCATCCATAGAAAAATTAAAAACAGTCGGAAACCGAAAATGTAAATTTCATATTTAGATATCTTCTTTATTCATGCATCTTTGAATTCTTCGCGTATCGATTTAACTCTTAAAACTAACAAATTTAAATACCTACACTCTCTGTGATCATCTGTGATACCTATTTACTTTAATAGCTTTTTAATTTTTAGCCAAGTTATATTCAAAGTATAATCTTAGTCAAAATCTGTGATATTTACTTTATATGTATTTTAATGATCTGTGATATTATCTTAAGTTTTACTTCTTTTAATTAATTTTTTAAGTTATTCGTTGTTTCATTTGTTGTATTCTTTATATTAATCTATTATTATTTATTATTATAAATTCTTTATTTCATTAAAAATGTTTCACAATAAATTACTTAAGAATAAGGACCTGGCTATCTGCCGTCTGCCTGATATAACATTTCATTTAAGTGTTTAATAAAAATATATAAAGAATAAAAAGAAAAGTAACTGGTTTTGTACAGTAATAAATCAATTAAATATTAATTAAACTCAAAGGTTTACAATTTTTAAAAAAGGTAGATTCATAGGTTTTGTATAAATAAAATAATTTATGATATATCACAATTTTAATATAATTTGAAACATAAAAGAATGACAATTTTGAAGTGATTTGAAACACAAAAATATACCAATTTTGAAATGATTTGAAACATAAAAAAAAAATCAATTTTCAAGTGATTTGAAACACAAAATAAATAATTTGGGTGTTTTAAAGAGTAAAAACTGGTTGAACTTAAACATTTTAAGTTAGAAACTGTTTCGAAAAGTAAAGGCATGTTTACAATACTTATATAGTGTAGACCATCCTACAGCTCCGTTTAATATTTCATACAACCGACTTGATGAGAGAAAACTTTCTTCGAAATATAAACGACGGATTTCTTGCAATATTGGGCAAATTGCAATAAAGTGGTAGACATCTTCGTTTTCCCTTCTATTGCATAGACTACAGATTTGTGTCAGATCAGTTCGATGAGGCATAAAGTTTAAGTTAAAGAGCTCAACACGTGCCTTAAAAATGTAGCTTATAGCTTCGACCGAAAACTTGTTGCTGAAGTAGTTTGTTTCTGATGGCAATTGGTGCTGGAGATTCCTATATGTATTCCTTGATGATGAAGAAGCCGCTCTGGATAAATGCTGCATGTAAATATTCTCGTCTAGCTTAGCAGTAACCTCTGCAAACATACCTCGCCAATCATCAACGTTTGACTCTGTTAGCGACAGCCGAGCTTCATGAGAAAGAGCTATTTCATTCCAATCCTTAAATGGGGAGGCATTGGTTTGCAGTAATCTTATCAAAATGGATTTGTGAAGATTTCTTCCACTTCTTTCCATTACTCTTACCAGATAGTCAGAGTTGGATTTGAGGTTTTGAATAAATAGAGGAGTTATACCAGATTCCACGTAGATGGCGTAATTAGGGGTTGAATTCGGCAATCTGAATAAGCGCTTAAAAAAGTATCTCTGCAATTTTTCAAACGCCTCGAAAAATAAGTATCCAAATACCTGCACACCATAGCACATGCATGTGTTCACAGTTGCCAGAAAAACGCGATATTTAGACATCAGGTCTATTTCTTGGTTTGCAAAAAACTTGGGCCACATTAAGCTCAAAGCCAGTTTAGCATCATTGCTTTTTTGTTTAGCGTGTTTCGAAAAATTTAGGTTATGTGTAATTAAAACTCCGAGATATTTAAATTCTTGCACAACTTCAATTGATACACTATTAAGGGACCAGCTTTCTTCGGGACGCCTCCTTCTTTGATTTGCTTCAAAAATCATCACTTTGGTTTTGCTTGTATTGATAAGTAACCCCCACTTCTCGCAAAAGGTATTCAGTTTGTTGATTTGCAACTGCAGGGTGAATGGGTTGTCAGCAAGTAAGACTAAGTCGTCAGCGTAGAGCAGAACTTTCACTTGAATGTTGGCAAAAAGGATTCCTCCAGGAAGTATTTCACAAATTTCATCAATAAATAAGGCAAACAGAATTGGACTTAAAATACAGCCTTGGGGAACACCTGTCGTTGTTTCAAACCAGTTTGAAAGATCAGACCCATCCCATACCGAGGCACTCGATGAGACGAGAAAGTTTATGTACATCAGCAAGAATTTCCGGGAAATTCCCAGTGTTGAAAGCTTGTAGACCAGAGCCTGTCTGTTGACCTTGTCAAAAGCTGCCTTGAAGTCTACGAAACAGGCGTATAATTTATTCCTCTTTTCAATTGACTTCTTTGCAATACTGGTTAGCGCGAAAATATGATCCATTGTAGAGAAACCAGGACGAAAACCGGCTTGAAACATACTCAGTAGATTTCTGTCCTCGATCCATTTGGTGAGCCTTTCATAGAGAATCGACGTAAAAATTTTCCTTAGAGTGTTTAAAATAGAGATTCCTCTATAGTTTTCAGCTAGGGTTCTGTCTCCACTCTTATATACGGCAAAAATTACAGCTTTGTTGAAGTTGTTTGGCACATAAGATTCGTTATATAATCTATTGAAGTATATCACAAGATAATTTTTCAATTGATCAGTACTATTTTTATAAAATTCCACTGGAATTCCATCAATTCCCGGTGCTTTGTTATTTTTCATCTTATGAAGGGTTGATTCCAGTTCACACAAAGATATTGGGTTATCCAGATCGCTGACGGTAATGTTTGGTAGAGCGTAAGAATAAGTATGGTTACTCTCGTCCGCTGACAAAAGAGTTTTAAAATGTGCTGCTAGTGCCTCAGTTCCGAGAGTACATACCATACTTCGACTACGCCCCCCGAGTTCCCGGACATTATCCCAAAAAGCCTTTGAATTCTTAGATTCAGTTAGTTTTTTTGCTAAGTTTTTTAGATAATAGTTTCTTTTTGCTGCACAAAGTAGTTTGTATTGTTTATTAACATATAGGTAGATATTTTTGAAAAACAAGGCATCTGTCGATCGAAATATTTTGAGGTACACAAAAGATAGTTTACGGAGATTTTTACACTCATTATCGAACCAAATGTTCTTAGGTTTGAAGGAGTAATTATTATTGTGGCTTTGAGCAAAGGGAGCTGAGATTTTAATTACTCTTATTATTTCGTCATCTACTTGTTCTATACTGGTTGCTGGTTGTAAGGGGAGGGAGCCACAGTGGCGGTTCAAAAGTGCTTTATAAAGAGAAGCACTATTCTCTTTCCATTTTAATTTGAGAAAATTATTTGAATTTCTTTGTATAGCTTCATTAAAAAGCTGAACTTTGACTTCTATTGGAAAGTGCGCTGAAAAGTTCGCTGTGCCCACTTTTAAGTCTGCAAATGGGTTAAGCCACTCTGCCGATACTGCACAAAAGTCAATTACTGATTGTCCTTGGCGGGTTATAAAAGTCCACTCTCCATGGGTATCCTCTTTAGTAGACCCGTTCAGCACGAATAGTCCAAAATTTTCAAAGAATTCGGTAAGGAGTCTTCCACTTCTGTTTATGATTTCATCTTTTGAGCTTCTGGTAGGGTTAAGAGTGTCTTGCGAATGTAGGTTTTCAGCTGAAGGATTTTGGTATGTACCGATTCGGGCATTTAGGTCTCCAATGATCATTATATTTTGCAAATTAGAATTATTCACGAAGTCTACTAAACAATCAAAATCATTTTGCCAGTTGTTACAATTTAAATACACCGGAATAATTGAATATTGAAAATTATAGTTGGAGATTTGAAAAATAATTCGGTTTTCTATACAATTGAGTTTGACAAAATTACAATTTAAAGTTTTTTTGACCCCACATATAATCCCACCACTGGCCCTGCCATGGATACTTGATCTAGTTGCCGGTGAAAACATAATTTTGAAATTTGTAAAATATTTTAAATAATCTTTTTCATTTTTTTCTTCCAAAAAAGTTTCTAATAAGATAATGACATCGAAATTTTGAATATAGTTAAAAAATTCAGGCAGTAAAAGTTTACTTTTAAGACCTGTAATATTATATGATAGAATTGTTAAATTGTGAAAATTACTTGAATTGTGGCAGACGACAGCTTCTCCCTATTGTGTTCCCACCCTTTCTACTTGTAAAAGTTGACCCACAGGTGGCGCTGACATCGGTTGAGAGTATGAAGCAAAAGAAGATGGCGGATTAGAAATTGGAGCCAACTTCACTCCCTCGCTGCAGTGAAAGAATTCAGATGATCTGTCACCGAACATCTGTTTGATAAATGTCTGTTCCGTCGAAGTTTTGACAATTAGTCCTCGTGCATATTTGTAAACAAATGTATGGCTATTTATTTGCATTTTATCGCCTTTTACAATTATTTTTGTGTTCGGATTAATTTCAAGAAGTTTGCTTCGGTATTGCAAAAGTGTTTGTCTCTTTTTCCTATATAGAAGTGACTGTTCTCGAAATATACTAATTCCAGAGTTCTTCAGCTGGTGTGCCGCGGATATTATCTTGTCAACTATTTCTGCCGAAAGAAGCTCTATGATTACAGTTCCGCGTTGTGCATTGTTGTTGTGAATTTCACGGGATCGTTTTATGTGAATATTGTCACCTTCATTTAGCTTAAGAAGCCCCTTGCAAGTTTGTATGGCGAATTGAGTTGCATTGGTTTCTGCGTTTAAAGGAAGGTGTACGACAATAGAGCATTCGTTGGTCTTCCGCGAAATTATCTCCAACTGATTTTCCAAAAGTTCACATCTTTCAGTCATCACATTTAGATTGTGGTTAAGTTGCGTGTTTACTGCTTTGAGAGAAGTTAGTTCGCTATAGAGATTTTTTAGCTCATCCCTTGTGGCAAGATCCTTTAATTTTTCGGACAGGATGTCATTAAGGATGGTTTTTAAATTCTCCATAGAAACCACTTCCATCTTAAGTTGGTTTTCGGATAGCGAGTGTTTTTTACTATACTTAGTAGTCTCGGGTGAAGTTTCGGATAAATTTCGCTTTTTACGATAGTCTTTCATAAGTAATTTACCGTAGTAACGAGATTGAATTTATGCGGAAATTTAATTTATAGAAAGCTTCGTACCTTTAGTTGAAATTGGTGAAAAGTTGAATTGCTGAGTTAAAACAACGTTAGAAGAGTTGATTTATTTAATTTTTTAGAAAAAAACAACTTCTAACTTAATTTAAATTTGAAAAATTCACCAGACTTTAAATTTTAGACTTTCACTTATGACAGTTGAAATGTCAATCATTAATCTAGAACAAATTCTTTTGTGAGGATTTAAGTGTGGGCTCTCTTTATTCGCCTTTTTTCATTTCGCTTTTGTTTCACTACCAAAGCTTTAAAGTAATTTAATATGTAGGTAACTTCTTAATTATTTGTGTGTAGGTTATAAGTTCCCCTTAATTAAGAGTTTTGTAATTCAATTTTATTTATAATCTCAAAGCGACAAATTAATACATATAACTTATCTCTATCTATCATTCTCTTTTAAATGTGCGGAAAAAACTACTCTTTACTTTCTTTCAATAAGTCATATAGGAACTCTCTCTTTATCTTGATAATAAATTTGCTCAATATTTCAACGCTTAAATACCCCTATTACACGCCAGCATCGAAACACCTTACCGACAAAGCAACTCGATTCTGTATGGGCATTTACACACCCATTCTGTCGATGTGGGGCTGTCAAAACACTCATTTCTGAATGAGCCCAGATACATCTATCAGTTTCTGCTATAATGCATTATCCTTTAATATCACTTAAATAAATAAAAAAAACTCATTTCAAAGTCATCCAGAAACAGGCAAACTAAAAAAAACAATAAATCGCATCGGTAAACCATTCCGTTCCTTTTTATATACCACGTCGTCAGCATCGGCATACTATACCGGTGCAATACTACTCGAAATACTGTGTCGGTACATCTCCTTTTTACACGACCAAAAAACTTTATCGACACTATGCATCGACACAGTGTTTCGCGGCGTGTAATAGGGGTAAAAGATTCCTTTCGTTCAATAGATTTAAGATAATGTGCAGTAAAAAAAATTAAAAGATAAGTGGACTTACCAGGATGCTTCATTTGTTAAGCTTACATACATATGTATATTTATATTTTACTTGAACTCAAGTTGGCCCGTAACTACGACGATGTTGTGCACAGCATACTTAGAAGAACTGCTCCGACTTGTTGGCTAAATGCTGTAAAAAAAAATGCAAAATCTTAAAGCTGTATTGAACGTTCAGATTATAATGTAATACTCATCTTGACTTTGTTTGTTTTGATCTTATTTTCGTTTTGATCTTCCTATTCTTTCGCAATGCTAAAACTACCACTGACCACAGAAGAGCTTACAATACAATTAGACAGCCTATACCTAAATCGATACGTATGTAGGATGTGATCATGGGTGATGATCCCAATGGTGAATTTGCGAGACGTGTCTCCGACTTGCCTCTCCTATGTCTTATCAGCTCTGATAAGATTTTTGGCGCTTTTATCGATGGTGAATCGATACTCTAACACAAGAGCTGGTTATATATAGTAGAGCCCGAGTGCGAGCTCTTCGGCTAGCGGGCGCAGGTAGGTTGGCGAAGTTGTTGTTTGTTGGGTCGATGATGCTGCGTGGATAGGGATCTGAGAAATTGGTAAATTTTGTGCCGTCAGTTTGTGTTTGTGCTTATCAGAAGGTGTCGTACTGATAGGGCACTGACAACAAAATTGTGTGGTGCACGTGTATCGTATAGGTCGTAGCTTCTTGCTCACTAATACGATGCACGTGGGTGACGTCGTCGGTTGGATGATCGTGGCGATGAGGATGTTGTTGCAGAATCCAATCAATTGAAATGGAATATGCAATGGTACACTGGTTTGGCTGAATCACCATGAACTTTGCAAGTATGTTGCTATTTTTGGAGTCTTTCAAGCCAGTCGGACTCGAATCTCTAAAGTGTAGGTTTTTTTTTGTCGTTCCTACTGTTTTCGATCGTGGCTGTTTTGTTGGTTACGTAGCCAAGTGTCACGTCAGAGAAGGAAAGTTCTGGCACTGCACGTGCCGGTTTTTGGAGACCAATCCCTTTTCTTCTGGCGATCACTACACAAATTTATATATAATTTTTATTAAAATATTCAATTTTTACTAAAAAATATATTTTTCTGTTCTCGTTAGAGAACACAACGAAATGAAAAACAATTTTTATATTTAATAAAAGAATATTTATTTTTGAGTTTTAAAGCTTCCGATCCCTTACCACTGGTGGGGGGAAATCTTCAAGTGTACAAAGTGACACGTAGATAAGAACTAAAACTTAATGAGATCAAATGATCTCTTTTTATAATAATTAAATGCTAACGCAGCAAATCTTAGTTTGACTGCGGATGATGCAATGATTCATATTGCTCTTTGAAAAGAAATATTTTGGTATCCATTGGATACTCCCACACAAGTTGCTGAAGGCAAAAAGTGCTGATATGCAATTTTATGTAAGTGATATCGGATATGATCATCCGCTATGAAATGCAATTATGAATCATTGTTAATCAACTACGTTCATTGTTAATTTTAATTGAATTTAAAGTCAAGTGTTTGTGGGGGCGCACAAGTAGGCTCTGATATAACACCTCCCCCCTTAGAGTCTTCTAATGGTTGGAAAGTAACCGTTGGAAGATTTACATTATTTATTATCTTCCTATTTTTATTTTTTATTTTTAAATAAATATAAAGTATTACAATGAATATAATTGTTATAATGGTAAAATATATAGTTAAACTTGACTTATTGTGACTATATTTTAGTTCTTTAATTTCTTTTATATTATTTATATTTTGGTATTGCAATTCTTGAAAAGTTAAATCTTCAAATTTAGTATAATTTATATTTAAAATTGTATTAGGAATTATTGGTTCATGCTTATAGTTTTTTCTTTCATACACTTTATTATTTATTTTAATTTTACAGTTTTCAAATTTAATAAGATAATTTCCTTTTATTACAATTTTTTGATTGCTACAATTTTGATTTATTTCTTGTAATTTAACATTAATTAAAACAAGATTATTATTTCCTACTTCTAATATTTCTTCATTAAAATTTTGTACAAGTTTACAGTGCATAGATTTTTTAAGTATGTTTTCAATACAATCATCATTTATTTTACTCAAATTCTGTATGTATTTAGTGTTATCATAAATTATTTGATTATTGGTTAAATACAGATTTTTATTTATTTTTAATTGTGAACTATTTCCCTTATTTGGAATAGGTTGGACGTATATCTTTTTGTTAAATTCATTTGCAAATTTCGGAACTTTAATGATGAATATACCTAATATTTGAATTATATAATGCTAAACTTAGCTTTGATTCTTCGAAGTTATTTGAGCTAATGCCTTAATTGTTTATCTCTTCTGTAGTTAAAATATCTCTATTTAGTGTTCCTAGTATTGATATCATTATTATTTCTTTGATTTTTTCTAAGTTTTATTTCATATTGTATTTTAGCGATATCTTTTTCGTAGTCGTAGCTACCTGTGAATGTGTTAATTCTTATTGGATCTAGAATCAATGATATTTTGTGTAAATTTCTTTCTTACGGGAAATTGATCTTTATGAGCTATTCTATTTTTTATCTTTTTATATTTATTACCTATGTCTAATGTATATTTTTTATTTAGTTTATTTAATAATTTTACCTATTTGTGTTTGGGTGTGATTTTATTTTTTATTTTTTCGGGTTGAGTTATTTTGATAAAATTTTCATCTATCTCTTTATCTTTTCGACCTATATTTATTTTGTTTAGAATTTTTATTTTAGTTTTTTCTATTCTTTCATATATTATTTTGTTATCTATTTTATTGAAATGAACATCGATGGGTTTTTCTTTAGTTGTAAGATGAAGTACGTTATTATATGACTCTATTGCTTTAATAGCATGTTTTATAGGCAAATCTTCTTCATTTGACTGCTGAAGTTGCTGTAAGATTCTCATATGTTCATTTAAACTACTATGTAATCTTTCCACATTGGAATTACCGGTGTGTCTATTTGCCGTGCAATAGTGTATGCTTATTTCATTATTTTGAAGAAAGTTTTTAAGTGTTTCGGATACAAATGCATTTTCATTATCAAGTGTTATTTTATTTGGTTTTTTCATATAAGAAAATATTTTTGTAAGAGCGTTTATAACGTCTACATACGTTTTTGTTTTGATCGGCTCTACTGCTGCAAATTTTGAAAATTTGTCTATACATGAGAGGTATTTCTCTTTTTTATTAACAAACCATATATCGATATGATAGTGCTCATTAGGATTCTTTGGAGTTTCAGTTTTCTCATATGGCAACTTGATTGGATTTCTTTCCGCTTTTGGCATGCATGTTGAACAATTATTTATTATTTTGTTAATTAGAGTCTCAAGGTTTGGTATATAATATTCTCGTTTCAACTCTAAATACAATTTTTCAATACCAGTATGATTATGATTCTTATGATTTTTTATTATTATTTCTCTTGCTTCTAACTCTTTAATATCTTTTAATATAATCATGCTTCTGTGTAGTATTTTATTACTTAATGTATTTTCTTTTCTCCATATATCTTGGAATTTTTTAAATATTTCGTCATCTTTGACGTACATGCAATAAAAAAGGTATGCTATTACCGTTCAACTCTAATATTTTCTTTTTGTAATTGATTGCACAATTATTCGGAATTAAAATATTATTCCCTAGTATTCCGTTGTATTCGGAACTGAATGTGTGAATTTGGAACTCACAATCTTCAATTACTGAAAAAATAAATTGATCCTTAGGTATAGTAATTTCTTTATTTATAGTTACTGGGTTTCCACAAGTTCTTATAATTAAGGGATTTTTTCTAGTTTTAATAAATTTCTTTGGGGCATCTTCTTCTCTAAGAAGGCTATTAGTTGCTCCTGTATCAATGAGCATTCTAAATATTGTTTGTCCTTTTTTTAATTTAACAAAGGGCAATCCTGTTCTTGCTCCGAGGCTACATACCGAAAATTTGTATTTTCTCCTAAATCTTCTTGAGTTATATTTTTATCTACATAATTAGCTTTTGGTATTCGTTTTATTTGAGATGATGTTGGATCGAGATCCATGGGCTCAAATTTTTGAGGATACTGACGATAGTTATTTGGATTATAATTTCTGTTAAAATTATTATTATAGTTATAATAATTATTATTATTTGGTCTTTGATAATTGTTTTGACGGTTTGGCACGTAAGGTTTTGGTTGCCAATTATTATTATTATTTTCCCTATTGTTATTATTTCTGAAGGGGTTATTAAAATTATTATTATTATTTTTATTCTCATACCTATTTTCTCTTTTATTATTGTATCTATGTTTTTCTTTACTACGACCTATATCGTTATTTTGTCTTGTGACAAATCCTGCGTTATTTAATTCATGAAGTGCTAGCTCCATGGTATTTGGTTTTAAAGCGTAGAGGATTGTCCTCATGTGTGTTGGCAATCTTTCTTTAAAGACATTGAGTGCCGTCTCGTTATTACGAGGAATATCTGACACATTATTTTCTTGGAGGCATTTTTGATTAAGTGAAGAGAGGGTTTTTTGAATATATTTATAAAATTTTATAACATCACCTCTGTATTGAGAATTTCTCAATTCTTCGTACAACTGGTTGCTATTTTTAAAGCCACCGAGATTTTCTATGAGCATAGCTTCTATGTCTGTCCATTTCGTTATATGGGTATGAATTTCTATGCTTTGCCTAGCTCTTCCTATAAATTTAGATTTTAGCAAATTAATGCACATTTTTTGAGACTGATCATTATAGGTTTGAAGTGTGGGAATAATGTCATCGACATTTTGAATAAAAATAGGAAGATCTTCTGTTCTTCCATCAAAAGAAGAAAGTCTTTCAATATATTTTAGAGGGTTTAATTCCAAACTTCTTAATATTATATTATTATTATTATTATTAATGTTATTACCGACTCCTAGTGGTGGTTGTTGTTGTTGTGCTGCTACTGCTGCTGGTGCGGGATCCATGTTGATTTCTTGAATTTTCCTTTGCTGGTTGAAGTTTTGCTGTCTTAGTTCAGCTCGTCTGTTTTTCTTCATCTATTTTTTCGGAACACGTTGGGGCTTTCGTTTATTTGCCCCTTGCCGTTGGGTTCAATTTATTGTCTATGAACCATAAATAGATTGTTTTTTAAATTTTTATTGGGTTTTGTTTTGCTTTGTTTTATTTTTAATTTGTTCTTTACACAAAGAATTTTATTTATTTTATTTCTTAGTTTTGATCTTTAATTTATTTTTTTTTTCACTGCACCTTTTTATTTTATATTTTCTAGTTTTAAAATGATTTTTATTTTGATTTTTCACTTTTTTAAATTTTCTTTCTTGCACTTTTTCTAAACTTCCTTGCACTTTTCCTCACTTCAAAATTAATCCTCCTCTACAGAGTTTCGTAGCATTACCATTCGTGTTGGGGTGAGCTACTGATTAATTTCTTTCTTGAAAAAAAAATTCCGATTTTCGTTCGTAGTTTTCTTTTTCTTTTTTGTCACTGAGTTTGTTAAGTGAAACTTTCGATATTCGTTCGATCATTTATCACTTTTCACTAATCAATGTTTTGTCACTTTTCTTAACTGAATTCATTTTTTTATTTAAATTAAATTCAGTGTAACGCGTGCAGATTTTCGCGTTATTCGTTTCACGGATTGACTTTTCGCTTAATAGATTTTCGCTCTATTTAGTCAATCCTACCGACTGCGCCATTTTTATTAAAATATTCAATTTTTACTAAAAAATATATTTTTCTGTTCTCGTTAGAGAACACAACGAAATGAAAAATAATTTTTATATTTAATAAAAGAATATTTATTTTTGAGTTTTAAAGCTTCCGATCCCTTACCACTGGTGGGGGGAAATCTTCAGCTGTACGAAGTGACACGTATATAAGAACTAAAACTTAATGAGATCAAATGATCTCTTTTTATAATAATTAAATGCTAAGGCCTGGTTCACACGAGATTGTAACGCACGTTTTTTATCGCATTCGGTTTTTACCGAACAAAAATCGGGTGTTCACACCATATTTATATTTATTCGTTTAAAACTCGAATAGCTGCAGTATAATGAAAATGAATGTAAAAGTTTGAATTTGTGAAGTATTTTATTTTTATCTTTTTAAGGGAAAGGGCTAGAAAGCTGAAATTTGGACGGATGATAGAAAATATTGATTTAAATATAAATTAAAAAAATAAGAGTCCTAAAATACCGTTGGACTGAGATAACGGCATTATTTGAGTGCTTTCACATATGAACTCATATCTGTTTAGTGCATTGATGATTTTTTTTTTGTTGTTTTAAATATAACATATAAATAAAATTACGGTTATTTTGATACCGCATTCATTATCCTACGTGGTATATAAGCGACACAATCTTGACTTTAAATTGATCGAAAAATCAAAACAATTCCATTGAAATTACATGCTTGGACCATTGTCCACGACCATCCACCAGCGAGAAGATCCCGTTATCTACATGATTTTTTTTTATTAAAATTTGATATGGATGGCTTTAAAAAATTATAGCTCCCGTTCTACTGATTGGATCTTCAAGCTTAAGGTCTTTAAAGAAAGCTGACAATATAGCTGAAAGCTAACGGGCTATATTGTGTAAAAAAATCATTGAGGAGGGGAACAAATTTTCATACTAAAGGGGTGAATAAAGCCCAATTCAATTCCATTTATTTTATTCTAAATTCAAATGTCGATGAAAATTTTTATAATTTTGAAAAACTAAAAACGCATATTTATTGCCTCATTTCTCTTCTTTATTTTAAGACCTTAACCTACAAAATCCAATGAGTATCACCGGAGCTATAATTTTTTTAAATCAACCATATCGGTCGATAAATTTTTTTTGTGTACATCGGCTTTTCTCTCCACTGAAGCTGAACCGTGTGAACGAGACTATATAAAACTATACGCCACTGGAAGACGATACGTCACAATTCATTCGTTTTTTTTTATAAGTCCGTTGAGTATTCGATAAACGTACTTAGCTGAGTACGTTTTATTGCCGTTCAAACGTCACACGACGTCTATGAAAAAATATATACGCCACTGCTCATTCGCACGGATTTATACTGCAAAAAATCGTGCGGTACAATCTCGTGTGAACCAGGCCTATCGCAGCAAATCTAAGTTTGACTGCGGATGATGCAATGATTCATATTGCTCTTTGAAAAGAAATATTTTGGTATCCATTGGATACTCCCACACAAGTTGCTGAAGGCAAAAAGTGCTGATATGCAATTTTATGTAAGTGATATCGGATATGATCATCCGCTATGAAATGCAATTATGAATCATTGTTAATCAACTACGTTCATTGTTAATTTTAATTGAATTTAAAGTCAAGTGTTTGTGGGGGCTCACAAGTAGGCTCTGATATAACATATATGTATATTTATTTTACTTTGCGCTTAGAAATAAGCTTTAAATTTACCTTCACTTGCTAGCAAAGTATTAATTAGCACTCAATCAAGTATAATCGCTATTATTGATTGGGAATGAGCTCTGTATTCGGTATGCGGCGGCGATATATGACGAACTTTCTTCTCGGCCCCTACGAATTATTTTAGGAAGTTATTTTGTCACTTTATTCAAAATTAATTAAAATTTGAATATTACCCCTTTTGTGCCAAAATAAATTATATACTTATGTTGACTTTTGGTAAGTACATATAATTCGTATAGGCTAAATTATCGCACCGTGTTTGCGTTACTACACTCGGCCAGTATCGAAAAAGAAAAGACATATCGATTGCTCTTATCAATACTCGAGGGCTACGATTGAAAATGTCAACTATTTCCTTTCGGGTACTTAACGAAGCGAAACAGATGGTATATCTTCGAATAAGATTCTTCTGAGTACAGGGTGATTCTTTCCTGATTTTTTTTTTCTGTGTGGAATTCCATATGCTCAGACGTGTCATATAAGTTTTTGTATGGGGTCCCTACATCTACATTCACAATTAATCAGGTGGCCGTCATTAACGGTCTTACACCATTTTTAACAGGCGGCCGTTCTTTTACAACAGTCTTACACCATTTTTACAGGCGGCCGCACTACAACGGACTTACACCATTTGTCGCTGTTTAGTTACAGTCTTACACCATTCTAACAGGTGGCCGTGCTAAAACGGACTTACACCATTTGTCGCTGTTAAACAACAGTCTTACACCCTCAGGCGGCCGTCTACAACGGACTTACACCATTTGTCGCTAATAATAGACTTACACCATTTATATATTTTAATACTTAACACAAATAACACTAAGTATCTTAATTAACATTAAAAACTCGCACTCTGATTTGAATTGATGGATATCTGCATAAAATGAAAACTAATCTCAATAAAAAGTAGGACTTACATATCCTTGTATAATTTTGTATATCTTTTTTAAGAGAAACAATGGAAACTAATATTCAAAATGCAAGACGTTACGTTATATACAAAAAATAAATGAACAACATTCCAGTAAGTTAAACTCACCTAATTAAATGGTAGATAATATACCAATGTTGTTTAAGTTCCTGTTAATTTTAATTTACACTTTTCACAACACAACACTATTTTCTTTATTATACGTCCTGAATTTTCACAACTGACTGATAAGAGTATTTCCTCCTACTTTATTTTTTTTCAATTTTTTTGTAAACAGTATATTTTTTTGTAATTAACCTGTTCTCTTATAGATAAGATAAGATAAGATAAGATTTTATTGACAAACCAAAATCATTACAGTAGTGGGTATATTTTTTATAAACTTAATCATTTTGCATGGCTTTACCGTCTGCCTGATTGGTTTAAAGAAACGTTTTACAAATATTATAAGTACAAGTAATAATTATTTAAAAATAAAGTTTTATAAATTTATTTAAGTAAACTTAAAAATTTTCATTAATAATATTATTCCGATAGTCTAAAGACAATTTACAGTATATGACAAAATTTTTAAACATCCATTTCGTTGAGTAATAAGAACATTTGCTCCTCCGTTAAAAAATCAGATCCAAAGACGTTTCTCCTTGTTTCTCGAAGTATAGGACATCGACCCAAAAAGTGAAATACATCCTCTCGTTCTTCTAAATTGCACAGGTTACAAATAATTGGCAAGTCATTTCGATGCGGAACATAGTTTAACCTCAAAAGCTCTCCTCGCAATCGCAGCATCATAGAAATTTTCTTGTTCTTATCGTGAAAGTAGTTTCTCTCACCAAGGTTAAACTCCAGTTGGCTGCATGGTATAAGAATAACAAGGTATGCTTGATAGTTCAGGCAATTGATTCGTGACGTCATTGCGAGTGAATGATCTCAATTGTTTCTCATTTATGGCAAAGAAAGTAAATACAGATTGCTTATGTTTTGAAGCTATTTGCTATTAAAACTCAAAGTAAAACAATAGATTATTTATGTTTTGAAGTTATATTTTGTTAAATTTCAAGTAAAACAGTAAATAATTTATTTTTTAAAGCTATGTGTTGGTGAACATTCGCTATGACGTCACACAAAACAAAATATGGCGACCCTTCATCTCATATACAACATACCTTGTATTTTTATACCATGAGTTGGCTGTATATTACCCGATGTATGGATCCTGAAGCCTCTTCAATATAACGATGCCGGACTTCCTCAACCACCTTGCTTATCAGCTTATATAATATTGGCTTCCAATTACCAATGTCATACTCAGTAAGTGTAATTCCACATCCCTCAGCTAGTTCAAGCCATTCTCCATACCAACTTGTTTTGGAATGAATTGCATGCAGGACAGCTATTCTTGGTAGCCGATTAGCTGACATTTCAAGAGCTTTTAGGACATAATCAACTTGCGTTTAAAATGACTTTATAAACAAAGGAGATAAGCTGGTCTCAAGCATAAGCATGTAGTTGGGTGTATTATGGCGATAGATTAAAAATTCTTTTGATAAAAAATCTTAAAAGTTTTTCGACAGAGTCATATTGTTTGCCTCCCCAGATTTGGGCAGCATATAGCATTATCGACTCAGACACTGCCTCAAAGTCTCTATATTTGCTGCTATACGGTAGATATCTATTGCTGAGACAATTCTTCCATGCCATATTGATTGCAGTTTTCGATTTTGCCAGTTTCTCCCTAAGATGATATTCCATATTGAGATTTTTAGTAATGTAGACTCCAAGGTATTTGTACTCCTTGACAATCTCAATTGGTTCCTGATTATATTCCCACTATTCATTACGGCAATTTCTACCACCACCAGGTTTAAATATCATTATCTTTGACTTGCTGAGGTTGACTTCCAAGCTCCATAATCTAGTATAATTCTGTAATCTATTGATCATAAGCTGTAAGGCCTCAGGAGAGTACGCCAATAGTACGACATCATCTGCAAACATTAAGGCTTTAATAAGCACACCTGCATACTCCACTCCGCCTGGCAAACAATCGACTAGATCCTCAATAAAAAGAGCAAACAAGCTGGGACTCAATGCACATCCCTGCCTTACGCCTGACAAGGTACAGAACTAGTCTGAAAGTCCTTCTCCATCCCATACAGCTGCTTTGGTATCTGTATAAAGACTCTCAATTAATCGTCCAAACTTAAGTGACATTCCCATGTTAAACAGCTTGTACAATAAGGCACCTCTATTAACAGAGTCAAATGCCGCCTTAAAATGACTTTGCGATGCTGGTAAGAACAAAAATGTGGTCAATAGTGGAGTAACCGGGTCTAAATCCAGCTTGAAATTCTTTTAGAAGGTTATTTACTGTAATCCACTCATTTAATCGCTTTTGTAAAATGCTGCTAAAAACTTTGTATGAAGCGTTAAGAAACGAGATTCCGCGATAGTTTTGCGGGATGGATATATCACTTTTTTTATGAATGGGAAAAATCGATGCTTCTCTTAGCCTCTGTGGAACGTTACCATTCTCAAGAATATCATTAAACACGAACATAAGTCTTTCAATAAGCTGTGTTGTGCCATATTTGTAGAATTCCGGTGGGATTCCATCTGAACCAGCTGCTTTTTCATCTTTCAAGCTATACAGAACATCTCTCATTTCATTAATTGTTATAGGAGCACCCAGAATATTATTTTTAATATTAGGTGTGTAATGAAGCATTACAATACCTCCCTCTCCCCTCCCTAACTACGGGCCAGAGCACCAAAACCTAATCGAACACCAACCGTTGGGTGTTCACAGATTCCTCTTACCTTTCCATCCCTAACCATCCAACAAACAAGAGTACCGAATTCCTACCAAATAACCTACCTCTCCCCCCTCTACCTACCCGCCTAGAAAATAAAATACTTACCCTACCAGACACATGCTACCGTATCGAGATGCAATCAACAACTGATATGCAAATTGCCAAAGCATGGGCTACGATAAAACCCACCACACCACACATGAAGACCTGTTTAGCATATGGTTAATACGAATACCCATTGCTTATCAATCAGCATGATCTACGCAGAGGACAGCATCTAGACAACGACCAAGCAACCTTGATGGTGAGTTCAGATAATCTTCACAACAGAATCCGAGCATCTCCCCGTTTTACTCGTCCACCATCGTGATAGAATTACAAGGCATGGTAGTCATTATATGCTCACCATCCCCTCTGCTACCTTTCTCCACCATTAAGAAGGAAACAATGCTGTCAAATAGACAACAAAGCTATGACGTGGCAAGCGACATACCAAATCATGAAATATAACACTTTGGTGAATTATAACTCGCATTTAGTTCTTTCGGAAAGCTGTATAAGAGGAGGTCAAACAAACGACCAAGACACAGTCCAACGGAGGCAGTCGTCGAGATCACATCGTAGGAGTTATAACAGAGCTGCAGATCCAATCAACCTCGGTAAGAAATCAACCAGCAAATATTAAAAGACTTCCCCCCACCAGCGGTAAGGGGTCTCGAGATTTCTAAAGATTGCCAGATTCGTCTGTGATTGCCGGATTCGTCCGTGATTTGCCTGGTTTACCAGTGATTGCCAGATTCGTCTGTGATTGCCGGATTCGTCCGTGATTTGCCAGATTCATCTGTGATTGCCGGATTCGTCCGTGATTTGCCTGGTTTACCAGTGATTGCCAGATTCGTCTGTGATTGCCGGATTCGTCCGTGATTGCCGGATTCGTCCGTGATTTGCCAGATTCGTCTGTGATTGCCGGATTCGTCCGTGATTTGCCTGGCTTACCAGTGATTGCCAGATTCGTCTGTGATTGCCGGATTCGTCCGTGATTTGCCAGATTCGTCTGTGATTGCCGGATTCGTCCGTGATTTGCCTGGTTTACCAGTGATTGCCAGATTCGTCTGTGATTGCCGGATTCGTCCGTGATTGCCGGATTCGTCCGTGATTTGCCAGATTCGTCTGTGATTGCCGGATTCGTCCGTGATTTGCCTGGTTTACCAGTGATTGCCAGATTCGTCTGTGATTGCCGTATTCGTCCGTGATTGCCGGATTCGTCCGTGATTTGCCAGATTCGTCTGTGATTGCCGGATTCGTCCGTGATTTGCCTGGTTTACCAGTGATTGCCAGATTCGTCTGTGATTGCCGGATTCGTCCGTGATTTGCCTGTAACGCCAATTATCCCAGGAATTCTGTTCGCGTTAATCAAATACGTATTTTAAGGGAAAGAGGACGCGCAATACGGCTCCCTCAAAACACAGCCAACAACCGAAAGGATTACAACCGCAAAGGAAAGACAGGAGAAAGCAGGAGACGAAAGCGATTCACCAAAGCAAACATCACATATTTTAATCCAAGACAATTCATTGTAATTTATATATAAGAATTTTTAAGAAAATAAAGGAAAAGACCTATAATCTAAAGTTACGTACTTCTTTGGAAGGAACCCCGGTAGACCGGCGAGCTTAAACCTCAGCTTTAAACAAAAAGTACATCACAAATTGGTGCCCGAGCAGGGACATTAAGGTCCATTCCTAACAAAATTCGCTTGCCTGAAACCCGAAGGTTGATAAGCCAACCTTGACCGAACCGAAACCTGAAGATTGATAAGCCAATCTTAACCGACCCTGAAGATTGATAAGCCAATCTTAACGTAAACCCGAAGGTCGATAAGCCGACCTTAATCGAAGATTGATAAGCCAATCTTAGCCGAACCTGAAGGTCGATCAGCCGACCTTAACCAGAAGATTGATAAGCCAATCTTAACTGAAACAAAATCCCACGAGGTACAAACTAATAATCGCCGAAACCAAGATGTCAGACACCGAAGAAGGTTTTGACATATTCGCCAGTATCGGAGCAATTTATCTACTCAACAAAAAAGAGCTCATGGAACGCATGGAGAAATTGGGGATTAACACAGAAGGCACACAGAGTGTACTCCGTGCCCGTTTTAGTACCTACATAAAGGAGGCACGAACTCGAAAATCGACTCAAACCCTCTGCGAGGAAATGGAAAAAATTGCCATAGAGCGATCGTGGCCATCAGAAACGCCAATTAAGCAAACTGAAAACCAGGTGAACACCTCAGGAATAAACACTACTGATGAGAGTGATAAAATACCTGAGTCACAGGGTTATACCAACTATTTCTATCCAGTACCCCACATCCCAGTTCAAGGCAGTCTTACATATACAACCGCTGCCCCGTCTGCAACGACAACGATTCCACACATCAGATCAACTAATCCAGCCACACATGAGTTTGACAGGTTGACGAAGCTACCTGAGTATAGACAATGGTATTACCCTCAAGGTATTAATCAAAACCAGGTTACTATTCCAACGGAGACTCCGGTGACAAGCCAAAACACATTTTCCCTCACAACCCAAATTCCGAATCAAGGCATCGGTAAAACTGCACTAAACCGGGAGGCCGAAGTTATGAACGTTGTGAGGAAATGAGGCGTCAAGTTTGACGGAACTGGTAATGCACTTGAGTTTATAAGGCGCATTAAAGAGCTCATCGAGTGCTATAAAATACTCCCCAATGACATGCTGCGTACCCTTCCCGAAATTTTTAGGGGGACCGCCCTAGAATGGTATCGCATAAACCGGGATGTATTTAAGGTCTGGCCAGATTTCTACAAATCGTTCTTAGACCATTACCTCCCCGTCCGATTCATAAATAAGCTGGAAGATGAAACCGCCAAGAAGCGACAAGGCCCTCGAGAGAAGGCAAAAGATTTCATACAGGCAATGCAATATCTGATATACCAGCACCCTACAATGCGAATCAGCGAATGTGTCGACCGAATATACGACCGACTTCGGCCAGAGTACCACTTCACTGAGGGAAAAACCTATGCACTCAGCACAAAGATATTTATGTAAAAGTTATGTACCAAAATTTGTATGGAACTGCCATAAAAGTTGTATTTACTGAGTGGATTCAACGTGCACTGGTTACATTTGAAATTATGTGTCAAACGAAATCACCAAAATATATGTATTCAGTGTAAGGAAATTTTATTATATGCATTGAATATAGATCATATTGACTCAATATATAATATTGTATTGACTAAACACTATCTAAAATTCTATTACAAGCATCGTGTGCTTATTCAATATTTATGTGGCAAACATTTAAAAAACTGCCAGCAATTAAAAAAAAAAATATATATCACAGCAAGTTATCCGATGGCTACAAGCAGCGTGTATTCAGTCTATATTTAAGTATAGAAATATCTGAAACTCACCATCTATCCAAATAAAAAATGGTTACTCATATTACAGCGAATATTGCAATGAGTATAAGCAACGTGTATCCATTCAATATGAAGAAGTAATATTTAAAACCTGTCAGTTATCAAAATAAAACAATAATGGATTTCACAGTCGATCATGCGATGAGTAGAAGCAACGTGTATTGATTCAATATTTATGCAATAACATTTAACCAGTATACCAAGTTATGCGTTGAGTATAAAGGTACGTTTGTTCAGTCTATATTTTATTTAAAATTACCTCAAACTCCCAGTAAAAACTATAACCACTACATACACATATGCAATGAGTATAGACAGCGTGTATTTATTCAAAATTCGCATACAATTTGTCAAACGCAATTTGTATTAACTATGCCTGGCCCCAGGCAAAAAAACTTCCAGCTTAATGATTAGGAATTCTAATCTTGTTGGATATAGTTTACAGTCGATTTTCGTTGAAAAACTCATGTAAGTTGAACTAAACTTTATACAAATTGCGTATGACAAAGCCCTCACTATGTCACAGATGAGTTCAAGTGAGTAAGCCGAACGAAACGCCAATTTGTAGGACTAAAGGCCATAAAAAGCTATTTTGAATCAATCGTTTTTATGTAATGAGTACATTTTTAATGCACTCATTACATAAATGCAAGTATGTATATATATATACTTTTATAATTTATATATATACTTGCATTTATGTAATGAGTGCATTAAAAATGTACTCACTAAACAAATATTTTCTCATCACTGACAACTTTTACATAATTATGTAATGAATAAATAATTCTTTACTCATCACAGGATTCCTAGTTTTATTTATGTACTGAACACAAAAAACATTAGTTTTTATGTTATCAGTGCAAACAATCTATGCTCACTAAATTATTGTTAACTCATCACAGATAAATATAACGCATTTTTGTAATGAGCACATATAATATTTGTATTTATGTAATGAGTGCATTAAAAATGTACTCATTACCTAATTATTTGCTCATCACAGATAACTTTTACGTAATCATGCCATGAGCTTACCCCTGCGGGTAAGGGGCAAGAATATACCCGAGGTAGGCATGCCTGTCGTAAGAGGCGACTAAAATCAAAACTCCGTATACTGAGATTGATGTATACATAACTATGCAATGAGCAAAACAATAAGATATAGTACCCCAGGTGGCAGTCCAGGTTCACTGGAAAATCCACCCTCTTCGGAGGTCGGCTCTATGGATTCTGGGGAGAGCCAATTATTGCATTTAATAAATCCCTTCCTAAAAAGTGCAAGGGTATCTCGATCACCACCATCTAAATCGAGTATAAAACCATCCAAATTCGGGCAAAAGAGTCCACCCGTCACGCCAGCGCGCGCCAAAAAAGACTCAGATAAAACAGAAAATCTTGAAAAAGATAATAACGAACTTCGACGAAGACTTGATGAAGTAATGGAACTTTATCAAGAGCTAAAGAAAGAAGTCGATCTTCTTCGAAAAGAAAATGAGATGTTGAAAGGCAAAAATTCTCAAATAAACTCCAAAGCTAGCTTGCCAGAAGTCAATAATTCTAGATATGAAACAGACGAAGAAGAGCTAGCACGTGAAACGGAAAAGTCCTCAAAGAAAAGATTAAGTAAAAAGCGTAAAGCTGGCTCTTCACCTGAGGCAGCCTCGTCTTTTGAAATAATAGTTTCACCAAAACATGCGACAGTAAAAGAAAAACCTGTTAAGGAACGGCCCCCGCCACCGATAAATGTTATCGGTATTGAGGAGTATAACAAGTTGCAAACCATATTAAAGGCATTACTACCATCGGCTTTTAAAATTATTTCGCTCAATAACAACAAATGGAAAGTATGTGTGAAAGACCCCGAAAGTTATCGCCTTCTGTCGCGAAAACTAAACGAAGAAAAAGTAGAGTGGTATACCTATGAAAATAAGTCGGAAAGACCCTTACGTGTTGTGGCGAGAGGCTTACACGCATCATGTTCAAAAGACGATATCATTAGTGATCTAAAAGAGCGCAAATTCAAAATCTTAGATGCAATTAACATCGTCAAAAGAGAGAAACAGACAAAAGAGGGTGAAACAAAAGTGGTACAGCGTGGTCTTCCACTATTTATACTTTCGTTCGATAAGACTGAAAAACTAGATGAAATTTATAAAATCAAAACAATTCTAAACATCGTAGTTAAGATCGAACCTCTAAGAAAGAGCACAAGGTTAGTCCCTCAGTGTAAACGCTGTCAAGAATTCAATCACACCCAAACTTATTGCAAAAAAGAGCCAAGGTGTGTAAAATGCGCCGGAAAGCATTTAACCGTTGACTGCATCGGAAAAAGTGAAAGTCCACCGACGTGCATTAATTGTAATGGAAATCACCCGGCAAACTATAGAGGCTGCGAAGTAGCTAAAGAATTACAAAAGCGGCGATCGAAATCTGCCAAAACACAAAGAAACCCACAAAGGCAAATAGAAACCGTAATTCCCAAGACTTCCAAATCTAGTAAAGCTCCAAAACCTAGTATCCGTAAGGAAAAGAAAACAGTGTCAATACCTTCGGAGAATATATCAAAGCAAGGAAATGCAGAAACATATGCCCAAATAGCGGCCAAAAATATACCCGCAAACAACGACACTGAAACAGACCCGGTTTCAAAAGTCTTTTCAATAATTCTGTCGAAACTTGAGGAACAATGTGACACAAATAAACTTATCTTTGATAGGTTAAGTAAGCTCGAAAATTGTTTTCGACCCAAATCTCTCTCAAAAAAATTATGATGGAAAAGTTTAAAATTCTTACGTGGAATGCCAACGGATTATGGCAAAAACTTGGAGAATTAGAGATGTATATGCAGGAAAATGATATCGACATATGCTTGATATCAGAAACGCATGCCAAAAATGAATCAAATCTTAAAATCCACGGGTTTCTTGACTACCACGCTGTTCATCCTTCAAATAAAGCAAGGGGTGGATCATCGTTATATATAAAAGAGTGCATTGAACACTCAATAGGCCTGAAAATAGAGGTAGAATCGATGCAATTGAGTAGTGTTCAAGTTAGAACTAAAAACATTCTTCTCAATGTCTCTTCGATATATTGCCCTCCGCGTTGCAAAATCGATAAGAGTGAATTTACGACATTGATAAAGTCGCTAAGCCCAAACTTAATTGTTGGTGGCGACTTTAATGCGAAGCACACCTTTTGGGCTTCAAGATGCATATCTCAAAAGGGTCGAATGCTCTATGAGGCAGGAATGGAAAATAATTGCGATTTTCATTCGACTGGAAAGCCAACTTACTGGCCAACTGATCCGTCAAAAATACCTGATTTAATCGATTTGTTTATGGTAAAAGGAATACCCTCCAACCGTATTGAAATTTCAGAAGGCCATGATCTGTTCTCTGATCATTCTGCAGTCATACTCACTATGAGCGAAAGCCTTGTCAAAATTGAAAAACCACCCAGGTTAACAAACGGTAAAACCAACTGGGAAGGATTTAAGAAAGATATCGAGGACAACGTTGAATTGAGGGTATCATTACAAACGCCTCTTGAGCTTGAAGACGCAGTAGATACCTTTGTTGATATAATACAAAAGGCAGCGTGGAATAACACACCTTATCAAAGGGTTACGCCGCGCTATAAAGATATAAAATATCCGCAGGAAATAAAAGACTTAATAAAAGATAAACGAAAAGCACGTAAGAAATGGCAGCGAACCCGTGCTCCTCAACACAAAGCTCATTTAAATCGCTTGTGTAATATGCTAAAAACAGCGATATCAGATTTCAAAAACCGTGAAGTTGAAAATTACCTTGAAAGCTTGTCAGCTGGGAAAGAATCCAACTACTCACTTTGGAAAGCTATAAAAACAACGAAAAAACCAAAGCTTCCAGTACCCCCGATTAAGAAAAGCCAAAACGAATGGGCTAAAAGTGACAAAGAGAAAGCGGCGGTATTCGCCGATTACCTGGAAGAAACATTTAAACCTTTCGATGGGCAAGCACTCAATGAAAATATTAATATGAGTTTTAGCTCAAGTGAAAATTACAGAACCAGAAATGCTACGCTTGCTGAATTGAACAGAGAAATAAAGAAGCTAAAGTCTAATAAAGCTCCGGGGTATGACTTAATAACAGCGGAAATATTAAAAATGCTTCCTAATAAAGGATTAATTAACCTCCTTTATATAATAAATGCCGCTCTAAGGCTAGAATATGTTCCAAGCCAATGGAAAGTTGCGGAAGTCATAATGGTTTTGAAACCTGGCAAACCATCTCACGAAAAGAATTCTTACAGACCGATTTCGCTTCTTCCAATAATATCGAAAGTTTTTGAAAGAATACTACTCCTGCGCCTGCAGCCTATAATAGAAGAGAAACGATTAATACCTGAACATCAGTTCGGATTTAGAAGCAAGCATTCAACAATTGATCAAGTGCATAGAATAACTGACGTAATTGAGAGAGCTCTTGAAGAAAAGAAAATTTGTTCGACGGTCTTTTTGGATGTGTCGCAAGCGTTTGACAAGGTGTGGCACGAAGGCCTCAAATTCAAATTACGACAAGTTCTGCCTGAAGGACTTTATAAAATTCTTAACGAATATCTAGAAAACAGACTTTTTCGTGTAAGACACGGAAATGAATATTCTAATTTCAAAGAAATAGTGGCTGGGGTACCACAAGGTAGTGTTTTAGGTCCAGTTCTGTACCTTCTATTTACACGTGATATACCTCAAACAGAAGACACTTTCGTAGCAACTTTTGCTGATGATACTGCAATACTAGCAGTAGGCAAAACGATTAACGAAGCTACGATTAAATTACAAAATGCTCTTAATAATGTTAATGAGTGGACAAAAACATGGCGAATAGCGCTAAATGAACAAAAGTCAGTCCACGTGGACTTTACGTATAAAAAAATAAATAGATTGCCCGTCTTTCTTAATACCTGTCGTGTACCATTTGCGAATGAAGCAAAATATCTGGGAATGACTCTAGACGCGAAATTAAAATGGAAGCCGCACGTAAAAAAGAAATGCGAAGAACTAAAAAGTAAATTAAGAGATATGAACTGGCTACTCGGTAAATATTCCAAGCTTAGTATTGATAATAAGTTGATTTTATACAGGCAGGTACTTAAACCTGTCTGGACTTACGGTATACAACTCTGGGGTTGTACCTGCGATACAAATTTAAATAAATTACAAACGTTTGAAAATAAATTGCTTAGGTCATTTGTAAATGCACCATGGTATATAAGAAACGAAGATCTTCACAGGGATCTCGGGATTCCTACGGTTCGAGACGAAATTAAGAGTTTCGCGCGAAAACATAGAAATCGGCTATTAGATCACGCTAATCCAACGATTATTGACATTCTTGACGAGTCGAATTTAGTACGCCGTCTGCAAAGAACAAAACCTTCCGACTTGGTGCGGTGAACACAAAACCGCTTTAAAATCGCGGAATAAGCAGAAACTTTCACCGGAAAGTTACCTGCAACACGTTACTTAACTTCGTTAAAAATAAATTGCTAGATAAGTTTCAACTTAGTTGCAATCGGGAAGTGGAGGTGGTTTTAGTGTAGTAAGAATCTCACACTTCTATGAGCACGCGTTTTCCGGTCCTCATAGAGCCTGATGCAGGTTTTGCGCCTACCCACGGTCAAAAAAAAAAAAAAAAAAAAAAAAAAAAAAAAAAAAAAAAAAAAAAATGCCATGAGTAAATAATTCTATAATCATCACAGGATTATTAGCCTTATTTATGTAGTGAATACAACAAATATTTGTATTAATGTAATCATTGCAAACAATCTGTACTCAGAAAATAATTGTGTACTTATCACAGATAATTGTAAAGTATTTATGTAATAAGTATACATAAAATGTTCCTACTACACAATTATTTACTCACATATGTAAATATTACATAGAGTATCTATATTAATGTAATGAGTCCATAGATACTGTACTCACTACATACTCATCCGGTAATATTATTGTGATGTGTGTAAGGAATATTTATTTATATTTAATGAATGTGTAAAATCTTCACTCACTACATACAAATTTTCTCAACACAGATAACCGCCACACATTAATGTAGTGAATCCATGGCATATTTATATAAATGTAATGAGTGTATGGAAAAATGCATGCCTTTACCCTATACCTTTACTCACTAAACAACCATGTATACTCATCGCAGACAACCCTCATGGATTTATGTATTGACTCAAATTGAACATTATTATTAATGCAATGCTTCTATAGACGCTTCGCTGAGTACATAATTACGAAAATTATCGCGAGGTATCCGACAGTGTTTTGTGCGATGGGTCAATAGATTCTTCATTGACTATACATCATGCAAATAAATGTTTGTATACAGTACAGATTTGATAATGGAATCAGTACACAATGTTATGTGTGCAGAAAAATATGGGATGAGTCAATACATTTATGGGCTATGTGCATACATTTTTCCCTCAGTGTTGTACATTCGGCGTAAAGATTTCAAAACCTTAGAGGAATTGACAGGGCTAGCAGAAGAATACGAGTATATTCAGAAAGAAAGCCAGAGTCCAACCTCAACATTAGTTGCCAGACCAGTACAAGGGAATCTCCCTACTCGCTCTTGGCTACCCCACCAACCAAATGGTCAAACGCCAACCCCACCAGCAACACAGTATGACCGAACAACCCACTGCTGGAATTGTAAGCAGCGAGGGCACTCAAAGGCAAATTGCCGCCGCCCTTTTCGTATGTTCTGCACCTTCTGCGGAGAAGATGGTCGAAGGACTCAAGATTGCCCTTGCCATGCACATAGAGCGGCTATGTTAAATGTTATACCCGACATATGTCCCAATCCTAACACCCTGACCCAAGAGTCGAAGGAGGCCATACCGAGTGAAGTTACGCCTCACAAAAACCCTTTCCGAACTGAACTAGCCGAAGTTACATCATCAAACATTCCAGAGTTGAAAACCGAACTCGCTACCGATCTAATTCTCTCGTCGGACAACCCAAGTAAAGAACAGCCAGACACCCAACTACCGGAGATACAACAACAATCACCTAATTTAAGATTGTGGACAGACCCACGTTATATTGTACCTATTAATCTGTATGGCCACATCTTTACCGCCCTGTTAGACACTGGTGCTACAAAATCATTTGTAAATACTAAGGTACGCAAACTCCTTAGAAAGCTTAAAGTCCCACTACGTTACCAGCCGCACGCCGCCGTGCACTTGGCAAATGGTACCCCGGTTAACAGTAAGGAACATTACGATGTCAATATAGGTGTAGGAAGCCAACATATTCAACGGGAAGTAACATATTTAAAACAATTGGCAGACACGGTAGTAATTGGCATGGACCTTCTAAAGAAATTAAATTTATCAATTTCCCTAGGAGATACGGAACTCCCGGCAGTACAGAGCCCACAGCCAGAACAACGAGATCAGTTACGCCTCCTAGGAGGTAAGCCTCTGTCACAAACTCAAGAAAGATTACTTAATACCTTACTTGAGCAAGAATTACCAAAGTTTGAGAAACTACCCAATACCACAAACGCCGCCGTGCACCGGATACAACTGAAATCCGACAAACCATTCCGTCAAAGGTACTACCCAAGAAACCCGGCTATGCAGAAGATAATAGACGATGAAATCGATGAATTACTTCAGGCCGACAGGATTGAACCTTCCAACAGTCCCTACAGCTCACCTATTGTCTTGGTGAAAAAGAAAAATGGCAGCTGGAGAGTTTGTGTTGACTACCGGCAATTAAATGAGGTTTCCATAATGGATGCATATCCACTGCCTCAGATACTAGCAATATTAGATAAGTTAAAACAAGCCAAATATATATCTACTATTGATTTGAAACAAGGATATTGGCAAATACCCCTTGAGCCAGAATCCCGTCCTGCTACCGCTTTTACTGTCCCTGGGCGTGGCCTATATCAATGGAAAGTGCTGCCGTGTGGACTTAACTCATCAGCAGCAACGTTCCAGCGTATGTTAGATTCAGTATTGGGACCTGATATAGACCCATTTGCTTTCGCATACCTTGACGATATCATAGTAATAAGCAAAACATTCGAGGACCACATCAATCATTTAAAAGAGGTTTTCAAACGCCTTCAAGCCGCAAATCTGAAAATCAATCAAGAAAAATGTGAGTTTTGCAAGCGAGAGCTAAAATACCTCGGCCACGTGGTGAGCGACCAAGGTATAAGCACCGACCCCGATAAGATCACTGCAGTGCAAGAACTTAAGGCACCTAGAAACGTCAAGGAGTTACGCCGTATACTAGGAATCGCGTCACAAAACTACTTAAGAAAAGCCAACCATGGGAATGGGGAGAAAGCCAAGAAACAGCTTTTAAACACCTCAAAAACAAACTTACCGAAGCCCCAGTTTTAAAGTGTCCCGATTTTGAACTACCGTTCACCCTACAAACAGACGCTAGTCAATACGGGCTAGGAGTGGTTTTATCACAGAACACCAAAGGCCAAGAGAGAGTAATCGCTTATGCCAGCCGAACACTGACCGATTTAGAAAAAAGTATTCGGTAACGGAAAAAGAGTGTTTGGCCATCTTATGGGGAATACGAAAGATGAGGCCATACTTAGAAGGATACCATTTTACCGTTGTGACTGACCACCACTCTCTGAAATGGTTACATTCACTAGAGAATCCTTTAGGACGACTTGCGAGATGGGCAATCGAATTACAACAATACGATTTCGATATCCAATATAGGAAAGGTTGCATGAATATAGTGGCAGACGCTTTATCAAGAGACCCATTGCCATTCCAAGAAAGCGACCTTTCCATCATAAACTCTCTCTCATTTAATTTAGATAGTTGTCTGAATAGGTTTTGATCTAGTTTTGCATTTTAAAATGGCTGGTAAGTTTAGAGTCGATTTTTCCAACATTCGTGGGTTGAGAAAAAGTTTCTGTGCCGTGTACGTTTATACTGTACAAAACAGGCCAGCTGTTTTGGCACTAAGTGAAACTCAGATAGGGGAAAATTCTGATTTTTCAGAGTTTAATCTATATGGGTATAGCTTAGTGCCATTATTCTTTTCCCATCATGGTCTCGCCGTCTACATAAGAAATGATGTTGCGTACCAACTCCAACCACAATATGGTTTGTGCTCAAACACAAATTTCAACTTCGTGTGGTTAAAATTCTCGGTGAATAAGCGCATCATTCATACCTGCTTCATTTATCGGAGCCCAAACTTGGACAGAAATTCAACTTTTAACGAATTTGATTCTCTGTCCGACTCCATACAAAGAATTGTCGCCCATTATCCTCACACTGAAATCGTCATTGCGGGCGATTTCAATGTACACAATTCTTCGTGGCTTCGCTTTTCTGGCCAGACAACACCCGAAGGAAGGTATGTTGAGGTCTTTGCAGAGTTAAACCAACTAACTCAGCTTGTTGACGAGCCAACTCGTATCCCTGACGTTCCAGGTCAATCCGCCAACACTTTAGACTTGTTTCTTACCTCTGACCCTGATAAATACACTATTAGTGTACTATCGCCTCTAGGCACATCGGACCATTGTGTCATATCTGCTAATTTCTCGTGCCAAATCAATCCAGTTAGAGAGATAACGCCTATGAGAACTGTTTGGCAATACGAGAAAGCCAACTGGGACGGTCTCAATAATTTCTTCAGGAACTTTAACTGGTCACTATGCTTCCTCGGTAGTGACGTTGACTCCAGCGCAGATATGATTACAAATTTAATTCTTCACGGTATGAGAAATTTTATTCCGAACAGGATAAAATCCATCAAACCGAAAGAGAATTCATGGTTCGATTCGAGCTGTAACGAGGTTATCAGGGTTAGAGAAGTAAGTTTCCGAAGATACAAAGCCAACCCCACTGAGGAAAACCGAAATGAGTTCAAACAAGCTCGAAAGACCTGTAACGTTCATATTCGAAGAACCAAATTTTTGCATGATCAGAAATTAAGGCAAAAAATACTACAATGTCCCAAAGGTAGTAAAAATTTCTGGTCATTTGTAAAAAACGTACGTAATTCTACCTCGTCTTCGGTTCCAACGCTCGTCTTCAATGATACTCCTGCTGTCAGCTCACTAGAAAAAGCCAATTTGCTTGCAGCACAGTTTGCTGTTAATTCGACGCTGCCAGAGAGTGTCATGACTCCGCCTGTACTTGAGAGCGGTAATGATTTTATGGGGCAAATCTTCTTTCGCACTCGTACAGTAGCTAGAGTTCTAAAAGATCTTGATGTACACAAATCCGCTGGCCCGGATAGTATCCCTCCAATTGTTCTGAAGAGGTGCTCTTCAACGCTGGCAAAGCCACTGCGTAAGCTTATCCATCTGTCCTACTCTACTGGTCTCTTTCCGAGTGGATGGAAAACAGCATTTGTCCAGCCTGTCCCTAAAAAAGGTGAATCTTCGTCTCCCTCCAACTATCGACCAATTGCACTTACGTCCCTTCTTTCTAAGGTCATGGAAACGCTGATTAATTATCAGCTTAAGAAATATCTTGAAGAACGGAAGCTTCTTAATGACCGGCAGTACGGCTTTCGTAGCAATAGGTCCACTGGTGATCTGATGGTATATCTCACCGAGCAGTGGAACAAATCTTTACATCGTTTTGGAGAAAGTAGGATTGTTGCACTTGATATTTCAAAAGCGTTTGATAGAGTTTGGCATCAAGCTCTCTTATCGAAAATGCGTGCATTTGGAATTGATGAATCTCTTCTTCGTTGGATTAGAAATTACCTTTCGGACCGTTCAATACAAGTTGTACTGGATGGTTTCAAGTCTGATATTCATAAAATAAATGCTGGTGTGCCCCAGGGCTCCGTTTTGTCTCCGACTCTCTTTCTCATTTTCATTAATGATCTCTTGTCTGAAACTTCTAATCCATTAAATTGTTTTGCTGATGACAGCACCCTCAGCTTTTCATATTCGTTTCTTGATTCACATCCTTGTCCTTCGGTTGTGGAACTTGAACGGCAGCGTATGATAAGCTCATTAAATTCTGATCTTGACAGCATTGTTCAGTGGGGAATAAGAAACCGTGTAGAATTTAATGCTTCAAAAACTCAATGCTGTTTGCTGTCTCTAAAGCAGAACCCACCCCCAATGCCACTATCCATGAGTGGCACTTGCATCGAGGAAACCGAACAGCTTTCAGTCCTGGGTATGTGCATCTCAAATCACCTTCTGTGGAATGAACACATATTCAATGTCGCCAAAAATGCTGCGAAGTGTTTAGGTTTTCTTCGAAGATGCAAGAAATTTTTCTCCCCTTCTGATCTGGCTGTAATCTACAAAGCCTTCATTCGTCCAAAGCTTGAATATAATTCTCATATTTGGGCAGGTGCTCCAATAACTCACTTAAGCCTTTTAGATAGAATCCAAAAAAGAGCTCTTAAAATGATAGGTGACTGTAATATAACTGAAACATTCGCATCTCTTGAACACCGTCGTAATGTTTCATGTCTCTGCTTATTCTATCGCTATTTTTATAAACAGTGTTCTAGTGAAATAGCCAGTTGCATTCCTCCCCAAAAACAATTCCACCGCAATACTCGCACTTCCAGGAATGCGCATCAGTTTACTCTTGAGCCCAATTTCGGACGTACTGTAAAGTACAGAGATTCTTTTTTCAGCCGAACAACACGAATGTGGAATGCCTTACCCGGCTCTATTTTTCCCTTCCATTTTGATATTCAGAACTTCAAAACTAATGTGCATCGGTATCTCCTTTCAAATCCTTCCCTATTTTCCTAATGCTCGCACTGTGTTCAATCATTTTAAGGGTAGTCACAACCCCTTTAGTGCGCGTATATTATAAAAAAAAAAAAAAAAAAAAAAAAAACCACGAACAAGACGACTGGGCCCAACGTCGCATAAAACAAGTTCAGAATTATCCAGAAAAGTTTACCGACTATAAAATTCAAGATAACTTGTTGTATAGAAAGTTCGCAGCACACCCTCTAGCCGACCATAACCAGGACTGGAAGTTGTGCGTACCGTTAAAAGAACGAAATAAAATCCTCAGAGAAAACCACGATGCTGTTACAGCCGGGCATCTAGGGATAGCAAAGACTACTGACAGGATAATGAAATCATACTATTGGCCAGGGATGTTTCGCGATATCTCTAAGTACGTAAGGAAGTGCGTCACTTGCAATCAATACAAGGTTCCCCAGGTGAAACCTAGTGGCTTTATGTATTCTAACCCGGCAGAGAGTCCGTGGGACACAGTTTCGGTGGATTTCGTCGGCCCTTTGCCTCGTTCAACCAAAGGAAATACAATGATGGTAGTATTCGTGGATAAATTCACTAAATGGGTTGAAGCTATACCCTTGCGTGCAGCCACGTTGGCTGCGTTAATAAAATGTATGAGAGAAAAGATAGTCTATAAATTCGGCATACCTCGCGTATTGCTATCCGACAACGGATCACAATTCGTGAGCCTACAGTTTCAGACTTTCTTAGAGGACCTAGGAATACAGCAATAGTTAACCGCTCCATACACGCCACATGAGAACTCCACAGAAAGGGTAAACAGAGTACTAAAAACTATGATTGCTCAATATGTCCAAGAGAATCACAGGAGCTGGGACGAACATCTACCTGAGCTCACCTTTGCCATAAACACAAGCAAGCATTCGTCAACCGGTTTCTCTCCGGCCCTTTTAAACTATGGCAAGGAGTTACGAACACCTCAACAGCCAAACTTACCGGGCACTAGCACTGAAGACAGCCCTGAAAATATTTCGACTAGACAAGAGAGAATGCGGGCTCTTTATCAACTAGTGTCAACTAATCTGAAAAGAGCCGCCGAGACACAAAGCAAGTACTATAACTTGAGGAGAAGACAATGGAAACCTAATATAGGCGACCACGTATATCGAAGGGTAAGGGTACTGTCGTCAGCAATTCACCACTTTACAGAGTAGTTAGCCCCCCGTTACGATGGCCCCTTTGAAGTGGTGAAATTTTTGTCTCCTGTTATACTGATGCTGAGAGAGGTGAATCCAGAAAGGAACAAAACCTCCAAAAAGCAGATGGTACGTTGCCACCTACGCGATATAAAAGGGATTAACGAAGAAGCCAAAATCACCAGTCTACGATCAGCCGCCGAAACAAACAAAGCATCCTGCAATAACATGTCCGAGCCGTGGTTGAGACAACCAACGCTACCCCGACGCATGGGCACATTGCCCTCGTCGCGAATACCATCCGAGGCCTCGTTGATGCCACCGCCAGAGGAAAAGCCGATAATTCGATCGGTACTAGTAATACCACCGCCGCAGCAAGATCCCGAGAAGACGAGGAGAGTCGTTCGATTGGCCAAGGGGAGCAAAAGGAAGACGAGTGGCCAAGACCAGCTAAAGCCTCCACTGGCCATCGAAACATCAGCCCCACTGCCAGACAGGAAAAAACCAAAGACGCTGACTACCGCTACGAAAAACTAGGCAACAGCAAACCTCGACCGACCAAAAACACCAAACCTGCCCGAGATCCTACCAGACCTGCCCAAGACTATACCCGAGCTAGATGTGGACGCATGGTGTCGGGCATTAGCGGACACTACCGCAACCACCAATCCAGACCTGGGATCAGTAGGAGAGAACCCGAATTATACGGCGCTCCTGAGCGTGACCTCCACAATGCAGGTTAAAGGACGGAACCGCCAGGTGCCAGAAGACCCCTTCAAGAATATCAACATCACGGGACACAAAATCTACAACAGAATCTACCGACGCCAAAAGTTGACGTTTAAAAGAAGCTGGGGAGTGGTCACCGCCCTTATTAATAAACCGGGTGAGGCGACACTGAAGTTCGGTGCCCTACAAAGGAAGGTGTTCTTCGAACCTTAAGAAGCTTTATTTTTTTTATTTTTTTTTTCCTTGAATAATATTAATTTTTTTTCGCTAAGCTAGAAGCATTTTTTTTTGTTTTTTTTCTTTAAATTGTATTTATTTTCATGTTAAGCTAGAAGCATTTCTTTTTTCCTTTCCTTTAAATTGTATTTATTTTTATTTTTTGCTGAAGCTTAAATTTTCTTTCGGATTTTGTTTACACAAAAAAATTATTATTATTATATTATTATTATATTATATTATAAGAAACAAAAAAAAAAAATATAATAAAAAAAAACCAACAAAAAAAAAAACAACAAAACAGAAAAAAGAAGTCATACAAAAAAAAGACGTTAAAAAAAAAAACAAAAAAAAACAAACAAACAAACTTACTCAGAACTCAAGACGAGAAGGTTCTCGTCTCCAAAGAAGGAGGGGTTTGTAATGAAGCATTACAATACCTCCCTCTCCCCTCCCTAACTACGGACCAGAGCATTCGTCCGTGATTTGCCAGATTCGTCTGTGATTGCCGGATTCGTCCGTGATTTGCCTGGTTTACCAGTGATTGCCAGATTCGTCTGTGATTGCCGTATTCGTCCGTGATTTGCCTGTAACGCCAATTATCCCAGGAATTCTGTTCGCGTTAATCAATTGCGTATTTTAAGGGAAAGAGGACGCGCAATACGGCTCCCTCAAAACACAGCCAACAACCGAAGGATTACAACCGCAAAGGAAAGACAGGAGAAAGCAGGAGACGAAAGCGATTCACCAAAGCAAACATCACATATTTTAATCCAAGACAATTCATTGTAATTTATATATAAGAATTTTTAAGAAAATAAAGGAAAGGACCTATAATCTAAAGTTACGTACTTCTTTGGAAGGAACCCCGGTAGACCGGCGAGCTTAAACCTCAGCTTTAAACAAAAAGTACATCACAGGTGGGGCAAATTAATAACCTACACTGCTAGTTGCTGGGTTCAGTAGTCCTTCAAAATAACTTTTCAGTACGTTAGGGCTTAGATCTTTTCCCATAACATATCTTCCTCCATTTATACACTTTATTTGCTTCCAAAATTCCGACGAGTTTCTACAGAGTGCCACTTTCTTAGCTTTCAGCTCGTAGTAATTTTTCCGCACATAGTGACTTATACTTCTTGTTTAAATCAAGATATTTGTCCTTGATGTAACCTTCACTTTGTTTTCTAAGCAATTTGAGCCAGGCCCAACTAACAAAATTGCTTCGCATTTCAGACATTATAGTGTTATTTGTTTCTATAGCGCGCCTATTACCCTCTGACGTGAAGTAAATACATTATTGGAGTATTACTGCTTCCTTGAATATTTTCTGGTGCAAATTTTATCAGGTTGATAGAAGCGATATACCAATGTTTCTATAATCTCTCTATATTGCTTTTATGAAATGACGACGGAGCTTTTGTTCTATAGTCATCCTGTAAAATTATTATACAATCTCTATGTTAGTTTCTGTTACTTGCTAAGTTCAGCCACAAACCATTTCTGCTTTACTAGTAAAAACACACTAGTAAAACCACTTCTGGTATACTAAAGAGTGTAGACACAAACCAGCAGTGTGGAGAAAGTGAATACGTTTTTTTTCATCGTAATTATATTCTTCCTTGGCCGAGTGGTTAGCGTGGTGGACTTTCAGTGCGAGAGGACCATGGTTCGAATCGCACAGAAACCTTAGGCCCAATTCACATAGAACTGGCTTGAGGTTTTGGTGTGGTTCTGGCGTGCTGCATACATATTCCACGTTGTGGAATTCACATGTTCTCTTATGAGATAATACACACACAGATGACGAGGCGAGGGTATGGTGTCACATGCCATCGCCACACCACATTGAAAACTCCAGTGGCCTACGTTAACGTCACGCCACAATGAAATCTCTCAGTCAAATGTCAAATTGTCAGGCATTAAAAAAATGAAATGTGATTATGAGTTCAATAAAATTTATAAAAATTGAATTTTGCTATAAAATGCAAATACACGAAGATTTATGTAATTACGGGAGGACAAAATTACTGCAACAGGAGCGTGCAACACCAAACATGGCAAAAAATAGCTCAACAATTCAAGGCAATTGTTTTTTTTTTTATATTTCATTTATTTTCTGTGTAGAAGCCATTTTCTTGTGAAGTGTTCCTCTGTGTTTGTGTGTTTATCTTTTGCTTTTCAGTCAAATAACCATTCCCTGTCACTTCTTTGTGAACAAAGTTCACGACAACCACACCACGCACGTAGCAGGCCAGAACCACACCAGCACCATAAGCCACTTCTGTGTGAATCGTGCCTTATAATTTTTATAACTTAAATAATATCTAATAAATTCTTAGATTGTATTTCAGATAAAAACTTTCAAATAAAATATCAGAAAATAATAAAATAAAATAAAAATATAAATAAATAAATATAAATCAATTGTGAAGTATTTTTTTTTTATTTTTCCACCTTCTTCTATAAGACCTCTAAATTGAGTCCAGTAAGTGTTTTCCGGGGCAACTGAATTTAGTCCATAAAGGTCAAATAGGAGCTTAAAAAGTGCGCCCTTTCAATTCTATGGACTATTATAAAATGCTTATATGATTACAAGAGATGATTATGGGAAGCTGCTTTGGATGATTATAGGGGCAAAATTGTTAGTTGGGGGAGAACGAAAGTTGTCTGGCCTTCTCACATTCCTCGTCATACCATGGGTTCTTGTATTCCTTTTTGTTAAAAGTGTTCCTTTTAGAAGCAGGATAGGAATCCTTGATACATGCTTCAATTCCACCAAGCCCAGTATCTGCGTGCAGTGGTAGCTTTTCATCCAGTAACATTAGGTAAGAAGGTGCCTTTGGTAAGCACCACACCAGTTTCGGAATCAACCTCATATTCTTTGTTCTTTCATCGAAGGTGCACTTTTCTGTAAATGTTACCACAATAGGTAAATGATCCGAATAGGGAAGTGGTTTGACCTCCAGGTCACTTATACATGCACTCCATTCGTTCCCAATAAGACAGTAATCAATCACCGTTATCCCTTGCAAATGTAAAGTTTCCAGATTCGTCACTTGCAGTCGTACCATTTAATATCCGCAAACCAAAGGAATCGCAAAACTCCAGTAGCTTTCTACCTTTTGCATTGCATGTTTCATCCAGAGAGAGGCGCCTTGTTCCAGAAAAATTGTTTTCAGTTCCAATTTCAAGACCTATTCTTGCATTTAGGTCGCCGATTATCATCATGTTAGTGCTATTCATTTGCGTTATACACTGATTTAACTTTTCAAAGTCTTGATCCCAATTATTGCAATTTAAATATGAAGGAAGTATGGTGTACTTGGTTTTCTTAAATTGAAGATTGAGGTACCATACATCATCTAAAACTTTGATCTCGCAGTGCACTCCTTCAAGATTTTTCTTGAATCCAATGCAGCATCCTCCACTAGCTCTTCCTCTGGTATGTGTTCTTGTTGCTGGAATCCATTTACATTCAAAATTTTTAAATTTTCCCTGGTGTTCAATACATTTACTTTCTTCAACATGGGTCTCAAATAAGAAAATGAATTCAAACTGATTTACAAAACTAACAAAATTTACAAACAAATCCTTATTTTTTTAGCCCTGATACATTATACGATAATATTCTATAATTTCTAATACTTTAATATTATTATTAGTATTGCTATCATAACATATTTTTTGTTTTTTATAATAACAGAACAGACGGCATTAAAGTTAAATATTACGCTCCAGCCCATGGGCAGCCGTACTACCACCATAATCTATGTCCGCTCCGCATCTGTAGGGGTTTGATTTAGCAGTCGTTCGCTTGTGTTCGCACCTTCAGGCATTACAGCTGTTCTCTTATATAAGCAACATTTCGGGATTTAAACTTATAAATGGCAACCCTTCTCTTGTCCTTCTGACAGTATTGACACCCTCCCAACACTTCTTGCAAGTAAAGTTAAGATATGAACTATTTGTATACTAAAGTTCAACTGGCCAGGTCAAAATGAAAGGTTGGTCTCCCTAACAGCCCCACTTTATTGAATAGACCTTTTAAAAAGGAACAATTACGTGCAAGAGTATTTATTATTGAATATGTTAGTTTGGCCTTTATTATTATTTATGTAATGGTCACACTGGCCACTTTTCAATAATTTGGTATAACTCGGAAACTAAACCAAATTTTGCTTTTGTTCAAAACTAAATTTTCTACCTAAATGGATAGTTTGGAAAATTTCTTAAAAAATTTAAGCAGGAAAAGAAAACATAAACCAACATAAAAAATATTGAAAAATCAAAGATTTTCGCTCAAGACATGTTTAAACAAAGTAAAGTAGAGTTTTAAGACCTTAATATGAAATGTTAAGACACCATGTTATTTGAAAACTGACAGAGATGTAGCCATTCAAACTTCAGCCAAATATAACAATTATCATACATTTTGCGTATGATAGTGAATTCCAATCATACATCATACAGGACCACAAATTATGCTACATGAGTAGCATAATTATTCTTCGGTTCTCAGCACAACAGAATTCTCTACATAGCGAAGTGCAGAATGAAGGACCGTGGTGCGCTCGATGAAGTTGAACACCTTGCCATTGTATATCCAATCTTATTCTCATGAAACACGATTTTGTAGGTAGACATTTGTTCGATAGGTTCGCTGTGATCGCCTTACCGAGATCCCTTAACAAAAATTAGTATTACATTTGGACGCATAGATGGCCACGAGCTTTTTTTCTTCATGAGAATACTATAGAATTTATATACAATGACCTTGCTATCTAAATTTCTATAGGGAAGAATGAACTTTGTGTTGTTTTTTTTTTTTTTTAAGTAAAACTTCTTTTGCGGCATGGGGGTAAACAATTCTTGTATGGAGCTGTCAGTGGCATGTCAAACCGACCAAAAATGTGTAACGATTTTGCAATGGAGATTTGCAATACCGACAAATTAACGAAAAAAAACCTACTTCTGAACAAAAAAAAGATAATTCTTTTAATGCAGAACTAATATTAAATATGGAGGAATACTTTTAACGGGTGATTTTTTAAGAGGCTTAGAACTTTTTAAAAAAAAAAACACAAAAAATTCGAAAAAATGAATGAAATATTTATTTGAATCTATAGTTTGAACCTTGCAATTTAATGTTTAAAGATAATTTCATGCAAATGTTGACCGCGGCTGCGTCTCAGGTAGCCCATCCGCTGAGTCCAATTTTGCATACTCTTTCACACATATCGGCCGGTATCTCACGAATGAATGCATGGATGTTGGCTTCCAGTGCGTCAATCGAAGCGGGCTTGTCCCTATAGACATTAGCCTTGACATACCCCCACAAAAAATAATCTAATGGTGTCAAATCGCACGATCTAGGCGGCCAATTGACCGGCCCGAAACGTGAAATTAACTGTTCACCAAACTCGCCTCGCAATTGCGCCATTGTTTCGCGTGCTGTGTGGCATGTGGCAGGTCGGCTGGCTTTAGTTCTTGCACCAGCTGTATCTTAAAAGGCTTTACGCCCAAATCCTTCCGCAAAATTTTCCACGTAGTGCTGTAACAAAGGCCTAACTGCTGGGAACGGCGCCGAATCGACATTTCGCGGTCTTCTGTCACACTAGCTGATACGGCCGCAATATTTTCATCACTACGCACAGTACGTAAACGTGTTGGTGGTTTAATGTCCAACAAAGTAAATTTGGTGCGAAATTTGGTCACAATCTTCCGAATAGACTGCTCAGAAGGTCGAGAATGCCGACCATAAAATGGAAGCAGCGCGCGATGAACATTTCGAACTGAGCACGAATTTTGATAGTAAAATTCAATAATTTGCAAGCGTTGTTCATTTGTAAGACGATCCATGGTTAAATTGCAAACCAAACTGAAGCTGTTTGACAGTGACACAAGGTACTAAACACACGTCAACTGTCAAAACCAGTGTTGCCAAAACCAAACCAGCTAAAAAATCACCCTTTAGAAACAACTCTTCATTAAAAAGTTTCTAGTTTATTTATTTTTTCAGACATTCAAAATGATCGGAAACCAAAAAATTCTAATCAATGAAAACACACAAAAACATATATTTTTTCAACATTTTATTGATTATAATACAAATACACTTTATTCTTAAAACATTTATTTACATTTTTTCTTAAAATTACACTTATTATAACACAAATTTACTAAATTATTTTGCACAAACTGAAAAAATTAAAAGTAAACAAAACATTTTCTCGGTAAATGTCAAATTCAGTATTACCATATACGAATAATCCTAATTTCCTTGTCAAGTTTGAAAGGGCACTGCCATATATTACCCGGAGGCCACACGAGCGAGTACTCGCTAGCAAGTTGGGTACATACATTAATTGTCAAATCACTCGCCGCTCTACTCGCTTCCCAACTGGCTTCAAAAAAGGCAAGCCAGTTGGCTAGCGAGTAGGAAAAGTTTCGATGTATTAGTAACTCGCTAGCGATTACTCGCTCGTGTGGCCTCAGGGTTAGTAAGAAGAATCCTAAAGGTTCGAACATAATGGATGTGATAGAGGAAAAGACGTGAGTGTGACGTCATCTCACTGCTTTTGTTAAATTAGTTTTAAATAATGACGAGAATACTCATAATAAGGCATTTTACGTCGTTACGTTACGTTTTATTTATAGAATAAGTACTTGAAAATTAGTTTTTTTCAGTATTATTTTGTTAAATCTCGTCGCTTTGTGAATTCGGGAACGAATATATATATTATTACAAAAAGCTATCTGTGAGTTATGTCACACCCTCGTCTCGTTTTTTCACGCACAGTGAATCATTCTGTTATATCGTAGCATTGTCAATTGGGAAATGTTTTTATAACTACTTAAAGGTGACAGTGAGTTACGTGCCGATTTCGTTTCGTTTCCTGTTTGTATTGTTTGATTGTTAAGGGTACATATGACAACGCACATGACAAAATATAGTGTATTTAAATTACATAGCTATTATTAAAAGCAGTGAATTTAAATAGCACAAAGAGCATTTTTTCCTCACTGCAATTTTTCTATACACATATTACAACCTGTAATTTCCTGGCAATCAAAAAAATATTTTCTGGTGCAAATTAAATCAGCTTGATAGAAATATTGTTAATGGAGGCACACTGTAAGTCTTGTTTCGATTTCGGAGATTTAATTGAGTTAAATCGGTGATATCAAATCGAAGAGTTAAATTCGGTGAGTTGAAATGTTTTAACAATGGATTAAGATTTGAATCAACGTTGAATGTCCGTTCACTCCCCCAAATCAGTGAATTTATATTTTTGAAGTACACATCAAAGTTTTAACGACGTTGTAAATATATAATCCGTGGTTCAACAATTTTAACTTATCCGCTATGAATTCATGGAAGTTCAATGCTGGTTCAATTTAATTTGCTACTATAACATACTTCACCCTTGAACCTCCGTTCAACCTCAGTGAATCCAGCCAAATCAGTGAGTTCAATCTATTAAATCATTGATTAAAATTGAAAACACATTTGTGAAACTCAACTTTTGTGTCGGTTCCTAACTAGAAAAATTGCATCGCATTTCACACATTACGCTGTGGCTCCATTGGCAATTTTTGAGGCAATTGCAATTGCAATTGGAATAAGAATGGCAATTTATTGCTTGGGTGGGCATTTCCATTTCCAGGCAATTTCAATTATAAAATGTGTGCATAGAAATATTTGACTGCAAATGCAGTCGAATGCTGTTCAAATCCCGTTTTTAATAAAATTTAATTTAAATTCACTTTATTTTGTCATGTCCGTTCTCATATTCTATGATTTAATTGAAAAAATCAATAAAGAAATCATTCACAATTACGGGAAACCCCATTTTTCCTCAATTTATTGCCTTGACAATGGAAATCAATAATTGCCTCTCATCTTCGAGGCAATATTGCCATGGCCATTGACAAAGCGTCTCCATTTGCATTATTAAAGGCAATAGCAATGAGTGATGCAATTTATTGCCTCAAATATTGCCAATGGAGCCACTGGGTTAGATGTTATTTGTTAGAACAGAAAGGTAACAGGAGTGCTATAGCTTCTGTTACCTTTCTGACGGCAAGTAAATACATTATTCTAGCATTACTGATTTATACACACACACTGTAAATCTCGTTTTGATTTCGGTGAGATCAAATCGAAAACATAAATTCGGTGCGTTGAAATTTTTTAACCATGGATTAAGATTTGAACCAACGTTAAACGTCCCTTCACTCCCCGAAATCAATGAATTTATATTTCTGAAGTACACATCATTAACTCATCCGCTATTTTATGAATTGATGGAAGTTCAATGATGGTTCAATTTACTTTGCTACTATAACATACTTCACCCTTAAACCTCCGTTCAACCTCAGTGAATCCAGCCAAATCAGTGAGTTCAAACTATTAAATCATTGATTAAAATTTAAACCACATTTGTGAAACTGGGGCCTATTTCTGCGCTACTACATCAATTACATCAACTACATTTTACAACTTCATACTACAATTACACCAGTTATATTTATAATTTGTTAACATTTTTTGCCTTTTATTTCATAACTCCAGTTGTATGTTTGAATCAGACAAATTTAACTGATGTAGTTGTAGGATTTAGATGTACGTTGTAGTTGATGTAGCTCTGTGCCGAGATTCAGCTATTTTAGCGAGTGAGATGAGATGACTCGCCTTACTCGCCGACTCATCTCACTTCACTCGCAAAAGCGATTCAGCTATTTAAGTGAAATGAGTAAGCTCGAATTTAGTTTCGAACATGAGACAAAGAATAAATATAAAAGAGCTTAATTCTACCTCCTTGTCACACTCATTACGCAAAACGAAATGAAACAAAAAATACAACAATGTAAACATTGGAATCTTTAATAATGGAGTTTGGAGTATCTTTTATTTCAATTATTTTATTTTGTCATAATTAAAGTTTAATGTGAGTTTCACCCTTGAGAAATAAAAAGTTTAAAAGTGTTGAAAGTGAATAGAATATAAATTTATTTAATATATATATGTGCATATGATAATAAAATAAAATTAAAGAATCAATAAAAGGGTAGTTGTTTTTATCTACGTTGTTGTTTTTTATTTCGTTTCCTATCCATGAATAGGAATTCTTGTGAAAAGCACACATACCTATCCAAAACTGGAAATTTACCAACACATACACCAAGTCACTGCGGAAATATCTGGCGAGTAATCTGACATTTCATTTCACTCGCTCACTCACTCCCTTTTGCTAACTGAATCGATTTTCGACGAAAAGTGACTCATCTCACTCACTCCCTGCGGCTTCGAATTAGCTGAATCTCGGCACTGTTGTAGTAGCGCTGAAATAGGCCCCTGGTCTTTTGTGTCAGTTCCTAACTAGAAAAATTGCATCGCATTTCACACATTAGATGTTATTTGTTTCTATAGCGCTCCTGTTACCCCTCTAACGAGAAGTAAATACCTCATTGGTGCCCTATTACACGACGACTTTTGAGTCATGACTTTTTCGAAATTGAATGAGTGCGAACGAGAAAAAACATCTGATCTCACCTTCGCACTCATTTGATTTCAAAAAAAGTCATAACTCAAAAGTCGTCGTGTAATGTGTAATGGGGCACTTAGCGAGCAGGACATGTGGCGTAAAGGTACCCGGGTTCGATTTCTGGACCTACCAACAAGTTTTTTTTTGTTTGTGTGGGCACTTCTTTAATGCTCTCATAATAAACTCTATAAAGGTACAATAGGAGAGAAAAAACTCACTTTTATATTCTATGGAATAAAATGCATGAATATAGGAGCGAAATTGTTAGTTGCGTTACAAGTAGTGGTTCAAATTTCGATCAGTGGCTCTGAAATTTCAACTCACTGAATTCTACAAGTTAACTGAGGTTAAAGGTCCAAGTATCTCATACTAGTCAATTACATGCTTGAACCATCATTGAACCGTTCATTTTATTCGTCAGCATCAGTGAGTTGAGATCGTTGAACCACGGATCAAAATTGGAACCACGACTGTATAACCCAACCTAAAATTTCGCTCCTATATTCATCCATTAATGTTTTTTGTTTTCACTCATCCTACGCATACAAGCTGTGAGGCGACTAATTTTGTCATCACTTTTCATCAATACAGAAAACTCAAAAATTTTATTTATTTTGCGAAATTATTTATGCACAAAAGAAAAACTATCCCTTCGATAACATTTGAATTCAATCTTTCGGTCTGGCATCGCCATATAAATAAAATAAGTAAATTGGGTGGCACAACAGCTCGTGGAGAACCAGAGCCTTGTGACTTATAACTCTCAACCATTCCTGGGTGCGTGTTGTTGGCAGGAATGGAGGTGACCTACAGTTTCTTGCCGAGTCCAAACGGCTAAATGAGAAGCACTTTTTCATGACAAGTATTAAGGTTTTACTACATTCAACTACTTTTTGCAAAAAGTGCAAAAGTGAAAAATTACAAACATATGCTAGCGACACCTTTCCCCGAAAAATGGTATGAAATTCATGTTGAGTTGAATGCTTTCAAACAAGAAAAAGGCTAATTCAGCAACAATTTGTGGGGATTCATCTGTCATTGACACTGGGCGCGTTCGGCGGCGTATCTTAAGCGATCCGGATTTGTTTGTGTTGTTGTAATCCCATAGGAAAAAACAGCTGATCAGTGAAGCAGCTGATGTGAGAAAGAAATCTCAAGCTATCCAAAAAATTTCGGGATACTCAACTATCCGATGGGAAATTTGAAGAACAGCTGACTTTGCTTAACAGCTGACCATTTATTTGGATTTGCGATTCCACATCGGATTTTTTTTGTTCGAGCAAAAACATTTCCAAATTATATTTAAATGCATATTAAAATCATTTGCAATGCAAATTAATAATAAATTTTTGATACAGAGGAGATTTGGTATAAAATAATTTATGTAAGGACACAAAATCGTTGCTGAAAATTTCAATTTATTTTTACTTTTGTTAGCAGCTCACTCTTTTGACAGCAAATGTTACCTATCCGGTTTTGGTCGTTCGCCAACGTATCGGATACTAAAGTATCTTTGATACCCTATCGGACTACCGGCCGAACGCGCCCACTCACTCTTGTAGAAATCTGAAAACGAGTGAGAGAGAAGAAATTCAAATTAACGAGTGTTGGAAGACGAACCAAAAAAGAAGCAGATAAAAAAGTTAGTTGTTGTGTGCAGTACGAAATCCATTTTCTTCTTAAAATTCATTGTTGTAAATTAACTTAAATTAACTTAGAAGCATATATATTAAAGTAAATAAATTGAACTAATTTGTTGTAAAATAAATAGTATTTGTGTTTCATTTCTTGTGGAAAAGGTAGTGTGAAAATACCTACAAATGGTGACCCCGACGTGATAACCAGCAAAGCACGACGCACAGTGGTTTGGTTTGTACTTACTTACTTACTTAAGGTGGCGCTACAGTCCGGGGTGGACCAGGGCCTCAACCAACAAGCTTCTTCCAGCCAGCTCGGTTTCTAGCTAGCTGTCTCCAGTTTCGCACGCCAAGTTGGTTGAGGTCCTCTTCCACTTGCGTGCGCCACCTTTTACGCTGTCCACCTCTACTGCGTTGTCCCACGGGGTTGGATTCAAAGACTTTCCGGGCCGGAGCATTGGTGTCCATTCGCTCTAGATGACCCAGCCATCTCAGTCGTTGGCTTTTGACTTTTGTGGCTAGGTCGGTGTCGCTGTACAGCCCATACAGTTCGTTGTTGTATCTTCTTCTCCATTCCCCATCTATGCAGACGGGACCAAAAATCACCCGGAGAATTTTCCTCTCAAAACAGCCTAACGCGTTCTCATCCACTGTTAGCAGTGTCCATGCCTCTGCACCATACATCAGGACCGGGATGATAAGCGTCTTATACAGGGACAGTTTAGTTGCTCGAGAGAGGGCTTTGCTTCTCAATTGCCTTCTTTGCCCAAAGAAACAGCGATTGGCAAGAGTAATTCTTCGTTTGATCTCAGCGCTGGTGTCGTTCGCTGAGTTTATAGCGGATCCTAGGTAGACAAAGTCTCTGACTACCTCAAAATTGTATGGGATTGGTTTGTATGGGAGAGCGGAAAAAAATCTGTAAAATCTGAACTACTTAACGGATTTGAATGAAATTTGGCACACATGTTTAGATCTATCTTATACATATGTGGTCAAAATTTTGTTAAGAAATAATTGTCAGAAAAAAAGTTATGGACATTTTTCTAAAATTTGTGCGTTTTGATTGTATGGGAGAGCGGAAAAAAGTCTGTAAAATCTAAACTATTCAACAGATTTGAATGAAATCCGGTAAAAATGTTAAAATCTACCTTACACATATGTGGTCAAAATTTTGTTAAGAAAAAATTATTAGAAAAATGTTATTGACATTTTTCTAAAATGTATGGGTTTTTGATGTTGTATACTGAAATATATTTTCTTTTTTTAGTAAAATATGAACTTTTTATTTTGAATAAAGAAGAACAAACTATGTTTATATATTATTAACATAAAAACAATAATATTAAGAACATAAATAAAACATTTGCAATAAATTAATAAATAATATAAAAAGTAGAAGCAGCTATTTTACTGTGCTAAAATGAGGTTTCTAGCATCTGCACTCATTGGTAGTATTTTCTTTTTTGCCTGTGGCCTCAATTCTGTTATTAGTGGATCTGAGGATATGAGGATACGATGCATCACATCTTCATTTGTCGCAATACGGCTACATTTTCTCGAACTAAAACTGCGATAGATTTTATAGTCCTTATTTCGGCATTCCTGGGCTTCCTCGGAGAGTGATCCAACAGGAAATGCACAATTTTTTATGATTTCTTCTCCATATATATTAATAATGCAAGAGTCTTATCTGGGTGAAAATGTGATGAAGAAAAGCTTTCTGATGTTGGTGCATAGTTTATCTCTTCTTGAGTAAATAAATTTCTAATTTGGTCTCTCTTATACCTTTTAGCTCGCTCACAGCATTCTTCAAAACTCTTTCGTGGTCTTCCACGACCATCAGTTGACGTTTCAAGCAGTACATTTTCGGTGAATTCTACTTCCAAAACTCCTTTCAGCCAATCCTTGTATTTTTTTTTTTCGAAAAAAAAACTTTGTTTCTACAAACTGCAGTCCACCGGTTTGAAAATTGAGAAAAAACCGTTTCTGTACTTCTGACATCACAGTTTCTATTTGCTCAGAAGTTAAGTTGGGGTATAGACTTTCAAAATATGGTCGCATATTTTTACTTTGCGACCATTAGTCATAAGTTCGGAAGACAAAACCGAATAAGGTATTGCGATGGAATCCATTTTAGTGCAGAGAAATTATCGCTCGAACAATTAAAAAACGGCCGCTGATTAAACTCACTTTTTGTTTTTATTTATATTTCACTTCATTTTTGCTTATTAGTTGGTAAAAGAGTTATAATTTTTCTTACACACCTTGCACAAATGGACAATCAGTCAATAATGACTTACTTTGTTTTTAATCCTTTATATATATAGTTTTAAGTAACAACTTAAGCATTCTTATGGGGCATTACCTACTAATCCTTTAAAGTCATACAAAATTGTGCAATACACAACAAAGACAAAGCAATAAAACTTTAAACAACAATAAAAATTATTAGTTTTTCGACTTATACCGGAAACGGAACAGGTAGAGAAAAACTCATGTACAAAAAAAAAACTTTTTTTTTGTTTTTACCTGTCCCTACTTTTTGCGTGAAATCAAGAAAACTGTAAGAACATCCTTAATCCTTTTGTTTTATTCTTTATCATATAATTCTAATTATCATAAAATAATAAAATTTTAAAAATAATATTCCCAAGAAAATTGAGTTGAAAGTTGAAAAATTTTACAGGTAGAAATAAATTGTTTTGCAAAAAGTCGAATTTCGCAGACCCTGGCCAAGGTATGAATCTTATTTTATTTTAAGAAATAAAGGTACAAATTTTTTCTAAAAATAGAGGGTTTAAAAAGCTCGTTTTGATAGTTAGAACCGAAGAAATTATAACTATTTGATAAACACCACCCTCAAAACCGAGTTTTTTGAAAACCGATTCAGTAAGACGAATTTGAACATAACTTCCAGATTAGCAGGCATTAGCAGCTGATTTTTTCTATGTTGTTATTTGAAGGTATGGAGCACACATTGGTATACTTCACTACGTGTAGGCAAGTGTAGCTAAAATTGAAACTCAAAAAGTTTTCATTAAAATCATTTTTTGTTAGTACCAATATCGGGCGCTTCTTATAGAAGGTTTATTTTATAATTTATCTTTTTTTTTTTTTTAGATAACCAAGAATAGACCAACAAAATTATATATAAATGTTCAGAATTTAATTTAAGGAACTTCGGTAAAAGACATCTAAAAATTTGTTGAAAATACGGTTCGCGACTTGAATAAATTTTTCTTTGACTTTGAGGGCTTGTAAATATGTATATAAAATATATATATGAAAAAATACTCTGAAACCATATGCTCCGTGTTAAACAACATAAACAACAATAATGCTGACTGTATTACATTCTGAAATGGATACAACGAACGAACGCGGTGGCGTTCGATCGTTGCATATCGACCCATATTTAATTATATTTATTCATTGTAAGCATTTATTTTATTTATCCATTGTAAGCATTTTATGCAATTAATAATAAGTATAAAAGAGGCATTGGCCCACAAATAAATATCATTTTAAAACAATTCGTTGAGTAGTAATTTGATCCACTTTTCACATACAGTTCAGGTTTCAAGTGCCTGCAATTGTACCATCCAATATCAAATTAATTGTGCACCATTTTACACAGAATAAACAAATCAAGTTCAAGTGCTTGTATTTGTTATCAAATTGTGTTCTGCACATTAATAATTCAATCATTTTGGTGACCCCTACATTCAAAGAACATCAGCTTTACTATGGATAGTTTAGCCAGGAGCCAACGCATATCTGGAGAGGAGATACAATCAATCATCCGCAACTTCTCGAAAGATTCCTCCACCCGCAAAACAACTAGAGAATACTTCACGTCAAGACTCAATCGTCTAAACACCGTATGGGAAGAATTCGAAGCTACAGATGGCAGAATTCGCGACACACCAGACATATCGTTAGACCACGAGTACTTTACCTCTAAGTATTTTGACCAAATCAAGACATTATACGAAAAGTATAAGCAAATCTTGAGTGATTCACTGGCGCAGATAGAGGCCAGTAACAACACCAAACTTGATGTCGTGCCAAAGGGTACAGAAGATAACCAATCTAAACCTAATGATGCATTGACATCAACAAAAAATCTTGCTCTTAAAGAACAAGATAACAACCCAAACATTGATACCCTGATGAGAAGACAAAAGGCACTTATGAATTCACTAGCCCGACTCATCAACGGAAAAATAAAAGAAGAAGCACCCATCCAATGTCTGGAGTCTATGAACAGACTTTGGACCCAGGTTGAGGAGATTCATCACTCAATTTGGGAAGCTGTCAATGATCCGGAATCTGAGGGTTACAACATGGAGTTGTACACCGAATTAGAGACATCAGTTCTCAAAAATCAAGCTTCTTTGAGCAAAACATCATCAAGCGTTCAAAGAAGCGAGCCATCAAAACAGCTAACTGATCGCCCGGCAATTCAGTTGCCTAAAATGTCGATACCCAAATTCGACGGCGATTATTTAAAATGGCAAACATTTTCAGACATCTTCACTAAGATGATACATGAACAACCATTACCACCCGTCCAAAAAATGTGGTATTTGAAGACAAATGTGTCCGGTGATGCAGAGAGACTGATGCGCCACCTTGAACTGACTGAAGACAACTACAGTATCGCTTGGAATATCCTCCAGGATCGTTTCAGCAATAAAAGGGCGCAAACCTCAGCACTTATCCAGAGAATTCTCAGTCTGCCGAACATTAATCCAGAAATGAAGGCCATCAGAGAATTTCATGACGCAATCCATGAATGTCTTGCAGCACTCAAAATTCTTGGCATTGAGACAGCATCTTGGGCCCCATTACTCACTCATCTCTTAATAAAGAAGTTGGATCGACAAAGCCACCTATTATATGAACAATCACTTCAAAACCCTCGAGAGCTTCAGACGATGGACGAATTTCTCAAATTTTTAAAAAACCGATTTGAGTCTTTAGAAGCTGTTGGCGGAAAAGAAAAGGCCAAGGCGGTGACAACAATAGCCACGTCCAACACGGAAAATTGCAAGGTATGTGGGATAAAAGGCCACCCTATTTACTATTGTGAGAAGTTCTTAAAAATGTCAGCTGCTGAAAGGCTTAAGTGGACCCAAAGACGACATCTATGTGTAAATTGTTTCAAGGTTGATCATAATGCGAAATCATGCTCATCACGATGCTGCACTAAGTGCTCAGGTAAACACAATACCTTACTGCATTTAGAAAAGGCATGTTCATCAAGTCCAAATCAAAGGAAATCCAATCCATCTACAACCATCGTAGCAGGTGCTACACCTACCAAATTGATGTCATCAGAAGTGGGAGGCTCATCACCGCTCACGGTTGCCACTATACAACAATTGAATAACAAGCAAGGTTACGTTCTTTTGGCCACCGCAAGGGTTCTAATCACAGCAAATGATGGACAAACATGTGAAGTTAGAGCCATCTTAGACTCCGGTTCTCAAATAAACCTTATAACTGAGAGACTTATTAAACGCTTATCCTTATCACCAACACCATCATCTCTATGCATTGAGGGCATCGGCAGAAGAACACGAAACACAACACAGCGAATAAACATTCAACTTCACTCAACAATGGGCAATTTCGCATGCAGACTGGAAGCCTTCATACTTCCGAACATCGTATCTCCTCAACCCACTCAAAACCTAGATACTTCTACCTGGTCTATACCAGAAAACATCAACTTGGCAGATCCCAACTTCCACCGATCCAGTAAGATTGAAGTCCTTTTGGGAGCAGAATTTTATCATCAGTTAATCCGCCCCGAACAAATACAAATCGGCGACAAAATGCCAATTTTACAAAACACAGTATTTGGTTGGGTAGTAACCGGGAAAATTGAAGATACGACATACAACACTGCTACTTGTGGCATCTTTTGCGAAGAAGACTCAACCAACGAGCTTATTGAACGGTTTTGGAGGCTTGATGACTTTGAAAACACACCAAAACAGATGACATCATTAGAAAAATACTGTGAATCACACTTCATTCAAAATGTGTCTAGATCGGAATCTGGGCGTTTCATCGTTAGGTTACCATTTCGAGAAAATGGCGTAGCACTAGGTGACTCTATGCAAACAGCGTTTAATCGTTTTATGTCACTAGAAAGACGACTAAACAAAAACCCTAAACTAAGAGAAGATTACGTCAAATTTATGGACGAATATGAATCTCTTGGCCACATGGAAGAGATCAGACAAGACAGCATTCAAGGACCCCACTTCTTCATACCTCACCATTGCGTATTGAAGCCTGACAGCAGTACAACAAAACTACGGGTGGTCTTCGACGCCTCAGCAAAAACTTCGTCTGGTCTATCGCTTAATGACATCCTCCACACTGGGCCTACAGTTCAAAGTGAACTATTATCTATACTACTTCGTTTTCGCCTGCACAAGTACGTTTTTACAGCAGATGTTGAGAAGATGTACAGGCAGATTCTGGTACATGAAGAAGATCAACCCTATCAACTCATCATGTGGAGACGGAGATCATCAGAAGAGATAAGGTACTATAGATTGAAAACAGTAACTTACGGAACATCATCCGCACCTTACTTGGCAACTAAATCCTTGCAATACTTAGCAACCCAAAACAAAATAACTCAACCGATTGGGGCTCAAATACTTCAAGATGACTTCTACGTCGACGACTGCATTAGTGGATCGGACAGCATCGCTCATGCGAAAGAGGCACAATACCAGGTTTCTTCATTACTCAATGGTGCTGGACTCAAACTCCGCAAATGGTGTGCAAACCATCCATCATTATTAAAGGATATCCCAGCTGAGGACCAAGAAGTCAGCCTTGATTTCAGCGATTCAATCAATTGCACAATCAAAACTTTAGGTCTAATCTGGCAACCAAAATCAGACCAATTATGTGGAAGAGCACAAATATCTGATACTATCTCAATCACTAAGCGATCAGTCAGCTCAGACATAGCACGCATCTTTGATCCACTAGGACTCTTTGGTCCAGTAGTAATTAAAGCCAAAATCTTCATGCAACAGCTTTGGCACCTAAAACTGTCTTGGGATGACGAACTACCACAACATCTTAAGGAGGAATGGATAATCTTCAGGAACAACATGTCAACACTCAATCAGGCAAAGGTTCCCAGACACATCTTTAATCAACAGAATCCAACATCCGTACAAATGCACACCTTTGTTGACGCATCAGAACAAGCATATGGTGCAGCTGTGTATCTTCGTTCAACTTATAGAGATCGCACAATCATCGTCAGACTACTCTGTGCGAAGTCAAGAATTGCTCCGGTAAAACAACAGACCCTTCCTCGGCTTGAATTATGCGCTGCAGTCTTAGGAGCCGAACTAACAAGCAGAGTCAGAGAAGATTTACGACTGCGAGACACGCCAATACATCTTTGGACTGATTCACGAATCGTACTATCATGGATCAATTCCACATCGTCATCATTTCACACATTCGTGGCAAATCGAGTTGCAAAAATTCAAGAATGTTCCCTGGCAACTCAGTGGCGTCATGTCCCATCCAAAGAGAATCCAGCAGACTTACTATCTCGGGGAATATCTGCAGCAAGCTTTATGTCATGTAACATGTGGCTTTATGGGCCGTTTTTCTTGCATGGAAACGAATCAACATGGCACCAGCCGTTCGTAAAGGAGCTAGAAATACCCTCCGATCTAGAACGGAAAAGAAAACACACAGTGGCAGTAGCACTACAACAAAACCCTACAATTGACCTAATTTACCAGATAAAACATCGAAATTCTTTCAATTTTCTGCAACGTACAATGGGCTATGTTCTCCGGTTCACCAATAGAGCCAGGAAAATGGACATAAATCCAGCAGAACAAACAGCATTATCACCTAAGGAACTCAATGAATCACTTTTGGTCATCGTAAAGCAAATACAATCTTCTGAATTTACAAATGAAATACAAGATCTTAAAGGTCACAGAGGAGTATGCAAATCCAGCGCATTGATTACCCTGGCTCCATTTTTAGACGAAAGGGGGATTCTACGAGTTGGAGGCAGACTAGAGGCCGCATCAATCTCATTTAATGCCAAACATCCCATATTGATGCCGTACAACGAATCCATCACAAAATTGCTATTCAAAATGAAACATGACGAACACAACCACTGTGGACCACAAACATTGTTATCAATTCTGAGGCAGCAATTTTGGCCTATTAAGGGTAAGATCATGGCTCGACACACAGTTCATAAATGTATCAGATGCACCAAAACCCGACCACAGTTGATGACTCAAGTAATGGGTAATCTGCCAGTAGATCGCGTCACAGCAAATAGACCTTTCTTAAACTCCGGAGTAGACTTTTGTGGCCCCCTATGGGTACACTACAAAATCAGGGGAAAAAGGCCACACAAGGTTTACTTAGCAGTTTTTTGTTGCTTCACCACCAAGGCAGTACATTTAGAAATTGTGACTGACTTAACGACGGAGGCATTCATTGGAGCACTCAGAAGATTCATCAACCGCCGTGGACGAATTCAAACTCTTTACTGTGACAACGCCACCAACTTCGTGGGAGCAAGGAATCAGCTTCATGAACTCAACAGTGTACTGCACACCCCCGAAGCGAAGGAAGCCATAATATGCAACCAACTACAGTTAAGGACAACGTGCAGTGCACTAGTAACACATTTTACAAACATGAGGAGTACCCTACAAGCAGACACCAACCTCATCTCAAAACATCGAACTCCACGCGCGACAATCAACATAGTCGGCAATTTAGCACATTCGTTATTTGGACTGCTTGATTCTGACTACGCTGAAGAACTCTCAAAAACCATCAATCAAGTTAACACAAATGAAGCGCATCTTTTAAAAATGCTAAAAAATCAGACCTCCATCATAGACTCCACCATCAACATAATGAAACAAGATTATCTCGAAGGAGAAAAACGCATGATAACGCTTCAAAATCAAGTGACACACATCATTGCGAGAATTGGAGACACAACTGATCAGTTGAGAATCTTTCAAATTTTTACGTCTTTAACAATGCAATTAATGCTTATGGCTACAAACCTGCAGCAAATTGAGAACGCTATTCGCAACACATTTACGGACGTACATTATGGAACCATAAGTCCCCTCCTGCTATCACCAGCTCAATTGAGGGCGGAAATTATCAACATCAAAAACAATTTACCCCAATCCCAAAAACTACCATTCGAGCAAGAATACTTGCTCCACTTCTATAAGATATCAACAACAAAGGGTCAGGCTACTGGAAATCACCTGTTATTTGTCATTAAAATTCCACTAGTTGAACAAGAATCTTTCAATCTATTTCAACTCACACCCTTTCCGTCAATCGTTAATAACACGCTCCTCATCATCAGTCCGGCAATGGAAATTTTGGCTATAAATCGTCATAGAGACCAATACTTTGCAATGACAGCATCCGAGCTTAAGGATTGTTACAAGGGAAAAGACATGCAGTTTTTTTGCGCCAACAGAAAGGCAAAATACCATGCTGGTTCACAAGCATACAATTGTGAATTTAATCTCTTCAACAACAATACCGCACCATCATGTAGCATACTTAAACCAAGTAATGACTTAATTTGGACCCAGCTGAATAGCAGAAATCAATGGGTATTCGGAACTCTTTATAATATTCAATTAACTGCTGTATGCAAAACAAAAACCTTACAAATTGAACTCACTGGATCCGGCATTCTATCAATGGAAAATGATTGTATACTGAGAAACAATCTCATTACCATTGAAGGAAATCAGATGATGATCAGCACTCTACAATCATCCTACATAAGCTTTGGGAACATATCTTTAATTGCCAAACCCAAAGATGTGCACGCAGCTCTGGAATCACTTCCAACATTCAACAACAGTCATCTAGAAGCATTAAACCATCTCCAGACTCAACTCTCTACCCTACAACATCAAGGTCTTCCTAAGCTGAACGACAAGGTATTCTTCAATAGCATTCATCACCACTTTGTCAGTTATTTTGCTCTTCTTCTTTCAATGAGCTTTGCAATTGTAATTATTTGCAAACTCCGGAAGAGATTGACGTCAGCCACTAATTCTACACCTGTTCCACAACCAAGAATACAGTACGATGTCAACGTCATATGAGAATACAGTTGAATTGAGCCATTCAACGCGGGGAAGTATGTTAAACAACATAAACAACAATAATGCTGACTGTATTACATTCTGAAATGGATACAACGAACGAACGCGGTGGCGTTCGATCGTTGCATATCGACCCATATTTAATTATATTTATTCATTGTAAGCATTTATTTTATTTATCCATTGTAAGCATTTTATGCAATTGATAATAAGTATAAAAGAGGCATTGGCCCACAAATAAATATCATTTTAAAACAATTCGTTGAGTAGTAATTTGATCCACTTTTCACATACAGTTCAGGTTTCAAGTGCCTGCAATTGTACCATCCAATATCAAATTAATTGTGCACCATTTTACACAGAATAAACAAATCAAGTTCAAGTGCTTGTATTTGTTATCAAATTGTGTTCTGCACATTAATAATTCATTCACTCCGGATATATAAAAGTACTTAGACATAAAACTTAAAAGGCTACTCATTACTTTCTAAAATGGATTTTTTTCCGCTCTCAAACCACTGTGCGACGTGAGCAGCCACAAGAAATAGGTGACAAGAAAAAAACATATCGCATACCAACATTATCGACCAGGATTTTTTCACGTGAGTCAACTTATACAATTATTTATTTACAAATAAATATTCTACTGCTCAAACATAAAGTACGCACATTTAATTACTGCAATATGCCCAATGAATTGCAACCCACCCAAGTTTTGGCGTCACGTATTGCAAAATTGCCAGCGTTCTGGAAAGATGACGTAGAATTATGGCTAACGCAAGTCGAAGCATCTTTTGGAATTGCACAAATCACACAAGACGAGACAAAATTCCAGTACAAACGCTGACCCAGCCATTTTACCGCATATTGCCGATTTAATTAAGGCTTCACCGGCAACAGAAAAGTATAATGCTCTCAAAAACAGAATTCTTACTGTTTTCGCTGAGGCTGAAGAGTCAAAACTTCGCCGACTCACAGCGCTGAATGAGCAGAAACCATCACATTTACTACAAGTGATGAAAAACACCGCTTGCGATCAATGCCATGATAACATTATCAAGTCACTTTTCCTCGAACAAATGCCCGACCAGGTCCGTGCAATTTTGATAGCAAATTCTGACCAAAACATTGATAAACTGGCTGCCTTAGCTGATAAATTAGTTGATTTGCAAAGACCTAATCAGATTTATGCCGTTCGTCGTGATGAGCCAGCTTCGATGGAAGCCTCAATATGTGCTCTGACTCAACAGATCAAAGATCTAAGCGCACAAGTGAAACAAATTCAGTCTAGGTCTCGAAGCCGTTCACATAATCGTCCGTACCAACAGAAGCGTGAAAAGAACAACTACAGCGATGGTAGTCCAGCAACAAACATCTGTTATTTCCATAAAAGATTTAAAGCTGCCGCTCGAAACTGCAAGGCTCCCTGCTCATGGGGCAATAAATCAAAGGCCTCGGAAAACTAAACATACCGTCATGCATCGAGGCGGTGTATGATGGTCTCCGACACAACCAAAGCCGCCTTACAATTTTCGACAACACAACGGGTATCAAATTTCTAATTGATACCGGCGCTGAGATTTCTTTATTGCCATCGTCTTTTGCCAAATCTAAATCTGAATCCGACATTAAACTATTCGCTGCCAATAATTCAAAAATTTCAACCTACGGAACGAAAAGGCTGAAATTAGATTTGGGTCTTCGTCGTCCAATCGACTGGATTTTTTGTATAGCGGACGTGCCTTACGCATTAGTGGGAGCTGATCTGTTATCACACCATGGACTCCTTGTGGATCTCAAAAGGCAACTGCTTATCGATAGTTTTACCAAATTAACATCTAAGGGTCACGTAAGCCCAGTTCAAGTTTTGAAAGTCTCGACTATTCAGGAATCTTCTCAGTTGGCAAATTTACTGAAAGACTTTCCTGAGATCACTGGCGTTGCCCAGAACCACCCATTGACCAATCAGCGGGTTGCACACCACATTCCAACAACCGGCAAGCCAGTATACGAACGAGCACGAAGGTTAAATTCAGAGAAATACAACGCCGCAAAAAGTGAAATGGAGTATCTTATGAAAATAGGCTGGGTTCGACCGTCAAATAGCCCATGGGCTAGCCCAATCCATTTAGTAAAAAAGAAAACTGGCGACTGGCGTGTCTGTGGTGACTACAGACGGCTAAACTCCATCACTATTCCTGATAGATACTCAATTCCGCATTCCCAGGATTTTACGAACAACTTATCTGGCAGAAGTATTTTTTCCACCTTGGATTTGACCAGGGCGTACCAACAAATTCCTGTTGCAGAGGAGGACATTCCTAAGACTGCTCTAATAACACCTTTCGGGTTATATGAAAGTTTAGTAATGCAGTTTGGTCTTCGAGGAGCAGCACAAACATTTCAGAGATACGTCGATGATATCATGAGAGGTCTAGACTTTGTAACTACTTACATTGACGATTTGCTCATTGCTTCACTATCACCAGTGGAGCACGAACAACATCTTAAAATTGTTTTCCAACGTCTCAAGGAACATGGTTTGACACTTAACGTTGAAAAGTGCACTTTTGGAACTTCCCAAGTCAAGTTTCTGGGCTACCTTATCTCCAGCAAGGGTATTTCTCCACTGCCAAAAAAGGTTCAAGCTATCAGAGAGTTCCCCAAACCAAAGACTGTAGTTGAGTTACGACGTTTTTTGGGGATGATAAATTTTTATCATCGTTGTCTTCCTCAAGCAGCAACAATGCAAGCTCCACTCAACAAGTTCCTGGTCAACTCTAAAAAGAACGACACTACACCCATCAGCTGGGATTCCGAAGCGGAAACAGCTTTTCAGCAGTGCAAGGATGAACTTTCTAGCACTACTCTCCTGGCTCACCCAACTCCTAATGCAGAACTTCGATTAGTTACCGATGCTTCGAACCTAGCCATGGGAGGTGCTTTGGAACAACGTTTGCCTAACTTGACATGGGAACCCTTATCATTCTTTTCCCGAAAATTCTCACCATCTCAACAAAAATTCAGTACCTACGACAGAGAACTAACAGCTATTTACGAAAGCATCAAATACTTTCGACATTCTCTGGAAGCATGTGAGTTCTCAATCCATACTGACCACAAACCACTTGTCTATGCCTTTATGCCAGGGGCCTATTTCAGCGCTACTACATCAGCTACATAAACTACATCATACAACGACATCTTACAACTACATCAGTTACATTTTTCTGTTTCAAACATACAACTGGAAGTGTTGTATGATGTAACTGGATGATGTAGTTGTTGTAGTTGATTTGACATTTCTTTTATATATTCAATGTGGTAAAGCTAGAACCAAAGATACTCGATAATAAAGATGGCGAACTCGGAAATCATATTTTTAAATAGGTGTGCGTGCCAAACCATAATGTTAAGCAAAGTGTGCGTGGTTAAATCATCTGGGAATCATATTTTTATTTTGCTGTTGTATATCTCTGGGTAGAACTATATATATAATTATGGATTCGGGCATAATTATTTTTAAGATGATTTGGAGGTTAAAATATCATATCTATAATATTTATAATGTTATGATTAGATTTAAATAAATACCTTCATTCGTATATTAACGTTTATACCCAGCCATTTTTCCTTCTTACATCAACATTTTTTGATGTAAGAATGTAGTAAGAATTTCCTTTTAGTTGTATTACAACAATGTAGCTTGAAAAGCTGTGAAACAGAATCATACATTTTTCCAATATTTCCAGTCACTCCTCCGTACCTACACTGTTGTACTACAACTGAAAATCGATTGCATCTTTGAAACAGAAATCATACAACACAAATGTCAAGATGCTACATTGTAGTTGATGTAGTAGCGCTGAAATAGGCCCCTGATAAGGCATCTCCAACACAACAACGACAACTCGATTATATTTCGCAATTTTCAACGAAAATAATTCATATCAATGGAGCAGATAACGTGGTAGCAGATGCACTGTCGAGAGTAGACGCTCTTCACATGCCAACATCTTTCGATTACGTAGAACTTTCCACTAAACAACTTGAAGACGATGAACTTAAAGAGTTGCTCAAATCAAAAACCACTTCATGCAAATTCACCAAAATGCTTGTGGGAACCGACAAGACTCCACTCGTTTTGGAAACATCAACTGAAAACTGTCGACCTTACCTTCCTGCGTTTTTTAGGCAACAAACATTCTATACTTTCCATCGTATGTCTCATCCTAGCGGTAAAGCCACACTTCGAATTATCCAACAACGATATTTTTGGCGCAATATGAAACGCGACATCATCAACTTGGCTCGCCTATGTACTGACTGTCAACAATCGAAAATAAGTCGTCATGTTCAAAAATTACCAGAAGTCATTCCACCACCTGACGGCCGTTTTGACCACGTGCATATAGATATCATTGGACCCATGCCAGTTAGTCAAGGATTTAGTTACTGCGTTACATTCATCGATAGATTTTCGAGGTGGGCTGAAGCATTCCCCATCAAAGAACAAACCGCGGATATAGTTGCAAAAACATTTTACACTAGATGGATTTGCAGATTCGGTACACCCAAGGTCATAACAACTGATCATGGTTGACAATTTGAATCAACCTTGTTTAAGGCACTCCTAAGCTTCACGGGTTGCGAACGTCGCAGAACAACAGCATATCATCCAGCTTCGAATGGTCTAATCGAACGATAGCATCGTTCGCTACAGTCAGCTATAATGTGCCACAATTCCAGATTCAATTGGGTCGACACACTTCCAACCGTGTTATTTGGTCTTCGAACTTGTATTCGCGAAGGACTAAAATCATCACCCGCAGAATACCTCTACGGTATACCTCTTCGAGTCCCAGGCGAATTCTTTGCTCATAATGATTTTTCACCGAATCCTCAACTTCTTCTTGAAGAGTTCAGAGAACAGATGAGAGAGCTTAAACCGGTTCCAACTACTCACAACTATAAACGAAAACCATTTTGTTACAAGGACCTTGCATCCTGCTCGCATGTATTCATACGCAGTGAGAACACACATTCGCTAGAAAGACCTTACACTGGACCTTTTCAAATTATTAATCGTATTTCTGACAGAGTATTCCAGATCAACCAGAATGGTAAAATCATTAACGTTTCCATTGAAAGACTCAAACCAGCTTATTTGGAAAGCGTTTATCTTAACCAAACCGTCTGCCAAGCAACTTTGAAAACAGTCAACAAACAACTGCTTCGACGTCTCAAGAACTCCAGAATACACAGTCAACACAAAGTCATACACCAATTCACATGAGAGAGCACGACTATTCAATTCCAAGTAATCTTCAGACTCATCCAGACACTACACGATTAAACTTGCCAGATTCAACTTCTGGAACATCAATATTTCAACCGATTAAGACTTATATTAATAAAAATAAAAAAACTGTCCGATTTAAAGTAAAGTAAATTATTTTTTTTTTTATTTATTTATCATAGCATACTGTTTGTTTTTTAAAAAAATAACTTGTTTCTTAAACTATTCTGATCAATTTTTGTTAAATTATCTTGTGTTTTAAAATTTAAAGTATTTCCGTAAAAATGTAACTCTCGACTGTAAATTTTTTCTTTCTTGAAAAATATTTAATCGAATATTTCAAATTCTTAGGGGGGAGTACTGTGGGGATTCATCTGTCATTGACACTCACTCTTGTAGAAATCTGAAAACGAGTGAGAGAGAAGAAATTCAAATTAACGAGTGTTGGAAGACGAACCAAAAAAGAAGCAGATAAAAAAGTTAGTTGTTGTGTGCAGTACGAAATCCATTTTCTTCTTAAAATTCATTGTTGTAAATTAACTTAAATTAACTTAGAAGCATATATATTAAAGTAAATACATTGAACTAATTTGTTGTAAAATAAATAGTATTTGTGTTTCATTTCTTGTGGAAAACGTAGTGTGAAAATACCTACAAATAATCGATGCCAGTGACATCTATGATTCAGCTTTTTATCTGTTTATTTAGATGTAGTAGTGTTTCACTTTTCTACAAAAGTAAAAGTTAGGAACGCTCTAACTTTTACTTTTGCAAAACTTGAAATAAAAGATAGGATTGAGTAGTTTATTGAAAAAAGACAAGAAATTGTTGTTCTTTTGTACAAAAGTGAATTGAATGTAGTTAGGCCTTTACTCTTGGAGAATTTGTCAGTTGCTCGCAAGAGGCAGTACCTTGGATAAAATATTTGTTTTTTTTTTTAGGTGGCACGACTGGGAATCGAGCCCACACCTTTGGCATGACAGTTCTACGCACGATCATCATGCCACGAGGTACAACATAGCCATATACCTGGATCGAAATTTCGATTCGGATTGAATCCGATTCTTTGATCCGCTCATGTAAACGTGGTATTAGATGGTTAAGTGCACTGATCTCTATAATACACTGGATAGCGTATTCATACAAAAAAGTTGCTTCCAATTGAAGAACTGTTATAAGGTGCGCCGGTACACTTTTTTGTATAACAGTATAAAAGTATAACATGTTTTTTTATTAAAGTGACAGCTGGCAATCAAGGAAGTGAAATTATTTTATTTTGTTTATGGTATCAATCGCTTGTCAAAGCAGAAAAAAAAGCAAGAAAATATTATTTTGCATCATCGAGAGGAAAATAAATTAGAAATTTGTATTCTTAATTGCAATGTGTCTCATTTGAAGGTCGTTCTATAGTTTTGTGTTTTTATTTTAATTAAATCTTCCATTGCAATTAAATTTGTTATTTTTGTTTGAAATATGTATGACTAATGAGTCCACGGAGAAGCCCAGCAATACAAATGATAAAAGAAACTGGTTCCATTCACTGTCCCGTCGAAGAAAATCAGCAACATCCACCACAACATCGACATCACAAAAATAGCAGAGTCGAAATGAAGATGCTGCTGGTGCCTCTGCTTCGACTCCGAAAGCCTCAGCAGCAACCTCAACACTAACATCAGGTCAAGAATCTTCCGTCGAGGATAGCATCAACAATTGGACTAGCTTTGGAAACGATCGCATCAAACGCAAAGATGAACGTAAGAATGTTTTCCAGAGATTCAAGAAACGCATGGGAATTAACTTTTCGATGCGCCAAAAAAATCCCAGCCCGACACATCAATATCTTCCAATTCGAATGTCCACGACGTGGTTTTTATAATCATTCAAAGAAATAAATAAAATAACTTTACTAAACAGCGCTATCCCGATCAAGCTGGTAAAACTGAGGCACAACAAAATGAAAACCAAAAATTGTACTTCCATCGTATTGGTGAGCCACAAGGGAAAGACGTTCTAGTTGTTGAATTTCCAGATCAGCCATCATGGAGAATGTGAGTGACCATAACTTTGAAATCGATTAATGTTTTTTCATATCTCTTAATATTTCTAGAGGATCTGAAGTATCGGATTGTAGATAATATGTTCTTTTCATGATTGTGAAAGATTGCCGTGATAATATTGTTTACTATGCTGATTTGGAGAAAGCCGGTAGATAAAATCAAAACTAGAGATTCATGCAATCGTTACAAAATTCTAATCAGATTATGATGTATGGTTGAGAAATTTTGTAAAATTAAATCAAAACTTTTTGAATTTTTTTAGTTCATCACAATCACGGGTTCGAGGGTCTACCTCTGCGGACAAACAAAAATGCACCCAACTATCGAGTTATTTCAATCGATTTGGAAAACCCAGCTGAGGAAAATTGGATAACATTGATACCGGTAATTTAAAAAGGGTTAAAATTATTAATTAAGCATGTTGAAATCTAGATTTTTGTTTGTTTAGGAACATGAAAAAGTTGTGTTAGATAGAGTTATGTGTGTTGATGGAAATAAACTTTTATTGGAGTTCATTCGTGATGTAAAGGTTTGTGATCATGTCATCTTCTGTTTTTTAACTTTTATAAATGTTTTTAATTTCCTTTTCTAATAATTTACAGTGTCCTTCAAGCGCATTCTCTTGAAACAGGTGAGCTGATACGTACATTCAATATTGACATAGGTACAATTGGAAGTATTTCTGGCGAAACAAAATACTCTGAAATATTCTACAGTTTTACATCATTTCTTACACCTGGGAAAATTTATTAATATGATTTTGCAAAGCCCAATGAAGAACCAACGCTATTCCGTGAAATAACTTTGAATATTGAAGGCTTCAATAGCAATGACTACAAAGTTGAACAAGTATTCTATCCCAGTAAAGATGGGACACAAATTCCAATGTTTATAATTCGGAAAAATAGAAATACAGTCACACCACGCCCGTGCCTTCTCTATGGATATGGAGGATTCAATATTAGTATACATCCTTCATTTGGTATTGTTGGTTTGATGTTTATTGATACATTCGATGGAGTGCTGGCTTATCCCAATATTCGAGGTGGCGGAGAGTATGGAGAGAAATGGCACAATAGTCGTTTGTTAAATAAATAAAATGTATTTGTAAATAAAATGTATTTGACGAAAATAGTTTTTTGAGACAATTTTTTGAAATCTTTGCTCGAATTGGAAATGGTTTTTGAAATAACTTAGAAGACCTTAATTAAGACTAAGAACCGTTTCAATAATCAAAATCCAGCAAGTAGTTTTGAAATGGCAACGTTTTGTATCCAGCACTTGCAAGAATTTCATATAAATTTCTTGCAAGTGTTAGATACAAACAGTTGTCATTTCAAAACTACTTGCTGGATTTTGATTATTGAAACGGTTCTTAGTCTTAATTAAGGTCTTCTAAGTTATTTCAAAAACCATTTCCAATTCGATCAAAGATTTCAAAAAATTGTCTCAAAAAACTATTTTCGTCTTTTTTCGAATTTCAAGAATATGATGATACTAGTTCTATGGGAAAATTTTTCGAAATTTTTGTTTAATTTGGAAATATGTTTTGAAATAACTTAGAAGGCTTAAATTAAGGCTAAAAACCGCTTCAATCATCAAAATCCACCAAGTAGTTTAGAAATGACAACGCTTTGTATTTCACACTTGCAAGAAATTTATATGAAATTCTTGCAAGTGCTGGATACAAAACGTTGCCATTTCAAAACTACTTGCTGGATTTTGATTATTGAAACGGTTCTTAGTTTTAATTAAGGTCTTCTAAGTTATTTCAAAAACCATTTCCAATTCAAGCAAAGATTTCAAAAAATTGTCTTAAAAAAGTATTTTCGTCTTTCTTCGAATTTCAAGAATATGATGATACTATATTTCTATGGGCAAATTTTTCGAAATTATTGCTTAAATTGGAATTGGTTTTTAATATATCTTAGAAGGCATAAATTAAGGCTAAAAACCGCTTCAACCATCAAAATCCAGGTAGTAGTTTTGAAATGACAACTGTTTGTATCTAACACTTGCAAGAAATTTATATGAAATTCTTGCAAGTGCTGGATACAAAACGTTGCCATTTCAAAACTACTTGCTGGATTTTGATTATTGAAACGGTTCTTAGTCTTAATTAAGGTCTTCTAAGTTATTTCAAAAACCATTTCCAATTCGATCAAAGATTTCAAAAAATTGTCTCAAAAAACTATTTTCGTCTTTTTTCGAATTTCAAGAGTATGATGATACTAGTTCTATGGGCAAATTTTTCGAAATTTTTGTTTAAATTAGAAATGTTTTTTAAAATAACTTAGAAGGATTAAATTAAGGCTAAAAACCGCTTCAATCATCAAAATCCACTAAGTAGTTTAGAAATGACAACACTTTGTATTTAACACTTGCAAGAAATTTATATAAAATTCTTGCAAGTGCTGGATACAAAACGTTGCCATTTCAAAACTACTTGCCGGATTTTGATTATTGAAACGGTCCTTTGTCTTAATTAAGGTCTTCTAAGTTATTTCAAAAACCATTTCCAATTCGAGCAAAGATTTCAAAAAATTGTCTCAAAAAACTATTTTCGTATTTTTTTTGAATTTCAAGAATATGATGATACAAGTTCTATGGGCAAATTTTTCGAAATTTTTGTTTAAATTGGAAATGGGTTTTGAAATAATTTAGAAGACCTTAATTAAGACTAAGAACCGTTTCAATAATCAAAATCCAGCAAGTAGTTTTGAAATGACAACTGTTTGTATCTAACACTTGCAAGAAATTTATTTGAAATTCTTGCAAGTGCTGGATACAAAACGTTGCCATTCTAAAAATACTTGCTGGATTTTGATTATTGAAACGGTTCTTAGTCTTAATTAAGGTCTTCTAAGTTATTTTAAAAACCATTTCCAATTCGAGCAAAGATTTCAAAAAATTGTCTCAAAAAACTATTTTCGTCTTTTTTCGAATTTTAAGAATATGATGATACTAGTTCTATAGGCAAATTTTTGGAAATGTTTGTTTAAATTGGAAATGGTGGTTAAAATAACTTAGAAGGTTTAAATTAAGGCTAAGAACCGCATCAAACATCAAAATCCACCAAATAGTTTTGAAATGACAATGGTTTGTATCTAAGATTTGCAAGAAATTTATATGAAATTCTTGCAACGTTGGCCAAATGTGATGAACTTCTTTGATTGTTGTTTTATCTGGCTTCAGAATGATATTTGTTTGTTCGGTGTTTTACGTGCGAGGCTCTGATGATCAAAATAAATTGACTGAAAGTTGTGTAGGACGAATTGGTTCATCGTAAAGATTGAACAACATCATTTGAGGTTCGGTTGCCTTCAAAATAAGATCACCATCAAACTTCTCTACACACCTGGAAAAGGCAACTATAATTCGAACATTTGATTACAATGTTGGGGAAATACAACAAATGAACTTACAATGGATCCAACATTCCCTTCCTAGTTACAATAATCTGTTTCGGTTGTTCCTCTACCTCTGCCGGCAATGATCGAATCAACGCTGCTTCTTCTTCAGCAATTTTGCACTTGGCCAGCTACTCCAAACGTTTCTGTCCAGCCCACACCTATGTGTGAATGATCTTCAAGAAAAGCTGACCAGCCTGCGGATTGAAAATGAAAATCGCTTCATTGATTGGCTTTGTTGTCAAATGGCCCTCTAATGTCTCGATACACATTTGTGTCGTGGGCAAACCAAATGATTAGATTAGAGAACAATTCTCCGTAATTCTGTGACGAGAGATAAGGTTCTGTAGACTCGGAACTGTACAATGGTAATGCCTTCCTTTCCTGATGCGCTTCTTCAACACAAACAACGCTTGATTTGCCTTCATTATACTAGCCATTGCCTGTTGAATGAGCGTCTTACATCCAGGGAACGTTCCATAGGCTGAATGCAAATTCTACGCCAAATCAGTGGCAATCAGGACACCAGTAGGTGAAAGATAGACAGGATATTTATTTTTATAATATATTATTAATTTTTTAAAGACGCACTAAATAAAATTATCACCAAATGAGTTTTGAAAAAAAATCGAAATGTCAAAACAAAACAAACCCACCGCTTTAAATTGTTGTTGCAATTCACATCTATTCATCGACACGAGTGAAATTACAAAAACAACAATGTAAACAAATGGGTTTTGGGGGGTGAAACGTACGAAAGTTTCCCATCTTTATTTGTTTATCTATGATAAAAACTTACGTCTCCTTACTTTTTTTTTGCTTTCAATAGACGTCAAAAGGTGCGCTGGTACACCTAATGTCATCTTCAATTGGAATCAGAAAAACTGTTATACTCTGTAGGGAATACACTATCCAGTGTACTATAGAGATCAGTGGTTAAGTGGCGTTGGTAAAAAACTTGAATTCGCCGGCAAATAAGTTCTATAAACATTGTTTCTTTGAATTTATCATCATTTATGATTATAATTATATGTGAAAAGGTATACAATAATATAACAACGAAAAATAAAATAGTCATAAAAGGGAACAAAAAACATAATTAACATGAAACTAAACTCTCTCTAGTGGGTGTAGCGGCAACATGCAAAAGCCATAAGTTTATTTAATTTGGTGGTTAATAATACTCTTAATAGTGAGTACGCTAATTTTCATGCTTAACAATTCTTCCTGTCGACAAAAAAGCCATCTGGAGCTGTTCGCCATCCATTTTTGGTAACAAAAAACAACAACAAGATGGAGAAAAAAAACAAAACACACTAGTAAGATTTGGCATTTCTCTGCAGTTGAAAGTTTTGTTCTGCGGTGCTAAGCAAATACTCAAAAGTGTTTCTCATTCGTTTAAATAAATTAAAAACAAATCGTCACCCCAGTTGTTTGTGCGCGTTTCAGCCGTCTGCACCTTTATACACGGGCCAGCGCGGTGCGGACTCAGATTAATCCGCACTGTGTGAGCTCGGAGTTGCAGGCGGCCGAAGTGTACGCAAACAGGCCTATCTCCCAATCTCTTTGCCTCCACGCTTTGGCAGCACTACGAATACTGGGTTGTCAATCGTGGAGGCAAATTGAATTTGCAAACGCCATTTTATTCATTCTTGATTTTGCATTCGCCCAAGTTGGTCATTTCTCTTTGGTAAAAACTTAAAACTAATTGCCTAAAAACTAAAGTAATTTTGCACACTTAAAACTAAATAAATTAAAAGAACGATTATCTTAAAATCTTATTGTTAAAACTTAAACCTAAATAAAGAAAATTAAAAAACTACATACTTTGAAAAAAAAAAACTCAAGTGTAAAAATCATTGAAGCTAGTCGCTGAGATTCCGCTGGTGGTTGTTTTACGCTGCGCCGCCAATAATTCCTTTGTGGGTTGGTTTGCGCTGCGCCACCAATCCATTTTTTGGAAAGACGATCACGAAGAAGACGGCGATTACTATCAACGACAGCTTCTCGTGGACAAGACCACGATAAGTGAATTGGGTAAGCTGAAGACGAGTCGCGCATCAGTTCATAGCTCAACATTTGGTCCAATCGAGCCGGATCGTGCTCCAGTTTCCCAGCAGTGAGTTTTTTTTTGCAAAAACAAATCTGATTGCTGCCACCATTTTGTTACCGACATCATTGCCACCACGCCATCGCTATATAACGGCAAACGGTGCAACGGTACACATTTGTACCGTATTGTTTTGTGGGTTGCGCATTTTTGTGCCGACCTCGCCATCACGCTGACGACATATAACGGCGCGTGGCGCACATTTCTTATATCGTCGCTATATTGTTGACCATCTCCAAGTTTTTTGAGATTAATCTCGAAACGCATCGATTTTGCTGCTGTTGTAAGTGGGCCGCTGTGGAAAATTTACAAAAATAGAAATTTCCTCCTACCAGTCGGACGCTTTGGTGAAAGCTTCGCCAGCACGCCATCGAAGTACAACGGCTAACGACGTAAACGTTTCTCTCAGTGCTCTCTGTTTTTTGTCGAATTGCCTCTTGGTGCAACCACAACAACTTTTCGAGCCGCCGTTGTGCCATCGCTAGAATCATTACAAGAATCATCAGCCTCACGAGAATCATCACATGATCATTGCCAAGAGCATCACGCACTAAGGTGCTCCTCGACAACGAAATTTGGCTGCAACACATTCCGATAAAAAGATTGGATGCCACTGTTCCAGACTTTGCTGCAGTTCCTGAGTTCCAGAATTTAAAGAAGAATATTGTACAGGTGAGTCTAAGGCTCTATATTTTTGATTGGCATTTTTTATAGACACATATACATATTCAGCTATATTCTTACCTTTCAAATATATTCATATACATACGTATTCATTTTTTTTTGATAACGGCAAACTTGGCGTCGCGCTCTTTATCTACCTGTTTGTTAAAAATATTTTTTGCGCTTTTGCTCGCGTTATCTCTAAATCATTTACATTGATCTTTCTTTGCGATATTTTTTCTTTGAACAAGCCAATTTCATCCTTTAAAAAAGATTCCTTTTTGGAATCGTTTGTCAATTCTGAAAAGTTATTTGGCTGTTCGTGCTTCCAGCGGCGGAGGTTACTGAAAATAGGTACAGTTTTTTCTTCTTCTAACGCGTGGTTCTACACCGGTTCTTCTTTTTTGTGGAATCAAACGGTGGTATTTTACAAGGTTCTTTGTCAATTGGGTTTTCCAACATTGTCAAACTCAATTGAAAACTTTTTCGTTTTCATTTGATATTTTTTTGAGTTTCGTTGTCTATTCCTTAGGTTTCTTATCGCTCTTGAGATTCTTCTTTGAATCTCGGGCTTTTTATATTATTTCTTATCGCTCTTTGAGATTTCATCTGTGAATCTCGAGGTTATTAAATTTTTTCTTAATTTCAATACGTTTTTGAATCTCAATTGATTCTATCAACTTCGCTTTTGAGATTCTTATTTGAATCTCAGGCTTTTTTTTTCTCTCTATTATTTCTTATCGCTCTTGAGGTTCTTCTTTGAATCTTGGGCTTTTTATATTATTTCTTATCGCTTTTGAGATTCTTATTTGAATCTCGGGCTTTTTTATATTATTTCTTATCGCTCTTGAGATTCTTCTTTGAATCTCGGGCTTTTTTATATTATTTCTTATCGCTCTTGAGGTTCTTCTTTGAATCTTGGGCTTTTTATATTATTTCTTATCGCTTTTGAGATTCTTATTTGAATCTCGGGCTTTTTTATATTATTTCTTATCGCTCTTGAGATTCTTCTTTGAATCTTGGGCTTTTTATATTATTTCTTATCGCTTTTGAGATTCTTAGTTGAATCTCGGGCTTTTTTATATTATTTCTTATCGCTCTTGAGATTCTTCTTTGAATCTCGGGCTTTTTTATATTATTTCTTATCGCTCTTTGAGATTTCATCTGTGAATCTCGAGGTTATTAAATTTTTTCTTAATTTCAATAAGTTTTTGAATCTCAATTGATTCTATCAACTTCGCTTTGGAGATTCTTATTTGAATCTCAGGCTTTTTTTTTCTCTCTATTATTTCTTATCGCTCTTGAGGTTCTTCTTTGAATCTTGGGCTTTTTATATTATTTCTTATCGCTTTTGAGATTCTTATTTGAATCTCGGGCTTTTTTATATTATTTCTTATCGCTCTTGAGATTCTTCTTTGAATCTCGGGCTTTTTTATATTATTTCTTATCGCTCTTGAGGTTCTTCTTTGAATCTTGGGCTTTTTATATTATTTCTTATCGCTTTTGAGATTCTTATTTGAATCTCGGGCTTTTTTATATTATTTCTTAACGCTCTTGAGGTTCTTCTTTGAATCTTGGGCTTTTTATATTATTTCTTATCGCTTTTGAGATTCTTATTTGAATCTCGGGCTTTTTTATATTATTTCTTATCGCTCTTGAGATTCTTCTTTGAATCTCGGGCTTTTTTATATTATTTCTTATCGCTCTTGAGGTTCTTCTTTGAATCTTGGGCTTTTTATATTATTTCTTATCGCTTTTGAGATTCTTATTTGAATCTCGGGCTTTTTTATATTATTTCTTAACGCTCTTGAGGTTCTTCTTTGAATCTTGGGCTTTTTATATTATTTCTTATCGCTTTTGAGATTCTTATTTGAATCTCGGGCTTTTTTATATTATTTCTTATCGCTCTTGAGATTCTTCTTTGAATCTCGGGTTTTTTTTTTTTTATATTATTTCTTATCGCTCTTGAGGTTCTTCTTTGAATCTTGGGCTTTTATATTATTTCTTATCGCTTTTGAGATTCTTATTTGAATCTCGGGCTTTTTATATTATTTCTTATCGCTCTTGAGGTTCTTCTTTGAATCTTGGGCTTTTATATTATTTCTCATCGCTTTTGAGATTCTTCTTTGAATCTCGAGCTTTTTTATATCTTTGTTATCGCTCTTTGAGATTTCATCTGTGAATCTCGGGGTTATTAAATTTTTTCTTAATTTCAATAAGTTTTTGAATCTCAATTGATTCTATCAACTTCGCTTTTGAGATTCTTATTTGAATCTCAGGCTTTTTTTTCTCTCTATTATTTCCTATCGCTCTTGAGGTTCTTCTTTGAATCTTGGGCTTTTTATATTATTTCTTATCGCTTTTGAGATTCTTATTTGAATCTCGGGTTTTTTTATATTATTTCTTATCGCTCTTGAGATTCTTCTTTGAATCTCGGGCTTTTTTATATTATTTCTTATCGCTCTTGAGGTTCTTCTTTGAATCTTGGGCTTTTTATATTATTTCTTATCGCTTTTGAGATTCTTATTTGAATCTCGGGCTTTTTTATATTATTTCTTAACGCTCTTGAGGTTCTTCTTTGAATCTTGGGCTTTTTATATTATTTCTTATCGCTCTTGAGATTCTTCTTTGAATCTCGGGCTTTTTTATATTATTTCTTATCGCTCTTGAGGTTCTTCTTTGAATCTTGGGCTTTTTATATTATTTCTTTTCTCTTCGAGATTCTTATTTGAATCTCAGGGATCTTACTCTTTCTCAGTTTTTACAAGTTTCTTTGTCTCTCATTTGACTCTGTGGACTTTTCTCTTCGAGATTCTTATTTGAATCTCAGGGATCTTACTTTCTCAGTTTTTTACAAGTTTCTTAGTCTTTCATTTGACTCTGTGAACTTTTCTCACGAGGGTCGATCATTTTCTCACGAGGTTCTTCTATATCCTTTGGCTCCATCTTTGCAATCGCATTATCCAAATTTCTGTAGACCATTTGTTCAATCATGTCTGTCTTAGACGAATTAATTATTGCTACGGATATGCTGGTGAAATTTCACTCAGCCTGAACAGAAACACACAATTATGTCCTTGGAAGCAAGAAAAACCGAATTAAAGGATTTGTGGCAGGAAGTAAAGGAGAAATACTCCGATTGTGCTCGCTTTCGACCTTCTAAAAAAGGCGAAGCGTTGGACATGGACGTTATTGAGTCCAAATATAAAACTTGTAATGACACTTACATAAGTTGCTTAGCTCTCTTTTTAGAGCTTCAAGACAAATTAAAACCAACATTTCATACAACTTCTAAGAGCACTTCCATTGTTGACACTCCCCTTCTTAAATCCACATCTTCTCACTGTGTTAAACTACCACCTTGTGATACTGACATATTTTACGGCGACTACCTTTCATGGCCGGCATTTCGAGATATGTTCGACGCTGTTTACATACAACACCCAAAGCTGGGTGAAGTTGAAAAGTTATTCCATCTCCGTTGCAAAACAGGAGGTGACGCGTCAAGGACTGTTAATCAATTTCCTTTGACCAATTCAAGTTTTTCTCTCGCTTGGGAAGCCTTACGCAGTAGATATGAAAACACACGTATACTTGTCAACAATCAAGTCAAAAATCTTTTCAATTTACCCACGGTACAAGATGAATCCGCTAAATCTCTTCGAACCTTACAGTGTAAAATTAATGACTCCTTAACAGCACTTAAAGTGCACAATGTCAGCACTGAAAACTGGGACCCCATACTTGTCTTCGCTTGCGCAAATAAATTGCCCAAAAATACGCTTGCTCTCTGGGAACAATCTTTAGAAGATCCCACCAAAGTGCCAACATGGAAACAATTAGACAAAAAATTCTTAAGCGCTCGTTTCCAGACTCTAGAGTCCATCTCGGATACCACTTCCTCAAAGCCCTCCGTAACAAGCCAACAAACATCTCGAAAAAATGTACTCCAAAAATCTAACAAAGTGAACACTTTTCTTGCGAAGGCGGGAGGATCCAAATGCAAAATCTGCTCAGCAGCTCATTCTATTTATGAATGTCCAAAGTTCTCTGCAATGCCTGTCTCTTCGAGAATCGAAGCAGTTCGTCGTCACAAAATGTGCAATAATTGCTTAGGTACCAGTCACTCCAAATCCTCTTGTTCTAGCAAGTATTCTTGTAGCTATTACAAGAAACGTCACCATACTTTGCTCCACATTGCAACAAATTCTCCAACTACAACTAGTTCCAACAATTCTAAAGTACAGTCCACTTCTCAACCTCCAGTTGCAAACAATTCTCAGATGTCTGCTTCTTCGCAGCCATTTATTCCTCAATCTGCCGTTCAAAATTATATGGTGACTTCTCAGAAAAAAGTTTTACTAGCCACTGCCCTTGTTGGCATTGTAGGAGCGGAAACGGAACATGTGGTCAGAGCTCTTATAGATCCCGGGTCTGAAATTTCTTTCATCTCAGAATCAGTTCAAAAACGTTTGAACCTTCCTTTCGTTCAAACGAATACTTCTGTTTCTGGGATAAGCGGAAATTCATCTGTAACTTCCAAAAAGCTTTGCTCGTTCTCACTTACTTCCTTCAAAAGTCCTCAAATTAATTTATCAGCCCAAGCCTTCGTGCTCAAAACCCTCACGAACAATCTTCCAAGTTCATCCTTTTCAATTGTAAATTCCAACCTCTTTGTTGGTTTCAAGCTAGCGGATCCCTCGTTCAATAAATCAGCTCAAATAGATCTTTTGATAGGCGCTAATCTCTATCCATCTATTATCCGCAATGGGGTTAAAATTATTTCCAACTCACTCGTTGCACAAAATACCATTTTTGGTTGGATATTATCAGGTCCACTCCCAGATTCCTTTCAGTCATTTACCACTTCGGTAATATCCGATAACACAGCGTGCAATTTGGATACTCAAATTCGAAAGTTCTGGGAGTTAGAAGAATTGCCTTCTTCCGCCATTCGTTCAAAAGAAGACAATTTTTGCGAAGAGTTGTATGCCAAATCTACATACAGATGTCCTGATGGTAGATTCGTTGTCCGCCTTCCATTTAAACCTCAAACCTCAAAAAACTGGTTAGGCTACTCCCGATTCATTGCACTCAAGCAATTTTCCAGAACGGAAAAATCGTTAGCCTCAAAAGTAGATCTTAAAACCCAATACTCAAATGTAATCTCAGAATACCTCTCTCTCAATCATATGAAAAAAGTCACTCCAGAAGAAAAAGTCGAAAATGGCCAGGTTAGGTCTTTTTACCTTCCGCATCACGCGGTCATAAAACCCGAAAGCACCTCCACCAAAGTACGTGTCGTTTTTAACGCGTCCAACTCTTCCTCAAACGGAAACAGTCTCAACGACTTACTATACCCTGGGCCAATATTACAACAAGATTTATCTTCTCTAATTATTCGTTGGAGATTTTATAAATTTGTTTTTAATGCGGACATAGAAAAGATGTATCGCCAAATTTTGATCGACCCTCGTGACACTCCTTTTCAACGTATTCTCTTTCGCACTTCTCCTCATTTGGAAATTGAAGATTTTGAGCTCCTCACCGTTACTTTCGGTGTAAATTGTGCCCCTTATTTGGCAATCCGTACTCTTCTCGAACTAGCGAAACTTGGAAAAACTGAATTCCCACTTGCGTCAAAAATCCTCCTCTCCGAATTTTATGTCGATGACGTTTTGTCCGGCGCTCACTCTATCCATTCTGCACAAAAGGCTCAATCGGAATTAATTAAACTCCTCGACACTGCGGGGTTTCCACTTCGTAAGTGGACCTCCAATTCTCCATGTTTACTCGAACACTTACCTCGTGAGCATATTCTAAATGAAAACTTCCTAAAGCTTGACGCGGATAGCACGACGAAAACCTTAGGAATACGGTGGAATGCGAAAAACGATAATTTCTATTTTAGCAATCAAGAAATCATTCTCACCAATAGTCCCACTAAACGAGAAGTTTTTTCTCAAATTGCCCGTATTTTCGATCCTGCCGGTTGGTTAGCTCCCGTTGTGATAGTCGCAAAAATGTTAATGCAACGCGTTTGGTCCGAGCAAACGACTTGGGATGAACCAATTAAATCCGAAACTTTTAAAATCTGGAAACTTTTTGCAGAATCTTTGCCTCAAATACAGCTCATTGAAATACCTCGTTGGGTAGAGTATTCACCTTCGTCAGAAGTCCAATTCCATGGATTCTGCGACTCTTCAGAAAAAGCATATGCTGCCGCGCTATACATACGCATTTGTCGACGTGATGGAATTTTTACCTCTCATTTGCTTTGTGCAAAATCAAAAGTTGCGCCTATCAAGTCGGTGTCATTACCTCGCCTTGAGTTGTGCGGAGCACTTTTACTCTCAAAATTAATCAAATCCTATATTCCAAATTTCCCAGTTCACTCGTACAATACTTTTTTATGGACAGACTCGTCTATCGTCCTAGCGTGGCTTAAAAAACCGCCATGTGTCTGGAAAACGTTCATTGCAAACCGCACAAGCGAAATTTTAGATAATGTTGGTAATGTTCCTTGGGGGCATGTCAAGTCAGCTGACAATCCCGCAGATTTAGCGACTCGTGGTGTAATGCCGTCTGATTTAAGACTTAACCCTTTTTGGTGGAACGGCCCGTCATGGCTATGCCAACCATCCTCTCAGTGGCCAGAAACACCTCCAATAGCTCCACGCGTCGAAGATATGGAACAACGAATAGTTGTTTCCTTTATAGCCCAACAAGTCCCAGAAGACATTCTTGATCGTTTTTCAACATTACCTCGCGCAATGCGTGTAATCTCTTACATATTTCGTTTTTTCTTTAAAATCTCAAAAAGAGAAAATCACAAATATGTTTCTCACGACATTACTTCTCAAGAAATGAATTTCGTCCGAAATCGGTTAATACTCCTAGCCCAAAAATCGTTCTATCCAAAGGAACATTCACTCTTAATGGAAAGTAGACCAATCCCTCCGAAAAGTTCTATTATTTCATTCAACCCATTTCTAGACTCAAACCTTCTCCTTAGAGTCAACGGTCGACTATCTCAGTCTGATCTTACGTACAATGAACGACACCCACTTATTCTGCCTCATAACTCACGGTTTTCTTATCTTATAACTCAATTTACTCATGAAATTTCAATGCACGGAGGGAATTCTCTCCATGCTTCGGCTCCTTCGACAAAGTTTTTGGATCCCCAAGCTTGAAAACCTCATTAAATCTTGCATCCGCTACTGTAAAACATGTATTATTTATAAAAAAGAAGTTAGGAAGCAATTGATGGCTGCGTTACCTCCGGAAAGATGCACTTTTTCACCACCTTTTACTGTTACAGGAATTGACTTCGCAGGTCCATTTGTGATCAAAAGCTTCAACGCACGAAATTGACGAAATTGTCGCATGACAAAAGGTTACGCGTGCGTGTTTGTTTGTTTTTCAACAAAAGCCATTCACCTCGAGGCGGTAAGCGATTTATCGTCCGAAGCGTTTTTAGCTGCATTTGTAAGATTCATTGCAAGACGAGGCTTACCAAGGGAAGTTTATTCCGATAACGGTACCAATTTCGTTGGCGCTGATGCCATTTTACGAAAAGAGTTTAAAAAATTTCTCGCTTCCCTTCCTCAAGAAACCACTGCTGCATATGGCGTTCAGGGGTTCAAATGGAATTTTATTCCTCCCGGGGCACCTCATATGGGTGGCCTTTGGGAGGCCGGTGTAAAAAGTTTCAAGAGTCATTTGAGAACACTGGGGGCCAGTTCAAAGTTTACTTTCGAAGAATTCTCCACAGTCTTAGCTCGCATTGAAGCATGTTTGAACTCCCGCCCAATTTCAGCCATGTCAAATAATCCGTCTGATTTATTGGCCTTAACGCCTGGTCATTTTTTGCGTGGAGGCCCCCTCCTTGCATTCCCTGAACCTAATTTGGTCGATGCCAATTTGTCTCTAATCAATCGATGGGAAAAACTTCGATGCCTACAACAGCAATTCTGCCGCCGCTGGAAGGATGAATATCTAAAAGAACTTCATCAACGTCAAAAATGGCAATCGCCTCAAGAAAACATCAAAATCGATGATTTAGTCGTGATTAAGAATGAAAATTTGCCCTCTACAGAATGGCGACTAGGGCGTGTTATCAATGTTCACCCCGGCGCTGACGGTAGAGTAAGAGTTGCGACGTTAAGAACTCAAAACGGCGAAGTTAATCGCCCAATCGTCAAACTTTGCCTTTTACCATTGAAATAATTATTTACCTTTACTTAAATTATTTACATTATATGCCTTTCAATTATAGTAGAGCCTTAGACTTAGCCTTTTTGCTTATTTCCTACTTAGATTTTCATTAATTCAACTTTTTAAATTCATTTTCATAATTTTTAACTTAATAATTAAATATTCTCTTTTTCTATTTAGCATTGGCGCATTTCGCCAAGGGGGGCAGAATGTTTGTGCGCGTTTCAGCCGTCTGCACCTTTATACACGGGCCAGCGCGGTGCGGACTCAGATTAATCCGCACTGTGTGAGCTCGGAGTTGCAGGCGGCCGAAGTGTACGCAAACAGGCCTATCTCCCAATCTCTTTGCCTCCACACTTTGGCAGCACTACGAATACTGGGTTGTCAATCGTGGAGGCAAATTGAATTTGCAAACGCCATTTTATTCATTCTTGATTTTGCATTCGCCCAAGTTGGTCATTTCTCTTTGGTAAAAACTTAAAACTAATTGCCTAAAAACTAAAGTAATTTTGCACACTTAAAACTAAATAAATTAAAAGAACGATTATCTTAAAATCTTATTGTTAAAACTTAAACCTAAATAAAGAAAATTAAAAAACTACATACTTTGAAAAAAAAAAACTCAAGTGTAAAAATCATTGAAGCTAGTCGCTGAGATTCCGCTGGTGGTTGTTTTACGCTGCACCGCCAATAATTCCTTGGTGGGTTGGTTTGCGCTGCGCCACCAATCCATTTTTTGGAAAGACGATCACGAAGAAGACGGCGATTACTATCAACGACAGCTTCTCGTGGACAAGACCACGATAAGTGAATTGGGTAAGCTGAAGACGAGTCGCGCATCAGTTCATAGCTCAACACCAGGGCCCTTATTATGTAATACGATAATCGTTCAAAATACCGCGTTATCGTTAAAATGCGATTACGTTAAACGATTCTCGTTAATGTATAAACGATACTCGTATTCTTCTACGACTGGCCATTGGCTCTCGTATAGCTTTCGTTTTTTGATTTCAGTGATATTAATATGTGTCTTTCTGTGACTTCCACTGCATTTTTTATCAAAATAAAACAATTGTACGTTAGTAAAACAATTATGTATAAACAAAAATAAAATTTTATTGATATATTTGCCACCAACACAAAACTAAATAAATGAACATACAACGTACAATTTAATTTTGAAATTGAAGCTGATGCATTTAACTTCTTCTAATATGATTTTCCTCTTCTGTTGTATTTATTTTCATTTATAACATGGAAATTAACAAATAACTAAAATTATTGAACCTAACACTCAAAATGTATTCACTTTTTGACAGTTCTTAATACTGAATACAGTGCTGGGGGGGTAAAGAGAAAAATCCCTTTCTGTGGGAATTTTTTTCTTTAAAAATATTTTATCTTTAAGATTCAATACGATAATTTAACCAACGAAAGTGTAAGTTTTAAAGGTTTCACTTTGTCTAATCAAACTAGGAAATAATAATAAAAACAAACGGACTTCACTCTTAAATCACAAAAAAAAATATCTAAAAGCTGAATGCTGATCACTTTCACATCCATTTTTATTTGATACCACAAGCTAAAGCTCCAAAGGTATTACTGAAAGTTCAATATTAATGACATTAAGCAAACAAATTTTAAAAATCTAATAGGGAGTTTTCGGTTCGCGTTATAACTATAAGAGCCATTACCTTTTAATTCTGACAAATAACGCAAAATTGCAAACTGAAAATAAAAGTTGTTTTTTACTTTAATAGAGATTTATTCTCAATTAATCTTGTGTATTTTTGTGAGTAAAAACATGACTATTTATCTTTAAACAATTTGAAATACTAATGTTCACACAAGTGATGATTTTAACTTTTGTGAAAAAAATTAGAGAAAGATTGAAATTTGGTGAAAAAATTTAAAAGGGAATTTTCTGATTTATTGATGGGATTTTTTTGATAAATGCGAACAAGCACTTGCGTGAAGTAAGATGTGGTTGAAAAAAAAATGTTTTTTTTCGTTTTAGCTGGCAACATTTTCATGGGTCCATTATCGTTTTACATAATCGGGGTATGTCGTGACTTTCGTTTTCGTGACTATCGTTTTTTTGCCTTTCGTTTCGTTTTACATAATAGGGGCCCAGTATTTAAGTGATACATACGCATTTTCAGCATTTTTTAGTTAGGAACGTTCCATTATTAACAAAAAGGAGATCTTTCTATTAGTGTAATTAAATCTGTCCTATATCTATACCTAATTGCAAATGATATTACTGAAACAAATATGATCTAAGCGCATTTTATGAATAAAAAGTCAGTATTTGTCTGCCACATAAACATTTTGTATGAGAAGGGCATAGATTTGTATGATCTTTTTAAAATTTCTTGAATGTGTTAAATGACCTATACGTACAATTGAACTTATTTGCAAAGACCAATTTCAGTGCATAAATGATCTATATCATACAATTCTTTTTAAATATTGATTCATAAAATGCAATAATTTGTTTTTGATTTGATATAAGAAAAAATGCAATGGACTGATCGAAGCAAAAACAATTGTGTAAGTAGAACACAGTTGTCAATATCTTATTAAATTTAGTTTATGGTTATTGTACGGAAGGTTTTTCTTTTATTCGTATTTAAAAGTATTAAAACTTCAAACGTCGTTTTCTCGAAACTAGGTTTTTGTTGTTAAGATCACTTAAATACTGAGGTGACGAAATGTATCTCTTAAAAGTTTTGAATTCATCAAATGACAGTGCATAATTAATAAAAAGTGATAAAAATATCAATGAACTTCGATTTCAAGTGTCCAAAGTCGATTAATGATATGAAGCGCGTGCTCGCCGGACGTGCTCCTCATTTGATGTGTTTTTGATGGATTTTGGATTGTTTTTTTTTGGCTTTAATGGACGCACAACAATTTTTGTCTATTTCTGCTACTATTCCCGGAAATATATTTGTTTTTAATAGTATTAAATGACGCGTAAATCCGAATGCACTTTTGAGTATTTGTATGCCCATTTATTTGTTTACTATCTGCCTCAAAATTTATGTCAATGGCCAACGCACACAATCACATAAAAATAGATTTTTTAATAAATTCTTTTCAACCCAAAAAAAAAATCGATCTCCAATGTTTGAAAGATTGGGGTGTTTTGCATAATATGATGTCGTCTCCCGTCTCCACTGTGCATGAACTATGGTCGGATTTTTAACATGTCGAGAAAAAAAAACTAATACGTCTACAGAAATACATGTTTAAAAAAAAGATGAAATATGAAATATCTATATATTTTATTTTAGTTTCCAAGTTTAAAATTTTGTTCATGTCCAGTGGAGGCGGAATACATATGAAAAAAAAGCTAGAGGGAGAGTGTTCAGAAAAGAAAACCACGCATTGGTAGCTGCCAAGATCCGAATATTTTTTTGATATTCGTGTATTTTTTAGATTTTATTAATTTTGAAGACTTATATACTGGGTGTTTTGCATTTGATTTCATCGTCGGATTTTGAAAAAACAAAATAGTACCTACGACCACGAAATTCATGTTCAAATAGTGACCTAAGCATGTATTTTAGTTTCCAAGTTTGATATTTTGTTCATGTCCAGTGGAGGCAGAATATAGATAAGGAAAAAAAGGTACAGGGAGAAGGTTCAGAAAAAAAAAATTATCGCATTGGAAGCTGCCAAAATCCGAAAATTTTTGGCATACATATTTTTTATGTTATTTCTTTTTTTTTTATAGATTTAATTAATTTAGAAGATTCTTGTACGGGATGTTTTGCATATGATTTCGTCTTCAGTGTGCAGTTACTACTCTCGGATATTGAGTATTCTTAGGAATGAAAATTAATGCGGCCATAGAAATCCATGTTCAAATAGTGACATATCTATATATTATATTTTGCTAGTTTAATATTTTGTTCATGCTCAATGGAGGTGGAATATAGGTTGTTAAAAAAGCTACAGGGCGAAGGTTCAGAAAAGAAAAAAATTATCGCATTGGAAACTGCCAAAATCCGAGCATTTTTGGCATACAAAAGTAATGATGAAACTTATTATACACAAAATAATTTAATAAAATAATAAAATTCAAATAACATACTTCATTAGGATTATTAAAACGGTTCTGGGTTTCCAAATAAGTCCTCTAAGTGCTTCTGAAAAAAATTTCAATTTCTTTAAAACTAATTTTGTAATTTTTCAAGAAACTAATGAATTTTGTAATATTAAATTTATAGAAAATTTTTTTACAACTAGAAATAGTTTTTAAAAGTTTATTATTGACGAATCAATACAATTAAGTAAAATGTTTCGCACATAAAAGTTACAAAAATTTCCAAAAAATCTAACGATTTCTTTTAGTGTTATATACAAAACGCTGTCATTTGAAAACAACTTGAGTGATTTGGATTGTTAAAACGGTTCTGTTTTTCAAATTAAGTGCTCTAAGTGGTAGAAATTGTAAACTACTTGCCCTGTTGTCGTGAAAGAAGTTTTACTTCTACACTGAACCAAAAAGGTACGTGGAATCAAACAATATATTCATTGGGACAATGTATCATACATTATTATTTGTCCAATGAACACGATAATAACGATAATGAATGGCCGTTTATTAAAATCAAACAACATTCATTGATTCAATGAACGTACATTAAGTTGTTCGTAAAAATTTTTCCGAATTATCTCCGATGGATTTTTATGAACGATTCATTAAAACAACGAATGCGTTCACTAAAACAACGAACCTGTTTATAAAAAAATAATAACGCGTTCATTGAATCAATGAACGTATTTATTAAAAACAAACAAAATCGGAGTTATTTCCGAATGATATTTATGAACAGTTTATTAAAAAATAATAAACGTTTATTAATTTTTAATAAACCGTTTTTTAATTATTAATAAACCGTTTATTAATTTTTAATAAACCGTTTATTAATTTTTAATAAACCATTTATTAATTTTTAATAAACCGTTTAGTAATTTTTAATGAACCGTTCATTAATTTTAAGTAAACCGTTTATTAATTTTTAAAAAACCGTTTATTAATTTTTAATAAACCGTTTATTAATTTTTAATAAACTGTTTATTAATTTTTAATAAACCGTTTATTAATTTTTAATAAAGTGTTTATTAATTTTTAATGAACCGTTTATTAATTTTTAATAAAACGTTTATTAATTTTTAATAAACCGTTTATTAATTTTTAATAAACCGTTTATTAATTTTTAATAAACCGTTTATTAATTTTTAATAAACCGTTTACTAATTTTTAATAAACCGTTTATTTATTTTTAATAAACCGTTTACTAATTTTTAATAAACCGTTTATTAATTTTTAATGAACCATTTATTAATTTTTAATAAACCGTTTATTAATTTTTAATAAACCGTTTATTAATTTTTAATAAACCGTTTATTAATTTTCAATAAACCGTTTATTAATTTTTAATAAACCGTTTACTAATTTTTAATAAACCGTTTATTTATTTTTAATAAACCGTTTACTAATTTTTAATAAACCGTTTATTAATTTTTAATGAACCATTTATTAATTTTTAATAAACCGTTTATTAATTTTTAATAAACCGTTTATTAATTTTTAATAAACGTGTTCATTGAACCATTGATTCAATGAACTCGTTTATTAAAAATAATAAACGGGTTAGTAGAAAAAATTACCAGCACATATTAATTTTATGAATACGTTTATTAAAATTAATAAACGCGTTCATTAAATTAATAAATACTGTTTTCAATAAATTAAAAAAGTTAAATTTCTTATAGTCTTATTCCTTTGTCAACGAATTTTTAATTTCCTATCAAGAAATTAAAAAATCATTTAACAAAAACAAGAAGACAAGGAAATTTAGCCATCTAAATTTATTAGGTCATGTGGCTCGAACTCTGTCAAAATACAAAAGAAGGAAAAATTAGTGTGAATCTTCTTTTTCATTTCATACAAACCCGATAACAATAGCTCCGTTCTTTCATCTCTTATCTTCTCTTATCTTCTCTTTTCTGAAATCTTAAAGGGTTAAATGAAACAGATGTTTACATTTATTTTACTCTTTATTTGTTCAGATAAGCCAAATGAATGGCATTAAAAATATACATAGTTACAGTGTTAAAGTAAAGTGAAATATATTACAAAAAGTGAAATTATAGGATCTCATTCAGCAAAACATGAGTCCGTGTACAAACTTTCTTTCTATTACTTTGAAAAAATTGCGTTTCAATGAAACCCCAAAATGAGGAACATGCAGTTGGATACTCGAGATTAAACAAATACAAAATTTTAAAGCAGATATCCACTGCTCAGATAAAACTGTTAAGTTTAAATTTAACTCCATCAAAATACAGGAAAATGTTAGTAAATTTTAGGATTGAGTCACCGTGAACAATGATGAATGGTTGGACATTCTCACCCATTTTGTTGAGGAAATCGATGTGGTCCTCAATGGACTGTATTGTACTCGCTATCCAAATAAAAGCGTTCTGCGAGTCCTTGATCGTATATCTGGTAACATGTTTCCGACGGTCTTTGTCCCTTTTGAATGCTTTTTGGAAAGGTACAAAATATCCATGAAGAGCCCAAACCAATGCCGCATCTTGACAATCTGAAAAAAAGCCAAGCACAACAAAAATTACCGAATTAGTAAGCTTTAAATGTGAAATTTTAAAAACAACTTTATATGTATTTAAATAATTATATATTTATAGTTATTATTATAAAACATTATTATTTTAAGTACATTTATGTTAATGTTAACCAATTAATTGGAAAAGTTAAAATAATTATAACTAGATTAATGTGTTTATTATTAACATTTAAACAAGGAACAAACTTTCAGATAGTTCTCTTGAAGAGATTTTGTTTAAAATATCTTTTATATTTTTTTCTTTGACATGGTTATCAGTAGAAAGAAATTTAAAAAGATTTATTTCGACTATTTTTTCCAAAAAGAAGCAGTGCATTTTGAGTTAGAATTATTTGGTAACAATAGAATATGAAGAAAATTTTAAAAGAAAAATCTTCTGTTTAAGTGGAGTGACTGAAATTTAAACTTGAATTATTTTGTAACTACATTTTAATTTTTACTGATTCATAGAAATGAAAATTATCATTTTTCATCGTATTGAATAATATTTTTTGAAAAACCGAACTCGAATTGGAAAACAAAAATTTTAAGGATTGCTTCAACTTGGTCCTTAAAGCTTCCCGTAAGTAAATACTAAATTTAAGTTTGGTACCTATGCAGGACTTGTAAGCAAGAATAAATGTTTTCACTTATTCACTCCGTTTCTAAATGTTAATTCCCGTGGAATTTAAAATGAAAGAAAGGTTTATTTATTATCTAGAAATATATACGTTTTCTGCTTTTTTTTAAAAACGTTTAGGAATTGAAGTTTGCGTATTTCTTGTTTGAAAGCCTTTCTCCCATTTTTTATTCCCCGTTCATTTAGAATCGGACTGATCTTAAATCATGATTCTGAGCAGTAACTTGTATTACTTTGCAGAAATTGCGTTTCTTTAAAACCCCAAAACGAGGAACAAGAGGTTGGGTACTCGAGATTAATATAAATACAAACATTTCAAGCAGATATCCACTGCTTGGATGAAACTGTTAAACGTTAATTTAATTCCTTCAAAATAGAGAACAATTTCAGTAAAGTTCAGGATTGAATCACCGTGAGCAATAATGAATGTTTTGACATTCTCACCCATTTTGTTGAGGAAATCGATGTGGTCCTCAATGGACTGAATTGTACTCGCTATCCAAATAAAAGCGTTCTGCGAGTCCTTGATCGTATATCTGGTAACATGTTTCCGATTCCGACCCACTTTGAATAGAATAGTATTGAAAAAAACTTGACAGTTAAGTTTGAGCCGAGGGCACTTACACAAGCAGCATACAACATAAGCAAAATTTAATTTTCGGAAACAAACAAGTATGGAGTGGAACAAAATCAATTAAGGCAAATTTTTACTGTGATAATTTTAGAAAACTATTTTCGTTTTTTCGTAACTGAAAGTTTCTGAACCTACCTATGGAAATCAGTGTTCCTAGATTTATCTTCTGAGTAAATTCAATGTCTTTATAAAAATAAAGTACCTCTTTCTGAACTCGGAGTTTCTTCTTCATTTTGCTCTGCGTCGTCTACGTTCATCGAAGGGAATTGAGAAGTACTTGAATTTGGTTTGAAAGAGGATTTAATATTGCAAAACTTTTTGTAAATTGTACCCCTTTTACATGTTCGATAATATACCTACAAAAGTTTAGAAATTTAATATAAATTATCTGTATTCTGATTGTACACCTGTGTGCAAAAAATAGCACTGTTTCCTAAAACAAACAAAGAAACTGTCAGAAATGGAATGGTGAAGAATTTTGTGGTCAGCTGAATTGAAGGTTGTTCTCTTCAATCCAATTGATAGAAGACAGTATACTAAAATGCTGAATGCAACTCACGCTTTGTTACAAGAAGCGTTTAACATGGAGGAGACAAAATCAATGTTTGGAGTTGTTTTTCATACTACGGAACAGGTCTTTTATTTAAGACTACGATAAAATCAATGAAAACATTTACATTGACATCAACAGACTGTCATGCTTTTTTATGCTAAATGGAATATACCACTTAATTGGACGTTTCAAAAGGATAATGACACTAAAAATGTAAGCAGACTAGTAAAAAATTGGTTTGAGACTAACGAAAATAACAGTTCCTGTTAGATCTTCAAACCGTGATCATATCGAAAACTTTTGGGCCGATAATTAAAGCTAGCACGTTAAAGGAAAAACTGACAAGTTTAGTTGAATTAGGGAGCGCAGTGTGAAAAATATATAAAAACAATCCGCAAGAAAGATGCATGCGTAGCTTATTGTTGATTCTATGTCAGGGTTTGCTGCTTTCCTTGTCAGGAAAGGTCACACGATGAAAACAAGAAACTCTCAATAATTATAAAAAAAAACAACAAAAATCTAGATCCTATTCAAATGTTGGTAACCCTCTACCGGAAATGATGTAGTCAAAAGAGAAAAAGTAATATAAAAAATCTTAAAATAGAAATTTTGGTTTGTTTTAAGATAGATTATGAAAAAAAGTCCTTAAAAGTTAATTTTTTCAAATGAAATCCTTACTTGACTTCGGTTGCGGTAGAGGGTTAATGTAAAAAAAGCAAAAAGTTTTCAAAATGTTAATGAAAATGATTCTAGAATGTGATCCTAGATTCATTTATTCGCAATTAATGACAAAAATCAAAATGTTTACCAATATGATTCGAGATAGTGATTCTAGTTTCATTCTTCGGTATATAAGACTCTCAATAATAAAAAAAAAAACAAAAATCTAGATCCTGTTCAAATTTTGGTAACCCTCTACCGGAAATGATGTAGTCAAAAGAGAAAAAGAAATTTAAAAAATCTTAAAATAGTTATTTTGGTTTGCTTTAAGATAGATTATGAAAAAAAAGTCTTTAAAAGTTAATGTGTTCAAATGAAATTCTTACACGACTTCGGTTGCGGTAGAGGGATAATGGACATATGCCACCATTCATTAATTAATAACGTATACTGCAGTAAAAACAAAATTATTATCAATTAAATACTCTTTTTTTAATAGATTCAAATCGAATTTAAAACTAGTTTTTTATTCCTACTTATGTATGTACATTAGGGTGGTCCTTATTTGTATGGAGGAAAAACAAAATTGTTTGTTTTTACTGAGCACCATTTTTTTTTGTTCTCCCACATTAAAAACGTGTAGAAAAAAATTTTATGCTAATCGGATTGTATTAACACGTGCCGCAATGAGTTTGAAAATTTGAATTTTCATAAAACCGACCAAAACCGGGAGCTATTAAAAATTTGATTTGCAGAATTAATAAAGTGCACTTTCAAATCTGTTATCTACTCTTCCTTCGAAGAAAAAAATTAAAGACACGACTGGGTCGCACGTTCTTGCTCAAAAAGTTCAATTTGATTGAAAATTAAGAATTTTTAAAAATATTCGAGTAATTATACAATTTTTTTTAGAATTTTTATCGAAATCTCTTCAGCTGTTTTTAAGATAAATAAGGTTTTTCATAACGGTTGTCTAGCAAGTACCGTTATTTTTGAAGCTAAAAAAGTATTTATATTTGGTGGTTGGATGTTGTAGGAACTGGGGGCCTCGAGCTGTATCTTTTCCTACACATCAAGTGCTTACAATACCTCCAAGTTGGTAGCCGCCGGATACTGGTCTTGGCTTTATGCCAGGACTTGCTAAACTTGTAAGTGCGAATGTTGATCAAGGAAAGAATTGCAACATTAAACCCATGGCCCTACAGATTGGAGGTTAGTGCGTTGGGCTAACGACCCGACCACAGTAAAAAAAACCAATTGTTATGAGAGAGACGCGTGAAGCCTCGGATAACGACCCGCCTCAAATGGCAACCAGACCCGGAACGAAAATGGACTATGATCTACGAGTATGCACCTGGAATGTAAGGACACTCTACACACCAGGTGCTACTCAAAAACTTGAATCTGTCCTCTCGCGGTACAAGACAGACATTACCGCGATCCAGGAGATACGATGGATAGGATCAGGTATAACGAAAAGAAAAGATTGCGACATTTATTACAGCTGTCACCAAAGACTGCACATGCTAGGATGCGGATTCGTCGTGGGAAATCGACTCATATCGAAAGTCATCGATTTTAAGCCGATAAGCGATCGCCTGGCTGTGATCCGCATCAAAGCTACCTTCCAAAACATCAGCTTAATATGTGCACACGCCTCTACCGATGAAGCTGAGGAGTCTAACAAGGAGGAGTTTTACGACCTCCTGGACGGAGCCTACGGAGCCTGTCCGGAGTACGATGTCAAAGTCGTGCTCGGAGACTTCAATGCTAAAGTCGGAAAGGAAAACATCTTTGGCGGATTAGTTGGAAAGCACAGCCTCCACGAAACGACAACAGACAACGGCTTCCGACTAATCGACTTTGCTGCAGCTCGTAATACGGTGATAAGTAGCACTAGGTTCCCCAGGCGAAGGATACACACAGCAACTTGGCGATCTCCAGATGGTCGAACGGCCAACCAAATCGACCACGTGCTAATTGGCGCAAGGTACGCATCGAACATCTTGGACGTGCGAACTTTCCGAGGTGCAAACGTGGACTCTGACCACTTTCTTGTTGTGACAAAGTTCAGAGCCCGACTGTCCAACGAAAAGAAAACGAAGACCGCCCAAAGAAAGAAGTTCAACATCGCATCCCAGGTAACAATTTTAGCTGTTCAAATGCTTCAACAGCGCTCTTAGAGCAAATCTTAAAGCTCTCTGATTTCAAAAGAAGCTCCAGATGCGCTTCTAAAGCAAGTGTAAAGCATGTTTACAGCAAATTCATTGAGTTTGAGAGCTAATTTTTGTTCGAAGCCAGCTTTTTATAAGTGACTAGTACGGCTTTGAAGCTCTCAGGCTCATGATTTGGAAGCCTTTAAAGCAACATTTTTGACAGCACTTTGTTTGTATTAGTTAAAATAATACAAATGATAAATTAAAATAATATTAGGGAGATGTATTTCATGTGTGTGATAGTAGCAATCGAAAACATCATATGATGTCGTGCAAATTAATTAAATCATTAAATAATTCGCAGAGAAAATGTCGTAGTGAGAAATAACATTAATATTATTTGTGAGTTCCATGTAAGTGATTTCTTAGTGCGCGTTTAGTTTTATCACAATTGTACTGAAAGTACTTCGAAAAATAGCAACGCGCCTTCGAAATTATTTATATTAGGTTAGGTTAGGTTAAGAGGGGCGTGCACAGCACAGAGGCTGTTGCGTACACGGGGGCCTATTGGTCCATTGTGATCCCCTTAAAAAAAAGAAGGCAGAGATGCACCCAAACTAATGGTTCACATAGACTGGATCGTTTGCGAACCAGCCTGTGCTTTCTATGAATTTTCTCATGTTTGCCATTGAGACCTGTGCCAGATCTTCCAGTTCTTTAAAAAACCTGTTTCCAAAATAACGGAGTCGATTTGTTTGGAGGTTTGGACAATCACAGAGCAGGTGTTGAATTGAATGGTTTCTATTTCCTCTACGTCTTGACAGCTCCTGCAGAAATCGGGTGCAAATACACCCAGTCTGATGGCCATTGTGCCAATGGCGCAATGGCCCGTTAGTACACCTATCAAGATTCTAATATTCTTTTTACTCAGTGATAAAATATACCGAGATTCCTTTTCATTAATTCTAGGCCATAAACTTCTAGAGATAACACAGTCGTTCCTAGTCCTCCAGGATTTATTGATTTGCTCTTTTGTTATTAGGTCTATTTTCGTTCTAATCACGCCGATCGGGATGTTAAGTCCCATATCTAAATGGCTACTACTGTTTCTATTTGATACTGACCCTTTCCTTGCCAGTTCATCTGCTATATCGTTCCCTTCTATATCGCTATGTCCAGGAACCCAGCAGAGTTTGACTCGGTTAGTGTCACAAATATCATTCAGTTTGCCTCGGCATTTTGCTACAGTTTTGGATCTTATAGTCTCACTGGCTAAAGCTTTGATAGCAGCTTGGCTGTCAACGAAAAATGTGATCTCCGACGAGCTCAGTTTCTTCGTTTGTACCATTTCTGCCGCTTTTTCAATAGCGTAAATCTCAGCCTGAAAGACACTACACTCATCTGGGAGTTTATACGAATATCTAATATTCAGAGCTTCACAAAACACCCCAGCTCCCGTTCCTTCTTCCATTTTCGATCCATCGGTGTAGAATGAGATACCCTGTTCCCTGGTAAGTGAGTTGGGTTCCCAGCCATGCCTTTGGGGTATTAAAATAGAGAAGTGTTTATTAAAATCTATAAAAGGTGGTATGTAGTCAGTCGTCACATCAAGTGCGGCCACTGTGTCATACCTCGGAGGATAGACCCATGACCATAGGTGCTTTGCTTCCAAGAGCCCAGTTCTTTGAGTCGAAGTGCGCTCTTGGCTGCTGTGCATCTTATGTACTCGTCAAGTGCCGGAAGATTTAAAATAATTTCCAGCCCTGCTTGTGGCGTAGACCTCTGAGCCCCCGTTGTTCCTATACAGGCTAGTCTCTGTACCTTGTTCAGGTTTTTGAGATAGCTTACTTTTTCAACAGCCTTCCACCAAACAATAGAACCATAGGTTAGTATAGGACGAACAATCGCCGTGTACATCCACTGGATGACGTGCGGTCGCATTCCCCACCGTGTACCGAAGGTTTTCTTGCATGTATAGAAAGCGCATAGTGCTCTTTTCATTCTTTCCTCTGTGTTCTGTTTCCATGTTAGCTTGGAATCAAGGATTACGCCAAGATATTTAGCTTCTTTGGAAAGTTTCAAAGGAATGTCATTAAGCCTTGGAGGAGTAAAGTCCTCTAATTTCTTTTTATTCGTGAACAAAACTAGCTCAGTTTTTGAGGGGTTAACCCCAAGACCGTTTTGTACTGCCCACGAAGATAGTTCTTTGAGTGCGGATTCCATAATATCTTTGATGGTGGTAAGGTACTTACCCGATATCAAAATTACTATGTCGTCTGCATAGGCCACGATTTTAATGCCCTGATTCCTAAATCTTGTAAGAATTTTGTTAAGAACCAGGACCCAAAGAAGAGGCGAAATCACCCCTCCCTGTGGAGTGCCTCTTGTTACTGTTTTCTCAACAATCGTATCTCCAAGTTGGGAGCTTATGATTCTACCATTGAGCATGGTATAAATCCAGTCCACAATGGCAGACTCAACCCCAACCTCTTCCAGAGCAGATTTAATGGACTCCGTTTTTACGTTGTTAAACGCTCCTTCAATGTCCAAAAATGCTGCAAGGGTGTGTTCTTTGTGTTCGAGACTTTTCTCAATTTGTGTTACGACTTCGTGCAATGCAGTCTCCACTGACTTACCTTTGAGGTAAGCGTGTTGGTAGCTGCACAAAATGTTTGGATTAAGAAGGTCCCTGACATGCAGATCAATAATTCTCTCCAGTGTCTTGAGGAGAAACAAAGAGAGACTTATAGGTCTATAATCCTTTGCAGTCGAGTGTGTCGGTTTTCCAGCTTTTGGAATAAAGACAACTTTAACCTTTCTCCAGCTAGTAGGGACGTATCTAAGTTTGACACAACTTTTGAAGATTACCCTAAGCCATGGGGTGATTATCTGTAGAGCGTGTTGAAGAAATGCCGGAATAATCTCGTCTGGTCCAGCTGATTTATAGGGTTTGAACGAGTTTATAGCCCACATAATCTTCTGCTCTGTGATAACCTGTTCCAATTCTGGTGTTGATTGTAAAATTTCTAAGTAGTCTGGTTGTGAATAACCTGAGATCTCAGGATTCTTACACCCAGGGAAATGTGTTTCCATGAAGAGTTCAAGTGTTTCTTGGCTCGAATTCGACCATGATCCATCGGGATGCTTAATGTATCCTGGATTCGTGGGGTTAAAGGTAAGAACCTTTCGAAGTCTCGCCGCCTCACTTGTGTTCTCAATGGATTCCCAGTGCCTAGTCCATGAATCTTTCTTGGCCCTTCTTAACTCTTTGGTGTATAAGTTAAGTTCGGCTCTGTATGAAATCCAGTCTTTCTCTAATTTGCTCAGCTTAGCTACATTGAAAAGTTTTCTGACCCCTGTTCTTCGTTTCTTAAGTTCACTGTTCCACCATGGTGGGTTAGTGGGTTTAATGTTACGAGATATAGGGCAGTTTTTTTCAAAGGCCGTTCTCATTTTACTAGTTAGGTTTTGAACAACAGTGTCAATGGTTGAGGTTATCGAAAACGTTTGTTCCTCAGGTGGGTTGATACGTTCATTCAACCATTTTGTGTACTCTGTCCAATTTGTTCTAGTAGGGTTTCTAAAAGGTTTAATATCATTTTGATTTCTGTCTAAAGTAAAGAGTATCCTAAAGTGATCCGAAAAGGATTCCTCAGGTGAGACTCTCCAGTTTTCTACAGAGATCTTATCATTATAACTCATAAGAGTGAGATCAAGAATTTCTTCCCTGTTTTTGTTTCGAAATGTTGGGTGATTACCCTTATTACATAACATGAGGTTAGAACAGAGAATGTATTCAAAAATTGACTCACCCCTTTTGTTGATATCCTTACCGCCCCATTGAGTGTGGTGTGCGTTGGCATCACAGCCCATCACCAAAGGTGTCCCACGTGTTATGGTGTAACCCACAAGGTCGCGGACCGTTTTTGATGGTGGGTCTTCTTCTTCGTACGGCATGTACGTTGATGCCAAGACGAAGTTGCCTTCCTTGGTCTCAACGCTGATTGCCACGTTGTCTCTGTTGCTGTACCTAGATAAAAAGAAAGCGTTAATTGACTTTTTCACTAGAATACAACTTCTTATTTCACCTTCGGACGTGGAGTGGAACAGGTTATAGTTTTTTGACCTCAATCCTTGTACCTGATTCTTACGAATCCAAGGTTCTTGGATTAAGGCCACATCCACGGCCTCTTGAGACATGAAGAGCATCAGGTCGTGCGTTGCTGCTATGGCGTGGTGCAAATTAATTTGCACCACTAGCAGCTTTTGACTCCCCTTTGCCATCATGCCTCCTTACCCTTACGGTTCCGAGACCATATCTCAGCACGTCCCCTTTCTCTTTGAGGAGAAGGTCAGATATCTTGTCAATTACGAACAAGAGGTCCTTCCCTTCCCCGCTAAAGCTCTTCCTGGAATGCAGGAGCTTCCATTCGAGTATGGAGAACTCCTTATTCTGTTTCGCCAGCAGTTTAATTATGGATGAGTCCTCGTGCGTGGCAGGAGGAGGAATCCATATATTAACCTGCTGGCGAAGTGGAATAGATGTGACGGGAAGAACCCCGAGAGAAGCTCCCTCCCACAGTTCGCCAATATTGGCGATTGTGTGAGTGAGGAACTCCCGGGATTTCTGGTCCCCACAGCATACCACTTTAACGCCTTTCCGCCATCCAGCTCCATCAAAGGTGTAGTCGTCAGAACTATCACTCTCCGATGCCGCCATCATGGCTTTGAGGATTTAATTTTCCACAAGTAACCAATTTTTTGCCGTGATTTTCCCATCTGGGTCGTCTCGACTTATTATGGCCACCTGCAGATCTATCGGGGTGGTGTCAAAACTATTGGTTTTAAGCTTTTTAGAGCCTTCAGTTTTGGTTGCCTCCTCCGATCTTGCTCTCTTGATTGAACCTGGCTTCGTCCCAGAAGAGCTGCCTACCTGTGCTTTCTCATTCCCTTTCAGGTTTGATATAGCGTTGGTCTGCTGTTTCTTACTGGAGGTCGCCAGATTCGAATTTGAACCAGTACGAGCAGTAGAGTTGTTGCCAGCCTGTTCACGGTTTATCTTTTTAGGGATAGACCTAGATGTAGCAGCATTTACTCTTTCGCTGTCCGGCTTTTTAGCGTTCAACTGCTGGGTGGAAACAGTGGGTGCAGTGGCAGACTCTGCCAACTGCCGTTCATAGTTTCTCACCAACTTCCTATGCTTTTTTAGTAGGGCCCTGTCTCTCGGACTGAGAGAAGATGGGTCTTTTTTCTCCGTAGCACTCACGAATCGCTTAGAGGATCTGTAGTTACTGCGTTGCCTCGAAGCATTGAGGGGTGCAGTAGGCTTCAGCGTAGTCTCTTCGTGACTCGAGTCTTCCAGTAACTCGTCCTCGGTTTGACTTCCTATAGAGGGAAGTCTGTCCAAGGTCTCCCTACCGTCAATAGCCAAGCTATCTAGTGCAGGAAGAAGAGTCGCTGAAAGGTTGAGAGCGTTGGATAGTCTTTTTAACACTGGTTTGTTAATTTCTTTGCTTACATTTGTCACTGGCGACTTAGCTTCATCCGAAGCCAAGCCCTCGCCGGCAGCCGTGACCTCTGCCGACACTTGAGTGTATATCCCCACTCGAATTTCATTATTTGTAAACTTTTCTTTTTCCATAATTTTTCATTATTTGGATGAACATCCCTGTTTTTGTTGGTTTTACTTAGTTGTTTGTCCCTGCAGCTGGATTGCTGGAGGAACAAACTTAAGCCCCCTCGCCACCGTCAAGGCGAAAACCGTGAGGGGGTTTATATATTACGCCGTAAAATATTTTAAAAAGTTTACCAAAACAATGTAAAAAATTGATAAACAAATTTAAAATATCATGAAATGAAATGTTTTTGTTTTCATTGCAATATTTGCAATATTTTACTGTGTTTTTATTGAAAGGAAAGATTATGTGCATTCGTTTAAAATAAATAAAGAAAATTATTCAATGATTTTTTTTCCGTCGCCATAGTTTTTATTATGAACATATTTTGTCTTCAACCGAGCTCTTCTAGAGCTAGTTTCCACAAAATGAAAGTTTTGCGTTCAGTACTTAAAAAGTAGGGTGTTCAGAAATTGAAAGTCATTGACTGATTCTAATTTCTGGTAAAAATTTCTTTTTATTTAAATTCTATTCAACATTGAAGTGCATTACGGTTTCTTAGGACGAAAGCAAATACTTTTGCGACTCAGCCATAGATTTAATATTATTTAAAACCTTTTTTAAGTAAACTGTTTAATTTATTTTAATAAAAAAAATGTGAATTTAGCATCTAATTTGATTTTTGTGGTGCATACTCGGTATTCACCAGAAAGTGAAAGGAATACATTTATTTTCTAGTTTTGGTTAAATTTTTCCTGTTGAAGTCATGGCTATTATATTTTATTTGGGAACACCCTCATATTGAGTAGAAGTATTTTATTTGAGAGAGGTTTAGTATCAAGCTCTATAGTCGATTTGTCGTAGCTCTATCGAGTCTTCACATTTCCTAATGCTCAGAGATAAATCTGACAATGCTCAGAGAGATTTCATGCGCATGCGCTAGAGTTAACTTCACGAAGAGTTTGTTTGAAAGTATTAGTAATTTAACTCTACAGCCGTTTCTTGTGTAGCTTTTGAAATGCTAATTTTTGACATTTCTATAAAGTCATGCGTTAGTATTTTGAACATGAAATTAAGCAGCTCTACAATGCTTCTTTATGTGCTCATATCAATAGATTGCTCGTTTAAAAAACGTTGAACGTTATTAAAGAGCTATTTTTAATAAAATATAAAATATAATATATATTAATATATATTAATATAAAATTAATAGAGCTAAAAGTGTTCTGGAACTTCGATTATAGAACCTAATTTTTAAATGAAATGTAGGGAGCTGTGAAATAATCTATTTCAGAGCTTTAGCTTTGGATTTCACTGTTTACAAGCTGCTAAAGAACAGTTTTGCTTCTATTAGCTGCGACGATGTTACTTGGGATGCCTTAGCACATCTGAGAAAGCCAGAGACTACAGTGAGCAATTGACCGGGAAACTCTCTGCCGTACACCCAGCCACAAGCGTCAACAACCAGTGGAACCAGTATCGCGACATTATTAAGGAGACAGCCGAGACCACCATAGGCTATCAACCACCCAGAAAAAAGAACCCGTGGTATGATGATGAATGCGCGGTATTGAAGCAGGAGACGGAAAATGCACGAATGCAAAAATGCTGCAACGGAAAATAAGAGCAGCAAGAGAGGAGTACCATGAAAAGAGAAGGAAAGAGAAAAAAACCCTGCGTAGAAAGAAAAGAGCATCCGCAGCCTCTCAGCTCAAGTATCTCGAAGAGTCCAGCACCGCCACCAACACCCGCCGGTTCTACAAAACAGCCAAGCAACTGGCATCTGGTTATAGGACTGGCACGCAAGCTCTTCGAAACAGCGAAGGGAACCTAGTCACCGAAGCACAGGGAATTGTAGACGTGTTTAAGCAGCATTTCCAGCAGCTGCTTAATGGGCATTATGTAGAGGAGGCAATAGAGGAACAAAGAAGCATTAGTCCAGTCAATGAAGATCCAGTCCCAGCACCCAGTACTGAAGAGGTTAAGAAAGCCATCCACAAGCTTAAGAACAACAAATCCGCAGGCTCGGTTGGCCTACCAGCGGAACTCTTCAAGTATGGAGGAGATGTTCTGGTAGGGTGCATGCACCAGCTCATCAACCAAGTTTGGGAGGAGGAAAGTATGCCCGACGACTGGTCAAATAGCTCCATATGCCCAATCTACAAAAAAGGCGATCCTATGTCCTGCAAGAACTACAAAGGCATATCCGGCACGTACCAGTGTGGCTTCAGGCCAGGCAGATCAACGATAGACCAAATCTTCACATTGAGGCAAATCCTGGAAAAGACCAACGAATTTCAAGTCGAGACCCACCACCTATTCATCGACTTCAAAGCCGCATATGATAGCATAAGTCGCCAAGAGCTTCTATTGGCGATGTCGAAACTCGGGATCCCGAAAAAACTGATCCAGCTATGCCGCATGACGTTACAAATGTTGTAAAGTACGCACTTCACAACCTCCAACGTCTTTCCTCATCCACTGTCATTTCTCATGCCCTTTCATGACCCATCCATCCATTCTCAATTCAACCCATTTCCACTTCAAATTCCCACAGTCATCATTTCCTTTTGATATTTACTTTATTTACCAATTACCGACCCAATTTAAATTCCCATATTCATCATTTCTTTTGATTGCCCAACTCCAAATCACTTAAAATTCCCAAGTCATCACTTTCATTTTTAATTACCTCCTATGAAACAAAACCCATTCATTTTTAATTACCTCCTATGAAACAAACCCCATTTTTCCCAAATCATCATTTTTATTTGTCAATGCACTCCCTTTTCAATTTACACTTTTTTCCAATTCAACCTATTAAACGTGCATTGATCCCAAACCCTATAAGCTATAACTTAACGCAACTACACACAGGCACACTTGTGCATGATGTTGCATTCTTTTTCTCTGGTCGTGTCGGGTGACGAGCAAACGACCAGGCATTCTGGTTTCGGATGTCGGATCGTTCGGTAGAACTCTTTTCTATTTCTTTGATAAAATCGTTCGGTATATCTTTGCTAAAATCAAACTCTAAAATCAAACTCTTTCAAAATTAAACTCTTGCTAATTAATCTGATATAGTGTAATAATAGAATAAGAAACCTTAAATAAACTAGTAAACTATTGTAAATGTAATATAAGCGTAGAATAAGTGAAAATTTAAAAATAAAAAGTAACAAAAAAACTAAATAACTAAATAACTAACCTTTTTTATTTGTACTTGAACAAAAAACACTAAATAAAGGTAAGAACCCCGCTGAGAATCGTGCTTCTCAGAAAAATAAATATAGCACAACAAAAATTGGTGTCAGGTGTGGGGTTTGCCTGAAAAGTGACAAGTGCTAATAAAAGAAAGACAACAAGAAGTGAAACACAAAAAAAAAAAAAACTAAAATTAATAACAACAAGTGATACATACCTTTTTCCAAACAACAAAAAAAAAGGGTATTTAGTGCCAAGTGATACTCTTGCAAATAAGAGTAATAACAACAACAAAATTTAACAAAATAAAAAAACAAACTTACAAGAAAAAGTAGAGAAAAAGACTTAAATTCAATAAAGTAAAATAAAAGACAATAAAAAAAAATTTGACCACATCTTTAACATCAACATCATCATTTTACCAGAAGCAGAATCTTCAATACAATAAAAAAATTTACCACATCTTTAACATCAACATCATCATTTCACAAGAAGCAGAATTTTCAATTATTATTAGTAAGCTATCTTTTAATTATATATATTTTTTTTGCTATTTCCATGATCAATTTAATTCTTGCTTAGTTCTAAGAAAATTTTTTTTTAAATAAATAATTATTGTATACATACATATGTCTCAAGGTGAAAGAAATTTAATTGACGAATCCGAATCAACATTAAACTCGTCCGATACAGATAGTGATAAAGAATCCGACACTCCTTACAATACTTCTCCTTCCTCTCATTCTACTCCCAACAAATTACCTAATATGCCTCCTAAGTTTGTAGATCTTTTGCGTTGAAGCTCATCCCTGAGTTTGACGGGGACAGATCAACTCTTCATAAATTCATAAATGCCTGCGACTTAATCGCAGAAGAGATCTCTTCTTCAGAACTACCCATCCTTCTCCTTATAATAAAAACAAAATTGACTGGAAGCGCATATAATGTGGTTAAATACACTGACTTCGAAGACTGGAAGTCCCTCAAAGAAAAGCTACTCCAGAAATTCCTAGAGGTTAGATCTCTATCCCAATTACATGTAGATCTCATTCAAATGAAACAGCGATCGAATGAATCTATTCGCCAGTTTTCAAACAGATTAGAAAAAACTTTATCCAATCTGAATGATGCTTGCATTGCTAGTGAAGGCACAGATAAGGCTGACACAATCATAAGTCTTAACCGTAAGACTGCTCTGAAAGCATTTGAAAGAGGCCTAAATTCTAGAATAAGTCTCATCATTAAAGCTTCTAGATTTAATACACTGACGGAAGCCATAGAAGCTGCTGTGTTAGAAGAGAAAAGTGGTTTCTCATATAATTACCAAACTTCCTATAACCCATCACAACCCAAACCCAGAAATCCTACCTCTTGTAATTTTTGTAAAAAACCCGGACATAGCATCGAACAATGTTACCTAAAGAAAAACAAGGAACCTCTTCCTTCTTTCAAAAGCGAGGTTAAAAAAGTAACAATTACTTGTAGTAAGAACCTCGGACATCATATAAACGAATGCAGAAAAAGGGAGTACAATAATAATAGAAAACAAAACAATTCTAATGCAATTTCCTTCTCCTCAACAAATAAGCATACGGAAAACTATTCAGAGGCCGGAACCAGTGGCAGGCTTCGGACTCAAACTTAATCTCTCCTCGCCACATCTTTCATATAAATTTAAATAATAACATAAGTAGAGTAGACTCAATAAAAATTTCATCTGAAACCTTGCTTAATCCTCAACCTTCAAAATTTCTCGTCGATGGTGGTAGTGAAATTTGTTTGATTAAAATAGATAAACTAAAACCAGAACTACATATGGACTCTAACATAATTCATTCATTATCTGGTATTACAAATTCAGTTATTCATACCAAAGGAGTTATACAACTGCGTATCAATCTTCCCAAAAATATAACACTATTTCTTATCCTTTTCATGTAGTAGATAAAAACTTCCCTATAAGTACTGACGGGATAATAGGTAACAATTTCTTAGATGATCATAAAGCTCAAATCGACTATGGCATTAAAATGCTTACATTCCCTTGGAAAACTTTCATTGTTGAATATGATCTAATCCCTTCAAGTCTTGTTACTATCCCACCTAGATCAGAAATCGTAGTACCTGTTCTTAAAGAAATTAATGTGGATAGCATATGTCTCTCCCAACAATTTCCCAATGGATTATATATTGGCAATAGTATTACTCCTGCCAATAGTTCTATCTCGTACATATCGGTTGTTAATTCCTCTGAATCCCTCATTGAGCTTAATACTGATGACATAGTATTTGACGAAGTTTCTAACTACAATGTTCTGCAAATACAACAATATCCTGCTACTTATGATAGAATTAAAACTATACAAGAGCTAGTCGAGACAGACCACATGACAAAAAAGGAAAAGGAATCTATTCTAAATTTATGTTGCTTGTATAGTGACTTATTTTTTATAAAAGGAGATAAATTAACCCATACCTCTTCTGTACAACATCCTATCATAACACAAGATACTACACCCACATATATAAAACCCTATAGGTTGCCGGAAGCACAACGACAAGAAGTGGATAAACAAATCCATGAGATGATGGACGATAATATTATCCAACCATCGAATAGTCCGTGGAATTTCCCACTTATTGTTGTTCCGAAAAAACCTGATAAAGATGGTAATAAGAAATGGAGAATCGTCGTCGATTTTCGCAAACTCAACGACCGACAAAACTGTCGGTGATGCATTTCCATTACCCAACATAACTGATATTCTAGATCAGTTGGGAAGTTCAAAATTTTTTTCTACTTTAGATCTCGCCAGTGGATTCCATCAATTCCAAGTTAGACCGGAAGATAGAGAGAAGACCGCCTTCTCTTCACCTTTTGGTCATTACGAATTCATTAGAATGCCTTATGGATTAAAAGGTGCCCCAGCCACCTTCCAAAGGTTAATGAATAATGTATTGACTGGTCTTCAAGTTATAAAAACTTTTGTTTATATGGATGACATCGTGGTCTATGGTAAAACCTTAGATGAACACAATTCGAAATTAAAAGAAATCTTTGAACGTCTCAAAATACATAATCTTAAATTACAACCCGATAAATGCCAGTTTCTGCGAACAGAACTCACCTACCTAGGACATGTGATAAATGAATTAGGTATCAAACCTGATCCACAAAAAATTGAATGCGTAAAGAATTTCGCTAAACCTAAAAATGCCAAAGAAATAAAAAGCTTCCTAGGACTTGCAGGTTATTATCGCCGCTTCATTAAAGATTTTACAAAAATTTCCAAACCTCTTACTAACCTTTTACGCAAAGATGTTCGCTTCGACTGGACTCCTCTTTGTTCAAATGCCTTTCATGGATTAAAAGAAAGACTAATTAATCCGCCTCTTCTTCAATATCCTGATTTCACCAAAAACTTTATCTTAACAACGGATGCTAGCGATGTAGCTATTGGTAGTGTCCTTTCACAAGGTGAAATTGGTTATGACCTTCCTATATCTTATGCATCAAGAACTCTTAATAAAAGTGAGAAAAATTATTCTACTACTGATAAGGAACTTTTAGCTATTGTTTGGTCAGTCAAACATTTCCGACCTTATCTGTATGGTAGAAAATTTCAACTATACACTGATCATAAACCTCTAATTTATATTCACAACTGTAAAGATATAAATTCCAGAATGATGAGATATCGCCTACAGCTCGAAGAGTTTGAATATGAAATCATCCATAAAAAGGGTGAACAAAATACAAACGCTGACTGTCTTAGCAGAATCGCAAAAATGACTCTTCGATCCGATACAAAATCCTCTTCTACTTCTTCTCAAAATTCGTCATCTTCATCATCTCCCATATCGTCTACAAATACTAATTCTTTTTCTACATCGCCAGTTCCTAATTCTTGTTCATCACCACCAACAAATACGAATTTGTCTTCGTCATCGCCAATTACTAATTCTAGTCCAGCATCCATGAATTCAAATTCCTCTTCTAAATCTTCAATTTCTAATTCTTGTTCAAAACCAATTCCCAGTTCTTGTTCTAAATCTTCACATACAAATTCAAATTCTTCTTCAATATCTTGTTCCAAATCTTTGAAAACTAATTCCAATCCCAGTTCCAAATCAGCAAATACGAATTCTTGTTCTAATGCTTCAAATGAAAATACTAATTCTTGTTCCACATCTTCTATTATAAATAATGATCCAGAAGCATCTCCTTCATCTACAAATCATAATAATAATTCTTCTTCCTCAAGTCCTTCAACATCTTCAAATACAAACTCTAATTCCTTAAAACCTAGTTCTAGTTCTTGTTCAACGCCTTTAGTCATAACTACTAACTCTTCGAATATTTCTTCGGCAAAACCAGATTTGTCGGAAAGTGAAATCAAAACTATTCTTAAGGAATTCCATTTAAATCCAATTGGAGGACACTGTGGTGTCAACAGAACCTTTAAACGTATAAAACTATATCACAGTTGGAAGAATATGTTTCAAGATATAAAAAACTACATTAAAAATTGCGAACTCTGTCAGAAAAACAAAGTAACAAAATACACCATGGAACCTATGGTTGTAACTTCAACTTCCAAATACCCCTTCGAAAAGATTTCTATTGATATCGTTGGTCCCTATCCTATAACTAATAATAATAATAAATATCTTTTAACATTCATCGATGATCTTACTAAATACACTGATGCAATCCCTTTACCAAATCAAGAGGCGAATACAATCGCCGAAGCATTCGTCAAAGAAATAATATTTCGATATGGCACACCCAAATACGTCTTGTCCGACCAAGGCCAAAATTTCCTAAGCGATATATTCAAAAATGTATGCAAACTTCTTAAAATTACTAAACTCCAAACTACTGCATACCGACCACAATCAAATGGATCTTGCGAAAGAAGCCACAGAAATTTTGTTGAATATCTTCGTTGTTTTATCAATAAATCTCAAGATGATTGGGATAACTGGATTAAATATTAAATATTAAATACGCGGTGCAACGTGCAAATGGGTAACAGCTCATCCGAGTTATTCCAGACGTGTACAGGGTTCAGACAAGGAGATGCGCTATCATGTGATTTCTTCAACCTAGTCCTGGAGCAGATAGTGCGCAAGAGTGGTGTTAACATGGAAGGCACTATCTTTAACAGGTCTTCTCAACTGCTTGGTTATGCGGACGACATCGACATCATCGGCCGTTCCAACAGAGCTGTACTTGAAGCATTCACAGCTATTGATGAACAGGCGAAACGCGTTGGTCTTGAAGTGAATGAGGACAAAACAAAGTATATGCTATCAACAAACAAAGCCTCATCTGTCCATCGCCTAGGACAAAACGTCACTGTTGGTAGCAGTAATTTTGAGGTAGTCAAGGAGTTCACCTACCTCGGAACAAACATCAATCCCACGAACGACACCTTAGTGGAAATCCGACGAAGAATTACCCTAGCGAACCGCTGCTACTTCGGTTTGGCCAAACAAATGGGTTCAAAACTCCTTTCTCGAAAGACAAAGTGCACGCTATACAAAACTCTAATTTTACCAGTTCTACTCTACGGCGCCGAGTGCTGGACGATAAGTAAAAAAGGGGAATTGATCCTGGGCACTTTCGAGAGAAAAATTCTACGGCGGATATTTGATCCTATATGCGAAGAGGGCGATTGGAGGAGAAGATTCAATCGTGAACTGTACGAGCTGTACCAAGATGTGGATGTAGTCCAAAGATCCAAAACACGTCGACTACACTGGCTCGGCCACATCGAGCGAATGGACAACAACGCTCCAGCCAAGAAAATCTTCGAATCCCAGCCCCCAGGTTCGAGACGACCAGGAAGACCGAACCTCCGCTATAGGGACCAGGCGGTCACAGACGCAAGAGCGCTTGGTCTCGACGACTGGAGGGAGCGTGCGAGGGACCGCAACCGATGGAAGACCGCAATATCTCAGGCAGAGACCCTTCATGGATCGGGAGCCGGATAAGTAAGTAAGTAAAAAAGTATTAAAATTGGCCCTAACTCTCACAGGAGCATAAACTTTAAGCTCAATGCGGCACGTGTTAATGTGATTTAACAAAATAAAAAAAAATAGGGTAATGTTTTAAGATGCCAATGAACAAAAAAAACGGGTGCTCAAAAGTTTTTAAAATAAGGGCCACCCTAATGTACATATTTCTACAGTTGTAGGTTCAGGTCAGGTAGCTTCCACTTCTTTCTTTTAACTTTGATTGGCTTGGAGTGCTTTTGCTAGCTACATCATGCAGCGAAAGAAATGCTTTCTTAGACAGTGATCCTAGTTTCATTCTTCGCTGTATGAAACTCTCATAAAAAAAAACAACAAAAATCTAGATCCTATTCAAATGTTGGTAACCCTCTACCGGAAATGTTGTAGTCAAAAGAGAAAAAGTAATATAAAAAAATGACGTCGATGACAGTGGAGCAGCAGTAACGTGTTGAAAGAGCACTACATAATAATGTATAAAATGTTTTATTTTAGAAACAAAGCAAAATGAAAGATTTTCAACTAGTGTATGAAACTCTCAATAATAATAAAAATAAACAAAAATCTAGATCCTATTCAAATGTTGGTAGCCCTCTACCGGAAATGATGTAGTCAAAAGAGAAAAAGTAATATAAAAAAATGAAGTCGACGACAGTGGAGCAGCAGTAACGTGTTGAAAGAGCACTACATAATAATGTATAAAATGTTTTATTTTAGAAACAAAACAAAATGAAAATATTTTCCACTAGTGTATGAAACTCTCAATAATAAAAAAAAATCTAGATCCTGTTCAAATTTTGGTAACCCTCTATTGGAAATGATTTAGTCAAAAGAGAAAAAGAAATTAAAAAAAAACTTAAAATATTTATTTTGGTTTGTTTTAAGATAGATTATGAAAAAAAAAGTCCTTAAAAGTTAATTTTTTCAAATGAAATCCTTACTTGACTTCGGTTGCGGTAGGGGGTTATTGTAAAATAAGCAAAAAGTTTCAAAATGTTAAGGAAAATGATTCTAGTACGTGATCCCAGTTTCATTTATTCGCAACTAATGACAAAAAATCAAAATTTTTATCAATATGATTCGAGATAGTGACTCTAGTTTCATTCTTTGGTATATGAGACTCTCAATAATAAAAAACAACAAAAATCTAGATCCTGTTCAAATTTTTGTAACCCTCTACCGGAAATGATGTAGTCAAAAGAGAAAAAGAAATTTAAAAAAATCTTAAAATAGTTATTTTGGTATGTTTTAAGATAGATTATGAAAAAAAAAGTCTTTAAAAGTTAATTTTTTCAAATGAAATTCTTACTTGACTTCGATTGCGGTAGGGGGTTAATGTAAAAGAAGCAAAAAGTTTCAAAATGTTAATGAAATTGATTCTAGTATGTGATCCCAGTTTCATTTATTCGCAATCAATGTCAAAAAATCAAAATATTTATCAATATGATCTCTAGTTTCATTCTTTGGTATATGAGACTCTCAATAATAAAAAACAACAAAAATCTATATCCTGTTCAAATTTTTGTAACCCTCTACCGGAAATGATGCTGTCAAAAGAGAAAAAGAAATTTAAAAAAAAAATTTAAAAATCTTAAGATAGATTATGAAAAAAAAAGTCTTTAAAAGTTAATTTTTTCAAATGAAATTCTTATTTGACTTCAGTTGCGGTAGAGGGTTAATGTAAAAGAAGCAAAAAGTTTCAAAATGTTAATGAAAATGATTCTAGTATGTGATCCCAGTTTCATTTATTCGCAATTAATGACAAAAATCAAAATGTTTATCAGTATGATTCGAGATAGTGACTCTAGTTTCATTCTTTGGTATATGAGACTCTCAATAATAAAAAAACAACAAAAATCTAGATCCTATTCAAATTTTTGTAACCCTCTACCGGAAATGATCACCCCCTACGAGTTGACCTTGTCGTGGTGGGGGTGCTTACGTGGGGTTCTCCAGCAATCCAGCTGCAGAGCCACACAACCAACATAACTCAACCGAAAACCTCAATGTTTGAAAACTTGAAAAAAAAATATGGATACAAGTGAAAATAAAGAGCAAAGACGAACGGGGATATACGTTCAAAAGTCGGCAGGTATCGCGACTGCCGGCGAGGGCTTGGCCTCAGGTGAGGATAAGTCGCCAGCGATAAATAAAGTATCCACCAGCAAAGTGAAGAAAGTGAAGAGCGGTAGGATTGTTGAGCCGTCCATCATCCCAGGCACTCCTAGGAATGATGGAACGACTCGCAATCTAGACGCTATTACTAGTATAGGAGGAGGTGCACCTTCCACTAGTACTACACACAACCCGCACTCGGTGGGTTTGCCCAGCGTTGGTAGCGCTGAGACTGCGACTGTCAGTCTCACTTCTACTATCGGTGATCAAATCCCAACGAGTACGGTAGAAAAAACACTTCTTACACAAAACTGTGGGAATATTGCCATGACGCTTGGCTGTATTACCACTCCTTCAAAAAGACCTCTCACGAGTTCGGAGGGGGCTGTTCTGACAAGTAAAATATCTGCGACATGCGATATCACCTCTGGTCAGAGCAGACCCCTTCCGAACACGGTGGAGGGTTCCCTCCCTGATGGCAGACCTGTGACATCCAGCTCATCTTCCACCAGCGAGAGAAACAAAAATGCCTCACGCAGCGAGATACGGGCCGCGGAGAGAATAGTGAAAGTCATTGGAAACATCCCATTGACCGATCTAAACTCGAAGCAATCCGCTAAACTCGCTTGGGCCAAAAGCACCCTTGCTAAACCAATGACCAGCAAAGGCTTCACGTCAAAGCGACAACGGTCTGTAGAGGGAGCCACTCCGGACCCCAAAAAACCAAAGGTGCATAACACCTCCTACACCAAAAAAGACTTATCCTTTAGTGACGTTCTAAAGGATAAGACTATTGCAGCTGTTATCGACAGAAGTAATGTGGATGGTATGATCTCTTCTGATCAATGGACGACGGTCTCAAATAAATTACAGGAGTCATACTGGACTCTTGTAATGGAGAATCCGGGTGAGCCTGTTGTGTTTGAGGATGCAGGGTGGCACCAGGGTCGGGCCAAGCTCGTCGCCTTTGATGACCAGAGATCATACGATCTATATAAACTTGCTGTTAGCAGATTAGAGGGGCTATGGCCTGGTGCTAAGCTCGAAGTCGTGGCTAAGGAAGACATTCCTTGCAGACCTAGAGCTCGCATCAGAATCCCAGCAAATCTAACCTGCAAGGATACTATTCTGAAAATGATCAGGTACGGTAATCCATCTCTCCCTACTCACGACTGGAAGGTCGCGAAGCTAGAGGATCCAGTTGGTCCTTATAGATCTGCTATCATAGTACTCAATAAGGAATCTCTGGCTCCTCTAGTGCCGACTCAAGGTGTCATTAGGTTTGGATGGACTACCGCTATCCTGAAAGTTTACAAAAAAGATGAGGAAACACCTCCACCTCTTCCGCCACAGATCATATCTTCAGTGGAGGAAAATACTCGCTGTATCGACCAACCAGCAATGGAAGTAGATACACCGGGTACTTCCAACGCGAGGATATGCTCTCCTAACCCGCCTCCTGAGTTTTCCAATGTTGACAGCTTCTCTGACATGGAGACTGATCTGCTCAGTGAGGATGATCTCCTACGGTCACCTTCTGAGTCAGAATCCGAAGAGGATTTGGACAAAACCGTGGTGGGGGCTGATCTGAAGAATCGTAGCGATGATACTGCAATTACTTCAGATTAACCTCCAGCACTCAAAACAGGCTTCGGCCTCCCTTCTTCTTCGCATCAACAGAAATGGGGAAGATGTCGTCCTGATCCAGGAACCCTGGATTTACGAATCCACAATTCAGGGACTCAGGACTTCTGGATACGACTTGCTGCATGTATCGGATAAAGGTGACCCTAGATCCTGCATATTGGTAAGAAGTAACACTAACGTATATTTACTCCCTGATTACAGCGATAGAGACGTAACCGCAGTCAGACTCCAGACAGATAGAGGTATCTACTGGATTGTGTCTGCATACCTCAGCCACGACCACCTTGGCCCTCTCCCTGGCGACACGCTAAAGAGGCTTATCGCTGATTCTGAACGGCAAAAAGTCTGCCTCATTATTGGATGTGATGCTAACGCCCACCATACAGTTTGGGGTAGCTCCGACATAAACGATCGAGGTGAGTCACTTTTTGATTTTATTCTAAGTACTAACCTCATTGTAAGCAACATCGGTAATGAACCAACATTCATAACCAGAAACCGGCAGGAAGTATTAGACATTACTCTTGTCTCCGACTCGATTCATCAAAAGATCACGAATTGGAAAGTATCAGAAGAGCACTCCTTTTCTGATCACAGGTATATACAATTCAATCTAAACGATGAAACTACAAAAAAGATAGCTTTCCGGAATCATCGGAAAACTAACTGGGTAAAATATAGAGATACTCTTAGCAGATTAATTAAACCTGATCTTCTAAGTATCCCCGTAAGCAGAAAAGATCTTGACAATAAAGTCTATGATCTTACCTTAGCTCTCAACAAATCAATGAACATATCCTGTCCTCTTATTCAAATAAGAGGAAAGAAGAAGCCTCACTGGTGGAACCCAGTGCTGGAACCGCTCAGGAAAGAATGTAGGAAACTTTTCAACCGAGCTAAATATTCCAAAGAAATTTCCAACTGGGACTTATATAAAGAATCCCTTAAGATATATAAAAAACAATTGAGGAAAAATAAAAGAACCTCCTGGAGAACCTTCTGTAACAGAATAGAAGATTCCTCAGAGGCTTCAAGATTAAGAAAAATCCTCTCGTCAAACCCCATAATGCCAAGTGCCCTGAAAACCATCAACGGCTTTTGGACTAACTCTTGTGAGGAATCACTCGACTTGCTATTAGATACTCACTTCCCAGGTAGCTCCCAAAATATACGCAGTTCTGACTCAATAGAGTCTAACAATATAATAATAAATAAACTAGGTCTGATTACTAGAGAGAAACTCAAATGGGCAATCGACAGCTTCGATCCATATAAATCAGCTGGACCTGACGGTATAATACCAGCTGAACTGCAAATGGCTTCAGACATCATCATCCCTATCCTTGAGATAATTCTGAAAGCATGTATGAACTTAGCATACGTACCATCTTTATGGAGAGAAGTTAAAGTTGTATTCATACCCAAAGCGGGTAAAAGCTCTCATGTAAATCCGAAGGATTACAGACCTATCAGCCTATCATCATTCCTTCTCAAAACTTTAGAACGACTGATTGATATCCATCTGCGTAGTGCCATAGAACCTAATCTTTTTTCTCCGGCACAACACGCTTACCGCAAGGGGAAATCGGTAGAAACGGCCCTGCATAATTTGGTACGTACTATTGAATATTCCCTTCATCATAGAGAGTATACCCTGGTTACTTTCTTAGATATTGAAGGTGCTTTCAACAACGTCAGCAATGCTGCAATCTTAACTGCGCTTGAGAACTTGAACGTTGATAGCTCACTTAGGGAGTTAATCAGCCTCATGTTGAGAAGTAGAATAATCAACTCAACATTAGGTGACTTCTCTGTTAGTAGATCTGTCAGCAGAGGCACACCGCAAGGTGGAGTCCTATCCCCACTCTTATGGAACATCGTAATTAACGAACTATTAGTTAATTTAGAAGCGGATGGTTTCAAAGTAATTGCATATGCTGATGATGTTGCCATTGCAATATCAGGAAAGCATCTTCAAATCATTATAGAATTAATGCAAACCGCTCTCAACAAACTACTTAAATGGACAGACAAATGTGGACTAGGTGTAAATCCCCACAAAACTGAACTTGTCCTCTTTACAAGGAAATATAAAATTCCGAATATAGACCCTCCATCAATAAATGGTATCCCACTTAACTTCTCAGATGAAGCTAAATATCTAGGTCTGATTTTAGACAAAAAGTTGAGTTGGAAACCAAATATACAAGAAAGAGTCAGAAAGGCCACAGTGGCACTTTTCTCCTGTAAAAAAGCTATTGGAACCAAATGGGGCTTGTCCCCATATATCACCCACTGGCTATACACAGCGGTCATCAGACCGATACTCACTTATGGGGTGGCAGTATGGTGGACTGCTTTAGATAAAATAACTTATCGTGATAAGTTAAGCAAGGTGCAGAGATCGGCTTGCATGTGTATCAGCGGAGCTCTCCGTTCGACACCTTCCGCTGCCTTAGATATACTGCTTAACATTACACCCCTCGATATATACACTAAACAAGTGGCAGCGAGCACAACTATTCGTCTCAGAGCCATCTCTCAATGGTCCAATAACTCCATTGGCCATACTATCATTCTGAACAAATTCGAATCAATCCCTAAACACTCCGACTACACCATCCCTCAGCCGATTTTTGGAAAAAATTTCCAAGTCACAATTCCAACAAGATCCACTTGGGATGATGAGGAATTCTTGAGAGATGAAGCAATTCATTTCTACACGGATGGCTCAAAAACTGAAGAGGGGGTGGGTGGTGGCGTGTACTCAGAACGACTAAACATTAGTCTCTCTTTCCGTCTCCCTGATCATTGTAGCGTGTTCCAAGCGGAAATCCTGGCAATAAAAGAAGTTTTATCTTGGCTCGAAGAAAACGTAATATCTACTTTAAATATCCGTATCTTCTCAGATAGCCAAGCGGCCCTTAAATCACTAGGCTCTGTTTCTACAAACTCCGTAACTGCCCGAAATTGTCGATCGTCTCTGGAGATGGCAGAACAGTTCAACATTCACCTTTTTTGGGTGCCGGGACACAGAGATATTCCAGGAAACTGTAAAGCCGATGAACTCGCCAGGAAGGGAACTACTACACCAATATTACCTGACAGGGTGAATATTGGAATACCAATCGCTACTTGTAAACTTATGCTTAAGCAAGATTCCATGTTGATGACAAACAGCAGATGGACAGGTATCACTACTTGTCTGGCGACAAAACGGATCTGGCCAACACTGGATCCGAAGCGATCGAAATGTTTGTTATCTCTTAGTAGATTGCATATTAGCTCCACAATTGGTGTCATAACTGGACACTGCCTCATAGGCAAACACGCCAATAGACTAGGCGTTCTTTCAAATGACTTCTGCAGAAGCTGCATGGACGAGGAGGAGGAAGAAACTATCCCACACCTTCTTTGTTCATGCCCTGCTCTTTCTCAAAGACGTAACATATACTTAGGAAATTTTTTCTTTGACGATCCCAGTGATTTAAATAAAATCGACATTCACAGTCTCCATCGCTTTATTAAAAGCAGGGGCGATTCCTCTCAGTTGGCTGGTTTAGCGGCGCTAAACCAACAATTTAAATGAATATATTAGATTATATTATCTTCATATGCACCTCCTTATCATAAGCATAACGATTACGAAATTAAAGTATTTACAAATATTAATTGCAATAATCAATGGCATAAATAATTACCAAACTACCTTCCCACATTTTCAAATCAATTTTCCCTGCAAGCAATACAAAGCTTTCATACAAAATGTCTCCGTTGGAACCTTGTTTAGCGCTAGAATTTGCGCTAACCAATTTCATACAATCCATGTAGTAGTGTTGGTGCCTTTTTTACTTCACGTCACAGTAAAATAAAGGGAAGGTTTAGCGCAAAACAATGCGCTAAACTAAAAGGCGTTACGTTCAAACTCGAAAGCGGAGTGCAAGCAGGTATGAATTCTTTTTTGTTTTGATATTGGTGGATATGCGTGTGCTTATTTTTGCCATTATTTGATTAAATAGAGATTTTTTATTGAATCGACAGTTTAGTGGGAATAATTACCTGATTATTTAATAGTTTGGCGATTATTTATGTGAGTAAATATACACTAGTCAACAATATTAAAGGAACAAATTTTTTTTCAATTTTTGTTAGTGTTTTTTGAAGAGCTGTATCTTTGTGATGAGTGGTCGTACTGAGTTGAAATAAAAAGCATTTTACAGCTTTATGTTTTTTGTTTTGAGATTTGTTTGCAAACAAATTTTTTTGAAGTACCGTTATTGCGTTATTGCAAAAAATGAGACAAAACAACAAAATTATTTTGTTTTTATTTTTTTTGAAGGTCCTCATTTTTATGGATAAATTTTTTTGAGTCAATTAAATATCATGATCAGATACCTTGTTTATTCAGCTTCAATTCAGTTTTTTTGTTGTTTTCGTACGATTTTTTTTGACATGGTTTATCTGACTTTGAATGAAAAAAGATACTTTTAGCCTTGATTACCAATATCTCAGCAAATAATGACGTTATAAGAAATTCAAAGACAGTTTTGGAAATTTGAAAAAGCGTTTTACAAGATTTTTTTATGATTTTGTAGAAATTATTTTTTTTTACCGTTCACCGTTAGTTTAAAAAAAGTACTAAAAACCGACGTTTTGTGGTCTTTTCGTAAATCTTTTTTTTTTCATTTCAAATATTGATTGCATGGCTTGCGTTGGTATGCAAATTTATAGACTTTTAAATCATCAATATTCTTGTAAATTTTCAAATTGATTCATCGAACCGTTTTTCCTCACCAAAACTTCAAAGTCTTACAAACCAGGTAAAGGAACAAATTGTGGTGTTCCTAAACAATGCGAAGTTGTCATCAAAATGACAAGAAAACCGCAATTCCAGTGGATTTTTTCACAGTTTTGCATTAGTTAGATACTTTTTTGAATTGAAATGAAATAAAAAGTACATTAAACAACACATTAACGGTACATTAACGGTACTTCAAACAAATTTGTTTGCAAACAAATCTCAAAACAAAAAACATAAAGCTGTAAAATGCTTTTTATTTCAACTCAATGCGACCACTCGTCACAAAGATACAGCTCTTCAAAAAATGCTAACAAAAATTGAAAAAAAATTTGTTCCTTTAATATTGTTGACTAGTGTACAATAGTCGGAAGAAGTATTTTGACAAAAAAAATATTTCGCATTTTTCTTTATATCTTTCGTTTTATTGATAGAAAAAATCTGAAAAAATTTATTATAATGGTATCAAGATGAGCTTTCAAAAAAAAAAAATGTTAGATTCATAATTATAGTTTCGAAAATAAAAATGGTAACTCAAAAACGTAAAGGGAAAAAAGTATTTTGCCAAAACTAAAAAGGCTTATAAATAAAGGTTTATATTTTTAGTACAGGCAGTGAGGATTGGTTTTCAGTATATTTTTGGGTGCTGAATTAAATCCGTCATCCGTTTTTGACTATCAGCTCGGGTTTTTAAGAAATTGCCGTTAGAAAATGACCAAAAATCGTTTTTTTTTTTTTTGCTATTTTTGAAGTCTTTTAACATATAGAAATAATTATTTTTTACAAGTTTTGTGAAACTATCTGAAAGTACTATAATCTTCTTCTTCAAATATCAGTTTTAATCTTTTCAATATCTCACTTACTTTCCGAGAAATCCTTAGTCTTCACTCGATATTTCTTCATGTTAAATAAACCGTGTATGGTAAAATATGCAAAACGCTTACATTTCAACAAAGGATTGATCAGAGAGGAAAGAAGATATTGGACAGATATAAACTGATATTTGAAGAAGAAGATTAGTTCTTTCAGATAGTTTCTCAAAACTTGTTAAAAAATAATTATTTCTACAGTAGAGTCGCCTAATTTCGAACACTCCCAGTAGTCCAAAACTTTTTGAAAATAAGCTCATAATCTGTGTTATTTCTTAGTTTTTCAACTTCTATAAGCGCAGAATAATTCATGTGTTATTCCTTTAAGCCTTGAAATCCTATTAACTAGTCAAATTTCATCCTAAAGTTTTAAAAAAGGGACTTTAAAATTAGGCTTTAGGAAATCCAGTAATTTCAAGTTTTTGTAAATAAAAAAAACTGTTGGAAGTGTTCTGGGAATCTGTAATTTTTGGTGTGAAAATTAAACTTAATGCCTGTTATAAGACGTTTTCTTGTTAGATAATAGTTATTTTTGGTTTATTATTTGGTTTAAGGGCCGTCATAATACTGCAAGATTGAGGGAATATAGTTTGAACGAATATGAAGTGTAAGGTATAAAACATTTTTGTTTGCATCTTGAAAATACTGGTATTGGTCAAAGGGCCTTGTTGCCTTGTTGGTCGCATGTCAAAATGTTGAGCAAGGCTTTCACCACTCTTAAGTCTATATAATTTATTGTTCTAGTTTAATTGACTGACACTTTTAAAATCGATTATTTCTACTTGTTTGTTTTTATATCCTGTATCAATTTTTTGTTTCGACATAATTTTCCCTCAATTTCATTCTTTTTCCAATATTTTAAAAATACCGTTAACATTTTTACGATTAAAAGTACCCTAGATTACTCCCAGAGCTGTCCACTACATGTACGTAAAGGCCCATTTTAAACTTTTCTGCTGTTTTGAAGGTTACCGCGGACAAACAGACAGACAGACAAACAAATTTAAAATGATGCAGTTATGTTTCTTAGCAAGTTAACAACCACCTTAGATCAAAAACTTGAAACTATTTCAATATTAACGACAGACACTCTAATTTTATTTATGTGTATAGATGTATATGGAATACAGATTTTGTTTATTTTTTTTTTATCTTTGTAAATAAAATTAATTTCTTAAAATATCCATATTATTTATGGATTACAGGTTTTGTTTATTTTCTTTTCAACTTTGTAAATAAAATTAAAAGTTGTGATTTGGCTTATTTATTTAAAACTTTTCCAAGGTACGTAGCTAACCCAAAGCCAAAGACCAGGAATCGCCACTGATTAAAAGCTCCAATTGGTTTAATTAGCGAGGGTCATCTCGCAGTCTTTATGTGGTATCACAATGGGCCTATTCTGGCCTAAGTGTGTCAGTAGTTTTCTTGGCAGCCACCTTAACCTAACCGGAAATGATGTAGTCAAAAGAGAAAAAGAAATTTTAAAACATCTTAAAGTAGTTATTTTGGTTTGTTTTAAGATATATTATGAAAAAAAAAGTCTTTAAAAGTTCATTTTTTCAAATGAAATTCTTACTTGACTTCAGTTGCGGTAGAGGGTTTATGTAAAAAAAGCAAAAAGTTTCCAAATGTTAATAAAAATGATTGTAGACAGTTACCCTAGTATCATTTATTCGCAATTAATGATAAAAAGCAAAATTTGTATGAATATGATTACAGAGGATGATCTTAGTTTCATTCTTCGGTGTATGAAACTCTCAATAATTAAAAAAAAAAAAACAAAAATCTAGATCCTATTTAATTTTTGGTAGCCCTCTACCGGTAGTCGAAGTACAAAAAGAAATTTAAAAAACTTAAAAAAGTTATTTTTGATTGTTTCAAGATAAATTATGAATAAGTCTTAAAAAGTTGATGTGTTCAAATGTAATTTTTCTTGACTTTGGGTGCGGTAGAGGGTTAATGAAAAAAGTTTTTAAAATGTCAATGAAAATGATTCAAGACAGTGATTCTAGTTTAAGGAAAGTACATACCTTTTGGAAACAGCCAATTGATAGTGGCAGGAACGTGATTGATGGCAGCAAGAAGGTATAGCCAACTCAGGAACAAAAAGTGGCAGCGCCTTTTAATTATTTGGTGACGGCGGCGATGACAGTGGAGCAGCAGCAACGTGTTGAAAGAACACTACATAATGTATAAAAAGTTTTATTTTGGAAACAAAGCAAAATGAAAGATTTTCTACTATGTGTACATATATGATGTAGAAAATGTTTTGTTTTAGAAACAAAACAAAATGAAAGATTTTCAACTAAATAAATTTTGGAAGTACTGACATAATATTTTGGAGCAGCCAACGTCTATCGTGATGTCGGCGTGGGCCGGCGGCACGATGGAAAACGCAGAAAATGGCTTTAGTTCTGGGAACTAGCAATTACGTAATGGGGGCTGTGGCGGCGATGTATTGAGGCAAACGAAGAAATCTTCTTAATGCCACCATATAAGAAGGTGATGGCACTTTGTTTAATGTTTGTGGCGACAAAAGTGGTGGCACCAGTAAGGTGGTGGCACAGCATGTAGGTATGATATATTTTATTTTTTTTTAACAAAATGAAAGTTTCGCTAAACGTTTAATACTATTAGATAAGGGTATTCATGCAAAGGCGACAACGTAGTAACATTTGTAAACTGCGTAAATCTATCAAAAATTGTGCGGAAAATTTACTAATTTTACGTCTTGGCAAGAATACTCTTATTATTAATGAATTTAAAATGTTTAAACTGTTATAAATGCATTAGAGGTACTCACATAAAGCTCTGGAGACAAAGCAACGGCACGTGATGCCGGCTGTGGCGGCGGTGGTGGGCGTAGGCAAACGAACAAAAATGCCACCATTCATTTATTAATAACGTAGGCTGCAGTTAAAACAAAATTATTATCAATTAAATTCCCTTTTTAATAAATTTAAATCGAATTTAAAACTTTCTTTTTATTTCTACTTACAGTTCTAGGTTCCCGTCAGGTATCTTCCACTTCTTAACACTTTCACACTTTAACTTTGAATGGCTTGCTTGATGCTTGGCGTCCTTTTGCCGGCTACATCATTCAACGAAAGAAATTCTTTCGTTCAATCAAGCAACTAAAGTGTTCCCACTGTTATAGGTGACGCTAATCCAGTTTCGGCAAAATTGCTTAAGCTAATGCCTTAAACAGATGTGCAGCAGGTCTGCACGCATCGCTGCGAGTAGAGCTGCACTCAAGGCACATGTGCATACACTTAAATATTCATCATACAAAAGACTCCATCAGCCTTTTTGGTATGAAATTTTTCGGTATTTCTATATAATTTTTATACACAAATGTAGTTTTGTTATTTCACTTTATTTAAATATCTTAATCTTGAAGATTCAAGCATTAGAAGCAAAGTTATAATTTTTTAAGCTACGGAAATCGAAGTTTTTAAAAATTTTGTTATTTTTTTGGATTAAAATCAATTTTAAGGTTGAAAATTTAGATAAGTGGACCTGCCGCCTCTCACGTTGCATTTAACTATAAGAAACTATTTACATATTTGTAGAGGAGGATTGAGGCAATAACTTTTAAAACATAATTTTTCAAAATTGTGTAATTTTTCATTCATATTTGCATTTTGAAAAGTGAAAATCAAACCGATGTAGGACTCAATCTGCTTTCTAGTATGAAATAAATTAAATATTCTAAAAACAAATTATACAAAAATGTAGCCTGACATTTATCCTTTCTATAAAAGCCTTAACTTTGAAGATCAGACAATCAAAACCGAAGTTATAAGCTATCCAATCGATCAACTTAAAGGCTATTTGTGCACAACGGAACTTTTCTCCACTGAACCTGGTCAGCGGTCGACGAACAACCACTTATTGCTGCGGAGCTGCGCAGCAAATTTAGAAATAGAGACATCGTACCTAAGAACCTGTGTTATTTTCATTCGACCGGAAAGCCAACTTACTGGCCAACTGATCCGTCAAAAATACCTGACTTAATCGATTTGTTTATGGTAAAAGGAATACCCTCTAACCGTATTGAAATCTCAGAAGGCCATGATCTCTTCTCAGATCATTCTGCAGTCATACTCACTATGAGCGAAAGCCTTGTCAAAATTGAAAAACCACCCAGGTTAACAAACGGTAAAACTAACTGGGAAGGATTTAAGAAAGATATCGAGGACAACGTTGAATTGAGGGTATCATTACAAACGCCTCTTGAGCTTGAAGATGCAGTAGATGCCTTTGTTGATATAATACAAAAGGCAGCGTGGAATAACACACCTTATCAAAGGGTTACCCCGTGCTATAAAGATATAAAATATCCGCAGGAAATAAAAGACTTAATAAAAGATAAACGAAAAGCACGTAAGAAATGGCAGCGAACCCGTGCTCCTCAACACAAAGCTCATTTAAATCGCTTGTGTAATGTGCTAAAAACAGCGATATCAGATTTCAAAAACCGTGAAGTTGAAAATTACCTTGAAAGCTTGTCAGCTGGGAAAGAATCCAACTACTCACTTTGGAAAGCTATAAAAACAACGAAAAAACCAAAGCTTCCAGTACCCCCGATTAAGAAAAGCCAAAACGAATGGGCTAAAAGTGACAAAGAGACAGCGGCAGTATTCGCCGATTACCTGGAAGAAACATTTAAACCTTCCGATGGGCAAGCACTCAATGAAAATATTAATATGAGTTTTAGCTCAAGTGAAAATTACAGAACCAGAAATGCTACGCTTGCTGAATTGAACAGAGAAATAAAGAAGCTTAAGTCTAATAAAGCTCCGGGGTATGACTTAATAACAGCGGAAATATTAAAAATGCTTCCTAATAAAGGATTAATTAACCTCCTTTATATAATAAATGCCGCTCTAAGGCTAGAATATGTTCCAAGCCAATGGAAAGTTGCGGAAGTCATAATGGTTTTGAAACCTGGTAAACCATCTCACGAAAAGAATTCTTACAGACCGATTTCGCTTCTTCCAATAATATCGAAAGTTTTTGAAAGAATACTACTCCTGCGCCTGCAGCCTATAATAGAAGAGAAACGATTAATACCTGAACATCAGTTCGGATTTAGAAGCAAGCATTCAACAATTGATCAAGTGCATAGAATAACTGACGTAATTGAGAGAGCTCTTGAAGAAAAGAAAATCTGTTCGACGGTCTTTTTGGATGTGTCGCAAGCGTTTGACAAGGTGTGGCACGAAGGCCTCAAATTCAAATTACGACAAGTTCTGCCTGAAGGACTTTATAAAATTCTTAACGAATATCTAGAAAACAGACTTTTTCGTGTAAGACACGGAAATGAATATTCTAATTTCAAAGAAATAGTGGCTGGGGTACCACAAGGTAGTGTTTTAGGTCCAGTTCTGTACCTTCTATTTACACGTGATATACCTCAAACAGAAGACATTTTCGTAGCAACGTTTGCTGATGATACTGCAATACTAGCAGTAGGCAAAACGATTAACGAAGCTACGATTAAATTACAAAATGCTCTTAATAATGTTAATGAGTGGACAAAAACATGGCGAATAGCGCTCAATGAACAAAAGTCAGTCCACGTGGACTTTACGTATAAAAAAATAAATAGATTGCCCGTCTTTCTTAATACCGGTCGTGTACCATTTGCGAATGAAGCAAAATATCTGGGAATGACTCTAGACGCGAAATTAAAATGGAAGCCGCACGTAAAAAAGAAATGCGAAGAATTAAAAAGTAAATTAAGAGATATGAACTGGCTACTCGGTAAATATTCCAAGCTTAGTATTGATAATAAGTTGATTTTATACAGGCAGGTACTTAAACCTGTCTGGACTTACGGTATACAACTCTGGGGTTGTACCTGCGATACAAATTTAAATAAATTACAAACGTTTGAAAATAAATTGCTTAGGTCATTTGTAAATGCACCATGGTATATAAGAAACGAAGATCTTCACAGGGATCTCGGGATTCCTACGGTTCGAGATGAAATTAAGAGTTTCGCGCGAAAACATAGAAATCGGCTATTAGATCACGCTAATCCAACGATTATTGACATTCTTGACGAGTCGAATTTAGTACGCCGTCTGCAAAGAACAAAACCTTCCGACTTGGTGCGGTGAACACAAAACCGCTTTAAAATCGCGGAATAAGCAGAAACTTTCACCGGAAAGTTACCTGCAACACGTTACTTAACTTCGTTAAAAATAAATTGCTAGATAAGTTTCAACTTAGTTGCAATCGGGAAGTGGAGGTGGTTTTAGTGTAGTAAGAATCTCACACTTCTATGAGCACGCGTTTTCCGGTCCTCATAGAGCCTGATGCAGGTTTTGCGCCTACCCACGGTCAAAAAAAAAAAAAAAAAAAAAAAAAAAAAAAAAATTTATTTCGCTGCATGAAAAAGGCTGCACGTGTGTTTAGGCCATAAGTGTTCACGATTGGTAGATCTTACAATATTGTCAGATCTGCAGTGAAAAACATGCTTACAATTAAATAATTGTCAGAAAATTTGTCTGACAATTAATTGTAAGAAATCTGACAATCATGTGTTCGCTATCTGACAATCGTGTAATTTTGCAATTAATTGTTGTTCGGTCAACCACCGTTGACCTAGAAATTAGTTGCCAACCAACCCGACATCTTCGCTTCATCAGCAGAATGTACCTTCCCACATGGTACATTCCTCCACCCGACAACAGCCAAGTCATCATATCGCACATTCCATGCTGCCCTGTACAATGCGCAGTCCAATGGTCATCAAAATGTGTCGAATTGAATTGCCATCGAATTGCGACTCATTTCTGTGTCACCCAACAAAGATACCTACTGGCAGTATACATAGGTATACCACATCTATATGCAGTATCATCACCCCAGCCAACGACCGATACATCACACACTCTAGGTAGAGTGTATAGCAGATACACAGCACATACCATGGGTATGGCATAGCAGGTACGCTTAGCATACCATGGATATGGATTGCGGTTCCTAGAGTCACCCACTCATGGCTGTGTCATCGGATACTTATTGTCGCCAGTCAATCGTCGCTGCCCTATATTTATGATGGATAAATACAGCAGTGCACTGGGCGATCGGGTATAGTTCTAGGAAGAACAAATAAACAACCACCGAGAATGGCTAACCCACAGATGACGATCCCACGGATCTTAACCATTGTTGCTGGTGTCGGCACATTCTTTCTGGTGTGCCGTTGGGTATCCAAGGCATGGGCCTGGTACCAGGTACTTGACTCCCTGCACTTGTGGGAGTTTTGGTGACGCTGCGGTTCTACGGCATGGGCGATACTTCTTCTGAGTTGTTGGCGGCTGGAGACGAACAGATATCATTCTACTGTGTGCCCTAACCGACGTGGTCTTCTCTTATTCGTTGCTCTCATTTATGTAATTAATAGTCAATAAAGATTAATCCTCAGTAAATACTTGTGTTCGGCATAGTGTCCTTTAGTTGAACTTTTCACTTTTCAGACTCACCCCTACTAACCGGAAGAATAAATTCCCGAACATTTTGGTGCCTCCTGTGAGGAATAAAGCTAACTGTGCGTTTTCTGAAATTTTGACCGTGGATTCGCGCCGCCGTCCGTGTGTGAAAATCCCCTACCAGCAAATTGACTTTGGTGACCTTATTGTTGTCGTAGTTTTGTGCGCGTTTTTGGCCCTACTTAGTGCGTGTGTTGTGCTCTTCGGTGGAAAACCACAGAGCTAAGTGCGTTCCAGCTAAGAATTCCATAAGTGAAAAAAGTACGAACATGTCTCACCTAACTAAACGATCGGCAGCGTGCACCGCTCTGAAGAGACTGCATGCAAGCATCCTCGGTGCCGACACGACGTCATGGGATCTGGAACGGGTCCAGATGGAGCAGCGGACTGTTGATGTTCAATACGAGCGCTTTCAGTCCGCCCACGAGATAGCCCTCGACGACATCGATGAGACTGGGGACTCCGACCTCGCGGCATACGATGCTCTGCTTGACATGGTGGACACGCTGTATAACGAGGTGTCAGCAGCGTTGAGGCGCTTGACAGTGCGGCTCCAAGCCCAAGTAAAGGAGAGCCCGCTTAGTCCTTCAACTGATCCGCAACCCGAGGCAATGATGCAGCAGACCCGACGGGCCATGTCATGTGCGGTCATCAAACGTCTGCATACCGAAATTATCACGGCCGATCTGAACGCCTGGGATCTCATACGGATCGATCTGGAGCAGAAGTCCCTGGATTACCAGTACGAGCGCTTCCAAGCAGCTCACGAGGGTTCTCTGAGGGAGGCAACAGACGCTGATATCCGGGAGTACGATTCCCTACAACAGACCGTCTGCCAGCAGTACAATGAGGCCACAGCGGCTCTCAAACGCCGGATATCCTCCTTGAATAGTTCAGGGGATGTGGGCCCAATCGCGCCCACCACATCGGCAACGGCAAGACTGGAGATGAAGCTGGAGTCAATCCATATACCTAAGTTCTCGGGAGAGCTGCATTCATGGTTGCAGTTCAAGGACGCCTTCGAGACGCTGATCCACAATGCCGACCTACCAGTGGCATACAAGCTTCAGAAGCTACGTGAATCCATAAAGGCGACCGACGTAGGCCTCGTCGGAAGCATCTATTCTGGAGGGTACGAAGAGCTGTGGGCGGCTCTTAAGGAGCGCTTTGATAATAAGAGGCTCCTCGCAGAGGCCCACGTCTCCCGCTTCCTGGGCATACACCCCGCATCAGAGGAGTCCCCACGAGAGTTGATGCGCATCCGGGATGCAGTGGGTGAGTCGTTGCGCTCACTGCGGGTCATGGGGGAAGGGGTCGATGGTTGGAACACGCTGACCCAGCACATCGTCCAGACCAAACTGCCCAAGAAGACCCAACAGGCATGGAGCATGCATTGCCCACCGAGGGACATCGCCTCACTGGCCTCGTTGCTCCAGTTCGTGGAATTACGCGCCCACAGTTTGGGTGCTGAGATTATACGGCGACCATTCAACAGCCGTCCAGAACAACCAACTCACCCTCCCTCGCGTCCAGCCGCACGCAACCAGCCGGTTGCAAGGACACATGCCACGGCGGTAGCCAAGTCAAATAAATGTCCCTGTTGTAACCGGGCACACCGTGCCTCACGTTGCCCTGACTTTGGACACTGGAGTGTCCCAACACGAATCAATTTCGTCATCAAGGAAGATCTGTGCTTCAATTGCCTGAGGAGCGGGCATCGGGCAGATAAGTGTTCATCAGCAATGAACTGCCGTCATTGCAACAAGCGACACAACTCGCTTATCTGCAAAGCTCACCACCCACAGCCACAGACGCAATCAGGGGATCCTACTCCCCAGCAAGGTCAGGCCTCGGGATCCAAACAACACCTGCCAGAACCATCCAACTGGGTCGCCTACCAAGACCGGGCGCATGGACCTCCGGATGTTTTCGAGGACGGGAATTGACTCCTCAGCCCCGATTCGACTGTACTACTTGCAACGGCGCTGGCCTACACGTACAGTCATTCGGCGGAGCAACACTTGGTGCGCGCCCTCTGCGAGCCAGGGTCGCAGGTAAGTTTTGCTAAAGCCTCTCTTGTCGACAGACTTAAACTCCCCAGGTCTCCAGTCGATATTGCCGTGCAAGGCATTGGTGCATTAAGACATGCGCCTGTACAGGAACAAGTGACGTTGTCACTTCGGTCGACCCGTTCCGCCTTCACGATTTCAATTAAAGCCTTGGTGATTCCTACAATCACGTCAGTCATGCCCGACACGTACATCGACATGACACAGTGGACCCATTTGGCGGGTCTTCCATTAGCCGACAAGCACCTTGGAACCCCTGGTGCAATTGATGTCCTCCTCGGTGCAGATGTATGGGGATCTCTGGTCCAGAGTGAGGTTATTCATGGGCAACCTCACGAGCCTCATGCACAGCGAACCCGACTAGGTTGGGTAGTCTTTGGTCCGGCAGCACTCAAGCCACCTAATCCCATCGCACGAGCCCACAACGCTCAGGCGACAGCGGAGCCCTCATCAGACTTTACCTTAGAGGAATTGGTAAAGAACTTCTGGAAGCTGGAGGAAGTCCCCTCTGAGGACGCAAGAGAAGATGAATGCAGTCGTCACTTCGATTCCACTCACTCTCGTACACGTGAAGGGCGGTACATGGTTCAAATACCGTTTCGACATGATGCCCCGAAGCTAGGTGCGTCCTACAGATCAGCATTACGCCAGTTCTACTCTCTGGAGAGACGTCTGTACAGCAATACCGAACTGCGCGAGAAATACATCACCTTTATGCGGGAATACGAAGACTTGGGGCACATGGAGCGGGTAGATCAACACGGCGACCTACCAAACTCGTACTACATTCCACACCATGCGGTAATCGACAAATTCCGTGTGGTGTTTAATGCATCTGCCAAGACTACTACTGGAATCTCGCTAAATGACGTTCAGCTAGTGGGTCCGACGATCCAAGACTCACTCATCAATGTGATCTTGAGGTTCCGGAGATATCCCATCGCTCTGACTGCTGATGTGGAGAAGATGTTCCGCCAGATCCTTGTGGCGCCTGAACATCGTGACTTCCAGCGGATTCTCTGGAGAGAGTCACCGTCAGACGAACTCAATGTCTTTCGGTTAACAACAGTGACTTACGGCATGGCATCCAGCCCGTACACTTCAGTGCGTTCGATGATCCAGTGTGCGCACGATAATCAGCAGCTGATCGCTGACCCTACTCGTGCCCAAGAGGCAACTGAGACGATTGAGAAGGCCTTTTATGTAGATGACCTTCTCACAAGCTGCAACAGCATCCCTGAAGCGATTCGCCTTGCTGGCGACATCAACAAGGTCCTTTTGGGTGGACACTTTACGCTACGAAAATGGAATTCCAATAGCGTACAGGTAATGTCTCGTCTGACTAATCAAGTTTCTTTTCCTTCTTCTTCCACAGAGCTTGTCATAGAATGCCCAACGGCAACGGTACTTGGCCTTCGTTGGGACCCCACAGCTGACGAGCTCTTCTTTCTGGTGGAATTAGAATCTTCACGCCCTCCTTCAACCAAAAGGCGAGTGCTGAGCGAAGTGGCTCAACTATTCGATCCCACGGGGCTGCTAGCTCCGGTGGTCATCGTTGGGAAAATGTTCATCCAAACCCTCTGGTCCGCTGGCATCAGTTGGGATACTCCTTTGTCAGATGAGTTACAACACACATGGCAGACGTTCCGAGAAGACTTGGCCAACCTCAACCAGGTTCGTGTCCCTCGCTGGTTAGGCATGAACAGTCAGCATCCCACTACAATTCATGGATTCTGTGATGCCAGCTCCCGAGCATATGCAGCCGTGGTCTACTTGAGGACCACATATCCCAACGATCGAGTGCAGATCTCCTTGTTGACGGCCCGAACGAAGGTAGCTCCAATCAAGGGAGCGACAATTCCTCGCTTAGAACTTTGCGCTGCTCATCTATTGGCAGTCACGCTCCAGAACGTTCGTACAGCTCTTGGACTAGCAACCGCGCCATATTACCTATGGTCCGATTCCAGTATCGTTTTGTGTTGGTTGCGAAAGGAACCCTCTACATTGAAGCCTTATGTCGCCAATCGAGTCCGACAAATACAGGAGCTAACAGCACCAGAACGATGGCATCACGTACGGTCCGCTCAAAACCCTGCTGATTGTGCGAGTCGAGGTATTGGTGCCTCTCAGTTAATACATCACAACCTATGGTGGCGGGGCCCTGATTGGTTGCAATCCGGCTCGCTTCCTATTGCCTCAGCCGGGCAGCCAGACGAAGCAGACATGGTCCATATCGCCTCCGAGATCAAGACGTCAGTCGTCACTGGTGTGACGATGACACAACCCCAGCTGACCACCCGGTGCCGAGATGGCACAATCATCCCTCTGGTGGAAAGATACAGCAAACTGTTCAAACTCCTCCGCGTCGTTGCTTACATGATAAGGTGGTTGAAACCTTGTCGGCACCTTATGCAGTTGCCAGTAGTCGGAGCAGATGAGCTCGATGATGCCCTTCGACGTCTGATACTCATCGAACAAAAGATGTGCTTTCATCAAGAGGTTCACCAGTTGCGGAGTGGTTCCCCATTGGCAAGCGGCAGTCCACTACTTTCTTTGAATCCCTACCTAGATGACCAGGGTTTACTTCGAGTCGGAGGCCGACTCACGCATTCGTCACTGGCCCATGACCAGAAATTCCCAATCGTCCTACCTAAAACCGGACACCTTGTTGAGCTACTGATTGACAACACTCACGATGTCACCATGCATGGAGGAGCCCAACTCATGTTACAGACTTTGCGCCAAAGGTACTGGATACTCCAAGGCAGGCAAGCGGTCCGAACTTTCATCCACAAATGTGTCATCTGTCGACGACACCGTGGCACCCTGATCAAGCAACAGATGGCTTCCTTACCCAGCCCCAGAGTTAATGCCGCCAGACCCTTTCTGGCATCTGGAGTGGATTACTGTGGACCTTTCACCCTTCGCGTTGGAACTAAGCGGTCCCGAACCACAGTCAAGGGCTACTTGGCTATCTTCATTTGTATGGCAACAAAGGCTGTTCACATTGAAGTAATTGAAGATTTGACAGCACAGTCATTTATGGATGCCTTCACCAGATTCACGAGCCGACGTGGAGTTTGTCCTGACCTATACAGCGACAATGGAACAGCGTTCGTGGGAGCCAACAGGCTCATGAAGGAAGACCTGGCCCAGTTCCAGTCACAATACTCTCAGCAAGCTTTGGCACATGCAGGTACGAGATGGCACTTCATCACTCCCGGCGCACCTCACCAAGGAGGACTATGGGAAGCCGCCGTGAAGTCAGCAAAGCATCACTTGACTCGACTAGTAGGGTCACAGTCACTTTGGTACCACCAGCTGCACACCTTGGCAACTCGCATTGAAGCTTGCCTGAACTCACGTCCACTGGTCCCTCTGCACGATGACCCGGACGACAAGCTGGCCCTCACTCCGGGAGATTTCCTGATCGGATCCCCCCTGATAGCAGTCCCGGAACCGCACATTGACGATGTGCCACCAAACCGACTAAAACAGTACCAGTGGCTTCGGAAGATACACCAAGACTTCTGGCAGAGATGGAGCGAGGAGTACCTGAGCTCCTTACAAACACGCAATAAATGGGAAAGACGGGAACCGAATCTTCAAGTTGACGACATCGTTCTCGTAAGAAGCGAGAACCTCCCTCCTACTCATTGGCGACTCGGACGAGTCACAGCTGTTCATCTGGGCAATGATGGATTGGCCCGCAATGCAACCCTACACACTGCAACCGGTGCGTGTCGCCGCCCCGTGCAGAAACTCTGTCGATTGATAGATACCTGAAAGACAGCTGAACCTGTCCCTAGCAAGACCAATTAATTGGTCCATCTCAGCCCATCGAGCGTCAAGAGGTTCCACATCAAGATTCCTACATCTGATGGAATGGTGTTTTCAGTCACCCCCTGAGGATAAGCCCCGAGTCGTTGAAATACATGTGTGTCACTTTATGGTTATACACACCCAATGAATAAGTCCCTGACAAGCTGAAATACATATACGTCATTTTCTACATGCACTTTGGATCCTGAGTCCCTTCGTGACTCCATAGCAGACCTAAGCAGAGGTAGCCACCCCTTCCACTCCCAGATGATAGGTGGACCATCGCATCCCACGCTTCATATTTCGAACCAGAAGTTCGACCGGGCAGGATGTTCGGTCAACCACCGTTGACCTAGAAATTAGTTGCCAACCAACCCGACATCTTCGCTTCATCAGCAGAATGTACCTTCCCACATGGTACATTCCTCCACCCGACAACAGCCAAGTCATCATATCGCACATTCCATGCTGCCCTGTACAATGCGCAGTCCAATGGTCATCAAAATGTGTCGAATTGAATTGCCATCGAATTGCGACTCATTTCTGTGTCACCCAACAAAGATACCTACTGGCAGTATACATAGGTATACCACATCTATATGCAGTATCATCACCCCAGCCAACGACCGATACATCACACACTCTAGGTAGAGTGTATAGCAGATACACAGCACATACCATGGGTATGGCATAGCAGGTACGCTTAGCATACCATGGATATGGATTGCGGTTCATAGAGTCACCCACTCATGGCTGTGTCATCGGATACTTATTGTCGCCAGTCAATCGTCGCTGCCCTATATTTATGATGGATAAATACAGCAGTGCACTGGGCGATCGGGTATAGTTCTAGGAAGAACAAATAAACAACCACCGAGAATGGCTAACCCACAGATGACGATCCCACGGATCTTAACCATTGTTGCTGCCCAAGGGGCACAGATTTGAATTTTGCAACAAGAAATTCAAAAATCTGGTTTCACAAGAATAACTCGGAAGTTTTTGTGGAGTTGTTGAATGCTCTCATTGTATTTTAAATTATTTGAGTTCCAACTTTGTTATATTCAGGTCACTGTTCTTATTTAGTGGGACTGAAAATAAATAGGCGTGGCTTAATAGTAACTGAGTAGTTATCCATTGTGTTTTAATGTAACCTTATTTTAATTAGCCGTTCTCAAAAACAAAATAGAAACTGTTTTGCGACTTTGCTCTTTTGCTACTTCAAAGTAACTCTAAAGTATCTAATCATTATGATTCAGAAAAACTTATATACAACACTTTTGTAACAAAGTGAAAAAGTGACAGAAATATTAAATTAAATCCTAAATGCAACTACATTGTAACTTGCTGTCAGATTCTTCAAAAATAACTACCATATATTAGGGTGTCTATTTCCCAGCATATTTTTTTAATGACAGACATCTCCTTAGTAAAATATGTCCTAAGAAAATATTTTACCAACAAATTGTGTCCGATTTGTCAATAACCCATACAAATTTATATTTGTATAGGTATTGCTGTTTTCAAGTTTAATTTTTGTAATTACTGCAGCTATTCATTTTTTGTTTGTTTATATTTGTTATTTATAATCCCTTAAAAGCCCTAACTCAAAAACTTATAAACAATAATTTTTTGTTTTTTTATTCCTTAAAAGCCCCCACTCAAAAACTTATAAACAATAATTTTATATAAAATATTATGACTTTTAATTCAATGATGATGAGAAATAATTTGTTTGGTCAAATTTTGTTTGGTCACTAAATTTTATTTAACCTTTAATACATTATTTTGGAAAATCGACCACACCCTAATGTAGGTTCATGTTACAAAAATATCTTTTTGTTTGGCTTGAAAACAATATGGCAGAAACAAACCTAAATGCAACAAGAAATACATGCAGACGGTCACAAACCTGTTTTCGATTTCTGGAGTTATTGAAGGACTTATATACAACTCTAGTATGACAACTGTGTCTGTCACTTTTGTTGTTATTGAACAGTCACTGAGGGAAAGCATGTTGTTTCAAAGGAGGTGCGTTCTTTTTCTTCATTAAAGCCAACTTTTGCTAACGTTCATCGTTCATTTATTCCAAAATCTTATTGTTTTGTTTTATTGGATTTGGAATTTATTTGGAATTTTTATTTATGTATGTAGCTATTTTTCAATTTAGTATTTTCTATTGTCGATTTTCATTTTTGATATTTTTTTTATTAAAATTTATATTTTTATCCATAAATAGTCCGACTTGGACAAATGTTATTATAATGGGAATTTTTCCCCTGCTTAAATGAAAAAGAGAGGAATAAGTAGGCTTAATGATTCAATTTCTTACAAAAATATTGATAAGGGGAATTTAATTTATGTTAATTATATGAATATTTAAGTACTAATTGTATGAATATTTGAGTACTTAACTTTTTCCTAAACCAACTCGAAATCATAGCAAATCATTTGCAAAGATACAAATAATGCAGATACACAACTCTTAATAACAAAGAAAAAATATCATAAGTGAGCAACAGGTTTTTTGTATGACAAATTAAAAATAGCTAAGATTTGTTAAGAAAAAGAACGCTCTATTAATGTTTTGTTCGTAAATGTTTCAAAGAAGTTTCTGAAACTTCTTTAGAACTAAACTTTATGTTAGTTTCTTCACAGTTTCATTGTAGGCAAAGAAAAAGAGCGAGAGTGAGTGAGGCAGTAAGACAAAAAAAAAAAAAAAACAAATAGAGATTCATATCTGTCATTTCTTCGTGCAAAAGAGAAGTGTATTGAGATTTAAAATTAATAATCAAGTGAAAAAAGCTTATTAAACTAAATAAAAATAAGTGTGGTGAATAATTGTATATATAATAGTTTATTAAACGAAATATAAAATATAATGCGGTGCAATGTTAAGTGCTTTAAAAATGCCTTTAATAATGAGAGTACAAATATTTCATTTCCCAAGTTAATTTACTCTGATATTTCCACATAAAGTAATGTGAAGTGATGTTTTTTTAGATAAATAAATTACCGTAGAATACTTTTAGATTGATATTTTATGGCATTTTGATTTCAAAAAAGCAAATTTGGCGTAAACAAAAATATACTTCAATCGAGGGATTTAGTTGGGATTCATCTGTCATGTCATGAAAAATTCTCGCACAGGGACGAATTAGTTTTTGTTGGTGATGGCAAGGCACTCAAATCCATTTAGCAACCATAATGTAAAGTTATTTTTAAACGTTTTAAATAAAATATTTTTAGATGTCTTTCTGCTGTTGCCCCTTTCCATCTTGTCGGTTTTGTATCTTCGCCAAGAAGTGTTCAATAGTTTAAAAGTATTCTACAATAATTTATTTACCTAAAAATCATCACCTCGCATAACTTTATGAAAAATATGAGACAAAACTTACCTGTGAAATGAAAAATTTTTACACCGTATTATAGGCGTGTTTACAGGATTTAATGCAGCATTGCATGTTGTTTTATATATATTTTTCAAATAAAGTATTGCATGTAACATACCTCACATATTTACATTAATTTCACCCTTTTATTTTTTAGTTTAGTAAGGTTTTTCACTAATTTAACGATTTTAAATTTCTGTACACTTTCATATATCTCGGCAAAATGACGGAAGCATCTTAATAATTTTGGATCTTGCTTCCTTTGGGCACCCCAGCAGATAAAAGCCTTTCCTTTAAGTGCATTTTTATCTTCGCTTTTTTCAAGCGAAGACAGAAATGCGCTTAAAAACATGGCTAATTAGGCTTAAATTTGTACTATTCACAATCATTAGTACTGGAACAAATGATTATTTTGTGTCAAAAATTAATTAATAATGATATTATTTGCTGTCGTCATTGACATCAGTATCCTGAATTTCACTCATGTGAACCATTCCACTAAATCCGACCCTGAACTAAATTAAAAGATCAGTTGCTATGGGGTTTTAGAAAGGAAACTTTCTATCAGCCATATTTTTTTTCTGAAATAAGTGTTTGTGTCTTAAAAAAAAAACAAGAAATTAGATGTTTATACTTGTTTTTTTAATTTAATATATTTAAACCATGATTTTTTACTTTCAGAATTTATAAAATGTAATAATATTTTAATATTTGATAATAATTTCCTCAAAAAAAATCTTTTAAAAAATAGAAGGGCAGTAATTTTTTTACAAAAAACTTTAAATTCAATCCATTTTACGAGCGCGCAAGTTTTGAAGGGGGTAGCAATGAATATTAGTTGATTCAACTGCGAGCGTAGTGAAAAATAAATACTCACAACCTTGAAAATTAATTATTTAATATAACCTATTTCAATTAATTGATAAAAGAGGAAAAAAACAGTTGTCACAATACAAATGTCTGACTGTATTTTTAGTTGCATATTTAAATAAGAAATACATTTCTGAAACTGAAAAATATTTATGTACCTATGTAAAAAAAATTAAAATATAGTTACGAAAAACTTTTCAATAACTCTTCCGTAGGTTTCAGTTTAGTGTTTATAAACTCCCCTAAGACAAATTGATCTGTTGCTATTAAGTCAATAAGAACTTGACTGAAACCTTTCAAACTTGTTGCAATCCAGTATAAAGAAACTTATTTTAAACGATTAACGTTGATTACACAAGTGTTACGTGTAACTACAAAGTAACTTGAATTTAGTTGCACAATAGGACCACCCCTGCGCTTTTTTGGTTACAGTGGTGTTCCTGTGACTAGTTCTTTTTTAACGAATGCGACCGTCACTATGTTACTCAGAAGTCACCACAACTTATCACAAACTTAGCGTGCCCCTTGGGTGGTGTCGGCACATTCTTTCTGGTGTGCCGTTGGGTATCCAAGGCATGGGCCTGGTACCAGGTACTTGACTCCCTGCACTTGTAGGAGTTTTGGTGACGCTGCGGTTCTACGGCATGGGCGATACTTCTTCTGAGTTGTTGGCGGCTGGAGACGAACAGATATCATTCTACTGTGTGCCCTAACCGACGTGGTCTTCTCTTATTCGTTGCTCTCATTTATGTAATTAATAGTCAATAAAGATTAATCCTCAGTAAATACTTGTGTTCGGCATAGTGTCCTTTAGTTGAACTTTTCACTTTTCAGACTCACCCCTACTAACCGGAAGAATAAATTCCCGAACAATTGTCATTAAATAAATTAATTGTAAGGTATTTGATAATCTTGTACACATACAATTTATTATCAGGCCTGCCAATTTGTATCGTTGTCTGACGTTTCTGACAATGAAGAAATTGTCAGATGCACTTTTTTTAATATCTTACAATTTTTTCATTGTCAGACAAATTGGTAAGTATTCAACCAGCTATATGACAATAAATTGTCAGCCAAATTCTAACAATAAATTGTAAGGGATTGGATTATCTTCCTACCGTGTAAACACACAACTTAATTGTCAGCTCACTGCTAGATAATTGTCAGACATTGCCAGGTCTGACAATATTGTAAGATCTACCAATCGTGTACACTTAGCTTTAATGCCATCGACGGCATTTGTGAAAAGTTTATTTCTGTGTAAGCGACAACAAAAAAGCACAAAATTTTGCAAAAGAGTTATTTATATTTGGCCCAAAAGTTGAACGGCCGGCGGTAGGTAATTATCAAGGCTTTAGGCACTACAATGCATTTGATTTTGGAATAAACATTTAATATTATTCATAGAGCCTGTTTACACGATTGGTTTTTTACGGTCGTTTCGTGTTTCGTCTTTTTGACACATTGGTGGGGGATGTAAAAATGTAAGGGGAATGAAGTAACGAAAGCACGTATGAAAATTTTAAGATTTTTCCCGATTTAACTTCGACGTTTATGATTGGAAAAATGGGTAGAGGCGGGGAATGCTAAAATTTAAATAATGAGATAAAAACAGTTTTTCATAATTAGATAGGTATACATTTTAACAAGAAGTGATTTAAAAATATTTTTAGTTATTATTACTGCCTAAGTATGTATTTTCTAATATATGAACCTTAATTTTTGAACGTCAAAATAACGAATGGACTTTTTTCGTTCTGTTCTGTCAAAAAGACGAAAGATGAAACGGACGAAAAAACCAACCGTGTATTCAGGCTCATCCTCTTAAATAAAACATGATTAACAACCATTACAAACATAATTAATTTTCGATTCAAAATAGCTTTTTATGGCCTTTAGTCCTACAAATTGGCGTTTCGTTCGGCTTACTCAATTGAACTCATCAGTGACATAGTGAGGGCTTTGTCATACGCAATTTGTGTTAAGTTCAGTTCAACTTACATGAATTTTTCAACGAAAATCCACTGTAAACTATATCCAACAAGATTAGAATTCCTAATCATTAAGCTGGAAGTTTTTTTGCCCGGGGCCAGGCATAGTTTCTATATAAGAAGGTTTTATAATACAAATTCTATATACTACTGAAATAAATCAGCCAAGTAGAAGACTTTGCATTAAGGATTGGACTTGTTGAATTATTGATTCAAAATAGCTTTTTAAGGCCTTTAGTCCTACAAATTGGCGTTTCGTTCGGCTTACTCACTTGAACTCATCAGTGACATAGTGAGGGCTTTGTCATACGCAATTTGTGTTAAGTTCAGTTCAACTTACATGAATTTTTCAACGAAAATCCACTGTAAACTATATCCAACAAGATTAGAATTCCTAATCATTAAGCTGGAAGTTTTTTTGCCCGGGGCCAGGCATAGTTTCTATATAAGAAGGTTTTATAATACAAATTCTATATACTACTGAAATAAATCAGCCAAGTAGAAGACTTAGCATTAAGGATTGGACTTGTTGAATTATTGATTCAAAATAGCTTTTTATGGCCTTTAGTCCTACAAATTGGCGTTTCGTTCGGCTTACTCACTTGAACTCATCAGTGACATAGTGAGGGCTTTGTCATACGCAATTTGTGTTAAGTTCAGTTCAACTTACATGAATTTTTCAACGAAAATCCACTGTAAACTATATTCAACAAGATTAGAATTCCTACTCATTAAGCTGGAAGTTTTTTTGCCCGGGGCCAGGCATAGTTTCTATATAAGAAGGTTTTATAATACAAATTCTATATACTACTGAAATAAATCAGCCAAGTAGAAGACTTTGCATTAAGGATTGGACTTGTTGAATTATTGATTCAAAATAGCTTTTTATGGCCTTTAGTCCTACAAATTGGCGTTTCGTTCGGCTTACTCACTTGAACTCATCAGTGACATAGTGAGGGCTTTGTCATACGCAATTTGTGTTAAGTTCGGTTCAACTTACATGAATTTTTCAACGAAAATCCACTGTAAACTATATCCAACAAGATTAGAATTCCTAATCATTAAGCTGGAAGTTTTTTTGCCCGGGGCCAGGCATAGTTTCTATATAAGAAGGTCTTATAATACAAATTCTATATACTACTGAAATAAATCAGCCAAGTAGAAGACTTTGCATTAAGGATTGGACTTGTTGAATTATTGATTCAAAATAGCTTTTTATGGCCTTTAGTCCTACAAATTGGCGTTTCGTTCGGCTTACTCGCACTTGAACTCATCAGTGACATAGTCACGGCTTTGTCATATGCAATTTGTGTTAAGTTCAGTTCAACTTACATGAATTTTTCAACGAAAATCCACTGTAAACTATATCCAACAAGATTAGAATTCCTAATCATTAAGCTGGAAGTTTTTTTGCCCGGGGCCAGGCATAGTTTCTATATAAGAAGGTTTTATAATACAAATTCTAAATACTACTGAAATAAATCAGCCAAGTAGAAGACTTAGCATTAAGGATTGGACTTGTTGAATTATTGATTCAAAATAGCTTTTTATGGCCTTTAGTCCTACAAATTGGCGTTTCGTTCGGCTTACTCACTTGAACTCATCAGTGACATAGTGAGGGCTTTGTCATACGCAATTTGTGTTAAGTTCAGTTCAACTTACATGAATTTTTCAACGAAAATCCACTGTAAACTATATTCAACAAGATTAGAATTCCTACTCATTAAGCTGGAAGTTTTTTTGCCCGGGGCCAGGCATAGTTTCTATATAAGAAGGTTTTATAATACAAATTCTATATACTACTGAAATAAATCAGCCAAGTAGAAGACTTTGCATTAAGGATTGGACTTGTTGAATTATTGATTCAAAATAGCTTTTTATGGCCTTTAGTCCTACAAATTGGCGTTTCGTTCGGCTTACTCACTTGAACTCATCAGTGACATAGTGAGGGCTTTGTCATACGCAATTTGTGTTAAGTTCGGTTCAACTTACATGAATTTTTCAACGAAAATCCACTGTAAACTATATCCAACAAGATTAGAATTCCTAATCATTAAGCTGGAAGTTTTTTTGCCCGGGGCCAGGCATAGTTTCTATATAAGAAGGTCTTATAATACAAATTCTATATACTACTGAAATAAATCAGCCAAGTAGAAGACTTTGCATTAAGGATTGGACTTGTTGAATTATTGATTCAAAATAGCTTTTTATGGCCTTTAGTCCTACAAATTGGCGTTTCGTTCGGCTTACTCGCACTTGAACTCATCAGTGACATAGTCACGGCTTTGTCATATGCAATTTGTGTTAAGTTCAGTTCAACTTACATGAATTTTTCAACGAAAATCCACTGTAAACTATATCCAACAAGATTAGAATTCCTAATCATTAAGCTGGAAGTTTTTTTGCCCGGGGCCAGGCATAGTTTCTATATAAGAAGGTTTTATAATACAAATTCTAAATACTACTGAAATAAATCAGCCAAGTAGAAGACTTAGCATTAAGGATTGGACTTGTTGAATTATTGATTCAAAATAGCTTTTTATGGCCTTTAGTCCTACAAATTGGCGTTTCGTTCGGCTTACTCACTTGAACTCATCAGTGACATAGTGAAGGCTTTGTCATACGCAATTTGTGTTAAGTTCAGTTCAACTTACATGAATTTTTCAACGAAAATCCACTGTAAACTATATCCAACAAGATTAGAATTCCTAATCATTAAGCTGGAAGTTTTTTTGCCCGGGGCCAGGCATAGTTTCTATATAAGAAGGTTTTATAATACAAATTCTATATACTACTGAAATAAATCAGCCAAGTAGAAGACTTTGCATTAAGGATTGGACTTGTTGAATTATTGATTCAAAATAGCTTTTTATGGCCTTTAGTCCTACAAATTGGCGTTTCGTTCGGCTTACTCGCACTTGAACTCATCAGTGACATAGTGACGGCTTTGTCATACGCAATTTGTGTTAAGTTCAGTTCAACTTACATGAATTTTTCAACGAAAATCCACTGTAAACTATATCCAACAAGATTAGAATTCCTAATCATTAAGCTGGAAGTTTTTTTGCCCGGGACCAGGCATAGTTTCTATATAAGAAGGTTTTATAATACAAATTCTATATACTACTGAAATAAATCAGCCAAGTGGAAGACTTAGCATTAAGGATTGGACTTGTTGAATTATTGATTCAAAATAGCTTTTTATGGCCTTTAGTCCTACAAATTGGCGTTTCGTTCGGCTTACTCGCACTTGAACTCATCAGTGACATAGTGAAGGCTTTGTCATACGCAATTTGTGTTAAGTTACTACCTAGTAAGATTTAGAAACTGCCTTTCAAATGCATTCATTGCTCACTCCGGTGTGCCCCAGGGAAGTCATCTAGGCCCATTTCTATTTATCCTGGCTATAAATGATGTTGTTTCATGTATACGCTCTAGTGATATACTTATATTTGCTGATGATATGAAGATATTTAAGTCAATAAAAGCTAACCATGACCACGTTCTTCTGCAAGCTGATATTGACAGTTTCAACATTTGGTGTGGTAAGAACGGTCTTTCTCTTAACCCTATTAAATGCCAAACAATTACTTTCTCCAGAAAGCGAATTGCAAGTGCTTTTGATTATTCCATTTCGCAGCAAAAACTTTGTCGAGTCTTTAGTTTCAAGGACTTGGGTGTTAACTTTAGCTCAAATTTAGAATTCACTGAACACATTAATTACATCGTTAATAAAGCAAGCTCCATGCTTGGATTTATAAAACGTTGGGCTAAGGAATTTAGTGATCCATATGTTACCCTTTCCTTATACAATTGTTATGTACGACCTCATCTAGAGTACGCCTCGCAAATATGGTCTCCCTTTTATGAAATTCATAAAAATCGTATTGAATCAATACAGCATAAATTCATTCGCTTTGCTTTGAATGGTCTTCCTTGAGCTGATCCGTACAACCTTCCACCATATGAACATCGGATCCAGCTACTACAGGTACAAACCTTATATCAAAGGCGTGTTAATAATGATTTACTATTTCTTCACCAACTTATAAATGGCCAAATAGATGCTCCTGATTTGTTAGCCTGTATAGGCATAAACTACCCCGGAGGATCTCACCACCTGCGAAGATTTGAACTATTACACGTTAATTTCCATAGAACTAACTACGGTATACATGAGCCTCTTAACCGCATGTGCAAGATTTTTAATTTAAACAGCTCCTCTGTTGATTTTAACACTAGTAAGATGGGATTAAAGAAAATATTTCGAACCAGTGCTCCACGGTCGTGATTGTTCTTATTTTTGATACCACGTGTATGACTAAAGTATTTTGTATATTGTTTGATTATGTATTTATATTAATTTTTTGTTTAATTTTGTTAATGTATTAGTATATTATTATGCATGTGTTAGATTGCCTTATTTTACTAACCACTAACACATGCACTTATGATGAGCCTCTGATTGTAGGTTGCAGCTTGCTCTAAGCTCACTACAACTAAGAATCTGAAGTGTAAAAAAAAAAAAAAAAAAAAAAGTTCAGTTCAACTTACATGAATTTTTCAACGAAAATCCACTGTAAACTATATCTAACAAGATTAGAATTCCTAATCATTAAGCTGGAAGTTTTTTTGCCCGGGGCCAGGCTTATATAGAAACTATGCCTGGCCCCGGGCAAAAAAACTTCCAGCTTAATGATTAGGAATTCTAATCTTGTTGGATATAGCTTACAGTGGATTTTCGTTGAAAAATTCATGTAAGTTGAACTGAACTTAACACAAATTGCGTATGACAAAGCCCTCACTATGTCACTGATGAGTTCAAGTGAGTAAGCCGAACGAAACGCCAATTTGTAGGACTAAAGGCCATAAAAAGCTATTTTGAATCAATAATTCAACAAGTCCAATCCTTAATGCTAAGTCTTCTACTTGGCTGATTTATTTCAGTAGTATATAGAATTTGTATTATAAAACCTTCTTATATAGAAACTATGCCTGGCCCCGGGCAAAAAAACTTCCACCTTAATGATTAGGAATTCTAATCTTGTTGGATATAGTTTACAGTGGATTTTCGTTGAAAAATTCATGTAAGTTGAACTGAACTTAACACAAATTGCATATGACAAAGCCTTCACTATGTCACTGATGAGTTCAAGTGCGAGTAAGCCGAACGAAACGCCAATTTGTAGGACTAAAGGCCATAAAAAGCTATTTTGAATCAATAATTCAACAAGTCCAATCCTTAATGCTAAGTCTTCTACTTGGCTGATTTATTTCAGTAGTATATAGAATTTGTATTATAAAACCTTCTTATATAGAAACTATGCCTGGCCCCGGGCAAAAAAACTTCCAGCTTAATGATTAGGAATTCTAATCTTGTTGGATATAGTTTACAGTGGATTTTCGTTGAAAAATTCATGTAAGTTGAACTGAACTTAACACAAATTGCGTATGACAAAGCCCTCACTATGTCACTGATGAGTTCAAGTGAGTAAGCCGAACGAAACGCCAATTTGTAGGACTAAAGGCCATAAAAAGCTATTTTGAATCAATAATTCAACAAGTCCAATCCTTAATGCTAAGTCTTCTACTTGGCTGATTTATTTCAGTAGTATATAGAACTTGTATTATAAAACCTTCTTATATTTATAATTAATTTTCTTTTCCATTTTCGAAAAAAATTGAGTTTTAATTACACATAAAGTTTGTAAAAAGTATATATTTCATTAAAAATGCTAAAATGAGTAGGTACTTTCACAATAGGGTGGTTCATAAATTCGAAAAAAAATGCTTTTTAACTACACAGAAATTTTGTAAAACGTGTATATTTCATACAAAAATGCTAAAATGAGTACTTTCACAATAGGGTGGTTCATAAATTCGAAAAAAATTGTGTTTTAATTACACAGAAAGTTTGTAAAACGTGTATATTTCATAAAAAATGCTAAAATGAATACTTCACAATAGGGTGGTTCATACATTCGAAAAAAAATTACTTTTAACTACACAGAAAGTTTGTAAAACGTGTATATTTCATAAAAAATGCTAAAATGAGTACTTTCACAATAGGGTGGTTCATTAATTCGAACACAAAATTGAGTTTTAACTACACAGAAAGTTTGTAAAACGTTTACATTTCATAAAAAATGCTAAAATAAGTACTTTCACTCTTCTACCTAAGCGTCGAACTTGTCGAGTTGTAGAAGCTGAGTAAGGTCAATGATTCTCGAGATAACCTCTCCAGATGAGTCCTGAAACCAAAAGGCGCTCCCCAAAACTTCTTCCTCCCCCCCTCCCTCACCTCTCCCCCTCGGTGGTACGGCGAGATGCTGTCCAACGTGTTTCCCCCCCCCCCCCCCCCCCCCACCTGAGGTACGGCGGTGATGCTGTACGACATTCCCTTCTCGGCGGTACGGCGATGATGCTGTCCAATGAGTTACCTCCCTCGTAGGTACGGCGATGAAGCTGTCCGACGATTCCAATCATATAATTCCTTTCTAGGCGGTACGGCGATGATGCTGTCTGTCGTCTCCTTTTCCCTCACCGGTACGGCGAAAAAGCTGTTCGGTGTCCCTTCCCTCATTCCTTCTCGGTAGAACGGCGATGAGGCTGTCTGTTGCTCCCCACATCATCATATCCTTCCTCTCCCCAAATCCCCTATATTGGGCTGGATCAAGGTGTTATACGACCCGTGCCGATGATCAGCCTGGCTGAGGGCCCAATTCAAATACTATGTAGCTCAGTCGCTAACGGAGTATTCGGACAGATGGCAATCTTCGAATTAACTAGCCTTCTCTGCATATACGGATCTCTGTGCAGAGTGACCACCCCTTCTCCGATACTCGTGGGAATCATATGAATTTTTTAAATGATGTTAGTGGTAAGTCCGGTTCTTCTTCAAGTTCGGCCGGCAGTGCGACTGTAAAGTCGTCTGCTGTACCTCCTGTCTTGCCTGTTGGTGGCGAAACCGTGAGTAATCATGGTCTAGTTGCTGGCAGCAAGAACAGTGAGAGTAAGGTAGAAATACCCAATTTCAGTGGTGGAGGGATCGTGAAGCATGGCCCTTCCACCACTACGGAGAGTAAACCTCCCCAAACTTCGCACCCTCACTTTAGTGGTGGAAGGATCGTGAAGCATGGCCCTTCCACCTCTAACGTGAGTGTAGCTCACACGGGTCCCAGTGGGGGTAGGCGTAAGCTTACACCTGGTGGGTCCTTTTACAAGGATAAGCGGAATGCTGAGAGGATCCTGAAGATCTTTGGTGCGAGACCGAAGGTTGGAGGTGACTCAAAGCATGAAGCGAAAGTAAGGTGGGCTAAGAGCTTCTTAGCTAAACACCAGACCAGCGGCGACTCCACGTCAAAGCGACAACGGTCTATTGAAGGTACCATGCCTTACGCTAAAAGAACAAAAGTGCAAAACACCAGCACTCCCCTCAAACCCCCAATCAAATCTTTTAGAGATATTCTAAAAGATAAAATCGTAGTTGCGGTTATTGATAGAAGTGATATAGATGGTACGATATCTTCTGATCATTGGCAGATGGTGGAATTGAAGCTCTCGGCTGGCTTCTTAAGTCTTATGAGGGACAACCCGGGACCACCTCCAATCACTAGTGATGGCGGTTGGCACCAGGGCCATGTCAAGCTCATCGTCTGCGATGATCAGAGATCGTGCGATCTCTATAAGCTGGCTATCAGCAGGATAGGAGAAGTCTGGCCAGGTGCGAAGCTTGAGGTAATTGCTAAGGAGGACATCCCTTGCAGGCCAAAAGCACGTACCTGGATCCCGGCTGAACCCTCCTGTATGGATGAAATACTCCAGATAATCCAACTTTCGAATCCATCCCTTCCTACTCACAACTGGAAAGTCGCGAAACTGGAGGAACAAAAAGGCCTTTACAGAGGCGCAATCATTGTGATTAATAAAGAATCCCTTGTTCCTCTGGCGCATACTAAAGGTGTGATTAGGTTCGGGTTTGAGACAATGAACCTTAGGGTCTATAAAAAAGATGAGGTAGATGCAGCTTGCGCTCCTCCACACCCCCAAGAAGACGAAGCTGTGGTCGGGGACCCTGGTATGTCCATCACCTTCCCGTGTTTGGAAGATGATGCATCCAGGGCATCTTCGGCTCCAGTGGAGTCCTCTCCTTACGTCGACAGCCTTTCCGACATGGAAACTGAAGACTATTTAAACAGTGTTCTTTTAAGTGAGGACGAGCTTTTAAGTTCGTCCTCTGACTTGGAAGAACCTGATAATACCGTGGTGGAGGCTGATCTGCCTAATTGTAGCCAAAATGCTGCAGTTAGATCAGATTAACCTCCAACACTCCATCAAGGCATCAGCCTCACTTCTTCTCCGAATATCCAGCAACGGAGAGGATATCTTCCTGATCCAAGAACCTTGGATTGTAAAATCCATCGTAAAGGGACTCAGGACTCCTGGATACTACCTACTGTATGCGTCCGGTAAAGGTGAACCTAGATCCTGCATACTAGTAAAAAGTAGCATTAATGTATATTTACTACCTAATTTCAGCGATCGAGATATTACGGCTGCAAGACTGGAGACGACTAAAGGCACACTTTGGATAGCATCGGCATATCTCGGCCATGACCACCTTGGCCCTCTCCCAGGTAAAACCCTGGAGAATTTTATCGCTGAAGCAGAAAGGCGAAATATCAGCCTCATTATTGGGAGTGATGTCAATGCCCATCACACAGTATGGGGTAGTACTGATATTAACGATAGAGGTGAGTCTCTTTTCGATTTTATCCTAAATACTAACCTTATAGTAGGTAACGTAGGCAATGAACCAACTTTCGTTACCAGAAACAGACAAGAGGTTTTAGACTTAACTCTTGTCTCCGACAACATCTATCAAATGATTTTAAACTGGAAAGTTTCTAGTGATCACTCGTTCTCTGATCATAGATACATTCAATTCAGCTTGAACGATGAACCTCCTGGCCAGTTAACTTTTCGTAATCATAGGAAAACAGACTGGCCCAAGTACAGAGAAACACTTAAGAGACTTATTAGACCTGACATTTTAAGTGTTCCATCCAACAAAAACGATCTTGACAGCAAAGTCAATGATCTTACTTTAGCCCTAAACAAATCATTAGAAACCTCCTGTTCTCTTATTCTAATAAGGGGTAAAAGGAAGCCACATTGGTGGACTTCGGGGCTCGAACCGCTCAGAAAAAAACTGTAGGAAACTTTTCAATCGAGCTAAAAGTACTAGAGTAATGTCCGATTGGGATTCCTATAAAGAATCACTAAAATTATATAAAAAAGAATTGAGGAAAACCAAACGATCTTCTTGGAGGACATTCTGTGGCAATATAGAAGAAGCCTCAGAAGCATCAAGATTAAGAAAAATCCTCTCCACAAATCCAGTTATGCCTAGCTGCCTTCAAAATGCTGATGGCTCCTGGACCAACTCTTGCGAAGAATCGCTCAATTTGCTACTGGATACTCATTTTCCAGGCAGCTCACAGACTGTTAATAGCACTGCCCTTTACAGGACAAGCGAAAAACTAACATTTCCACAAGGTCTGATTACAAGGGAAAAATTACAGTGGGCACTCAATAGCTTCAAACCATACAAGTTGGCGGGGCCAGATGGCATCATTCCGGCTGAACTACAGATGAATTCAGAAGTAATTCTGCCGATTCTGGAAGTCATCTTCAATGGTTGCTTAAATCTGGTCCATATTCCGCTTCTATGGAGAGAAGTCAAAGTTGTGTTTATACCCAAAGCCGGTAAATGTTCCCACGTAAACCCTAAAGATTTAAGACCTATTAGCCTATCATCTTTCCTTCTAAAAACTTTTGAACGACTGATTGATATCGAACTTAGGTAAAGCATTGATACGAGACTACTGTCTACAGCTCAACATGCCTATTGCAAAGGGAAGTCAGTGGAGACAGCTCTCCACACACTAGTTCGTACCATCGAATATTCCCTCCATTATAAAGAATATACAATGGTTGGCTTCCTAGATATAGAAGGTGCTTTTAATAACGTTGATACATCTGCAATCACATCTGCACTGGCTTCTCTGAATGTGGATGGGTCGCTTGGTGAACTGATTAATCAGATGCTTACAAGCAGGGTTATCAATTCAAAACTGGGCGGCTTTTCGGCAAGAAGATCTGTCAGTAGAGGTACACCGTAAGGCGGGGTGCTTTCTCCCATTCTTTGGAATTTGGTAGTTAATGAACTGCTGAATACCTTAGAGGCAGAGAGCTACAGAGTGATTGCCTATGCGGATGACGTTGCTATAGCAGTATCAGGAAAACATCCTAACATTTTAAGAGATCTTCTACAAAACGCTCTAAACAAGCTAACACGATGGGCAGATCGATGCGGACTTGGAGTTAACCCCCATAAAACAGATCTTGTCCTCTTCTCCAGGAAATACAAAATTCCGCAAACAGACCCCCCTATTATTAATGGTGTTCCACTAAAATTCTCAGACGAAGCTAAATACTTGGGTCTCATCTTAGATAAGAAGTTAAGTTGGAAACCTAACATACAAGAAAGAGTGAAAAAAGCCACAGTGGCACTTTTCTCCTGCAAAAAAGCCGTAGGAAGTAAATGGGGCCTCCAACCTCGTATTACTCACTGGCTATACATTTCGGTAATTAGACCGATTTTAACTTACGGCGTGGCAGTATGGTGGACTGCCTTGGATAAAGCGACACATCGCGACAAACTAAGCAAAGTCCAAAGAACAGCATGTCTATGTACTACTGGAGCACTTCGGTCGACTACTTCCGCTGCATTAGACACTCTTCTCCATCTGACACCTCTCGATATTTTCAGCAAACAAACGGCCGCGAGCACAGCCATTCGCTTCAAAGCCTCTTCGTAGTGGATCAGTAATGAGATTGGTCACTCCGCTATTCTGAATTCATTCGGAACACTTCCTAGTAACACTGACTACACAATCCCACTATTGAATTTCGATACAAAATTTTAAGTGACCATACCTTCCAGATCCACCTGGGAGGATGTGGAATTCTTAGAAGATCAATCAATTCACTTCTACACTGACGGATCGAAGACCAAAGATGGGGTTGGTGGGGGAGTGTACTCTGAAAGACTAAATTTAAGTCTCTCATTCCGTCTTCCTAGTCACTGTAGCGTATTCCAGGCGGAACTTCTAGCGATAAAAGAAGTACTGTCTTGGCTCAAAGAAAACGTGATATCATGCTCGGATATCCGCATCTTCTCTGATAGTCAAGCCGCCATTAAATCCCTGGACTCTGTCCGTACAAACTCTAGAACAGCCCTCAACTGTCGATCATCTCTGTTGGAGATGGCGCAACAGTTTAATATTCACCTTTGTTGGGTGCCGGGTCATAGTGACATTCCAGGTAATTGTAAAGCTGATGAACTCGCTAGAAGTGGAACATTAATACCCATTTTACCTGAAAAGGTAAACATTGGTATACCCATCGCTACGTGTAAACTTTTACTGAAGCAAGATGCGTTGAAGAGAACAAACACAAGGTGGGAAAACATCACTACTTGTTTGGCGACAAAACAAGTATGGCCAAACCTTGACCTGAAACGCTCCAAGTGTTTAATATCTCTAAATAGAATGCACATTAGCTCTACTGTAGGTGTCATAACAGGACACTGTTTAATAGGCAGGCACGCAGCGCGGCTTGGCGTACCTTCAAACGATTTCTGCAGAAGCTGCATGGACGAGGAGGAAGAGGAAACGATTCCTCACCTTCTCTGCACATGCCCTGCTCTTTCCCTCAGACGTAGGCTCCATTTGGGAGTTTACTTCTTTAACGATCCTAGTGATCTGGCAAACACAGACATTTATAGTCTCGCACGCTTCGTCAGGAGCTCAAAGTGGTTTTAGCGAGTAAGGAAGGAGTTTTTAAGATTCATGTGGTATCACAACGGACCAATTTTGGTCTAAGTGTGTCAGTACTTAGTATTGACAGCCACTTCTACCTAACCTAACCTAACCTAAGTGCTTTCACTACAGGGTGGTTCATAAATATTATGTTTTCTACATTTTCCAGTGGAATTAAAAAAAAAAGCAACATGGTAAATATTCTCGGTAGAACGGCGATGAGGCTGTCTGTTGCTCCCCACATCATCATATCCTTCCTCTCCCCAAATCCCCTATATTGGGCTGGATCAAGGTGTTATACGACCCGTGCCGATGATCAGCCTGGCTGAGGGCCCAATTCAAATACTAGCTCAGTCGCTAACGGAGTATTCGGACAGATGGCAATCTTCGAATTAACTAGCCTTCTCTGCATATACGGATCTCTGTGCAGAGTGACCACCCCTTCTCCGATACTCGTGGGAATCATATGAATTTTTTAAATGATGTTAGTGGTAAGTCCGGTTCTTCTTCAAGTTCGGCCGGCAGTGCGACTGTAAAGTCGTCTGCTGTACCTCCTGTCTTGCCTGTTGGTGGCGAAACCGTGAGTAATCATGGTCTAGTTGCTGGCAGCAAGAACAGTGAGAGTAAGGTAGAAATACCCAATTTCAGTGGTGGAGGGATCGTGAAGCATGGCCCTTCCACCACTACGGAGAGTAAACCTCCCCAAACTTCGCACCCTCACTTTAGTGGTGGAAGGATCGTGAAGCATGGCCCTTCCACCTCTAACGTGAGTGTAGCTCACACGGGTCCCAGTGGGGGTAGGCGTAAGCTTACACCTGGTGGGTCCTTTTACAAGGATAAGCGGAATGCTGAGAGGATCCTGAAGATCTTTGGTGCGAGACCGAAGGTTGGAGGTGACTCAAAGCATGAAGCGAAAGTAAGGTGGGCTAAGAGCTTCTTAGCTAAACACCAGACCAGCGGCGACTCCACGTCAAAGCGACAACGGTCTATTGAAGGTACCATGCCTTACGCTAAAAGAACAAAAGTGCAAAACACCAGCACTCCCCTCAAACCCCCAACCAAATCTTTTAGAGATATTCTAAAAGATAAAATCGTAGTTGCGGTTATTGATAGAAGTGATATAGATGGTACGATATCTTCTGATCATTGGCAGATGGTGGAATTGAAGCTCTCGGCTGGCTTCTTAAGTCTTATGAGGGACAACCCGGGACCACCTCCAATCACTAGTGATGGCGGTTGGCACCAGGGCCATGTCAAGCTCATCGTCTGCGATGATCAGAGATCGTGCGATCTCTATAAGCTGGCTATCAGCAGGATAGGAGAAGTCTGGCCAGGTGCGAAGCTTGAGGTAATTGCTAAGGAGGACATCCCTTGCAGGCCAAAAGCACGTACCTGGATCCCGGCTGAACCCTCCTGTATGGATGAAATACTCCAGATAATCCAACTTTCGAATCCATCCCTTCCTACTCACAACTGGAAAGTCGCGAAACTGGAGGAACAAAAAGGCCTTTACAGAGGCGCAATCATTGTGATTAATAAAGAATCCCTTGTTCCTCTGGCGCAGACTAAAGGTGTGATTAGGTTCGGGTTTGAGACAATGAACCTTAGGGTCTATAAAAAAGATGAGGTAGATGCAGCTTGCGCTCCTCCACACCCCCAAGAAGACGAAGCTGTGGTCGGGGACCCTGGTATGTCCATCACCTTCCCGTGTTTGGAAGATGATGCATCCAGGGCATCTTCGGCTCCAGTGGAGTCCTCTCCTTACGTCGACAGCCTTTCCGACATGGAAACTGAAGACTATTTAAACAGTGTTCTTTTAAGTGAGGACGAGCTTTTAAGTTCGTCCTCTGACTTGGAAGAACCTGATAATACCGTGGTGGAGGCTGATCTGCCTAATTGTAGCCAAAATGCTGCAGTTAGATCAGATTAACCTCCAACACTCCATCAAGGCACCAGCCTCACTTCTTCTCCGAATATCCAGCAACGGAGAGGATATCTTCCTGATTCAAGAACCTTGGATTGTGAAATCCATCGTAAAGGAACTCAGGACTCCTGGATACTACCTACTGTATGCGTCCGGTAAAGGTGAACCTAGATCCTGCATACTAGTAAAAAGTAGCATTAATGTATATTTACTACCTAATTTCAGCGATCGAGATATTACGGCTGCAAGACTGGAGACGACTAAAGGCACACTTTGGATAGCATCGGCATATCTCGGCCATGACCACCTTGGCCCTCTCCCAGGTAAAACCCTGGAGAATTTTATCGCTGAAGCAGAAAGGCGAAATATCAGCCTCATTATTGGGAGTGATGTCAATGCCCATCACACAGTACGGGGTAGTACCATAGACTAACTAATAATAAAGGCAGGCCGCTTCATATAAAGAAAAAGGACCCTATTTGAGATTGCCTCCACTTAGATTGCCTCCACCTCAAACATGTTTTGTACTTGGCGAGAAAAGCTTTGGCTCTATATGAAGCTTTCAAGTTGCATCGAACTGAAATTCATTTCACCACTATCGCAAGTGTACCTGTTTTTGTTGTTGGTTTTTGGGTATTTTGTATTTTGTCTGTTTTTTTTTGCAATTAATGAAGGTTGTGAAGCAGTGGTGGTAGTATTTTTGTCTTCATAGTTTGCTCAACTTAAATTTTGCTTGTGTGTGTGTACACTTCAGGTAGGTATATTTATTTCATTCTTGTCGATCTTGGCAAGAATTTTCGTTTTTGAAGGAAAAATTTGTTCTTTGGAGGATTTCTCTGTTTTCACGTTTGGGGGTGGATGTGAAGAATATATGAGGTTTCTGAAGCAATGGCAGACTTGGTGGCGGTTGTTTGTGTTTGCCATTTTTTGCTCTCATTTATCCTTTTTTGTGCGCTTGCTTGTGTTCTTTTGCATATACATTCATAAATATAACTTCGATCTTCTAGTAATGACATAAGAAATTTCGTTTTTGGTGGTTTCGAGGATTTCTATACAGCATTATGAAGGATTATTTGTATATTTTATGTATTTATTTATTCAGTACCGAAATAAAAAAAATGTTAAAAAAATACAGATGAATAACATACCTTTATTTGTTTTATTGCAAAAATAAGCTTACCGAGTTGAGAAGTATGTTGTATGTTCGCAAAAGATGTGTATAACATTCCAAAATAGCCATATTTTCACTCTAAACGAATTTGCACTTCTTATAGTAATTTATCATGTTCATTTGAATCATTATAATTTTAAAAATATAATCCTTGTTATATTATCATTCATTTCATACCTAAAAAAAGAATTACTGAAGTTATAAACCATTTCCGGAGAGCTTATTCGTTATATTCCAAATCCTGTATTTGTACCTAGTTTGCAAAATTTTGGGTTGAGTAATGTTCAAAAATCGATATAACATCAGGTGGTTAACCTAGAAATATGTCTGATACACCAAAATAACCTGTTATTAATCAAAATTATTATAAATTACAAATTTTTAAAATCGTATTTAAAATGACAACATTATTGTAAATGGAATGAAAGTTTGCTTTTAAACCTTTCGAAACCTCTCAAGTTTCAACTACTCAAACTAAATGCAAATATAATTTTAACACGCTTTGAAAATTTAAGATTTTTTCAAATTTCTTCAGATACCTACCTAATTTCTGAAAAACGAGGCAGCAATTCTCGACTTATAGCTATAGAATTTAATGCAGCGGGATCGACATTTTTTGTTTGCTTAACCTCGAAAATGATCAAAATACAAATTTGCTTGCAATTGATTAATAAATTGAAACTTAATTGTGGAGCTTGTGAGCAACACACATATAAACATACTCGTATATGTATATTCAAATTTTAGTTTGGTTTTGCAAAATAGAATTTTGGAAAAATAAAATCATTTGGTGGGTGCGGTCGACAAATATAAACTATATAATTCGCTGGTAGGAGGTGGAGAATTAATTTAGCAGTTTTTGAATGTATGTATGTAAATATCTTAAAGAATCCATTATCTATGCTTTCTGTTTGAAAATGTTATTTATTAGATATTTTAAGCTTATATTAAGAATCTGTATCTTCTCAAAATTCTCTCTTAACCAAGTTGCACCTTTTACAATAATTTCATCATCATCATCATCATCGTGTCCTGTAACCCCGGCTGGGGCATAGGGCGTCACAATAATTTCATATTCAATCGAAATTATTTTATATTATCTTTTAGTTGATACCTCATTTGTTAGAAAAAATAGAATAACTGAAGTTATGTATAAGCCATTTTCGGAGAGCTTGTGAATGATTTTCCAAATCACGAATTTTATCGATACTTGTGAGCAATAATGTACAGCAATGTTTCATATATATGTACATATGACAACTTTTCTTAGAACTTCCTGAAAAAGTTCAATATAAACATTATACATTATTCTATTAATATTTCCGTTTGACCCTGAAGACTTAGTTAGACTTCGATATACATATAAAGGCAAGAAAAATAAAAATACACAATGCGTTTTATTGAACTTTTATGAAGCAAAACAAAAGGTGATATTAAATCTAATTTTAATATTATATTATATTATTATATTCTTAGGACTTCATGAATAAAACCATCTGGTGGGGGGGGGGTGGTTGAAATATATAACCCATATAGTTTGCCATAAGGAGGATCAATTAAGTAGTTTCTTAATATAAGACTTTTTAAAAAGACATTTAAATTTTGAAAACAGAGAACCTTTTTTTATTTAATTAAAATGATTTATTTAAATAATTGAGGTAAATTGTTAGCGCACTTCTCTAACAGATCTTTGCTTATAAAAGTTGGCATGTAGATAGAAATTCAGTTTCAATCAGTACAAAAATTGAAAAATGATTCGTAGTTTGCTCTTAATTTGCTATCCCAGTCCAAAAAGTTCATTTTTATGTTTTTCAATGATTTTGTTTATTACAATTTAGCTTTTAAAGATAGATAATTTTTGTCTTTATCTTGCCTTTTTTGTTTTCTTGGTAGTTTCTTTTTTGTTGCATTTTTTACATTGTTTCTGTAGTTTTAGTTTTATCAGAAGTCATTAAATACCAAATTTCTATCATGATTTGGAATTGTTTCGGTAATACTTTACTTAAGATATTTGATATTGAACTTTATGAACTTAAAACTTGGCATATATTTTAGATCTCATTACTTTTTTTTGCTGACTTTTTACGCACAGGTTTCTTGTACATATAAGAACTTGGCTCTTTTTTTAACATTTATGTTTTTGTTGTGATTGATTTATCTGAATTTAAAATATAACAAAATTAATACCACTTAGCAAACTTGAAATTAATGAGAAAAATACTGCCGACAAAAAACTAAAACTACAGAAACACTCCTTTTTGCAAAGATTTACTTTACCAGGTGAAAATCAAGCCCTACCGCTCTACAAAGTTTCATAATTCTACGACAACCGAAAGTGCTCCATGTAAATAATAGCAATTCTGATAGTTTTATTCTTATATTATTTATATTTTTATAAAAGTTGTAATTGTTGGAATAGATATGAAATTATTGTATGAGGCGTAACTTGGTTTATAGAGAAAATATCAATTCTTTCAAGCAAATTTTCCTGAAAATCAATAGTAAGCTTTAATATTAAGAAATAAAATGAATCTTAAACGAAGTACAGAATCTCAGATTATGCTTTAAATATCCAATAATAGTATTTTCAAATAGAAAGAACAGAAAATGGCTTTTTAAAGATAATTTACATACATTCAAAAACTGCTAAATTAATCCTCCACCTCCTACCAGCGAATTATATAGTTCATGTCTGTTGATCACACCCACCAATTGATTTCAGTTTTCCATCCTAACTAAAATTTGAATATACTCGTACATATACGAGTATGTTTATGTGTATTGCAGTTAAGTTTCAATTTATTAATCAATTGCAAGCAAATTTGTATTTTGATCATTTTCATTTTCACTTAGCAAAACAAAAAAAAAATCAAAAAAATCTCGATCCCACTGCATTAAATTCTATATAAGTCGAGAAATAATGCTGCTTTGTTTTTCAGAAATTTGGTTGGTATCTGTATCTGGAGAAATTTTTAAACAATCTTTAAAAGAGCATGCTTAAATTATATTAGCATTTAGTTTGAGTAGTTGAGAGGTTTCAAAAGGTATAAAAGCAAGCTTTCACTCCATTAACAATAATGTTCTCATTTTAAATACGATTTTAAAAATTTGTATTTTATAATAATTTTGATTAATAACAGGTTATATTGGTGTATCAGACATATTTCTAGGTTAACCACATGATTCTATATCGATTTTTGAACATTACTCAACCTAAAATTTTGCAAACTAGGTACAAATACAGGATTTGGAATATCACAAATAAGCTCTCCGGAAATGGTTTATAACTTCAGTAATTCTTTTTTGAGGTATGAAATGAATGATAAAATAACAAGGATTATATTTTTAGAAAATTATAATGATTAAAGTGAACATGATAAATTACTAGGAACATTATATGAAGTGCAAATTTGTTTAGAGTGAAAATATTGCTATTTTCGGGCGCATTTTCCTAGAATTTAATAATAATAGAAAAAACATGAATGTATGGAAAAAATGAATCTTTATTTATGCTTTAAATATGCAAGAAATAGCATTTTAACTTTGCAATAAGTTTACTCGAATTAAAGGAATGTTATACACATCATTTGCGAACATACTCCTCGACTCGGTAAGTTTATTTTTGCAACTAAACAAATAAGGTATGTTATTCACCTATATTCCTTAACCTAAATAAATAAATAAATAAAATAAACAAAATATTTCCTCATACCACCTACCTTCATATCATTTTTGTGCTGTAAAGAAGTCCTCGAAACCACCAAAAACGAAAATTCTAATGTCATTTCTAGAAGATCGAGATTATATGAATGTATGCAAGAGTACACAAGCAAGCGCACAAAAAAGGATAAATGAGAGCAAAAAATGGCAAACACAAACAACCGCCACCAAGTCTGCCATTGCTTCAGAAACCTCATATATTCTTCACATCCACCCCCAAACGTGAAAACAGAGAAATCCTCCAAAGAACAAATTTTTCCTTCAAAAACGAAAATTCTTGCCAAGATCGACAAGAATGAAATAAATATACCTACCTGAAGTGTACACACACACAAGCAAAATTTAAGTTGAGCAAACTATGAAGACAAAAAAACTACCACCACTGCTTCACAACCTTCATTAATTGCAAAAAAAAAACAGACAAAATACAAAATACCCAAAAACCAACAACAAAAACAGGTACACTTGCGATAGTGGTGAAATGAATTTCAGTTCGATGCAACTTGAAAGCTTCATATAGAGCAAAAGCTTTTCTCGCCAAGTACAAAACATGTTTGAGGTGGAGGCAATCTAAGTGGAGGCAATCTCAAATAGGGTCCTTTTTCTTTATATGAAGCGGCCTGTCTTTATTATTAGTTAGTCTATGGTAGTACTGATACACAGTACACATATTGAAGGTAATATCATTAGCGTTTTCATTTTTGTTCAGTTCTGCGCATCCATCAAAATCAGTGAAAAATGGCGACTCTACGTGACCCCGACTAGTTAAACATCAAAATTTGTTGTGTGTTATGTGTTCATTTGTTACTTATTTAAATACAAATACAATTATTTCAAGCTTTTTAGTGTTTATAAAATTTTTTTTAGTGCTATTTAAATTATCCTTTTGTGTTTGTTTTCTTCGTTGTTATTGTAATACAGTGGAAGAGGTCACGTAAGGCTGCCATCTTGAATTTCTTTGACAGTTCTCATTTCGGACCACATGCGCAAGATAATACCTTAGATATGTGTACTGTGGTACTGATATTAACGATAGAGGTGAGTCTCTTTTCGATTTTATCCTAAATACTAACCTTATAGTAGGTAACGTAGGCAATGAACCAACTTTCGTTACCAGAAACAGACAAGAGGTTTTAGACTTAACTCTTGTCTCCGACAACATCTATCAAATGATTTTAAACTGGAAAGTTTCTAGTGATCACTCGTTCTCTGATCATAGATACATTCAATTCAGCTTGAACGATGAACCTCCTGGCCAGTCAACTTTTCGTAATCATAGGAAAACAGACTGGCCCAAGTACAGAGAAACACTTAAGAGACTTATTAAACCTGACATTTTAAGTGTTCCATCCAACAAAAACGATCTTGACAGCAAAGTCAATGATCTTACTTTAGCCCTAAACAAATCATTAGAAACCTCCTGTCCTCTTATTCTAATAAGGGGTAAAAGGAAGCCACATTGGTGGACTTCGGGGCTCGAACCGCTCAGAAAAAACTGTAGGAAACTTTTCAATCGAGCTAAAAGTACTAGAGTAATGTCCGATTGGGATTCCTATAAAGAATCACTAAAATTATATAAAAAAGAATTGAGGAAAACCAAACGATCTTCTTGGAGGACATTCTGTGGCAATATAGAAGAAGCCTCAGAAGCATCAAGATTAAGAAAAATCCTCTCCACAAATCCAGTTATGCCTAGCTGCCTTCAAAATGCTGATGGCTCCTGGACCAACTCTTGCGAAGAATCGCTCAATTTGCTACTGGATACTCATTTTCCAGGCAGCTCACAGACTGTTAATAGCACTGCCCTTTACAGGACAAGCGAAAAACTAACATTTCCACAAGGTCTGATTACAAGGGAAAAATTACAGTGGGCACTCAATAGCTTCAAACCATACAAGTTGGCGGGGCCAGATGGCATCATTCCGGCTGAACTACAGATGAATTCAGAAGTAATTCTGCCGATTCTGGAAGTCATCTTCAATGGTTGCTTAAATCTGGTCCATATTCCGCTTCTATGGAGAGAAGTCAAAGTTGTGTTTATACCCAAAGCCGGTAAATGTTCCCACGTAAACCCTAAAGATTTAAGACCTATTAGCCTATCATCTTTCCTTCTAAAAACTTTTGAACGACTGATTGATATCGAACTTAGGTAAAGCATTGATACGAGACTACTGTCTACAGCTCAACATGCCTATTGCAAAGGGAAGTCAGTGGAGACAGCTCTCCACACACTAGTTCGTACCATCGAATATTCCCTCCATTATAAAGAATATACAATGGTTGGCTTCCTAGATATAGAAGGTGCTTTTAATAACGTTGATACACCTGCAATCACATCTGCACTGGCTTCTCTGAATGTGGATGGGTCGCTTGGTGAACTGATTAATCAGATGCTTACAAGCAGGGTTATCAATTCAAAACTGGGCGGCTTTTCGGCAAGAAGATCTGTCAGTAGAGGTACACCGTAAGGCGGGGTGCTTTCTCCCCTTCTTTGGAATTTGGTAGTTAATGAACTGCTGAATACCTTAGAGGCAGAGAGCTACAGAGTGATTGCCTATGCGGATGACGTTGCTATAGCAGTATCAGGAAAACATCCTAACATTTTAAGAGATCTTCTACAAAACGCTCTAAACAAGCTAACACGATGGGCAGATCGATGCGGACTTGGAGTTAACCCCCATAAAACAGATCTTGTCCTCTTCTCCAGGAAATACAAAATTCCGCAAACAGACCCCCCTATTATTAATGGTGTTCCACTAAAATTCTCAGACGAAGCTAAATACTTGGGTCTCATCTTAGATAAGAAGTTAAGTTGGAAACCTAACATACAAGAAAGAGTGAAAAAAGCCACAGTGGCACTTTTCTCCTGCAAAAAAGCCGTAGGTAGTAAATGGGGCCTCCAACCTCTTATTACTCACTGGCTATACATTTCGGTAATTAGACCGATTTTAACTTACGGCGTGGCAGTATGGTGGACTGCCTTGGATAAAGCGACACATCGCGACAAACTAAGCAAAGTCCAAAGAACAGCATGTCTATGTACTACTGGAGCACTTCGGTCGACTACTTCCGCTGCATTAGACACTCTTCTCCATCTGACACCTCTCGATATTTTCAGCAAACAAACGGCCGCGAGCACAGCCATTCGCTTCAAAGCCTCTTCACAGTGGATCAGTAATGAGATTGGTCACTCCGCTATTCTGAATTCATTCGGAACACTTCCTAGTAACACTGACTACACAATCCCACTATTGAATTTCGATAAAAAATTTTAAGTGACCATACCTTCCAGATCCACCTGGGAGGATGTGGAATTCTTAGAAGATCAATCAATTCACTTCTACACTGACGGATCGAAGACCAAAGATGGGGTTGGTGGGGGAGTGTACTCTGAAAGACTAAATTTAAGTCTCTCATTCCGTCTTCCTAGTCACTGTAGCGTATTCCAGGCGGAACTTCTAGCGATAAAAGAAGTACTGTCTTGGCTCAAAGAAAACGTGATATCATGCTCGGATATCCGCATCTTCTCTGATAGTCAAGCCGCCATTAAATCCCTGGACTCTGTCCGTACAAACTCTAGAACAGCCCTCAACTGTCGATCATCTCTGTTGGAGATGGCGCAACAGTTTAATATTCACCTTTGTTGGGTGCCGGGTCATAGTGACATTCCAGGTAATTGTAAAGCTGATGAACTCGCTAGAAGTGGAACATTAATACCCATTTTACCTGAAAAGGTAAACATTGGTATACCCATCGCTACGTGTAAACTTTTACTGAAGCAAGATGCGTTGAAGAGAACAAACACAAGGTGGGAAAACATCACTACTTGTTTGGCGACAAAACAAGTATGGCCAAACCTTGACCTGAAACGCTCCAAGTGTTTAATATCTCTAAATAGAATGCACATTAGCTCTACTGTAGGTGTCATAACAGGACACTGTTTAATAGGCAGGCACGCAGCGCGGCTTGGCGTACCTTCAAACGATTTCTGCAGAAGCTGCATGGACGAGGAGGAAGAGGAAACGATTCCTCACCTTCTCTGCACATGCCCTGCTCTTTCCCTCAGACGTAGGCTCCATTTGGGAGTTTACTTCTTTAACGATCCTAGTGATCTGGCAAACACAGACATTTATAGTCTCGCACGCTTCGTCAGGAGCTCAAAGTGGTTTTAGCGAGTAAGGAAGGAGTTTTTAAGATTCATGTGGTATCACAACGGACCAATTTTGGTCTAAGTGTGTCAGTACTTAGTATTGACAGCCACTTCTACCTAACCTAACCTAACCTAAGTGCTTTCACTACAGGGTGGTTCATAAATATTATGTTTTCTACATTTTCCAGTGGAATTAAAAAAAAAAGCAACATGGTAAATATTCTCGGTAGAACGGCGATGAGGCTGTCTGTTGCTCCCCACATCATCATATCCTTCCTCTCCCCAAATCCCCTATATTGGGCTGGATCAAGGTGTTATACGACCCGTGCCGATGATCAGCCTGGCTGAGGGCCCAATTTAAATACTAGCTCAGTCGCTAACGGAGTATTCGGACAGATGGCAATCTTCGAATTAACTAGCCTTCTCTGCATATACGGATCTCTGTGCAGAGTGACCACCCCTTCTCCGATACTCGTGGGAATCATATGAATTTTTTAAATGATGTTAGTGGTAAGTCCGGTTCTTCTTCAAGTTCGGCCGGCAGTGCGACTGTAAAGTCGTCTGCTGTACCTCCTGTCTTGCCTGTTGGTGGCGAAACCGTGAGTAATCATGGTCTAGTTGCTGGCAGCAAGAACAGTGAGAGTAAGGTAGAAATACCCAATTTCAGTGGTGGAGGGATCGTGAAGCATGGCCCTTCCACCACTACGGAGAGTAAACCTCCCCAAACTTCGCACCCTCACTTTAGTGGTGGAAGGATCGTGAAGCATGGCCCTTCCACCTCTAACGTGAGTGTAGCTCACACGGGTCCCAGTGGGGGTAGGCGTAAGCTTACACCTGGTGGGTCCTTTTACAAGGATAAGCGGAATGCTGAGAGGATCCTGAAGATCTTTGGTGCGAGACCGAAGGTTGGAGGTGACTCAAAGCATGAAGCGAAAGTAAGGTGGGCTAAGAGCTTCTTAGCTAAACACCAGACCAGCGGCGACTCCACGTCAAAGCGACAACGGTCTATTGAAGGTACCATGCCTTACGCTAAAAGAACAAAAGTGCAAAACACCAGCACTCCCCTCAAACCCCCAATCAAATCTTTTAGAGATATTCTAAAAGATAAAATCGTAGTTGCGGTTATTGATAGAAGTGATATAGATGGTACGATATCTTCTGATCATTGGCAGATGGTGGAATTGAAGCTCTCGGCTGGCTTCTTAAGTCTTATGAGGGACAACCCGGGACCACCTCCAATCACTAGTGATGGCGGTTGGCACCAGGGCCATGTCAAGCTCATCGTCTGCGATGATCAGAGATCGTGCGATCTCTATAAGCTGGCTATCAGCAGGATAGGAGAAGTCTGGCCAGGTGCGAAGCTTGAGGTAATTGCTAAGGAGGACATCCCTTGCAGGCCAAAAGCACGTACCTGGATCCCGGCTGAACCCTCCTGTATGGATGAAATACTCCAGATAATCCAACTTTCGAATCCATCCCTTCCTACTCACAACTGGAAAGTCGCGAAACTGGAGGAACAAAAAGACCTTTACAGAGGCGCAATCATTGTGATTAATAAAGAATCCCTTGTTCCTCTGGCGCAGACTAAAGGTGTGATTAGGTTCGGGTTTGAGACAATGAACCTTAGGGTCTATAAAAAAGATGAGGTAGATGCAGCTTGCGCTCCTCCACACCCCCAAGAAGACGAAGCTGTGGTCGGGGACCCTGGTATGTCCATCACCTTCCCGTGTTTGGAAGATGATGCATCCAGGGCATCTTCGGCTCCAGTGGAGTCCTCTCCTTACGTCGACAGCCTTTCCGACATGGAAACTGAAGACTATTTAAACAGTGTTCTTTTAAGTGAGGACGAGCTTTTAAGTTCGTCCTCTGACTTGGAAGAACCTGATAATACCGTGGTGGAGGCTGATCTGCCTAATTGTAGCCAAAATGCTGCAGTTAGATCAGATTAACCTCCAACACTCCATCAAGGCATCAGCCTCACTTCTTCTCCGAATATCCAGCAACGGAGAGGATATCTTCCTGATCCAAGAAGCTTGGATTGTGAAATCTATCGTAAAGGGACTCAGGACTCCTGGATACTACCTACTGTATGCGTCCGGTAAAGGTGAACCTAGATCCTGCATACTAGTAAAAAGTAGCATTAATGTATATTTACTACCTAATTTCAGCGATCGAGATATTATGGCTGCAAGACTGGAGACGACTAAAGGCACACTTTGGATAGCATCGGCATATCTCGGCCATGACCACCTTGGCCCTCTCCCAGGTAAAACCCTGGAGAATTTTATCGCTGAAGCAGAAAGGCGAAATATCAGCCTCATTATTGGGAGTGATGTCAATGCCCATCACACAGTACGGGGTAGTACTGATATTAACGATAGAGGTGAGTCTCTTTTCGATTTTATCCTAAATACTAACCTTATAGTAGGTAACGTAGGCAATGAACCAACTTTCGTTACCAGAAACAGACAAGAGGTTTTAGACTTAACTCTTGTCTCCGACAACATCTATCAAATGATTTTAAACTGGAAAGTTTCTAGTGATCACTCGTTCTCTGATCATAGATACATTCAATTCAGCTTGAACGATGAACCTCCTGGCCAGTTAACTTTTCGTAATCATAGGAAAACAGACTGGCCCAAGTACAGAGAAACACTTAAGAGACTTATTAAACCTGACATTTTAAGTGTTCCATCCAACAAAAACGATCTTGACAGCAAAGTCAATGATCTTACTTTAGCCCTAAACAAATCATTAGAAACCTCCTGTCCTCTTATTCTAATAAGGGGTAAAAGGAAGCCACATTGGTGGACTTCGGGGCTCGAACCGCTCAGAAAAAACTGTAGGAAACTTTTCAATCGAGCTAAAAGTACTAGAGTAATGTCCGATTGGGATTCCTATAAAGAATCACTAAAATTATATAAAAAAGAATTGAGGAAAACCAAACGATCTTCTTGGAGGACATTCTGTGGCAATATAGAAGAAGCCTCAGAAGCATCAAGATTAAGAAAAATCCTCTCCACAAATCCAGTTATGCCTAGCTGCCTTCAAAATGCTGATGGCTCCTGGACCAACTCTTGCGAAGAATCGCTCAATTTGCTACTGGATACTCATTTTCCAGGCAGCTCACAGACTGTTAATAGCACTGCCCTTTACAGGACAAGCGAAAAACTAACATTTCCACAAGGTCTGATTACAAGGGAAAAATTACAGCGGGCACTCAATAGCTTCAAACCATACAAGTTGGCGGGGCCAGATGGCATCATTCCGGCTGAACTACAGATGAATTCAGAAGTAATTCTGCCGATTCTGGAAGTCATCTTCAATGGTTGCTTAAATCTGGTCCATATTCCGCTTCTATGGAGAGAAGTCAAAGTTGTGTTTATACCCAAAGCCGGTAAATGTTCCCACGTAAACCCTAAAGATTTAAGACCTATTAGCCTATCATCTTTCCTTCTAAAAACTTTTGAACGACTGATTGATATCGAACTTAGGTAAAGCATTGATACGAGACTACTGTCTACAGCTCAACATGCCTATTGCAAAGGGAAGTCAGTGGAGACAGCTCTCCACACACTAGTTCGTACCATCGAATATTCCCTCCATTATAAAGAATATACAATGGTTGGCTTCCTAGATATAGAAGGTGCTTTTAATAACGTTGATACATCTGCAATCACATCTGCACTGGCTTCTCTGAATGTGGATGGGTCGCTTGGTGAACTGATTAATCAGATGCTTACAAGCAGGGTTATCAATTCAAAACTGGGCGGCTTTTCGGCAAGAAGATCTGTCAGTAGAGGTACACCGTAAGGCGGGGTGCTTTCTCCCCTTCTTTGGAATTTGGTAGTTAATGAACTGCTGAATACCTTAGAGGCAGAGAGCTACAGAGTGATTGCCTATGCGGATGACGTTGCTATAGCAGTATCAGGAAAACATCCTAACATTTTAAGAGATCTTCTACAAAACGCTCTAAACAAGCTAACACGATGGGCAGATCGATGCGGACTTGGAGTTAACCCCCATAAAACAGATCTTGTCCTCTTCTCCAGGAAATACAAAATTCCGCAAACAGACCCCCCTATTATTAATGGTGTTCCACTAAAATTCTCAGACGAAGCTAAATACTTGGGTCTCATCTTAGATAAGAAGTTAAGTTGGAAACCTAACATACAAGAAAGAGTGAAAAAAGCCACAGTGGCACTTTTCTCCTGCAAAAAAGCCGTAGGTAGTAAATGGGGCCTCCAACCTCTTATTACTCACTGGCTATACATTTCGGTAATTAGACCGATTTTAACTTACGGCGTGGCAGTATGGTGGACTGCCTTGGATAAAGCGACACATCGCGACAAACTAAGCAAAGTCCAAAGAACAGCATGTCTATGTACTACTGGAGCACTTCGGTCGACTACTTCCGCTGCATTAGACACTCTTCTCCATCTGACACCTCTCGATATTTTCAGCAAACAAACGGCCGCGAGCACAGCCATTCGCTTCAAAGCCTCTTCACAGTGGATCAGTAATGAGATTGGTCACTCCGCTATTCTGAATTCATTCGGAACACTTCCTAGTAACACTGACTACACAATCCCACTATTGAATTTCGATAAAAAATTTTAAGTGACCATACCTTCCAGATCCACCTGGGAGGATGTGGAATTCTTAGAAGATCAATCAATTCACTTCTACACTGACGGATCGAAGACCAAAGATGGGGTTGGTGGGGGAGTGTACTCTGAAAGACTAAATTTAAGTCTCTCATTCCGTCTTCCTAGTCACTGTAGCGTATTCCAGGCGGAACTTCTAGCGATAAAAGAAGTACTGTCTTGGCTCAAAGAAAACGTGATATCATGCTCGGATATCCGCATCTTCTCTGATAGTCAAGCCGCCATTAAATCCCTGGACTCTGTCCGTACAAACTCTAGAACAGCCCTCAACTGTCGATCATCTCTGTTGGAGATGGCGCAACAGTTTAATATTCACCTTTGTTGGGTGCCGGGTCATAGTGACATTCCAGGTAATTGTAAAGCTGATGAACTCGCTAGAAGTGGAACATTAATACCCATTTTACCTGAAAAGGTAAACATTGGTATACCCATCGCTACGTGTAAACTTTTACTGAAGCAAGATGCGTTGAAGAGAACAAACACAAGGTGGGAAAACATCACTACTTGTTTGGCGACAAAACAAGTATGGCCAAACCTTGACCTGAAACGCTCCAAGTGTTTAATATCTCTAAATAGAATGCACATTAGCTCTACTGTAGGTGTCATAACAGGACACTGTTTAATAGGCAGGCACGCAGCGCGGCTTGGCGTACCTTCAAACGATTTCTGCAGAAGCTGCATGGACGAGGAGGAAGAGGAAACGATTCCTCACCTTCTCTGCACATGCCCTGCTCTTTCCCTCAGACGTAGGCTTCATTTGGGAGTTTACTTCTTTAACGATCCTAGTGATCTGGCAAACACAGACATTTATAGTCTCGCACGCTTCGTCAGGAGTTCAAAGTGGTTTTAGCGAGTAAGGAAGGAGTTTTTAAGATTCATGTGGTATCACAACGGATTTTCTGTTGAAAAGTGCAGAAAAATGTTTAAGCACTAGCCTAATAGAACATTTTTTTCATCGATTATTTGTTTCAAGTATTTATCACGTTGTTTTTTTTTTATTCGACTGCAAAATGGAGAAGATAGCATATTTTTGAACGTCCGACCCTAATGTGAATGTATTATTTCAACATTTCTTACGAAATTTACACGTTTTACGACCTCTCTGCTTTTTTTCCAAACTTAATTAAGGTATACTCGTTAAATTTGATATTGTTCATGGCAGTCCAATGCAAAAGGTATATAAATGTTGAAATGTCCCGATTTCGGTCTTTCGCCAAACTCCATATGGACATGCAAAAAAAAAAAAAAACTCAGGTAGTGATAACGGAGAGATATATTTATATTTAATATCTGTTCATTGTTTCAATGAACCTGTACGTTATAACAATTAATTACATTTATTAAAATCAATCAACGTTAATTGGGACAATGAATAGCCATTAATTAAAATATATATGTTAACTTATTAATTAACGATAAGGCTTGACGAAAGAGCATTTCTATTAATGGTGTTCATTAATTTAATAAACCATTCATTAATTTAATGAACCATTCATAATTTTTAATAAACAGTTTATTATTTCAATGTATGGTTAATAAAAATTTAACGAAGGGTTAATTTTGCGCCATTTTTTAGTTACAACTTGCGCGTTGCAGTGATCACACTTTAAAAAAAAATTAAAGTACTAAATTGAACAAGGTTTTTACATCATTTACCTGTGTGATGTAAGGAAATAACTAAATTGAAATTATTTTCAAGGAAATGCCATTTAATTACCAACAGGGATACACCCCACAATAGGTATGAGAAAAGGAATAATATCAATAAGTAAATATTTCATTTGCCTGATCAAAATTTGTTTTGAAAAATAAAAAGAACTACTTACATAAAGAGAAGAAAAAAAAGAGACAAATGCGTGAAATTCACAATATTGTATCCATTACGAAAGCTTAAAGGTGTAATTTAGGAAAAATATAATGTTGGAACCTAAAATTGAAATTGTTTGGTGTGTACTTTTTTCAATATGAATGTAATATATTGTTAAATCAATTCCATTTTGTATTAAAATCTTACCGACAAACCTTTGACATTTATATATAAAGTGTCGATAGCACAACGACAATCCACTTAATTATCTGGACATAGCTTAACTCTATATGTATTTGGCATGTTTGCCACTTGAATTCAGTTGAAAAGTAAATAACTGATAATATGTGGTCGGAAAGTGTAAACAATTCGACATGTTTGCTCATAGAAATTCTTTTCGTTTTCATTCATCCTACGCATTAAAGCATATTGCATAGAGTATAAAAGGCTACTTTTTCACTCCTATTGTACCTTTATGGATTTAATTATGAGAGTATAAAAGAGGCTCACAAAAAAAGTTTTGTTGGTAGGTCAAAAAAACCACTCCACCAATCTGAGATAAACACATCATTTCATTATCCTGAATTGTCCCCTATGAGCAAAAAGCTATGGCTTGCTTTTTCAAGAATAATATAAAATAATAGGTTCGTATTGCTTTTACAATCACATGTGTAATAAATATGATAGGTATAATAGATTAATTAATAAATACGAGCATAAAACATTAACTAACAATCATAAGAAATGTGTTCGGATGCCAAATGGCCTATTATCGCCTTAAGCGTCACCATATTCACTTATACAAGCAATATAGAAACAAAGTACCACAAACTAATAAACGAGGCCGTGAGTGCAAAAGTGGTGTAACCCAGAGATTAAAACATATCGCAACTATCCCGTTGATATTATTTATACCAGGAAATATTCAAGGATTCGGTAATGCTTATATTTTATTAACTTCCCGTCAGAGGGGTTATTGGAGTGCTATAGAAACAAATAACTAATCATGTCTGAAATGTGAATTTCAGATTTTTATTAAGGATGTTTATAAAAAATTTATTAACGTTTATTGTTTCTTTTAAATGGTTTTCATTGTTTTTTAATGAACACGTCATTAAAACAATGAACAGATTAATTAAAAATAAAAGTAGATTTTTATTAAGGATGTTCATAAAAAATTTATTAACGTTTATTGATTTTTATAAATGGTTTTCATTGTTTTTTAATGAACACGTCATTAAAAAATGAACAAATTAATTAAAAATTAAAGTAGATTTTTTTTAAGGATGTTCATAAAAAATTTATTAACGTTTATTGATTTTTATAAATGGTTTTCATTGTTTTTTAATGAACACGTCATTAAAACAATGAACAGATTAATTAAAAATAAAAGCAGATTTTTATTAACGATGTTTATAAAAAATTTATTAACGTTTATTGATTTTTATAAATGGTTTTCATTGTTTTTTAATGAACACGTCATTAAAACAATGAACATATTTATTAAAAAAAAAAGTAGATTTTTATTAAGGATGTTCATAAAAAATTTATTAACGTTTTGTAAGTGATCGCCATCTATAAGCAATTTTGTCAACCGTGGTTTGCTCTCTGAACTTCACCATTTTTGGGCAACCTGAATGCGTCCATTCCTTCGTCTAGTTTGTTGGAAAGGAAGCGCAGCCAACTTCATGGAATGAAACGCAACCAACTTCATGCGGCGGCATGAATATATAGGGATACTTATGAAAAACTGTGAAATACGTTGGTCGGTGTCGTAGTTACTCGTCTCGAGAGAAATAAAACAAAACCTTTCAAAATATCAGTTGTTTCTTTTAAAATTATAATAATATTATTTTGAGTCAAAGTATTCTTTACAGTGCAGCGGTGGGATAGATCCTCGAATATTATTAAACGTTTACACAAACCCGATAATGGGGAAACATAAAAGACGCGATAAATCCCCAAGTGGTGACCGCGATCACGATCATTGGAAAAAAAAAGAAAAAAAGAGCTTCCCCGACCGATGAGGCAGATGAGCGGTTGCTTCGTCTGGAATTAATGGTGGAGCAGCTAGTGCGCTCGAATAATCGCTCGTCGAGTTCCAATCGTTGTGAGAATAGTGGCGCGGCGGTGAAATATATTGTGAAAAGTGATTGTATACCCGAGTTTAGCCCAGGTGATATAAACATGAGTGCTGAGCAGTGGATTCGGAAAATAGACCAGCTCGCCGATGTTAATGCCTGGGATGAAAAAACAATCATTTATCAAATGCAAAGTAGGCTGGCCGGGCTAGCAAAAGAATGGTATAATAGTTTGAATTCTTACGCTTTGACTTGGGGTGAGTGGAAATCATTGATCTTAAAATCATTTCCACACACCCACGACTTTGCTTCAAGTCTTAGGAAGCTTGTGAATCGTGTCAAATCTCCGTTCGAAAGTATGACGGAATACTATTTCGCTAAAATGAACTTCCATAGTGAAACCATGTGATCTTTCGGTAAATGGATTCGGTGGAGGAGTCTCCATCTTGAAGTGGATTTATCTAATGCCGTGGTTGAAATGTTGGTAGTGCCAGATTGAATTCAAAATGTATCCGTTTTGATCGGGCAACCTTTTGTGAACGCGGACGGTATTACTATGGTGATGCGCAAAAATGAAGTGCGGTTAGTCGGTGGAGAAATTGTTTTGCCAGAAGTTGATGTGCTAGTGCCTCGGAAAGTGAGCCTCTGGACAAAAGACACTACAGTTATACCCCCTGACTATGCTGGTTTTGTTGAGATCTATAGTAAAGACAATTTTACAGAAGACGTTTATATTGAGTTACAACAACGATCCTTGCCCAATAACGAGTAGGTACTGGATATCCAAATGTGTTGTGAACGCCGAAAAAGGCGCTGCTTTGGTACTCAATGTATCAACATCAAATCTTAAATTCGATGCTGGCCAACTTCTTTTAAGGGGTGAGAGAATTGAGGCTGAGCCAGAAAATCAAGAAATTTCAGTCAATGCGGTAAGTACTTCAAGTTTGGTTCCATTTTCCTTATCAGATATCCGAGAGCGATTTGATACAAACTTGCCATTGATTGGAGCAGCAACATAAACTTTTAAGTCTTATCAATAAGTATAGAGATTGTTTCGCGAGAAATTTAAAAGAGCTAGGGAAAACAAACTCAGAGGAAATGTCAATTGTTTTAAAAGAAAACAAATGCATTTCATATAAACCATATCGTATGTCCTTTCATGAACGCTCCAAATTACGAGAAATTGTAGACGAACTTGTAGTTAACGATCTAGTAAGAGAATCAAGTTCACCGTTCTCAAGCCCAGTTCTACTAGTCCGAAAGAAAAATGGTGAATCCAAAATGTGCATTGACTTCCGCTTCTTAAACGCAATTACTGTCAAGGACCAATATCCAATGCCACGGATCGATGACCAGTTGGACCGGCTGAAGGGTGCAAGATATTTCTCCAGCCTTGATCTAGCAAGCGGGTATTATCAAATTCCGCTGGCAGAAGAGTCAATTCCTAAAACAGCGTTTATAACGCCCGATGGTCATTATGAATTTTTACGGATGCCATTCGGTCTGGTGAATGCACCTGCTGTTTTTCAGAGGACTATTAATAAGGTTCTAGGACCTCTACGTTTTACAAGTGCAATGGCGTACATGGACGACGTTTTAATCCTAAGTAAAACGTTTGCTGAAGGTCTTTAACGATTGGAAGATATTTTTACAATTCTGCGAACTGCTGGCCTTACCTTACGTCTTGAAAAATGTAACTTTTTGCAACAGCAGTTAGAATATCTTGGTTATGACACTATTCAACCTGGGAAAAGAAAAATCAATTCAGTAATAGAATTCCCAAAACCAAATAATGTGCACCAGATGCGACAATTTTTGCGGCTCGCTAGCTACTTTCGTCGTTTCATACGAAACTTTGCCTTAAAATCGAAGCCATTAACTTTCTTATTGAAAAATAATACACCGTTTGTCTGGACTGAAGAGCAACAGAAAGCATTTGACATGTTGAAAGAACATTTAGCTAACATTTAACATTTGGCTTTATATGATCATCACGCTATTACTGAATTACATACTGATGCCTCTAAGCTGGGAATAGGTGGCATGTTACTACAGAAGCAAGACGATGGCTACCTTAAACCGGTTGCTTATTTCAGTCGTACGACCACCCCAGATGAACAGCGATACCACTCATATGAATTAGAAACGCTAGCAGTCATTTGTTCCCTAAAACGATTTCGCGTATATCTGCTAGGATTGAATTTTAAAGTTATCACCGATTGCAATGCGTTAAGAACAGCGTTTAAAAAGAAAGACCTAGTGCCACGTATAGGCCAATGGTGGCTATCTACCCAAGAGTTTGACTTTACCGTTGAATATAGGGCCGGAAGTAAAATGGCACATGTAGATGCTCTCAGCAGGAATGCGATCGTTGATGCTTGCGAAAATGATGAGCTTGAACAAATGATAATCAATATAACATCAGATGACTGGATTCTAGCCTGTCAACTCAAAGATGATAGGTGTCGATATCTTTTAGAGGTTCTAGCCAAAAACCCAGAGAACAAAGAAGAAACGCGTATTCATGAAGAGTATGCCTTACAAAATGGTAGATTGTATAAAAAGGTTAATAACAGTCGACGATGGGTGGTACCTAAGACATCCAGAAGGGATGAAGTAATGGCCTATCACGATCACGCTGGACATTTAGCTGAAGCCAAAACACTTGAAATGGTCCAAAGAAAGTATCGGTTCTCATCAATGAGAAAATATATTAAGCGTTACGTAGCTTGCTGTTTGGGGTGCATGTATAACAAAATACCTGCAGGTAAACAGAGTGGGGAATTACATCCCATCGAAAAGGGGAATAAACCTTTTGATACCCTACATGTCGACCATTTAGGTCCCTTCGTAAAAAGTGTTAATCGAAACACTCATTTATTATTAATCATAGATGGCTTTACAAAATTTGCTTTCTTGATACCTGTTCAAAATACAAAAGTCGAACCTGTCATTAAGGCTTTTAATGGAATATTTGAGATTTTTGGAGTACCCAGGAGAATCATTTGCGACCGCGGAAGTTGTTTCACAAGCCAGAAGCTTACTCAGTATTGCTTAGAAAATGCCATTAAAAGAATTCTAAATGCGACAGCTACTCCAAGAGCTAACGGTCAGGCTGAAAGGTACAACAGAACAATACTGACATCCATTGCGTCATCTACAGAATGCGAATCGAAGTGGGATCAATCTTTGAAACAAATCCAGATGGGGATAAATTCTAGCATTAATGCAACTACAAAAAAATCTCCATATGAGCTGTTGTTGGGTTATGTACCCCGAAACTTTGACGACACATTTTTGGCTGCAGAGGTATTCGACGATGGTTACGACTCCCAAATTCATATCACACGTGAAGAGGCGTGCGAAGCAGCTAAACGAAACCAATTGAAACAGAAACAGTATTATGACAAGAAAAGGACAAAATCAAAAAAATTTAAAATTGGTCAACTTGTCCTTGTCAGAAAATGTAAAGGTTACAATGATGGGACGAGTAGGAAATTAATGCCCAGGTACGCCGGACCAAATGAAATCATAAATGTTCTCGAAAACGATCGTTATGTCATAAGAGACATGCCCGGATCGAAGCGATCTAATAAACCTTATACCGGCGCATTTGCGGCCGATAAGATGAAGCATTATGCAGTGCATAAAAGTAGTGACAGCAAAACTAACGATGACCAATAGTGAACATATGGTATCATCCCCTCTATCTAACTTACTTTTTGATGAACCTTAATATTCATGTAACGTACATGCCTAACGTATTTTTTTGAAATATCGAAACATTCATGAAACGAACATGTCTAACGTTCTTTCTAATAAACTGATAAAATATTCATGTAACGTACATGGTCTATCGTACTTTTTGAAATATGGAAACATTCACGTAATGTACATGTTCAACGTTCTTTCAGATAAACTGAAATATTATGTAACGTACATATTTAACAAAATTTTTGAAAAAACACCGAAATTTAATATTCATGTAACGTACATGTTTAACGTTATGATAAACCGAAATATCCATGTAATCAATCCTTAAAATGTAACGTACATTTGGTATATGCAGTACAGCCTATCGAAATGCAAAATTACGAACACACGTTGAAGAAATACGGGAAAAGAAGATCTGATGAGGACACCAGAATTATGAAGTGTGGCCGAACTGTAAGTTATCGCCATCTATGAGCAAGTTTGTCAACCGTGGTTTGCTCTCTGAACTTCCCCATTTTTGGGCAGCCTGAATGCGTCCATTCCTTCGTCTAGTTTGTTGAAAAGGAAGCGCAGCCAACTTGATGGAATGAAACGCAACCAACTTCATGCGGCAGCATGAATATATAGGGATACTTATGAAAAGCTGTGAAATACGTTGGTCGGTGTCGTAGTTACTCGTCTCGAGAGAAATAAAACAAAACCTTTCAAAATATCAGTTGTTTCTTTTAAAATTATAATAATATTATTTGGAGTCAAAGTATTCTTTACAATTTATTGATTTTTATAAATGGTTTTCATTGTTTTTTAATGAACACGTCATTAAAACAATAAACAGATCAATTAAAAATAAAAGTAGATTTTTATTAAGGATGTTCCTAAAAATTAATTAACGTTTATTGACTTTTATATATGGTTTTCATTGTTTTTGAACAGATTAATTAAAAATAAAAGCAGATTTTTATCAACGATGTTTATAAAAAATTATTAACGTTTATTGATTTTTATAAATGGTTTTCATTGTTTTTCAATGAACACGTCATTAAAACAATGAACAGATTAATTAAAAATAAAAGTAGATTTTTATTAAGGATGTTCATAAAAAATTTATTAACGTTTATTGGTTTTTATAAATAGGCCAGGAAAAATGGGTTCCGAGGTTGAAAAAATTAATTCATGAAATATTAAAATTGGAATCGACGCAGAATTGCAACATATCCAAAGTCCCCCAAAATCCCCGCATTGGCTTTTTGTGTAGATGCATTTGAAGATGTGCAGACGGGGAGAATTTGGAGGTTTATCAAACTAGAATATTTGTTTGGGTAAAACCTGATCATATGATACATGCTTTAAGGGTAGCTTTTAACGCTGAATCTAATGAAACCAAATTCAAAATGATACAACCACCCAAAAGGAAGTTATAGTCCTTTTTATGTAATGATGACTTTTTTTTCAGGTACAACAGGTAAAATATTACCGAAAACCCTTTGAAAATAACGGTTTGTTAATGAAACTTGGAATGAATGTTTCATTTGTCATAGGAACTAAGAATCAAGAGAGTCCCTAAAAATATCCATGGTGAAAGGGTGTTTTTTTTAAGGGGGAGGGGCAAGTGTAGAATTTTAACCATAACACCCACGAAAAAACTCTTAAACTCATGAAATTCGCCAAAAATATATAATTTGTCATGGCAACCAAGAATCAAAATAGTCCTCATAAATATATTTGTTCTTGGGTTTTTATTAAAGAGAGGGAAAATCTGGGAAGAAGTTGGAAGATTTGAGCCAAAATTCCCATTTGGTGTAATTGAGGTATAAACACAAAGTATGGTATATGATTTAAGGGTATTTTTTAACGCTGAATCTAATAAAAGCAAAACTAAAATGATACAAGCACCCTTAACAAAGTTATGGGCCTTTTCAAGAAAAAATTAATTTTTGAAATCGTATTTTCCGTAGAACAAGCCAAAAGTTAACAGTCGCCAAAAACACTATTAGAACAAAGATATTTGTATGGACTATTTTGATTCTTGGTTGCCATGAAGAGTTTAATATAATTGGCGAGTTTCATGAGTGTAAGAGTTTTTACTTTACGTGGGTGTTATGGCTAACATTCTTTGTTGCCCCTCCCCCTTAAAAAAAAACCCTTTCACCATGGATATTTTTAGGGACTCTCTTGATTCTTAGTTCCTATGACAAATGAAACATTCATTCCAAGTTTCATTAACATACCGTTATTTTCAAAGGGTTTTCGGTAATATTTTACCTGTTGTACCTGAAAAAAAAGTCATCATTACATAAAAAGGACTATAACTTCCTTTTGGGTGGTTGTATCATTTTGAATTTGGTTTCATTAGATTCAACGTTAAAAACTACCCTTAAAGCATGTATCATATGATCAGGTTTTACCCAAACAAATATTTTAGTTTGATAGACCTCCAAATTCTCCCCGTCTGCACCTCTTCAAATGCATCTACACAAAAAGCCAATGCGAGGATTTGGGGGACTTTGGATATGTTATAGAGGTTGCAATTCTGCGTCGATTCCAATTTTAATATTTCATGAATTAATTTTTTCAAGGTTCCCCATACGATTTGTGCTATTTTTCCTGGTCTAAAATGGTTTTCATTGTTTTTTAATGAACACGTCATTAAAACAATGAACAGATTAATTAAAAATAAAAGTAGATTTTTATTAAGGATGTTCATAAAAAATTTATTAACGTTTATTGATTTTTATAAATGGTTTTCATCGTTTTTTAATGAACACGTCAATAAAACAATGAACAGATTAATTAAAAATAAAAGTAGATTTTTATTAAGGATGTTCATACAAAATATATTAACGTTTATTGATTTTTATAAATGGTTTTCATTGTTTTTTAATGAACACGTCATTAAAACAATGTACAGATTAGTTAAAAATAAAAGTAGATTTTTATTAAGGATGTTCATAAAAAATTCATTAACGTTTATTGATTTTTATAAATGGTTTTCATTGTTTTTTAACGAACACGTCATTAAAACAATGAACAGAATAATTAAAAATAAAAGTAGATTTTTATTACGGATGTTCATAAAAAATTTATTAACGTTTATTGATTTTTATAAATGGTTTTCATTGTTTTTTAATGAACACGACATTAAAACAATGAACAGATTAATAAAAAAATAAAACTAGATTTTCATTAAGGATGTTCATAAAAAATTTATTAACGTTTATTAATTTTTATAAATGGTTTTCATTGTTTTTTAATGAACATTAATAGAATCAGTGAATCGTTAATTAAAAACTAAAAAAAAAAAAAAATATGAATGGCTGGTCATAAAAAATAATGAACGTTTAATGATTTTTATAAACGGTTATCAATTTTTTATTAACAAAGTTCATTGGGACAATGAATAAATTAATAGAATCAATGAATCGTTAATAAAAACGTGAATTTGGATTTTAATAAACGAGAATAACCAACGTTTATTAATTCCCGCTTTTATTTTTTATTATTTGTACATTGAATACATGAATCGTACATTGATTCAATGAATAATCGGTTTATAAACGCCGTTTATAGATTTTACGTACAATAATTTTCTCAGTGTAGCGCGTGTACATAAGTACGCACACTCTTTTTTTTTGTATGTGGATTTGCCTTACCACACGGTGCGTTTAAGTTAAGAGAACACCCAGATGGGTGAATTTTCGTTTCTTTGAGAAGAAATGAATTTGCGTCGAGTTGCCGACAGTGTTGCCCCCCCCCAACTAGTTGAAAATGTAGCGTGAGGGCCAGTTGTAGAAATATTTAACTCGTGGTTCAGCTATTTTAACTCACTGACTTCGGAGAATGGACTGCGGTTCAACGATGGTTAAGGCATTAAATTGGCTACTGTAACATACTTGAAGCTTGAACCATCGCATCGTTGAACCTCAGTAATTCCGCCGAAATCAGCCAATAAAAATATTTGAACCACGGATCCAAATTTGAACCACGTTTGTACAACGGTTCCTAACTGAATTATTTAAACCTTTCGAATTTTAGAAATTTTAATAAAAATAACTTATAAAATAATTCAAAATTTTCAATATAATAACCGATGTTACTATAAAGCTATTTCAAAATTAGTATAGATATTGCAGATTTTTATAATTTCTTTAAAATTATTGGCATAAACGTGACACTAATTAACTATTTTTTAACTTTGATGCATTTCTCTAACGTTTCCTTAACACATAAACAACACGTGCGTTGAGACCATTTTTTTAGCAAATTAAAGTTAAAGTCGCCTTAATCAATGACAGTTCCTGAAAAAAAATGTGAGTGGTGTCATACGAGCTGGTGTTATACTAAAAAATTAAAATCAGGCTTTGATTTTAACTTTAATGAAAGTGGTTTAATAGGCGTTTTCCTTTGGAGGTGGCGAATTATACTTGCAAATACTTTGCCAGCTTTTTTCAATGGAACACATCAAACTGCTTTCCCATGTAAAATGTATCTTCTCGCGCATGAGAACATGTGCAGTTGGTAGTACTAGATTAGGGTTTTCATCTACTCGTAAGTACTTCGCCACCTCGAAAGGAAAACGGCTAATATAAAGTTCAACTGACATCGTTTATAAAAAAAAAGTGTGTGTGTCAGCTCCGATGCACGCCTGGAGTTTTCTCCTTCAGATCGATTGTCCAAATAGGCACAGAAAAGGCTTACTAAACCTATATATTTTATACATAGGTACAGCTTTGAACATGAAAATAGCAGTGGTGTCACAGACATTGTCGAAGGCCTTCTACTTTGGTTCTAGACTTTACAATTAAAAAACGAATGCATTGCATTTAGTGAAAGCCTGAATCATAACCATTTCTAAGAAAAATATAGCTTTAGCTAGTTTTCCATGTGTTCAGAATAACGGTAGATTTAATCGTTAAGGATCCTTTTTGAAGTGAACATTAAAATAGCAGTATTTTGTAAATATTCTATTTTTTTACTTTTTTGAAGTGCTATTGCCCTCTAAAAGTACTTGAGAGTGCTAGGACGCCATATGGTCCTAGGCTCAATGATAGGAAAATCCCTATGCACACCTCCGCGTGGTAGAGGGCGGGTAACGCTAAAGTGCAGGGGGACCGAATGGATGCCTGGATAAGCAGACAACCCAGCGATGCTGGTCAGGGCACAAACTTGTCCTTGGGATGGTTAAAAGCCCCCTTAAGGCGGATGAACTGCAGGTAGCGGTCAACGGCATGATAGTCTGGAGGAGCTTTTTTTGTTAAAAGGCCAACGGCAGCAGCAGGTAGCGTCTGTAACCCATATTGGGCGGCTACAAAAGGCTTCTGTTTTCCCATAGTGGGCGGCCTCGAGCAGTTGTGTGTTTGACCATACAAAAGGCAGGTGTGCCTGTCAAATCTGAGCTTATGCATGTTATTAATCATATCTAGGAAAACACCATGGTGGAAGGATATATGCAAATACATGAATTATGACAACAAATGAAAATGAGTCCCCAAGAGGTAATCTTTTTATGGAAAATCCTTCTGCAGCTTCGGTTGCAGTAAACCGCACATCGGATTTGGGGGTGCGGCATCTTTCATGTACGAGCGTCAATCAAGACGCCATAATAATAAATGAATCATTGACAAGTAGAAGAAATCTTTCAAGAAGCGCAAATGTTACTTTTGGCTACCGCATACGTACGAAAATCGGAGCATGGAACGTTCGATACTGTACGGCGATGGTAGATACGAGCATTTGAAATGAGGCAAAATGGAGGTGTTTGGGAATTGAGAGTGGGGATCTGAAATGAGGTTTGAATAGAAATATATAGAAAAAAAAGAAAAGTCAGGATGGGTTCAGGATAAAGCAGGAGGGGTAGAGGTAGGGTAGAATGTCCGCTACGGAGGCGATGGCATGCTAGTGGTGCTCAGCTTAACTCGCTGGATGTAGGGGGGGATCTTGCCCCCGTAGCCAGACCTCGCCTATTTCAAAACATAATATAACATGCCAAAAAAAAACTCGATACTTAGCCACCACACAATCGGTTCACACCTTGGGTTACGCTGCTGGTGGTTTCGCAGCGCGGCCTTGTCCCACCCAACCTGGAATCCGGTCGGCCTTGAATTCGGATTCCCCTACTCTAAAATAACCAAAATTCCTCTGCTGTCAAACCATACTCACGTTACCGGTGCTTTCCGCCCGCCGTACCGCACCCCCCTGAAAATTACTTTAGATAATCATCGAGCTCGTTGTAAGCTCAAAAACAAAAACGGCTAGATTCCATCTTCATGACGTGATTTACAATAAATTTTATTTACTCTACAAAAAAAAAAAGCCTAAAGATCAGTATCCTGGGCATAAGCGAAACTAAGTGGAGAGGAAGAGCTGAATACAGATCAGACACTGGACAGACGGGAATGCTGTATTCCGGAGAAGATGAAAGAGAGGGTGGTCAAAGACTGCATTGTGTCGGAATTATGTTGAACGAAGAAGCGAGGCGTAGTTTTATCTCCTGGGCGCCCATTTCTGCGAGATTAATGACAGCAAGGTTTCGTTCAAAAATTCGTAACGTCACAATAATTCAGTGCTACACCCCCACAAATGAAGCGACCGAGGAAGACAAAGCCGCGTTCTACACTCATCTTAACTCGGTTTACAGTAGTGTTCCAAGAGCCGACATCATAGTTGTTATGGGAAACCTTAATGCCCAATCAGTTCAGACAATTACGGACTGGAACGCGTGATGGGAAGAAATGGCTTGGGATCACGAAATTAAAATGGTGACTTGCTTGTCGATTTTTGTAACGCGAATCGTCTTGTGATGGGTGGGACTGTATTTAAGCATAAGACGTGCAACAAACTTACATGGGTGCATCCGGATGGTCAAACCGAAAATCAAATTGATCATATCATGATTCAGCAGCGATGGAGGAAGTCTATGTGTGATGTTCGGAGTATAAGAAATGCCTATGTGGGAAGCGACCATCATTTGGTTCTGATGAGTCTCAACTACGAACCGCTGCCGTACAAAAACCAGTGCAGGATGCAGCAATGAGCTCAAAATTCATTACTAATGCTTTAATTGACCCCAACATTATGTCGAAACCATGTCACCACCCTAAACGATAGAGCCTCGTCATAAAACGGAATCCAGCATTCAACAATTAATGAGATGTGGGGTGAAATTAAAAGTGTTTTTATGGAGGCTGGGTCCGAAACTGTACCCAAGCGAACGAGACGTAGAGACTCTAGGATATCCCAAGACACCTGGGATAAGATCGAACTTCGCAAATCGTTGAAAATCCAAATAAATGCCGAAGCAGATGTTCAACGAAAGGCAGATTTGCGAAGAGAGTACCGCATTGCACGTAAGATGGTCTATCTCTGTGTGAGACGTGACAAGAGGGTGAGGTTAGACGGTCTCGCAGAAAATGCGGAAAACGCTGCAAGAAGAGGAGATATAAGGGAATTGTAACAAATATCCAAGGAAGTTGTCGGGAAAAAAAGCAACACCAATCATCCCGTAATGGATGTGGATGGCACACTTTTGGTATCAATTGAGGATCAGCTTCGTAGATGGAAGGACCATTTTTGTGCCCTGCTAAATGAGGATTCAGTTGAGCAGATTGCTGAAGTGCCCCAACTAAACGAGATGCGCAGGTCCTATAGGGGTATTGACATCGAACCCACGTCAGAATCGGAAATCCATACATCTATAAATCTCCTCAAAAACAACAAGGCAGCTGGACTGGACGGAATACCAGCTGAATTCCTGAAAGCCGATCCTGTAGCAGCGGCTAGTATTTTACATCCGTTGATACAAAGCATCTGGGAAAACGAAAGCTATCCCAGGGACTGGAAGGATGGTGTGATTGTTAAGTTACCAAAGAGAGGTGATCTTAAGAATTGCAACAATTGGCATTGTATCACCGTTTTGTCGGTCTTCCCAAAACTAATGGAAACTATCATTCTCGAGCGAATAAAGGACAGAATCGAGTCTACACTCAAGAGGCATTAAGCTGGCTTCCGCAGTGGTCGATCGTGTGTCGACCATACCAACACCCTGCGTATCGTCCTCGAGCAGTCGATGGAATTTTTCAATAACTGCTTTACCTCATGTTCGTGGATTTTGAGAAGGCCTGTGATCGAGTTAACCGAGAATGTATATGGAGATCATTGCTTGGTAGAGGAATTCCACCAAAAATTGTTGCCATTATTAAAGAGTCCTACAACAACGCAAGGGGTTTTGTTTTGCACAATGGGCAGCTATCCGACTCCTTCGTAGTGCAACAGGGTGTGAGACAAGGGGATGTTCTATCGCCAATTCTCTTCCTGCTGGCGATGGACGACGTATTGACGGCCAGTGTTGGTGTTGGCATTCAATGGAGACCGTTCGAAAGCCTCAGTCATTTAGACTATGCCGATGACATATGTCTACTGGCAAATAACATCAGTGGGCTGAATGGGATGTGCCAAACACTGCAAGTGAAGGGAGAGTCGAATGGTCTAAGAATAAATAGCAAAAAGACAAAAATAATGCTCACAGGCTGCTCCACACAGCAGCGTATTATTCTACAGGAGACGCCAGTTGAAGTATTGGAACTGTTCAACTACCTTGGCAGTATTGTTTCTGCAAACGGTGGTACGGATCTGGACGTTAAAAGTAGAATGAATAAAGCTCGTGCTGCCTTCGGTACTCTGTCCCCAATTTGGAAATCCAGTCAAATCTCCTTACGCACTAAGCTGAGATTCTTCGAATCCAATGTCAAATCTGTGCTGTTATATGCTTGTGAAACCTGGAAAGTCAGGTCTACCATTTCGAAGAAATTGCAGGCTTTTATGAATCACTGTCTTCGCCACATCCTAAAGATTCACTGGCCACAAATAATATCAAATGAGGAATTGTGGCGCAGGACAAGTCAAGAGCGGCTGGACAGCATGGATATCAACTGTCTTAGTGGAAGCAGAATCCCAGAGAAAGACGTGGCCTCAGCTTAAGTACCTTGCAGCAAACCGTGAATGATGGAGACGTTTTGTTGACGCCCTATGCCCAGCTGAGGTTACAGGACACGATGATGATGATAAACCGAAAGCAAGTGAGTTATAGAAGAGGAAATCTTTTTATATGAACACTTCACTGGTGAGCAGTGTAAATTAATTCTGTTGCTGCTCAGAGAATGCAAGTCATACCAGGAAATGCACAACATTTGTTGTTGCTCGGCTTAAAAAGGGGGGTTGACATAGATCAACATGCTCGACAACATGGCTCGATGGAAAAAATAGCTGTACACCCAACTTTGCGTTTACATGGATACTGATGTTGTCGAGCATCATTATTTTTAATTTTTAGGAACAAACGCACGCAGTATGGCTTGCAAAATTTTGTCCATAACTTTCTTTCGGTTTGGTGTTAATAGTTTGAGCATTGTAACAACTGGAAATTCGAACGATAGTGATACTACAATCGATAGCAGCCAGGAGCAGACCACAAGGCCAAAAAAATTCACGATCTGAATAAATGAAAAAAAATTGAAATATTAATACCTTAAATATTTTTTATATACATATATGTAGGTAATACAAAATACTATATTTATTTCGATTATACCAGACCTCTACAGTTAATTGTAAAGTTGTAACCAATACTTGTCATTCATAATTTTGTGTCTTTTTCTTAATCGACCTAGACAACATTGTTCTCATAAAAAACTCTTTCAAAACAACTTAAAGCTTAAACAAAAATCTCCCCATTTCAGAAAAATCACATACCAATAATCAATTTATTTGCCAGACAGGACACTAGCAAGACGTCAAAATTTAATACACAGATATCCATTTTAAAGGTCGTATTGTAATATGTAAAATGACGTTTTTTATTTTTGTGTACCTTTAGAGATGTAGGAATAGGAATACACTTTGTATGATTTCTTGCGCGTTTGTTTTGGTTTGAATTTTTAACAATTGTTGTACATTTATTATAGTAAAATAAATGTTATAATAAGTTAATCAGAGAAACTTTCTACAAACGTGCGTCTGCGGACACTACTAGAGTACGTATTCCTTTTTTTTAAGCCTTTCGCATTTCAAATTAATATTATATAAAAAAAAACACAATTGATATTTTTTTCATTTGTTTTATTCGTTTTATTTTACATAGACCAACATGCTCGACAACATGGCTCGATGGAAAAAATAGCTGTACACCCAACTTTGGGCTTCAATGGATACTGATGTTGTCGAGCATCATTATTTTTAATTTTTAGGAACAAACGCACGCAGTATGGCTTGCAAAATTTTTTTAAATAAACTTCGCTTTTTATTTCCCAAACCTCTCTAAAGTCTCTTAAAATCCGTCACCGTGGCTAAATAATGCAAAACAAATACCGATGTTGTCGAGCATCTGCTTACACAAGTTGTTGACAACTCCCATGCTGTTGAGCATGTTGGTCCATGTAAACCCCGCTAATGATCTCAATTTCTAAAAAATATGCACAAAATCCAGAAAGAAGAGATGGAAAAGGAAAAATAACACCCCATGACGGAAGGAGGATCGTACGATTGTCTAGAGAGAGTCCACCAAAATCGACAATTGATATTCGTTAAGAGCTCAGTAGGGGGGTTTACATAGACCAACATGCTCGACAACATGGCTCGATGGAAAAAATAACTGTACACCCAGCTTTGCGTTTACATGGATACTGATGTTGTCGAGCATCATTATTTTTCATTTCTTGGAACAAACGCACGCAGTATGGCTTGCAACATTTTTTTATAAACTTCGCTTTTTATTTCCCAAACGGTAAAGTCTCTTAAAATCCGAAAAACTGTCTCCAGAACTTATTATTTGTTGCTGTTGCCATTTTTTCCCGTCACCGTGGATAAATAATGCAAAAACAAATACCGATGTTGTCGAGCATCTGCTTACACAAGTTGTCAGAGTCAGAGTTGCTTGATTCCTTTATGTATAGAAACTCAATGGTACCATGTATATTATGTGTATTGTACTTGATTATTTTTTTATAAAATAAAACAACAATTTTTGGGTAAATTGCATATATTATGTAAAAATTTTAAACTTATTTAATTAAACTTAGATATTATTATCTCTTTGACAAATGAATGGTATATTACATGTTATGATGCACATACAAATTATGTCTGCGTGCAGACACAAACAGTCCAACAAATTCAGTGAGTTTTATGTAAGTTAAATAGTTTATTAGTGCTGAATAATATTTTTCTAAGCAATGAATGTTTTGTGAATATATACTTGATGCGATGCTAGTGATTCTTTTTATGTACACGTGGGCTTAACAAATGAGAAACCCTTCTTGATTACCATCCTTATTTCATTTTTCCATAACTTTCTTTCGGTTTGGTGTTAATAGTTTAAGCATTGTAACAACTGGAGCTTCGAACGATAGTGATACTACAAACGATAGCAGCCAGGAGCAGACCACAAGGCCAAAAAAGGTCACGATCTGAATAAATGAAAAAAAATTTAAATATTAATACATTAAATATTTTATATATACATATGTGTAGATAATACAAAATACTATATTTATTTCGATTATACCAGACCTTTACAGTTAATTGTAAGGTTTTAATCAATACTCTTTTCATTCATAATTTTGTGTCTTTTCTTAATCGACCTAGACAACATTGTTCTCATAAAAAACTCTTTCGAAACAAGTTAAAGCTTAAACAAAAATCTCCCCATTTCAGAAAAATCACATACCAATAATCAATTTATCTGCCAGACTGGACTGTAAACTATACTTCTAAATTCAGAATTATAAGTCCAAATTTGCATTTCTGTGTTATTCATTATGAGTTTGTGGCAAAGTCAAATCAAATCAACAGCAGATTCGCGACAAAATTGGAGCGGATATAAAATGGGAAAGTTTGTATGGAGAGCGAATGGTTTGCGGTTTCACTAATATCAAATTTGTTGAACAAAATGTCGGTGGTGCAGGTAATGTTACCGACAGTCGTTCAATTTTCTATCTCGAATTCACTAATAGCTAAGATCTCGAAAATGAGTTGAATCGTGGCAAAAGTTCATTCGCCGAATTCAATTGATTATATAAAAAAAAAAACACAAAAGATATTTTTTTTATTTGTTTTATTCGTTTTATTTGGAGAACATCCTTCTTCTTCTTCTAAATTGCGACTGACTGAACAAATACAGTTTTTAATTATCAAAGACAAATTCGACATACAAAAAATGAGTGGTTAGATGAGATATTCTATTGTTCTATTCTTGATGATGGATGATGCAAAATGAGTGGGAAGTTCATAGGATATAAAAGGTTCATAAGAAATGCAACTTAAGATAAAACAATTATTATCAAATTGCATTTCTAGGGTCTGAATGGAAAAATACGATGAGGTATTATAGGTTTACATTGTTCTAGTTATGATTTTATAAGGGGTTCATAACACGTTCCCCCTTAAAGAAAATTAATTTCTATTTTTAAGATAAAATTAATTTTAATTTGTAAGATTATAACTTGAACCAAGGTTATTACTAGAGTCCTAAATTGATTTCCTAGATTTAATAATTTGTGGTGTATTTCGTTCTGTAGCATGAGCAGATATTACTGAAGGACTTATCATCTCAATTATTTCACTTGATTGTCGTTCGGTATTGGAATAGCAATTACTTATTATACGTATAAGACAATTTCTTGACTCATTTGATTCGTTATTATAATTTGTTGATTTCCTAATTTTCTTACAAAATTTAAAATATTTCACAAATATATATATAAGTATTATTATTACAATTACAGTGTATGGGCCACTACCTCACAGAAATTTTTTTTTATTTATTACCTACTACTCGCCCTTATTTCAACAACAACACTCATGTGCAGTGAACTCTGCCACTGAATTTATCGATTTTATTATGTTTCGATATCAAATCAAAGTTATTGATTCAATTCCATGTTGTACCATGCAACCATTCTGCATTTGACATGGCTTACATACTTCCTTTTCCACCTAGACTGCCAACCTGTGAAGACCTTGCTAAGATTGATCCCAAACGCTCAAAAAGATCAATCTACTAGGTTTTGAAATTTTTGAAAGATTTACATACGAATGATTTAACATAAGTGAGATTAATTAAACCTTATTATTGATATACGAATGAAAGCATCAAAATTCGCGGCCGTAAAGTCCGTCCGTGTCTTAGGCTTTGCTGTGGAAAACGCCTCAAAACTCCGTTACTAGGAGTATCACGATAAAACCGTCCAAGTTAATACACTCCCTGGACACGTCCTCGGAGCATTTCGTAATAACGAAGTTACGAAGAAGATATAAGAGGTTTCTAAGAGGTAATTGGTCAAGAAAAGATTGTGCTTTACAGTATTAGATTTTTTTTTTGTTTTTTTTTTTATAAGCTAGAAATTCTTTTTTTTGCTAGCCTTAGCCCATAAAAGTCTGTCTGCGTCCCGGCCCGTGTCCACCACACATCGTCTTTGCCTGGGGCTTCACAAAAAACTTTGAACTGGTAACACCCAACCCAAATCCTGTGCCAAATCCAACTCAAATCCTGTGCCAAATCCAGGGAGAATCTTTAGAGAAATTAATCCGAATTGGGGGGAACTCTCAATAAGATATTGTAGAAGAGCACGTGCATTGGAAATCGCACATAAGTTGCATAAACTTTCGAAAGGTAATCATCTGGTTAAGATTAGTTTTGACAATATGAACATGTTTTTTTTTTGTGCTGTAGGAACGTAGTTGTTTTGCATTCGATACGCAAGTTCGTAAAAAAACCACCTGCTGGCTGGTGGCTTCTATTGAGTATATAAATATATATCTGCCTAATACCTACGTTCAATAACGTTGGATCAACATCCAAATTCATCGAAGTCCAGAGATAGACTAAACATAATCTACTCCAGATCTAGTTTTTAAGTGAACTCATAATTTTTTTTTATTTGCCCTAATGAAAGCTCTCTCGTCGTAATCACTCCAATCACTCAAGTAAAGTATAAATGCCAACTCAAAGTTTGATCACCTATACATGCATATGCTATTAACCTAATTTCTTTTCCAAAAGTTTAGCAAAAATCGAATAAGAGTTTAGAAAGAAACTCCAAATCAACTTCTAACCCCCACCAAGTTGTGCGCACCGCTTCGCTGGAGGAGAGATTCGGGTGCGTCCTAACCAATTTATATATTGAATTGTTGATAACATATGAATGAATAGGAGCAATATTATTGATCATTATATGAGAAGAAATTGAGAAAGGTGAGTTACCAGATAATTAACATTGAGTTAACAGACCTATTAAAGAGTCGAAATATTTATGAGTGCATTACACAGTGTTTTTTTTTTTTTACTACTTGTTTAAAAGCTAACTTATAAAACATAAAAGAGTGATATCGACGATTATTTTTTTTTCTCTTTGCTTTAATGATGTTTATTTATTGAATTTAACCTACAACTATCATGAGAGCAAAACTTAATAGAAGGTCAATGAACCAATATAAAATCACTTTTGAATATTGAAATTAAATTTTTATTTAATTTTCTTTCTTAAATAACTACATTCTGAATGAATTACGATTAACTTAATTCTTAATAAGAAATTTTGAATTGATTTTTAAATGAACTGCGAATATATATTAGATCATGAATGAACCTTTATAACATACTAGCTGGCCCGCCCCGGCTTCGCACGGGTTCGGGTAGATAAATCTAAGTTGCGTAACATACATAATGGGGGCTAGCGTGGATAAAATTTCCCACGGAATATCTCCCATCTTCTAAAATTGGAAATTGCCGACAATTTTTCACTGTTCCTTGCAGGTTCAAATTTGTCGATCAAAATGGTAGCCCAGTGGCGAAGGAATATTAATTGTCGATGCCGATAAGTTCCGAGAGAAACTGCGACCATAATTCACGCTCCCAATTTTCAACGATGGGAAAAATTCCGTGGGAAATTTTATTCACGATAGCCCCCAATATTAAATAATGTCAATAAATATTATAGAAGGTACCTGCTATTATTTTTTAATTTTGCTTGAAAAGATAACACAACTTAACGAAGCAGTCAAATAATACAAAAACTGGCGGATGTGAAACCAATTTGTTGGAAACTTATAGAGGCAAAGGGTCAAATCTATGATTAAATCTATTTAAAATTTTAAATTGAATATGAACCATATATTTCTTTTTCTCTTCGACCATAAAATATTGAAACAAATCGATATCCTAATATTAAATGCGTTAACCCTTAACCTCGTACCACCTACTTCAGTCCCTAAACCACCTACGTGCGTACCTGGAGACCGCTCACAGAGTATTAAATTAAGGGACTATAAAATAAATAAAAACTAAAAAACCAAACTTAAAAAACAAACTTCGACAAAATTGCACAAAATCCTCGGTCGCAGCAGGTTCCATGTCACTTAAACCAGGTCTGGCATGTCTTCGCTATCAGATTGCTGTAGCAATCTTTAAATATTTTAGTCGCTCTTGTTCGTTTTTGCAAAAAAATAAAAACACTAAATATGTACCAAATAATTACATAACCACCTACGTCCGGTATCGAAGACCGCTGACGAAATATTTGTACTAACCTAGACCAAACGCGTGCACTTGTTCACTCTGCAAGCTTAAAGGCGATACAGTTTGATAACTTAAAAAAAGTATACCTATGGATGGACTCTGTCACACGACATATGTACACACATTGAAAAATTTGAATTTGAAAATTCGTTGCGGTCTCTGAGACCGGTGGGTAGGTGGTTAAGGGTTAAAGATAATTGCTTGCAGGGTTGTAAAAGAATGCAATCTTTTATAAAGGTAATCATTTAAATCGTTTTATTGCATTCGATCTAAAGATTTCATTCATTGACTTCGTCTTCAAATTCAGCGATCACCATTAATTTGACATTCAAATGATTGCAATTATTGTGTTTGCCTTCATTAATTGTCAAGAAATAGATGGAATACAATCTTTTGAGAATTCATGCATTATTTTGCATTCTTTTATATTCTTTCGCATTCTTTTCCATTAATTTTCATTCCTTGCACTCACTTGAATTCTTTGCATTTTTTGCATTAAGGATATAAAAATTGACGTATTAAGAACAAACATGCATACATAAGTATGTAAATGAAAAAAAAAATGTATGTAACTTAAAAGATTGTTAGATAAATAATTCAAATGAATTCAAAAGAATGCAAAGAATGGATAAACATGCAAAATAATTCAAACAAACGCAAAGAATGCAAGCAATGCAAAAGAATTTAAAAAATGCATGCATTCCCAAAAGATTGCAATCAACTGATTGCTGTAAGTGAAATGTGAAAAAATTATTACAAACAATTAAATTTAAGTTATAATGGTGATTCCAGAATTTTAAGTCAAAGTTTCGTAGTTAAGTCAATTAATGCAATCTTTAAATCAAAGTCAAAAAAGATTGGTTCTTCTGTTGCATTTTCATGCGATCATACAGTTTACATACATACATAAAGCATTTCGATTCCTTACGTTGTCTTGTATCCTTGAGCTTTTCTAGATTTTCACTATTTAATTTAATTCTTATTGGCTTATTTCTTCGTGAGATTCCACCAATATTTCTTCACTTTTTCACTTTTATTTTTATTTGCACAAATATAATTAAATTGTAAATCCTTATAGTCTGAAACATCAATAATTACATTTTCTGACATTCAAAGCAGAGCTAGGTTTTGAATAATATATTTATATAAATATATTTTTTCACATATAAACACGAATTTTTCTCTTTTAAGTTAAAAGTTTAGTGCCACTCATTGAAAACTTCTAAAATTATTCTTTAAACCTTGCCAGTAATTTTTTGAATATAACCCATAAATTTGAGCTCAATCCGTCGTGTAGTACTGGAGTCTATAGGTCATACACAGACAAACATTCATTTTTATATATATAGATTTAACTTTTTAGTTTATATTTTTCTTTTTGAATAAACAATGTTAGATTTTCTATGAATTTTTGCGTGTTATTGACATACATAATGTCGTGCGAATAATTTTTGGAAAGTGAGTTTAGGACAGTGGAATGCAAAAGGGTAGTGTAGACGGTGAAATGAGTAGTCAGGTTTAATTTAATCCGACTTCAAGTAAGGGGTTATTGCAATAGAATGTCGAGTGGCGCAATAACCATGGGGTTTCCGCATAGTGTAGAAACCAATGGGAGGGTTACACACAGGGGCTAAGACCATCTATTAGCTCCAAAAAATAAAGATAGTTGTATAGAATCGGTGATAGAAAGCAAGGTATTCAACAAACTAATAGTTGAATTTTAAAAGTTATATTTAGGCACGTTTTAAGTAAACGGCAGTACAGTGGCGGGTGCAAGATCCCACCCCACCGACGAGCAAGCCTATTGGCCAATTCCGCTGGCGTGCCTACCCGCACTCCGCTGGCTGGACAACCTAGTCCCTATTCTTTGAGGGACTTTGAGGATCATGTGGTTCAGAGGAAGCCTAGGAAGTTTGCATAACAACGCATATTGGTGGACTAGGAACAGCAATACCGTTACAACAGTAATAGTAAGTTGGAAAAAGGAAGGGTGTTTTATAAGTGGTGGATGAATTTGTACCTCATCTATTGTATGTCTTATTCTTGCTCATGTGACAGATTGGATAATATATTTTCACAACAATCATCCTCAATATATACTAGCGGAATAATTGATTCAAAATTGAAAGATATAATGTTATTTTTTCTTAAAAGGTAAGGATTAGGTACTCGAGTTCCAAAATCAAAATCTCCAAATCAAAACCCCCAAATCAAAATCCCCAAAACCGAAATCTCCAAATCTAAGATCCAAAAAAACATAATCCTTAAATACAAAATCCTTAAGAACAAAATCTCCAATTCAAAAAATCTTGAAACCAAAATCCCCAATTCCAAAATCTCCAGGCACATTTCGAGTATATCTAAGAAATTATATTGGCGCGTGTTATGAATGTGGTCAATGACACCACCAATAAGAGTGACATTGACATCGTCACACCTTGTATAATATCAAAAGCTAGCAGATTCTAAATAAATGTGATAATAGGAACGGAAACGAATCAGATAACATTTCATTTCCTTTCCCATCAAACTGCTGATTATGTATAAATTAGTAAGTAAGCGAAATTAATAAAGAAGAGTCATTCATTGACTGACCAGCAGAAAGTAAAGTTTTTATTTAACCTTCCTTACTTTTAAAGCTGAAAAGTTGTGCAATCAACAAAAGTAAAGTGCAAGAACTTAACTTGCAAGAACTTAACTGGCGCAGTCGACGAACCTACACGAAAATAGTGGTCTCAAAAAGTGGATACGAAGTGTTGTAGTAAAAATTTAAAAACAACACGAAGAAACAAAACTTAAGAGACAGTGATTTTTTTTTTTTAACAAAAATATAATTGTGAAGTTAAGATCAGCCACAAAAAAAAAAAAAAAAATAGAAAAAAAAAACATTTTTTAAAAGACATTTTAAGACAGTGTTTGGTTGTTTACCGTCCACAACCCCTCCACCACCCTGATAAAAAAAAGTGAAGTGAGAGTTTAAAAATAAATTGTGTTTGCCATCCAAAACCCCACCTCCTATCGTGAAATAATAAATAAATACATCATAAAAAAAAAGCGTTGAATAAAGTGTGATACAGTCAAAGACATTGACAATGACTCCGCAAGAAATCGAGCAACAACAGCAAAAAATGCAGCAATGAATTACGATGCTAACTCAGTTGGTAGTGAAAAGCACTAGAGCAGCAACCAGTATGCAGAAGGAATTAGATTTCATACCAATTTTCAAGGGTGAACCTGGGACGCTACCGTCGTTCATCGATATAATAAACAAAAAGATGAACGACTACAAAAATGAAGAGGAAAAAAAATCTGCTTTCGAAGTTGTATATAATTGGAAGATTTCTGGCCCAGCGAAAAATCTATTGAGGGTACTTCCGCCCCAAAATTGGTCGAATGTGAGGAAAGGCTGAGGACCCATTTCAGACCGAGGAAGGACCAGCTGACAATCACCAATGAAATAATGAATTTAAAAGTAAGTTCTATTTTAGAATTAAGCAATAAGTTAATGTCGAATTCCTTACAACAATTTCAAATCGATTTTTTTTGTTGGTTGTAAGGAACGCACAAAAAATCAAATTTTTCGTGTGGGATTGTGTGTGTGTCATTTGACAGTAGCTTTGAGGCAAAAAAGTAAACAAACTATGCGCATACAAATTTGTTACAAATATTCCAAAGTGCATTCAGTTTTTCGCGTCATTTTGTTAGATTAAAAACATATACATTTCCAGGAAAAGTTGCAAAAATAAACAGAAAATAGTTATGTGGCCATTAAATTAAAAAAAAACAACCCAAATTCATTCAAGAAACACATCATTCGAGAAACACATCGGCGAGCGCGCGATTAATATCTTTAATTGACTTTGGGCACTTTGAATCGAAGTTAGTTGATATTTTTATAACTTCTAACTGACCATTCACTATTTTTTGATGAATTAAAATTAGTTTTAATGATTTATTTGCTTTTAATCTATTTAAATGACCGACGAACACTTTAGAACATTTGTTCAACCCGCCGCAAAGTACTTTCAACTCCAGAGAAATGTCAAATCTTGTTAGTGTGTGTGAAATCGATTTGAAATTTTGCTGAAAATGCAAGATTTGTTTTTACAGAATAAAATCGATTTTGTTTAGAAAAAAATCGATTCTGTTTAGAAAAAAATCGATTATTTGGTTGTAAGGAATTCGACATAAGTTCATTAGTAGAAGACATTGCAGAATATGCTGCATTTTGTAAAGAAGGTAGCACAATGGCAGATATTTTTAGTGGAATAGCTATACAAAGGGTTAAGGCTTTAACATCAGGAGCCCTAGCTTATTGTATTATGGACAAGACTTATTTGACAGACGTAAGAAATACCAAAGATAGTTTCATAGGTCAGGATAATTCAAATCTAAGAAATATTATTAAACAAACATAAACGTTTAGAAAGATTGGACGAGATAACAGTCCTAGGGAATTCCATAGAAATAGTCATAAGAATAATCGTTTTCCATTTTTGAAGCAACCAGATCCATATAATCCAGGCAATAGAGATTCAGATTACAATTCGAGACCAAGTACAAGTCAAAATTATAGGAATAATGTGTGGAAACCAAGGTTGAATACCTTTAGACAGCAGAGTAATAGCAATTCACAACAAATGCGACCTGGAACAAGTAGTCAAAGTAAAAAATATAAAGAATCGGATCATATGTCTGTAGACGCGATGAGCGACGAAGTTAATGCTATACATGATACATTTTTTATAAATTAGCCTCGGAAAATAAAATAATGCTGACCTTGACATTACAAAAACTGAAATATATAGCTTTGTTAGACACCGGGTCTACAATAAGCTTATTAAATGAAAATAATTGCCAAGAATTAGAGTATAGAATACTGAGTGAGGAACCAACGATAATAAAAACAATACAAGGTGAAGTAGATAAACCCAATAGAGTTGTAGCTACGGTATGTCCAGATGAATTTAAGTGTCCGGTAAATGCAAGAATGAAATGGATTGCTATAGGAATGGATAAGTCGTTTAATTTTATTTTAGGTATGGATATGGATTGGGTAAACAAAAATGTAAAGGAAATTAACGTAGGAAAAGAAGAAGTGATCATGAATAATGGGGTGAGCCATCCATTCTTGACAAAAACTTTAGAAGAAGTAAATGTACTTGAAGTAAGCGAAGTGCAAGATATACCATTAGATCATTTAAATGAAATAGAACGAAGAGGAATAGAACCTATAATTAGAGAATTTAATAGTCTATTGTATCGGGAAGGAGATATTTTAACTAATACCGATACTATTGTTCATGAAATACATGCAACGACAGACGAACAAATTAATTCAAAGCTATATCGTTATCCAAAAATACATGAGGTAGAAGTGCGAAAGCAAATGAACGAAATGGAAAAGAATGGGATTATAAGAAAAAGCAAAAGTAGGTACAGCTCACCGATCATTGTAGTACCCAAGAAAAAAGACCAGTCAGGTATTCAGAAATTTAGAATTGTTGTCGATTACACAGGGGAACAATATCTAATTTTTTTTCTGTTGCCTGGAATTCTATAGCTGTTGTTTATTAATTCGAGGTCGCTGATTTCAAATCTACTCTCCATTTTTTCCAACAACTCTGGTTTTTGAGATACAGCTAGTATCTTGTGTGTACCTTGAGTACTTTGGATTTCTTATGGATATCCGTGACTGTTCGAAAAGACTGGCCTCAAAGGGAAGTTATGGTTGCAGGGAATCTGAATGTTATAAACAAACCTCTTCAGTTGAATTTATTAGATTTTCTTAGAACACGCTTGGGCAGCTGTGCAGATAGTCAATGCCCAAATAGTTTAAGCAACTTGTTATTTATAAACGCATTCCAACGATTGCCCAAATGTGACCTCATTTATTCAGTGACATGCCTGTATTTATTCATTTTTGAATGAATTAATGAATTTTAGTACGCTTTGGGACACGTTCAACTAGCTTTTCATTCATTTCAAAACTAGAAAATTAGAAAACCAGAAATATTTGCCTACCTTATTCATTAAACGTGTCTTCTTTGAAATAAGATTTGGACAGCCAATTTCAGCGGCTAAGTTAGCCAATCGGTGCTAAATTTTTATAAATAACATTTTGGAGTTAGACAGGTGTCTAAAGTTAGACATTGCTTGGAATGGTTTTATAAATACCACTGCTTGTGTCTAGGGATCGCATAATCCTGCCACCTCTTCATACTAAACTAGGGCTCATGAAACAATTTGTGAAAGCTCTAAGCAACGATGGTGAATGTTTTCAATACATCTCTAAAAAGTCTCATAACTTTAGCACTGAGAAATTGAAAGCAGGAATTTTTGATGGTCCCCAAATAAGAAGGCTTATAAAAGATGACAAATTTAACGGATTCATGACTGAAATTGAAAGAAATGCCTGGAATGAATTCGTTTGGATTACACAAAATTTTCTAGGAAACAAGAAGGGTGAAAACTATGCAGATCACATTGAAAGTTTGTTATTGCACTTTCAGCAGCTAGGTTGTAACATGTGCATCAAGGTGCACTACCTTCATAGTCATTTGGACCGATTCCCTCAAAATCTTGGTGATCTAAGTGAAGAACAGGGGCAGCAGTTCCATCAAGGCATCCGAACAATAGAGGAGCGGTACCAGGCGGGTCACTGGGATGCCCACATGATGGCGGACTATTGTTGGAGTATTAAAAACAGCCCTTGCGATCAAAGTTAAGCTAAAAAATCCTATAAAAAAAAAATTTTAGTGAATAGTGCTTGTTTTCTAGTTTTATTTTTTAATAAAAACTTATTTTTCTTGAAAATCGCGTTTTTTGTATATCTAAAAAACTAAAGCTGCTACAAAAAATCTGACTTCATATTTGAAATCAGCACCCCAGAAATATATAATATTAGTCATAAATTGTTATGCAACAAAAACTTTGTTCCCTTGTGTTATAGTAGGTTAAATCAGTTTACTATAGATGATAAGTACCCGACACCAAATATTGATAGTATACTTGACAAACTAGGAAAATCACAATATTTTAGCACTATAGACCTAGCAAAAGGATATCACCAGATTATGGTAGCTGAAAAAGACATAGAGAAAACAGCTTTCGTAACTCCTGGGGGTCTTTACGAATTTGTAAGGATGCCTTTTGGCTTGAAGAATGCTTCAGCCACATTCCAGAGGATGTTGAATGAAATTCTCCGCGAATATATCAACACGATTTGTGTGGTATATATCGATGACATTTTATTTTTTACAACTTCGTTAGAAGAACATATATCATCGCTTAGAAAGATTTTTACTAGGTTACAAAAACATAACTTAAAAATCCATGCAGATAAGTGTAGTTTCCTCAAAAAAGACACAGAATTTCTGGGTCATGTTTTAACTAAAGATGGGATGTTGCCAAACCCAGACAAAATAAAAGTTATTCAGGAAATTGAAATACCGAAAACTGAAAAGCAGTTAAAAGGATTTTTAGGAACAACAGGATTTTATAGGAAGTTTATCAAGGATTATTCGAAAATTGCGTATCCTATGATAAAATATTTGAAAAAAGGTAACAAGATTAATGTAAATGATCCGCAGTATATAGCAGCTTTTGAAAATTTGAAGAGTTTGATTTTGTCACACCCAATTTTAAGATATCCAGATTATGACCAACCATTTGTTGTAACAACAGATGCAAGTGATTATGCTATAGGAGCAGTGCTATCACAGCAAGGTCATCCAGTATGTTTTATTTCAAGAACACTCAATAATCACGAACAAAACTATAGCACCACAGATAAAGAGTTTTTAGCGATTGTTTACTCAGTCAGCTACTTTAGACTTTATTTGTATGGAAAGAAATTTAAGATTGTGACAGACCATGCACCGATCAAATACTTGAATAGCAAATATAAGGGGAAAGAGTTTTCCCAACGACACCAAAGGTGGATACTAAAGCTTCAAGAATTTAACTATGAGATTGAGTATTTGCAAGGTAGTGAGAACAAGGTTGCAGATTATCTAAGTAGATTAGAAAATTCTTAAAAGATAAATGAAAATAATGATGAAGAGTCAAATTAAGAGATATCTGATGGTGAAACTCAACATTCAGTTGATGAACAAAGATTGGATCACATTGGTATAAAAGATGATATATTTTTTTTTATTTCCATTGGTGGAATAGAAATGATCATTTTATAGGAGGCACTTACTCCTACCTCCTATTTATATATATATTTTTTTTTATTTCCATTGGTGGAATAGAAATGATCATTTTATAGGAGGCACTTACTCCTACCTCCTATTTAACAAAGTAAAGCACGTAAAAATAAACTAACCATTCTTTATTGAGGGTGCATATATTATTAAAAAGACTGCATCATTAAATATTTTGTATCGTTTTTAGTTTCGTTGCTTTCATTCATTGCAGTGTGATAAGTAGGCCTGGGGACACGTCAGAGGAATGACATTTTGGGTGTTTAAATGGAGATAGTGGGTATGATGAATTTTTTAACTTTTGTTTTTTAGAGCCAATGTTGGAACCTGTTTGTTTGAAGCCAACCAACTAACAAACTTATAATATAATAAGGGTATTCATGCAACGTCGTAAGTTTACAAATTGTGTAAAATGATAAGTTTACGCAAAAGTTTGCATGAACGACCTTTTTATTAATTTGGTTAAATGCTGTGTAATTGAATCAGCTGTTCGTTAAACGTCAAATATTTGGGCGCGTTCGGCTTGGGTCGAGGATTTGGTTTTACAGATAATGCCTTATGGTCTGTTTATTTGCATGTGTGTGTACCTGTACAAATATATATTTGTTTTAATAGATACGTGTAGTAAGTAGTCCTGTTAATTCAATTATATTTGTTTTGCATTGGAATAAATACATCAATGCCATTCGTTTTGCTGGAATCTCAATACCATTTCAACTCAACTCAAGTGACAAAAAACCTGGAGCTCCCGATCCAACGTGAAGTCGGAAACTCGGAAGGATAAAACAAAATGTATAGCTAGAACTATTAAGGCTTTCTCAAACCAATGCGAAATATTCAGAACGACGAAGAAACTTTAGCCTATCAAAATCAATGGGTTAAAAACCCTAAAAAAGTTGCTTTCCAAACAGTCAAAAGAAAAAGTGAGGAATATTCCACTTAAGTAAAATGAATCATCTCTCTCTTTTTTTCGTTCTTACTTCACCAAATGTCAGTTTCACTCCCGTGAGATGAGTATGGTTTTCATGTATTCGCTCATTTTCAACCCATCACTTCAGTAAACTATCTACAATTATTATAGTTCTACCTTAATATACATGACAATAGTCACGTTGTAAGGTAGAAATATATTAGTCACAAGCTCACGGCAGTGGTCGGATGAAAATCCCATAATGTACTTTTCTTCATTTTCGTTAACTTTTGCTTTCGGAAGTGAATAGAGCGCCCCCGAGTACACTATACGGAAGTGAAACTGAAATTTGTTGAGGTAGGAACGAAAAAAAGAAAAAAAAAGTGAATTATTACTTAGTTCTGATTTTAACAGTTCAAAATGATACTTTGCATTGGCTAATGACATCTGTTTCTAACAGCTTCCGACTATTTAGAATCTTCCTAACCAGGATTTAACCAAATTAATAAAAAGGTCGTTCATGCAAACTTTTGCGTAAACTTATGGTCGTAAGTTTACAAATTGTGTAAAATGATAAGTTTACGCAAAAGTTTGCATGAACGACCTTTTTAGTAATTTGGTTAAATCCTGGTTAGGAAGATTCTAAATACCCTTTATAAGGGTATTCGTGCAACGTCGTAAGTTTACAAATTGTGTAAAATGATAAGTTTACGCAAAAGTTTGCATGAACGACCTTTTTATTAATTTGGTTAAATGCTGTGTAATTGAATCAGCTGTTCATTAAACGTCAAATATTTGGGCGTGTTCGGCTTGGGTCAAGGAGTTGGTTTTACAGATAATGCATTATGGTCTGTTTATTTGCATGTGTGTGCACAAATATATATTTGTTTTAATAGATACGTGTAGTAAGTACTCCTGTTAATTCAATTATATTTGTTTTGCATTGAAATAAAGTAGTATAAATATCGGACTTGAGGAACAAAACTGTGCTCCTAGTGTAAAAAAAAGTGCTCATCCAGCCAAAATTGCTCCTCATAGAGCAAGTAGTACTGTGTACGAAGCAGTGTGTGTGTGTGTAGCGATGAATGGATTGCTTGTGCATGGAAAAAGGTGGATGAAATGTGTAGGATAAATGTGTACGATTTATTTTTAGAACTGAAGAAAATGTGGTAAGAAATTTGGATCTGATAAATCAATGAAAAATGTAAGGAAAATGCGTTATCAGGAAAACTATTGTCGCGACTGTAGGAATATACTTTACAGGGATGGGAAAAATTGAATGCTGTGTAATTACAACAACTATACAGTAGTATAAATATCGGACTTGAGGAACAGAGCATTTGGGTGAATGTATTTTGTTGGTGTAAATGTAAAACTTTGGGGTGAATTTAGTTTTCGTGACTGTGAATTGTGGCTAGTGATGTACAGAGATATTTGTATGGTTTTTTGCTTGAAGGTTGACGAGGTGGATGTGTAGTAGGTACATATATGCAAGTAAAAGGAATTCTTGTATGGTTTGTAGGTATGTAGATTTGGAGTGGGCATATGTTGATATGAGTTTTGAGTGGTGACGGGATCATATACTACGATGGGAGTTCATTGACTTTGAGATGCATTGGTAGGTTGAAGGGAGATAATGATTTAAGAAATTTAGGAACAGAAAGGAAACAAATAATTTGTGTCTTTTATAATAATTGTGATTTATTAATCCATGAATTGTTAGCCGATGGGAAGCCAAGCCATTTAACATATACATTGTCTCCATTACTTTTAAGTACTTTTTCAACGAGATAAATATTAGGAGATTTAGTCTTTTGTAATTCTTTTTCGTAAAAACATCCGCTGATAGGTTGACCATTAAAATCTTCAAGGAGATATGTTGCTGGATTGGTTAGGTTTACTTTTCTTATCGTAAAAATTTCCGTTGTCCAATTTGGTGTGTAGCCTTTCTCAAAAACGTGTTTGAACTTGCTTATTCTAACATTGTCCCCAACTCGAAATTTACCCCGTGGAGCGATTTTAATTCTATTATAAGCCGTAGATAAGAGTGTTTTAGAGTTTTCCTGATTCACATCGTATTCAATTTTACTGTATTTATTTTTTTCTGGAGAACATGTTCACTCATGCTTATTCGGAGCTGAGTTCATATTTTTATACATATCGATACAGTTAAATGCAGATTCAATTTTCTGTATAAATAGCGGTTTCAGTTTAAGATGCATCTCATATCCTCAACGATGAATCTCAAAGAAGAACTGTTAAAAGTGGAAGAAGAGGTTGCATTCAAACCTTGTAAGAAGATTTTTGAATTAAATAAAAATGAAAAATATCCTATTGACAAGCTGAAACGGTGTGTAACCAAATTTGGTGAACGAATTGTTGCTGATTTGGGGCAATTTCAGGTAATTGTATACATATTTATAGGTTTTATGCATACAACATAAATACTAAAGACCTTTTCCTTACAGACTTTCTTTCCAATGCGCTACAGCAAATTATCAGATGCTGCCATAGCTGAAATAAATCAGGGGTCATTTAATGTTACGTATTTGGGTCCACTAGGACGAACTTCTAATATTAAAATTGAAGAACAGTTGTAGTAATATATTGAATAAATCATATCTGCATACATATTTATTTTGTTTTAATTATCTCTTTTATCTCTTTTTGTTTAAAAGTATTTGTTGTAAAAAAAGCATTTGGAACATGTTTCAACATGTTTGCATTTGATTACCATTCAATCTTAACGCTCTCTACATCAATAGTAAGTATGCGATAAAGATGTAATGGCTATATGAATCTTGTCGAATTGTTAACGGTTAAATATGAAAGGGTCAAAGATTTGTTATAGTTCGAAAAAAAAAAAATCAAATTATAAAATTTAAGAGCTAGGGATATCAATATGGTGCTTGAAAAATCATAAAACATTAAATTTATAAGTACTCAGAAAATCTAAACGGAATTGATTATCAGGTACGTCTATAAAAACGTATGCCAACGGGTTGTTTAAATTTTAGTGAACATATGAAAATCCTAAAATCAATAAATAATGATATGCTTATTGACGCATACCATATCAGTAAATTTTGATGCTCTCATTATTACAGCGGGATCCTGCTTATCATATACAAAGATTCTGTGGGTAAAATTATAGTTTGTTTATTTAAACCACAACGTATGTCAACAGGTTGTTTAAATGCCAACGGGGGATTGTCTAAATTTTTGTGAACATCTGAAAATCCTTAAATCAATAAATACTGATGCACGCTTATTGACACATACCATATCAGTATATTTTGATGCTCTCATTATTACAGCGGGATCCTGCTTATCATATACAAAGATTCTGTGGGTAAAATTATAGTTTGTTTATTTAAACCACAACGTATGTCAACAGGTTGTTTAAATGCCAACGGGGGATTGTTTAAATTTTTGTGAACATCTGAAAATCCTTAAATCAATAAATACTGATGCACGCTTATTGACACATACCATATCAGTATATTTTGATGCTCTCATTATTATAGCAGGATCCTGCTTATCATAAACAAAGATTCTGGGGGGGTGAAATTAAAAGTTTGTTTATTTAAAACCCAACGTATGCCAACAGGTTGCTTAAATTCCAACGGGGGCATGCACGCTTATTGACACATACCATATCAGTATATTTTGATGTTCTCATTATTACAACGGGATCCTGCTTATGTTAAACAAAGATTCTGAGGGACAAAATTATAGTTTGTTTATTAAAAACCCAACGTATGCCAACAGTTTGTTTAAATGCCAACGAGGGTTGCTTAAATTTTAGTGAGCATCTGAAAATCCTAAAATCAATAAATAATGATGTACGCTTATTGACACATACCATATCAATAAATGTTGATGCTCTCATTATTACAGCGGGACCTTGCTAATCATAAAAAGATTCTTGGGCAAATGAAGATTTGAGTAGTCGTCCTGTTCAAAATATTTTTATTCTTAAAGAATACCTCGCCCAGTACAAACGTTCGAGTGCTCAGTTTAACTCTAATTTTCTAAAACCTCTAAAAATTAAAATAATTCAATAAAGTATAATCATGAAGTCATTTTTATGCGAAGTTTGCGGAAAATCGTTTTCCAAAAACTTTAATTTAAAAAGGCATATGAAAGTTCATAAGTTAGAAAGTGCAACATTAATCCGTGAAAATAAAAACCTTACCTCGGTAAATGGAAGATTTTGTTATATATGTGAAAAAAGTGTTGGAATGGGGCAGTGGATTGCACACTGTAAAACCAAAATGCATTTAAATTTGGTACAGCAATTACTTGAAGAAATTGATTGCTCAAATGAAGCTGCCCCTGCAAAAAGATTTTGTGTTGTGTGTGAAGAAAATGTGAGCCTTTGCCAATGGAACAATCATTTAAAGAGCAAGGTACATTTAAAAGTGTTGCAGGGACTATTTTCTGAAGACAATTCTTCAGATCAAAAAGTAATTAATGTCGAAGATTGTCAGGAGCAAGCTGGCCCTTCTAAAAAATATTGTGACATCTGTGAAAAAGATGTTATCCTTTGCCAGTGGGATAACCATCTAAAAAGTAGTGCACACCTTAGTGTAATAGAAGGCATATTTTCGAACCCAGAAGAAAATATGCCCGTAAGAATCAAACATTGTGATGTGTGTGAGCTGGACGTCAGTGAAAGGGAGTGGAAAAACCACGTTCGTCGAAACGAACATAAGCGGCTTGTTGCAGAACTTGTTTCCGATGACTTCTATGTGCTGAAAAGTTGCTTCAATGGAAGGGTAGAAACTCTGATCTATAAGAACAAGATGGAGGAAAATCTTGACCCCATCAAGTTTCTAAATGAAGCAAAGGAAGCAATTGTGGAAAAATTGAGACAGCACATGCAAAAATTGCAGGGTATTAAATTCAACTTGGAACTGTTTGCGGAGTATGTGAAATTTACTTCGGAGGATGAAATGGAGCTAAGCCTTAAAAGTTTCAACACAAAAATGGAAATTGCTCTTGTAAGCACTGATTCATTTTCATCATATACAAATATGATAGATGAAATTAATACGAAAATGCAGGAATTTCAAGAAAAAGACAGTGGATGGGCTTTGCTGCGGATATCTCATGTTGAGATTAATATAAATAAATATACACCAATCAAAGGCTCAAGGTATATACCATTACCGAATTTCCTTTTAAGAAAAAGAGCTTGTATAAACGTTCACAATATAGATGAATATTGTTTTAAGTGGGCAATCATCTCAGCCCTTTTCAACAAAGGAAAGAGCCATACGCATAGGCCGGAAACTTACAAGATACGGGATATCAGCGCCAGAACGATATACAAAAACAATGTGACAATAGAGTTTGGTGATCTACAATTTCCTTTAAGGCTTAGCGATATTCCAAAGTTTGAAACCCTAAACCCTGCTTTAAGCATCAACGTTTTCGGATTTGATGATGAAAGAAAGATGGTAGTAGGACCCTACTATATTACCCGGCAAGAGAAGAGGAATCATATTAACTTGATTCTTCTACAAAACGAGGAGATTTCGCATTACGTCTGGATAAAAAGTATATCAAGGTAAGCAGCATTAACAAATTAAGTTTTGAAATATTACAAAATTACTAATTTCAAATTTTATATTTTATTTTTAGACTCGTTTCAACGCAGGCGAAGAACTATAGAGGGAAGTCTTGGTTTTGCAACGGGTGTTTGCTTCGTTTTAGAACTGAAGCCACACTGGCTGTTCATAAGGACAACTGCTGCAGAATGGTAACTCGAATGCCAAACGATGGAAAAAATGAATTATCTTTTCAACACTTCGAGAGGAAGATGGATGTACCATTCACCATATATGCAGATTTTGAGTGCATCCTCGAGGAAGCAGACAGCGGAATATCGGGTAATAGTAGTAGTAGTAATAGTTTTAATATTCAAAAACATATCCCATGTGCAGGTGCTTATTTCATAAAATCTTGTGATAGTTCTCTTAACAGTTTTAAGATTTTTAAGGGTAGCAATTGCGTAAAGGATTTTGTTAATTCTCTGGTGAAAGATTGCATCGAATTACATAAAAGAAATTCAAAACCGATGCAACTTTTATCGGAAATTGACTTAGAATATCAGCGAAACTGTCAGCTATGCCATATTTGTAACAAAGAGTTGGGCATAGATCGAGTTGCCGATCATTGTCATTATACTGGCAAATATAATGGTCCAGCCCATAATTCGTGCAATTTAGCTTATCGAAAACCAAGATTTTTTCCCATATTTTTCCATAACTTCTCGGGTTATGATTGCCATTTATTGATCAAGGAACTTGCTTCACTTAATGGTAATATATCTATAATCCCCCTAAATAAGGAAAAATATGTGTCTGTATCAAAGACAATCTATTTACCCGATAAAAAAACCATCGAATTGAGGTTTTTAGATTCATTTAGATTCATGCCATCTAGTCTTGATTCATTGGGAAGGAATCTTACGGTCGGTGATTTCAAATTAATTAGTTCCAACTTCCCAATTGAAGAAGAGTTTATGCTTCTGACTAGGAAAGGTGTATTTCCATATGATTTTATAAAGTCATGGCAGAGTTTGGAAGAAAAAAACCTTCCCCCTCAACATAATTTTAATAATAAGTTAACTGGAGAACCCTGCTCTTTAGATGACTATAATCATGCGAAAAAGGTATGGAACACTTTCAAATGTCAAAACCTTTTAGACTATATGGAGTTGTATTTGAAAACCGATGTTCTTCTTTTAGCAGATATTTTTGAAAATTTCAGGAGTATTTGTAAAAATATTTACAAATTAGATCCCTGTCATTATTATACAGCCCCGGGATTATCTTGGGATGCTATGCTAAGAACAACGAAGATCAATCTTGAGCTTATTCAAGATATCGACAAATACAATTTTATAAAAAAGGGGATAAGAGGGGGCATATCTCAATGTTCTCATCGACATACCGTTGCAAACAACAAATATATGGAATGCTATGACAAAGAAAAAGAGTCACAATACCTAATGTATGTTGATGCAAACAATTTGTATGGTTGGGCTATGTCATCCCCTCTTCCATATTCTTCAATCAAATGGGTAAATGAGTATGAAAATATTGACATAATGAATATTTCAGACGAATCAGAAATAGGATATATTTTTGAAGTTGACTTGGAGTATCCCAGTTCTCTACACGACTTGCATAATGATTTGCCATTTTGCGTGCAAAACAAAAAAGTCAATAATTCTAAATTCTATAAACTTATAGCAGATTTAACAACAAAACAGAATTATGTCATTCATTATAAGACTCTTCAGCAATGCATTATAAATGGGTTGAAGCTTGTTCGTGTGCATAGGGTTTTAGAATTTAAACAGTCTCGTTGGCTTCAAAAGTACATAGACTTGAATAATCAGCATCGAACTCTAGCCACCAGTGATTTTGAGAAAAATTTTTTCAAATTAATGAACAATAGTGTTTTCGGAAAAACTATGGAAAATGTGGACAAGCGAAAAGATGTTAAAATTGTGACTTCTTGGGAAAATAATAAAAAGCGTCTTGGAGCTAGAGCTCTGATAGCAAGACCAAATTTCCATAGTTTGACTAAATTCGCAGAAGACATGATGGCCATACAAATGAAAAGAGTTAGTACCTATTATGACAAGCCTTTATATTTAGGATTTTGTGTCTTAGAGTTTTCAAAGTGGAAAATGTACGACTTCCACTATAGCTATATGAAACCTAAGTATGAACAAAATCTAAGACTCAATTACATGGACACGGACTCTTTTATTTACACTGTAAAAACTGATGATTTTTATAATGATATAAGAAATGACATAGAATTGTATTTTGATACTTCAGCATACTCAATAAATAATCCATATAGTATCCCCTTGAAGAATAAAAAGGTGTTAGGGATGATGAAAGATGAAAATTCGGGAAAAATAATGAAAGAATTCATAGGTTTGAGATCGAAAATGTATTCCTTTTCTGTTGAAGAAACGGAAGTCAAAAAAGCAAAGGGTGTCAAAAAAATTGCACTCAAAGACATTAACCTGGTTAACTATAAAGATTGTTTATATAGCAAACGAATCTATCGCGGGGAAATGTTTGTTTTTCGATCTTTTGCTCATCAAATATACACCCAACAGCTGAATAAGATTGTTTTAAGTCATCTCGATGATAAGAGATTCATAAGGGAAGATGGAATAAGTACCTATGCATGGGGTCATTTCAGAATAACTTAATAATATAGTCCTTCTTGTTTTAAGTTAATTATATTTATTTATTGAGTAATATGTATTTAGATAATTGTAAGAAAATTGTACATGAAAAACTTATACCTATGTAAAAAGAAAATAAACTAAATTAAAAAAAAAAAAAAAAAAAAATATATGACAATATTCTTCTTATTTCTTTAAGAAAATTTCAGGAAAACTGTTGTTTAAAAAGTTATTTAATAAGAACACGTTTTGCAGGGCACAGCATTTGCTATGTGATAAGCATCTTGTCTCACTCGGAAAAAGAGTTTTTAGTTCTTTGAAGCTGGGGCAGTTTATATTTTCAACATTTATTACTTCAGCGTTTTCATTTAGGAGTCGCTTTATCCATAGTAATTTTTCATCACCTTTAACATAAACGATGTGATTTATAATATTATCTCGAAAAAATTCTTCTACTTTATGATATTTTGTGAATCCGCCATTCCAGTGCAAACCATGATGGTTTTGATACAGCCATTTTGCTTGTCTTTTTAACGATGTTGGTAAATGCTTGAAATCAAACGGAGGTGTGATAATGAAGTGGTGATGGTTACGACCACGCAGAATAGCTACTTCTTTAACTATAAACTTATCATTAGGTCCTCTGAAACCTTGAATATCAACAATGAATGCCATTGCTTGGGCTGGTGTGTTCTTGATTAAGAGCTATACTGAACTAAATTATTTAAATATTTCGAGATACTAATTGACTTAGAGGATTGTAGTTTATAATTCGATCATGTAACATTAAGCAATACGCTGATGTATTTAGTGGTAGTTCCTTTGCTGTTTTAATTTCCAAACGAATATCAACTGGTCCAGTTTTAACTACTTCATTCTGATGTCTACAATCAATCACAAAAATAGGTGCTTGTGACTTGAAGAGATTTCTTGTCAACAGTGGCTCTGCAACTGAGCAGTTATAATAATTTTTTCTAAACTCATTGTACATTTGGTAAAGAATACTAAAGTGGTTTCTTTCAAATGATATATTTTGATCTTCATAGGGATAAACGTCAGAATTTAAATATGCTTTGATGTTGGTAACGTTACAATGATCAAAATAGGTAGGATTCTCTTTCAGTTGGTTTCTCTTGTTAGTTTGTAAGGCAACGATAATGTATCTAGGCTTCTCAACTTGTGAAGTTGTCTTTACATTCCAAATATGATGGTCACTTGTAGGTAAGGCTGGGTATTCATATAAATCCCAATTACGAAAGGCGATTTTCATGATGCCATTATCATTTATAGATTTGAATAGTTTCAATTTCAAAGAATCAGCAAGACAAACATGCGGCACTTTCCATTGAAGTTTGTGTAATGTGATCTTCGCTTGCTCATCTGCATCAGCTATTAGTGAATTTTCATCACTACGAGAACGTGTTAGAATTAAGTCATGTCGAGCGTTAGGAATTATTTTTTTGAAATCCTCTGCAAAACCCAAAAGTTTATTAAGTGGCAAACAAAAATTAAAATGTGATCCATCTAAGCAAACTGAAGAATTTGGACACCAGCCTCCATTATACAACATAACGCTTTCATTTTGATTTAAAGAAATATAATTTTTAATAGAAGTTGTGATTCCAACATTTCAATACCATTCAGTTCATATCGGATTTCATCAAATAGGAATGCAATACAATTGTTTACAAGTTTTGTTTTCTCGACTTCCGACCCATCATTTTTCGAAACAGTCCCCTCAACATAAATGTAACTCTCCGAAGGTAATATATTGAGATTTTGATGTTGCACGCAGATGTGGATGATGTCATTTTTACTAATATTATTTAAAAATGGTGAATAGGAATGATATTCGTATTTTAAAATACTATCATCAAATGCTGGTTCTTGAAAAATATTCAGCATATCTCAGTGTTTTAAGTTATAGTTATTCTTTTCTTCAATTTGAATCCTAATGATAATAAAAACGATTGGTTTTCTTTTGTTAGCACTTGTACTTTCTCTTTAGGAGATAATGAAGTATTGATTATAGAACTCAATAAATCCTGTCTTTTATAGAAGTTATTAGAACCAGAGAAAGTATTATAAACTATCATTTTTGACGGTTAAGGTGTAATCGAATCGTTATTAATTCACCTCGAAAGTTAATAAGGTTTCCGTCTTGGTCTAACAAATTTATTGTTATTGAACTTATCTTCCTCACGTTCACTGGTAAATAAATAACATTTTTAGGTACCTCAATTATTTTATACCTCGGGCTGACTTTGATTGAAAATTGATGAAGTATATGCGCAGGTTGATTATTTATAAATGTTCCATTAATTAAGTTACACTCAACTCTCACCGTATTAACACGATTGATATCAACGTAAAGGTCTGATTCATGCATTTGTTTTGCAACCAGTTTTCTCTTACTGAACCCTAGCAGTGAACCAATAGAATTAGGATGTGTGAAATCTATATCTTCTGTGCTGTATATTTCACATTTTAAAGTGTTGTTATTTGCTCTTATCTTTACGTTTGCCGTATTATTTTTTTTTAAAAGTTCTCCTTGAATAAAATTCCTTATGTCTTCAATTTCGTATGAGCCAATAGGAAGTTTAATTACATCATTACCTAAATGAAATAAATTATTCATTACATCTACGTTAGGTATGGAGTTGTATGTTTGGAAGTCCACTAGTCCACAAACATAACTTGAGTCTAATACTACTGGCGGAAAGTACTCTGTTGTGAGAGTAGATTTGTTTCCGCTCAGCGTTAGTGTTATCGACATTGTCGATGTTAAAGAAATGAAACAAATTTTATATTGCATAGCTTATTTATTTTGATCAACAAGAAACTCCAAACATAAGTGACCGCAATTGAATGTGTTAAAACGTTGTAAACATTTATGATTGTAATAAATATTATTTGCATACAAGTATCTTACTATTTCTTGAGGAGGTCTTAAATTTCCGAAACTATCAAAATATTTCACATTGTTTTTATTTTTGATATATGCTACCCAATGCGTGCCGATTCCGCTATTATTGTCTAAATTAACTACTCCACTTTCCGTTTTAAATGGTTTAGCTGGCAATGTATCCCTCATAAAAACACCTCGGAAATTTGGAATATAGTTTTTACCAAAATTTAATATATCTATATTAGTGAGAGGGCGCTTGGGTAGCTTTTTTAATAGTTTTTTGATTCTTGTGGACTTAAAAATAACCCCAAGCCATTTTTATATGGCTTCAGATAAAGACCTTTCCCTTGTTTAAGTTTTATTGCTTCCATAGTTTTATTATGTCGTTTATTTTCTTCCAATTGTTGTCTTCCAATCTTTGAATCGTTAATAGCTTTCGCCATTCCTGCAACACCACCAGTTAGGGAACCTACAGCAGATAACCCTGCTAAGATAGGAAGCAATGGTAAAAGTCCTCCAACTTTTGGAATTGGTATCACCCTCGGTAATGTAATATCCCTACGTTTTTTCTTTATGATTTGTCTAGCTGCATGTAAGGCAGTCGTTGCTAATTTATTTGTGTCTTCAGTGTTCAGATTTTGTATTGCCACTTTAGCTTTTTTTATTGCATTTTTGAATAAATTAGTTTTCTTAATCCTTGGACACTGACGGCTCTTCTTTGTCTTTGTTTTTGATAATATACCCATACCAAGAGTAGATTTAGTCTTCATTATGTTAGTAACTAAAAGACTATTTAATTTTTCAGATAATGTGGAATCTTTAGCTCTGAACCTATGCCAGGATTTCTCTGACAAAATTTTATCGGCAGCGTTTCTGTAATTTAAGTTATTACTTTTACTGTATGCTATATCGTGTTCACGACAAGCTTCATCTAATGGGTTAATTCCCCGTTCTCCTCTTGCAAGACGTTCCTTAAGTTTAGTTCCAGGACCACAAAAATTATAAGATGGTAGATGCAACTCAAATGGAAGCTTGTTTATTAATGAATTAAGCAATCCGTTTCCATGAACTGAATTAATCGAACTAACTGAGTGTGTCGTGAAATTAATCATTATATAACTGTTGTATTATACGAAAGGATCGATTATGAAATAATGTTGATAAAACACCGTGATTTATAGGGGGAAGGTTCATTCTTCAAAATGAAGTTTGTAAGACAGCAAGAATCTATTCGTGTACAAAACTTTGATGGAAATGTAAAACAAAAAAAGAAGCATGGAGCATTATTTCCAAGTAGTATTCGAGGAATAATTGTAGGTCCATCTAATTGTGGAAAAACAAACGTTATGTTAAGCATTCTTGTAGATGTCAATGGCTTGAAGTTTGAGAACATTTACATATACTCTAAATCATTACAGCAACCAAAGTATACATATCTTAAGAAACTTATAAAATCTATAAAAGGAATGCAGTATTATGAATTTTCAAATAATTGTGAAATTATGTTGCCTTCTAGGGCTAAACCCAATTCAGTTTTTATATTTGATGATGTGGCTTGCGAAAAACAAAATACCATAAGAGACTATTTCTGTATGGGGCGCCATAGCGGTGTAGATAGCTTTTACTTATGTCAATCATATACACACATTCCAAAACATTTGATTCGAGATAACGCTAACTATATAATTCTCTTTAAGCAAGATGATCTTAATCTGAAACATATTTATAATGATCATATAAATTCTGATATGTCATTTAAACAATTTAAAGAGCTCTGTTCTGAATGCTGGAAGGAATTGTATGGGTTTTTAGTTATTGATAAAGATAGTTGTGTTAAAAATGGGCGATACAAAAAATCATTTAAAGAAACAGTTATTTTATAAAAGTGACACAGTCGCTAAACTGCTACCCATATTAAAACACCTATATTAAAACTTCTATTGAATTGCCCTGTACTGAAAAGTCTTATATTGAACTATCCTGTTTTCGTTTTGAACTACTTGTATTGAATTGCTCTGCATAAAATAGCCCTGTATTGAACTGCCCCCTGTTTTAAACAGCCCTGTATTGAACTGCCCTGTTTTGAACTGCCCTGTATTGAACTACCCTGTATTGAACTGCCCTGTTTTGAATTGCTCTGTTTGGGGGGATACATGCATATATCTACGGACATGTATACCAATATGAATACGCTTAAAAATCTTATAAAGACGAAAAAGGCTTTGAAGAAAAAGTATATGTATGTTCCTCAAGACTGGAAAATTCATTAAAGATACTGAAATTGAAAATACGTTTAAGCCAATTGTTGAACCCTTACAAAAAATCGCAAAAAATATGGAAAGTAAAGAAGCCACGAATGGTGAACTTAAAGAAATAAAATCTACCGTTGTAAAACGTCGTCTTAAATTTGAAAGTTCTATAAAAAAAGCAGAAGAAGATGAAAATATTTCTCCAGAGAGAGATTCCAATTTATTTAAATCGAATTCAGTTTTAGTCGATGATGACTCTTCTTTTAAGACACCTTCAAATAGCTTTAATGAAAGTACTCCGATAAGTCAAACTTTAATTTCAAATTCTGATCATGATAAAATCTATGGTCCGTACTTTGACGTTGAATCGAATTCAAATAAGTTGGGGAGGTCAAATTTTCAGATTAACAATGACAACAATATTGTAGTTGATGAAGAAATTTTCAATGGAACTGAGGGTCTTCTTGAACTTGTTCTACATAAAAATCCTCGAAAGAGTATTTATACTAATGAAGATTTAAACCAGTATAAGAAAATATTACAGAAAACATGCGCACACCTGAGAAATCATGATATGAATTCACAGGTTAAAGGTAATAGAGGACAAAAGTATAAGAAAATCATTAAACCTTTGGTTCAGGGTATGGCACAAAGTAAAGAGAGGAAAGTTGGAAATGCATACATGAATTCACCTACAATGATTTACTCAGATAATCCTATTGACTATGTGTATTGGGACAATCCAAATGAGCTTGTAAATAGGATGAGACTTTTAATTGCATCTGAAACATCAGGGCATAACAACCATAAAAATGAGATAAATTCGATTGTGGAAGAATTGCGTGAACAAAATTTAATTTATTAACAAAATGAGTGTTGACAAGTTCGGAAGAAGCGCTAATAAATTTCAAAGACCAATCGCTGGTCCTCCAGGACCTCCTGGTAATGGATTTAGACAAACTGAGAATGGTGACTATGATATTGAAGGAAAATGTCTAAACAATATTGGCACTCCTACAATGCTCAATCAAGCAGTGAACAAAGCATACATGGATGATGAATTGGAAAATAAAGAAAAAATACTAAGAGAATACATTGATCTACAAAATTTTAATACTATCCGCTTGTTGGATGATCTTCGAAAGTATTTTCTTCTTGAGATAGGAAAAATTAAAGAGAATCAAGAAGGGGAACCAAAGTAATTTTCATATAAGAAAACATAACAAGCCAATCTTAGATTCAGTTATTATTAGTATGTCAAAACGATTCCACAAACATGTCTTATATCAATATATCATTAATTTTAAATGAAATTTTGACTTTTTTAAGGGTTCATAAACATGATTTGCTTGAAGAACATCATGAAGAGTTTTTAAGAAATATTTCATTTTTTAGTAATTACAAAAATATTGATCGTGTTAAATCAAAGTTTGGATGTCATTTCGTAAGCTGCTCGTGGTCTTCAAATACATGTAAAGTGGGACCAGATACTTGTGGATGTTGTTTGATTGAACAACGTTTGATAAGATTAAGAAAACTAATGTTATTGTATCATAGATTAAAATAAATAATTTTACTACACCTGTATGTATAAAACCATACAAATTTGATTTTTTATTTCATTCTTTTGAAAAATGAGTAAACGACAAGTTGTTGAAGAGCTTCACAGGTCGGCAAGAAAGAATTTCAATCGGCGTAGGGTTGTTATCAAGGGTTTTGATGACCTTTGGCAAGCTGATTTAGTTGAAATGATACCCTATCATAAGGCAAATAATGGCTACAAATATCTATTGACAGTCATTGACACATTCTCTAAATATGCGTGGGCAATTGCTCTAAAAAATAAGACAGCTTCATCTGTTGCAGAAGCAATGACGTTAATTTTCATCAAATCATCACGAAAGCCTAAAAATCTACAAACTGATGATGGGAAAGAATTTTTTAATAAGATATTTCATGATTTAATGATATTACACAATATAAACCATTACTCTACATTCAGCCCACTTAAGGCATCAATTGTTGAACGTTTTAATCGCACAATTAAGGAGAAAATGTGGAAGGAGTTTAGTTTTAATGGTAATTACAAATGGACATCCATTGTTGATGATTTGGTGAATGAATACAATCACTCCGTGCATAGAACTATAAAAATGTGTCCCATTGATGTGAATCAGGAAAACTCTAAAACACTCTTATCTACGGCTTATAATAGAATTAAAATCGCTCCACGGGGTAAATTTCGAGTTGGGGACAATGTTAGAATAAGCAAGTTCAAACACGTTTTTGAGAAAGGCTACACACCAAATTGGACAACGGAAATTTTTACGATAAGAAAAGTAAACCTAACCAATCCAGCAACATATCTCCTTGAAGATTTTAATGGTCAACCTATCAGCGGATGTTTTTACGAAAAAGAATTACAAAAGACTAAATATCCTAATATTTATCTCGTTGAAAAAGTACTTAAAAGTAATGGAGACAATGTATATGTTAAATGGCTTGGCTTCCCATCGGCTAACAATTCATGGATTAATAAATCACAATTATTATAAAAGACAAAAATTATTTGTTTCCTTTCTGTTCCTAAATTTCTTAAATCATTATCTCCCTTCAACCTACCAATGCATCTCAAAGTCAATGAACTCCCATCGTAGTATATGATCCCGTCACCACTCAAAACTCATATCAACATATGCCCACTCCAAATCTACATACCTACAAACCATACAAGAATTCCTTTTACTTGCATATATGTACCTACTACACATCCACCTCGTCAACCTTCAAGCAAAAAACCATACAAATATCTCTGTACATCACTAGCCACAATTCACAGTCACGAAAACTAAATTCACCCCAAAGTTTTACATTTACACCAACAAAATACATTCTCCCAAATGCTCTGTTCCTCAAGTCCGATATTTATACTACTGTATAGTTGTTGTAATTACACAGCATTCAATTTTTCCCATCCCTGTAAAGTATATTCCTACAGTCGCGACAATAGTTTTCCTGATAACGCATTTTCCTTACATTTTTCATTGATTTATCAGATCCAAATTTCTTACCACATTTTCTTCAGTTCTAAAAATAAATCGTACACATTTATCCTACACATTTCATCCACCTTTTTCCATGCACAAGCAATCCATTCATCGCTACACACACACACACCGCTTCGTACACAGTACTACTTGCTCTATGAGGAGCAATTTTGACTAGATGAGCACTTTTTTTTACACTAGGAGCACAGTTTTGTTCCTCAAGTCCGATATTTATACTACTAAATAAATACATCAATGCCATTCATTTTGCTGGAATCTCAATAACATTTCAACTCAACTCAAGTGACAAAAAACCTGGACCTCCCAATCCTGCTTGTAAACGTAGTAATTTTTAAATAGAGAACCTCTCCCGAACCAACGTGAAGTCGGAAACTCGGAAGGATAAAACAAAATGTAAAGTTAGAACTATTAAGGCTTTCTCAAACCAATGCGAAATATTTGGAACGACAACGAAACTTTTGCCCACGAAAAGTTGCTTTCCAAACAGTCAAAAGAAGAAGTGAGGAATATTCCACTTAAGTAAAATGAATCATCCCTCTCTTTTTTTCGTTCCAACTTCACCAAATGTCAGTTTCACTCCCGTGAGATGAGTATGGTTTTCATGTATTCACTCATTTTTAACCGACCACTTCAGTAAACTATCAATAATTATTATAGTTCTACCTTAATAGATTAGTCGCAAGCTCACGGCAGTGGTCGTGTATCGCAAGGACACCAGCATAAAAGAAAAAAATGGATTGTTATCTCCGCGGTCAAATTGTCGCGAAAGAAAAAATCTGTAGGTTGCCGTCGGGACCTTAATAGAGGCAGAACACAAGAAAAATTCTATCGCAAAACGAAGAAAGTAGTTTCGCACCCAAATAGCTTTAGGGTATATCTTGTCCTTATTGAAAATTAAAAGACTTAAGTTTTCCTTTCAAAGGATTTAAAAATTAGTTTAAACTTTATTTATTTGCTTCTTTATAACACGGCTTTCAAATTCAGAATTCAAATATAAATTCGTTATTGCCATAACGAAACCTCTGCATAGACACTGCAATGATTCAGCATAGAGCCAAACAGCTGATTTTCCGGTTGGTACAGCTAGAGATCGTTGACCTATAGAGGGATCTTCGTAGTCATATCTGCTGGCTGTAACTTCACCTCGCACTTCTCATATTCAAGGCTTTTTGCTAAGCCAACGTTGATTCCCCTTGTTGACCATCAACCGCAGCCGAACTTTTTGATGCATACATGCACAAAACAAAACATCGCATCGTGGGAGGTGCCAAAAGTAAAAAACATCGAATGTTATGCTTCGGAGTTGACGCCCACAATTAGGAGTGAAAACAATAAAGATTTGTTTCATCTTTTATGGGCTCCCAATTTTGGCTATATTTTGGCATGTACATATATCGATGATAAAAAAAGTGGTTTTGCCGTCGGCAATCGCATTTTTATGCCGTCGGTGTTTTCGATATTGGTTTAAATATCCTTATGATGCATGTTGCGTTGCAACATCCTGCCGGGCCACCGGAAAAAGAAACGAAATCATCGAAGGTTTTCTGGGGTTGAGCTGATAGGTTGATATATCCAGTGCAGTTTTTTTTGTAGGACGGTGACTCATCGATGTGTGAATGTTGTGTACATGTAAGAATAGAAAATGAAGGATCGGTGAATGGTGTGTGGCAATAATCGGTTAAGGTTTAAAATCTAGTTTATTTAGAATATGTATTAAATTCAATATAGATTAAGCATAAATGTTTAGATTAGTTTGAGTATAAAGATGCGAATAGGTTTTAAAGTGTGTGTGTTTCGGTTTGTGTGTTCGATTCGTTTAGCATAGGTAAAAAACAAAGTTTTGCTATAGGGCGTTTAAATGAGGTGGTTGCAGTCTTAACTGTTACAACGCGAACTTTTCCATCTGTTCCAGGATGCATTTCGGTGATTCTGCCTAACCGCCACAGAGTGGGAGGTGTTTGTTCATCGGGTAGGAGCACTAAATGTCCAACTTTGAGTTCTGAGTTAGGTGTAAGCCATTTTGGACGTTGTTGTAGTCGTACCAAGTATTCGGATTTCCATTTTTTCCAGATATTTTGTTGAATCTTCTGCATGAGCTGCCATCTGTCCAAGCAATTGTCTTTTATTTTGGTTAAATCCTTTTCAGGTACAGTGTTGAGAGAAGATCCAATAAGAAAATGTCCTGGAGTCAAAATTGATAGGTCATCTGGATCCTCGGTAACCGGGCAAATAGGGCGCGAGTTAAGGCAAGCTTCTACTTGCGTTAATATGGTCGCGTACTCCTCAAAAGTGAGAGTGTAATGTCCAATTGTGCGCTTTAAATGGTATTTCATGGATTTTACACCAGCTTCCCAAAGTCCGCCAAAATGCGGAGCAGCAGGAGGATTGAAATTCCAGTTGGTGCCATTGGCTTGCATGAGCAGTGCAATATCCTCTGTCCATTGCTTCGACATGTGTGACCTTTCTGAATCGAGAATGTTGGCGGCTCCTTTAAAATTTGTTCCACAGTCGCTGTACAGATTTGTACAGATTCCACGACGAGCAGTGAAACGTTTGAAAGCTGCGAGGGAAGCGGATGTCGTATAGTCACTTACGAGCTCAAGGTGCACTGCTTTTGTGCAGAAGCATATGAAAATGGCTTTGTATGCTTTCGTGATTTTACTACAACGACCTCTCCATGCTTTAAGTTGAACAGGGCCAGCATAGTCGACTCCAGATGTCTGAAAGGGTCGTGCCTGGTTGACACGTAAAGCTGGCAAATTTCCCATTTTCTGCTGCATCTCAATGGCCGTAAACCTGTAGCATTTCAAACACTTGTGAATACACTTTTTTACTTCTGATTTAAGATGCAAGATCCAGTATACAGATCGAAGTTTAGCCATCATAAGTTGCTGACCTCCATGCAACGATTTCATATGTGCATCGTGAACGATGAGAGACGTAAGAACATTTTGTGAAGGTAAAATAATTGGATGTAGCTGTGAATAGGGCAAGTCTGCGTTCTCCAATCGACCTCCAACACGAAGAATTCCTTTTTCGTCAATTATTGGTGAAAGTTTTGCCAACTTGCTCTTTTTGGAGACAATTTCACCTTTGGTGAGTGTTGAAACTTCTTCAGCGAAAAATTCTTCTTGGACTAAGGCAATCCATCTCGTTCGAGTTGAAGATATTTCATCTACAGACAGTGGTCCAGATACGCGAGTTGACATCTTTTTTGCCTTAAATTTCAAGTTAACAAGAAAGCGACGCCAGTATGACGCAGCTCTAAAAAGTCGATTTAAAGATGAAAAACGTTCAAATAGCAGTTGATTTGTTTCGAAACACGTGAAGTGACCGCAGAGCTGAAAAATGTTTATAATGGGGTACCCAGATGCGATCAAATCAATTTTGGTTTTTGATTTCTCCGACGCTTTTGTCTCAAGGTCGGTGGATTTTATTTCAGATGGTCGGTAAAGGTTTTCATCAAACTCCTGTAAGAATTTAGGCCCATGCCACCATTGAAGATTTTTGATGAGTTCATTAGGAGAAACTCCTCTGGATGCTATATCCGCGGGATTTTCCTTAGACGGAACGTAGTTCCAACACTGAGTATCAGTAAGCTCCTGAATTTCTGCCACTCTATTGGCTACAAATGTTGTCCTTATGTAGGGTGCACTTTTGATCCAGGCCAGTGTGATTTGAGAGTCACACCAAGCAAATATTTTTGATGATTGAAGCTCCATCGTCTTCACGGTATGCACCAACAGCTGCGCTAACAACAAGGCTCCACATAGTTCCAATCTAGCTATGGACTTACTTTTTAAAGGTGCCACTCTTGTCTTTGCTACGATGAGACTTATGACTGTTTTTCGTCCGGTGGTGACTCGAAGGTAGATTGCTGCAGCATATGCTTTCTCTGAGGCATCGCAGAAGCCATGGACTTCAACCTTAGATTCTTTGGTGAAATTAATCCAGCGAGGAATCTCGATGGCCTTCAAAGTGTCAAGTTCCACCTTCAATTTGTACCATGCAGAAACGATTGCTGCTGGGAGCTCAGAATCCCATGTATGATCTTCCTTCCATATCTCTTGCATTAATACCTTGCCAACGATGACGCAAGGTGCTATCCAGCCCATTGGATCATAAAGACGAGCAAGATCTGACAAAATAGTCCGCTTTGTAGTTTTGTTAAGTTCTTGAAGAGAAATTTTGAACATAAACATATCCTTTGCAGGGTGCCACTGTATTCCAAGCGCTTTGATAGCATCTTCTTCGTTGAACGAAAGTGGAATTTGTACTTCTCTGTCCTCCTCTGGAACGGATGTCAGTAGCCTCTCACAATTGCTCACCCACTTTCGTATAGGGAAACCTCCTTGCTTCAACATAAGGATGAGTTGAGACTGCATATCCAAGGCTTCGTCAACTGAATCTGCCCCATGAATGACGTCATCGACATAAAAGTTTTTCATGGCAATTTTCGATGCAGTAGGGTAGTCATCTCGTTCATCTGCCGCAAGTTGCTGAAGCGTCCGAATAGCTAGATACGGTGCAGAGGCTGTGCCAAATGTGACCGTATTGAGACGGTATATTTTTACTTCTTCTCCTTCAGCATCTCGCCATAAGACGAGTTGGTACAACGAATCAGCTGGCGTAACCCAAATCTGTCTGTACATTTTATTAATGTCGGCAGTAAATGCGATTTTATGCTTCCTGAAGCGGGCGATGTGATCAAAGATGTCATCTTGCAGTCTTGGACCGACGAAGAGATGATCGTTTAGAGATGTTCCATTAGATGTCTTGCAGGATGCGTCAAATACGATACGTAATTTTGTGGTCGAACTAGACTCTTTTATCACTGCATGGTGGGGAAGAAAATAATGAGGAGAAGATAACGCAATAGGACCTACTTCAATCATATGTCCAAGATCCTTATACTCTTTGAACACTTTTTTGTATTCCTCATAAAAAGACACATTTTTTTTAAATTTTCTTTCCAGTTGTAAGAACCGAACAAACGCTGCCCTCTGTGACCAACCTAGCAAGGGATGTGTTCCTTCTTTAAAAGGAAGTTGCACGATATATTTACCATCCAGCTGGCGCTGATGGGTTCTACAAAAATGGGTTTCACATTCTTCTTCTTTAGGGGAAAGTAGCTTTCGATGTGGAACTTGTTCAAGTTCCCAAAACTTAAGTAGTAAGTTGTCCAAAGTTTGAGGTTCAGTTTTTATGTGAAGTGATGTTATCGTTGATTTGTTGTTCGATGAAACACCGCCAGAAAGAATCCATCCTAGTTCTGTCCGTTGAGCCATAGGAGAACCCTGTTCTCCTTTAACAAGGCCTTCAAGGATAATCAAAGGATAAACATCACTGCCTAATAAAACGTCAATTTTATTTGTTTTGTTGAAAGATGGATCAGCTAGTGGAAGATTTTGAAGATGCTTCCAATTAGAATTTATGATATTCTGCGAGGGTAGCAAAGCTGTTAGCTTGGGTAGGACCAACGCATTAAGCTGTAAGCTAAAGTTTGCATTTACGCAAGATAGTATCGTGAAGGTCACTTTATATTTTGAAGTGCTTGTTGTGGTTTCTCCCACACCAATAATATCAGCACAACTCCTTTCCTTTTTGAGATTTAAAAGCTGAGCGGCTGACTCGGTAATAAAGGAAACCTCTGATCCAGGATCCACTAGCGCTCGCAGTTGCAACGGTTGGCCTCCAGGTGTCATAACCTTTATGAGGGCCGTAGCCAGAAGAACAGGTGATTGCATGTTTTCGGCTATAAACGCATTGTAAGCTGAAGCATTTTCGATGGATAATGGAGGATTTTCTGAAGACCCCGATTGAGTGCTATGAGCAGACGAGGAAGCTGGTTGGTTTGATTGTAAAACAGCTCCAGCTAGAGCGTGTTCACTTGCATGCATTGCATTAACTGGCTCGGTCATGTGCAGTAATGAATGATGCTTTTGGTGGCACGTAGAGCACGTGAAAGTGCTTGTGCAATTTTGTGTTAAATGTGTACTTGACAGACAATTTAGACACAAATTCTTTTTCTTTGCAAACTCAAGCCTTTTCTGAATATTGAATGCCTTAAATTTGTAACAGTTTCGAATCGAATGTAGACCCTGACAAAGTGAACACTTATTCATCATCGTAGAGTTATGAGCTCGAACTGCTCCTGACTTAGATTTGGATTTTTGCAGATTCAAGTTTGATGAGGATTGTCCAATGACATCCAAGGTTCTAGATCTCATGAGAATGAAATCCTCCAATACGCTGTATTTTGGATAATCTACATGAATTGAGATGTGAGATTCCCAAAGAACTCGTGTAGCAGACGGAAGTTTTTGTACCGTGTGAAAAATAAGAACATCTTCCCATGACTCTACAGATACACCAAGATTTTTAAGAGATTGCTTTGCTTCGTTTGTTGTATCTAACAATAATTTAAGATCTTCAGATGACTCGTGAGTAATTTTAGGTTGATCAAAAAGCAGTTTAAATTGATTATCTTTTAACAATCTAATATTTTGAAACCGTTTTATTAGTAACGCCCATGCTGACTCAAAATTCGTATCCGTGTTTCGCAGCATACGCGCCGCTTCACCGCTTAAATTACTCTTCAGATAATGAAGCTTGTGAGCATCGGAAATGGAGGTATTTTTATTTACTAAGCCTTCGAAAAGACCTTTAAATTCCGGCCACATTTTTAACGAACCGTCAAAGGTTGGAATTTTGATATGAGGAAGCTTTAATTCTACAGACGGTGTATTTGAACTACTCATAGATTTGTTGAAGCTAGTTTGGGTTTCTATTCTCGTTAGACAGTCTTTTAAATCGCACGAATACTTGAAAAACACTTCTTTTAATTTGTAAAATGTGAGAGCTTCCATATATTTGACTTTTGCTTCTTCTGTGGGAGCCTCAACAATTTTTTGATGTAGAGATCTAGCCTCTTGAAACGATGCTTCTAATTCAGACAAACGTGCTTCGTTCATATGAACAGTTCTTTTAGTTGCTTCTAAGCGTACATATGAACCGTAATCTGCATCTATATCTTGAGCAATCGTTTGAATTGCATCGATATAAATCGGAACTTTGCTCTTACTCATTTTGAAAGAAAATATTTAACGAAACCGAGAATACACACCACACTATTTTATTTAGATCAACAGGGACCAATGATTTAATTTAAATAATATTATAATAATAAGAGTGCCACACACCTGTATTTTAGCGTTGCTCCCTCGTTGCCACAGCTTCTTTAGATCCAGATCCTCACAGGAAGTATGTATAAATCGATCGTTTAAAATTCAAATGTCTTTACGCGACGCACACACGACCCGATTGTCTTTAAGGTTTGATTAAAACGATACTCAAGAACCTTTTTTATACGCACTGTCTATTTAGGTTTTTTTTAAATTAATTTTTCGCACTGATCCTTTTAAGATCCTTTACATCCGGCTCGAAGGACCAATATGTATCGCAAGGACACCAGCATAAAAGAAAAAAATGGATTGTTATCTCCGCGGTCAAATTGTCGCGAAAGAAAAAATCTGTAGGTTGCCGTCGGGACCTTAATAGAGGCAGAACACAAGAAAAATTCTATCGCAAAACGAAGAAAGTAGTTTCGCACCCAAATAGCTTTAGGGTATATCTTGTCCTTATTGAAAATTAAAAGACTTAAGTTTTCCTTTCAAAGGATTTAAAAATTAGTTTAAACTTTATTTATTTGCTTCTTTATAACACGGCTTTCAAATTCAGAATTCAAATATAAATTCGTTATTGCCATAACGAAACCTCTGCATAGACACTGCAATGATTCAGCATAGAGCCAAACAGCTGATTTTCCGGTTGGTACAGCTAGAGATCGTTGACCTATAGAGGGATCTTCGTAGTCATATCTGCTGGCTGTAACTTCACCTCGCACTTCTCATATTCAAGGCTTTTTGCTAAGCCAACGTTGATTCCCCTTGTTGACCATCAACCGCAGCCGAACTTTTTGATGCATACATGCACAAAACAAAACATCGCATCGTGGGAGGTGCCAAAAGTAAAAAACATCGAATGTTATGCTTCGGAGTTGACGCCCACAATTAGGAGTGAAAACAATAAAGATTTGTTTCATCTTTTATGGGCTCCCAATTTTGGCTATATTTTGGCATGTACATATATCGATGATAAAAAAAGTGGTTTTGCCGTCGGCAATCGCATTTTTATGCCGTCGGTGTTTTCGATATTGGTTTAAATATCCTTATGATGCATGTTGCGTTGCAACAGTTCGGATGAAAATCAGCGAATACAAACAAATCATATGTCACGCCCATAATGTACTTTTCTTCATTTTCGTTAACTTTTGCTTTCAGAAGTGAATAGAGCGCCCCCGAGGACACTTCACGGAAGTGAAACTGAAATTTGTTGATGTAGGAACAAAAAAAAAAGAGAAAAAGTGAAGTATGTTTTTTTTTCTGATTTTGACAGTTCAGAAAAATACTTCGCATTGGCTAATGACATGTTTTTAACAGCTTCCAACTACATATTTAGAATCTTCCAAACCAGTGCGAATCATTCGTTGACCACAACAAAAACAATAATAACAACACGTTGTTGTAAATGAAAACAACACGTTCGTCGTCGTCAACGAAAGATTCGCATTGGTTTCGGTGAGAATTTATAGTTCTACCTTAATAATTTACGAAAAGTAGCTTTCCTAAAGGCTCTCCCAAATCAACACGAAATTAAAGTGAATGATTTCAATACTAAAAAACAACAAAAAACTGTCTTTTTGAATGCTTCGCTATAATTTCGCGTTGGTAGGGCAGAGCCTTTAATCGTTGAGTAAATGTAAATTCGTTGAGTAAAAAAATCGTGTCCTGTAACCCCGGCTGGGGCATAGGGCGTCGAAATACATAGGGCCATCTAAAAGAACTTGAGAGTGCTAGGACGCCATATGGCCCTAGGCTCAATGATAGGAAAATCCCTATGCACACCTCCGCGTGGTAGAGGGCGGGTAACGCGGACGTGCAGGGGGACCGAATGGATGCCGGGATAAGCAGACAACCCAGCTATGCTGGTTAGGGCACAAACTTGTCCTCGGGATGGTTAAAAGCCCCCTTAAGGCGGATGAACTGCAGGTGGCCGTCAACGGCATGATAGTCTGGTGGCGGAGGAGCTTTTTTTGGTAAAAGGCCAACGGCAGCAGCAGGTAGCGTCTGTAACCCATATTGGGCGGCTACAAAAGGCGTCTGTTTTCCCATAGTGGGCGGCCTCGAGCAGTTATGTGTTTGACCATACAAAAGGCGGGTGTGCCTGTCAAATCTGAGCTTATGTATGTTATTAATCATATCTCGGAAAACACCATGGTGGAAGGATATATGCAAATACATGAATTATGACAACAAATGGAAATGAGTCCCCAAGAGGTAATCTTTTTATAGAAAATCCTTCTGTAGCTTCGGCTGCAGTAAACCGCACATCGGATTTGGGGGTGTGGCATCCTTCATGTACGAGCGTCAATCAAGACGCCATAATAATAAATGAATCGTTTTTTGTGTAAACTACGTTTTAATTCACAACTCTTATCACCAACTAATTGCAATGCAATAATTACAGAACACATTCAGAGCTTTTTTGGTTCTCCGAGATATCATTTTTATCATGTTTCTAAACATATCTAATTCTAAAAGTCACAAACACGTCTAATTCAATCTCTAAAAGTCACAATGACGTTTGGATAAGTTTAACCAAATATTTGGTTAATTTTCCGCAGCTAAATCCTTGGATAAAATTATCCAAATTGTGTAAACCATTTCCCATACAAAATTTGACAGTTCATTAACCAAAAGATAAAATTAACCAAATCGTAAACTTATCTAGTGTTTTATGCAGTTGCATGAATACCCCTATAGACTAAAAATATAAAACTATTTTTTTTTTGTTAAACGGGACAAAATTGCTCTTTATGAAAATTGAAGCGAGAGTTTGAAAAAAACTTCGTTGTCTTTTATATTTCTCTAACGCGTGTTTTTTACTAAACCATGTGGTATAATAATTAAAAAAGTTTACTCGTCTGTGTCTTTTACCCAGCGGCTCCATTAGCAATATTTGAGGCAATAAATTGCCTCACTCATTGCTATTGCCTTTAATAATGCAAATGGAAACGCTTTGTCAAAGGCAATGGCAATATTGCCTAGAAGATGAGAGGCAATTATTGATTTCCATCTTCAAGGCAATAAATTGAAGAAAAATGGGGTTCCCCGTAATTGTGAGTGGCTTATTTATTGATTTTTTCAATTAAATAGGAGAATATGAGAACGCACATGACAAAATATAGTGAATTAAAATTAAATTTGATTAAAAACGGGATTTGAACAGCATTTGACTGCATTTGCAGTCAAATATTTCTATACACACATTTGATAATTGAAATTGCCTGGCAATGAAAATGCCCACCCAAGCAATATATTGCCATTCCTATTCCAATTGCAACTGCCTCAAAAATTGCCAATGGAGCCACAGCGTACAAGGACCTACATGATAGATAGTACAAAACAGATAGTTTTCTTATAACTTCGATTTTATTCTCATATAACACCCCTCGGAGTCATACCCCTAACATCATTTTTTGTGTCATTCCCCTGACTTCATTATAATGATTGATTGAGTTTTGGAACTTCTAGAAGGATCAATAACATTGCATTTAAACATATTTTCAGTATTTTTAGTTTTTTTTTCAATTTTTTAACATTTTCTCGATCAAAATATCATAAGATAATATAATTATTACTAAAAAAATGTCTTGTCTCGCAAAAACCTTGAACCACAAGAGCAAGCTCGTGCGACATAGTCGTGGATACTATTTTTAATGATAGTATTTGTTCTCTTTTTTCTTTATCCTCCTGAAACCATACGCAAAATTAAATATCTATCTAAACACTGGAGTTTATATACATTTTTGTCATTCTCCTGATACAAATGTCATTTCCCTGATTTAAAAAACCGTTAGAATTAATGAAATACTATGATCCCTTGTTTTAAAGTGGTTATTAAAGAGTTATTAAGAGATATAATTGTTATTCTAGCAAAATAGGTTGTTTTTATCGAGGGTCCAATTTGGATTGAAAAAATATTAATGTTTTGAAATATTGTTTTGGTCTGTATGGTCTAAAAAATTTTGCGGGCAGACATTTTCCTTAAATGGAAGTACCATTATTCTTAGAAAAAAAAGTTGAATAGTTATAGGTTCTTGTGTGGGAATTTTTTCAAAAAGGGCCGTAGCTAGAGTCGAATTTTAGGCAGTGCAGCGATGGAAATAGGTAGGGCAAAATTAAAAATTTTACTTGATGTAATCTGACACAAGTACTACTTTACTGTCGGGAGAGAGTGGTAGATAGATAGGTTAGTTAGGTTAGGTTAGGTTCGGTTGTTGACGGGGGATCTTGTTCCCGTCACACTTAGATCAATGTTGATCCATTGTGGTATCCTGATGAATTGGACTTTTTCATTTCCTAGAATTCCACAGTGCCCAAGAACCCAGCAGAATCTTATGCTGTGCTGTGTGGCAAGAACCTTTAGCTCTTCGCGTCAGCATGAAAACAGCTTGGATTTTATTTCTGTTGCAGAGATAGTTTTGATCGCTGCCTGGCTGTCAATCAGCTCATTGTATCGTCAACATTGAGATCTGTTCGACAGCCTTAATCACTGCCAGAACCTCCACTTGGAAGACACTGCTTTAATCAGGGAGTCTATAAGAGTTGGCTAAATTGAGGGATTCTAAGAAGAAGCTTGCACCTACTCCCGTATCCATCTCTGATCCATCGGTGTATCTGATCGTTGTTAGCCAGCTTCCCATTCTTCTCTTGTGGGGATGGAGACAGAAAACGGTTTTTCAAAATGTTTACGGGGTGTTGTGTAGTCTGTGCATACATATACCACTCCGTAAATTTGTTCATAATTTATGCATGACCTACGGAGTTTCTTTTCCAGCTATCAGTCTGGCTTAGTCTTATAGTATATAGATATGTCAGTGCAAAATATTAATTTATTCAAATATAGGTATATAGACTTTTATATTTAAACTCTGGCGTTTAAGTTAAAACCATCAAAGCCTGATTTTAATTTGTGAATGTCACACACACGCTAGCTCATATGAAATTTGCCTTTTTTTGTCTGTCATTGATTAAGGTGTTTTCAACTTAAAGTACCAGTGAAGAAATTCAAACATTTTCTGCGATTTGTGACAATTTTTATATCTTTGAAAATATTTGGTGGAGAAAGTTCCTTCTTTTTGTGTGCCTTCTCCCATGCAATCCATTCGTTTTCTTAAGCATTGGTATGGATACGAACCAAAAATTTAATCTTCTGCCATTTTAAAATTACGAAAAACATAAAGAGGAAAACAAAATCTGCAAAATATTTTTTTTTTACATCTGGTTTGTTTGTTGTTATCCATCATTCAGCCTAATTGCAGAATACGGCGAATGGGCTGCGAAGCGAATCAGACTGAGTTTTGACATTTTTACTTTGAGCCAAATGTCAAAATTGTGCCTGACTCCCTCCGCAGCTCATTCGTCGGATTCTATAATCAGGGTTGTTTGACAACCATCGATGTTCGATCATTTAAACGCAAAACCAACCGTGTTGTCCAACTTTATTATATGGTTTTCAAAATATTTTGAAAACTTGTTCCGTTTCCATCAAGCATCCCTTTTCGTTCATCAAGTGTGTGAAGGGGCTTCACATTCGCAATAGTAGGGGCGTTAGTGCACGATATGAGGGCATACCTGAGGGTTGAGCTTTAGTACACTAATAGTTCATGTCTTAAATTTACTTTTTAGAAGTATTGTAAAGGTGGCAACACTGTCAGAAAGATAAGAGAAGGGTTGCCACAGTTCCAAAATGTTGCTTATAGATCGAAAACCAAGGGTCGGACGATGACCCGAGAACTCCCGTTGGATTCAGCACCCTTGAAACTTGAAAATGGAAGAATTCTGAACTACTACCATGAATCCCCTCCCGAAACTGGAACGTCAATGAAAATTGGTTAAAACATTTGACTTTTCATCAAGACCAAGAAACAAAAGAGACCAAACAAATATAAACTATCTGAGGTTGTTTTTCATTGGGGAATGAGAAGCAGAGTTTTTGGCCGAACATTTTTATGTTTTTGAAACCAAGATACATAAATGTAATATGGTGCATGGTTTTAAGGTTTTTTTTTAATGCTGAATCCAATAATATTAAAATAAAGTAGATACAAGCTCACATTAAAAGTTATCTTACTTTTAAAGAGTTAGGCTAGTCGCGCACATGCAACTGCTACTGCAACAAAACAGTTTAGTCACAAGTTGACCGATGAGCGCGCACATGAGCAACTCCACAAGCAATCGCAACGAACCTAACCAACACACCGACAATGTTTATTCAAATTTTCTACCCCATACATACAAAGAAAAATATTATCGCCTTTGTCCTATTCTTTTGCTCAGCAAATACAAGAAAAGATAAATTTGTTCTCTTTCGCACAGAGAACATAACTCACTTTGGAAAGAACAAAATTCAACGATGTTGTAAAATATCTGCAACTATTTGGTTGCATGTGCGCGCAGTTACATATAATTCTATATGACACAAATTGGAAAACCGATTTCAGGCAATCGTCCAGTTTGAAGCAAAACACAAACTGAAAAGTTGCTCGAATCGACGACTGAATAGTTTCTGCATGTGCGCGCTGTCCTATATGAGTCAGTAGGATTCATTTTTGCAACCAAACAGTTTCGAAACTGAAAGTTGCATGTGCGCGACTAGCCTTAATGTCTGTAAATGATTGTATTTTTTTTTACTAGAATAGGTACGAAATTACCTCTAAAAAAAAACCCTCAGACCATAGATATTTGAATGGTCTCTTTTGATTCTTGGTTCCGATGATTAATCAAACATTTTCACCAACTTTCATCAACGTACCAGTTTTGGGAGGGGTTTCTGGTAGTAGTTCAAAATTTGTCTAATTCATTGAAAGAAACACCCTTTCGCTACAAATATTTTTGTAGGTTCCTTTGATTCTTGTTGCTTATGACAAATGAAATATGTGGACCAAGTTTCGTGTCAATGCTGATGGAATTTGGTAATATTTTACTTGTTTCACTAAAAACTCATTCACATCATTTATGAAAACGACTATAACTTTTCAAAGATGGTTGTAACGAGCTCATTTCTGATTAAGTAAGATTGGGCATTAAAAATACCCTTAAAACATGTGTCATATGCTTATATTATTCCAAGATAAATATTTAAATTTGTGAATCTTTCATATCCCCCCTCCCCAGCACTTTGAAAGTTGCTTTTAAATAAAAAAAACAAAGTAGGTTTTCAATCAACTCTGGATGTAATGTAGTAGATTGTGAAGGTGCTGAATCCAACGGGAGTTCTCGGGTCATCGTCCGACCCTTGGTTCTCGATTTATAAGCAATTTTTCGGGATTGTGGCAGCCCTTCTCTTATACTTCTGACAGTGTTGCCACCTTGGCAACTTTTTTTGTTCATAAACAAAAAGAGTTATGTATTACTATTTCTCTTATAGTAATTATAAAGATAGAAGAAAATAAAGTAAATGCAAATTATGGATGAAATACAAGGCCATAGCCAGGGGGGATCACGGGGGTTAGATTCTCCCCCGAAATTTTTGAGAAAGGCATTTGTAAATCCTACTTTTCCATTTTATAGAATGAAATTTGTACTCAAATATAGTTATTAATTAATTTCATTTATTTAGCTCACGTACTACATAATTTTTTATGAATATAGTAAGGTATCTACTGATGATTTCTTAAGTAAGCTTAAAATGAGATTCGTGTATATTGATTCCCTCAATTCTTGGCAAAAATTAACAAAAATTGAAAAAAAACTTAATTTTTTGGTCGTGACAATTTAAATTTAAAGACTGAATGCATGATATGATAGACAAAATGTCATACACAATTTGATTCACATACATAAGCTTCTTAAAATTTTTGCGTTTCAAATGGTTTAACTTGCAAAAAACTTTTTCGACAGTGAAACGTCCAAAAACTTACCTAAGAGATTCTACCGATGAAGATAAACTTTTAGGGTTGGAGCTAATGTTAGTTCATCGACAAATTGAGACTAACACTGAGGAAGTTATCATATGGGAAGAATTTATTTCTCACAGGAGTTATTTTTGCGCAAAAAAATAAATGTATGACGTTTAAGCATAGTTAACAGTTCCCATTGAAAAGAAAATTCAAATTTTTCAAAACAATTTTCCACCTATTCTATATTTAATTTTGTGTAATATTTAAGGCAAAAAATGTTTGCCCTTAAAGCGTGGTACACATTATCAAACCTGAGTTTCAGCCATGTTGGATATCAAACCGATCTGACAATGTGTACACGCTGAATGATGGTTTAACACTCAGAACTGCCTGCTCACAAATTTTTTTGATACTGCGTGACAACCCTCGGTTTGTTGGGTGGTTGCTCGACAATGTGTACACAATTTCATTCATGAGCCATCATTCACGGAACAAAACACGAATTTGTATAGTGAATTAGCGGAAAAAGTGCAAACAAAATAGGAAAAAGCTCGTGGGTGTCATGTAAAAAAAGAATTAACACGATTCGTGGCGGTAATAGCCTCAAAATAAAAAGAAAAAATTTTCTTAGAGTAGTGGAATTTCTTTGCCTGACGCACAACATAACTGATAAGGGTGTACGCGAAGCTTTTCACGCAGGTTTGATATCCAACACGCGTGACACTCAGGTTTGATAATGTGTACCACGCTTAAGTATTGGAAGCAAACATAATTTGCATACATTTTGTTTGTTTGGAAGTAAATATTTTTATTCACATCACTTTGTAGTTCTATGACAGCAATGTTTCCGTTTTGCATGAAACTTTAAGCCAATCATGTAAAAAAGTAATTTTGTATTTCACCTCAATGATTTTTGATATGCGAAAATATTTGCATAGATTTTCGCACGGGAACTGTAAACTAGCGGGAGAGTACGATAACTCAGGCGCCAAGAAATAATAACGGTTTTTGGTAGAACAGTTTAATACAAGCATTTTTATTATGGGAGGGGGGGCCTATCTCACCCCGTTTGGGCGGAAGGGGCAATTTCATAAACCCAGTACCAAAAATGTAAAAAAAATATTTTAAAAATAACTGTAGTACTAACAACTAAGTATTATACCTTTTTTTTAAAGCCAATACTCTGTTCCTTTAACTAGTTTTTGAATCAAATTAAATCTATACATGGTTTTTGAGAAAACAAATTTTAAACTCAAAATTTGCGAAAAAACATAAAAAAAAGGTTTTAAGTGTAATTTCTAAAAACTGTAAAATTATATATCATTTTTTTTTAGAAATTCGTTGCTCTAATTAATTTTTAATCAAAAACTGAAAACTAGATGATTCTATGTCTTCTAGTTTTTGAAAAAATTGAAAATTTTGTTAAAAAAAAAATCCCACTTCTGTCTAGGGCTCTCATCGCGTAAGACGATGATCGTCTGACGACGTCGTTTTGACGATTGTTTTGCTTCATATAATTTAAAAATACATGAATCGTTTGAGTGACGTCGCTTAGACGATTGAATTTTCTTCGTGTAGCTTGTGAAACTGTCAAATAAGATCGATTAAACGATTGCGATTGAACGATTGATATTTAACAATAGTTTCATACTCTTTGGTTGGATTTTCGTAGTGTAAATTCAAAAACTTCAAAGATTTTTGCATCTTTTTCGATATGCTGATATGCAAGGCAGTTGACTTGATAAAAATGTATCGGTAACAACGCATCAAGAATTTTCTTGACTATGGTTTGTTTGAAGTTTGTGCATCACATGATGTAAGTTTGCAATAGTTAATCGTTACACGAAAAGTGGCGCGTGTGTTTACATTACATATGTTTGAGTGAATTGATGGTGCATCATTTCTGCAACGATGAGTTTCGATGAGCTTTTGCATTTAACCATAGATGCCGTTCCAAGAAAAAGAAGCCTTTAAAGCGAGTGGACAGTTGCTACTCTCTCTGCTTAACCTATGTGATTCTTGAAAAGCAATAAATAAACAAACGAACGAAAAAGCATTATTTAAAAAATATATTTATTCAAATAATTGACACTTAATGCACACATCTACAAATTTTTAACTCTACACTTATATTTGTTCGCTTACAGGTCACGCGAAACCATCAAAACAGTGTTCTTAACCAAAGGGTTAAAGTTTGATGATGGGTGTCCTCGGAACTAGACTGCTATTATCAGAGAATATGAAATAAAGAAGTCAATCCTCAGCTGTCAATTTGATTTGCCTACAAGCTGAAGCGAATAGCTTATGTATTAGATTTGCAAAGTATTAGTGAAAAGCAGTGCAAAACGCACACATAGAATCAACTAGTCATTCAGCACATCATTCAGCACCAGGGATGAAAAATCGTGTTTCAGCAATGTATCGAAAGATAAAAATAAAGTGTATCGAATTGTACTAGTTGATTTGCTTCATCAAAATAATATTTTGTCCACATTTGCTGTTATAGTCTAGTTAACAGTTCCCGTGCGCAAAAAAAATCTATATGCAAATAGTCTCGCATTTCAAAAATAATAGAGGTTAAATGCAAAATTAATTGTTTGCATGATTGGTTTACAGTTCCATGCAAGAAAAACATTACTGTCGTGGAATGTCATGCAAAACAATGGACCGGCAATTGTTTTGCATGTGAAAAAAAGTAAAACAAATATTCACCTCAAGGCATTATTTGCATGCAAATGGTTTTTGCATCCAAAAATAATTATTTTCCATTTTTAAGTCTATAGTTGATTAATTAAGGGTAAATTAAAGATTCAATGGGTGACTTAGACCAAGACAAACGTTTTTCGCCTTGAATCTAATTCAATTTGGTGAACAGAATAGGTGGCAAATCGATTTGAAAGTTTGATTTTTTTTTGGCATGGGAACTGTGAACGTAAGTTATGTACCTATGTCCAATTGGACTTGTGCAATTATGTATGTGAAACTTTTATTACAAAAGTGTAGGAATTTGTTGCGATACCCTTCAATTTTGCGAGATTTTAATTTGATAAATTTAATGTTTTCGATTTTTTAATTGCGAGATTGTTGAAATCTGGATTTATTAAAATCCATTTTCTTAAATCTTCTCGAACAAACTATCTTAATAATTTGTATTTCTTCTGTTATATACAAAATTTAGCCTAGGTACCGCAGTATACATTTTGAAAGGTCATATTAGCTGTGTTTTTTTGTATGTCCAAATAAAATTGTGTAAAAAAAACGATAACAAAGCAAAACAATTTACATGTTAAATACAACAACAACAATGTCCATATAGAGTTAGCTAAGTCCAGATAATTGACTGGAGCCAGGGGCGTAGCGAGTGGGGGGTATGGGGGGTGTACCACCCCCCCACGCTTTTCAAGAGTCGGCAAATTCAGGATGCTAGATTTAATAATTCAAGCAATTCAAAAAAAAAAAAAAAAACAGAAATTTTACAATATTTTTCGGAAAAAGTAAAAAAAAAAGTATTGTATTTTCATTATATTTAGGTTTTTAATTTTTTAAATGTACCTATATGCAAATCGAGATTTTTGCCGATTGCAGATTTTGGAAATATGCCGAATAATTAAAGAGTCGGCAAATCAACGAAGCTTCATTTGCACACAATTATGAATAAAACGAGCCTAAGCATTTTTGCCGATTGCGGATGTCGGAAATTCGCCGACTAATTCAAAAGTCGGCATATCAACGAAGCTTCATTTAAAAAAAATAATGAAACGAGCATTTTTACTGATTGCGGATTTTGCAAATATGCCGACTAATTCAAAGTCGGCAAATCAACGAAGCTTAATTTGAAAAAAAAAATTAATAAAGTGAGCATTTTTGCTGATTGCGAATTTCGCAAATATGCCGACTAATTCAAGAGTCGGCAAAAAAAAATCTAATAAAAAGAGCATTTTTGCCGATTACGAATTTCGCAACTATGCCGACTAATTCAAGAGTCAGCAAATCAACGAAGCTTAATTTGAAAAAAAATCTAATAAAACGAGTATTTTTGCCGATTGCGAATTTCGCTAATATGCCGACTAATTCAAGAGTCGGCAAATCAACGAAGCTTAATTTAAAAAAACAAAAAAGAGCATTTTTGCCGATTGCGAATTTCGCAAATATGCCGACTAATTCAAGAGTCGGCAAATCAACGATTCTTAATTTGAAAAAAAATTAATGAAACGAGCATTTTTGCTGATTGCGAATTTCGCAAATATGCCGACTAATTCATTGATCTCTTGGGAACTGTAACTCGAAAAGCCATTGTAAATGAAATCAATAAAGCTGGCATTTTTTCTGTAAGGGTTGACACAACTCCAGACTCATCACATCAAGACGACTTGCTATTAATGTTCGATACGTAGTGAAAGCAAACGAGAGACTTATTCCTATTGAACGTCTTCTGAAAATGAACGTCGTCCTTACGAAAAAAACGGGAGAAGAATTTGCCCAAAAAATAATAGTGACCCTTCAGTCAGTAGGAATTTCCATTAAAACATTGCTTTTCAATCTTATGACTTTGCCAAAATCATGTCCGGAAAGTACAACGGTAACGGTTTCCGGTCTGCTGAAAACAATCTTGGATTTTGATTTTATAAGCTCGTTATATTTTTGTAAAAACGTCATGTTTAAAGTAAAAAATTTGACAGAAAATTTAGAAGCTGAAGAGTTGAATGTCATTGATGGTGTATTGTTGATTCGAAGCACATAAATATCATTTCAACAAATGAATGACGATGACGACCAAATCGATGCATTAATAAAAAGTTCATCTTCATTCGCTGAGAAATTAAAAATAAATTCAGAGAATGATTTTCTGAAACATCATAGAACACGCCGTGTACCAAGAAGAATCTATGAAAATCCAGAAACAGCTTTCGACTTCGATTTCCAAACATTTTATCGAAAAGAATTTAGAACGGTTTTGCAAGTTAATTTAAATATAATTTAAAAGATAATTTTTCATCTTTCGAACCTTTTCAAAAGATTTTTGAAATTCCAGTCGACAGAGGCAATGTCACAATAGAATCAATAGAATCCATAATGAAATTGGAGCCCCTATTTTTTAAAGAAAATCCAGAGTGTTTGCTTTCTGAGTTGCAAATTCTTCTTGATTCATCCACAAATTGTATAAATTTCGAAGACAGTACCAAAGTTGTATTCAAGTTGAAAATGGTAATTCCCTTAGCGCACAAACTCATTTGCTTCATTTTAACTGCTCCTGTGACATCAGCTTCTTGTGAACGATCATTTAAATTAAAATTTAAAATTAGTCTTAAACTATTTGCGCACGACAATGGGTGATGATCGTTTGAATAATTTGATACTGCTTTATATAGTGGAAAAAATTATTCTTAATGAGGTCGTTGAAGAATGGTTCTTATTAAAACATCGCCGAATTAAAATCTCGATAGTACAATGTTAAATTTAAATATTAAATTTTCATTACAACTTATTAAGTTGCTGCAATAAAATAATAATTAATATAAATTAATAAATTTTATTATTTAAAATAATTTATTATAAATAATCAGCTATATTTTTAAAAATTGTTTATTTTAAACAAATAAACTGCTGAAATATTAATAAATTAATGTATTTTAATACCTATACCTAAGCAAAAAAAATTGCTGCAATAATAATATAAATGTTCATGAATTTAATTCATTGTTAAAAATTATTTCTTATTTAGATTAATCGTTGCAATAATAATATTAATTTATTTATTCCATTGTTATTAATTATATATATTATAAATAAATACATAATTCCAAAAATAATTGATATCTTATTTTTCTACCAAATAATAGTTCCCACGATTTTAAAATTGTTTCATGGAAAATCATTGCTCCTAAGTTTTTTAAATCTCTTACATCAGCTGAAGGCGGTTTCATTGAAAAATCTCGCATTTCGAAATCTCAAAAGTGTATGTGGCGAAGTGAAGATTTGAGCTAAAATCAATCAGCCCTATCAGGAGATTCGCCCGAATGTCATTCCACTCGGAAAAAATTCCTTTTTTCTTTTCCCTTATTTTGAGTTTCACCCGAAAAATGCTAAATCTATACAGTCAGCAAATTTTTAAAATAAGTCGGCAAATTCCTAAAATAAGTCGGCATTTTAATGGAAGTCACCCCCCCACGTCTCGAACTCTCGCTACGCCACTGACTGGAGCTAACTTTTGTCCCGATAAAAACGGTATTGCCAGACTACCATTGCCTTTGTGTTATCGATAATTTGTATAGAAATGTCAAATGTTTGTTGGTAAGATAGTTCAGAACAAAATGGCAGACCAAGGCAAATGTTGAAATCTCCCGATGTCGTTTTTTTCGCCAAACTCCATATGGACAAACAAAAAAACGCAGCTATTATTTCTTTTTAATTTACGTTATGATTTTCGTTGAATGCAAAAGTGTATCGAATTTTATAAAAGTGTATTTGTGTACTTTAGAGAGCTGAGTGTGTCGAATAAAGTACAATTGTATCGACTTTTGCAACCCTGTTCAGCACAGGTCTTGTTGTTGTTGCAATTCACATCTATTTCTTCAACACGAAATGAAATTACAAACACAACAATGTAAACAAATGGGTTTTGGGCGGTGAAACGTACGAAGGATTGGCTTCTTTATTTGATATTCTCTGGCTATTATGATGATATGTCTCAATCTTGCTGCAGAATCGGACCTCGTGTGACATGGAGTCTTCTTTTTAGTCCATTAGGGAAATGTATGTATGTATGTATGAATCTCTTCAAAACTTTCCTGTGTAGGCTAAATTGGGGGTGAGCCACTTTTACTGCCAGACCGTTAATCTTTCCCATCGCTATGTATTTTTAAGTAGGTTTTAAGTAATTTTGACTCGAATGAGAACTGCAATGGCTCTTATTGAATTTAAAATTTAAAATAATGTGACATTTTAAATTAGAACGACAGCAAATAATTAATTTTCTACATATTTTTGATGTTTATAGTTATTCTCAATCTGTATACAGAACGACACGACTGAACGACACGACTGTGATATTTTACGAAGTAAAATTTTGACGACGTCGTTTACTAAAATCGTTTGAACGACGATCGTTTTCAAATTTACATGATGAGAGCCCAGAATACAGACCCACCTCTGTCCAGATCCAGTCCCAAAATATATAAAACCAAATTTAATCGGAGAAAAATAAAATCTCCCGCCAGAATTGAAAACCAATTTTAATCGAGAGAGTAACGAGCCTCCCGCCAAACACAATCCCGCGTAAAATTCTGCTCTCTTAAAAATATATTTAATTCCAAAAAATACTTAATTTGAAATCACCAATGAAATTCTTCCAATAGTATTTTTTAAAAAGTACTTAAAATCCCGCCGAATAGTACTAGGTATATAGGTACTAGCTGGGGGGATTTTTGTGTATTTGTAATCAATTTGGGATTCAGTGCCGCGGGATTTCGTTATTCTCCCATAATTGAAAGCTGATGAGTTATATTTTATTAACAAAAAAAAAAATGTTTGGTTCTTACTTACCATCGATTCTGCGCCCAAGTGCATTGGAGAATCAGAGCTGAGTGCCATTGCTCTTATCACAATTGGATGGACGAGGTAAGCACAGTATGTTACTCTCGAAAACGGATAAAGGCAAGGAGCTGAAAGTATGGTATTAACTATTCCGCCATACCCTGTAGAACATGCTATTGTTATCCAAGCCAGTGACATCGCCCATGCTGAATGGCTAAGGGAGCTATAAGCAGCTGCTGTCAGTTTTGAGAGCTCTGTGTTATGAAGACCAAAAACAAGTACAAGCAAATTTGTTATAGATAACGTCCAAGCTATTGCAACTATTGTCTTCGAAAAACTAATTTTGCTATTCGTTTTAAAAAGTATCCACCCAACAGACATGCCAATCAAGTAGGGTCCCAATCTAGTCCACGGTTTATCATAGATTTTGTCAAATAGAGCAAGGGGGTCATCTGTATTGGGCTTGTGGTTATTTCTGAAGGCAATAATAGCTGTCGTTATCCAGGATACGAATAAAAAGATGAACATAGTGCTAGCTGCAAGCTTAAAGTGACGAACGGCAACAATCAAAATAATAGCTCCGATGATGTAGAACTGGGTATCATTAGCGAGATACCAACTCCACAGCATGCACTAAAAATTGAAAATAATAATTTATTCCATTAAAATTACCTTTGAAGAATGTATTCTATGTATTTACATACTACTCTATTTACTTAATATAATATTTTTAACAAACTCACTCATATTATTAAACGCTCTCAATTATTGCTATAACTAACCAACATACCTTGTTTCAAATAATACATGGGGCATACTAGGGGTCATAGATTTCCATACCACAGAGATAGTAAACTATACAGATCTAGCATTCCCAGAAAAAAATTTCCCAATTTTTGTTTACACCACTGGCCTATTCCACCAACTTCAGTATTTTACGGATATAAGAAACACTCATATAAGAAAAACTCGCTTATAAGAAACAAAATCAAAAACCCCGTGGCTTTTCTTTATATTTCTTTTTGAAAGTAATCGTATATAAGAAACTCGCCTATGAGAAAAACACACTCACTCATTTTTACGTACCAATATCAATTTTTAGAATAAAAAAGAACTGCTAAAAGAAAATTAAATAAAAAACCTTTGTCAAAACTTTTTCTTTACGCATCCATGTGATACCACCCTTAATAACAGCTTTCCAATTTCCATTGAAATAACAGCCGCAGTTTTGGAAAGAGCGTGAACTCTCTGTAAATCCTCGCGTTCCAATGTTTATTCGCTATGCTATCTAGCTATCCCAAAAATTTTGAGATAACTTGAGTTGTTGTTGCGTCAGCTGTTATCAGCTGTTTTTTAACAAGGGATTACAACAACACAAAGCTATCCGGATAACTGAGAATAGCCAGCGGAACGTGCCCAATATCTTGACTTTTCGATTAAAATTTGACTTGTTGCTTATTTTTGTGTTTTTTGTATCGAAGCTTATTTTGATTTCATTCAAAATTATTAAAAAAAAGAAACACAATAAATAAATTTATGTTTTAAAAAAATACTAGATGAAGTTTTTCTTGCATACTTAGATTTATTATTATGTAAATAGTTTATGGCAACTTAATTTTCAGGATTTTTAAGACATGAAAAATGTCTCGTTGTGTAGATTGATTTTATATAAGAAATTTTCCTTCTTATATCCTTGTCTCTCATATAAGAAATTTTCTTTCTTATATCCGAAGTTTTTATATAAGAAAAACTCGGATATAAGAAAGAAATTTCTTGGATTTTAAGACTTTCTTATAACCGTGTTGCACTGTAGTTGTAATTTCACCAACTTACAAATTGTAAATTACAAGCTTTTTCCTTGTAGACAAATTTATTTATTCGGTTTTACAAAATGTTTGTACATATAACAAAATTGTAATTGTTATTTAAATAAGGCACATTTGTTAGAATATGTTTGTTTCTGTTTAACCAAACGTAATTTTTATTTGTAATTAACAAGTTACAAATTTGTGGAATCTCATGTTTCTTGTAAGTTTCTGTTTCACCAAATTAAATGACCTTACTAATTTGTTCAGTTCTTAAAAATTCTTACAAGAAAAAAATCGTTTGTATCTTTCATCTACAATGTTGTAATTTGTCGAAAAAGTTTTGTTTTTGAACCTGAAAAAGTTTTTACGGCCGACGCGCGTAGGCATAGTAGCACCAATATTGATTATTGATAGGTATAAAGAACAAGTTATCGGTCGCGTATAAATTACGGTATTTCAGATACATTCGGTTTTAACAGTTTTAAGCATTTCCGGTAAATAACATTTATGCTAACGAATTTGAAAGCACATTTCTAAAAAGGTATGCCATTTGCTTATGGATACATCGATGGAACACTCATTCTCATTTTGATTCACCTAACGAGCTTGAATCAGCGTAGTCGGCAGACAACCACTTACAAAATTGTATGTTATTGTTCGTGGTCCCGACTATAAATTTTATAACGCTTACTATTCCATTGAAATGTTACATTGACCTTGCATTTGGGGTAGGACAAGGTTTTTTTTTGTATAGGGGGGATCAGTGAGAGTATAAAACTCGATTTTCTTTTTTATTTTATAAAAAAATTTAAAGAATTTAAGGTAAAACTAACGGTTCACAGAATATCGTGGAAACCTTTTTTCACCCTTTTTTTCAAGATGATGGTCAAATGGGAGGCTTTCAATCCCGAAAATCGGGTTTTATTCTCACACTGACACCCGCCATACATAAGAAACTTGTCCTACCCAAAATGAAAGGTTTGGCCAAATTTTTGTAACATTTCAATGAACTGCCAAGGATACGTGAATTTGACTGACAGTGCTCATGATGCATTGCACTTGTATTGGGAAGGAGTCCGTTATTTTTGAAATTTGAAAACTGTTGATTGACTTACAATCACTATTAACGTTTTTAAATTTTACCAATCAACATCTCGAAGCTACCTGCTTAGAATCCTTCTGAATGAAAATATGGTAATATTTAGGTGCCAGTTATAGCTATCATTGAAACTCATCATTGAAAATTTTAATGATTGATTTTGAGACGTTTAGGAAGTAAAATCATTTATTCTTTTGATGACAAAATAAAGCTAAAGACCTAATTAATATTTTTAGCCAAAAAAATTTTTCAAATAGGCCCAACTTTCCACATAAAAAGACTTTTCTTATTTCAATGATTGAACTACCTTACCAATGATCATTGAAAAATTAAAAGTCAATTTTTGTGGAAAGTTGGGCCTATTTGAAATTTTTTTTTTACTAGAAATATTAAATAAGTCTTGAGCTTTGATCGTCCATCAAAATTATAAATGATTTTGCCTCCTAAACGTCTCAAAACCAATCATTAAAATTTTCAATGATGAGTTTCAATGATAGCTATAACTGGCACCTAACTGGCACCTTACTCGGTGGCAGCGGCTCAATGTAGGAAAAAATTGTAGTTTGCAAGTCTGGCTAATAAAAGTTTGTTATTATAACTTACAAAACTTCTTACTTGTGATTGTAATAATTGTAGTTTGCTGGAAGGGGGGGAAGGGGGGGGAGGGGGGCACAGATTTTCTTTGTTTTTCTTAATATGTATTTCAGATCCTCCCGCTCTACCAATTTCCATAAATCTACCGCAACCGCAGTCAGAAGTGCCCCATATAATTCATAAGAGTTTTTGAGAAAGTGAGTGGATGCCACGCCCACTGAATGAAAAGTCTTACATTTTCGATTTTTTTCTTTGTATGAACTTCAAACCCAACTGCTTTACCAATCACTCATAAGCAATCAGAAGTGCTCCATATGATTAATATGAATTTTTAAGAAAGTGGGTGGATCTAAGCTTTTTACAACACAGATTCTGAAGTGTTAAAAAAATACCAAACCCCATGAATGGATAATTGCAGAATTTTGATTTTTTCCTTTGCGTGCACAATAAGAACTATCGTTGTGCAAAATTTCAAAAGAGATGAAATTAAGTGAGCTGACTGTGATTTAAAAAAGTACCTTAAACTAACAAAAGGGGTGTAGTGCAGCGAACTTGGCTGCTAATGTAACTGCAGGTCAGCAATCACCCTCTGTTGTACCCTCGGTACCGTGCTTCTTAAAGAAGTGTCTCTTGAGGATTATTGTAAAGTCCACATAATGAGGAATTCTCCGCAGTTTAAAAATTCCTGCTTCGTGGCAATTTTTGCAAGAATGCATGCAAATCATTCCTCAGTTGTTCATTTCATCACAGGTACGATAGCTTTTGCGCCAAAAATTGATAACGGTTTTTTGCAGAGGGGTCATAAACAAGCTTTTTTAACTATGGGAGGGTGTCTATCTCACCCCGTTTAGAAGGTAATGGCAATTTAAGAATAAAATTCCTTAAAATGAAAAAAAAAAAAAATAAAAACACTGAAAACACAATGAAATACTATACCGTTTTTGAAAGCCAGAAATCTGTTCTCTATTTTTAAATTTAAATTAATTTATTAAAGTCAATAGTTTTGAAAAAATTCGGATGCAGATCAAAATTTTGATACAAAAATGAAAAAAATAGGTTTCTAGATTTTGAGGAAACTGAAAATTACTAAAACTACTTTCTTATGATTTTTTTTGTTGCTTACATACAAAAATACAGTGCCAGCAGCCAGTGTTATTGCGTATAAACAGTGATAAATGTATCGGGGGCATGGTGCCCCCTGCAACCCCCTGCTTGGTCACATTATAGGATTTGGGGTAGGTTCATGCAAAGTTTCTTTTGCATTTAAGGAATCTGAATTTAAAGAAACTTTGAGTTTATCAATCCAATGTCAAGAGCTGTTTTATAAATATACATTACATATACGAGGCCCAAAGTTGAACATTTGTAATTCTCAGACATGAAAATGTGATGCATTATACAAAACTCGCATTACCTAGATACTGCTGCACGATTGCAGAAAATTATATAATTTCTCAATATATGTTTTTGTCTTACATACATATGTATACCTATATATCATGGAATTGTAGGTAATATTCAAAGTATGCATATCTACTTAGATCATAAAGAAAAACACAAAAAAAATCGAGTTTTATACCGAAATAGTTTCAGTAATTTTCTCAAAAACTAGAAGACATGAAATCATCTAGTTTTCAGTTTTTGGTTAAGAAATAAAACAACAGCGTAAAGTCGTCGTAAACGTTGTAAACTTTTAAACTTCGTTGTTTTGCCAGAATTTGTATGGAAAATTTGAAAGATTTACGATGTTTACAACTTTACTACGATTAAAACGACTTTTCGCTGTTGCATGAATACCCTTAATATATTGTTTGACATTTTTGAAAAATTACACTTTAAAACTTTTTTATGTTTTTTTTCCAAATTTTAAGTTTAAACCCCGTTTTTCAAAAACTATACATAGATTTCACTTGTTTTAAGAACTGGCTAATAGAACAGAGTATTGGCTAATAGAACAGAGTATTGGCTTTATTTAATTTAAAAAAAAATTTAAATTGTAAGAATTGCCGTTATTTTTAACTATTCTTTTTCTATATTTAGTGCTTTTTTATGAAATTTCCCCTCCTGTCCAAACGGGGGGAGATAAACCCCCCTCTTTATGAAAAAAATGCTTTTATTAAACTGTTCTACAAAACACCATTTCTTGGCGCCAAAGTTATCGTACTCTCCCCTTCATTTCTCTCCAAAAGTTTTAATGCATTTACTTTTCCCTTCCTGTGAAAAGCTTAGGTGGTATCTGTTCTGTAGTGATCGAATCTGGCAACGCCGAAATAACTTTAATAAACTTAACGAACAATGACTGCGTTCCGGCATTTCGATATTTGACAACTTCATTAGTCATTCATCTTCTCGACAAGACAGTCGTCCGCACCGCGCCGCCGCCATCCGCCATTAAGTAAACTTTATTCAGAAGCGTGTTAAGTACAGTCAATTAATTTATAAGACATAAAAGTTAGTTTAATTATATTCAGAAAAGCACATTCTTCGGTTTTATTTAATTTTATTTGGCTACTACAATTGGTTACCCCGACGGCGGTGGGGGTGCAAAGAGTGCAGAGTGTAGTCCACGTGCCCTCTTCCACGAACCACATAAACGACATCATAAAAGTCTGGTTCATTAAAGGAATTATTGTGAGCAACAAGATCCATCAGAAAATTTAGACCAGCTACATACAGCGCATCGCAGCGATTAATTCCTTATTTGCAACAAATTGGCAGCTACTTAAGTGCCTACACATCTGCACAGAGGAGAATAAATTTTATTTGTAGGTACAAGCCGCGGCTACGATCAGGTTGATTTTTGGCCAAAATTTGTGGAGCCACCACATCCATGGTGAGTTCCCGTATAATCGCCACCGAAATCATCCATCAACAGAAGCAAGTAAACGACGGCATTGTACGCCACCAAAATCATTCACCAACAGCAAAAAGTAAACGACGTCATCAAATTTTTTGGCAACTATAAATTCTCATTTTGTTGGATACAGTTCACAGTGACTTTCTGTAAAAAAGTCCATGTAAGACGAACTGAAGACAATAGAAATTGCGTTTGCCGAAACGCCAAAAAATTTTGATTTGAAATGGGAACAGCTTTTTGGTTTGTTTTCATCTTAAAATAAAGGGTGCATTACCGATGGGATTTAGTAAACAATACCAATGGGAGGATTTAATTGATGAAAAAGAAACTACCACTAACCTGTTGATTTCATAACTGAATTTTTATTAGATTTTTCATCGAAATTATTGAACTGATGAATAAGGTAAATACCCGTATGTAGTGAATTCACAGATTATGCAATCACCATGTTTTTCATCCCCTGGGTTGGTGAATAAACAACTTCCATTGAAGTAGTGATTTTGTTAGTGAATTTTCATGGAGAAAGTGGCATGTGCTTCCCACCAATGACACGCCCATGTTAAATTCATCAAAGGAATAAACTGAAAAGTGGCAGGTACAGCTTCCATTCCTCAAGGAAAAAGCAGGTTTTTCCTCAATGAATTTTTTAATTTTTCCCGCTGGGACATAACCACACTTTATGACCAAGACAAAGAGAAAACTTTGTGAAACATCCCCCAAAAACTACAACACACATACAAAAATACAAGCCTCTGAGACAATGTCCGACGAACTAGTAGGAGCTATAAAAAAATCAGAGCTTTATAATTTGTTTTGTGATCTACTCGAAACAAAAACTAAAGATACAGCCACAAAAAGCGACATTGAAGCAATTATGGCCGCAAACAAACAAATTATGGAGCTCAACTTCGAATTGAAATCGAAGATAAACTTTCTGGAACAAAAAAACGAACTTCATGAATGTCAATTGGAGAACATCCAAAAAAACAAACAGAAAACAATCTTATGATACGAATTACACCACAAGAAGGAAAAGATGCGAACGATGTTGTTAAAGGAATCTGCACGATAGAATCTTTAAATGCACATAACAGAGTGCATCCATTGTGCAGTGAGCATGAACAGCATACAGAACAGAAATAAAGAATCAGATTTTGATTAAGATATGGCTAGACGCGAAATAGAGAAACGAAAAAATACAATTGAATCGGTCATTTCAAAAACCACTTAAATCACATTTTTTTCAACAATGCTTTTTTCTGTAAATGCTTCCTTAAACGAAGATGCATATTCCGATAATGAATTACGTCGGTCCAAACATTCCTTCCTCTCCAAATGATACCTCACAATAAACGTTCCATGCAAAAACAACGTAAGTCAATTGACTTAAGTGGTTTTTGCAGGCTCTACTAGATGGTGGAAGTAGTTATATCTAGTTTTGCCTACGGGTTAAATATATTGAAACATGATAAATTAAAACATGTGACATGTTAATATGATAATATTTAAGTATAATTAAAAAAAAAACTTTCATTTTGCTTAAATTATTGTATACTGCTGACCCCGTTTCTTGCTAAAACAACGTAGGTCACCCGTTTCTTGCTAAAACAACGTAAGTCAAGAACGGGTTTTCAGACTTTTTTCATTATTAATATTGAAAAACTGTGAATATTTTTTTATATATCAATTCATTTAAATTCGAATACTATATTGAGCCCCAAAAAGTCCTTTTAAACTAGTTTATTTTTTAATTAAACTGTTTTTATTGATTCCTGAAAAATTCTATTTGTGTGACTTAAGTGGTTTTTGAAATGACCGATTCAATTAGAAGATTGGAAATATGCGGCCGGAGTAGGGATAGAAATTCTTTTTCAAGGAGTAGGAACAGTTCTCATCGAAGCTTTTCTCGAGGACTTTCTCCGAGAAGAAAAATTTGTTTCTTTCACAAACGTTTCGGAAACAAGGCATTTAAACGTACGGAACCTTTCGCAGTCGAAAGCAAGCCCAAAAGCAACCATTCTTCGGAAAACTAACTCAACCGGGGACTATGACAACTAGTAACCGGTGTGACATGATTTCAAGTCGTCTTTTTCTATCATGTCCGCTTAATAAACTTCGTTTCTTTGTAGATGCGGGAGCAGACGTGTCGGTCATACCTCACACACTTTTCCCACAAGCAACTTCGATTTCAAACTTTAGCTTAATTGCAGCAAATGATACTCAGATAAAAACGTTTGAGTCCAAACTTTTGGAATTACATTTAGGTTTACGCACGAGAAACATTGAATTCTCATTTTTCAAAGGTTATCTGATTTCGATCTTAAAATCCAAGTCAATAAATGTGTCTTCGGAGTACCCGAGTTAGATTTCTTAGGTCATAAAATAAATAGAGACGGAATATTACCAGCTGAAGAAAGAGTAGACGCTTTTAAATATTTTCCTTCACCAACTTCGATTAAACAGCTTCAACATTTTATATGCATGGAGAATTACTATAATCGTTTTGTCAAAAATCTAGTGACCATGCTTGCACCTCTTTATGATCACCTCAATAAAGTGTTGAAAACCAAGCCCGAACAATTTTCGTGGACGGATAAATGCGAACACCAGCTTAACGCTATCAAAGATGCCTTAGTAACAGCAACTCTTTTAAACTTCCCATCTGAAAATCCTCAACAAAGACTTACGATAGATGCTTTGAACATTGCTGTAGGTGCCATTTTGGAACAAACAGTTAATAACAATTCGGAATGGAGGCCGCTAGCCTTTTTTTCGAAGAAGCTTAGTAAAACGGAAATGAATTATTCTGCTTTCGATAGGGAACTTTTAGCTATTTACCTATCAATCAAGCACTTTACTATCTGAACAGAATGCAAGACGGAGCTGGAATAGATGTCAAAAATGCTGCAGCTGGAGCTGCAAGAGTTGAACAATTTTTAACTTTCACTGCAGCATTTTTGACATCTACTGCAGCATTTTTGACATCTATTCCAGCTGCGTCTTGTATTCTGTTCAGGCAGTTATGCATTTTCTAGAAGGCTACGAGTTTTCAGTTTACACTAACCATAAGCCTCTAACTCAAGCACTTAATTCTAAAACAGAACGAAGCCCTCGACAAGCGAGACAGTTAGATTACATTTCACAGTTCACTTCGTCAATTAGACATATTAAAGGTAAATAGAATGTTGAGGCGGACGCATTGTCGCGCGTAGGTGTGGTTGACAGTATAGATGAAGTCTTCGACTACTACTACTACTTCAGCATGGTTGCAAAAGGATGATTCGGAACTCAATGAATTGTTGGTTCGAAAATCCGAATCCAAGTTTAAGCTGAAACAATGTGCATTTCCTACTATACAAGATCTGATTTGGTGCGACATAGCTACAAAAGAGGCTAGAACATTCATACCCAGAGAACTGAGGGAAGAGGTCTTTCGGTCATTTCATAGCCTAGCTCACCCAGGTGTTAGAGCAACTCGCAGGTTAGTTACCGAAAGATACTTTTGGCCAAAAATGAACTCAGACATTTAAAATTGGGTAGAAAATTGCATTCAGTGTCAAAAGTCGAAAGTACAACGTCATACAAAGAGTAAGCTCATGGAGTGCAAGACTCGAACATCTTCACATGGATTTGGTTGGACCACTACCTCCTTCGTATGGTTACACACACATTCTCACGATAGTCGACCGTTTCACTAGGTGGCCTGAAGCATATTTTTTTTTTTTTTTTTTTTTTTTTTACACTTCAGATTCTTTGTTGTAGTGAGCTTAGAGCAAGCTGCATTCTACAATCAGAGGCTCATCATGAGTGCATGTGTTAGTGGTTAGTAAAATTAAGTAAACTAACACAAGCACATGTATAACTACAAAATTAGAAAAAGTACAAAATTAGATATAATATAAAAAAACATTTAAACTAAACATACAAAGTTAAAACGATTATTACATTAACGAGAGTGGAGCACTGGTTCGAAATAATGTAATAATCAACAGATGAGGCGTTCAAGTTAAAAAGTTTGCACATGCGATTGAGTGGCTCGTGTGTGCCATAGTTTGTTCTGTGAAAAGGAACGTGAAAAAGTTCAAACATTCGCAGGTGGTGGGATCCTCCTAGGTAATTAATTCCTACATGGGCAAGCAAGTCAGGCGCATCAGTTTCACCATTGATAAGTTGATGAAAAAATACCAAATCATTATTGACACGCCTTTGAGATAAAGTTTGAAGTTGCAGAAGCTGAATTCTGTGTTCATAGGGTGGAAGGTTAAACGGATCAGCCCAGGGTAGACCTTTCAAGGCAAAACGAATGAATCTATGTTGTATTGCTTCAATACGACTTTTATGAATTTCGTAGAAGGGTGCCCATACTTGAGAGGCGTACTCAAGATGGGGTCGTACATAACAATTGTATAAGGAAAGGGTAACTTACGGATCGTTAAATTCTTTTGCCCACCGTTTTATAAATCCAAGCATGGAACTTGCCTTATTTACAATATAATTAATATGTTCTATGATTCTATGAAACCTAGATCAGAACTAAAGTGAGCACCCAGATCTTTGAAACTAAAAACACGACAGAGTGTGTGTTGTGAAATGGAATAATCAAAAGCACTCACTTCTCGTTTTTTAGAGAAAGTTATAGTTTGACATTTAACTGGGTTAAGAGAAAGACCATTTTTCCCACACCAAACATTAAAATTGTCTAGATCAGCCTGCAAGAGAATGTGGTCAGGACTAGAATATATTGTTTTAAAAATTTTCGTATCATCAGCATAAATAAGAATATCGCTAAAGTGTATACATGAAGCAACATCATTTATAGCAAGAATAAAAAGTAACGGGCCCAGATGGCTTCCTTGGGGGACACCCGAGTGAGCATTGAATGAGCTTGAAAGGACGTTTCTAAATTTTACTTGGTAAGATCTATTCTCAAGGTATGATTTTATCCATGCTATAAAAAAAATCGGAAAACCAAAAGCTTTGAGTTTGAATATAATAATGTTGTGACTAAGCTGGTCGAATGCTTTAGAAAAATCAGTGTATATGCAATCAACTTCATTCCCGTTTTCTAATGCAAGCGAACATGTATGCAAAAACGTAAGAAGATTTGTTACCGTAGATTTTCTTTTCACAAAGCCATGCTGTTGATCACATATTATATTCTTAGTATGAAATGCTAAGCTCTCGCAAACAACTTGTTCGAATAGTTTTGGAATGCAAGAGAGCTTTGTTATGGGCCTATAATTTTTGATGTCAGTTTTTTCGCCCTTTTTAAAGATTGGTGTAAGAAACGATTTCTTCCATAAATAGGGAAAACTGCCTGTCCTTAAAGAAAATTCAAACAAAAATTGAAGGGGTTGAACTAGTATATGTTTACAATTTTTCAATACTATAGGCGGAATTCCATCTGGACCAGATGAGTAATCATCATTTAATGATGAGAGAAGGTCTAAAACAGTACTCGGTGGTACTGGGATATTATTGCAGCTAGTTTGGGCGTATGTATGCAAATCTCTAAAATAATGTTCGTCAACATCTAAAGGCTTGTCAATAAAAGAATTTCGAAAATTATTCGCAAAAGCGTTACAAATATCAACGGTTTCCTTCAGCGAACAATTTTCATAAATGAAATTAGCCGGATAACCATCTGAATTTTTTTTTCGAATTAACAAACCTCCAAAATGTCTTTGGGTCATCTTTTAGAGAACTACCCATTTCGTTAACATGGTTAGTGTATAGATTTTTTGAAAGAGTTTTAAATTCTTCCAAAAGGGAAATGTATGAGTTGTGGTCTACTGGCGAGAGAGTTTTTAAGTATACTTTCCATGCTTTGTTTCTTTTATTTCGGAGTGCTCTTAGCTCTTTCGTATACCATGAGTGGCAAAAGTTTAAAGGGATAGTATTGTTAATGCAGTTGTTAAGGATAGAATAAAATTCAAAAACTGCTTCGTCAATATCGCCAGACACTGATATATTCTCAATACCAGACCTAGCAATTTCATCTGAGAGCAACTGAAAGTTTGCCTTTCTGAAGTCAAAACTATATGAACAATCATAAGGGTTACCGTTTTCAGTAAGGTGATTGCTCAAGTCCAAAAATATATCCAAAGGAGGATGATAGTTATCTATGTTAGTAATACCGGAACTAGATTCTAGAACCAGAGTACTATTAGCGTCTGAAGAAAATACCTAATCGAGAATTCGATTTTTAGAGTTTTTAATACAGCTTATTTTCTGTAAGTCAGTTGAAATAATTCTATCAAGAAGCAGTAACTCATTTTGAGAAGAAGTTAGGGAAGCTTCTTGATACAATTCGTCATCGGAGGGAACCCACTGAATGTGAGGTAAGTTAAAATCACCAAGAAGTATTATGTTGCTGTTGGAGCAAGACAAGTCAATAACAAAGTCTAAGGCCATAGAGAGTTCAACATAAACTGCCTCCGAACTTTTTGGAGGAATATATGCATTTAAAATAAACAACTGTTTGGACTGCAAAGTTAATTTTAAACAAATCAGTTCAATAGACAGATTGAAAGGGAAGGAAACAGAAGAAGATGTAAATTTATTTCGAACTGCAATTAAAACACCGCCTCCCACTTCTTTTGGTTTATCAATATGACGATCTTTTCTATAAACTAAGAACTCTTGGTTAAAAAGTTCCGTGTCCAAGAAACTAGAATTTAACCAGGTTTCTGTCAAAATAAAGATGTCATGCGGGAGTGCTTGGGAATTTTTGTATATATCAGTGGTTTTGCTGCGAAGCCCTCTTACATTTTGGTAGAAGAGGGTGATCCTATTAAGTTTTTTGGAGATGAGATTTTGGGTGCATTTCGCGTCTGTCTATTTTTTCTTGAAGTAGTGAACTCTTTAACAAGAGTTTCAGAGGGCCAATTATTATCCTCAAAAGGATACTCTTACTTCCACTATTGCCACAATTTTTGTTAGGGAATTCATTTGTCGATTCGGTGTACCACTTCGTCTGACAACGGACCAAGGTAGCCAATTCGAGTCAAGAATGTTCCACCAACTCAATCAACTATTAGGAACCCACGACCCACCGCATCCGAACTACAGACTACCATCCCCAGGCAAACGGTATGGAAGAAAGGTTTCACAGGCAATTGAAAGCGGCATTAATGTGCAAGGAAAGTGGAGAGAAATGGAGTGATGATCTCCCTATAATTTAACTAGGTATCCGTAGTGCTTTCAAGCCAGACATCGATTATTCGCCAGCAGAATTAGTATACGGTCAGCCGCTCAAGTTACCCACAGAGTTTTGTACGTCAGAGGGTGTGTACAAGGGGATTGAAACGGAGGGGATAGTAACATTTTTAAGAGAAAAAAACTAATCATTTCCGACCGTCTCCTTCGCGGCTACCCAACTCTCCAACCTATTTTCCAAAACCTTTGAACGATTGCGAATGGGTTTTCAGGCGCGTAGATGCGGTTCGGATTGGTCTTAAACCACCCGTTTAAGGTAATAAAAAGACTTCGGAAAAGTTTTATTATAAGCGTGCGCGGAAAAACGTTAATGTTGGAATCGATCGGCTAAAACCAGCACACATTGGAAACGAAAGTGAAGTGCAAAATAAAAAAAGAGTAAAATTTCGAATTTAGTCGTTACTCTTGAAGGGGGGTACTGTAGTGATCGAATCTGGCAACGCCGAAATAACTTTAATAAACTTAACGAACAATGATTGCCATCCGGCATTTCGATATATGCACAACTTCATTAGTCATTCATCTTCTCGACAAGACAGTCGTCCGCACCGCCGCACAGTGGACTCAAAAGCAAATCTAGCGGGTCAAAAATTCAAATCTTTGTAAACGAGTGGTGTGTGTGTCCGTATCTAATTTGAACACCTAAATAGCCTAGCAGGTGCCAAATAGCGAGAATAGTTATTTCATGGTTATGTGGACAATTAAATATTTTAAAAAGACAAGAAAGACACAGAAATAATGATGAAATGATGTCTCAATGCCAGTTTTTGGACTAAATTATGCTTTGAATATAAGTAAAACTATATTAGCTAATATTATGTTGACCTCTGAGATATTTTCCACCACTGTCTTCAAATAACCTGTAAGAGTATGTTTTACTTTTTCGAAAACGGGCAAAAACGGGCAGATGAAATATAAAAATATGTTATCTATATTAATCCTGGAACTTATTTTTAGTTCAATCTTTTTGTACAGGTTTGTACAGAAAAAGTTGCAGCCTACAGAATAAATGCTTTATCAATTTTGTCTTACTAATAAAGTAAATGCCATGGTTCGTTTAGTTAAAACACCGTAAATCATAAATAAACAAAATTACTAACCTTCTTAAATATAGTACATTTGGGAATAATAACAAAAAAGTTTATAACTTTTCAAACAAATAAGAGGTAAACAAAGTCCTACAATCATTAAATATTGAGTGAATAATGACTGAATGATGTGTCTGCAATTAACGCTATTTTTGCTTGAAAACTAAAGTCTTCTGTCAGTTAATTTGACTCTATTCATTGTCTCTGACATGGGTACAATCAACCTATGTACTACCTGCCCTGATATAAAATGCATATCTTTTGGACTTTTGACCCGCTAGATTCGCTTTTGAGACCACTGTGCGCCGTCCGCCATTAAGTAAACTTTATTTAGAAACGTGTTAAGTATACTCATTAATTTATAAGAAATAAAAGTTAATCTAATTATATTTAGCAAAAGTACATACTTCGGTTTTATTCAATTTTATTTGGCTACTACATATCGAATCAAGTAAATATTGGGGCCCGTTTCACCAAATTACAATTGCAATCACAAATTTGTAATTGTAAGGTACAATTACAAATTTGTAAAACGAATTTCTCTTTCACCAGTTACAAACATAATTCCAACAAATTTGTAGCAAAGAGCAAATCAAATTGAGAAATTGTAGTGGTGGTAGTTCACTCCCTATTAGCCAGATTTGGGTGAACTACAATTGAATCGGTGAGTGAAAGAACAGTACAAGTACAAAATGTTAGTTTTGAGAAAAACAGAAATAACTATGTGACAGAAAACAGTGAATCTATTGGTATAATATTGTATGAGGGATTTGAAACTTTCGAGTTCCCCAATATTTTGATAAATGAATAATTCATAAAAATGTGTATAGAACAAGTAATAATGAAACAGAAACACACACTTGTACTATTCTTTCACTCAATATGAAAAAAACACAATTAAAAAGTATGTAAATATGGATGTTATTATGGTGACAGAATCATGGCTCCATAAGGACATTCATTCAAAACTTGTTCACCTTCCGGGCTTTAATTTGTTCAGAAATGGAAATGGAAAGGACTGCATACAAGCAAAAATCATATACTGCTCGAGTGGGTCAAACATTCGGTTTCTATGTGTCGAGATCAGTGACTTAAAGAATGAAAAATATTTATTAGTAGTCGTATATTCACCACCTCAAACTTTTTGTGAATCTAATGTCCAAGAACTTGAAGATATGTTGGAAAGGTTAAGTAATAAATATGAAGACATTTTAATTGGCGGCGAGTTTAATGTAAATATACTGGTTAGTAATTAGCTTGGCAAGATACCTTAAATATTTTTGTGACCGAATGTGTCTGTGAAAACCTGTTGTGGTAACCTGTTGATGCTTTAAGTCATCAGATAATCCATCGCTAATTGACATGTTTTTAGCAATATCAGTGGCTTAAGTGCTATAGGGAACGACCAAGTAAAGCCCACATCGGATTTTATTCATGATATTGTAATATTTTCTCAGGTTCGTTAATAAAACTTATTTACTTTATTCAAAACGTCCACTTATTTATTTCGCAAAATAAAACACTTTACTTTTCTTACTACAAACAAAACGATTTATTCTTCACCACTGAATTAATTCACAAACTTTACTTTTCACTTTTATTACAACCAACTTTATTCATTCACGATTAAAAACAAACTGTATCGCTGCCGTTCAAACATGTGCCTTTTATACTTGTTTTCCAAACTCTGGAAATAAGGAGAACGTTCTAGTCTCTGCTTCCAGAGCTTTCCATAGGGGAAATTTCCCAATAATTTCCCTTCCAAAAGCTTTCATTTGACAGCTGGCAAATCTGCTATAATCCGGCAGATGGCGCTTCCTTCGTTTGAGAGTTGCTATAATTATTGATAATAAGGGTATGTTTGCACTGCGACCGTAAGCTTTATTGTGTCCGTTTGCTTGAATTTCGGAGTCGTTATAGTTCAAATATGGAAAGTTATTACACTGCCCCCCTCTTAGGATTGATCGTCCCGAGCAAATCCATCACTTCCATCACCATTATAATGATGCAAACGGTCGCTGTGAACTACTTTTAGTTTGCCTCTTAATCCTCTCTGAATGCGGTAGACGACATCGTTTATTCGTGTTACGACAGTATAAGGGCCTTCCCAATTTTGTTGAAGCTTCGGTGAGAGTCCCTTCCGACGGTGGGGATTATAAAACCACACAAGGTCTCCCACTTGGAATCCTGTCGTTGTGGCTTTTGCGTCGTATCTTGTTTTCATCCGATCACTCGACAACTTTATATTTGCCCTCGTCCTTTCGTGAATGTCAACTAGCTTTTCTTTGAAGTTGTCCACGTAGTCATCTATTCCTTGTGGCTCTCTTGTATAACATCCAAATTTGATTTCGCTTGGTAGTCGTATTGAGCTCCCGAGCAGGATTTCTGATGGTGTATGTCCTGTTGAGCTATGTACCGCACTTCGATAGGCCATCAAGAATAATGGAATATGCCGATCCCAGTCTCGTTGGTTGTCGCTTACAACTTTGGAAAGGTGTTCTTTAAGGGTTCGGTTGAATCGTTCAACCATCCAATCAGATTGTGGGTGAAGCGGTGTTGTCCTCGTCTTCTTAATGCCAAGGAGTGTACAAACCTCCTGAAAGATCTTGGACTCGAAGTTCCTCCCTTGATCTGAATGGAGTTCCATAGGTACACCAAACCTGCTTACCCAGTTGAAAACAATCTGATCCGCAACTGTTTTGGTTTCCTGGTTTGGGATGGCAAATGCCTCAGGCCACTTGCTGAAGTAGTCCATTACTACCAGGATGTATCGGTTTCCATTTTCGGTTTCTGGAAAAAGGGCCTGCAACGTCTATTGCAATCCTCTCAAAAGGCGTTCCCACATTATACTGCTGCATTCTACTCTGGACTTTTCTGCCTGGTCCCCTACTTGCAGCACAAGTATCACATTTTCGGCACCATTTTTCGACGTCTTCCCTTGCATGTAGCCAGTAGAATCGCTGCCTTACCTTTTCCAGTGTCTTATTCACCCCCAAATGTCCTCCGGAAGCTCCTTCATGCATCTCTTGAAGAAGATCATTAACCTTGGAACGAGGTACGACTAGCTGCATCACATAAGATTTGCCGTCTGTGGATTCCCACTTTCGTCTTAGTACTCCTTCTTGTACATGAAGTGAGTCCCATTGTGCCCAATACGCTTTAAGAGTTGGACTTCTATCGGAGATGTCACCCCATTCTGGTTTCTCTTGGTGTTCCTTCCACGCAAGAATAGGCTCGATATCCGAGTCTTCTTGTTGGGCAGTCCTCAGTTCTTCGTTACTCCAACCGTAAATGGGATCAGCTCTTAATCGCTGGATAGCAGCAGCTTCCTTTTCTTCCTGACGTGTGCAGTGCTTGCAGTCCGGTTTGCATGGTCTCCGAGATAAGGCATCTGCATTTGAGTGCAACCTTCCTCTTCGATGTTGGATCTGGTAGTCGTATGTCTGCAATCTCTCGATCCACCTCGCTACTTGACCTTCTGGATTTTTGAAGTTCAAAAGCCAATTGAGTGCGCCATGGTCTGTTCGAAGAAGGAACTTCTGTCCATAGATGTACTTATGGAAGTGTTTTGTAGCCGATATTAGAGCTAGAAGTTCTCTTCTGGTCACGCAGTAGTTTCTTTCTGGCTTTGAGAGTACCTTGCTGTAGTAGGCGACAACCTTCTCTTCTCCTTCGTGAACTTGTGAGAGTACGGCTCCAATTCCCACGTTACTCGCGTCAGCGTCAATGATGAAAGGTTTCCCTGGTGTCGGATAGGCCAAAACTGGCGTATTGCATAGGCGCTGCTTAAGTTCCCGGAAGCTTTTCTCGCACTCGCTTGACCATTTGAATGGTTTGCCTTTCTCTGTTAGCTGGTGCAGACTTTTCGCGATTCCAGCAAAATCCTTCACAAATCGTCGATAGTACGTGGCTAGACCAAGAAAGCTTCGGAGTTGATGTTTATCCTGTGGTGTTGGCCAATTCTTTACAGTGTCAACTTTTTCAGGATCAGTCTTCACTCCTTGGGAAGAGATGATATGTCCCAAGTATTTTACCTCAGACTTAAAAAATTCGCACTTGTCTGGATTCAATTTCAAGTTTGCTTCTCGAAGCCTCTGGAAGACGGCCTTAAGGTTTCCACAATGCTCATCAAATGTCTTACCATAAACGATGACATCGTCCAAATAGACTAGGCAAGATTTCCAAGTAAGTCCTTGTAAAACGCACTCCATCAAACGCTCAAATGTTGCCGGAGCGTTGCATAGTCCGAAAGGCATCACTTTAAATTGCCACAGACCATTTCCTGTGGAGAAAGCCGTCTTTTCTCGATCTTCTGGATGGATTTCTACCTGCCAGTAGCCACTCTTTAAGTCCAATGTTGAGAACCATTCAGCTCCTTCCATCGCATCCAGAGTATCGCTGATTCTTGGCAGAGGGTAGCTGTCTTTCTTTGTCACATCGTTCAGCCTCCGATAGTCCACACAAAATCGAGTACTTCCGTCCTTCTTTTTGACAAGAACAACTGGGGATGCCCAAGGACTTTTAGAGTTTTCGATTAGCCCATCTCTCTTCATTGTCGATATCATCTCTGCAACTTCGGTTTGTTTGGCTAATGGGAGACGTCTTGCTGGTTGTCGAATAGGTCTCGCGTCTCCTGTGTCGATTCGATGCTGCACCAGTTTTGTTCGACCATACTGCCCACTGGGTGACGATAGTATATCAGCGTACTCGTGAAGGAGGCTTCCAGCAACACTTAGCTGACGTTCATTTAATTTGGATGACTTCAGAATTTTTGCCTTCATAGAGTTCACTTTCCCAGGGTCCACAGATTTGTGTGTGTCAGCTTCTATAATTTTAGTTATTGCGAATACGGACTCACACCTTCCAACAACTTCTCCTTTTCTAAGCTTGACTTCGTACGGTTTGATGTTGAGTATGCGTACAGGCACCATGTTGTTCTTTGGTTCCACAAGTGTCTTCCCAAGGATGATGTTTTGGGAAGACTGCTCAGAGTCTGGTTCCACCATTAGATATCGATGGCTACCCAAATCACCCTTTATTTTCGTCCAAACGAACACTTCTGAAGAAGGTGGCAGGCAAATATCTTCCTTAATGACGGTCCTTAGTGTTGATGAGTTTTCGTTGCCATAAACCATAGGAATTTCCACATTTTGGTACTTAAGAACTTGCTTCCCGATATCAAGAATTACTCCATGCTCTTTCATGAAGTCGATTCCAACGATGCACTCGTCACATATATCTGCTACCAGAAACAGATGTGAAAACTCTAGTTCTGCCAAACGGATCGTTAGACGAACGTCCCCGTACACTCTGGCTGCCTCTCCTGTTGCTGTTTTCAGACGGTAGGCGTTGGTGTTATGCAGCCACGTGATCTTCACCAAGTCCTTTCGAACAATGGAGGCAGTGGCACCGGTGTCGATCGTAGCCACTTGCTTCTTGCCGTTTAGTGTTGCCTCCACAGTCAGACTTTTGTTGTTTCGTTTCGTCTGTGAGACCTGGATGGTGGTTCTGGGGCCATCGATACCAGAAACCAGCTTCTGCCCCTCGAAGCTGGTTCTTACTCGTTTCCCGGTTGAGAAACGGGGCGAGTAGGAGTATTGACATTGTTGTTGTTAAAGTTTCTGCTTTCACAATGTTGACATGTAGGTCTTCTAGGTGGCAATCTGCACTGGCGTTGAAGATGTCCGGTCTTGTTACAATTCCAGCATCGAGCAGGTCCATCTCGCTGGTTCCTTTGGAATGCAGTTCTCTGGCAAGAACACTCCTCAATTTCTAGTTCTCTTACCCGATGAACTCCTTGAGAAGCCTGTTCTGCTGCTTCCATAGTCAGGGCGAACGCCAATGCTTCAGGGAGTGTGCGTTTTCCAGCCGTTCGAATTGCTCGCTGAAGGTTGATGTCAGATACAGCACGGACAAAGGCTTCTGTTGCGAATTGGTTGATGATTTCATCTCCTGCAGCTGGATATGCCAGATGTGCCAATCGTTCGATGTCTGCTTGAAGCTGTTGCAGAGTTTCTCCCCTCTTTTGGATTCTAGTATTGAGTTGAACACGGAAGACTTCTTGCATATGGCCATCTCCAAAGCGTTTGTCAATGGCCTGAACAAGAGCACTGAAGTTGCCACTCTTATCTGCTGGTATGGTTTGCAGCAGTTCAGCAGCAGTTCCTCTGAGGGCAAGCGTCAGAGCTATGTATTTGTCCTCCTCATCCCAGCCATTTGTTGCTGCGGCTGCTTCAAACTGCTTCTTGTAGATTGACCAAGAAGTTTGTCCATCGAAGGTTGGGGGATGCATCTCCTTTCTTCTAGGACAGTCACCAGAACTTTCTCGAACCTTCATTTTTCTTACTTTGTCCAATTCCTTAGTAATGGATTCGATTTTATCTTCCACTTTTTCGAACTTTGATTCTACTGTCGACAATTGCTTATCGACATTAGACAATTGTTGATCGACAGTTAACAATTGTTTATCGATAGAAGAAAATTGTTTATCGACACGCTCGTCAAGGGCAATAATTCTATTGTCAAAGGCATCTAACTTACATTCTAGCATATTTGTCTGTTTTTCCAGTAGACACTTTTGTTCTTGGCTTTGTTGTTCTAGAAGATTCTTCTGCTCTTGACTTTGTTGTTCGAAACGTTCGAGAAGATTCTTTTGTTCATTACGTTGTTCTTGGCTTTGCTGTTCTAGAAGATTCTTTTGTTCTTCAAATTTTGCGAGCAGCTGAGACAGCATATTGGTCATGCCCGATGTACTTACTTGTTCTTGCTGTCCTTCCATTTCAATATCGAATATAAACGTGTCCGGGTTTTTTCCACATCTTCTTAAATCTTCTTGCAGACGAATTATAAGATCATTCTTTGTTCCAGCAGTAGGAAGATCTCGCTTATTCAGTTCTGCCTTGAGTTCCACTACATTTAAATCATTCAAAGATTTACCCATTGTCTTTTTTTTTTTTTGTTTTTTACTTTTCACACAATAAATTTACTGAGTGCACAGATAAATTAAGTTTTATCCCACTTCTGACACCAATGTAATATTTTCTCAGGTTCGTTAATAAAACTTATTTACTTTATTCAAAACGTCCACTTATTTATTTCGCAAAATAAAACACTTTACTTTTCTTACTACAAACAAAACGATTTATTCTTCACCACTGAATTAATTCACAAACTTTACTTTTCACTTTTATTACAACCAACTTTATTCATTCACGATTAAAAACAAACTGTATCGCTGCCGTTCAAACATGTGCCTTTTATACTTGTTTTCCAAACTCTGGAAATAAGGAGAACGTTCTAGTCTCTGCTTCCAGAGCTTTCCATAGGGGAAATTTCCCAATAATTTCCCTTCCAAAAGCTTTCATTTGACAGCTGGCAAATCTGCTATAATCCGGCAGATGGCGCTTCCTTCGTTTGAGAGTTGCTATAATTATTGATAATAAGGGTATGTTTGCACTGCGACCGTAAGCTTTATTGTGTCCGTTTGCTTGAATTTCGGAGTCGTTATAGTTCAAATATGGAAAGTTATTACAATATTATTTATTGTGCTTTCAAGTTTGACAAGGTTATCTTAGATAACACCAGATATATATTTATATAAGGATATAAATAGTAATATTTTGGCTCTTAAATAGCTTAGTTAACTCCTTATACGAAAACTATGTACCTCTTGTAAGCAAACGTGTAAAGTCTACAACTTGCCCCTGGTACAATAACCGAATTAAATGTTTGATAGAAGAGAGAGAACGATCTTTTAAAAGATACAAACGAAATCCAACTGAATATAACAAGAGGCAATATTGTGTTACTCGAAATAATGTCACGGCTCTTATTCGCTCATCTAAGAGGTCTTTTCTTATAAATAAACTAGATCCATCACTAAGTTCAAAACAACTATGGAAGAATTTAAAAGGTGCCGGTATAGTTGCGACCAAAAATATGTCTGAGTGTTCATTTAACCCTGATGTTATGATGTCATAATTTGCTCCAAGCAGTTCAAGCTCCTCCTTACTTGAAGACGATGTTAATTACCCTGATTCAAACATGGGCTTTTCCTTTAACTGCATCGAAATAGATGATGCTGTTGATTCAGTTCGTTCTGTTAAATCGGATGCCATCGGGCCTGATGATATATCTCCAAAATTTATAAAGTTAATTTTACCCCTAAATGTGTGCACAAGTTAAGCATATTTTGAATTCTTGTATCTGTAGAAGTATTTTTCCGATGTGCTGGAAGGAGGCCAAAATTGTTCCAATCCCTAAGAAAACAAATCCATCTTTGCCAGCTGACTTCAGACCCATTAGCTTGTTACCCTATCTCTTAAAACTATTTGAAAAAGTTATTCAAAATCAAATGTTAAACTTTTTAAATAGCAATAACAAAATTTTTCGCTGGCAATCTGGATTTCGGGTCAAGCATAGTTGTGAATCAGCAGTCATCAAAGTCACAACAGTCTTGCGGATCGAACTAGATTTGGACAAATTTGGTACATTATTATTATTGGATTTTTCAAAGGCATTTGATTGTATTGATCACTCAATTTTTATGTCAAAATTGAGGAATAACTTTAGCTTTTCAGGTACTGCTATACGTTTACTGCAGACCTATCTCAAATACAGGATTCAAACAGTTAAAACTGATAGTGGTGTTTCAAGACCACTAATTGTAAACCAAGGAGTTCCACAAGGCTCTGTTTTAGGGCCTCTTTTGTTCACACTGTTCATAAATGATCTGCCTGATAATATAGAATCAAGTTATATTCAAATGTACGCAGACGATGTTCTTATATATTTGAGTCGTCCAGCTGGGCTAATAGAAGACCTAGTAGCAAGAATCAATGAAGATCTTTCGAGGATACAGCTATGGTCCAGTCAAAATAAATTAAAGATCAACCCTTCAAGGACTTTAGCGATGCTACGTTCAAGGAGAGATATTAGCACCCAAGAATTTCCAAACATTATTCTTAATGGAGAAATAATACCGTATGTTAAAAAAGTGAAATATCTTGGGTATACGTTGAACAACAATTTGAGCTGCTGCGATGCTATTTCGATTTCGAGTACAATAGGAAGAATATATTCTGGACTGCGAAGTTTGAGGGCATCTGCCAGTTTCCTTCTACCAAACATGAAATTGCGTTTAGTTAAAAGCCTGATTATACCATTTTTCTTAAACAACTGTTCCGTATATCCCACTTTGGACTACGACTGTAAACGCAAAATAAACGTAGCATTCAATGACTGTTTACGCTTCATTTACAATATTCCAAGACACACAAGTGTTTCACACCTTAAGTCAACTATCTTCGGAATTTGTCTTAATGACTATTTTCAGTTGCGTATTATGATGAAGCTACATTCTATAATACAAAACAAATGTCATGTTTACATCAACGAAATGCTTCAATTTTCCCAATCTCCTAGAGGTGTACGCCTTATATTACCTAAGTTCACACACACCATTGCTGAGCGATCATTTTTCGTGGCAGCAATTAAACTGTGGAATACTCTTCCGGTTGAGTTGCAGAGGTCACGAACACCCACTGAGTTGTAGAGAGGATTACTTTCACATTTTTCCCACATCAGTTGAAGCCAATAATTAATTTCTATTATTTCCATTTTTTTTATTTTTTCTCTTTTTATTGCTGAATTAAATGCAATATACTATACTTAATTAAATAATATAGTAAGTTTATTAATGCATTTTCTTCTTTATTGCCTAAATATAATATTTTTTTGTTTCACTCTTTCAATTTGAATTAAAATACTGCAAAGCAAATTTTTTGTAAATTTTTTCTTATGCTTAACCATAAGATCTTAAATCTTGAAGCATTATGTCAAACTAAGTTTTGTTTTAAATAAATAAATAAATAAATAAATTTGGAAATTAGGAATATTCATGCGAAATGAAAAGTTCCATACAAAATTTACGCAACGAAATCATAAACCAAAAATTAATTATGTAACTGCGTTGCTAGTCCTCCCGTAATATCTAAGCCACCAGATTCTGAAGCCTATTATATTGCAATAACTTTCCATATTTGAACTATAACGAATCCGAAAAGCAAACAAATGGACACAATAAAGCTTACGTTCGCAGTGCAAACATACCCTTATTAGCTATAATTATAGCAACTCTCAAACGAAAGAAGTGCCATCTGCCGGATTATAGCAGATAAACCAGCTGTCAAATAAAAGCTTTTGGAAGGTAAATTATTGGGAAATTTCCCACGGAAAGCTCTGGAAGCAGAGACCAGAAACTTCTACTTATTTTCAGAGTTTGTCAAACAAGTATAAAAGGCACATGTTTGAACGGCAGCAACACAGTTTGTTTTTAATCGTGAATGAATAAAGTTGGTTGTAATAAAAGTAAAGTAAGTTAATTAAATTTCAGTGGTGAATAATAAATTGTTTGTTTGTAGTAAGATAAGTAAAGTGTTTACGTCTGTGAAGTTAGCAGGGCAACTTTCACCCACGCAATTGGGACCTTGACAGGAATTTGCAGTTTTTTTGCATTTTTTTTGCATTTCTATTCCCGATTTTGCAGTTCGCCAAATAACGGTGTAATTTAGTGACCTGCTAACTTCACAGTGAAGTTAGCAGGTCACATGGCGTATCTCAGGAACCAAACGTGCTAGGAACTTGTAGTAAGGCTCCAAATTTGCAGTTTTTTTGCATTTCAAGAATAGGCTAGGTCAGAATTTTGAAGTCCTTTTTTAAAAAAAAATTTCATACTGACCTGCTAACTTCACAGTGAAGTTAGCAGGTCACATGGTGTATCTCAGGAACCAAGCATGCTAGGAACTTGCAATAAGGCTCCAAATTTGCAGTTTTTTTGCATTTCAACGATAGGCTATGTTCAAAATTTGAAGTCCTCAATTTAAAAATTTCCCAAGTTTGACTTCAATATGAAGCAAGTAGGTCACATCGTGTATCTCAGGAACCAAACGTGCTAGGAACTTGTAGTGAGGCTCCAAATTTGCAGTTTTTTTGCATTTCAAAAATAGGCTAGGTCAGAATTTTGAAGTCCTTTTTTTGAAAAAAATTTCATACTGACCTGCTAACTTCACAGTGAAGTTAGCAGGTCACATGGTGTATCTCAGGAACCAAGCATGCTAGGAACTAACAATAAGGCTCCAAATTTGCAGTTTTTTTGCATTTCAACGATAGGCTATGTTCAAAATTTGAAGTCCTCAATTTAAAAATTTCCCAAGTTTGACTTCAATATGAAGCAAGTAGGTCACATCGTGTATCTCAGGAACCAAACGTGCTAGGAACTTGCAGTAAGGCTCCAAATTTGCAGTTTTTTTGCATTTCAAGAAGAGGCTAGGTCAGAATTTTGAAGTCCTTTTTTTAAAAAAAATTTCATACTGACCTGCTAACTTCAAAGTTAGCAGGTCAGTAACTTCAAAGTTAGCAGGTCAGTATGAAATTTTTTTTAAAAAAAGGACTTCAAAATTCTGACCTAGCCTCTTCTTGAAATGCAAAAAAACTGCAAATTTGGAGCCTTACTGCAAGTTCCTAGCACGTTTGGTTCCTGAGATACACGATGTGACCTACTTGCTTCATATTGAAGTCAAACTTGGGAAATTTTTAAATTGAGGACTTCAAATTTTGAACATAGCCTATCGTTGAAATGCAAAAAAACTGCAAATTTGGAGCCTTATTGTTAGTTCCTAGCATGCTTGGTTCCTGAGATACACCATGTGACCTGCTAACTTCACTGTGAAGTTAGCAGGTCAGTATGAAATTTTTTTCAAAAAAAGGACTTCAAAATTCTGACCTAGCCTCTTCTTGAAATGCAAAAAAACTGCAAATTTGGAGCCTTACTGCAAGTTCCTAGCACGTTTGGTTCCTGAGATACACGATGTGACCTACTTGCTTCATATTGAAGTCAAACTTGGGAAATTTTTAAATTGAGGACTTCAAATTTTGAACATAGCCTATCGTTGAAATGCAAAAAAACTGCAAATTTGGAGCCTTATTGTTAGTTCCTAGCATGCTTGGTTCCTGAGATACACCATGTGACCTGCTAACTTCACTGTGAAGTTAGCAGGTCAGTATGAAATTTTTTTCAAAAAAAGGACTTCAAAATTCTGACCTAGCCTATTTTTGAAATGCAAAAAAACTGCAAATTTGGAGCCTTACTACAAGTTCCTAGCACGTTTGGTTCCTGAGATACACGATGTGACCTACTTGCTTCATATTGAAGTCAAACTTGGGAAATTTTTAAATTGAGGACTTCAAATTTTGAACATAGCCTATCGTTGAAATGCAAAAAAACTGCAAATTTGGAGCCTTATTGCAAGTTCCTAGCATGCTTGGTTCCTGAGATACACCATGTGACCTGCTAACTTCACTGTGAAGTTAGCAGGTCAGTATGAAATTTTTTTTTAAAAAAGGACTTCAAAATTCTGACCTAGCCTATTCTTGAAATGCAAAAAAACTGCAAATTTGGAGCCTTACTACAAGTTCCTAGCACGTTTGGTTCCTGAGATACGCCATGTGACCTGCTAACTTCACTGTGAAGTTAGCAGGTCACTAAATTACACCGTTATTTGGCGAACTGCAAAATCGGGAATAGAAATGCAAAAAAAATGCAAAAAAACTGCAAATTCCTGTCAAGGTCCCAATTGCGTGGGTGAAAGTTGCCCTGCTAACTTCACAGACGTAAAGTGTTTTATGTTGTGAAATAAATAAGTGAAAGTTTTAAATAAAGTAAATAAGTTTTATTAACGAACCTGAGAAAATATTACATTGGTGTTAGAAGTGGAATAGAACTTATGGCCTTTTCGATTGGCAATTCGGAAGAACTCTCCGATCCGGAACGCCAATAAAACAAACAGGTACATGCAGTTTGATTCTGAAGTTTTCGTATCCCTGTATTTGTTCAACTTCACATGCCGAATAGTTCTTCACATTTAAAAACTTGGCGGACACAAATATAAACGACTATGATAATTTTCAATAAAGAAAATGGGAAAATAATATGCGGAAACGGAAAATAATGGTTCTTAGAAACAGTAAAATGAGTGAAATTTACTCATTTTTAGCTTAAAATTTACTTTTTGCAATATTTGACAGCACTTTGACAACTATGTGTTTTAATGTGTGAGTAGTTCTGGTTTCGATTCTGAAATGAAATTCAGAATCGTTTTCTGTTCTTTTCAGGAGAAGAACTGTCATTCTGAATGCCAATAGAACACTTTCAGAAGAGTTTACACGCATTCCGAACGCTTCTGGATTGCCAATCGAAAAGGCTATTAATCTATCTGTGCACTCAGTTAATTTATTGTGTCTTTACAGAAAATAATTACGAAAAGTGAACGTTGACTATAAAAAGTAAAAAAAAAGACAATGGGCCTTACTAATAATCAAATTGAGTTATAGCTTAGACTAGCAAAACGTCAAAATTTAATACACAGAAATCCCACTGATCTCTATAATACACTGGATAGCGTATTCATACAAAAAAGTTGCTTCCAATTGAAGAACTGTTATAAGGTGCGCCGGTACACTTTTTTGTATAACAGTATAAAAGTATAACATGTTTTTTTATTCAAGTGACAGCTGGCAATCAAGGAAGTGAAATTATTTTATTTTGTTTATGGTATCAATCGCTTGTCAAAGCAGAAAAAAAAGCAAGAAAATATTATTTTGCATTATCGAGAGGAAAATAAATTAGAAATTTGTATTCTTAATTGCAATGTGTCTCATTTGAAGGTCGTTCTATAGTTTTGTGTTTTTATTTTAATTAAATCTTCCATTGCAATTAAATTTGTTATTTTTGTTTGAAATATGTATGACTAATGAGTCCACGGAGAAGCCCAGCAATACAAATGATAAAAGAAACTGGTTCCACTCACTGTCCCGTCGAAGAAAATCAGCAACATCCGCCACAACATCGACATCACAAAAATAGCAGAGTCGAAATGAAGATGCTGCTGGTGCCTCTGCTTCGACTCCGAAAGCCTCAGCAGCAACCTCAACACTAACATCAGGTCAAGAATCTTCCGTCGAGGATAGCATCAACAATTGGTCTAGTTTTGGAAACGATCGCATCAAACGCAAAGATGAACGTAAGAATGTTTTCCAGAGATTCAAGAAACGCATGGGAATTAACTTTTCGATGCGCCAAAAAAATCCCAACCCGACACATCAATATCTTCCAATTGGAATGTCCACGACGTGGTTTTTATAATCATTCAAAGAAATAAATAAAATAACTTTACTAAACAGCGCTATCCCGATCAAGCTGGTAAAACTGAGGCACAACAAAATGAAAACCAAAAATTGTACTTCCATCGTATTGGTGAGCCACAAGGGAAAGACGTTCTAGTTGTTGAATTTCCAGATCAGCCATCATGGAGAATGTGAGTGACCATAACTTTGAAATCGATTAATGTTTTTTCATATCTCTTAATATTTCTAGAGGATCTGAAGTATCGGATTGTAGATAATATGTTATTTTCATGATTGTGAAAGATTGCCGCGATAATATTGTTTACTATGCTGATTTGGAGAAAGCCGGGAGATAAAATCAAAACTAGAGATTCATGCAATCGTTACAAAATTCTAATCAGATTATGATGTATGGTTGAGAAATTTTGTAAAATTAATTCAAAACTTTTTGAATTTTTTTAGTTCATCACAAACACGGGTTCGAGGGTCTACCTCTGCGGACAAACAAAAATGCACCCAACTATCGAGTTATTTCAATCGATTTGGAAAACCCAGCTGAGGAAAATTGGATAACATTGATACCGGTAATTTAAAAAGGGTTAAAATTATTAATTAAGCATGTTGAAATTTAGATTTTTTGTTTGTTTAGGAACATGAAAAAGTTGTGTTAGATAGAGTTATGTGTGTTGATGGAAATAAACTTTTATTGGAGTTCATTCGTGATGTAAAGGTTTGTGATCATGTCATCTTCTGTTTTTTAACTTTTATAAATGTTTTTAATTTCCTTTTCTAATAATTTACAGTGTCCTTCAAGCGCATTCTCTTGAAACGGGTGAGCTGATACGTACATTCAATATTAGCATAGGTACAGTTGGAAGTATTTCTGGCAAAAAAAAATACTCTGAAATATTCTACAGTTTTACATCATTTCTTACACCTGGGAAAATTTATTAATATGATTTTGCAAAGCCCAATGAAGAACCAACGCTATTCCGTGAAATAATTTTAAATATTGAAGGCTTCAATAGCAATGACTACAAAGTTGAACAAGTATTCTATCCCAGTAAAGATGGGACACAAATTCCAATGTTTATAATTCGGAAAAATAGAAATACAGTCACACCACGCCCGTGCCTTCTCTATGGATATGGAGGATTCAATATTAGTATACATCCTTCATTTGGTATTGTTGGTTTGATGTTCAATGATACATTCGATGGAGTGCTGGCTTATCCCAATATTCGAGGTGGCGGAGAGTATGGAGAGAAATGGCACAATAGTCGTTTGTTAAATAAATAAAATGTATTTGATGATTTTACAGCATCAGCAGAGTATTTAATTAAAAATAATTATACTAGCAAAGATCGTATTGTTATTCAGGATGGTTCCAATGGAGGACTACTGGTTGGTGCATGTATTAACCAACGTCCGGATTTATTTGCAGCGGCTGTTGTACAAGTTGGGTAAGCTAAATGTGCAATAAAAGTTAAATTTGTGTGAATTGATTGAGAATGTCTTTTGCTTTTAGAGTCATGGATATGCTGAGATTTCACAAATTCACAATCGGACATGCTTGGTATTCAGACTATGGTAACCCATCAGAGAAGGAACATTTCGAAAATCTTATGAAATATTCACCGCTTCATAATGTTCATACGCCCAAAAATGGTAAGAAAATAGAATTTTTCTTATCAATATCAATTTTTTTAGATCTACCTTAACCTAGTCTTGACATCATAAATGTTAAAACTCCCAACACTAGATAATATCGTCCCCTGATTGCAACAAATAAGTCACTCGATTTTCAATTTGATATTGTTTTATATTTAGACCAGGACAAATAGCACAAATCGTAATAGAAAGGGTGTTTTTTTAAGGGGGATGGGCAAGTGTAGAATGTTTACCATAGCACCCACGAAAAAAATCATACACTTATGAAACTCACCAAAAATATTAAATTTGTCATGGCAACCAAGAATCCAAATAGTCCATACAAATATCTTTTGTCTAATAGTGTTTTTGTGGCGGTTACATTTTGACCTGTTCTACGAAAAAAACGATTTCCAAAATTGATTTTTGCTTGAAAAGGACCATAACTTTGTTAAGGGTGCTTGTATCATTTTGGTTTTGCTTTTATTAGATTCAGCGTTAAAAAATACCCTTAAATCATATACCATACTTTGTGTATATACCTCAATTACACCAAATTGGAATTTTGGCTCAAATCTTCCAACTTTTTCCCAGATTTTCCCTCTCTTTAATAATAAAACCCCCAGAACAAATATATTTATGTGGACTATATTGATTCTTGGTTACCATGACAAATTTAATATTTTTGGCGAGTTTCATGAGTGTAAGAGTTTTTTTGTGGGTGTTATGGCCAACACTCTACACTTGCCCCTCCCCCTTAAAAAAACACCCTTTCTACATGGATGTTTTTGAGGACTATCTTGATTCTAAGTTCGTATGATAAATGGAACATTCACTCCGAATTTCATTAACATACCTTTATTTTCAAAGGGTTTTCGATAATATATTTTATCTGTGGTGCCTGAAAAAAATTCATCATTACATAAAAAGGACTATAACTTTTTTTTCGGTGATTGTATCATTTTGAATTTGGTTTCATTAGATTCAACGTTAAAAACTACCCTTAAAGCATGTATCGTATGGTTAGGTTGTACCAAGACAAATATTTTAGTTTGATAGACCTCCAAGTTCTCCCCATCAGCACCTCTTCAAATGCATCTACACAAAAAGCCAATGCGGGGATTTTGGGGGACTTTGGATATGTTATAGAGATTGCAATTCTGCGTCGATTCCAATTTTAATATTTCATGAATTAATTTTTTCAACCTCGGAACCTATTTTTCCTGGCCTTATCCAACTATCCAAATTTTTTTCAATTCTCTGTACCATAAATATGTACCTAATATGTATAGGATATTTTTTGTGATGTGATAGAAATAAGATGCCATTGTTCACCAGTTGCTAAATATCTATTAAGGTTTCTATCTCCAAAATTTATAAAATCTACACTAATCAACGAAATTAAAGGAACAATTTTTTTTTTTCAATTCTTGTTAGTGTTTTTTAAAGAGCTGTTTCTTTGTGGAGAGTGGTCGTATTGAGTTGAAACAAAAAGCATTTTACAGCTTAATGTTTTTTCCCCTAAATAAATATACCGCCACTGGACAACCGGGATTGAACAACCCGAGGACGACAAAGTCAAGCCGACTTTTATGTTAAGTTTTTACATATATAATAAATCTAATTTGTATTTTATATTGAACCAATGTATAGCGTTAGGCCCCTTATGTGCCAACAAAACCTTATTATTTGTCAATGTATGTTATAGTTATTAATTATCTTTTAAGCCAATTGTAAATAGAAATGTTCAATAAAACAAAAATTGAATTGAAAATTGCTTAATGTTTTTTGTTTGGAGATTTGTTTGCAAAAAATTTTTTTTTAGTACCGTTATTGCGTTATTGCAAGGAATGAAACAAAAAAATTAATTATAAATTTTTTTTGAAGCTCCTCATTTAGACCTTCAAACAACACAGAATATTTTATTTTTATGAATATAAGAACTTAAATCAAATACATTAAACGAAAAATAATATTTTTTCTTCCCTTAAAAATAAGTAATGTTCCCAGTAAATTTGGATGAATCCTTTTTCTTCATTCATCACGGAGTCAATAGAAAATGAAAACAAATATTCTTAGCTTTTATGAAATATTTTAAAAACATAATAGAACTTATTTTACACAAATGTTCACTTTACAACTATACAAAATAAAATAAATAGGTGACATTTAAAAACAACAAAATAAAAAATAAAAACAAAAAGATACAAATTTAGAATAAGAAAAAAAAGAAATACATAGGTATGTATAATGTTAATTAATTGTATATAATTAGTTTGTTTGTTTTGCTTATTGTTTTGTGCTTACTTAAATAAAAATAGATAATAACTATATATATTTTTTATAACAAATAAATTATACAATTAACATAATATGTTTTCAACTTTAAATTTTTATTCTCTCTTAATTGATACACAATTTTAAAAATCTTTCAGAAATTTGTATAATAATAATATGTTGTAGCTATTTATTGTATAGTAAAATTGAGTTCGACTCTATTTCATTTTACAATCGCATATTCCTTCAGGAAGATGATCCTGAAGAGTCTTTTGCTTTATTTTTCCCCAAAGCCGGACTACTCTGCGAAGAACTATCCGAATTTAAAATAATCACACTCGGATTAAGTGTAGGGGATTGATTCGGCGTAGAATTGGTGCTCTTCGACTTTCGGAACCAATTTCCTATTCGACGACGTCCCAGCGAGCCCGTATTGTATTCATAACCTTCTTTCGAGTTAATTTGTCGAGATTTCGAGAGCTGCGAAATTGAAATCAGCTGTTTGTAAAAGTTGAATGTCAAAGGGAAAGGATTAACTTTGCGAATTTTTTGTGTAAATTGTAAATATGTTTTGAAATAACTTAGAAGGCTTAAATTAAGGCTAAAAACCGCTTCAATCATCAAAATCCACCAAGTAGTTTAGAAATGACAACGCTTTGTATTTAACACTTGCAAGAAATGTATATGAAATTCTTGCAAGCGTTGTCATTTCTAAACTACTTGGTGGATTTTGATTATTGAAGTGGTTTTAAGCCTTAATTAAGGTCTTCTAAGTTATTTCAAAAACCATTTCCAATTCGAGCAAAGATTTCAAAAAATTGTCTCAAAAAACTATTTTCGTATTTTTTTCGAATTTCAAGAATATGATGATACAAGTTCTATGGGCAAATTTTCCGAAATTTTTGTTTTAATTGGAAATTGGTTTTGAAATAACTTAGAAGACCTTAATTAAGACTAAGAACCGTTTCAATAATCAAAATCCGGCAAGTAGTTTTGAAATGACAACTGTTTGTATCTAACACTTGCAAGAAATTTATATGAAATTCTTGCAACGTTGGCCAAATGTGATGAACTTCTTTGATTGTTGTTTTATCTGGCTTCAGAATGATATTTGTTCGTTCGGTGTTTTACGTGCGAGGCTCTGATGATCAAAATAAATTGACTGAAAGTTGTGTAGGACGAATTGGTTTTCAATTAATCATCGTAAAGATTGAACAACATCATTTGAGGTTCGGTTGCCTTCAAAATAAGATCACCATCAAACTTCTCTACACACCTGGAAAAGGCAACTATAATTCGAACATTTGATTACAATGTTGGGGAAATACAACAAATGAACTTACAATGGATCCAACATTCCCTTCCTAGTTACAATAATCTGTTTCGGTTGTTCCTCTACCTCTGCCGGCAATGATCGAATCAACGCTGCTTCTTCTTCAGCAATTTTGCACTTGGCCAGCTACTCCAAACGTTTCTGTCCAGCCCACACCTATGTGTGAATGATCTTCAAGAAAAGCTGACCAGCCTGCGGATTGAAAATGAAAATCGCTTCATTGATTGGCTTTGCTGTCAAATGGCCCTCTAATATCTCGATACACATTTGTGTCGTGGGCAAACCAAATGATTTGATTAGAGAACAATTCTCCGTAATTCTGTGACGAGAGATAAGGTTCTGTAGACTCGGAACTGTACAATGGTAATGCCTTCCTTTCCTGATGCGCTCCTTCAACACAAACAACGCTGGATTTGCCTTCATTATACTAGCCATTGCCTGTTGAATGAGCGTCTTACATCCAGGGAACCAGGTTCCATAGGCTGAATGCAAATTCTACGCCAAATCAGTGGCAATCAGGACACCAGTAGGTGAAAGATAGACAGGATATTTATTTTTATAATATATTATTAATTTTTTAAAGACGCACTAAATAAAAATATTACCAAATGAGTTTTGAAAAAAAATCGAAATGTCAAAACAAAACAAACCCACCGCTTCAAATTGTTGTTGCAATTCACATCTATTCATCGACAAAAGTGAAATTACAAAAACAACAATGTAAACAAATGGGTTTTGGGGGGTGAAACGTACGAAAGTTTCCCATCTTTATTTGTTTATCTATGATAATAACTTACGTCTCCTTACTTTTTTTTTTGCTTTCAATAGACGTCAAAAGGTGCGCTGGTACACCTAATGTCATCTTCAATTGGAATCAAAAAAACTGTTATACTCTGTAGGGAATACACTATCCAGTGTATTATAGAGATCAGTGAGAAATCCATGTTTAAAGTCGTAACTTTAATATGTGAAATGACATTTCAGTGCGAGTGTTGCCTGTAGTACTATTTCATATTATGTATTATGTATAAATAAGTACTTAAATTTACTCGAATATTACTGTGTAATTTTATGAGTATTTTCATAACGCCTAATTTTGGGTTGATAGAAAAAAAATAATGATATTCTTGTATATAAATATGTACATACACATTATATACATATGTATATGCAAATGTAAGGTTTGGTACATGTTTGATTTGGTTTGAATTTTTAACATTAATTTTACATGAATTATTTAATAAACATTTTGATAAGTTAATCAGATTAATTTTGCTTTTTAAAAATTACCATTTTTTTCTTCAAATATCTTGTCAAAAATATAACAAGACACACTTCGAAATTAATGTCAATTGCGCCTTTTATTTGCATTTTCAATCTGTTTGCATTTCAGAAGTTTTCCAAGGGTTTGAATGTTTCCAGTGATGTTTGCGGAGTGTTTTTATCTCATGATTTCATTCAGGAGTGCTCTTTGAACACAATGTAAACATGCATACGTTAAGTAACTCTTCGGATTACTTGTAACAGTGATACATAAATGTTTTCGAAAATTGTTTGTCAATTCAGAAAGGTGGTCGTTTAATGTATCATTGGAATTAAAAAGGAGTGAAATATATGAAAACAACAGTACCAATTACTGATCCCTAAAATAAACCTCAGACAATTGTTTGGGTCACCCTGCAGCCAGTAATAATTTATACCAATTAATTTCACTCAAAATGTTTAAAATCATTCTACATACCTATCGAGAGAAGCTTAAATAAAAATGAATCATAGTTGAATACCAAAACTTGAACCATATCGTTGCCTGGTCTATTCTTTTTAAGAGATTAAAATAGTTGTTTCTTCCCAAGAACAGTTTTTGTAAGGATCTATTTTGTTGCCGTTAATTTTCGTTCTTCCGAACTTGAAAAATATTATTTTGTCGTTGTCCGTTTAAAACAAAACGGAACATTTTGGTGCCGAAACCCGGGAATAATTCCCAAAAGATTGAAAAACAAAAAAATTGATCAATCTAATAAGACCGCGATCGCAGTTTATAAAGCTTACTGAGTGGCTACGAAAAAGCTTAGTTTAAACTATTGCACAATTAATGCATTTGTTCATCAGTGCAAATATATATATTGCTTTCGTTTAGTGAACGACAAAATCATTTAGCTGCTAGTGTTAAGCAATTTAATTGAAGCGCTGTCCCTTGATTGTCACGTATTTAAAAAGAGCTTTTAATCCATTGGCGATTGGTGGTCGTGATGAAGAATAGAATCTCATCATACGGACAACTTATTCAACATTCTTAAAAGCTACCAGGTTTTGGTCGAAACCGAAGAAGGTAATGTGTCCCGGCTTATTATCAGTGTCACAACAAAAGCTTTTTTAGCTATTTCGAATTTTCGAACTTCTAAGAATAATAACAACTGACCAAATCAAAGCTCTACGTCTTAATTGAATTGTCAATAATTTCGTCGTTGGACAACTTGATGGAGATTTGATTTGAGTTTGAGAAAAATAATACTGAATTGTGGCACAGATAATAAACGAGAGATACCTAATCACAATTATATTACATTTATAATTATTTGTATATTTTATTTCCCTATTATATGAATTTTATATAAATTAAGAATTTGTTGATAAGAGAAAAATACTCGTACTTACGTAAGGCGAAATTCAAAATGAGTACGAACAACGATGGAGAGGCAAAAGAAGGTGGAGGATCTGCATCGCTTAGCGAACTAAAAGCCTTGCGATCAACAACTAAAGGTAGCTTAACGTGAATTCGTCAGTTGGTTCAGGCCAAGAAAGCCACTCTGTCACTACCCGAATTACAATGTTAGTAGATTAGGGATACTGGAATCTTACTTCAAGCAAATATTAAACACGCAAATACAAATCGAAAGGCTAAGCAGTGAGAGCGAGATAGAATCTAATGCAAAAACGCGTAATGAAATTGAAGATTTATATATAGAAACGAAATCTGAATTAATGGCGTTGATTTCGAAAGGTCAAGCCACATCATCACCGGAGACATTCAACACCTCGTTTTCTGTGCCACAAGTGCTGCATCGCTCAAATCTCCAATCACAAAAAATTCCTAAGTTCTCTGGAAAGTATTCGGAGTATCCAAACTTTATCGGTATTTTCAAAAAATTGGTTCATAACAACTTGAATTTGGACAATTTGGAGCGGTTTAACTACTTATTAGATAGCCTGGAAGGCGCGGCCTTAGCTGCTGTGAAGGAGTTTGAGGTGAACAGCATTAATTATCAAAAAGCCATGAATCGTTTACAGGATCGATTCGATAATAAAAATCTTATGCTTCAAGAGCACATTAAATCGTTGTTTAATTTACCGAAAGTTCATCGAGGTGTATCTGCAGAGCTAAGATCGTTGGTAGATTCCGTAAATAGTCATTTTAGTGCAATGCAGTCAATTGGAACTTTGGAAAATATTGCAAATGCATTGATCATTCACATTATCTGTGAGAGACTCGATACAGATTCTTTAGTCAAATGGGAAGAGTCGATTGACTACTCAAAATTGAATTCATGGCAGAAATGTGAAGAAGTTTTGTCTCGGAGGTGTCAAAATTTGGAAGTCAGGGAATCTAAATCATCGTCGTCGTTGCCCTCAACTTCAAATGCTGTACCTAAAGATTATTATCGCAAGAGCCGTTCGAAAAAGTTAGTCACCAATAATAACACAAGTCTTGTTGCATCCAATTCAGGCTGCCTGTATTGTAACAAAAATGGACACAGCATAGAAAAGTGCTCTGCTTTCCAGAACCTGAGTGTCGCAGATCGGTTCACTGAAGTCAAAAAACGGATGCTTTGCATAAATTTTTTGGGTACTGGGCACACAGTTAGAAAGTGCAGCTCATCAAAATGTCAAGTATGCGGATGGCCACATAATATGCTGCTTCATCGTTATGTTCAAAAAACAACAGGAGATGGTTGTTTGCTGGCGGAGCCGGAAGTGGTAAACCCTGTAACCACCTTTCTGCATACATCGTTGACCGAGGTTGGCAAGGCTGGAGAATCTTGTCAAGTAATTCTGGCTACGGCGATAGTTAAGCTTAGGGACAGTACAGGACAGTTTCATAACGTCAGGGCTTTATTGGACTCTGCCTCACAGTTGAATTTTGTAACCGAAGCTGCTGTTCAAAGATTGCATCTAAAGAAAACTCGTGTGAATGCAACGGTTGCTGGAGTTGGAAAGAAGAACGTTGATGTGAAATTCAGCACCAATATTTTTATCCAATCAAGGTGTACCTCATTCGAAACTGCTGTAGAAGCTCTTATCTTACCGAAGATAACAAGTGTACAACCTGAAGAGGAGCTTGATATCGGAAGCTGGAATATTCCCAGAAACTTGGACTTGGCAGATCCTAGTTTTAACCTCCCATCATCAGTGGATGTCTTGATAGGAGCAGATTTGTTCTATGATCTGTTGTCAGTAGGGCAGATTAAGTTGGATAGTGACCAGCCAACATTGCAAAAAACATTATTCGGCTGGGTCGTGTCAGGAAGGGTAAAAACGACAAGAGTTGGTAGTTCATCGTGTCATGTTGTTGCTGAATACCAGAATTCGGACTCCTATCTCTCTGATATCGTTGAACGTTTTTGGAAAATAGAAAGTCTTCAGTCTTCAAAGCCAATAATGACAGTGGAAGAATCTCTCTGCGAAAACCATTTTCTAAAAACAGTACAGAGAAATAAAGAAGGTAGATTCATCGTTAGCCTACCATTTAAAGATGAGACGATTCAGTTGCGCTGCGCACAAAAGCGTTTTTGGGGACTTGAGAGACGGCTCAGTAAGGATCCTTGTTTGAAACAACAGTACACCGCGTTCATACAAGAATATTTAAATCTTGCTCACATGGTTAAAGTACCTAAATCTCAACATTCTTTAGTAAAATACATTACTCCTCATCAGTGCGTTATTAGACCGGATTCCACAACAACAAAATTGAGAGTTGTTTTTGACTGCAGTAGCTGAACATCATCAAGTTTGTCACTGAATGACACTATGCTGAAGGGGCCAGTTGTTCAAGATGAACTATTTTCAATAGTCCTCAGATTTCGTTGCTACAAGTTTGCGCCAGATATTGGTTGACGAAAAAGACACTTTTTATCAGTGTATCTTATGGCGAAACCACCCAGACGAGGAATTAGATATTTATAGATTACTCACCGTCACATATGGAACAAACTGTGCACCGTACTTGGCCACAAGATGCCGAACCTATCTATCCGAACAGTACAAGAGGGAATATCCGGTTGGTGCTCAAAAGCTAAAAGAAGACTTCTATGTCGATGATTTCATCTCAGGTGGTGACACGGTTGAAGAGATTGAACGCATATATGATGAAGTACGAACGATCTTAGAACAAGGGAAGTTTGAAATCCGTAAATGGTTTTCGAGTGAACCAACATTTTTAAACAAGATACCTGAAGATGAAAGAGAAAAACCCCTTAGGATTAATGACGCAGACATCATCAAGGCGTTGGGCATCGTTTGGGATCCCAAATCGGATGAATTTTGCTGCCTGGATCCGAAAATTGCAACTTCTACTCGAATTACCATGCGCAGTGTGTTGTCGGAAATGTCACAGCTTTTTGATCCCCTTGGTCTGATCAGTCCGATTGTTGTTAGAGCGAAGGTGTTTATGCAGGATCTTTGGATATCAAAAGTATCGTGGGATGAATCCTTGTCGCAGGACTTGCATACTCAATGGTATTCTTTTAAGGACCAGTTATCAGATCGGAAGAAGATACGGATGGAACGATGCGTCTTGCCAGCTGGAAGTTTTCAAATCCATGGGTTTGCTGATGCATCAAAGAGAGCCTACGGATGTTGTATATACATCCGGTCAGTAGTAAATGGGATAGTCGTTGTCAGGCTATTTGTTGCTAAATCAAGAGTCGCTCCTCGGAAGGTACAACCAATTCCTAGACTTGAACTTTGCGCGGCTGACTTGTTGGTACAACTAATGGAAAAAGTGTTGGAGAACGTGCCCAAAAGGGTGGAATCGGTTACTCTTTGGACAGATTCAGAAATTATCCTTCATTGGCTGGCAAAACATCCATCTTCGTGGGAAACTTTTGTCGCAAATCGTGTCTCTCGGATTCAACAAGGATCACACCAAGCTACTTGGAGACACGTGGGATCTAAGTCAAATCCAGCCAATATTGTTTCGCGAGGTACAACAGTGGATGAGTTATTGAAATCTTTCTGGTTCAAAGGGCCACCATTCCTTTATAAAGAGGAGGAGACTTGGCCAAAGACCAAGCTTAATACGACCGAGCCACATCCATTGAACGTTACGAAAGTATCGTTGGTGAATGTAAAAGACAACAGTGAGTTTGAAAATATGATCACTAAATTTAAAGATTTTCAAAAAACTCTGCGAATTTTTACCTATGTTCGTCGTTTTATAGCTGGATGGTTTGCCCCAAAACTAATGAATAAAGGTCCAATTGAAGCTAGAGAGCTGCATGGAACATTCATGAACTTCATTTGGAAGATCCAACAAAATTCGTTCATAACCGAAATAAAACAGTTGAAGAGAATTAAGGAGATTCCAAAGCAAAGCAACTTAAAAGCCTTGTCCCCATTCCTGAGCAAAGAAGTTGATTGTGAAGCTAAACTGTTGAGCGAGAATAAGGATGATTTGAACAAAAATAAATTAAAGGCCTTATATCCGTTTTTGGGCAAAGAAGGTGATTTCGAGCTGTTGCGTATAGGAGGAAGACTAAATAACGCGAATCAAGAGTATGGAACAAAGCACCCTATATTGTTGCCAAACAATTCCATTTTTGTGCGGAACTATGTCAACCATCTTCACATGAAGAACCTTCACGCTGGGGCACAATCGCTTGTCGCTATTATCCGTCAGAAGTTTTGGGTTGTTGGATGCAGAAAGTTGGCACTTAGTATCGTCAAAGAGTGCCTACTTTGTTTTAGGTATTATCCTCGACTTCATAAAGAGATCATGGGTAATCTCCCAAAAGACAGAGTCGAACTCACGAGGCCGTTTATGATATCTGGTGTGGATTTCAGTGGACCACACTACATAACAGAAGGAGTAAGAGGTCGCCCCCCAAGAAAAGTTTATGTTGCTGTGTTTATTTGTTTTGGGTGTAAAGCTGTTCATCTTGAGATGGTTGGAGACCTTACAACAAAATCGTTTATTGCAGCTTTGAAGCGTTTTGTAGCTAGCTGTATAAGGTATACCACAGCGAATATATTGCGATAACGCAACCAATTTCGTAGGTACTAGACGAGAATTAGAAGAGTTAAAAAATGCATTTTTTAAGCAGCATACAACAGATGAAGTCTAAGCGTGGTGCGCAGCGGAAGGTCATGCAATGAAATTTTTATAATTATATATTTCATTTATTAAAATAGGCTGGTGAAAGTTCTAACCATTCGCAATTAAACATTATCTCAAACTACAAAAGATAAAGGAAGTCATAAACAAACCAAAAACTTGCAAATCTAACAGCAAATTTCGATATTTTTGCTGATTAACGCTTGGTGCAAAATTGAGTACATGCGACTTATTTTTGTTTTATTTGTTTTTTTCTTAGAACTTGCTCCTTTCCCTTATGTATTATATCAAAGGGCACGGTAGTGCCCAGCCAAGTTCGCGGCACTACACCCTTTTTACAGGAACAAACTCAGGCGATTTTCAACCCCCCTCTAACTTCCGTACCAATAAAGTCAGAAACTTCAAATTCGGAGTATTTGCTGAACTGATCAAACACAGGTGGCTCACCAAATTTCAACTCTTTAGCATTAGTAGTTCCCAAGATATAGGACTTCAAAAATCGCTAAAACCGTAACTGACTGACTGATTCACTGATTCACTGACTCACTGATTCACTGACTCACTGACTCACTGACTCACTGACAGATCATCAAAATTATGGAGCACTTCCCGACATCGTAGAAACTTGAAATTTCGCACAACGGTAGGCCTTGTGGTACATACAAAGGAAAAAATCGAAAATCTGCAATTTTCTATTCAGGGGGCGTGGCATCCACCCACTTTCTTAAATATTCTATAAATTATATGGAGCCTTTCCGATTGTTGTAGAACAATGAAAATTGGTAAGTTGGTAGGGTTTGAGATACTTAGAAAGAAAAGAATTGAAAAATTGGAATTTTCCATACAGGGGGCGTGGCATCCACCCACATTCTTAAAAGTTCTTATAAATTATATGGAGCACTTCCGATTGTTGTAGAACGATGAAAATTGGTAGGTCGGTATGGCTTAAGGTACTTAGAAAGAGAAAAATTGAAAAATTGGAATTTTGCATTCAGGGGGCGTGGTATCCACCCACATTCTTAAAAATTCTTATAAATTATATGGAGCACTTCCGATTATTGTAGAACGATGAAAATTGGTAGGTCGGTAGGCCTTGAAGTGCTTAGAAGAAAAAAAATCGAAAATTGGAAGTTTCAGTCCAGGGGGCGTTGCATCCACCCACATTCTCAAAAATTCCTTTGAATTATATGAAGCATTTCCCATTGTTGTAGAACGATGAAAATTGGTAGGTTGGTATGCCTTGAAGTACTTAGAAGAAAAAAATCGAAAAATTGGAAGTTTCAGTTCAGGGGGCGTGGCATCGACCCACATTCTTAAAAATTCTTATTAACTATATGAAGCACTTCCGATTGTTGTAGAACGATGAAAATTGGTAGGTCGGTAGGGCTCAAAGTACTTAGAAAGAAAAATTGAAAAATTGGAATTTTGCATTTAGGGGGCGTGGCATCCACCCACATTCTTAAAAATTCTTATAAATTATATGGAGCACTTTCGATTGTTGTAGAACGATGAAAATTGGTAGGCCGGTAGGACTTGAAGTACTTAGAAAGGAAAAAAATCGAAAATTTGGAATTGTCCATTCAGGGGGGGGGGGGGTGCCATCCACCAACTTTATCAGAATTGCTATTATGTATTTGTATGGAGCATTTTCGGTTCGGTTATGAAAATTTGTAGACCGGTAGGGCTTGACTTTCACCTGGCAAAATTAGTCTTTGCAAAAAGGAGTGAAATCACAACAAAAACATAAATGTTAAAAAAGGAGCCAAGTTCTTATTTGCACAAGAAACCTGTGCGTAAAAAGTCAGCCAAAAAAAGTAATGAGATCTAAAATATATGCCAAGTTTTAATTTCATGAAGTTTAATATCAAATATCTTAAGAAAGAGTATTATCGAAACAATTCCAAATCATCACAGAAATTTGGTAATTAATGATTACTGATTAAAATTTGGTGGATTTACTTGGCAAGTTTTCTCTTAAAAACTTACTTAATCACAAATTTAAAATGTATGAAAACTTGACCAGTGAACCCAACAAATTTTAATCAGCAATCATTAATTACCAAATTTCTGTGATGATTTGGAATTGTTTCGATAATACTCTTTCTTAAGATATTTGATATTAAACTTCATGAAATTAAAACTTGGCATATATTTTAGATCTCATTACTTTTTTTGGCTGACTTTTTACGCACAGGTTTCTTGTGCAAATAAGAACTTGGCTCCTTTTTTAACATTTATGTTTTTGTTGTGATACCGTTTTCTTGAGAATTGAACATAAAATACAGAGCAAAAAAAAATTTTCAATTTGCTTTATTATTTCTATTCTTAAGCATTAATAAGTGCGCGAACTACAAACATGTACTCATTTGTGCTCCCTACTGTATGTGTTTTTACATTATTTAACGCAGCACCGCATGTAGTCTTATAAATTTTTGTATAGTAAAGTATTGCAAGTATTCACTCTCTATGTTTGAAAATCTTTTTTTTTTTACTATTTTAACGATTTTAAATCTCTTTACACTTTCTTATAGCGCGGCAAAATGACGAAAGCATTTCAATGATTTTTTGGTTTCCTTTTTTGGAACTCTTTTCTTTCTTAGGCGCCCCACCATACGGCCGTGTAACTGCACGCTGACCCTGAGTCAATACATGCGTGTACGTGTATTTCTTCTTCTACATAATTTACTTGTGTTATTAGGCGTTTTCCTTTGGAGGTGGCGAAGTACTTGCAAGTACTTTGCTAGCTTTTTTCAATGGAACACATCAAACTGCTTTCCCATGTAAAATGTATCTACTCGCACATGAGAGCATGTGCAGTTGGTAGTACTAGATTAGGGTTTTCATCTACTCATAAGTACTTTGCCACCTCCAAAGGAAAACGGCTATTGTAGTGTGTGGTTTTGTTTGATGGAATTTGATGCAAATTGTAGTAGATTCAAGGGAAGTCTGAGGATTTTGTTAGCAAAAGGGTAAAATTGTTTATTGGTAGCATTCTGTTTAAGCACCACATTTTATTTTAACCTCTCAGTTAGTTAATAGTCGACATTAGTGTTTGATTACACCGGTCTGCAAAAATCAACATTTTCTTCGCCCTCTTAGACTTGGTTGACCTGGTAAAAAAAAACTATTGGGCGTACGCGTACTCTGCTCAAATTTGGAGGACTTACTCCACATAATATAAGCTTTCACATGAAACCAGATTCGTCATCATCCATCAATGTTTCACCATATTTTTAACCGTTATTTAAAAAAAACAACAGAAATTTCGAAATTTCGTAGTTTTTTATTATTTACTCTGTAAAAACATATTTTTTTGGGAAATAATAGAATTTACCTATATTTGATATTCATAAACTCAAGTATATTAAATAAATTTTAATGAAAGACTTTAAAAAAAGAAACTACTTAGCCTTTTAAAATCCCAAATACTTTTTTCCCATTAGTATATTTCACTGAGTGTTCTGTATAAAAAACTGGTAAAATATTTTACAGTATAAAAAAACACACTGATTCTACCAAACGACACCTTAAAAAAGTAGTTGTAAAAAATAAAATAAACTCAAAAATCCAATAAACAATTTACTATAACTTTTTTTCCTTAAATATATTATTTTGTAGCTTTTTTTCTTTTCATATTTTCCATTGTCTGATGAATGAAAGACTTTAAAAAAAGAAACTACTTAGCCTTTTAAAATCCCAAATACTTTTTTCCCATTAGTATATTTCACTGAGTGTTCTGTATAAAAAACTGGTAAAATATTTTACAGTATAAAAAAACACACTGATTCTACCAAACGACACCTTAAAAAAGTAGTTGTAAAAAATAAAATAAACTCAAAAATCCAATAAACAATTTACTATAACTTTTTTTCCTTAAATATATTATTTTGTAGCTTTTTTTCTTTTCATATTTTCCATTGTCTGACGAACACTTGACCAGTAAAAATCTGCCAGCATTGCTTCTGAACATTTCCCGTTATATCTTCGTTCTATGTGCATCATGTCTTGATGAACCCTTTCACCATGTTCATCTGAAACTGCACCAAGGTTACCCGGGAAAAAATCTTAGTGGGAGTCCAAAAAATGAGTTTTCAGCGACATGTTGCAATTAAGAGCTTTATAAGAGCTAAGTAGTTCTTGGATGATTTCCTTGAATTTAGAATATCTTTGGGAGGAAAACGAATTTTAAAAATATTTAAAATTATTTAGAAAAATGAAATATAGTTCTCTCAGGTCCTGTTATTAGTTTTTAAAAAAAGTTTCCATCGGTGAAGAAATTTAACGTCAAAAGTACCCAAAAAACGGGGTTTTGACATGTTTGAATTGGAATATCTCATAAACGTGACGTGCTAGAGTAATTTTGACTTCGGATTCGGATTAAGCATGCCAAAATCCATAAGAAAAGTATATTTTAGTTTAAGCCTAGTTTACAGTTCCCGTGCGCAAAAAAAAAATCTATGCAAATATTCTCGCATGTCAAAAATAATTGAGGTGAAATGTAAAATTAATTGTTTGCATGATTGGTTTACAGTTTCATGCAAAAAAAAAAAAAACTATGCTGTCATGGAATGTCATGCAAAACAATGGACCGCCAATTGATTTGCATGCGAAAAAAAGTGTGGTGAATAAAATATTTTTTTTTTTTTATGGTCGGTTTATACTTCCGAAAAAAAAAATATATTCACCTCAAGGTATTATTTGCATGCAAATGGTTTTCGCATCCAAAAATAATTAGTTTCCATTTTTAGGCCTATAGTTTGTCAAATAAGGGTAAATTAATGACTCAATGGGTGGTTTAGGCCAAATCAAACGTTTTTCGCCTTGAATATTATTCAACTTGGTGCGCAGAATAGGTGGAAAATCGTTTTGAAAATTTTGATTTTTTTCGCATTGGAACTGTAAACTATGCTTTAAAGGCGATTTTCGTTGCAGACAAGTGTTATTAGTAAGGCCCAAAGGGTAAATCTCTGAGTAGTAGTATAAACTAGAGCAGTGTTTTTCAAACTTTTTGAGTACGTGACCCCTTTGTTATTAAAAACATTCTGGCGACCCCCGCATTCATAATAATACTTTGTCAGTTATTTGAAAAGCGACATGAATCGAGGTCGAGCCCATCAAAGTCTTTGTCAAACAAAGCTCAGATGGTTGTCAAAAGGTAAGGTATTTTTAGATTTAGAGCCCACAGCAGATTTTGGGTGATTGATAACAAAAAAAGAAGTATAGGCATCGAAAGCTTCATTAAAGTATATTCAAAATATTGAAGTCTTGTTGTCCACAACCGGGGCCTTAGTGATAAAACAGTGAATTGAAAAAAAAAGTATGAATACAACCTCGAGGGTAATCGTGTAAGCCGAAATTGAGTTTCATACCTCCCTATATAAGCTCCTCGGATCCCATGTTAAAAAAAACGTTTTTTACTTAGAATTTTTAAATTTTTTAACGGTCTGGAAGGGCGAACTAAACACTCAAATGGTCTCGGATTCCTTGATATGTGATCCGTGGAGCTTATCTAGAGAAGGGTGAAAACCAACTTCGGCTAACACGATTACCCTCGAAATTGCATTCAAACTTCATTTTTTGCTATCACTCACACCCGTAATCTGCTGTGGGCATTAAAAGCTGACTTATTGATGTTTGTACACTTTTCTGTCCCCACTCAGCTTTTAAAATTATCATTTCTCGCTGATATTTTTGCCCATTTAAACATCTTGATACATACAACCCCAAGGAAGACAAGAAATATTTTGACTGCAAAAAACAAAATCAGAGAACTCCTCGCAAAACTTCGTTTGCAAAATGTATGATTTTTTTCCCTGGGTTCAGAAAATTCTCGACGAAATTTCATCAGATGAATCCATGCCATGACATTAAGTGACTTTCCAGAACTCTTTTCTGAAGGTGGAAATGGACAGAGATAGATACTCAATCCTTTTTTGAATATATCATTCCATCTGGCTGGTTTTCAATTGGTAAAGATGATAGAAAATCTTATTTATTTAGCTGCAGATGGTAATAATTTCTGGATAAAGAGAAGAGAAGTGGAAAATACTTAGAGCTGGCAAAAGAGGCCTTAACTTTGTTTTGTGCCATTCACCACTTCATACCTTAATGTGAACTCACGTTATCTTCCTTCAATAGGAAAATGCTTTAATTGTTAACACCTCAAAGATACAACCAAGTTTTGAATATTTGATAAAAGAAAACCTTTTTTAGTTCCTTGTACCTAAAGGCTTGCGACCGCGACCCCCCTAATTATACTTGGCGACCCCCTAGGGGGTCGCGACCCACACTTTGAAAAACACTGAACTAGAGGGTTCTAGGTTACTGGTATCACTGGTATGGGTTCTGATCTATGCTATGGGTTCTAGAGCATGCTTAGCAAACGTATTTGGGTTCTAGACCATGCTTAGCAAACGTTAAAACGCAAAAACGTAAAATTCGCGTTAAAACGTAAATTCACGTTCACGTTAAAACGCAAAAACGTAAAATTCGCGTTAAAACGTAAAATTCACGTTCACGTTAAAACGCAAAAACGTAAAATTCACGTTAAAACGTAAAATTCACGTTCACGTTAAAACGCAAAAACGTAAAATTCACGTTAAAACGTAAAATTCACGTTCACGTTAAAACGCAAAAACGTAAAATTCACGTTCACGTTAAAACGCAAAAACGTAAAATTCACGTTCACGTTAAAACGCAAAAACGTAAAATTCACGTTCACGTTAAAACGCAAAAACGTAAAATTCACGTTAAGACGTAAAATTCATGTTCACGTTAAAACGCAAAAACGTAAAATTCACGTTCACGTTAAAACGCAAAAACGTAAAATTCACGTTCGGAACGCACAAATATTGGGATGCATTTCCAACAGTTTGATTCTAATTGGGAATAATTATCAGTGGTTGGATTTCTAGCACCATATGTATTTTTTTCATTTCAACATTAGTTGTGGGATGGATTTTCAGTGATAAATTGGCTGTGGGATATACTTTCATAGTTGGATTTTTTGAATAGCACAACATTAGCACCTGCACGGCATGCAATATAAAATTGATGTGTGCATTGGATAAACATATTCTTAATAGGATGTTCATATGCTTAAGATCAAATAAGAACTAGCATTCCAAAATACTTACCTCTGTTGGTTGTGCTGGTTAAAATTATATACAATGCAAGAGAATTTCAGAAGAGTTTGATTAAAAGATACATTTGTTTTTTTTTTTTACGATAATTATTTATATTTAATTTTAGATTTTAATATTTAACAAAAAAGGTATTATTGCTGGTAGGGGGCTTACATCACAGAAATAAAAATCAAATAGGATCAACACTATATTTCTGTAAGGATTCATTTGTCTAATAGAGCTATACCTCTTTTATCTATTGCTTTGCTAGCATCATGTCAATCATATTACTAAACCCTGTCCCTTATCAATAAAATCCTGAAAAATGGTCCAAGGACTATTTTTATTGCGGAATACAAATGTATGTCAATAAGGTCAACACATTATTTTATCTATTGGGATGGATGCCGACAATTAAAATATGCATTTAAGATGATCGCAATACATAAATTTATCCAACTGCTTCCTTATTTACACCGATGATATCCCAAGTGTCAACAATACAAATTTATGATAAGGTTAACCACATGAATGAATGCGGTGAAAAACTCTATTGTTCTACTATTAGCAATCAATATGATATAAGCATGCATTATTACCCCCATACTTCTTTTCATTAGTTACTTTTCACCCCAAAGAAACCTTTTGCGATGTGTAATACGACATTTAGGATCATATCCTGTATATGACTACTTTCCTACCCTTAATAGCAAATGAAAAAACATACAAATGTTATGATATTCCAATATTATTTTGAAGTGGTGATGTAAATTAAATGGAATGAGCAAATCTTGAATAATAACACATGTTTTTTTTTAATAATATTGTATTTTATTTATATATTTTCTGGTTTTATTTTTAGGTTTACATTAAAAAATAAAAAAAAAATAATAATAATAATCCGTAGAAAATTCTGTTAACAACTTGGTCAAATGGATTGTATTCAATAATCCGATCATGAAGCATGAGGCAATAAGCTGAAGTATTTGCAGGAATGTTTTTTGATGTTCTCATCTTCAAGCGTATATCGATAGGTCCTGTTTTCAAAGTCTCATTTTGATGTCTGCAGTCTATAACAAAAATTGGAGCACGGGATTTAAATAGATCCCAAGAAAGCAAAGGTTCAGTGGCTCGTTGGGTCAGTGTATCATTTCCCTCAAACATTAAATATTATTTTCTAATAATTCATTCATACATTTCTCACTCACTCACCCAAACAACACTATCAACCCAACGAGCCGCGCCGCCACGCCGCCACCAACATCAAAACCTCCCGCACAAGCCAGCTGCCACCGTAACACAATTAGTAATATGCTTTCTGTGGACAGCTTTGCGTATCTTATCGGTAAAAAGACCTTAAAGAAAAAAAAAAAAATAATTTTCAAGTATTTTTTCAGGATTTTTTACTCTCATTGGGGTATATCATAAAATATTGAAAATCAAAAACAAAATATAACAATATGTTGAACATTTTCCAAGAGTCCGAAATCTATGAAAGTGTTTCTAAATATGAATATCATACTTACTTACCATATCAAAACAATTTTGAAAAAAAATGACATCGTTCAGATTTGCATACAACACCAAAATCTTAATGTTCTTCCTTCGGAAAGTTTTCTATATGTTGAAGGGTCACTATCGAAGACAGATGGAAAAGAAATAGTCAGCACAAGACTTGTAAACAATGCAATGGCTTTTCTCTTCGACGAAATACGTTATGAGCTGAATGGAAAGGAAATTGATTACAATCGAAATGTGGGGATTACAACAACAATCAAAAACTATTTATCGTTGACAAAAAATGAGAGTGATATGCTTTTAAATGCTTCATGGTCTCCTGATTCAGTTATTTATTTGAAACCATTTCATTCCATTGAATAAGCTTTTGGGTTTTGCCGAAGATTATAAAAAAATTATTCCCAATGCTCGTCATGATCTAATTCTCACTCGTTCTAGGATGGATGAAAACGCTATAATCTCCCCAACTGATGAAAATGTACAAGTAAAACTACATAAGGTACAGTGGAGAGTACCACACGTGACTTTATCAGATTCGATGAAATTAAATCTATATAAATCTATAAATGCTAATAGTTTTATGAAAATTGCTTTCCGAAACTGGGGTCTCTATGAGTATCCCATGTTATCAAGCTCTGACCATCACATCTGGAACGTTAAAACAACAACGCAAATAGAAAAACCTCGATACATTGTATTTGCACTACAAACTGCAAAAAATAAAAAAATATCTGCTGATCCTACAACGTTTGATCATTGTGATTTAACAGACTTAAAAGTGTATTTAAACTCTGATGTATATCCTCATGAAGATCTTAATATTTCTTTCGAAAGTAATAGATATAGCTTGTTCTACAAAATGTATACGGATTTTCAAAGAACTTACTACAATAAAACCAACACTGAACCTTTGCTTTCTTGGGATCTATTTAAATCCCGTGCTCCAATTTTTGTTATAGACTGCAGACATCAAAATGAGACTTTGAAAACAGGACCTATCGATATACGCTTGAAGATGAGAACATCAAAAAACATTCCTGCAAATACTTCAGCTTATTGCCTCATGCTTCATGATCGGATTATTGAATACAATCCATTTGACCAAGCTGTTAACAGAATTTTCTAAGGATTATTATTATAATTTTTTTTTTATTTTTTAATGTAAACCTAAAAATAAAACCAGAAAATATATAAATAAAATACAATATTATTAAAAAAAAAAACATGTGTTATTATTCAAGATTTGCTCATTCCATTTAATTTACATCACCACTTCAAAATAATATAGGAATATCATAACATTTGTATGTTTTTTCATTTGCTATTAAGGGTAGGAAAGTAGTCATATACAGGATATGATCCTAAATGTCGTATTACACATTGCAAAAGGTTTCTTTGGGGTGAAAAGTAACTAATGAAAAGAAGTATGGGGGTAATAATGCATGCTTATATCATATTGATTGCTAATAGTAGAACCATTGAATAATTACAAATAGAAGGGGACACCGAGCATTGCTCAAACTACAGTCGCACCAATCAAATCCAGTGGCCGCTCATGAAGCTATAATTTCCTTTTCACATAATATGTAATTGGTTTTCTTCTCGGCTAAGTGAGTCTCAAATAAATCCTTTTGTTTTTTTCTTAGAGATATACATATACGAGTAGATATGTAGATAGAGCGAAGAAAGGATACATATTTTTTTTCTTCAATTTGTGCTTTGATTTTCTTTTGTGAATGAACGCACATGTAGGTATACATAGGTGCATTTTGAATATATTGGTGTTTGGTGTCCGTCTCATCGCCATACAGCAACAAAAAGATACAAAACGGTTTCTCTTTAATTTGTATTACTGTGCGTTTGAAGTCCGGTTACGATACGGAGGAGAACTGCGTTTAATTGTTGTGTGTTTGGTAAAAGTACCTTTGTTTTTTCTTTTTTTCTCAAAAACTAAGGAAGATTTTTGCATTTGGTTTTCGGTAATGGACTAAATAAATGATGAATGCATTGAATATTGAACACAAGAAAGCACTTTATTACGTAAAATTTTGAAAAATATCGACTTAAGAAAAAAAATCACATCTTTTTTTTTTTAATTTTGACTTTGAAATATAATTTTTCGAAACCTATTCGATTAAACAACTTGATTTGAAATCCAAATGCAAGAATGGAGTATTATCTTTCAAAAAAAACTATAGCAAATGAAGCTATTGTAAAAAAGAAAATATATGCAGTGATAAAGAACTATATATCTGAATTTCAGCATGGTTTTGTGAGTGGAAGGTCTACTGCGACAAACTTGACAGTTTTCACAAGTTACTGCCTTCAATCCATGGAAACTAGAAATCAAGTAGATGTCATTTTCACAGATTTTGCTAAGGCGTTTGACCGCGTTCAACATAACGTTCTTATATGCAAATTACAAGGCATGGGTTTACATTCAAATTTTTTTAAATGGATAAGTAGCTATCTAATCAGTCGCACTCAATCCGTAAAAATAGGTAGTATTTCATCTAAATCTACACAAAATTATTCAGGTGTGCCCCAAGGTAGCCATCTTGGTCCACTCCTATTTTTAATTGTTATAAATGAGTTACCTTCTGTTATCTTGAAAGCTGAAAAATTATTATTTGCAGACGATTTTAAGATTTTTACGGAAGTTAGAGCCTTGGAAGATTGTATTCAACTTCAACGTGATATTCGAAGTGTAACTGAGTGGTGTAACAAGCATTGCCTGCATTTGAATATTAACAAATGTTCAGTTATGACTTTTCATCGGATAAAAACACCAATAATATTTGATTACAATATTTCCAATACTAGTCTTAGTAGGTTATATTTACAAAAAGATCTGGGGATTATCTTTGACCCTGAGCTTAAATTTAATTCTCATATTGATTACATAATTTCTAGAGCTAACGCAATGCTTGGCTTTATTATGAGAAACTCAAGTGATTTTACAGATCCGTATACTTTTAAATCGTTGTACGTTGCACTAGTTCGTTCTATTCTTGAATATTGCTCTATTGTTTGGTGCCCCTACCACAACACAACTATGCTCCGCATTGAAAGAGTTCAAAAAAAGTTCACAAAATTTGCTCTCCGCAAACTTTACTCGTATCCGCAAATGCCTTCGTATGCAACAAGATGTCAACTCATTGATTTAAAGCCCCTCCATAAAAGGAGATCATACTATTTAACTATGTTTGCTCATGATGTCATATCTGGTCATATCGAATGTTCCACTCTGCTTTCTTTTTTTGGTTTCTATGCACCTCAACGCTGCCTTAGACCTAGAGAAAACGAATTCTTTTACATCCCTAGACATTACACCAACTATGGCCAAAATAACCCCATAACCAATTCTTGTTTTTGTTTTAATCAAAATTTTCATTTAATCGACTTTAACATTAATAGAGAGTTATGTAAAGCCACAATATTTAATTCTTTATAAGTGTTATGTTTTTAATTGTTATTGAACTTAATTTAGTATATTATATTAATTTATTAAACTATGTACATATGTATTATTTTATCAATCTAAGAAAGTTTAATGTACTTGATAGATTTAAATAAATAAATAAATAAATAAATAAATAAATAAATAAAGATGTGTTTTCGTTGACTTTTAATGTTTTTTTTGCCTGCCTCAGGGAGGGGAGATGCAACTTTCCCCCCAAACATTTTTTTCTTAGAATAACCCCAAGAACCACATCCTAAAATACTTCCACTCAGGTTCGGGACACACTGTATATTATATATACTTAGATTTAAATAATTTCTTGTATTTGTTGTTTGAATTAAGCTTAACAACAAACTGCCGCTCACTTTCAAAAAGTATTCTTTATTTTTTTTTATTATGTGTAGACTAAACTTTTAAATCTATAAAATAATTTAAAAACTACCTACTTTTTGTTTTTAATAAATTAAATAAATACAATTCTAATGTTCGGACTCAGACGTCAAACTTCAACCATTCAAACAAATTTAAGGAAACAAAATGTTTGTTTTTAATTTTGTATTCATGGTACTAAGTTGTGGTATAAGATGAAACACGAAGCATTTTTTTTTATTTTTGAAGGTTGTCAAAGTGTTAGTTAGGTGACTTGTGTATTCAGCTTTAAGTCACCTTGTTTTTGTTGTAATATTTAGTTTTACCTGAGATATTTGATCTTCAAGCTTCAATGAATAATGTTTTTTTATCACCAATATCCCAACTTATAATGATCATTTTAGACTTTGTTGAGACTATTTGTTTTTGTGGCTTTTCACCGTTATTTTAGAAACAAGTTCAAACGGCTTTTTGTAATCTCTTCGTAGGTATGCATATCTTTTGCTTCCTTCCAAATATTAATTGCATGGTTAATATAAGTATGCAGATTCGAAGACTAACATATTCTTAACATTTTTGAAAATTTTCCAATTGAAAAAAATAACTAATTGTGTTTTTACTAAACATTTGTGTAATCACCATTAGTCCAGAATCTATATACATTAGACCTTGCGTCAGGTCCGGTAGTTCTGATTTTTTGCTGAGTTGTTTATGATGTTGGCCTAGTAATAAATCCGATTTTTCGACCTCGAGCGCCGAACGCAACATTGGTAAAAATCCAAAAAACCGCGAATTTTTCGCGGGTTTTTTCACTTATTGGTCATTTTTACCATTCGCCTTATTTTCCGAATAAAACTTTGCTCTACGATTTCAACCATACTAAATTTGCTTCAGTTTGAGTCCAAAGCCGGTTCTGTAGACATAACAGATTCCAAGGGACCGGCATTTCAAAGTATAGCAATACAAAATTTAAAACAACAAGTAGTATATAAAACAGTATAATAACAAAAACATGGTCTTTGACATATGCTGCATCAAAGCAATAGAGGGTGAAGATTGGGCCAAAAGAAGAAAACCATAGTACTGGATGGGGGGTATATAACCCCCCGTTTAGGCGGGAGGGGCAATTTTAAGAAAAGTTGACTTCAAATAGAAAAATAACTTAAAAAAACAATGGTAATATCTGGAAAAAAAACCGTTGCGCATCTTAAAGCTAGAAATCCATTCTTTAATTTTATTTTTAAATAAAGTTTTTTTAGTTGATAGTTTTTGAAAAATTTACTTTGAAACTCAAAATTTTGAGAAAAAGACGATTTTTTTGTGTTAATCTATTTTTTTTTTTAATTTTATGGTATTAAGTACTATTTTTGTTTTTGATTTTCAATGCACTTATTCATTTTTAGTTAAAAACTGAAAACCAAATGCTAAAATGACTTCTAGTTTTTGAGAAAACTGAAATTAACATGATCAACTTCACTGTTTTCAGTCTAGTATCCTTTTTCTTCGGGGTGGGAGGGCTCTGCCTCAGATCCGGTAGATCTGATTTTTAGATGAGTTGTTTATGATGTTGGCCTTTCCAATAATCCAAGTTTTCGACCTCGAGCGCCGAACGCAACCTTGTGAGATATGCATAAAACCGAGAAATTTTCGCGGTTTTTTCAGTTATTGGCTATTTTAACCATTAAGGCCTGGTTTGCGATTATAACTTTACTCTACCATTTCAAAATATTTAAATGGGCTTCAATTTGAGCTAAAAATCAATTCAAATTGTGAATATTTTCATCAACTTTTGAACTTAGCATGCTGCAAATCGAGTTGAAGGGGGCTTATTCACCCCTTGTGTGAAATCGTTTGCCCCTTTTCAATGATTTTTGTAGACTGTGTAGCGTGTCATGTTGGCTTTATTTTAAGATCTTAATCATGAAGATCGGATGAGTAGAAACGGAGTTATGATTTCTTAAAGTCAACCATAAAAAACTCGAACTAAAACAGTACTCAGTTCAGTACCCACCAGTGAGTTATCTGAAGCGAATGTTTTAGTTCGAGTTTTTTATGGTTGACTTTAAGAAATCATAACTCCGTTTCTACTCATCCGATCTTCATGATTAAGATCTTAAAATAAAGCCAACATGACACGCTACAGTCTACAAAAATCATTGAAAAGGGGCAAACGATTTCACACAAGGGGTGAATAAGCCCCCTTCAACTCGATTTGCAGCATGCTAAGTTCAAAAGTTGATGAAAATATTCACAATTTGAATTGATTTTTAGCTCAAATTGAAGCCCATTTAAATATTTTGAAATGGTAGAGTAAAGTTATAATCGCAAACCAATGGTTAAAATAGCCAATAACTGAAAGAACCGCGAAAATTTCTCGGTTTTATGCATATCTCACAAGGTTGCGTTCGGCGCTCGAGGTCGAAAACTTGGATTATTGGAAAGGCCAACATCATAAACAACTCATCTAAAAATCAGATCTACCGGATCTGAGGCAGAGCCCTCCCACCCCGAAGAAAAAGGATACTAGACTGAAAACAGTGAAGTTGATCATGTTAATTTCAGTTTTCTCAAAAACTAGAAGTCATTTTAGCATTTGGTTTTCAGTTTTTAACTATTCATTGAAGTCAACTTTTCTTAAAATTGCCCCTCCCGCCTAAACGGGGGGATATATACCCCCCATCCAGTACTATGGTTTTCTTCTTTTGGCCCAATCTACACGCTCTATTGCTTTGATGCAGCATATGTCAAAGACCATGTTTTTGTTATTATCACAGCAAAAACATAAATGTTAAAAAAAGAGCCAAGTTCTTATATGTACAAGAAACTTGTACGTAAAAAGTCAGCCAAAAAAAGTAATGAGATCTAAAATATATGCCAAGTTTTAAGTACATAAAGCTCAATATCAAATATCTTAAGTAGAGAAATATCAAAGCAATTCCAAATCATGACAGAAATTTGGTATTTAATGATTACTGATTAAAATATGGTGGGTTCACTGGTCAAGTTTTCATACATTTTAAAATTGTGATTAAGTAAGTAATTAAGAGAAAACTTGCCAAGTAAATCCACCAAATTTTAATCAGTAATCATTAAATACCAAATTTCTGTCATGATTTGGAATTGCTTTGATATTTCTCTACTTAAGATATTTGATATTGAGCTTTATGTACTTAAAACTTGGCATATATTTTAGATCTCATTACTTTTTTTGGCTGACTTTTTACGAACAAGTTTCTTGTACATATAAGAACTTGGCTCTTTTTTTTAACATTTATGTTTTTGCTGTGATTTCACTCCTTTTTGCAAAGATTAACTTTACCAGGAGAAAATCAAGCCTTAGGACCTTACAAAGTTGCATAATTCTATGACAACCGAAAGTGCTCCATATAAATAATAGCAATTCTGATAAAGTGGGTGGATGGCGCCCCCCGAATGCAAAATTCCAATTTTTCAATTTTTTTTTCTTTCTAAGTACTTGTGTGGGACCTCCTTGAAATAAATTATAGAAAGTACGAGTATAATATATTAGGCCTTCGAAAGTGCACTGCCCGCGTTGTGACCGCCTATACATGATTTAATGTCATGCATCACCCTGTAAGACCGCGAGAACATCCACACTTTGGATGTCAATAGCGCTCAGCTGGGTACCCTTCGTCAAATTGGGCGGAAATAGTAGACATTCTTGAGAAATTAGGATACCTAGATTTTTTCGAAAGATCATACAATCTTTTTATTCTGAAGCCTGGCCGAGTGTGGAAGTAAAATTAAATTTTACATATTTATATTATAAATTTTATTTTATATAAGTGCGCTAAAAGGTAAATTATAAATGTGTAAAACTGCAATCGCAAGGGAAAGAGAGAAAAAAAAAAACTAAAATAGAACTTCTTTTCGTAGCCAACCAACTTACACTTCACAGCAAGAAAAAGCATTCATCTCCACACGTGCTGTGTGAAAAAAGTGCTTACTTCATGCTCGGTGATACTGGTTTTCATCTTTTTGCACGTCTTACAAGAGATTTCTGGCAGAATAAAATAGAAGAATTTCCAAAAATTTCACCAGTTTATATCTGGAATTTATTGACCGCCAACAATACCCAGTAGGCTCAGAAAATCTGGCAGAGAATCCCACAATCTCACCAGGGAAGGCAGCGTCCAAAAACCCCGCCAAAATCCAGTCAAAAGACCAGTGAGGCTGCATACTAGTGTTTTCAGCGAAACACATCGTACTGATCCCCACTAGACGTAAAATCTTCTGCGCAACAGTTTAAGACAACGATAGGGCATCAAAAGTACTTATCCTATCATAAGGGGGAAAGAGGGTTTAAGAGCGTGGCCCCAAATTAAGTCACCCATTCCTCCTAATGGTCCATTGATAGCAGCATCGTCATCTTCTACATCAGTGTTCCGATCGTGATTGGTTTCTACTCGAACGATAGTGTCCAAAACGTTGTTTCATCACTCCAAGCTTGGAAGCGTGATAATCGCCAACAACACTGCTTTGTGGCGACAGCATCGTCATCATCGTCGTCATATCAATTGATTGGATACCCACGATCGGTAACTCCGTTAGTTATCGGAAACAAGCTGTTCCCAGAAGCTTATCAAAACACTATCCAACAACCGCAACGAAAACATAGACCGAACATCATTACTATACCTACCTATTTTATTTCATAATCTACATTATAAGGCTAATATATTTTTTGTGAACCTTTTCTGTGATTCACTTTAAATCACCGATTTAGTAAAAAAAAAAGGAAAAGATAAGTATTTGCAATGATTAATGAGTACTCGTTCATCTGTCCAATGATTATTGTTTTTATCTACTCCATATAGCGTTTAGCAATTTGATCGAGCCTACTTCTATGTATGATGTGCACATTATTCATCGGAGGAACGAGCCGTCAGAACAATAAATAAAACAGAGTCGTCAAAAAGCAATGCCCGTGGTAAAAAAATTCGGTGAGTCAAAAGCATTAAGTGAAAATTTTAGTCTTTGAATCTTTGAACGAATATCTCAAACTAAGAAAATTAAGATACATTGATGACACAATTTAAACAAAAGGTTATATTTTAACAGTGAATCACAAAAAAGGGTAAAGAGAATCATTTTTTTTTATCAAAAGCTGGGCTAGATCTTAAAGAGATAGTAAACAAGAAAAAAAAAACAAATTTATCAATAATTAATTGAGAGAAAGTAAAGAGAGTTAACACAAATTCCATTTAGATTTCAATTACTTTCGTACGAGTGTGTGTGTGTGAGATTCTCTTTTAAAAAATCTTCAAACCCACATTCCTAAGTTAGATAAGATTATTTTCTCTTTTTTTTAATTTTTCGTGGTGACATTCAAATGAGAATTTAAGAAAAAAAAAAAACATATTATAATATATAGCCAACTTCATTGCGTCTCTTTCGTCTTATACCAAAGGGAAATTATTATATTTTCAAAGTACATATTTTTTTTCAAAAAAATTTATTCATAAGGTAGTTACATATATCAGCCCTTTCAGATATTACTAATTTTTTTAAATGATTCGAATTAAATAAAAATTTATAATGAACTTGAATTTCCAGTTTTCGAACCTTTTATTTGTCTTTTAACTGAAAGTTGATCGTAATGTTTTGATATCCGTTTTGGTGTAATAAGGGGGAAGTATAATGAGGTGTGCTATTCGAATGGAGGAGAGTGAATTTTAAGTAATCATTCTTATCTAAATAAGGGGCTAGTGCCAAAAAAAAAGGTGTGAGGCGGTAGCCAAGGATGGTCATATCTTTTCTAGATTTGACTGAGGGAGGGTAACACTAGGGAAACTGAAACCATCTTATAGTTTCCCGATTCTGTTCGGAATAATTGTTAGGAATCTCGTTCGCGGATTAGTGTATAAATCTTTGTGTGTTCAATTAATATAATAATTCAGGCATGTTAGAAGGTACGGTGTCCGATAACAGTGCAAGTTCCCACGACTCCGACGAGCTAGCGTCGAGCGTTCGCAAGCATGCCTGTCGCACTCTCTTATCAGGACAACCTGCTCTATGACCCATTTCATTCCAAAGGAGTTCCTGTCCTTCTTGGCTTTGGTGGGAGACAGATCATCGCTTTTCATAGAGTAGGGACATCAAACCGTTACACAGGTGGCGCCCAAAGTGGGGCAACGTAACACAATGTAGCAATTTTTTTTTGTGCTTAAGACACAAATTTCAATTTTAAAGCAGAAATCAGTATCATAATAAATATTTCAGTTTAAGTCAGAGCAAATAAAAACAAAACGTTGACCAGATTATGGAGTTGGATTCTATATCTGCTGCAACGAACAAGTTTTTTGCCATCGACAGTAACGCTTTGAAATATGACGACCGGAAATATCGGTTCAAGAAACCACATTTCGTCTGCTGCGTTAATTTTAAAATCGTTACTGGTGATTATGATTAATTTCCTGGAGGAGATTTTGAGACGTCCCGGAGTATCGGTACCGGTTACCACACTCTGCGCTGCGTACTATTCTGTTTCAGTAAAATTATTTCTTGTTTAAAATGATTCAGGTTCGTTACCCCTATAGAACACATAATTTGATTATATATAACACAAAAAAAAAAAAAAACAAAAAAAAATCGATAGCTAAGCTTTGAGACTTATAACGATTTTCGTTGGCAAGATGCAACAAAAATACTCTTCGTCCTCAGATAGAGAGAAGATTACTCAATTTTTGAGACAGCGCTTAAGAGTTCTTTCAAATAAAGTCGTCAATATTTAATACCTAACTTAGCGAGTTTCGTTTGAAAAAAAAAAAACAACAAATTCTGAATAAATTATTTTCCCATTCACTCATTATATGAACCCCCAGTACACATGCCTATGAATTTAGTTTCAATAAAAACACTTGATTTTGAAAATTACATTAAAATATTACACGTACCTTATACATACCCTTATTATATTTTTATTTAATTTCTTATTTGGATTGTTATATCATTTATAATTTTATTGTGGTTACCAAATTATCTGGAGCGATTTAATTATGCCTCCAAAAAAGGGTAATCAAAATAGTAAATCTGGGAATACCCCAAACCCAACCAAAAGAACCGAACGGGATGATGAGTTGCCACATGGTTCTAACGCCAGTGGGCAGCAAGGAAATAATGTAATTGGTATCCCTGATTCCCATAAGGAACCCATATCGAATAATGAAAGTCTTACTGAACATATCCAGACAATTGTAAACGCTTCAATTGGTCTGAATAGAACAGCTGACCTGCGTAGGAGGCAAGAAGAATTCGAGAAAGAAAAAGAAATAATTCGCCAATTGGTTGCAACTACTGTTCGCGAATCATTAAATGCACCTACTCCTGTACGGAGCACTTCAGAAGCTTATGACGTTATTCGTCAACAAAATCCACAAAGTACGACGGCAAGAAGTACTCAAGATCCCGTACCTGGTCAATCAGATCCAGACATCCGCGCCGAACAAAATGAGCCTCTATATAGTGAGAATGTGCAAAATTTTGTTAATCGTCTAAATGCTCTCAATCTTAATTTCGAATCTGACTCTCCGAATTTAATACCAGCACCGAGAAGTTCTCAAACTTCAGCTTTAGTAAAACCTATAGAGTATCATAAATGGGGACTTAAATACGATGGTCAAAAGATGACAATCGAAGATTTTATATTCAGATTAGGGCGATTGAGGGAATGTTATAATGCCTCATGGCAAAATATTTTCTTAAATTTTCATCATTTTGTTTCTGGTGCAGCTGAAAGCTGGTACTGGAGGTATGTGAAAGCTCACCCCAATGCCGACTGGTCAACTCTCCAAATTGCTTTAGTAGAACAATTCAAGAGCTTGGAGACCGACTCTGAACTGTCCCGGACTATGTTTGATAGACGTCAAGGGGCTAGTGAAAGTTTCGACGATTTTTATAACGATATCCAAAAGCTTAATACTCGACTTAATCACCCTAAGACATCGAGGGAAATTATAGATCTTTTAAAGCAGAATGTGAAGCGGCGTATAGGGGAGCTTCTCATCACATTTAGTACTAACAGTTTGCCAGAAATGGTCCATGTTTGTAGGACGGTTGAGAAATACCTCAATCAACAGGATGCGTCTCGGTTGAAACAAACTCCACAAACAAATTTTCGCAGGCAAGTCTCTGAATTGGAGTTATGTTCAGGTTATAAGGAGTCGGATATTGAAGCAATGTCATTTCATCAGCCTAAACGAGATACATCGTCTTATCTATGCTGGAATTGCCGGCAAAAAGGACATTCATATATGGAATGCCCGAGCACACAAGCCACCTTGTTTTGTTACAAGTGTGGCTACGAAAACACTACATCTCCTAATTGTCCGAGATGTTCGGGAAACCGGAAGAGGGGCGATCCGAGATCCGGGGAGCATTGCCCTCAACCAAAGAACCCGGAAAACCCGTAAAAGAAACCAACGGCCTGGATACCATTTTACCCAATTTTTCAACAAACCCAAAATTACCTGACCTTACAACCAACCCAGACTTACGCGAGTTAAATAAATTTATACCGGATTTAGATAAAGATACACTACTTGATTTACATAAGGATACCCCTGATTTAATTGAAGTGCTGAATGATGAAAGGATTTTAAGAAATGATACAAAAGTATCTATATTGAAAAGATCTGTAAATGAATCGAATAATAATAAACCTAAGGAACAACACAAATCACTTCATGAGAGGCTTCGAAATTATTATGAAGTCAGAGATAGGATTTTCAATTCAAAACCGTCTAAACGTATTTTAAAACTTCGGGAACGGTTTAAGGGAAAATCTAGCGTTTATAAAGCAATCTCTGCAACCTGTCTCAGTGAAGAGTGTGATGATCCGCGGCCTTATGCCATAGTATCTATATTTGGAAAAAAAGTTTCAGGTTTACTGGACAGTGGTGCCAGTATCAGCTGCCTTGGCTCAGGGTGCTTAGATTGGCTGAAAGACGCTGGATTATCCTTTAAACCGTTCGTTTCGAATGTTAGAACGGCCAGTGGCCAACCACAAACTATCGTAGGCCAGATATCCACGGAAGTTACATATAAAGGTGAAACTAAGTGGATAACCTTGTATCTCGTACCATCTTTAGAACAGAAGTTATACCTGGGGGTCAATTTCTGGAAGTTGTTCGAAATAGCTCCTAAGATACTTTCGGAAATTGCGTCCCGCCCACAGCCAGATCAGTGCGATCCAAATGCACATGAACTGTCAGCAGAACAATCTAAAATACTTGGAAATGTGGTCAACATGTTTCCGTCATTTGCTAAATGTGGCCTTGGACGGACACATCTTGAAGAGCACTACATAAATACAGGTAATGCTGAGCCCATCAAACAAAGACACTATCCTGTGTCTCCAGCGGTACAAAAACTTATGTACGATGAGTTGGATAAGATGCTGGAGTTGGGCATTATTGAAGAGAGCAATAGCTCTTGGAACTCTCCGATTGTCTTGGTGCAAAAACCAGGAAAAAATCGTTTATGCCTCGATTCGCGGAAAGTCAATAAATGCTCAAAAACAGACGCTTATCCACTTCATCATATGGAAGGACTGCTGAGTCGAGCTTCAGATACGCATTATATCTCTAGTGTTGATCTGAAGCACGCCTTCTGGCAGATACCGCTAGAGAAGTCCTCACGGGAAAAGACTGCGTTTTCTGTGCCTGGCAGGCCCCTGTACCAATTCGTGGTTATGCCCTTTGGTCTACATGGTGCAGCTCAACGGTTGTGCCGACTCATGGACAAAGTGGTTCCACATAAATTGAGACAGAACGTATTTGTATATTTGGATGATCTGTTGATCATTTCTAGTTCATTTGGAGAACATATCGATATTCTTAAGGAATTGGCCGAGTGCTTGCACAAAGCAAGACTTACGATTAATTTAGAGAAATCTAAATTTTGTTTTAAACAATTAAGGTACCTTGGGTACATAGTGGGAGGTGGATGCCTTAAAACCGACCCTGATAAGGTTACCGCGATCCAAGACTTTCCTGTACCAAAAACGGCTCGACAAGTTCGTCGTTTTCTAGGCTTATCCGGTTGGTACAGGAGGTTTATTAAGGATTATGCCGCGCGTGCCGCACCTATCACAGATACCCTAAAGAAGGGTAAATCTTTCGTTTTCGGACCGGAAGCTATCGAAGCCTTCGAAGAACTCAAACGGGCCCTTACTACCGCTCCAATATTGGTAAATCCCAACTTTTCTAAGCCATTTGTAATATTGTGTGACGCTTCCACATCTGGGATAGGGTGTGTTTTATGCCAGGTCGATGAAGAGGGTGTTGAGAGGCCGATTTACTATTATTCGCATAAGCTCAACTCTGCCCAACGTAACTATAGCGTCACAGAGTTAGAGTGCCTTGCGGCGGTCTTAGGTGTCGAAAAATTTAGGTCATACGTAGAAATGCAGGAGTTCAAAATAGTGACTGATCATGCGAGCCTCAAGTGGCTCATGAGTCAGAAGGATTTGAGCGGGCGTCTTGCTAGATGGAGTCTTAAACTCCAACGTTTCTGCTTTGAAATAGAGCACCGGAAGGGTTCGCAAAATCTAGTACCAGATGCGCTCTCACGAGTTCATTGCGTCGATGAGATTGTATCTGATACAGCCAAGGATGTGAATTCCTTCGATGTTCTACACGTCGATCTTTCAGATTCGTCATTTAAATCAGATGAGTACGCTAGGTTGATAGAAACGGTGGAGAAAAATAAAAGTCAGCTGCCTGATCTTCAAGTAACAGAAGGTTTTGTCTACAAGAAGGTCAAATTCAGTACAGGGAATCCAATAGAGGATGACCAAACCTGGAAATTATGGATTCCGTCTGCATTGACATCTCATTTGATTCGTATGGCTCATGATCCACCGAAAGCCTCGCATGGTGGAGTTGCGAAAACACTGTATCGCCTACGTGAGCGTTTGTACTGGCCTAATATGGCGGCTCAAGTTAAAACGTTCATTTCGGACTGCAGTGTTTGCAAGACTTCGAAAGCACCTAATTCGACCCTACGACCGCCAATGGGACAATCGTTTGTAGTCGAGCGACCTTTTCAACATGTCTTCATCGATTTTCTTGGCCCATATCCACGCTCTAAGAAGGGAAACGCCTACATTATTATTTGCTTAGATCAGCTTACAAAGTTCGTCCTGATTCAACCAATCAGAAAAGCTACCAGTGAATCGTCGATAAATTTTCTTGAGGAACAAGTGTTTGCAATTTTTGGAGTACCGGAGTCATTACTGTCAGACAACGGGAAACAATTTACCTGTAAGGATTTCGGCAAGCTTCTATCAGCGTATGGTATTAGGCATATAAGAACGGCTTCGTATTCGCCACAAGCGAATGCAAGCGAAAGAGTAAATCGCTCGATTTTGACAGCCATCCGTTCTTATATCGCCAAAGAACCTAATCAATCTAATTGGGACAAGCATATACCATCGATAGCTAGCGCGTTACGATCGACTACACATTCAGCTATTGGAATGTCACCCCATGAAGCTCTCTTTGGGCAGTCGAAAATTGAACATGGCGATGACTATGCTCTTCTTAAGAAGCTGAAAGGTCTCAATAATGCTGAGATTGATGTAATACCTAAAAGCTGTAAAATGAACTTGATTCATTGCCACTTGAAAAATTCGCTTGAAGAAGCTCACAAAAACTACGAAAAGTCGTATAATACCAGGAGCAAGAGGACTAATTTTATCGTTGGACAAAAGGTGTTTAAGCGAAATTTTATCCTCAGCGATGCCAGCAAAAAACGGAACGCTAAGCTCTGCTCAAAATTCACCCCTGCTATTGTAAAAAGTATACCTAGCAATAACCTGTATGAGCTTACTGACACCAAAGGTAATGTCCTTGGTGTTTTTCACGCAAAAGATATACGAAAGTGATGAAAAAACACGTATACGCCATAGTGTACTCTTTCTTGCAAAAAGGTGCCTTTGAGAATTTTATTTACTCTGCCTAACAAATTGGTTACAATGACCTTCGAAACGAATTATCTCAGACGTGGGTCGGATCCTAGCATGAAATTTGAGGTCCTTTTCCGTTTCATTTTTGCTTGCTGGAGTTCGCAAAATTGAAAAAGTTTGTGTGGGACCTCCTTGAAATAAATTATAGAAAGTACGAGTATAATATATTAGGCCTTCGAAAGTGCACTGCCCGCGTTGTGACCGCCTATACATGATTTAATGTCATGCATCACCCTGTAAGACCGCGAGAACATCCACACTTTGGATGTCAATAGCGCTCAGCTGGGTACCCTTCGTCAAATTGGGCGGAAATAGTAGACATTCTTGAGAAATTAGGATACCTAGATTTTTTCGAAAGATCATACAATCTTTTTATTCTGAAGCCTGGCCGAGTGTGGAAGTAAAATTAAATTTTACATATTTATATTATAAATTTTATTTTATATAAGTGCGCTAAAAGGTAAATTATAAATGTGTAAAACTGCAATCGCAAGGGAAAGAGAGAAAAAAAAAAACTAAAATAGAACTTCTTTTCGTAGCCAACCAACTTACACTTCACAGCAAGAAAAAGCATTCATCTCCACACGTGCTGTGTGAAAAAAGTGCTTACTTCATGCTCGGTGATACTGGTTTTCATCTTTTTGCACGTCTTACAAGAGATTTCTGGCAGAATAAAATAGAAGAATTTCCAAAAATTTCACCAGTTTATATCTGGAATTTATTGACCGCCAACAATACCCAGTAGGCTCAGAAAATCTGGCAGAGAATCCCACAATCTCACCAGGGAAGGCAGCGTCCAAAAACCCCGCCAAAATCCAGTCAAAAGACCAGTGAGGCTGCATACTAGTGTTTTCAGCGAAACACATCGTACTGATCCCCACTAGACGTAAAATCTTCTGCGCAACAGTTTAAGACAACGATAGGGCATCAAAAGTACTTATCCTATCATAAGGGGGAAAGAGGGTTTAAGAGCGTGGCCCCAAATTAAGTCACCCATTCCTCCTAATGGTCCATTGATAGCAGCATCGTCATCTTCTACATCAGTGTTCCGATCGTGATTGGTTTCTACTCGAACGATAGTGTCCAAAACGTTGTTTCATCACTCCAAGCTTGGAAGCGTGATAATCGCCAACAACACTGCTTTGTGGCGACAGCATCGTCATCATCGTCGTCATATCAATTGATTGGATACCCACGATCGGTAACTCCGTTAGTTATCGGAAACAAGCTGTTCCCAGAAGCTTATCAAAACACTATCCAACAACCGCAACGAAAACATAGACCGAACATCATTACTATACCTACCTATTTTATTTCATAATCTACATTATAAGGCTAATATATTTTTTGTGAACCTTTTCTGTGATTCACTTTAAATCACCGATTTAGTAAAAAAAAAAGGAAAAGATAAGTATTTGCAATGATTAATGAGTACTCGTTCATCTGTCCAATGATTATTGTTTTTATCTACTCCATATAGCGTTTAGCAATTTGATCGAGCCTACTTCTATGTATGATGTGCACATTATTCATCGGAGGAACGAGCCGTCAGAACAATAAATAAAACAGAGTCGTCAAAAAGCAATGCCCGTGGTAAAAAAATTCGGTGAGTCAAAAGCATTAAGTGAAAATTTTAGTCTTTGAATCTTTGAACGAATATCTCAAACTAAGAAAATTAAGATACATTGATGACACAATTTAAACAAAAGGTTATATTTTAACAGTGAATCACAAAAAAGGGTAAAGAGAATCATTTTTTTTTATCAAAAGCTGGGCTAGATCTTAAAGAGATAGTAAACAAGAAAAAAAAAAACAAATTTATCAATAATTAATTGAGAGAAAGTAAAGAGAGTTAACACAAATTCCATTTAGATTTCAATTACTTTCGTACGAGTGTGTGTGTGTGAGATTCTCTTTTAAAAAATCTTCAAACCCACATTCCTAAGTTAGATAAGATTATTTTCTCTTTTTTTTAATTTTTCGTGGTGACATTCAAATGAGAATTTAAGAAAAAAAAAAAAAACATATTATAATATATAGCCAACTTCATTGCGTCTCTTTCGTCTTATACCAAAGGGAAATTATTATATTTTCAAAGTACATATTTTTTTCAAAAAAATTTATTCATAAGGTAGTTACATATATCAGCCCTTTCAGATATTACTAATTTTTTTAAATGATTCGAATTAAATAAAAATTTATAATGAACTTGAATTTCCAGTTTTCGAACCTTTTATTTGTCTTTTAACTGAAAGTTGATCGTAATGTTTTGATATCCGTTTTGGTGTAATAAGGGGGAAGTATAATGAGGTGTGCTATTCGAATGGAGGAGAGTGAATTTTAAGTAATCATTCTTATCTAAATAAGGGGCTAGTGCCAAAAAAAAAGGTGTGAGGCGGTAGCCAAGGATGGTCATATCTTTTCTAGATTTGACTGAGGGAGGGTAACACTAGGGAAACTGAAACCATCTTATAGTTTCCCGATTCTGTTCGGAATAATTGTTAGGAATCTCGTTCGCGGATTAGTGTATAAATCTTTGTGTGTTCAATTAATATAATAATTCAGGCATGTTAGAAGGTACGGTGTCCGATAACAGTGCAAGTTCCCACGACTCCGACGAGCTAGCGTCGAGCGTTCGCAAGCATGCCTGTCGCACTCTCTTATCAGGACAACCTGCTCTATGACCCATTTCATTCCAAAGGAGTTCCTGTCCTTCTTGGCTTTGGTGGGAGACAGATCATCGCTTTTCATAGAGTAGGGACATCAAACCGTTACATACTTCAAGCCCTACCGACCTACCAATTTTCATTGTTCTACAACAATCAGAAGTCCTCCATATAATTTATAAGAGTTTTTAATAATGTGGGTGGATGCCACGCCCCCTGAAGGGAAAATTCCAATTTTTCAATTTTTTTCTTTCTACGTACTTCAAGCCCAACCGACTTACCAATTTTCATCGTTTTACAACAATCGGAAGTGCTCCATATAATTTATAAGGATTTTTAAGAATGTGGGTGGATGCCACGCCCCCTGAATGGAAAATTCCAATTTTTTAATTTTTTTCTTTCTGAGTACTTGAAGCCCTACCGACCTACCAATTTTCATTGTTCTACAACAATCAGAAGTGCTCCATATAATTTATAAGAATTTTTAATAATGTGGGTGGATGCCACGCCCCCTGAATGGAAAATTCCAATTTTTCAATTATTTTCTTTCTAAGTACTTCAAGCCCAACCGACTTACCAATTTTCATCGTTCTACAACGATCAGAAGTGCTGCATATAATTTATAAGGATTTTAAAGAATGTGGGTGGATGCCACGCCCCCTGAATGAAAATTTCAATTTTTCAATTTTTTTCTTTCTAAGTACTTGAAGCCCTACAGACCCACCAATTTTCATTGTTCTACAACAATCAGAAGTGCTCCATATAATTTATAAGATTTTTTGACAAAGTGGGTGGATGCCACGCCCCCTGGATAGAAAATAGCATATTTTCGATTTTTTCCTTTGTATGCACCACAAGGTCTACCGTTTTGCGAAATTTCAAGTTTCTACGATGTCTGGAAGTGCTCCATAATTTTGATGATCTGTCAGTGAGTCAGTGAGTCAGTGAGTCAGTCAGTCAGTTACGGTTTTTGCGATTTTGGAAGTCCTATATCTCGGGAATTACTAATGCTAAAGAGTTGAAATTTGGTGAGCCACCTGTGTTTGATCAGCTCAGCAAATACTGCGAATTTGAAGTTTCTGACTTTATTGGTACTGAAGTTAGAGGGGCGTTGAAAATCGCCTGAGTTTGTTCCTGTAAAAAGGGTGTAGTGCCGCGAACTTGGCTGGGCACTACCGTGCCCTTTGATACTGTTTTATATACTACTTGTTGTTTTAAATTTTTTATTGCTATGCTTTGAAAAGCCGGTCCCTTGGAAACTGTTATGTCTACAGAACCGGCTTTGGACTCAAACTGAAGCAAATTTAGTATGGTTGAAATCGTAGAGCAAAGTTTTATTCGGAAAATAAAGCGTAATGGTTAAAATGACCAATAAGTGAAAAAACCGCGAAAAATTCGCGGTTTTTTGGATTTTTACCAATGTTGCGTTCGGCGCTCGAGGTTGAAAAATCGGATTTATTACTAGGCCAACATCATAAACAACTCAGCAAAAAATCAGAACTACCGGACCTGACGCAAGGTCTCAGTCCTATGAAACTACAAGGTTACTGGACTACATCGAAATGAAAACAAAAATAACGAATTCTTTTCAACTATTTACAATTTTGTATTGGTCACGTACTACTTGGACAAGAAAAAAGATTTAAAGTTTTTTTTTTTTTAATTTTTTTCAATATAAAAATGTTCAGCAATGTTAAGAATATGTTAATCTACAAATTTGCATACTAATATTTACCATGCAATAAATATTTGCAAAGAAGCAACAGATATACATTAGGGTGGTCCTTAAATTGGACATTGTCTTGGATAGCCTTCATTCGAGTCAAAACATTGAAAAACAATTTCCCTAATTTTTCAGATTTTTATTTCACCCCCCTGGTCTCGCTTTTTCCACTTTAAGGTACAAATAATGGAGAATGGAGTTAGGGTGATTCTTATAACACGCAAAAAAAAATCCGAACTTATAGATTAGATTGAGACGAACAAAAATTGTATCGGAGGGGGGATCTTTTTCCCCCCGTTCAGGCGGGAGGGGTCATTTTCTAAAAATTTGACCCGAAACAGAAAAAAATTATTAAAAAACAATGGGACCACCTACAATGGCATGCTATAGCTTTTTTTAAAGCCATGAATTCAGTCTCTAATATGTTTCTGGATTCATGGCTTTAAAAAAAGCTATAGCACGCCATTGTAAGTGGTCCCGTTGTTTTTTAATAATTTTTTTCTATTTTGGGTCAAATTTTTAGAAAATGACCCCTCCCGCCTGAACGGGGGGAAAAAGACCCCCCTCCAACACAATTTTGTGTTCGTCTCAATCTAATCTATAAGTTCTGATTTTTTTTCGCGTGTTATAAGAATCACCCTAACTCCATTATTTGTACCTTGAAGTGGGAAAAGGGAGACCAGGGGGGTGAAATAAAAATCTGAAAAAAATTAGGAAATTTGATTTTCTCTATTTAGAGTCATTTGATGCCTATCCAAGTTGGATTTTCAAAAAAAAAAAACAATATAAGGCGACCACCCTAATATACATACATTTGTATGTACCTACGAAGGGATCACAAAAAGTCGTTTTTTTTTTATTATTAGGTGTGATTTGATTTGATTGTGATTTGATTGACTCAAAAAAGTTCCGAGAAAATTACAACCTTTAAAAATTAAAAAAAAGCTTTCTGTCTCATCTCACACATACAACAAAAACCACTGACAAAAAAATACAAAATCTTGTTCCTAGAATTTTTCTTAACTAGTGTACATACATGCGATTTTAATTTTAAGTTAAATTAAATTATGGCCAAATTAAAATCAGAATATCTACCTCTCAAAACGTCCACTTAAAGTGTATCCTTCTATTTAAAAGAAAAACATAAGATAGAACCATTTTTATCGCTTAGTTGCTAAAAAAAGGGAGTTACATACCTACATACCTTCAAATGTGTTCTACACCCTGTTTCACGGTTTTAGTTTTAAATTTCAAACATTTTTCAATTGGGTAGGTACAGTAAAAACAAAACCTTAATTAAAAAAAAAACTACATCTTTACTATCACTGGTTGCTTTAGTTTCTTTTTTGATTTATTAAGTACATAATAATACTTATAATTTTTATTTTTCCTATCTTAAAAATAACAATGTATGTATGTACCTACATTTATACCAAAATCGTTGAAAAAACAATAAATGAGAACAAATTATAAACCATTATTTAATTATTTTTAGGTGACAGATGGCAGGTACCTATGTAATAAATAGGTACGAATTGAAAATTGGTACTCAATACTTGATAATCTATATTAATTGATAAGGATCCGTGAAAATCAACGAAAAATTTAAAAGAAGATGGAACAGGTACCTTCCTGCATGTACATACCTATAAAACGACCCATTCACAGCACATAAGTGTGCACACACTCCGCCACACATATACCACCGATCGACCCACCACACCAAAAATCAAAGAGTGCACACTTGTGTTGTGTGTATGTACCACTTGAGACTTATGTTTTCAAATAAAAAAAAAAATTATTATTCCTTGCCTATGGATCTCAAGATATAAAAAACAAAACAAAGCAATCATCGTTAACATCCCAAATTGCAAGAAAACACTAACAACAATTTTATTTACTGGACAACACACAACCCAGAAAAGAAAATATAATTTTTATCTCTACCCCATATTTTCATTAACCTTGAGTCCTCGAATGGCATTGAAAAAAATACCTCAAAAGCAAAACTAAAAAAACGGCTGTTCAATTCGTTGTTGTTGTTCATTTTCATGCTCTGTGAAAAAAAAACATTTCTTCCCTTTCTTCTTCGGCAATCAAGGAAATTTCCCAAAAGGAACAAACTTTTAAGGAACAAATTTATTAAAGGGTGTTGTATTTGATAGAGCGATTGCAGCGACAGACTGCCAAACCAGGCCACCTAGTGGACGTTTTGCCCGGTGTCCCTTCTATTTCTAGTTATTCAATGGTAGAACAATAGAGTTTTTCACCGCATTCATTCATTTATAACCTTATCATAAATTTGTATTGTTGACACTTGGGATATCATCGGTGTAAATAAGGAAGCAGTTGGATAAATTTATGTATTGCGATCATCATGAATGCATATTTTAACTGTCGGCATCCATCCCTATAGATAAAATAATATGTTGACCTTATTGACATACATTTGTGTTCCGCAATAAAAATAATCCTTGGACCATTTTTCAGGATTTTAATGATAAGGGACAGGATTTAGTAATATGATTGACATGATGCTAGCAAAGCAATAGATAAAAGAGGTATAGCTCTATTAGACAAATGAATCCTTACAGAAATATAGTGTTGATCCTATTTGATTTTTATTTCTGTGATGTAAGCCCCCTACCAGCAATAATACCTTTTTTGTTAAATATTAAAATCTAAAATTAAATATAAATAATTATCGTAAAAAAAAACAAATGTGTCTTTTAATCAAACTCTTCTGAAATTCTCTTGCATTGTATATAATTTTAACCAGCACAACCAACAGAGGTAAGTATTTTGGAATGCTAGTTCTTATTTGATCTTAAGCATATGAACATCCTATTAAGAATATGTTTATCCAATGCACACATCAATTTTATATTGCATGCCGTGCAGGTGCTAATGTTGTGCTATTCAAAAAATCCAACTATGAAAGTATATCCCACAACCAATTTATCACTGAAAATCCATCCCACAACTAATGTTGAAATGAAAAAAATACATATGGTGCTAGAAATCCAACCACTGATAATTATTCCCAATTAGAATCAAACTGTTGGAAATGCATCCCAATATTTGTGCGTTCCGAACGTGAATTTTACGTTTTTGCGTTTTAACGTGAACGTGAATTTTACGTTTTTGCGTTTTAACGTGAACGTGAATTTTACGTCTTAACGTGAATTTTACGTTTTTGCGTTTTAACGTGAACGTGAATTTTACGTTTTAACGTGAATTTTACGTTTTTGCGTTTTAACGTGAACGTGAATTTTACGTTTTTGCATTTTAACGTGAACGTGAATTTTACGTTTTAACGTGAATTTTACGTTTTTGCGTTTTAACGTGAACGTGAATTTTACGTTTTAACGTGAATTTTACGTTTTTGCGTTTTAACGTGAACGTGAATTTTACGCTTTAACGCGAATTTTACGTTTTTGCGTTTTAACGTGAACGTGAATTTACGTTTTAACGCAAATTTTACGTTTTTGCGTTTTAACGTTTGCTAAGCATGGTCTAGAACCCAAATACGTTTGCTAAGCATGCTCTAAAACCCATAGCATAGATCAGAACCCATACCAGTGATACCAGTGTCCTAGAACCCTCTAGTTTATACTACTGACGCAGAATTGCAACTTCTATAACATATCCAAAGTCCCCCAAAATCCCCGCATTGGCTTTTTGTGTAGATGCATTTGAATATGTGCAGACGGGGAGAATTTGGAGGTCTATCAAACTAAAATATTTGTTTGGGTAAAACCTAATCATATGATACATGCTTTAAGGGAAGTTTTTAACGCTGAATATAATGAAACCAAATTCAAAATGATACAACCACCCAAAAAGAAGTTATAGTCCTTTTTATGTAATGATGACTTTTTTTTTCAGGTACAACAGGTAAAATATTACCAAAAACCCTTTGAAAATAACGGTATGTTAATGAAACTTGGAACGAATGTTTCATTTGTCATAGGAACTAAGAATCAAGAGAGTCCATAAAAATATCCATGGTGAAAGGGTGTTTTTTTTTAAGGGAGAGGGGCAACAAAGAATGTTAACCATAACACCCACGTAAAAACTCTTACACTCATGAAACTCGCCAAAAATATAAAACTCTTCATGGCAACCAAGAATCAAAATAGTCCATACAAATATCTTTGTTCTAATAGTGTTTTTGGTGTTTGTCAACTTTTGACTTGTTCTACGGAAAATACGATTTCAAATATTAATTTTAGCTTGAAAAGGACCATAACTTTGTTAAGAGTGCTTGTATCATTTTAGTTTTGCTTTTATTAGATTCAGCGTTAAAAAATACCCTTAAAGCATATACCATACTTTGTGTATATACCTCAATTACACCAAATCGGAATTTTGGCTCAAATCTTCCAACCTCTTCCCAGATTTTCCCTCTCCTTAATAAAAAACCCCAGAACAAATTTATTTATGAGGACTATTTGGATTCTTGGTTGGCATGATAAATTATATATTTTTGGCGAATTTCATGAGTGTAAGAGTTTTTTCATGGGTGTTTTGGTTAACATTCTACACTTGCCCCTCCCCCTTAAAAAAACATCCTTTCACCATGGATATTTTAAGGGACTCTCTTGATTCTTAGTTCCTATGACAAATGAAACATTCATTCCAAGTTTCATTAACATACCGTTATTTTCAAAGGGTTTTCGGTAATATTATACCTGTTGTACCTGAAAAAAAGTCATCATTACATAAAAAGGACTATAACTCCTTTTTGGGTGGTTGTATCATTTTGAATTTGGTTTCATTATATTCAGCGTTAAAAACTTCCCTTAAAGCATGTATCATATGATTAGGTTTTACCCAAACAAATATTTTAGTTTGATAGACCTCCAAGTTCTCCCCGTCTGCACCTTTTCAAATGCATCTACACAAAAAGCCAATGCGGGGATTTTAGGGGACTTTGGATATGTTATAGAGATTGCAATTCTGCGTCGATTTCAATTTTAATATTTCATGAATTAAGTTTTTCAACCTCGGAACCCATTTTTCCTGGCCTATAACAACCTTAATATAAATAATAAATCAAATTTGATAAACCAAATTAATTCTTTGAAAAATGAGATACTGACTTTACTCCCTCGTAGAAATAAAAGAGGTTTATTAAATATAGTTGGAACGGGATTAAAGTGGGCATTTGGAACTCTAGATGAAAATGATAGATCTGATATAGAAGCTCGTTTAAAAATCTCTGAGGATAATAGACATACCGCATATAAAACTATTAACCAGCAAGTAAAAATTAACTCAAATTTAAATAACTCACTTACCTTGTTAAAAAATATTATAGAATCAGATAGAGATAAGACTTTTAATAAAATAGAAATAATTGAAAAACAAGTTATTGAAAATGAACAATATCTGGAACAACAACTGAGAATCAATATGTTGAGAGAACAAATCAACCAAATTCAAGACAATGTTGTTTCCTCCAGATTAGGAATAATCCATCCAAATATTCTTAGCGATATAGAAATAAATGAATATAATTTTGACCTTCAAAAATTGAGCAATGTTAGAACTGGTTTAGCGAAGTATCGAAAAGATGCATTAGTTTTTGCAATAAAAATTCCTACTGGATTTATTTCAACTGATAAAAAGTTAATTTTCAAATTATTGCCAACTCTAAATATTTGCAGGTCGAAGAAGAATTTGAATATATAGTAAGAACTGGTAGTAAAACATTTACTTATCAACCCGAATTAAATCTGCGAGAACTTAAACCAAGTTAAAATTGCATAGTAAAGAAAAATTGTAAGCTTGTTCGTAGTTCTTAAAATGAAATAGGAAATGATATTTTAATTTTGAATAATATAAAATTTAAAAATTTTAAAAGTACTTGTGATGAACGAAAATTCAATATGACCGGAAATTATTTTATAACTTTTGTTAACTGCTCTATTAAAATTGAAAAATTGCAATTTAGCAATAACATCTTTGAGCTAGTGGAAAGATATATAATACCAAGCAACCAAAATGTAACCTATAATGAAATACCCTTACACTTTGAAAATATTATCCTAAGTAATGAGAAAAACATTGAAAAAATAAAAGAGCTTGAATACCATAAAATTGTAAACTATAGCCTTGTCAGTACAACAATTTTTATACTTGGTGCCGTTATTCTAATTTTAATCTTAATTTGTCAAAGACAAAATAAGTTAAAAGTACAAATTAAATCAGATATAAATAAGACAGAAGTAAAAGAATATAATGCTGATATTTTTGATTTGAGTAAAATAAAGAAAAGATATGGTTTGGAATAACTTTTATATATTTAATTTTATTACCATATCTATTGCTTTTGTTTTGTTAGTAAACAAACTACATAATTTACATTCCAAATTTACCTTATTGATTCCCTATTATAATTTTAAAAATTGTACAAACCAATAATAAATAAAATAATCTTAAGATCTATTGCATAAATGTTAAATGTTATTAATATATGTATACTTTAACTAATAAAAAGAAATTGTGTTTATATGAGATCCAAGACTATCTCAGGTCAAGTGGGGGAGGTGTTGCATTCAGGCATTCAGCTTAACGTAACACTTTCCCAAAATAGAGCACAAGAGGTGTTGAACTCTGTTTTGCAATCGTTGCAACGGAAGAAGCAATTTATAATTAATAATTATGAATTGCAAAAGCTTCCCGTTTCTGCTGTTGCAACAATTGAGCCAACGAACCTCTTTTTGCTGAAGCATTAAATAAAGCGTATTAATCGTTCAATTGTTAGGATAGTGTAAGAAGTATAAGAAATAAAGAATTTAGTCTTAAGACCAACCTTAAAGAAATCGTGTAGCTTTATTTGAATAGCTATATATAAACAAACATAGCTCGCGCGTTGGATATCAAACCTGCGTGAAAAGTTTCGCGTACACACTTATCAGTTCTTTTGGGCGTCATGTCAGGCAAAGAAATTCCACTACTCTCAGAAAATTGTTTCTTTTTATTTCGAGGCTATTTCCGCCACGAATCGTGTTAATTCTTTTTTTTCATGACACACACGAGCTTTTTTTTATTTTGTTTGCACTTTTTCTGCTAATTCGCTATACAAATGCGTGTTTTGTTCCGTGAATGACGGCTCATGAATGAAATTATGTACATGTGGCGAACACAGCAAAGAAGAATTCCCAAGTACAAATAACGGAAGCTTTGGCTACGGTTCCTATTTACCTGCAACAGGCTTAGTTGCTAAAAAAAGGGAGTTACATACCTACATACCTTCAAATGTGTTCTACACCCTGTTTCACGGTTTTAGTTTTAAATTTCAAACATTTTTCAATTGGGTAGGTACAGTAAAAACAAAACCTTAATTAAAAAAAAAACTACATCTTTACTATCACTGGTTGCTTTAGTTTCTTTTTTGATTTATTAAGTACATAATAATACTTATAATTTTTATTTTTCCTATCTTAAAAATAACAATGTATGTATGTACCTACATTTATACCAAAATCGTTGAAAAAACAATAAATGAGAACAAATTATAAACCATTATTTAATTATTTTTAGGTGACAGATGGCAGGTACCTATGTAATAAATAGGTACGAATTGAAAATTGGTACTCAATACTTGATAATCTATATTAATTGATAAGGATCCGTGAAAATCAACGAAAAATTTAAAAGAAGATGGAACAGGTACCTTCCTGCATGTACATACCTATAAAACGACCCATTCACAGCACATAAGTGTGCACACACTCCGCCACACATATACCACCGATCGACCCACCACACCAAAAATCAAAGAGTGCACACTTGTGTTGTGTGTATGTACCACTTGAGACTTATGTTTTCAAATAAAAAAAAAAAATTATTATTCCTTGCCTATGGATCTCAAGATATAAAAAACAAAACAAAGCAATCATCGTTAACATCCCAAATTGCAAGAAAACACTAACAACAATTTTATTTACTGGACAACACACAACCCAGAAAAGAAAATATAATTTTTATCTCTACCCCATATTTTCATTAACCATGAGTCCTCGAATGGCATTGAAAAAAATACCTCAAAAGCAAAACTAAAAAAACGGCTGTTCAATTCGTTGTTGTTGTTCATTTTCATGCTCTGTGAAAAAAAAACATTTCTTCCCTTTCTTCTTCGGCAATCAAGGAAATTTCCCAAAAGGAACAAACTTTTAAGGAACAAATTTATTAAAGGGTGTTGTATTTGATAGAGCGATTGCAGCGACAGACTGCCAAACCAGGCCACCTAGTGGACGTTTTGCCCGGTGTCCCTTCTATTTCTAGTTATTCAATGGTAGAACAATAGAGTTTTTCACCGCATTCATTCATTTATAACCTTATCATAAATTTGTATTGTTGACACTTGGGATATCATCGGTGTAAATAAGGAAGCAGTTGGATAAATTTATGTATTGCGATCATCATGAATGCATATTTTAACTGTCGGCATCCATCCCTATAGATAAAATAATATGTTGACCTTATTGACATACATTTGTGTTCCGCAATAAAAATAATCCTTGGACCATTTTTCAGGATTTTAATGATAAGGGACAGGATTTAGTAATATGATTGACATGATGCTAGCAAAGCAATAGATAAAAGAGGTATAGCTCTATTAGACAAATGAATCCTTACAGAAATATAGTGTTGATCCTATTTGATTTTTATTTCTGTGATGTAAGCCCCCTACCAGCAATAATACCTTTTTTGTTAAATATTAAAATCTAAAATTAAATATAAATAATTATCGTAAAAAAAAACAAATGTGTCTTTTAATCAAACTCTTCTGAAATTCTCTTGCATTGTATATAATTTTAACCAGCACAACCAACAGAGGTAAGTATTTTGGAATGCTAGTTCTTATTTGATCTTAAGCATATGAACATCCTATTAAGAATATGTTTATCCAATGCACACATCAATTTTATATTGCATGCCGTGCAGGTGCTAATGTTGTGCTATTCAAAAAATCAAACTATGAAAGTATATCCCACAACCAATTTATCACTGAAAATCCATCCCACAACTAATGTTGAAATGAAAAAAATACATATGGTGCTAGAAATCCAACCACTGATAATTATTCCCAATTAGAATCAAACTGTTGGAAATGCATCCCAATATTTGTGCGTTCCGAACGTGAATTTTACGTTTTTGCGTTTTAACGTGAACGTGAATTTTACGTTTTTGCGTTTTAACGTGAACGTGAATTTTACGTCTTAACGTGAATTTTACGTTTTTGCGTTTTAACGTGAACGTGAATTTTACGTTTTAACGTGAATTTTACGTTTTTGCGTTTTAACGTGAACGTGAATTTTACGTTTTTGCATTTTAACGTGAACGTGAATTTTACGTTTTAACGTGAATTTTACGTTTTTGCGTTTTAACGTGAACGTGAATTTTACGTTTTAACGTGAATTTTACGTTTTTGCGTTTTAACGTGAACGTGAATTTTACGTTTTAACGCGAATTTTACGTTTTTGCGTTTTAACGTGAACGTGAATTTACGTTTTAACGCAAATTTTACGTTTTTGCGTTTTAACGTTTGCTAAGCATGGTCTAGAACCCAAATACGTTTGCTAAGCATGCTCTAAAACCCATAGCATAGATCAGAACCCATACCAGTGATACCAGTGTCCTAGAACCCTCTAGTTTTTACTACTGACGCAGAATTGCAACTTCTATAACATATCCAAAGTCCCCCAAAATCCCCGCATTGGCTTTTTGTGTAGATGCATTTGAATATGTGCAGACGGGGAGAATTTGGAGGTCTATCAAACTAAAATATTTGTTTGGGTAAAACCTAATCATATGATACATGCTTTAAGGGAAGTTTTTAACGCTGAATATAATGAAACCAAATTCAAAATGATACAACCACCCAAAAAGAAGTTATAGTCCTTTTTATGTAATGATGACTTTTTTTTCAGGTACAACAGGTAAAATATTACCAAAAACCCTTTGAAAATAACGGTATGTTAATGAAACTTGGAACGAATGTTTCATTTGTCATAGGAACTAAGAATCAAGAGAGTCCATAAAAATATCCATGGTGAAAGGGTGTTTTTTTTTAAGGGAGAGGGGCAACAAAGAATGTTAACCATAACACCCACGTAAAAACTCTTACACTCATGAAACTCGCCAAAAATATAAAACTCTTCATGGCAACCAAGAATCAAAATAGTCCATACAAATATCTTTGTTCTAATAGTGTTTTTGGTGTTTGTCAACTTTTGACTTGTTCTACGGAAAATACGATTTCAAATATTAATTTTAGCTTGAAAAGGACCATAACTTTGTTAAGAGTGCTTGTATCATTTTAGTTTTGCTTTTATTAGATTCAGCGTTAAAAAATACCCTTAAAGCATATACCATACTTTGTGTATATACCTCAATTACACCAAATCGGAATTTTGGCTCAAATCTTCCAACCTCTTCCCAGATTTTCCCTCTCCTTAATAAAAAACCCCAGAACAAATTTATTTATGAGGACTATTTGGATTCTTGGTTGGCATGATAAATTATATATTTTTGGCGAATTTCATGAGTGTAAGAGTTTTTTCATGGGTGTTTTGGTTAACATTCTACACTTGCCCCTCCCCCTTAAAAAAACATCCTTTCACCATGGATATTTTAAGGGACTCTCTTGATTCTTAGTTCCTATGACAAATGAAACATTCATTCCAAGTTTCATTAACATACCGTTATTTTCAAAGGGTTTTCGGTAATATTATACCTGTTGTACCTGAAAAAAAGTCATCATTACATAAAAAGGACTATAACTCCTTTTTGGGTGGTTGTATCATTTTGAATTTGGTTTCATTATATTCAGCGTTAAAAACTTCCCTTAAAGCATGTATCATATGATTAGGTTTTACCCAAACAAATATTTTAGTTTGATAGACCTCCAAGTTCTCCCCGTCTGCACCTTTTCAAATGCATCTACACAAAAAGCCAATGCGGGGATTTTAGGGGACTTTGGATATGTTATAGAGATTGCAATTCTGCGTCGATTTCAATTTTAATATTTCATGAATTAAGTTTTTCAACCTCGGAACCCATTTTTCCTGGCCTATAACAACCTTAATATAAATAATAAATCAAATTTGATAAACCAAATTAATTCTTTGAAAAATGAGATACTGACTTTACTCCCTCGTAGAAATAAAAGAGGTTTATTAAATATAGTTGGAACGGGATTAAAGTGGGCATTTGGAACTCTAGATGAAAATGATAGATCTGATATAGAAGCTCGTTTAAAAATCTCTGAGGATAATAGACATACCGCATATAAAACTATTAACCAGCAAGTAAAAATTAACTCAAATTTAAATAACTCACTTACCTTGTTAAAAAATATTATAGAATCAGATAGAGATAAGACTTTTAATAAAATAGAAATAATTGAAAAAGTAGAAAAACAAGTTATTGAAAATGAACAATATCTGGAACAACAACTGAGAATCAATATGTTGAGAGAACAAATCAACCAAATTCAAGACAATGTTGTTTCCTCCAGATTAGGAATAATCCATCCAAATATTCTTAGCGATATAGAAATAAATGAATATAATTTTGACCTTCAAAAATTGAGCAATGTTAGAACTGGTTTAGCGAAGTATCGAAAAGATGCATTAGTTTTTGCAATAAAAATTCCTACTGGATTTATTTCAACTGATAAAAAGTTAATTTTCAAATTATTGCCAACTCTAAATATTTGCAGGTCGAAGAAGAATTTGAATATATAGTAAGAACTGGTAGTAAAACATTTACTTATCAACCCGAATTAAATCTGCGAGAACTTAAACCAAGTAAAAATTGCATAGTAAAGAAAAATTGTAAGCTTGTTCGTAGTTCTTAAAATGAAATAGGAAATGATATTTTAATTTTGAATAATATAAAATTTAAAAATTTTAAAAGTACTTGTGATGAACGAAAATTCAATATGACCGGAAATTATTTTATAACTTTTGTTAACTGCTCTATTAAAATTGAAAAATTGCAATTTAGCAATAACATCTTTGAGCTAGTGGAAAGATATATAATACCAAGCAACCGAAATGTAACCTATAATGAAATACCCTTACACTTTGAAAATATTATCCTAAGTAATGAGAAAAACATTGAAAAAATAAAAGAGCTTGAATACCATAAAATTGTAAACTATAGCCTTGTCAGTACAACAATTTTTATACTTGGTGCCGTTATTCTAATTTTAATCTTAATTTGTCAAAGACAAAATAAGTTAAAAGTACAAATTAAATCAGATATAAATAAGACAGAAGTAAAAGAATATAATGCTGATATTTTTGATTTGAGTAAAATAAAGAAAAGATATGGTTTGGAATAACTTTTATATATTTAATTTTATTACCATATCTATTGCTTTTGTTTTGTTAGTAAACAAACTACATAATTTACATTCCAAATTTACCTTATTGATTCCCTATTATAATTTTAAAAATTGTACAAACCAATAATAAATAAAATAATCTTAAGATCTATTGCATAAATGTTAAATGTTATTAATATATGTATACTTTAACTAATAAAAAGAAATTGTGTTTATATGAGATCCAAGACTATCTCAGGTCAAGTGGGGGAGGTGTTGCATTCAGGCATTCAGCTTAACGTAACACTTTCCCAAAATAGAGCACAAGAGGTGTTGAACTCTGTTTTGCAATCGTTGCAACGGAAGAAGCAATTTATAATTAATAATTATGAATTGCAAAAGCTTCCCGTTTCTGCTGTTGCAACAATTGAGCCAACGAACCTCTTTTTGCTGAAGCATTAAATAAAGCGTATTAATCGTTCAATTGTTAGGATAGTGTAAGAAGTATAAGAAATAAAGAATTTAGTCTTAAGACCAACCTTAAAGAAATCGTGTAGCTTTATTTGAATAGCTATATATAAACAAACATAGCTCGCGCGTTGGATATCAAACCTGCGTGAAAAGTTTCGCGTACACACTTATCAGTTCTTTTGGGCGTCATGTCAGGCAAAGAAATTCCACTACTCTCAGAAAATTGTTTCTTTTTATTTCGAGGCTATTTCCGCCACGAATCGTGTTAATTCTTTTTTTTCATGACACACACGAGCTTTTTTTTATTTTGTTTGCACTTTTTCTGCTAATTCGCTATACAAATGCGTGTTTTGTTCCGTGAATGACGGCTCATGAATGAAATTATGTACATGTGGCGAACACAGCAAAGAAGAATTCCCAAGTACAAATAACGGAAGCTTTGGCTACGGTTCCTATTTACCTGCAACAGGCGACAGCAAGTTAATATATAGAGGAAGAGTAACTGTTCGCTTGCATATGTTATGCAACCACCAAATCAACTCTGCTGCTTTGCAACAAGTAAAAGACATGGTCAGTCGTCTCGCACATCTTCAACCAACCTGTCACGCGCTTCACTGAGAACTTTAACTCAATAATAAATCTGAATTTAATATATTAAAACGTAGTTGATTTTCATTTAATGGGCGAATCTCTACATTGGTGACCCCAACGTAATTCAAACTCGCTATTCTAAATATTTTGTTTTTAAATTTTTATAGCTTTCAAGCTAACACAAAATAGTTTTTTTTTCGACTCAGTGAGCGCTCGCGAAAAAAAAACTCGCGCCTTCGAATAAATAATTTTTATTCGACACCGGGAGCACATTATTTTTTTCTTGCGAACTACCACGATGCCGGCCTCATCCACTTCAGAAGACGCGCCTATCGGGACCACAGTGGCCTTGCCATCTGATGTCAGAGCTCCACCATTTCGCACCGAAAAACCAGCGTTGTGGTTTGCACAATTGGAGGCCCAATTTATCAATCGTGGTGTAACATCTGAAATTGATAAATTTTTTCGCACAATTCCATTAATAGACACTCGCTCTGCATCAGAAGTTGAAGATTTAATTATAAATCCACCTGCAAACACGCCGTATCAAACTTTGAAAAATACTCTCATCTCACGTTTTTCAAAGTCTAAAGAAGCAAGAATTCTCCAGTTATTGGATAAGGAAAGTTTAGGAGATCGCACGCCGTCCCAACACCTACGGCGCCTCCGTAGCCTAGTTCTAGACATAGATGAACAAGTACTTAAAGCACGGTGGTTATCTCATCTTCCGCAACAAACACAGGCTTGCCTCGTGGCACATAAATCAGCTTCCGTCACCGACCTTGGTGATCTTGCTGACAAATTGCACGAAGTTTTCTCTCCTCACAGCGTAGCAGCAGTTGCTTCTTTAGACCTACACCAACAGCTGTCTGATATATCCAAGCAAGTAGCCACCCTAACTTCTACATTCGCTGCTCTCCAAGTGTCAAGACGAGAATCAAGATCGAGAAGTCCAAATCCGATGTTACTCGTCCTATAATTGGAGCCGACTTTTTGAGTCATTTTGGCTTACTTGTCGACCTCAAACAACAATGCGTCATTGATCAGAAAACTAATTTATCTACAGTTGGAGGGCTATCAAAAACCCAAATTACATCAGTACGAGCTATCCAAGTTGACACCGAAGAACCGTACTCATCACTTCTAAGTCACTATCGTTCGATTACCCAACCGGGGCATGCTTTCAGACAAAAAGAATATACTACTCAACACCATATCAAAACCACGTATGGTCCTCCAGTTTCGAGTAAAGCCAGGCGACTTGCACCCGATCGATTAAAAATCGCCCAGAAGGAGTTTGAGAAGATGATTGAGCTCGGCGTTGCGCGTCGCTCAAAAAGCCCGTGGTCTGCCCCACTGCATCTCGCACCCAAGAAATCTGGAGATTGGCGTCCTTGCGGCGATTACAGACGCCTTAACGATCGCACTATACCCGACTCGTACCCCGTACGCTATCTTGAAGACTTTGCATCTAACCTATTTGGAAAATGAATATTTTCAACCATTGACCTAGTGCGGGCATTTAACCAAATACCGATAGCATCTGACGATGTACAGAAAACCGTGATCATCACGCCCTTTGGGCTCTTTGAGTTTCCACTCATGACGTTTGGCTTGCGCAATGCTGCGCAAACTTTTCAAAGATTTATGGACGAGGTTACAAAAGACCTTCCATTTGTCTTTACTTACATTGATGACATATCCTAGTAGCATCAGATAACCAATCCCAACACCTCGAGCATCTCAACATCTTGTTTAAACGTCTCCAGGACGCAGGCCTAGTCATCAATGTTGCAAAATCGGTTTTTGGAAAAGCTGAAGTGCCTTTTCTAGGACATCAAATATCTTCAAGCGGAATATCTCCTCTCGCTGAAAGGGTTTCTGCACTTTTGAAATTTCCACAACCTCAGACTGTAAAAAAAACTTCGTGGTTTCCTTGGGACAATCAACTTCTACCGAAAATTTATAAAAGGAGCTGCACAGCTTCTAGCACCGATGAATAAAGAGCTAGAAGGTTCCAACATAAAAAGCTCACAGCCCGTTTCATGGACACCTACTCTAAAAAAATCTTTGGAAGAGTGCAAGCTCGCGCTCGCATCGGCAGCTCTTTTAGCTCATTCAAACATTCATGCTGAATGGTCCATATTTACAGATGCATCGGAAGAAGCAATTGGAGCAGTTCTGCAGCAGCGTTGCTATTCCGAGTGGCAACCTTTAGCTTTCTTTAGCAGGAAGCTATCACTTTCAGCCATGAAATTATCTACTTATGACCGAGAATCGCATGCAATTTACGAGGCAGTACAACATTTTCGGCACATCTTTGAGGGACGACACGTGACAATATACACGGACCATAAGCCACTGATTCATGCATTCAAACAAAGGCCAGAACGCGCTTCACCATGGCAGTTTAGAAGATTGGACTTTATAAGCCAATTCACAACTGACATCAGGCACGTCACCGGTGCAGATAACATTGTTGCGGACACTCTATTGCGTATAGATGAGATAGCCTTAGCGGTTTCTACCGAAACGCTAGCAGAAGCACAAGCTAATGATGAAGAGCTTCACAGGTTTTGTAGTAACCCAGACTCGTCCCTAGATATTCGCCGCCTCACTCTTCTAGACCCCAAAGTCGAACTATATTGTGACATCTCATCCGGATCACTTCGTCCATTCGTGCCTCAACAGTTAAGAAAACAAATTTTCGACTCTCTTCACTCATTGGCACACCCTGGTCAGCGTGCTTCTAGAAAACTTATCGCCCAACGATATGTGTGGCCGTCAATGAACAAAGACTGTGCAAAATGGACTAAGTGCTGCGTGCCTTGCCAGGCAAACAAAATTACGCGCCACACCGTCTCGCCGACACAGAAATTCGAACCACCATCACAAAGATTCGAACATATCCACATAGACTTGATTTCTCTTTCCGTGTCAAAGGGCTTTAACCAATGCCTAAGTATCATTGACAGATTTACACGATATCCAGAGGCTGTCGCATTAGAAAATGGAACCGCAGAAACAGTTGCTCGAGCTTTGATCTCATCATGGATTTCTCGTTTGGGTGTCCCACTTCGAATTACATCAGATCTTGGTCGCCAATTCGAATCAGATGTTTTCAGAAACCTCATGAAGATCCTTGGCTGCAAACACATCAAAACAACTCCATACCACCCGCAAGCAAATGGGCTCGTCGAACGCCTGCATAGACAGTTGAAATCAGCCTTATGGTGTCACGGAGAATCATGGTACTATGCGCTCCCAGTAGTCCTTCTTGGATTGCGTGCTGCTTGGAAAGAAGATCTGGGCTCAACTCCTGCAGAACTAGTATACGGAGAGCCAATTCGACTTCCAGGCGAATTCCTGCACCCTTCAACCACCGACACCACGGCTCCGGAATTAATTAAAATTTTACGTGACCACTTCAGGAAATTAACACCTGTGCAGATGTCTCGCCATGGCCAGCGAGGAACATTTATTTTTAAAATTCGACAATCGTTTGCATCACCCTACGATGATGGTCCGTATCCAGTCATAGAAAAGCATGACAAGTATTTCGTCGTTTTGATAAAAGGAAAAAAACGTTCCCATTTATATTGATCGGCTCAAACCTGCGTATACCCTGCAAGATGACATAGAACATGACCATGACGAGTAGATAGCAAGTCAACAACCTTCGACAAGCAGAGCTGCTACAAACAGGCGTCACAAAAGCGTTCGCTTCGCCCAACAATAACCTTGTTTTTTTTTTCGTTTTAATTTACCTTAAAATTATTTTGTCATAAGAATTTGCATATAATTTTTCTTTTTCCGCAGAAGGGGAGATATGTGGCGAACACAGCAAAGAAGAATTCCCAAGTACAAATAACGGAAGCTTTGGCTACGGTTCCTATTTACCTGCATCAGGCGACAGCAAGTTAATATATAGAGGAAGAGTAACCGTTAGCTTGCATATGTTATGCAACCACCAAATCAACTCTGCTGCTTTGCAACAAGTAAAAGACATGGTCAGTCGTCTCGCACATCTTCAACCAACCTGTCACGCGCTTCACTGAGAACTTTAACTCAATAAATAATAAATCTGAATTTAATATATTAAAACGTAGTTGATTTTCATTTAATGGGCGAATCTCAACATACACATCATCGAGCAACCACCTAACAAACCGATGGTTGTCACGCAGTACAGTATCAAAAAGTTTTGTGAGCAACAGTTGTGAGTGACAAACCATCATTCAGCATGTACACATTATCAGTTCTGTTTGATATCCAACACGGGTGACACTCAGGTTTGATAAAGTGTATCACGCTTAATTTTGAGTTTAAAATTCGTTTTTTCAAAAACCATGTATAGATCTCACTTGATTCATAAACTAGCTAATAGAACAGAGTATTGGCTTTAAAAATAGGTAAATTACTAAATTGTAAGTATTACCGTTATTTTTTAATATTTTGTTTACATTTTTGGTACGTTTTTTTTATAAAAGTGCCCCTCCCTCCCAAATGAGGGGAGATAGACCCCCCCCATAGTAAAAATACTTGCATACTGTTCTACAAAAAACCGTTTTCACTTCTTGGCGCCCAAGTTATCATACTCTTGCCAATACAATAAAAGGGTCGTCTCTAAATGGATTTGTGATTATTTTTAAAATCGTTAAGATATCAGCTAAAAGTCCTGGAAGATTGTTTGGAGATGGCTGATGGAGCAAGGTTTCGCTTAGATAAAAAAAATGTACATAGCATTCAATTCCAAACCGTTTCAAAGTCCTAATTGCAAAAAATAGTGGGCATATTCATTATTTATATACAAAACACATATAGGCCTTATTATTAAGTGCATTTTTATCTTCGCTTGAAAAAAAAGCATGTAAAATGCAACAACAATACGGAACTATACAAAATTATTGTTGTAATTAACATGCTATTTTTTTAAGCGGTGACAAAATGTACCTACAAAAAAACAAGGCCATATAAAAATTTTGAAAACAAAAAACCGTATATTCGGTATTCGTATGTATAGTCTAAGAGCCAGTGGTCGGCAGACTTACGGTATTTCAATATGATTCAAATTTAAATGGAGACCTTGTACCTACTAGTCCTCCTGAGTATGGGATGGGCATTCTTAATCCAAAGTCATAGTACCTCTGGGAGCACTGGGGTCACAAAAGTCGACATACACATTTCACTGTTTCTTTTCAAATACAAAACAATGTGTTTCCTGTTGAGCAATACGTCTGTCTATTTGACACAATGAGTATAATATAGTTTTATTACTTATACAAAATATTAGCAGATACATCGTCACGTTACTTGTTTCTTAACGGAATTTTGAAAAAAGGCCTTAAACATCTCTATAGAAATTCTGCTGTATTTCAAAACTTAAAAAAAAAGTTTTACTGAAGGAATATGTTTGTCTCTTCGATATGATAATTCTTATAATTTTATTTATTAAGAAAAATTATGTGCAGATACTTGGTAAATTACCCAAATTTGTAACGGAATTAAAAAAAAAATATTAAAAAAATTCCATAAAAATTCCGATGTATTTCAAAAGCAAGAAAAAAATATTTTAACTAAAGCAATATGTCTGCCTCTCTGATATATTAATTTGTATACTCTTTTTAACTAGACAAAATTATAACAGGCACCTGGTGCAGTACCTGTATTTATAACAGAATTTTAAAAAAAGGTCTTTGGAAAATTCCATACAAGTTCTGCTGTATTTTAACTAAAGCAATATGTCTGCCTGTCTGATATGTTAATATCGATGCTCTTTTGTTAGAAAAAGTTATAGCAGATACCTGGAACAGTATCTATACAGGGTGTCCTGTAAATAATGTATAACCTTGCAACTGGTTATAGCAGGCCTTATGACCTCTCCAAAAAAAAATATTAAAAAATATTTTCCCAGTGGTTACTATGCTATGATGTTTTTTCCAAAAGTTGTTTACAAGTACTACTTTCCTCAAATACGTGAACGCTACGACCATGGATGATCAATTTTTGCTATTTTTTTATTTTTGTAATATTCTAGAATTACTGTTGTAGTAGATAAATGGTAAAATTTAATAGTAGTTATTGCAATTTTTTTATTCTAATTTTTTAAAATATTTTTTTGAGTACACAAATTTATTTTCAAAAAAGTTTGACCACCTCTAATAAATTAAAATTGTATGAGAACATGAATGGTCAATTACTTAAAAAAGTTGTCCATTTAATGCACTTTCCAAAATGGTATAACACATGCTTGTGTATTAACAAAATAACCAAAAAATTTGTCAATCATCTAATAAAGCATCTTTTAACATTTTCGCAAAATGTCTATTAAAATGTTAAAATAACCTCCCAATTTGGATTGGACAAAAATAAATTTTATCTTTTGATGTGTAAGGGGGTTCAGTGCAAGTATAAAACTCGATTTTAGGTGTTGAAAGTTTCACCATTTGGCCACCATATTGAAAAACGAGTTCTGAAAAGTTTTCCGTGGCAGCTTAAATTCAATTAGTCTTAGAAAAAAAATTTTGGTACAAATTTGAAGCAAATTCAATTCTCTTCAATTTATGTTAGTGCACTTTTTACCCTAAAGTTATAAATAAAAAAGTTATAATCAAAATTTAAACATTGAAAAAATTCATATGTTTTTGACTATAACTTTTTATTTATAACTTAAGGGTAAAAAGTGCACTAACATAAATTGAAGAGAATTGAATTTGCTACAAATTTGTACCACAGTTTTTTTTCTAAGACTAATAAAATTTAAGTTGCCACGGAAAACTTTTCAGAACTCGTTTTTTCAATATGGTGGCCAAATGGTGAGACTTTCAACACCTAAAATTGAGTTTAATACTTGCACTGAACCCCCTTACACATCAAAAGAAAAAATCTTTGTCCAACCCAAATTGGGAGGTTATTTTAACATTTTAATAGACATTTTGCGAAAATGTTAAAAGTTGCTTTATTAGATGATTGACAAATTTTCTTGGTTATTTTGTTAATACACAAGCATGTGTTATACCATTTTGGAAAGTGCATTAAATGGACAACTTTTTTAAGTAATTGGCCATTCATGTTCTCAATTTAAAATAGCTTTTTATGGCCTTTAGTCCTACAAATTGGCGTTTCGTTCGGCTTACTCACTTGAGCTCATCAGTGACATAGTGAGGGCTTTGTCAGACGCAATTTGTTTTAAGTTCAGTTCAACTTACATGATTGCGTCTGACAAAGCCCTCACTATGTCACTGATGAGTTCAAGTGAGTAAGCCGAACGAAACGCCAATTTGTAGGACTAAAGGCTATAAAAAGCTATTTTGAATCAATAATTCAACAAGTCCAATCCTTAATGCTAAGTCTTCTACTTGGCTGATTTATTTCAGTAGTATATATAATTTGTATTATAAAACCTTCTTATATAGAAACTATGCCTGGCCCCGGGCAAAAAAACTTCCAGCTTAATGATTAGGAATTCTAATCTTGTTGGATATAGTTAACAGTGGATTTTCGTTGAAAAATTCATGTAAGTTGAACTGAACTTAAAACAAATTGCGTCTGACAAAGCCCTCACTATGTCACTGATGAGCTCAAGTGAGTAAGCCGAACGAAACGCCAATTTGTAGGACTAAAGGCCATAAAAAGCTATTTTGAATCAATAATTCAACAAGTCCAATCCTTAATGCTAAGTCTACTACTTGGCTGATTTATTTCAGTAGTATATAGAATTTGTATTATAAAACCTTCTTACATAGAAACTATGCCTGGCCCCGGGCAAAAAAACTTCCAGCTTAATGATTAGGAATTCTAATCTTGTTGGATATAGTTTACAGTGGATTTTCGTTGAAAAATTCATGTAAGTTGAACTGAACTTAAAACAAATTGCGTCTGACAAAGCCCTCACTATGTCACTGATGAGTTCAAGTGAGTAAGCCGAACGAAACGCCAATTTGTAGGACTAAAGGCCATAAAAAGCTATTTTGAATCAATAATTCAACAAGTCCAATCCTTAATGCTAAGTCTTCTACTTGGCTGATTTATTTCAGTAGTATATAGAATTTGTATTATAAAACCTTCTTATATAGAAACTATGCCTGGCCCCGGGCAAAAAAACTTCCAGCTTAATGATTAGGAATTCTAATCTTGTTGGATATAGTTTACAGTGGATTTTCGTTGAAAAATTCATGTAAGTTGAACTGAACTTAAAACAAATTGCGTCTGACAAAGCCCTCACTATGTCACTGATGAGTTCAAGTGAGTAAGCCGAACGAAACGCCAATTTGTAGGACTAAAGGCCATGGTATAAGAATAACAAGGTATGCTTGACAGTTCAGGCAATTGAGTCGTGACGTCATTGCGAGTGAATGATCTCAATTGTTTGCCATTTATGGCAAAAAAAGTAAATAGAAATTGTTTATGTTTTGAAGCTATTTGCTATTAAAACTCAAAGTAAAACAATAGATTAATTATGTTTTGAAGTTATGTTTTGTTAAATTTCAAGTAAAACAATAAATAATTTATTTTTTAAAGCTATATGCTGGTGAACACTCGCTATGACGTCACACAAAACCAAATATGGCGACCCTTCATCTCATATACAACATACCTTGTATTTTTATACCATGACTAAAGGCCATAAAAAGCTATTTTGAATCAATAATTCAACAAGTCCAATCCTTAATGCTAAGTCTTCTACTTGGCTGATTTATTTCAGTAGTATATAGAATTTGTATTATAAAACCTTCTTATATAGAAACTATGCCTGGCCCCGGGCAAAAAAACTTCCAGCTTAATGATTAGGAATTCTAATCTTGTTGGATATAGTTTACAGTGGATTTTCGTTGAAAAATTCATGTAAGTTGAACTGAACTTAAAACAAATTGCGTCTGACAAAGCCCTCACTATATCACGGATGAGTTCAAGTGAGTAAGCCGAACGAAACGCCAATTTGTAGGACTAAAGGCCATAAAAAGCTATTTTGAATCAATAATTCAACAAGTCCAATCCTTAATGCTAAGTCTTCTACTTGGCTGATTTATTTCAGTAGTATATAGAATTTGTATTATAAAACCTTCTTATATTCATGTTCTCATACAATTTTAATTTATTAGAGGTGGTCAAACTTTTTTGAAAATAAATTTGTGTACTGAAAAAAATATTTTAAAAAATTAGAATAAAAAAAATGCAATAACTACTATTAAATTTTACCATTCATCTATTACAACAGTCATTCTAGAATATTACAAAAATAAAAAAATAGCAAAAATTAATCATCCATGGTCGTAGCGTTCACGTATTTGAGGAAAGTAGTACTTGTTAACAACTTTTGGAAAAAACATCATAACATAGTAACCACTGGGAAAATATTTTTTTTATATTTTTTTTTGAGAGGTCATAAGGCCTGCTATAACCAGTTGTAAGGTTATCCATTATTTACAGGACACCCTGTATATAACGGAATTTTAAAAAAAGGTCCTTGAAAAACTACATACAAATTCCGCTGTATTTCAAAAGGAAACAAAAATCAAAGGGCACGGTAGTGCCCAGCCAAGTTCGCGGCACTACACCCTTTTTACAGGAACAAACTCAGGCGATTTTCAACCCCCCTCTAACTTCAGTACCAATAGGGTCAGAAACTTCAAATTTGCAGTATTTGCTGAACTGATCAAACAAAGGTGGCTCACCAAATTTCATTTCTTTAGCATTAGTAATTTTCGAGATTTAAGACTTTAAAAATCGCAAAAACCGTAACTGACTGACTCACTGACAGATCATCAAAATTATGGAGCACTTCCCGACATCGTACAAACTTGAAATTTCGCACAACGGTAGGCCTTGTGGTGCATACAAAAGAAAAAATAGAAAATCAGCAATTTTCTATTCAGGGGGCGTGGAATCCACCCACTTTCTTAAAAATATGTTAAGTAGAGTAATATCGAAACAATTCCAAATCATCACAGAAATTTGGTAATTAATGATTACTGATTAGAATTTGGTGGGTTCACTGGTCAAGTTTTCATACATTTTAAATTTGTGATTAAGTAAGTATTTAAGAGAAAACTTGCCAAGTAAATCCACCAAATTTTAATCAGTAATCATTAATTACCAAATTTCTGTCATGAATTGGAATTGTTTCGATATTACTCGACTTAAGATATTTGATATTTAACTTCATGAACTTAAAACTAGGCATATATTTTAGATCTCATTACTTTTTTTGGCTGACTTTTTACGCAAAGGTTTCTTGTACACATAAGAACTTGGCTCCTTTTTTAACATTTATGTTTTTGTTGTGATTGCACTCCTTTTTGCAAAGATTTATTTTGCCAGGTGAAAGTCAAGCCCTACCGCTCTACAAAGTTTCATAATTCTACGACAACCGAAAGTGCTCCATACAAATAATAGCAATTCTGATAAAGTGGGTGGACGGCACCCTCCCCTGAATGGACAGTTCCAAATTTTCGATTTTTTTCCTTTCTAAGTACTTCAAGTCCTACCGACCTACCAATTTTCATCGTTCTACATCTACAACAATCGGAAATGCCCCATATACATAATTTATAAGAATTTTTAAGAATGTGGGTGGATGCCACGCCCCCTGAATGCAGAATTCCAATTTTTCAAGTTTTTTTTCTGAGTACTTTAAGTCCTACCGACCAACCAATTTTCATCGTTCTACAACAATCGGAAGTGCTTCATATAGTTTATAAGAATTTTTAAGAATGTGGGTCGATGCCACGCCCCCTGAATTGAAACTTCTAATTTTTCGATTTTTTTCTTCTACACTTTAAGGCGTACCGACCTACCAATTTGCATCGTTCTACAACAATCGGAAGTGCTTCTTATAATTTATAAGAATTTTTGAGAATGTGGGTCGATGCCACGCCCCCTGAACTGAAACTTCCAATTTTTCGATTTTTTTCTTCTAAGTACTTCAAGGCCTACCGACCTACGAATTTTCATCGTTCTACAACAATCGGAAGTGCTCCATATAATTTATAAGAATTTTTAAGAATGTGGGTGGATACCACGCCCCCTGAATGCAAAATTCCAATTTTTCAATTTTTTTCTTTCTAAGTAGGTACCTCAAACCCTACCAACTTACCAATTTTCATTGTTCTTCAACAATCGGAAAGGCTCCATATAATTTGGTAGTGCCCAGCCAAGTTCGCGGCACTACACCCTTTTTACAGGAACAAACTCAGGCGATCTTTAACCCCCCTCTTACTTCAGTACCAATAAAGTCAGAAACTTCAAATTCGGAGTATTTGCTGAACTGATCAAACACAGGTGGCTCACCAAATTTCAACTATTTTGCATTAGGAGTTCCCAAGATATAGGACTTCAAAAATCGCAAAAACCGTAACTGACTGACTCACTGACTGACTGACTCACTGACAGATCATCAAAATTATGGAGCACTTCCCGACGTCGTAGAAACTTGAAATTTCGCACAACGGTAGGCCTTGTGGTACATACAAAGGAAAAAATCGAAAATCAGCAATTTTCTATTCAGGGGGCGTCGCATCCACCCACTTTCTTAAATATTCTATAAATTATATGGAGCCTTTCCGATTGTTGTAAAACAATGAAAATTGGTAAGTTGGTAGGGTTAGAAAGAAAAAAATTGAAAAATTGGAATTTTCCATACAGGGGGCGTGGCATCCACCCACATGCTTAAAAATTCTTATAAATTATATGGAGCACTTCCGATTGTTGTAGAACGATGAAAATTGGTAGGTCAGTAGGACTTAAAGTACTTAGAAAGGAAAAAAATCGAAAATTTGGAATAGAGATAGAGATCTCTATAGAGACCAAATTGTCAAAGTCAAAGTGACAGCTAACATTTCGGCACGTTTGACAGACGCTATTACCAACAAAACAAAATCCAAACATTTACACTCCGCTTCAAATGAATAAGTACACAAATTTTCAAAGGTTTTGTTCTTGTGCTTTAATGAATCATTTGATTATCCTTATTGTTTGTTTATGATGTTAGAAAAAAAAACAGAAAAATTAATTAAAAAATCACAGCTATTTTTCCTCCGGCTCTCTTCAAAGGGAAAATGCAGTCTTTTTGTATCAACTGAAGGCGTTTTCCTTTGGAGGTGGCGAATACTTGCAAATACTTTGCCAGCTTTTTTCAATGGAACACATCAAACTGCTTTCCCATGTAAAATGTATCTACTCGCGCATGAGAGCATGTGCAGTTGGTAGTACTAGATTAGGGTTTTCATCTACTCGTAAGTACTTCGCCACCTCCAAAGGAAAACGGCTTGAATAAGCTCAAATATTGAAACTGGTAATAAACTTTAATGGATGGAAGTGAAACAATTTTTTTTGAAATAGTTTTTATTGTTTATATTTATTCTCGGACAATGCACAATGTTTGAAAAAAAAAATTGACAAACCAACTATGAAAATCCATGTGCTCATTCTGTTGAATTGGAGTGTATTTGCCTCCGAAACAAAAGAAAATGGCTGTTACCTAAATGTCATTTGTGCCGAGGTCCTGAGTTTGACATTTTGCTAAAAAGCCCTATTGTCCAATCAGGGGGGTGCCATCCACCGAATTTATCAGAATTGCTATTATTTGTATGGAGCACTTTCGGTTGTCGTAGAATTATGAAACTTTGTTGAGCGGTAGGGCTTGGCTTTCACCTGGCAAAATAAATCTTTGCAAAAAGGAGTGAAATCACAACAAAAACATAGCTAAATGTTAAAAAAGGAGCCAATTTCTTATGTGTACAAGAAATCTGTGCGTAAAGAGTCAGCCAAAAAAAGTAATGAGATCTGAAATATATGCCAAGTTTTAAGTTCATGAAGTTTAATATTAAATATCTTAAGTAGAGTAATATCGAAACAACTCCAAATCATGACAGAAATTTGGTAATTAATGATTACTGATTTAAATTTGGTGGATTTACTTGGCAAGTTTTCTCTTAAATACTTACTTAATCAAAAATTTAAAATGTATGAAAACTTGACCAGTGAACCCACCAAAGGAGAATAGGACAAAACGGTCTACAAGACCAATAACGACGAGACATGTGTCGTCGGAAAGGTATTTTTATGTACTACAATAGTTGCTATGGAGGCTTACTTCAAATCACTGTGTGAAAAAAGTTATTCGCTAAATAGGATTGTGCTCTGGTGCATTTTAGTATGAATAAAATATATTTAGTATGGGGAAAATTTATGAAAACTGGTGTAACAAAAAACGACAATATATATGTCATTGGAAAGGTATTTCCATTACCTACAATATCTTTTAGTTCAGTTCAAATTACTGTGTGAAAAAAGTTATTCGTAAACTAATGAAATATTGTGGTTCATTTTGGTGTGAAAAAAATGTTTTTTTTTTGTATGGGCAAAAAGTGTGATGGCAAGTTCAACCAATAACAACGGGACATATGTCGTTGGAAAGAAAATTTTATGTACTACAATAGTCAATACGGCAGCTTAACTCAAATCACTGTGTGAAAAAAGTTATTCGCTAATTGCTACTCATGCTCCATACATTTTATCTGTGCTAAAATTCCCTAAAACAGCGAATAACTATTTCCACACAGTGGTTTTAAATAAGTTGTTATGGTAACTATTATTGTTCATAAAAATACTTTTTCAACGACATGCATCTTATTAGTACTGGTAAGACCAGTTTGTATATATTCTGTCCACACTTAATGGTACCAAAACCAAACGTTGTTTAACGAATAACTTATTTCACATAGTGATTTGAAATGAGCCACCATAGTGACTATTGTAGCGCATAAAAATACCTTTCCAACGACATACGTCTCGTTGTTATTGGTTGCTAGACCACCTTCCATACATTTTTGCCGATTGTCCTTTAAAACTCCTATAATTTTTTTCTAGTAAAAGAGAGTGTTGTTACGGCAGCTTTCAATAGGTTTTATAAGTGTATTGCTAAATAAAAACCTTAAACTCGGACGAATTCCTAGACAGGAGTTTTGGGCACGGACAGGGGCATCTACGCAAATGCCAAAACAATAGGCTCCGCATGATAAAAAAATTATGAATAATAGGTACGATGTAGACCGGGTGATCGTAGAGTTTGTAGTATCACAGGCACCATCAGCTCATTTCAAAGTATTAAAATAGCGTTGAGTGTGGGGACCCAAACGAGCAAAACAATATGTTCATTATACAGTACGTTCTCGATTAACGCAACTCTCGATTCGTGCAACTCCTCGATTTTCGCAACAGCTGAATTTATATCATTGTTGACGCAGTAATCGCAACTCTTCAAAAAAAATTGACTCGATAAGTGCAACTTTTGGTTTTATATGCATATCTTTATTTGCTCGGGTTCTTGGCTATGTTTGTTTTTGTCAGTTGCGTTACATTTTGTCTCGGCAGTTATTTTACCGCTACTTTTGAGTGATGATGCGGTGAAGTTGTATGAATGTACATGATATCAGTGGCGTAGCTAGGATATTTTCCGCCCGGGGCAAAACAATAATTTGCCGCCCCTTCGGTCTAACAATACTTCATAGGTCTTAAAGTTGCAGAAAAAATTTTGATTAAAATATTTTTTTATAAATGCAAGGAATTACATTATGCAAAATATTGATACATGCCACTTTGCCGCAATATCTGCTGAATGAATTTTGTTTGTTTCTGACCTACTGAGATTTTATTTGAAACCGACTGTATATAATATAGGCACATGAGACTTGAATTTTTTTTAAAGTTTCCTTTCGTTGAAGTTTGACGATCCAAGTGATTTAAATAAAATCGACATTCACAGTCTCCATCGCTTCATTAAAAGCTCCAATTGGTTTAATTAACGAGGATCACCTTCACCTCGCAGTCTTTATGTGGTATCACAATAGGCCTTTTCTGGCCTAGGTGTGTCAGCAGTTTTCCTGGCAGCCACCTTAACCTAACTTACCTAACCTTTCGTTGAAGTTCATTATTGTTCATTAGGCGTGTCTAACCAAATAAAATCTCTAAGAGCTCAGAGATTTTTAAACTGGGACAAAAAATCTCACATGAGCACTTAGATTTTCTACTGAGACGAACATTTTTGGATTCATTTCTCAATGTTCTCAGCTAAAACTGTTCATTTGACAGCCAAATTGCAATTTCTCGTGAGTGCAAATACGAAATTGATACAAAAATACAAAATAGAAGTTGAATGTTGATAAACAGGAAAAATAAATTGATCTTAGTATTTTTCTTTCATTTTATAAACTTTTGTGCTTTAACATTTAAATATTTAAAGTAAAGCTAAAATTTTGTTTCCATAATTTCAGTACGATTGAACAGGGAATCTTGTTTCACCAAAACATTCCGCTAACGTCAACTATTGAGCGCTCGGCGAGATTTTACTTGGTGAGATACGCCTATTGTTTCATCAGTACTCGACAGCAAAACTGAGAAATTGAATAGTGTTCATATTTCTCAGATCTAATGATCATGAACCATGAGAGGGTCAAGGCCACGGCTAAGTCACTACTGAGTGTCTGACTACAGAGTTGTTACTTCACTGAAATTGCAGTAGATTGTTGATCTAATGCATTTTTTCTCAAAATAAATCTGCTGCAAAATCTACATACTACACTTCATTTTTCGAAAAAAAATTAATATTCGTAAAAAAAACACATTTTTTTTTAATTGTTTGTGTTGAATGCAGCCATATGTATTATTTAGAGCTTTTTTGTTTGTTGGTTTAGTGTTAAAAAAAACTAATGTTATGTTTTATTTATTTTTATTCTTTTATCAGTTTTGTTTAAATATTATTTATTTTTTATTTTTGAAAAAAACAAAAACAAATCATCTGCGAAAAGATTTAATCTACATCATTTTTCTCAAATCTAACAAGAAAAAACAGAAATGTTTTATCCGAGGTACTGTCTCTTGCGAGTAACTGACAAAAAAGAGTATACTTCTCATGAAAAAGTGCTTCTCATTTAGCCGTTCGGACTCGGCAAAAAACTGTAGGTCCCTTCCATTCCTGCCAACAACACGCACACAGGAACGGTTGTGAGTTGTAAGTCACTAGGCCCTGGTTTTCCACGAGTTGTTGCGCCACTCAATTTATTTATTTATTTTTTAACGCGAACAATTTTCTGAAGTGTAAGAGAAAGGTCAACCCCTCTGAATTCTTAATTGAGGGAATTAACAGACACGTACTTATGTAAAGCTTCAAAAGGGAATGGTCATTACGAAAGTCATCATTTTGTTTTAAAATTTGAAAGAATTGTTAATTTAAAAAAATAATTTTTGTGTTTATTACCTTCTTCTATAATGAACAATGGTCATGATTCTGCCGCCCCTAGTGATTTGAACACAATGGAAAAATTGTACGTTCATATACCTATTCAAATGTTTTAGAATTTTTAACTTAAAAAAATAGTACTTTTTTGTTTATTTCCAACTTATGTAATAAACAACGATGATGATTTTGCGACCCTCTTGATTTCAATTTAATAAAAATTGATTGAATAATTTATTAAACAAAAATTAAACTTTTGTTTATTTCCAAATTCTCATGAACAACGAGGATGATTTTGTCGCCCCAAATTGTAAAAATTGTATGTATTTTCACTAAAAAAACTTTTGTAAGTGGTTTGCAACATCCCATGAACAACGAAGATGATTTTCCCATTTGCCGCCCCTAACTCCTGGCGCCCGGGGCGACCGCCCCCTTCGCCCCCCCCCCTAGCTACGCTACTGCATGATATGTATCTATACCTACAATGCAAGATTTTCTTGTTAGTTTAATGAATTTTGTCCGGTGAACAGTCGTTTGTGTGTTTCGGAAAATTGGGTACGCGAAACCAGTTATAACAATGAGGAAATCTATGAAGACAACGAATTGAGCCTACAAAAATATTTACTCGGTTATTGCAACAACCTCGGTCATTGCAACCACCCTTGTTTTAATTAGTTGCGATAATCGAGAATGCACTGTACTTAAGTATGTTGATAGTTAGCTTTTAACAAAAGAAATAAATAAAATTCAATAAGGGTATTTATGCTACTTCACAAAACCCTAGATAAGTTTATAAATTGGTTAAGTTTATCTTTTGGTAAATGAACTGACAAATTTTGTATGGCAATGATTGACACAATTTGTGTAAACTTATCCAAGGATTTTGCTGCGAAAAATTAACCAAACTGGTTAAACTTATTCAAACGACATATTGACTCTTACTCTGATTGAACTACCTAGCATGTACCTGGTCGTGCGCAGTTGGAAGGTTTCTTGGTCATGGAAGAATTGGAGTACGAGTGTTTGGGGTCCAAGAATGTTTGCAGGGCGTTTTGTAGCAAAACGGCCGTTCTGCGCGAGTCGATGGGTCACTGGGGTGTAGAACGGCTCGTTTTGACTTTCTGTGAAAGATTGGTCGATGTTTTTTTTTGCCACGAAAGGGCTGTGATTTTTTTTCTTTCCTTAGCACAGGAATCGATTGAATGGATTCCAGCTATAAAATTGTAGCATTTCTCGAGGATAACACCGCATTCATGTCCAAACAGCAAACATAAATGTTTTTTTTTGCCGCCGGCCGAATTTGTCGAAGAGATAATATGACAGCCGGCTTCGAAAATGAAAGCGGTCAGGCTTTTTCAAATATTGAAAGAACTAATGGTTTGGAACGGAGATAACCGATTGGGGAGCAAACACCCTATAGTAGGGTTCGCATAGTTATCTTAAAGAGGAGGACACGTTAAGAGAGGGCTACTCCAAGTTAGTTCTGCTAAACCCCAACGATTTCCATATACTTTTTATGACGACTAGCGGTGGCCAGAATCGACAAAGAAAATGCAAAGACAGTTCGAAGTAAATTGTCAGAGTGCCCGGTCTAGGCTTGCCGCCATAAAAAACGTGTGGTAAAGATTAAAACTCTATAGCATAGGTAGTATAGTGGTGTATAAACATTTTGGGTTATTTTTTTATAGAATTGTGCAACTCCGGCACGTGCAGGACCGGCACGATAAATAACACAATATTCTAAGACAATTTAAAGTAACATATTTCGAACGCTTACAAATAATTATATAAACCTAATAAGTGATACCCTACAGTAAGAAAAAAAAAATGTATTAACACATTGGGTCCGAAAAAAACCTGAGACACCAAACTCACTTCTTCCTCGAAACCGGGTGGCAGCACGGCGTCAAAGCTGTTTGCCGTTACTCCTGGGGTCGGTTTCAGTGGGGTGGTTGTGGCAAGTCATGGTCCCCCATCTGATACAGATTCCAGCGAGAGAAGTAAGGTGGTAGCAATACCTAATTTCAGTAGTGGTGGGGTTGTGAATAACGGTCCGACCACTTCTAGAGAGAGTGAACCTCTTCCGAGTACGTCTCGGGAGGGAGCCCAACTCGGTGGTGTAAGGGTTGTGAATAATGGTCCTCCCACCACTGAAGAGGGTTCTCCCCCGAAGACGTTACCTTCAACTACGCTGAATAGGCAGTCAAAGGACAGCTATACGGTCAGGCTGACAGCTCCTAGGATTCTCAATACCTTTGGTAATGAAAAGCTGGAGGTCGAAGGGAAGACGGAGCTGGACGCCAGGATAAAATGGGCTCAGTGCATTTTAGCCAATGCGCAGACCAGCGGCGACTCCACGTCAAAGCAACAAAGGTCTCTAGAGGATACCATCCCGGTGCCCAAACGACCCAAGGTGCAAAACACCAGAACTCTCCATTGCGGCGTATCCAAGACCTATAGTGATGTCCTCAAAGTATACAAAAAAGATGAGGTTGACGCGGATCGCGTCCCTCCACAAAAAACTGAGGCTGAGCCTGTGGGATGGGACCCTGGTGCATCCATCACCTTTCCATCCATTGTTGATGAGGAATCCAGGTCATCCCTGATCAAGGTTCAGTCTTCTACTAATGTCGACAGTCTGACCAAAATGGAGACCGAAGACTACCTTAACCTCGTTCCATTGAGTGAGAATGAGCTATTGAGTTCATCTTCTGATTTGGAAGAATGCAACGACACCGTACAGGAGGCTATTCCGCCTGATTGTAGCCAAATGTTGCAATTAGTCCAAATTAACCTTCAACACTCTATTAAGGCTTCGGCCTCCCTTCTTCTCCGTCTATCCAGAAACGGTGAGGATATTGTTCTGATCCAGGAACCCTGGATTGTTAAATCCATGGTTAAAGGACTTAGAACTCCTGGATACTACTTACTGTATGCATCTGGTAAGGGTGAACCTAGATCTTGCATACTAGTTAAAAGTACCACTAACGTATATTTACTCCCTGATCTCAGCGATAGAGATATCACCACTGCTAGACTGGAAACGGCCAATGGTGCGTACTGGCTAGTGTCGGCGTATCTGGGCCATGACAATCTCGGCCCTCTCCCCGGTTATACACTGGAGAGAATCATCGCACAGGCAGAACGACAGAAGATATGTCTCATTATTGGGAGTGATGCTAACTCCCATCATACAGTATGGGGAAGTACTGATATCAATGATAGAGGTGAATCTCTTTTTGATTATATTTTAAGTACTAACCTTATAGTAAGTAATGTGGGAAACGAACCTACCTTCATTACTAAAAACCGACAAGAAGTATTGGATATTACTCTTGTCTCAGATACAATTCATCACAAGATCTTGAATTGGAAAGTATCTGATGAACACTCGTTTTCTGATCACAGGTACATCCAATTCAGTCTAAATGATGAACCTCCTAGCCACTTGGTATTTCGAAACCCTCGAAAAACCGATTGGCTTAAATATAGGATAACACTCAAAGGTCTATTAAAACCTGATCTTTTAAATCCTCCTTCAAATATAATTGAACTTGACTGCAAGGTCAGTGATCTCACGTTAGCCCTTAACAAATCAATGGCTATTTCCTGTCCACTTACTCAAGTAAGGGGAAAAAAGAAGCCGTATTGGTGGGATTCAGGGCTTGAACCACTCAGGAAAGATTGTCGTAAATGTTTTAATCGAGCTAAAAGTACCCGAGTAGCGTCGGATTGGGAATCCTATAAGGAAACCCTTAAATTATATAAGAAAGCTTTGAGGAAGTCTAAGAGATCCTCCTGGAGAATTTTCTGTGGAAATATAGAAAAAACTTCAGAGGCATCCAGGCTTAGAAAAATCCTCTCTTCAAATCCAGTGATGCCTAGCTGTTTGAAAAATGCTGATGGCTCATGGACCAACTCTTGCGAAGAATCGCTAAACCTGCTACTAGATACTCATTTCCCTGGAAGCTCCAAAAATATTAATAGCTTCGACCATAATAGGTCAGATAATGAGCCAAGATATCCACAAGGTCTTGTTACTAGGGAAAAGCTGCAATGGGCGCTCAACAGCTTCAAACCATACAAGTCTGCAGGACCCGACGGCATAGTACCAGCTGAACTCCAAATGAATTCTGATTCAATTCTGCCAATTCTGGAGATCATTCTTACTAGTTGTTTAAACCAGGTCCACATTCCCCTGTTATGGAGAGAAGTTAAGGTTGTGTTTATACCCAAAGCTGGCAAATGCTCCCAAGTAAACCCGAAAGATCTCAGACCTATTAGTCTATCATCATTCCTTCTTAAAATCTTTGAAAGATTGATCGATATCCACCTGCGAACAAGCATACAAGCGACTTTTGTCTACTGCTCAACACGCTTATTGCAAAGGGAAATCGTTGAAACTGCGTTACATACTCTAGTTCGAACTATAGAATATTCCCTCCATCATAAAGAGTACACCATGGTCGCTTTCTTGGATATAGAGGGCGCTTTTAACAATGTCGACACATCTGCAATCGCATCTGCACTGACATCCCTGAAGGTAGATAGTTCGCTAGGTGAATTGATTAACCAAATGCTGACTAGCAGGGTCATCAACTCAAAACTGGGCGGCTTTTCTGCTAGAAGGTCTGTCAGTAGAGGTACGCCACAAGGCGGGGTCCTATCTCCTCTTCTTTGGAACTTGGTGGTAAATGAGCTGCTGACATGCCTGGAAGCAGAGGGTTACAGAGTGATTGCATATGCGGACGATGTTGCTATTGCCGTATCAGGAAAGCATCCTACTGTCTTAAAAGAACTCTTACAAAATGCTTTAAATAAGCTTACCAACTGGGCTGACCGGTGTGGTCTGGGTGTCAACCCTCATAAAACAGAACTTGTTCTATTCTCAAGGAAATATAAAATCCCTCATATTGATCCTCCTTCTATCAAAGGTACTCCACTAACATTCACTGATCAAGCAAAATATTTGGGTTTTATTTTGGACAAAAAGTTAAGCTGGAAACCTAATATACAAGAAAGAGTCAAAAAAGCCACAGTGGCACTTTTCTCTTGCAAAAAAGCCGTTGGGAACAAATGGGGCCTTCAACCTCGAATCACTCACTGGCTATATACTTCGGTGATTAGACCGATCCTCACTTACGGAGTGATAGTATGGTGGACTGCTCTGGATAAAGCGGTAAATTGCGACAAATTGAGCAAAGTCCAACGCTCTGCTTGTTTGTGCATAAGTGGAGCACTTCGTACGACACCTTCCGCTGCTCTAGACGTTCTGCTCCATCTGACACCCCTCAATATTTTCAGCAAACAAGTGGCTGCAAATACAGCCATTCGCCTTAAAGCTTCTTCACAATGGACCAACAACAACTTTGGCCATTCCATCATTCTGAATTCATTCGGATCAATCACAAGTCGCACTGATTACACCATCCCAAAACTTCAGTTTGGCAAAAACTTTCAAGTCAGCATTCCTTCTAGAGTTCTCTGGGAGGATACGGCTCTCTTGGAAGATGAATCAATCCATATTTACACCGACGGATCGAAAACTGATGATGGGGTGGGTGGTGGTGTGTACTCAGAAAGACTAAAATTAAGTCTCTCCTTCCGTCTTCCTAATCATTGTAGCGTGTTCCAGGCGGAACTTATGGCGATCTAAGAAGCCTTATCTTGGCTGAAAGAAAACGTGTTATCAACTACAGATATCCGCATCTTCTCGGATAGTCAAGCAGCTATCAAATCTCTGGAATCGGTCTCTACCAACTCTTTAACAGCCCTAAATTGTCGTTCATCTCTGCTGGAGATGGCGCAGCAGTTTAACATTCACCTGTGTTGGGTGCCGGGGCATAGAGACATTCCAGGTAATTGTAAGGCCGACGAACTCGCTAAATATGGAACAACTCTACCTCTTCTACCTAGTAAGGCAGATATTGGTATTCCCATCGCTACATGTAAACTTATGCTGAAGCAAGATGCTTTAGAGAAAACAAACGTTAGGTGGAACAATATCACCACTTGCTGGGCAACAAAACAAATCTGGCCAGTAATGGATTTTAAGCGGTCTAAATGTTTGATATCTCTAAGCAGTTTGCACATTAGCTCCATGATAGGTGTCATAACCGGACACTGTCTTATAGGCAAGCACGCAACGCGTCTTGGCGTATTATCTAACGATTTTTGCAGAAGCTGTATGGACGAGGAAGAGGTAGAATCGATTCCTAATCTTCTATGCACTTGTCCTGCTCTATCTCATAGGCGAAGACTTCATCTTGGAGATTTCTACTTCAATGATCCTAGTGATTTAGTAAATGTTGACATAGGAAGTCTGTTACGCTTCATAAGAAGCTCCAAATGGTTCATCGAGTAGGGAAAAAGGTTTCCCAGATTCTTGTGGTATCACAATGGGCCAACTTATGGTCTAAGCACAAATAATCATATCCAGATGTCTCACGCCTATGGAGCAAAATGACCTATGAAATTGAAAAAGCTATATTTTTCAAAGCTTTTAAAAAGCGAGTTTTACAACAAAATGAAAGCACCTTCCCCAGAATTTTGTATCTTTGACTCTATTGGAAAATATCTATGTCTATCTCTTCTTCTCTGTCGATTTCATTTTTGTTTCTGCAATGCTAGCTTTGCCCCTTAAGCAACGATCATTGTAATTTTTTTGTTTTACTTTGCTTTACCTGTTGTTGAGTAGGTATCTACGTTTTTTTGTCTGAGGCTTGCAACGATGAACAAAAAGTATGAACTCATTTCTCCATTGTAATTGTATGCATGTATAGGATATAATTTGTGGCCTTGAGGGTAGGTAGAAAAAGATTTTTTTTGTGGCGGAGATATTTCTGATGGTGGAAAAAATGTGTGATGTAATTGTATCCAAGTTAGTTAAGCCTTGCGCGCTCAATATAAAAAAAAACCAAACTTAGTTGCGTACTGGAAGAAGACTGCTTGATTTTATTGTTCACACTTGTATTTATAGCATAATTATTGCTTATTTCTATTACATTTTGCTTACTTAGATTTCTCAGAATTACAATATTGCGCGCTCAATATAAAAAAAAAACCAAACTTAGTTGCGTACTGGAAGAAGACTGCTTGATTTTATTGTTCACACTTGTATTTATAGCATAATTATTGCTTATTTCTATTACATTTTGCTTACTTAGATTTCTCAGAATTACATATATTTATAACATTTAGATTTCTGAGAATTACAATATTATTTGCATTTTTGCAATATTCTCAGAAGGAGAATTTGCTTACTAAATTTTACTTGTTTCTTATGTTTGAATTTGCTTATTAAATTATTTTGATAATTGGGACAGTGGGAAAAATGGGAATTTGATTTACAATAATTCATAATATTTAGATTTCTGAGAATTACAATATTATTTGCAATATTCTCAGAAGGAGAATGTGCTTATTAAATTCCTTTTCTAATTGGGACAGTGGGAAAGTGGGAATATGATTACTTTAGCAATTTGAGTGACAGGAAGGTTTCTGTATATCTTAACATTGGAAGGTGTCGTGTTAACTTCCATGAATAGGATATAATTTGTGGCCTTGTGGGTAGGTAGGGAAAATTTTTTTTTGTGGCAGAGATATTTCTGATGGTGAAAAAAATAATTGATGTTTTTTTGGCTGTCTGAGCATGTAATTTTTGTTGTTTTCGTATTTTTTCAAGCTGAAAATTTTTTGATAATGTCTGTAGGTATGTATGTATGTATGCATGTAATTTTTTCGCAGCATCTTTATTCTAAAAGCACATAGCACAAATAATCATAATGTTTCGCGACCTTAGGACAATAAGGTTCTAACTAACATTTTTATCAAAATTGAGTTACATATTGAATCGTACTAAAGCCACTGCTCTTTCGATTGCCATAATTCATATTGTTCTATCTCTTACTGTTTCGGAAATAATTGAAGAAAAAGCTGGAAACAGGGTTCTATCTCGGCCATTCCAAAAATTTCGAAACCAAGCAACTCAATTTCAAATTAAGGAAAAAAATATATTTAAATATGCTAATATTTACAATATATATTAGAGTTAACGAAAAAATTGTAAATATAAAATTTTACTTGTTGTTGTAAAATAGGCAAGTGATCAAAAAAACTCATACTTTATCTTTCGTATCTGGGCATTTTTCGGAATTTTTGCCGCTATCAGTTCTCTATAAATTGTGATGCAAATGGCGAAGTGCAGTTAGGTTTTTATAAGTGTTTTCAATACACTAATTAAATTCGGAACTATTTTTCTGATAGGAGTGCTGTAAAAATAGTATTACGCCTCAAAATGACTGAACATTTCATGTCTTCTCCGTTACCGAAAAATGACAAAAGTTGGTATAAATGGTGAACTATACTAGTGTTTGTAACATTATTCCGCATACAAAGCAAGACTTGAAAAGGGATTATGGTGGATTTTTTATAGATTTTTAAATCATGTCTTACTGTCTAAAACAGGGTAACGGAGAAGACAAAATTGCACTTTCTCATCCAAATTTCAACGACTCACAGGCACTTTTTTTTTAAAGTCTGAATTTCTTTGATCCCCTTGCTTAAAATGGATCAAGGTAACTAAAAAAAAAATATGTGTTAAATTTCATTGAAATCGGCTGACGTTTACACGTGCTAGCGAGCACTTGAAGTTTTTCATATAAAAAACATGGTGTTTTGACAGTCTTTTACTCAAAGGGCCCGTAAAAGTGTAAACGTTGATGGAAAAACTTTAAAATTGGCAGATATGCTAAATACCATAAGGATTATACAAATATATTTTTTTATTTTTGTAAACAACAGTTACTACATTTAAAATAGCAACAAATGCACAAAAACAACGATTTTTTGATGGGGTTAATATTATGCTAAACTATAGAAAATATTTTTTTTTGATACTCTTAACAGTAGTTAATTTATGTGCCAATTTTAAAGATTTTCCATCAACTTTTACAATTTTGCTGATATTTTGTGTAAAAACTGTGAAAACCCCATGTGTTTTGAATGAAAAATTTCAAGTGCTCGCTAGCACGTGTTAGCGTTAACCGATTTCAATGAAATTTTACACACATTTTTCAATTGCCTGTATCACTTTTATCATTGATGAGAATAATTTAAAAATACGAATTTCAATATAACTGAACAAAAAGGAAATCTTTAATCGTACGTGTCTTCTCCGTTACCATTAGCTGTCTTCTCCGTTACCATCTTTCATATTTTTTTCTGTTTGTAAAATGAAACTTGGCATTGAACCAAGGATGGTTTTTGATAAATGTTGGTTTTATGAAAGTGTGCAAAAAAAAATCAACTTCATATCTTAATGGACGGCGCAGAATTTTAAACTTCAAGGCAATGGTCGGAAATCTCTAAATCGTACGTGTCTTCTCCGTTACCGTTTATTTTTTTGAATAAACTTACTAAATTTCATAATTTGTTGGTGAAACTTCTGTGTCGTGTACTTTGTGATGAATTCTTAAAAGCCACTGAGTTTCATGAAAAAATATTGATTTTTTAACAAGAAAAACCTTACTACAAGCGTCCGATTGTCTTCTCCGTTACTTTGGAATGGCCGATCTTCACACATTTCATTCCATCGTAAGTTCACAGGGATCTAACTACCCAATAACACCTTGCGTACTAAAGAAAAATAAATAAGATAGAACCTTGTTACGTTGAAGATAGAACCTTGTTGCTCCAAGGCATCCCATTACTATAATAAAGTGTATTGTGAAAAATATATTTAGACCGTGACACAAGGTTCTATCAGCAATTAAAACTAAGAACCTTGTTGTCCTACGTCCAAGTACCTTAGCGATGAGCAACAAAGTTCTATCGATTTTTTTAAACTTGGATTACTAAATAACTTTTCAATAAATTTTAAATCTTTTAATAGAAAAAAAATTCTGAAAAATTAAAGTATAGGTACATATGCACATGCCTCGAAATAAATGTAAAAAAGTTATTCAACGCGGAATATTCAACCTTAGTTTTCCCGAAAGTGATGTGTGTGTACTTAGAACCTTCTTGTCCTAAGGTCGCGTTATTTGTGCTAAAAGTTAAAAACTTGCGATTATAATAACTTAAACTTTAACAGCCAAATTAAAAAACGCGGAATAGCGAAAGGCTAGCCTTATTCCATGGATTAAGTGCAGAATGTTACTATGTTCTTCTATGTGACGTTTACTATGCTAAACCACCGAAGCAGATGGTTTAGCGAAGGAATTAGCAGCAAACTCTACTTTTTTATTGGCGTTGGTATCAAAAGATTTACATTTTCAATAACATTTTGTTTCTATGCATGATGATTTCATTAGGTTCTGAAGAATATGAAGCAAAATATAAATAAATGGTTTGATTAATTTTTATGAACTTAGTATGTCGTTGGTGCTCCAACTCTCGCTTATTTTCCTCTTTTTAATTAAATTTTCCCTAATACCTAATAATAATTTAGATAGACATAAACAAGAATATTCTTAGGTATGTTTGGTGACTTGAAATTTTAAAATGTCAAAGCCTATACGGAAAAAAACCCAAGCTTCCGAAACTTGGTACAAATTTCAAGATACTTAACAGGCCTCGTACAGCAAAACGTCACTTTACTATTCCACGAACATACATTTTTTTTTAATGAGAAATTTTAACCTGTGGCTTAACTCTTAGTCCATGGTTTAGTAAAATCGTGGAATAAAGGTAGAATAAGCGTTTTTTATTAATAGCACTGTAAACATTTTGAAGCTGAATTTGTTGATTAGGAAAAGGAAACAAATAGATAAATAGAATAGAAAGGTTTATGTATATGTTCATATGTAGGTACCTATATATGTACCTATAGTCAAAACATAAAAAAGAACTACATACCTACGTTAGGTGGGTAGCTTTTAAGGACATTTTTAAGGTGTTTTTTATGATTAATTTTATACCTCTGGTTTTGTTAGCGTTAAATTTTACACCTCTTTATTTTTTGTATTGTTTAATATAGGATGATTCACTAAAGATATGTAGGTACGACACAAAAATTCGTATCTGTATGATTTAAACAAATTCAGGATAAAAAATCAATAAATTCTTATTATTTTAGTCAAGTAAATCTATGGTTTAGCCCCAAACAAATTATAACAAAAGAAAATTTCATGCGGATAGACTCAGAACACTGGTGAGTGGTTCTTAAGACATATCCAAAATTAGTTTCTAGAATTCCCATTTAAAATTACTTTCAAATTAACTTCAAATTCATTTGCTTGGCAAGTTAAATTACCATGCTTCGAATGTAGGTAGAAAAGGTACCAATACCAAAACTATATTTTCTGAAGTGAACATTTACATATGTATATGTATAATGTTTATTAAAAAATAATGTTAAAAATATAATCCAGTCAATTTAGAATTTTTTTGTAACAAAAGATTGGGGAAGGAATTTTTTTCTTGACTTCGTTAAAGTACCATACAGAAAGCTTAAGTCAAAATGTTCGACCATCAACGCCTTGCCGCTATATTGATTTAAAGAGCGAATTCGTTTTTAACAAATAATATCCGTAATTTTAAATTTACTGAAAAAATAAAAATGCATTCCTAACAAATGCATTTCTACAAATTTCAATATATGATATTTTTTCAAATTTTGTGCATTTAAAGAGTTATAACCAATTATCAGCAATAAAAATGGAGTTCACACTTTTTAGTCAATTTTTGTTCTTTCAGCATTAACCGAAAATTTCTTTCAAAAGTTCTAGTAATCACTATATCCTACAGTTTTGCTCTTAACATTTTCTTTTTATAAGCAATTATTGCTTACCAACTGTATTGCCCGAAAGGTATCCGCACATCATTATAGTTATAAGTGTTTCAAAAGTGTGAGTGGGGTTTTTTTCAATATGAAAACGGGAAAGACATTTTTTATTTTTGAGTTCGTTGAAGGACTACCTCAAATCCAAACTTTCGACCATCAACTCCTTTCAGAGGTTTTCCGCTATCTTCAATTAAGGAGGGAACTTGTTTTTCACAAATAAAATCCGCATTTTTAATTTTATCGACAAAATACAAATGCAGTCGTGACAAGAAGAATAAGTTTAATGAATTTATAAAAATTGCCACATTTGTTCATAATTTGTGTATTTAAAGAGCTATAACCAATTATAAGCAAAAATGGAGCTCACATATTTGTATTCAATTTTTGTTCAGTGCTACGTACAAAATTTTAAGAGTCAGAAAATGGACTCACAATTTATTAAAAAATCTATTTTTTTACTCAAAAGTTTAACAATATAAATAGACTAAGAGCCCACAGCAGATTTTGGGTGTGAGTGATAGCAAAACAATAAGTATAGGCGTCGAAAGCTTCATTAAGGGCTATTCAAAAAATCAAAGTCTTACAGTCCGCAACTGGGGCCTTTGGGATTAACAGTGCATTGAAAAAAAAATATGAAAGCACCTTTGAAGGTAATCGTGTTAGCCGAAATTGGTTTTTACCTCTCCCTAGATAAGCTCCTCTGGTCACATATCACGGAATCTGAAACCATTTGAGTGTATAGTTTGCTCTACCGGACCGTTTAAAAAATTCAAAATGCTAGGTGAAAAAAGATTTTTTTAAACAGTCTGGCACTGCGAATTAAGCACTCAAATGATCTCAGATTCCATGATATGGGAACCGCGGAGCTTATCTAGGGAGGGGTGAAAACCAATTTTGGCTAACACGATTACCTTCGAAGTTGCATTCATATTTTTTTTTCAATGCACTGCTAATCGCAAAGGCCCCAGTTGCGGACTGTAAGACTTTGATTTTTTGAATAGCTCTTAATGAAGCTTTTGACGCCTATACTTCTTTTTTTGCTATCACTCACACCCAAAATCTGCTGTGGGCTCTCGGCCTGAAAGTTGGAATAATTATTTCAACACATTTCTAACGACTTTATTTTAAAATTAAATTTTAACAAAATCAAGCCCAATTAGAGCATTTTATGAGCTGTGATCTTTCGATCACAATGAAATTTTTTAATAGAGATTTTTTGTTCGTTTTGAGGGTTATCATGCGGTTAATTTATTTTACTGTAAATAAACGTTAAATTCGATATCAATTTATCACCCCGATTACAGAATCCGACGAATGAATTGCGGAGGGAATCAGACTCAATTTGGACCTTTTACTATGAGCCAAATGTCACAATTGAGTCAGATTCCCTACGCAGCTCATTCGTCGGATTCTGTAATCGGGGCGTTTGATTAATTCTTACGAAAAAAATACAGGTTTTTCTTAAAAACCAGTAGGTATATAGGTTTGTATGTAGGACTCTATTTTCAAAAAATTAAAAACTTAAAAAAATAGTTTGTTTTTTAATAATAGAATATAAGGAAATTTTTTTTTATTATAAATGAAGATTTCAATCTACGAGTAAAATGATTTTTTTCGTAGCGAATGGAGTACGATCTCAGCTTACTTATTGTATTTAAACCATAGATAAATCTGTTGTTTTGTAACCTTTTTAGAATTATTTAATTATCGAATTATTTAAATATCTTAATTTTAATAAAAGGAAATCCGCTAACTGTCATGTTGCATTAATTTGCTTGGAACCACCCATTATTTTAGTATCTACCTAAATAACTAGCTTATCAAAATATTGACATTTTTCATAAGCTTTTATATTTTAAATAAAGTAGATAAATACCTACAATGTACCTGAGTTCCTATCTGCATCTACCTATTCCTTCATACCTACTCACAAAAAAAAAAAAAAAAGACAATTTACCTTGTGTCCACCTCACCCTTAGTTTATTTTCTTATTTTATACATAATAACTGTTTATATGTATGTATAAACATCCATATTAATACATAATATACCTTCCTTAATATTGTTTGTTATTTATCCTTTATTTAAAGGGATTAACCATCAAGATCCGATCAGTAGATCCAAAGTTATAAGCGAATCAAAATTTCCCTACAAGAAAATCATTCATCAAATCACATTTCCTTTACCAAAGAAAGTTGCAATTCAAAACAAAAAGATCTTTCACAAAAAAGATCACATTCACAACCCGCAAACTCCTAATGCAAAAACAAAATAACCACCAGCCACATAGACGCCAGCCAATGAGCCAAACCAATGCACACAGAAACAGCAGCCAGCAATAAAAAAAAAATACACACACAACATGAGAATTGAGGTAGTCCACGAAACCCATACCCAACAAATAAAAATAAAATAAATCAAGGGGAAATAGAGTTCACGAACAAAAATGACAACAGAGAGAAAGAGATGCGTGTACCTTACCTAATGAAATGAGAAACGATTTTTTTTTCTAGATTTTGTATCTTTGTCACCTACCGCTGCTAGCTTTTGTATTTTTGTTTGTTTAAGCTGTTGGGTTTTGTATCTTTGTCAGGTAAGGCGATGTCAGGTAAGGCAATTTCTTAAGACATTTTTTTCTATGGGGCTGAGACATCTGTATATGATTATTTGTGGTCTAAGTGTGTCAGTTTTCATGACTGACAGCCACTTCAACCAACCAACCAAACTCACTTAGGAATTCAAAAATTCCATACACCAACCACCGAAGAAAAATTTCGAAGAATTTGAAATTGAAAACAACAACCGAAGATACTAAAATCCGAAAGTTTTCGCACACCAGCGGATTTCTTTAAAACGAATTCGCCACGAAGAAGAAGTGTGCATAGCATACCAACAGGTGTTTATGTATTTTTTTTTTTGAGTGTTGGCAGTTTATTTTATTTAAATTTTGTTTCCTTTCATTTGTTCTATATTATTTTTTTTATAATCTTTCATTAATTTTAAATTTTATATTCATATATATATTTATAAATTTTGGGAAAAAGGGTGAAAAGGGTAGTGAAGAGGAAGTGTAACATTGACGTCCTAGCTCGACCGGTTGAAGCTAGTTTCCACTCCAACTACTTGTTTTGATGCGACGATTGTGGCACCTAATTGCGGTGCAAAACCTCCTAAGGAGCGCTCGTTAGGTAGGGTCGGGTGTCTATTGCTATTGATCTTCAAGTTAAGAGGTGGGAGAGAATAGGCTCGATCCCAGATTGCGTGTCGACAAGTAGTACGTGGTGGTGATTGTTACCTCCCTGGTCCAATTTTATTTGCTACCAGAGACGTACTACCCCCAGGAAGACAGAAAGGTCCCACAATGAAATTCGCTGCCTATTTATTAACGTTTTTGGCTTTTATCTTTCTCATCATCAGTTATTTTTTTGATTCTCATGTGTCTAATTCTCAAATCTAGTTTTGTTATTTGCTGTTAATTTTGTTTTTAATTCAATCAAGTCTTTTGTATCCTTTTTGTTAATTTAGGTCCCGTGATATTTATCAATTTAAATTAAAGACTGTTTTGTAATTCGGGACAAGGAAATTCCATGAATAATCCCAAATTTCCTTTTTTGAACTTTTTATAAAAATAAAACATATTTGTAAGCCACGCCAAACTTTGGGTTTTTTATTTGGACAATTAGGACCTATAGCCCAGGAAAATTAGACTTTCACTTCGAAAAAATTGCGACAAAGCTGATTTTTGGTGGAGTGGCTTATTATGACGTCTTAAGCATTTCCTGAAAAGTACCCTAAATTTGGGCCGGGGCTAAATTTTTTAGGGGGGTGAAACGGGTTGAAGTTCAGTTTTTTTGATGATGTCTAGAATATATTTTGCTCTGCTCTTGATTGTCTGTAAAATGAGCCTTCTATTCTGACCAAAAAAATTCACAAATAAGCGAAAAACCTAAAAAACGTAATTTCATCCCCACCATATAAGAGGCATATGTGACCTTTGATCCGCTGTAACTTTGGGATTAATAAACATACAGAGCTGTTTAATGGCTCATTTTTTAGATAATTTAATCGTCTAAAATCTGTCCTTTGATCATTTTTTTGAAAAACGCAATATCAACGAGTTATTAAACAAAAACAAAATCAACCTTGTTTTCAAGATGGCGGCCGTTCCCTTTCCCCTACCACCCCAAAAACTTGATTTTACAATAAGGAGTTGTACTTAAACATAAATCACAAAACAAAATTTGCCCAGCGATAAGCAACAATTTTATAAATTTTTTGGACTAAACTCACTGCACCATGAAGTTCTTGAACGTTTTTATCTGAAACTATTGGTTCTACGAAAAAAAGTATGTTAACATTTTTTGCGTAGAATAACATCAGCTTTAATTTTTATGTTCACATTTTTTCAATAAAACCGATAGTTTAGGAGCAATTCCCAAGAAACTGAACTTCAACCCCTTTCACCCCCCCTAAAAAATTTAGCCCCGGGCCAAATTTAGGGTACTTTTCAGGAAATGCTTAAGACGTCATAATAAGCCTCTCCACCCAAAATCAGCTTTGTCGCAATTTTTTCGAAGTTTGGCCATTTTTTTGTCTAATTTTCCTGGGCTACTACTAGTATGGAGTAGTGTTTGATTGTATAGGGGGTGTGGATGGGCGGTCGAATAATGGACGGTAAGAAATGAGGTCATAGCTGAGGTACGATTCCAGGAGAGGCGTGGGTAGGCCATCGGTTTGCACCAACATCGGCAAACACTCGAAGAGCAGCGGTATAAGAAGGTGGGAGAAAAAAGTTTTGAGTAGGCATGAAATGTTTTTTTTGTAACGAGGCGAGGTTTGGCGAAGGGACAAGATCCCCCCCTATTTCCGGCGAGCTAAGCCGTGCTGCGCCAGCATGCCACGGTCCATTCCGTCAAATATTCGTATCCTAATCCTATCCTTAATTCCTATTCCTGGTAATATTCGTTTCGGTTTTTTGTAGCATTTTAGGCTCTGATAACTTTTTCGCTTCCGGTTCCAAATCCCGTTTCCTCTCCTAATTTATTTTCCTTTTCCTAACTCCTCATCCATTTGCCCCGTAACAGTGTAAGAATCAACATATCAGAGAGGCAGACAGATAAAAGAGAGTAGGTATTGATATTAACATATCAGGGAGGCAGACATATTGCTTTAATTTAAACATTTTTATTTTGCTTTTGAAATACAGCGGAGTTTGTATTGAGTTTTCCCAAGACCTTTCTTTAAAATTCCGTTATAAATACAGGTACTACACCAGGTGCCTATTATAATTTTTACTTGCGATTATAGGTACTATAAGTACGGTGACCATTTTTTCAGGGGCAAAAAAGAGGACAACTTTTTAAAAACGTTCTAAAATTTAAGAACGAATTTTAATTATAAAAGGAAACAGACCGTGGTGACAAAAACTATATTTACAACCCCAGATATGTGCACTTTAATAAATACTCTTTGGTAACATCAGAATTCTTGTTGTTTGTACTAGATTCTAGATTTTCGGTAAGATATAGAACTTAACGTAGATTAGCAGTTTATATCTTTATTATTACAAAATTTATATTAGTAAAATTCTAAAATTCTGATCAAAAGTTAGGTAGTTAACTTTTGATCAGAGTTTTAGTTGAATTGTGAATTAGAAGATATCCGAGCACGTTTTATAAATAGGGCTGAAACAGTGTTTAATTCTTTTCTTTGATATTTTTTTTTTCTTAAGAAAATTTAAAAATCAGCACAGCCAAAGTTGTAATTTGTCGCACTTTGCTATTGACATTGCCTCTAGTTTGTCAACTTTAAATTACGATCTCTCGGGTGTCTAAATATGTTTTGAGTTTGAAAACACTCTTTTGGTCAGAGCATTTCAAGTTAGAAATAATAGCGACAACTTTACCGGCTAGAATAGATTTTCACATGTTCTTTATAAAATTTTCTTATCTGGTAACCAATTATACATTTTTTAATTTGTTCTTCATTGACGTATCGTTTGACTAAACAAATCTAGCCAAATAATTCGTCACTATTTATGTATTTCTAGATCTTTTCCAAATTCTAGTACATGGAAAAAGCGTTTAGATTCAAACTAGTGCTGTCATAAAGTAATGTGTTGAATTAGTCAAGTAATGAAAAAAGTAGATACTTGATACGGTTTCAGTCTTAGAAAAATGGTTTGAAAGATAAAAGGAGGACATTTGGAGGACAATTCAGTAAAAGGAGGACAATTTTCTGTCCTCTTTAATAAAATAAAATATAGAGGACAAGACTCCAAAAGAGAGGACTGTCCTTTAAAAAAGAGGACGGATGGTCACCGTAACTATAAGGCAAGTTTTGGATTCGTGCAAAAAAAAAAATTTGAGATAACAATCAAACATGATATTACGATGATAGAGAACACCAAAAAAGTGGGTGGCAAAATTCTGTCGGTCTGTCTGTCTGTCTGTTCATCTACAGCCTAAACGGCTCGATCGATTTTCTTCAAACTTGGTACTTAGTGGTTTTTGGTGATTTTGCCGACACGTTTTGTTCATTTTTTTTTTAGAACCAAAAATAACGGTACCTGTCATACATTTTTTTTGGCAAATTTACATAATCGTATTTTTCTCAAAAACGGCTCGACAACTTTTCTTAAAAAAAATTCAGTAAATTTATTTTAGTAAAGGCTTTCTTTTGGGTGGAAAACCATATTTCAAAAATGGTTATTAATGGTACCTCCCAAAGAACCATTTTTTTTATTTTTGATTTTCTTCAAAATGGTATGACCGATTTCAATTATTTTTTTTATACAGAAGGTTCCAAGAAATGTTAATAGTTTTGTGTACCAACATTTTTGAAAAAATATTTTTTGGATTTTTAAAAAATATTTCAAAATTTTTTTTGGAAAATCAAATATTTCGAAAACGGCATCATAGATTTTTTTGAAACTCGATATTTAAGACTTTTTTAGTACTCTCTAAAATATTTTTAGAAAAAATTTTACATTTATGAAAAAATAACGGTACCTTCCATACAAAAGTGAAAAAACCGCAAAGGAAAATATTTTTTTGCTTGAAAACGACTCCTACGATTTTGATTAAACTTTTTTCGTATACTAAAATTAGTACGATCTACCATCAAAAATTATAAAATTTTACACATAGCAACTATTAGTAGTACCTGTCATAGAACGTATTTTTTATTTTGAGTTTTCTCGTTATCAGCTTAAAGGATTTAAATAAATTTTTTAATACACAAATTTCAGATAAGATTAAATAATATTGCATATCAAAATTTTCAAAAAAAAAGTTTTTGGATTTTTAAAAAAAGTTTCAAATTTTTTTTTTGAAAATTCGATATCTCAAAAACGGGTTGACAATTTTGTTTCAAATTTTGTTTTTATATACACATAAATATATAGTTTAAATCTGCATACCAAAATTTGTTCTTAAAAATGTTTTAAGAATTTTATATATAAAAAATTAATTTAAAAAAAAACCGCTCCAACGATTTTAAAATTTTTTTTCCCATACAATCATATTCCATCATGAATTAAGATGGCATACTTTTTTTTCACCTCAAACTGTCAAAAGAGTTGTTTTAGCTAATTTAAAAGTCGTATTTCATGCTTCTCTACATTTTTCTCTCATAATTTCCATGTTTGTATATACAATTTTCTTAAACTCGCAGTGTCTTGAACATAAGAGCAAGTACGTGCGACCCAGTCGTGCATTTTATTTAATAATAAAAAAGAGTATAAAAATTAACATATCAGAGAAGCAGACGTATTGCTTTAGTTGAAATATTTTTTTCTTGCTTTTGAAATGCATCAGTCATTTTTACTTGCGATTATAGGTACTATAAGGCAAGTTTTGGATTCGTGCAAAAAAAAATTTTTGAGATAACAATCAAACATGATATTACGATGATAGAGAACACTAAAAAAGTGGGTGGCAAAATTCTGTCTGTCTGTCTGTCTGTTCGTCTACAGCCTAAACGGCTCGATCGATTTTCTTCAAACTTGGTACTTAGTGGTTTTTGGTGATTCTGCCGACACGTTTTTTTCATTTTTTTTTAGAACCAAAAATAACGGTACCTGTCATACATTTTTTTTTGGCAAATTTACATAATCGTATTTTTCTCAAAAACGGCTCGACAACTTTTCTTAAAAAAAATTCAATACATTTATTTTAGTAAAGGCTTTCTTTGGGTGGAAACCCATTTTTCAAAAATGGTTATTAATGGTACCTCCCAAAGAACCATTTTTTTGATTTTTGATTTTCTTCAAAACGGTACAACCGATTTCAATTATTTTTTTTACACAGAAGCTTTCAAAAAATATAAATAGTTTTCTGTACCAACATTTTTGAAAAAATGTTTATTGGATTTTTAAAAAATGTTTCAAAATTTTTTTTTGAAAATCAAATATTTCGAAAACGACATGATCGATTTGTTTGAAACTCGATATTTAAGACTCCTTTAGTACTTTCTAAAATATTTTTAGAAAAAAATTTACATTTATGAAAAAATAACGGTACCTTCCATACAAAAGTTAAAAAACCGCAAAGGAAAATATTTTTTTGCTTAAAAACGACTCCTACGATTTTGATTAAACATTTTGTATATACTAAAATTAGTACGATCTACTACCAAAAATTATAAAATCTTACACTTTGCAACTATTAATATTACCTGTCATAGATCGTATTTTTTTATTTTGAATTTTCTCGTTATCGACTGAACGGATTTAGATGAATTTTTTTATATACAAATTTCAAATAAGATCAAATAATATTGCATATCAAAATTTAAAAAAAAAAGTTTTTTGATTTTTAAAAAAAGTTTCAAACTTTTTTTTTGAAAATTCGATATCTCAAAAACGGGTTGACAATTTTTTTTTCAAATTTTGTTATTATATACACATAAATATATAGTTTAAATCTGCATACCAAAATTTGTTCTTAAAAATGTTTTAAGAATTTTATATATAAAAAATTAATTTAAAAAAAAACCGCTCCAACGATTTTAAAATTTTTTTTCCCATACAATCATATTCCATCATGAATTAAGATGGCATACTTTTTTTCACCTCAAACTGTCAAAAGAGTTGTTTTAGCTTATTTAAATGTCGTATTTCATGCTTGTCTAGATTTTTCTCTCATAATTTCCATGTTTGTATATTCAATTTTCTTAAACTCGCAGTGTCTTGAACATAAGAGCAAGTACGTGCGACCCAGTCGTGCATTTTATTTTTTTAAGTTCTTAAATACAGCAGAGTTTTTAAAGAGGTTTTTAAGGCCTGTATCTGCAAATATTTTGTACAATAAAAAAAAACTATGTTACTTATTATGTCAAATAGGCACACGTATTGCTCAACAGGAAACACATTTTTTTGTATTTGAAATGTAACAGTGAAATGTGTATGGAGATTTTTCCCTAATATTTGTACATATTTCAAAATTCCGTTAAAAATCCAGGTACTACAGTAGGTGTCTGAAAACTATTTTTTTAGATAAATTTGTTGTACCTACCTAGGAAAAAAAGATTATTTTTTTAGGAATTTTTTCTAGACCATTTTCAAAAATTCCGTCACTCCTAGAGGTACTACGCGCTATGTCTGCCTTTCCTATGTTTGAAAAGCAAAAACTATGTAGTCTAACATATCGAAGAGGCAGACGTACTGCTATCACGTTTTCGACTTTTGTGACCCCAGTGTTTCTAGAGGTACTATGACTTTGGATTACGAATGCCCATTCCATGCTCAGGAGGTTAAGCTTTACTAGTAATACCTACTCACTGGTTTCAAAAATTTCCAGGAAAATTATTTCGTACAGGAGTCTATCGCAGAAAGCGATTTAGAAAATAGTGGCCTGAAACAAGTGACGCGTAGTGTCAGTTGTATAACAATCAAACATGATGTATAACAATCAAACATGATATTACGATGATAGAGAACACTAAAAAAGTGCGTGGCACAATTCTGTCTGTCTGTCTGTCTGTCTGTTCGTCTACAGCCTAAACGGCTCGATCGATGTTCTTCAAACTTGGTACTTAGTGGTTTTTGGTGATTCTGCCGACACGTTTTTTTTCATTTTTTTTTAGAACCAAAAATAACGGTACCTGTCATACATTTTTTTTTGGCAAATTTACATAATCGTATTTTTCTCAAAAACGGCTCGACAACTTTTCTTAAAAAAAATTCAATAAATTTATTTTAGTAAAGGCTTTCTTTGGGTAGAAGACAATTTTTTCAAAAATGGTTATTAATGGTACCTCCCAAGGAACCATTTTTTTTTATTTTCTTCAAAATGGTATGACCGATTTCAATTATTTTGTTTATACAGAAGCTTCCAAAAAATTTTAATAGTTTTGTGTACCAACATTTTTGAAAAAATATTTTTTGGATTTTTAAAAAATATTTCAAGATTTTTTTTGGAAAATCAAATATTTCGAAAACGGCATCATAGATTTTTTTGAAACTCGATATTTAAGACTTTTTTAGTACTCTCTAAAATAATTTTAGAAAAAATTTTACATTTATGAAAAAACCGCAAAGGAAAATATTTTTTTGCTTGAAAACGACTCCTACGATTTTGATTAAACTTTTTTCGTATACTAAAATTAGTACGATCTACCATCAAAAATTATAAAATTTTACATATAGCAACTATTAGTAGTACCTGTCTTAGAACGTATTTTTTTATTTTGAGTTTTCTCGTTATCAGCTTAACGTATTTAAATGAATTTTCTTATATACAAATTTCAGATAAGATTAAATAATATTGCATATCAAAATTGTCAAAAAAAAAGTTTTCGGATTTTTAAAAAAAGTTTCAAACTTTTTTTTTGAAAATTCGATATTTCAAAAATGGGTTGACAATTTTTTTTTCAAATTTTGTTCTTATATACACATAAATATATAATTTAAATCTGCATACCAAAATTTGTTCTTAAAAATGTTTTAAGAATTTTATACATAAAAAATTTATTTAAAAAAAAACCGCTCCAACGATTTTAAAATTTTTTTCCCATACAATCATATTCCATCATGAATTAAGATAGCATACTTTTTTTCACCTCAAACTGTCAAAAGAGTTGTTTTAGCTAATTTAAATGTCGTATTTCATGCTTCTCTAGATTTTTCTCTCATAATTTCCATGTTTGTATATACAATTTTCTTAAACTCGCAGTGTCTTGAACATAAGAGCAAGTACGTGCGACCCAGTCGTGCATTTTATTTATTTAATTTTCAAAACTTAAAATGAGCATAGTTTGAGCGATAGTTTGAATGAATTATATTAACGGAAATTTGATTTAATATTGCAATGATTTTTTTTTTAATAACTTACTAAATTTTAGTCTCTACAAAAAAAATTTTCAGCATTATGTATCTCGAAATTTTGCTGCGTTTTAGAGTATACAAAAACCAAAACAAATGGTGCTTACGGTTTTCTCATCTTCAATGACGGGTTTAATTACTTTTACAATAAAAACCCATAAACGTCTTAGTCCCCTTTTACACGAAGAAACAATTTGCTGGAGATTTGTTTGACGTTTTATTTCAATCTCCTTAAAAATCTTTTGTACATTTCACACGAAGAAACAAATCTCCGGGCAATTTTTGAAATTTCCTTTGAAAGTCTATTGGTTGAACACATCTTATTCTTGATGTTAAAGGAAATATCAAAAAATCACTTCAAATCCTCGACGGGGAGATTTTTTTCACCCCTCTTTCTTCCTGCCCTTCTTACCGTGGAACTGAAAGTTGCTGGCAACTCAGTTTCCTCGTGTGAAAGGGCACTTAGTTCCTTACTGCACTGTTTTTAAGAACATAATAATCAATAGCTTATAGGATCATATAAGCTGGTTGCATTTCTTAATTATTAAGCACATTAGCTACTTACCATTTGGTCAACTGGAAAAAAAGTATTGATGTACAACAGGTTTCTCCACCAGTATTTTGGGCATGTGATATGGTCCATAGTTGGAGGGTCAAAGATTGAAAATGCATCTAAATACCTCATCGTGACTTGGACAACAAAAAGGACATACATGTAGGGAGCAGTTAACCTACAAAAGTTGTAAATACAAATATCTTTATAAATAATGTGTTTTATTTCATAGTTTTTATTACAAGATTCAGCTATAAAATATATCAGTATACGGTATTACACTGCAGTTATCCCAAGCAATTGAATAATCGTTTTGTAATTACATACATTGATTTTACTAGCTTCGGAATATTTTCTTAGTACACATCCCTAATGATATTTTACGTATTTGACTTTTCTTACTGTGGTTCTGAGACATTGTTAATTAATGGACTTACCACGATGGTTTAATAAGGGTATTCATGCAACTGCAAAAAACACTAGATAAGTTTACGATTTGGTTAAGTTTATCATTTGGTTGATGAACTGTCAAACTTTGTATGGGAAATGGTTTACACAATTTGGGTAAAATTAACCAAGGATTTTGCTGCGTAAAATAAACCAAATTTATTTGGATGGACTTACCCAAAAGTTATTTGTGACTTTAAGAACTAGGCGTGTTCAGAAATATGATATGATATCTCAGAGGTAATGCTAACGTGCAGGGGGACCGAATGGGTGCCGGGATAAGCAGACAACCCAGCGTTGCTGGTCAGGGCACAAACTTGTCCTTGGGATGGTTAAAAGCCCCCTTAAGACGGATGAACTGCAGGTAGCAGTCAACGGCATGATAGTCTGGTGGCGGAGGAGCTTTTTTTTGGTAAAAGGCCAACGGCAGCAGCAGGTAGCGTCTGTAACCCATATTGGGCGGCTACAAAAGGCGTCTGTTTTCCCTTATTGGGCGGCCTCGAGCAGTTATGTGTTTAACCATACAAAAGGCGGGTGTACCTGTCAAATCTGAGCTTATGTATGTTATTAATCATATCTCGTAAAACATCATGGTGGAAGGTTATAAGCAAAAACATGAATTATGACAACAAATGGAAATGAGTCCCCAAGAGGTAATTTTTTTATAGAAAATCCTTCTGTAGCTTCGGTTGCAGTAAACCGCACATCGGATTTGGGGGTGCGGCATCTTTCATGTACGAGCGTCAATCAAGACGCCATAATAATAAATGAATCGTTGACAAATAGAAGTCTTTCAAGAAGCGCAAATGTTACTTTTGGCTACCGCATACGGACGAAAATCGGAGCATGGAACGTTCGATCCTTGTACAGCGATGGTAGATATGAGCAGGTTGAGCGTGAAATGCTTCACCTAAAGATCAGTATCCTGGGCATAAGCGAAACAAAGTGGAGAGGAAGCGAGCTGAATACAGATCAGACACTGGACAGACGAGAATGCTTTATTCCGGGGAAGATGAAAGAGAGGGTGGCCAAAGACTGCATGGTGTCGGAATTATGTTGAACGAAGAAGCGAGGCGTAGTTTGATCTCCTGGGCGCCCATTTCTGCGAGCTTAATGACTGCAAGGTTTCGTTCAAAAATTCGTAACGTCACAATTATTCAGTGCTACGCCCCCACAAATGAAGCGACAGAGGAAGACAAAACCGCGTTCTACACTCATCTTAACTCGGTTTACAGTAGTGTTCCGAGAGCCGACATCATAGTCGTTATGGGAGACCTTAATGCCCAAGTCGGTTCAGACAATTACGGACTGGAACGCGTGATGGGAAGAAATGGCTTGGGGTCACGGAATGAAAATGGTGACTTGCTTGTCGACTTTTGTAACGCAAATCGTCTTGTGATAGGTGGGACTGTATTTAAGCATAAGACGTACAACAAAATTACCTGGGTGCATCCGGATGGTCAAAACGAAAACCAAATTGATCATATCATGATTCAGCAGCGATGGAGGAAGTCTATGTGTGATGTCCGGAGTATAAGAAATGCCGATGTGGGAAGCGACCACCATTTGGTTCTGATGAGTCTCAAACTACGACCCGCTGCCGTACAAAGACCAGCGCAGGATGCAGCAAGGAGCTCAAAATTCATTACTAATGCTTTAAATGACCCCAACATATGTCGAAACTATGTCACCTCCCTTTACGACAGAACGGAATTTAGAATTCAACAATTGATGAGATGTGGGGTGAAATTAAAAGTGTTTTTATGGAGGCTGGATCCGAAACTGTACCCAAGCAACGAGACGTAGAGACTCTTGGATATCCCAAGACACCTGGGAACTTCGCAAATTGTTGAAAATCCATATAAATGCCGAAGCAGATGTTCAACGAAAGGCTGACATGCGAAGAGAGTACCGCATTGCACATAAGATGGTCTATCGCTGTGTGAGACGTGACAAAAGGGTGAGGTTAGATAATGCAGAAATCGCTGTCAGAAGACAAGATATCTGGGAATTGTACCAAATAGCCAAAGATGTTGTCGGGAAAAAAAGCAACACGAATCATCCTGTAATGGATGTGGATGGCACACTTTTGGTATCAATTGAGGATCAGCTTCGTAGATGGAAGGACCATTTTTGTGCCCTGCTAAATGAGGATTCAGTTGAGCAGAGTGCTGAAGTGCCCCAACTAAACGAGATGCGCAGGTCCTATAGGGGTATTGACATCGAACCCCCGTCAGAATCGGAAATCCATACAGCAATAAATCACCTCAAAAACACAAGGCAGCTGGACTGGATGGAATACCAGCTGAATTCCTGAAAGCCGATTCCGTAACAGCGGCTAGTATTTTACATCCGCTGATACAAAACATTTGGGAAAACGAAAGCTATCCCAGGGACTGGAAGGATGGTGTGATTGTTAAGTTGCCAAAGAAAGGTGACTTAACGAATTGCAACAATTGGCGTGGTATCACCGTTTTATCCGTTTTCCCAAAACTAAGTGCAACCATCATTCTCGAGCGAATAAAGGATAGAATCGAGTCTACACTCAAGAGCATCAAGCTGGCTTCCACAGTGGTCGATCGTGTGTCGACCATATCAACACCCTGCGTATCGTCCTCGAGCAGTCGATGGAATATCAATCACCGCTTTACCTCATGTTCGTGGATTTTGAAAAGGCCTTTGATCGAGTTAACCGAGAATGTATATGGAGATCGTTGCTTGGTAGAGGAATTCCACCAAAAATTGTTGCCATTATTAAAGAGTCCTACAACAACGCAAGGTGTTTTGTTTTGCACAATGGGCCAGCTGCCTGACTCCTTCGTAGTGCAACAGGGTGTGAGACAAGGGGATGTTCTATCGCCAATTCTCTTCCAGTGTTGGTACAGCTGAGAGACAGGGCATACAATGGAGACCGTTCGAAAGGCTCAGTCACTTAGACTATGCCGATGACATATGTCTACTGGCAAATAACATCAGTGGGCTGAATGGGATGTGCCAAATACTGCATGTGAAGGGAGAGTCGAGTGGTCTAAGAATAAACAGCAAAAAGACAAAAATAGTGCTCACAGGCCGCTCCACACAGCAGTGTATTTTTCTACAGGAGACGCCAGTTGAAGTAGTGGAACAGTTTAACTACCTTGGCAGTATTGTTTCGTGCTCGTGCTGCCTTCGGTACTCTGTCCCCAATCTGGAAATCAATTCAAATCTCCTTACGCACTAAGTTGAGATTCTTCGAATCCAATGTCAAATCCGTGCTGTTATATGGTTGCGAAACCTGGAAAGTCACGTCTATCATTTCAAAGAAATTGCAGGTTTTTGTGAATCGCTGTCTTCGCCACATCCTAAAGATTCGCTGGCCACAAACAATATCAAATGAGGAATTGTGGCGCAGGACAAGTCAAGAGCGGCTGGACGTTGACATAAGACAGGGTAAATGGCGTTGGATTGGTCACACACTGAGGAAACCAAACGATGAAATTGCAAAGCAGTCCTTTGAATGGAATCCTCAGGGTGCACGGTGGGTTGGAAGACCAAGAACAACAAGACGTGGCCACAGCTAAAGTACCTTGCAGCAGACCGTGAAGGATGGAGACGTTTTGTTGACGCCCTATGCCCCAGCCGGGGTTACAGGACACGATGATGATCTCAGAGAACTAAAAAGAAACTCTGACCATGTTGTGTCACTGTTCTATCGCGATTGGTTTGCGATAAAATTGTGAATAAAAACGTACACCCAAATTTATTAGATTTTCTTGAAATGGCTCTTAGGCGTAATTTAGTTAAGTTTGCTTAAATATTTAAATTGCTTTAAAATAACGTTACTTAAACTCGCATCTATAATAAATTTTCTATTGCTACTTAACTAAACGGTTGTAATGTAACGTATCGTGAGAAAATTTACAAATACATGTACATTTCAGCTTTTTTTCGACAGCTTGCAAACAAATGCAAACAAAAAACGAGCGCATGTACCTGCTTTTAAGACAAGAGGAGAAGCAACTGGATGTATCATCTAGACCAGTGTTTCCCAACGTGGGGCCTACGCCCCACAGGGGGGCAATTTGACTTTAAAGGGGGGCAATTTTACATTCTGATTGAATGCGCAGGAGAAAAAATATCTCACTTTCGCAATCATTCAATTTCGAAAAAGTCAATTTTTTTCTGGTCAAATTGTGAACGTTTTGTCCACCAATTGTGTAAGGAACATTTGCGAGACCATTGAAGTCAAATGGCTCTCGAAACTGTTTGGTTTGCGGAACTTTCTGATCACCTTAATTGACAAACCGGGAATAAAAATTAGTTAACGGTCGATTAAAAGGATTTTTTGAGTTATTTAGTCGATATCTTCGAAACATTTAATAAGCAACTTTAAGGAAAAACCACTCTTGTCGAAGCAAAAACGAAGATATTTTCTTTCGTTACCTCTATTGATATGTCAAACTTATACATATTTACAACCCAAATTTTGACAGGTTTCATTGGCTCGAATGATGTGAAGTGAATGATACCGCTATAGATGTAATTGTGGATCATCTGGAAAATTTATAGCTGCATTAGAGAGAACTATTTACTGACGATTCTCTCCTAGTTTTTAATCATTCCAGTTTTTAGTGAACATTTCAAATTTTCGAATGTTAAAAATTCAATAAATATAATGCTGGGGGCATAAGAATTTTGGAAAAGTTTTATTGGGGCGTAGAACAAAAAAGGTTGGGAAACACTGATCTAGACTTAGTCCAATGAAAAAGAAATGAAACATGACTCCATTTAGGTTTGTGATGCTTTTATATTTGTGTTCAGAAACTCTTTTATTTAATTTGCTGACCTTCACCTTGGTCTTTTGATAGAAAAATATGTTGATAAATCAATGACATAATTTATTTCAGAACTTAATTTAATAAAGGAAATCACAAATCTTAAAACTTCCATTAGGTAGGTACCTACAACAAAAATATGAAAACTCAACCTAGATACATACATAGGATAGGCATACCTATATTTCTGTAATAAAAAAAAAAAAAACAATTATTCTCGAATGTCCAAATGTGTTTAAGATAGCTTTTGATCTTTAAACGCGGTGGATGGCGTTTAAGTTGAGATGCATTTGAGTAACGTTGCTTAAATGTGAACATTTATTATTATAGATACCAATTTCATACTTAAGAGCAATTTAAAAGCATCTTATAATTACGAAGCTTTTAAATTTCCTTGTAAATACGACTGGTAATGTATAAAAAAAAAAAAATTAGGACGCCTACATTTACTCAACGACTAGGAAGCCTACTTCTCGGCTCTCCCAAGCCAACGCCAACGCCAACCAAACAATGTGTTAATTTCATTGACAACAAAAGCTACGTTTTATTATCTCTGGGTCTGGGTCGAGGTTATCTATTAACATGCATTACAAAAACAACATGGGATCCAATGTTAAATTAAATTGAATTTTTGAATATGAATGCTTCTATGTACTATATTTCTCTTTTATTTTTATTGTATTATATGAAATAAATTGTTATTGGAGAATTATTTGAGAAATAAAGAAATGAATCTATCAAAGGACAATGGGTAAAACCCTGAATGATTTAAATTTTGTCGAACTTAAGGCAGAACTGAACAAGCGAGGTCTTCCTACTGCTGGAAAAAAGAATGATCTCATAATTCGGCTGCAGGAAGGTATAAGACGACGCACGCCGAGAAAACCCGGACACGTTGATATTTGACATTGAAATGGAGGAAGAGCAAGAACAAGTAAGTACATCGGGCATGGCCAATATGCTGTCTCCAGCTGCTCGCAAAATTTGAAAGCCAGGAAAAGAATCTTCTCGAACGATTCGAACAACAGAGCCAAGAAAAACGCAGTGAACAAAAGAATCTTCTCGAACAACAAAGCCAAGAATAAAAAAGTCTTCGAAATCTTCTCGAAGGTAAGTTAGAGGCCTTTGACAACAGAATTATTGCCCTTGACGAGCGTGTCGATAAACGATTTTTGACTATCGATAAACTACTATAGACAAACAATTATCGACAATAGAAGCAAAGTTCGAAGATAAAATCGAATGTATTACAAAGGAATTGGATAAGGTTAGGAAAATGAAGGCTCGAGAAAGTTCTGGTGAATATCCTAAGAGAAAGGAGATGCATCCACCGACCTTCGACAGACAAACTTCTTGGTCAATCTACAAGAAGAAGTTTGAAGCTGCCGCAGTAACGAATGGCTGGGACGAGAAAGACAAATATATAGCTCTGACGCTTGCCCTCAGAGGAACTGCAGCTGAACTGCAGCTGAACCATACCAACAGATAAGAACGAAAACTTCAGTGCTCTTGTTCAGGCCATTGACAAACGCTTTCGAGATGGCCATATGCAAGAAGTCTTCCGCGTCCAACTCAATATCAGAGTCCAGAAAAGGGGAGAAAGTCTGCATCAGCTTCAAGGTGACATCGAACGATTGGCGTGTTGGGACCCCCTTTACGAAAACAAAAAAATATTATAAGAAAAATATATTGAAATAATGATAAGAAAATTAAAACATACTCGTACATAGAAAATGCATCTAAATTCAAACGTTAGGAATTCCACACAAAGAAATCATAAAAGAGTCACCCTGTTCTGGCAAAAATTGTATTCGAAAATTTTACCATCTGGTTCTTTCGTTAAGTACCGAAAAGTACATTTTCTACTTGAGCCCTCGATTATCGAAGAGATCAATCACTGTGTCTTTTCTGTTTCAATTCTGGCCGAGTGAAGAACCAAATAAGTCCCACACTTATACTAACCGAAGTTCAACTTCAATATATAAGTTTTGCAATAGAGAAAAGGTAAACCTTGAACAGTGTTTTATCAACTTTAAGTATGGTGATAAAATACTTAAAATAAAATTAATTGCAGAGGTCCGTAAACAAATTTTGGTTCAGACTTACTGTCGCCACGTACTGAAGCTAGAGCTCTTTCCCAAAAGGAGTAATATTAAACGAGCCCACTTGAATATAAGTTGCTCATTTTTTTTAATCGAGTGAAGGAAAAGCTAAAACCTAATTTTTATCACATAGTAAAACAAAATTACAATTAATATATGTATAATCGCGTAGTGCGCATCAAAAGAAAAGGGATTGGTCTGCAAACTTTGGCACGAGTAGTGCCAAAACTTTCTGAGTCTCGGACGTGACACTCGGCCAACAAATCTACAGAGTTTACCCAACAGAAACTAGTAGGAGCGACAAAACGTGCAATCCCGCTACTCTTCTGGTCCAACTGGACCGAGAGACTCCCAAAAACTACTTCACCTGCTCGAGCGTCTACTAGGTGCTTGTCGATTCAGCAAAACGAGTGTACAGAGTAGTAGCCACAAGTGTATTACCCGCCATTATCATATCCATTGATTGGATTCTGCGACACCGTAGATCGCCATGATCTACCAACTGAAGACGTGACCCACGTGCGTCGTAATAGTGAGCGAAAAGCTAAGACATAGGTGCTGCACATCCACCACATTATTTTGTTGTCATTGCCCTAGCTGCAGAACCACCAGCTGATAAGCACAACCACGACACATATCGCATAAATCATTGGCTGCTCAGCATCCATCACATCTCACCGAACACCGACCACACCGACCTCCCGGTGTTCCTAAGCTTTGCGCTATACGATCACCCAGCTGTTGTCAAATAATTATTGATTTGGTATCGCTTTGCTATCGTTACCTATGTATGTAGGCACCGATCAAACATACATATAAGTATCGATTTACATATAGGTAGATTTATATTGTAAACTCTTTTGGGGTCAGCGGTAGTCTCAGCAGTATAAACGAAAGAAAGAACAAAACCAAACAAAACAAAAAAAACAAAAAGAAAAAGATAAGTATTGCCATTTTGAGTAACCTGAACGTTCAATTGCTTTAAGATTTTGTTTTTTTTATATAACTAGCGTTTAGCCAACAAGTCAGAGCCGTTCCTCTACGTATGCTGTGCACATCATCGTCGGAGCTACCAGCCAACTTGATTTGGAGTAAAGTAGAGACAACACGTAAGCTTACAAAAGAAGCATCCTGGTGAGTCCAATTTTGTTCCATTTTTTTGAAGTACAATATCTTAAATCTATTGAACGAAGAAAATTTTGAGGGTTGAAAAATTGAGCATAGAATTCTTAAAGCTCAACAAAAATGTTCAAAGAGAGAGTTTTCATTTATTGAGTAAAAGGAAGAGTATACCTTTTTTTTCTTTCAAAAAGAAGAAAAAAAAAGAGAGAGAATAAAGAGAGAAATAGGTTTTGCTTCATGCAATTATAAAAATTGAATAAGAACCAATATAACACATTAAAGAGAGTATAGATTAGATTTGATGCAATGACGACAGAGACCAAGTAAATTGCATAAATAAAAATTGAAGAGATCTTCACAACATATATTTCATATATATAAGAAAGTAACATAGTTGTTTTAATTATTAAAGCCTTCGTTGGCGAGTGAGGATGAAACTGTAATGTCAAAGCGAGACAGACTATTTTAAAGCCAGACAAACGTTTTTTTTTAATGAGTGAAACAAAATCAAACTACGATTAAATTAATAATGAATTAAAATAATTAAAAACTAAAACTACATAGTATCACAGATCAAGTAAAAATTAAAGATGAATATCAGAGAAATTTGACAGTAATTGTAAATAAAATAAATTTGAGATAAAAGAAAAGAAAAGAAAAAAAATCTATAGTATAATAATATCACAGCTGATCACAAAGGGTGTAGGCATTTGAGCTAAAGATTTGTTAGTTTTAAGAGAAATCGATAGTGGACAAAAATTAATTATTTAACATGAAATAAAATATTTAAAAAAAAATGAAATTAAAGTTTTCGGTTTCTGATCTTTATCATTTATATGAATGCAGGATATAATAGCGATGATTAATTGAGACATTTTTTTTTGTGCTAGAAGGGGGCGTACAATGAGAAGGTACTTTCGACGGGTAGTGAATAAATTCCATTAATTTATTCTACTTTAAATTAGGGGCTAATGAAATAATATTTGCGGGACATTTGCCAAGGATGGTCAGGGTTTCGATAACTCGACTGAGGGTGGGTTCGCAAGGGAAACTTTCAACATCTCATAGTTTCCAAACTTAAATTCAGAATAAGTAAAACGATCTTGTATCTGGTTTTCATTTGTGGTTTCGATTTGAAGTGTACATATTTATAAACAAAAACAGGCATTATAATTTTAACGGGTCCCACTGGCTGGCCCCATGAATCGGAGTGATAAGGGAAAGGAAGAAGAAAGGCTGAATGACGTTCATGAAAGAACAAGGACAAATATGAAGCCATCAAGTGGTCAGATGAAAACGCGATACGACACAAAAGCAACAACGACAGGATTCCAAGCGGGAGACCTTGTTTGGTTTTATAATTCCCACCGTCGGAGGGGACTGTCACTGAAACGTCAACAAAATTGGGAAGGCCCCTATACTATTGTAACACGAATAAACAATGGCGTCTACCGCATTCAAAGAGGATAAAGAGGCAAACTAAAAGTAGTTCAGAGTGACCGCTTACGAGACGATCAATCCTAAGAGGGGGGCAGTGTAATGGCTTTCCATATTTGAACTATAACGACTCCGAAAAGCAAACCAACGGACACAATAAATCTAACGGTCGCAGTGCAAACATACCCTTAGTAGCTATAATTATAGCGACTCTCAAACGAAAGAAGCGCCATCTGCCAGATTATAGCAGTTATACCAGCTGTCAAATAAAAGCTTTTGGAAGGGAAATTATTGGGAAATTTCGCCTACGGAAAGCTCTGGAAGCAGGGACCAGAACCTTCCACTACTTTCCAGAGTTTGTCAAACAAGTGTAACAGGCACATGTTTGAACGGCAGCGACACAGTTTGTTTTTAATCTTGAATGAATAAAGTTGGTTGTAATAAAAGTGAAAAGTAAAGTTGGTGAATTAATTTCAGTGGTGAATAATAAATCGTTTGTTTGTAGTAAGAAAAGTAAAGTATTTTATTTTGTGAAATAAATAAGTGAACGTTTTAAATAAAGTAAATAAGTTTTATTAACGAACCCGAGAAAATATTACAATACTTAAAAAAATACACAAAATGCACACAGTGAATAACTTAAAGATACAAAATAATAAAACAAAGTTCTCACTGAGTCGTTGTGGGGTACACTTGTGCAGAGAGCTTAAATTTAATTTTTTTTTTGATTAAGATTTTTAAATAATTAAATACAAAATGTCTTGCACAATATGTAAAATTAAATTTACAAGAACTGAAGTTAAAATTAAGTGCGGGGACTGTGGAATCATTTTTCATGGTAGTTGGGTGAAAATCACTGCCGTCGATCTCGATTTCCTTAAAAAAAGTAAATCTTCTTGGAGGTGCTAACAATGTGCTAATCAACGCAGAGAATCTTTCTCTAAACCATCAACCAGCACAATACCATCAACTCAACGAACGACACCACCATCATCATCATCGTCTTCGTCATTGCCACCACCATCATCATCGTTATCGAAATTGCCACCACCAACATCATCGCCCGCACCAACGTCAACGCCACCACCACCGCCACAGCCACCTACTGCTGCTACAATTCAACCGAAACCCTTGATACCAACGGATCTTTTTCCATCAAATACCAACCTACCTGATGCTTCAATAACATTAGAGATGATATATGCAAAAGTTCTCTCAATTGAAGAAAATCAAAAACAACACATGAATGCACTTCTTGCCAAAAATGATGAGTGTGAAAAAAGAATAAAACAACAAAAAGTTATGTAATAATAACGGATTCTTAAGTGAATCAAGACTTTTAAAGAACGGTGTTCCACAGGGATCTGTACTTGGCCCTTTGTTTTTCTTGATTCATATTAATTCTATTTTCAAACTCAAATTAAATGGTACCTCTACTGCTTTTGCTGACGACATAGTTTTTACATATTCATCTGGGACTATCTTTGAAAGTATTGTAAACATTGAAGAAGATCTTGAAATATTAAGGTTGTGGTTTACTTATCATAAATTGATTATCAGCGAAAAAACTAAATTGATGTGTTTTAATGTATCTGAAAATAGTCTTTCTGATTTTAATTTACGGTTTCACGCTCACGATTGTAAACAATTTTCTTTACCTCTTCATAAGTGTGGTAAAAGTAATTTTATAACCAATTTACAATGCACAGATAATTGCTTTAATATTGATACAGTTAAGTACCTAGGAGAAGTAATTGATAGCAATCTAAATTGGAAGAATCATATTCATATGATCAAAACATGTATGTTATTGGTCACACAAAAAATGTATTTAATTAAACCTTTTTGCTCCCAAAAAGTTTTAAAAATTATATATTGTAATATTTTCTCAGGTTCGTTAATAAAACTTATTTACTTTATTCAATACGTCCAATCATTTATTTCGCAAAATAAAACACTTTACTTTTCTTACTACAAACAAAACGATTTATTATTCACCACTGAATTAATTCACAAACTTTACTTTTCACTTTTATTACAACCAACTTTATTCATTCACGATTAAAAACAAACTGTGTCGCTGCCGTTCAAACATGTGCCTTTTATACTTGTTTTCCAAACTCTCGAAATAAGGAGAACGTTCTGGTCTCTGCTTTCAGAGCTTTCCGTAGGGGAAATTTCCCAATAATTTCCCTTCCAAAAGCTTTTATTTGACAGCTGGTAAATCTGCTTTAATCCGGCAGATGGCGCTTCCTTCGTTTGAGAGTTGCTATAATAGTAGCTAATAAGGGTATGTTTGCACTGCGACCGTAAGCTTTATTGTGTCCGTTTGTTTGCATTTCGGAGTCGTTATAGTTCAAATATGGAAAGTTATTACACTGCCCCCCTCTTAGGATTGATCGTCCCGAGGAAATCCATCACTTCCATCACCATTATAATGATGTAACCGGTCGCTGTGAACTACTTTTAGTTTGCCTCTTAATCCTCTCTGAATGCGGTAGACGACATCGTTTATTCGTGTTACGACAGTATAAGGGCCTTCCCAATTTTTTTTAAAGCTTCTTCGGTGAGAGTTCCTTCCGACGGTGGGGATTATAAAACCACACAAGGTCTCCCACTTGGAATCCTGTCGTTGTGGCTTTTGCGTCGTATCTTATTTTCATCCGATCACTCGATAGCTTTATATTTGCCCTCGTCCTTTCGTGAATGTCAACTAGCTTTTCTTTGAGGTTGTGCACGTAGTCGTCTATTCCTTGTGGCTCACTTGTATAACATCCAAATTTGATTTCGCTTGGTAGTCGTATGGTGGTGCCGAGTAGGATTTCTGATGGTGTATGTCCTGTTGAGCTATGTACCGCACTTCGATAGGCCATCAAGAATAATGGAATATGCCGATCCCAGTCTCGTTGGTTGTCGCTTACAACTTTGGAAAGGTGTTCTTTAAGGGTCCGGTTGAATCGTTCAACCATCCCATCAGATTGTGGGTGAAGCGGTGTTGTTCTCGTCTTTTTAATGCCAAGGAGTGTACAAACTTCCTGAAAAATTTTGGACTCGAAGTTCCTCCCTTGATCTGAATGGAGTTCCATAGGTACACCAAACCTGCTTACCCAGTTGAAAACAATCTGATCCGCGACTGTTTTGGTTTCCTGGTTTGGGATGGCAAATGCCTCAGGCCACTTGCTGAAGTAGTCCATTACTACCAGAATGTATCGGTTTCCGTCTTCGGTTTCTGGAAAAGGCCCTGCAACGTCTATTGCAATCCCCTCAAAAGGCGTGCCCACATTATACTGCTGCATTCTACTCTGGACTTTTCTGCCTGGTCCCTTGCTTGCAGCACAAGTATTACATTTTCGGCACCATTTTTCGACATCTTCTCTTGCATGTAGCCAGTAAAATCGCTGCCTTACCTTTTCCAGTGTCTTATTCACCCCCAAATGTCCTCCGGAAGCTCCCTCATGCATCTCTTGAAGAACATCATTAACCTTGGAACGAGGTACGACTAGCTGCATCACATAAGATATGCCGTCTGTGGATTCCCACTTTCGTCTTAGTACTCCTTCTTGTACATGAAGTGAGTCCCATTGTGCCCAATACGCTTTAAGAGTTGGACTTCTATCGGAGATGTCACCCCATTCTGGTTTCTCTTGGTGTTCCTTCCACGCAAGAATTGGTTCAATATCCGATTCTTCTTGTTGGGAAGTCCTCAGTTCTTCGTTACTCCAACCGTAAATGGGATCAGCTCTTAATCGGTGGATAGCAGCAACTTCCTTCTCTTCCTGACGTGTGTAGTGCTTGCAGTCCGGTTTGCATGGTCTCCGAGATAAGGCGTCTGCATTTGAGTGCAACCTTCCTCTTCGATGTTGGATCTGGTAGTCGTATGTCTGCAATCTCTCGATCCACCTCGCCACTTGACCTTCTGGATTTTTGAAGTTCAAAAGCCAATTAAGTGCGCCATGGTCTGTTCGAAGAAGGAACTTCTGTCCATAGATGTACTTATGGAAGTGTTTTGTAGCCGATATTAGAGCTAGAAGTTCTCTTCTAGTCACACAGTAGTTTCTTTCTGGCTTTGAGAGTACCTTGCTATAGTAGGCGACAACCTTCTCTTCTCCTTCGTGAACTTGTGAGAGTACGGCTCCAATTCCCACGTTACTAGCGTCAGCGTCAATGATGAAAGGTTTCCCTGGTGTTGGATAGGCCAAACCTGGTGTATTGCATAGGCGCTGCTTAAGTTCCCGGAAGCTTTTCTCGCACTCGCTTGACCATTTGAACGGTTTGCCTTTCTCTGTTAGCTGGTGCAAACTTTTCGCGATTCCAGCAAAATCCTTCACAAATCGTCGATAGTACGTGGCTAGACCAAGAAAGCTTCGGAGTTGATGTTTACCCTGTGGTGTTGGCCAATTCTTTACAGTGTCAACTTTTTCAGGATCAGTCTTCACTCCTTGGGAAGAGATGATATGTCCCAAGTATTTTACCTCAGACTTAAAAAATGTGCACTTGTCTGGATTCAATTTCAAGTTTGCTTCTCGAAGCCTCTGGAACACGGCCTTAAGGTTTCTACAATGCTCATCAAATGTCTTACCATAAACGATGACATCGTCCAAATAGACTAGGCAAGATTTCCAAGTAAGTCCTTGTAAAACGCACTCCATCAAACGCTCAAATGTTGCCGGAGCGTTGCATAGTCCGAAAGGCATCACTTTAAATTGCCACAGACCATTTCCTGTGGAGAAAGCCGACTTTTCTCGATCTTCTGAATGGATTTCTACGTGCCAGTAGCCACTCTTCAAGTCCAATGTTGAAAACCATTCAGCTTTTTCCATCGCATCCAGAGTATCGCTGATTCTTGGCAGAGGGTAGCTGTCTTTCTTTGTCACATCGTTCAGCCTCCGATAGTCCACACAAAATCGAGTACTTCCGTCCTTCTTTTTGACAAGAACAACTGGGGATGCCCAAGGACTTTTAGAGTTTTCGATTAGTCCATCTTTCTTCATGGTCGATATTATCTCTTCAACTTCGGCTTGTTTGGCTAATGGGAGACGTCTTGCTGGTTGTCGAATAGGTCTTGCGTCTCCTGTGTCGATTCGATGCTGCACCAGTTGTGTTCGACCATACTGCCCATTGGGTGAAGAGAGTATATCAGCGTACTCATGAAGGAGGCTTCCAGCAACACCTAGCTGATATTCACTTAATTTTGAAGACTTGAGAATGTTTGACTTCATAGTGTTCACTTTCCTGGGGTCCACATATTCTTGTGTATCAGCTTCTGTGATTTTAGTTATTGCGGATACGGATTCACATTTTCCAACAACTTCTCCTTTTCTAAGCTTGACTTCGTACGGTTGAGTATCCGTACGGGCACCATGTTGTTCTTTGGTGCCACAAGGGTCTTCCCCAAAATGATGTTTTGAGAAGACTGCTCAGTCTCTGGCTCCACCATTAGGTATCGATGGCTACCCAAATCTCCCTTTATTTTTGTCCAAACGAACACTTCTGAAGAAGGTGGCAGGCAAATATCTTCCTTTATGACAGTTCTCAGAGTTGATGAATTTTCATTGCCATAAACCATAGGAATCTCCACATTTCGGTATTTGAGAACTTGCTTTCCGATATCGAGAATTACTCCATGCTCTTTCATAAAGTCGATTCCAACGATGCACTCGTCACATATATCTGCTACCAGAAATAGATGTGAAAACTCCAGTTCTGCCAAACGGATTGTAAGACTAACCTCCCCATACACTATGGCTGCCTCTCCTGTTGCTGTTTTCAGACGGTAAGTGTTGGTGTTATGCAGCCATGTCATCTTCACCAAGTCCTTTCGAACAATGGAGGCAGTGGCACCGGTGTCGATCGTAGCCACTTGCTTCTTGCCGTTTAGTGTTGCCTCCACAGTCAGACTTTTGTTGTTTCGTTTCGTCTGTGAGACCTGTGCCGAGATTCAGCTAATTCGAAGCCGCAGGGAGTGAGTGAGATGAGTCACTTTTCGTCGAAAATCGATTCAGTTAGCAAAAGGGAGTGAGTGAGCGAGTGAAATGAAATGTAAGATTACTCGCCAGATATTTCCGCAGTGACTTGGTGTATGTGTTGGTAAATTTCTAGTTTTGGATAGGTATATATGTGCTCAAGAATTCCTATTCATGGATAGGAAACGAAATAAAAAACAACAACGTAGATAAAAACAACTACCTACCCTTTTATTGATTCTCTAATTTTATTTTATTATGATATTATGCACATACACTCCTCGTCAACTGAATACGCACAAACATTTTTTAATATACTTTATCCATTTTTTACAAACAGTGATGGTTATTATGCCATCTGTTGATGCTAACTATTCCCTTAAGATGTTAAGCAGATAATTCCGAAAGAATTATCCAAAAACAACCGTGAGTTTTTCTTCAACCACTTGCAAAGTGTTTTATATGCAAAGTAGGAGTTTTTTTTTTAGTCAACTGAATAGGTACAACGCCATTTTCTTCGTTGTTTATAAGTTTTTTGGAGTGCTTGACAGTTTAAATTTACGATTTTAGTGTTTTCAGTAAAATTTAATTCTTGATTTCAAATTTTAAGAAAAATGGGTAGATCTACGTGTCTTAACAGTGTTGAAAAAGCTAAAATCGATTTACTTAGAGACCAAGGCCTAACTGGACGTGCAATAGCTGATAAAGTTGGCCGAAGTTTTAATGTAGTTTATTCTTACTTGAAAAATAAAGATGCTTAGGTACGGCAAAAACATGAAGGGAGGTAAGAAAACAGCAACAACAGCAGCTGAGAGACGAAGAATTTTAAGATATGCATCAAATTCTTCTGATTCTGTGGCAAAAATAAAACAAAAAGTCGGCGTAAACGCAAGTTGCTCAACAGTATTAAGAGTAATCAACAACTCAAGCCATCTTAAACGAATGAAACTTAAGAAAAAACCACCACTTGACGAGAGACGGAAAATGTTGCGATTAGATTTTTCAAGACTTCACATGAGTTGGAAAAAAGAATGGTATCACGTGGTTTTTTCAGATGAAAAAAAGTTTAATTTCGATGGCCCTGATGGGTTCAACTTCTATTTTCACGACTTAAGAAAAGAAAAAAGATTTTTAAAGCGCCATCATAGTCGTGAAGGAGGTGTCATGATATGGGGAGCAGTCAGTTATTATGGAACAGTTGAGCTCGAGGTTGTAACATCAAGAATGACAGCAGCTGGGTATAAAGTAATTTTGGAAAGAAATTTTCCTAAATTTTCTAACATCTTTGGACCCATAAACTGGACCTACCAACATGATAATGCGCCTATTCACTCAGCGCGCATAATAAAAACATGGATAGAGGAGCAATAAGTGCAGTTGCTTCAATGGCTGCCGTACTCACCTGATCTAAACATCATAGAAAATGTCTGGGGATGGTTAGTACGCAAAGTTTATGAGGGTGGTCGTCAATTCGAAGACAAAGAAACCTTAATTTCTGCAATCAAATTAGCGTGGAGCGAAATTTCGTTAAATTACATTAAAAAGCTATACGATTCCATGCCGGATCGAATTTACGAAGTAATTAAAAATAAAGGTGGAAGTACCCACTACTAAACTTAAACAAAAACTTGTTTCATTCCATTCCAATACCAATTTTAATTTTTGTACCTATTCAGTTGACTCAAAAAAAAACTTCTACTTTGCATAAGTTACACTTTGGAAGTGGTTGAAGGAAAAACTCACGGTTGTTTTTGGATAAAACTTTGAAATTCTGTTATTTATATGTTACGAAAATTTTTACCATCAACAGATGGCATAATAACCATCACTGTTTGGAAAAAATGGATAAAATATATTCAAAAATGTTTGTGCGTATTCAGTTGACGAGGAGTGTATACATATATTAAATAAATTTATATTCTATTCACTTTCAACACTTTTAAACTTTTTTTTTTCAAGGTTAAAACTCACATTAAACTTTAATTATGACAAAAAAAAAATAATTGAAACAAAAGATACTCCAAACTCCATTATTAAAGATTCCAATGTTTACATTATTGTATTTGTTGTTTCATTTCGTTTTGCGTAACGAGTGTGACAAGGAGGTGGAATTTGCCTCTTTTATATTTATTCTTTGTCTCATGTTCGAAACTAAATTCCAACTTACTCATTTCACTTAAATAGCTGAATCACTTTTGCAAGTGAAGTGAGATGAGTCGGCGAGTAAGGCGAGTCATGGTGGTTCTGGGGCCATCGATACCAGGAACCAGCTTCTGCCCCTCGAAGTTGGTTCTTACTCGTTTCCCGGTTGAGAAACGGGGCGAGTAGGAGTTTTGACATTGTTGTTCTTAAAATTTCTGCTTCCACAATGTTGACATGCAGATTTTCTAGGTGGCAATCTGCACTGGCGTTGGAGATGTCCGGTTTTGTTGCAATTCCAGCATCGAGCAGGTCCATCGCGTTGGTTCCTTTGGAATGCTGTTCTCTGGCAAGAGCACTCCTCAATTTCTATTTCTCTTATCCGATGGACTCCTTGAGAAGCCTGTTCTGCTGCTTGCATAGTGAGGGCGAATGCTAGTGCTTCAGGAAGCGTGCGTTTGCCAGCAGTTCGAATTGCTCGCTGAAGGTTGATGTCAGATACAGCACGAACAAAGGCTTCTGTTGCGAATTGGTTGATGATTTCATCTCCTGCAGTTGGATATGCCAGGTGCGCCAACCGTTTGATGTCTGCTTGGAGTTGTTGCAGAGTTTCTCCTCTTTTCTGGACTCTGGAATTGAGTTGGACGCGGAAGATTTCTTGCATATGGCCATCTCCAAAACGTTTGTCAATGGCCTGAACGAGAGCACTGAAGTTGCCACTTTTATCTGCTGGTATGCTTTGTAACAGCTCAGCAGCAGGTCCTCTGAGGGCAAGCGTTAGAGCTATGCATTTGTCTTCCTCATCCCAGCCATTTGTTGCTGCGGCTGCCTCAAACTGCTTCTTGTAGATTGACCAAGAAGTTTGCCCATCGAAGGTTGGTGGATGCATCTCCTTTTTCTTTGGACAGTCGCCAGAACTTTCTCGAACCTTCATTTTCTTAGCTTTATCTAATTCCTTTGTAATGGATTCGATTTTATCTTCGAACTTTGCTTCTATTGTCGATAATTGTTTATCTACAGTCGAAAATTGCTTATCGACACGCTCGTCAAGAGTAAATAATTCTGTTGTCAAAAGCATCCAACTTACTTTCGAGCAGATTTGTCTGTTCTTGGAATTGTTGAAGAAGATTCCTTTCTTGTTTTCTAGAAGATTTTTTTGTTCTTGGCTTTGTTGTTCAAATCGTTCGAGAAGATTCTTTTGTTCATTCCGTTGTTCTTGGCTTTGTTGTTCTAGAAGATTCTTCTGCTCTTGACTTTGTTGTTCGAAACGTTCGAGAAGATTCTTTTCCTGACTATCAAATTTGGCAAGCAGCTGAGACAGCATATTGGTCATGCCTGATGTACTTACTTGCTCTTGCTGTTCTTCCATTTCAATGTCGAATATAAACGTGTTCGGGTTTTTTCCACATCTTCTTAAATCTTCTTGCAGACGAATTATAAGATCATTCTTTGTTCCAGCAGTAGGAAGATCTCGCTTATTCAGTTCTGCCTTAAGTTCCACTAAATTTAAATCATTCAAAGATTTACCCATTGTCTTTTTTTTTTTTTTTCCACACAATAAATTAACTGAGTGCACAGATAAAATAAGTTTTATCCAACTTCTGACACCAATGTAATATTTTCTCAGGTTCGTTAATAAAACTTATTTACTTCATTCAATACGTCCACTTATTTATTTCGCAAAATAAAACACTTTTCTTACTATAAACAAAACGATTTATCTTTCACCACTGAATTAATTCACAAACTTTACTTTTCACTTTTATTACAACCAACTTTATTCATTCACGATTAAAAACAAACTGTGTCGCTGCCGTTCAAACATGTGCCTTTTATACTTGTTTTCCAAACTCTCGAAATAAGGAGAACGTTCTGGTCTCTGCTTCCAGAGCTTTCCGTAGGGGAAATTTCGCAATAATTTCCCTTCCAAAAGCTTTTATTTGACAGCTGGTAAATCTGCTATAATCCGGCAGATGGCGCTTCCTTCGTTTGAGAGTTGCTATAATTATAGCTAATAATGGTATGTTTGCACTGCGACCGTAAGCTTTATTGTGTCCGTTTGTTTGCATTTCGGAGTCGTTATAGTTCAAATATGGAAAGTTATTACAATATTATGGGTTTGCAAACTCAAAGCTGCAATACGGCATAACAAGCTGGGGTGGTTCCTATGTTAATACTTTTCGACCTCTATTGATAGCACAGAAGCATTTAATACGAATTATTTTAAATAAAAATCGGTTGGCTGAAAGTTGGCCTTTATTTAAGGAATTGCTAATTCTACCAATGAGGCATTTATATGTTTTTAAAGTTTTAAGAGAGTTTTTCAAACAAAGTGGAAATATTCCTAGTAGGAATTATCAAATGTACAACCTACGTGTTGAAACCAGAGAAGTTCCATATAAACAACGATTTTGGTTCCACACGGTCACCGTGTAAATCACCACATTTTATCCAAATGTTGGTTACCAAACGAACCCATTCTTAAAGTATTTTTGTTTTTTGTATGTTGGTACACTGGTTTCTTCATTTCGGTCATTTCTCCTTTCATTCAGTCATTCCAATTTTGCCATCAGCCAGTCCCGGTCAATAAAAATTAAAACTTAAAAGTAAAAAGTAAAATTTAAACCTAGTATTTTTCTTTGAATAAACCTAAAATCTAAACGAAATTGTAAATTTGTAAAACTTAAACTAAACGAACAAAATAAAGTTAAAGGAAAAATAAAAGTAAAAAACTTGTGTTGCCTATCAATTCGGTGCAATCTTGCCACAGTTTCTGCAGCATACATTGGTCCTATTTCGAGGCGGATCTCTAATCCGACGTTCACGTGGTCACCAATAATCGGTGTACATCATCAGCATCATCGAATAAGATTAATTGTTTTAATCATTCTATAAAAGAATCGGTGCTGGAGCAATCATCCCACCAGGAATTTTGTGGAAATTATGCATTTTTTGTGCTTTTTGCTTGCCAGGCCAGAACAAAAGCACATCCTGACCACATGCGCATCAACCCACTCGTCAATCTCATCGTTTTTCTTACAGGCAAGAAGACCATCTGCAAATTTGTGCTACGTGCCATCAACAGGCATATTTATCATCCTCGTTGCGTGCATCTGTAGCAAGAAGAATCTGTAAATTTGCAGTACATGCTTGCCAGTGAAAAGCACTCATCATCTACCAATCCGCTCGTCATCATCATCGTTTGTGCCATCTGTACTTTGTGATTGTACAGATCAAAAGCACATTTCAACATCATCAATTCAATTCTTCATCTTGGTGTGCCACTGCTTAGGCACCAAATTCTTCAGTGTTTCATCGGCGTGCCAGTGCAACGGTACCCAAATAATCACGTCATCGTGGTACCACTGCACCCGCACCAAAAATCATCAACGGCTTTTCATTGTGGTGTGCCACTGCTTAGGCACCAAATTCATCAGTGTTTCATCGGCGTGCCAGTGCAAAGGTACCCAAACTATCACGTCATCTTGGTGTGCCACTGCTTAGGCACCAAATTCTTCAGTGTTTCATCGGCGTGCCAGTGCAACGGTACCCAAATAATCACGTCATCGTGGTACTGCACCCGCACCAAAAATCATCAACGGCTTTTCATTGTGGTGTGCAATTACGCAGGCACCAAAACCATCATCAACTTTATCGGTGTGCCATTGCAATCGCACCCAAATCACCATCTACATTTTCATTTTGGTGTGCCACCGCGTAGGCACCAAAACCTCACCAACTTCATCGGTGTGCCACTGCATAGACACCACAAATATCATCGGACTTTATTCTTCCTGGTGTGCCACTGCAACGGCACCAAAACCATCATCGGCCGTTCATTGTGATGTGCCACTGCATAGACACCAAAGTCATCATCTGTGCTTTTCATCGGTGTGTCATTACAACGCCACCAAAAACCATCATCTGTACTTCATCATTGTGTCACACATAAAGGCACACAAAATATCAACTTCATCATTGTGTGCATCTGCATAAGCACAAAAATCATCACCTGTATTTCATCATTCTCGTTGCATCATCAAATCTTATTACTACACAACATCATCAAAATTATCATCTGCATTATCATCATCAAATTCAACCGCCGGAGTCATCATCGAATCATCATCCTCATCACATACAAGATCATCAAAACATCATCGTAAATTTCAAATGTACAAGGTACTTTATATGAATATATTTAAGTGCTTTTCTATTAATAATAATTTAACTATAATCTACTTAAATATACATATATTATATTTCAAATTCGATTGGTCTACACACATATTAGTGGTTATTTATTCAAATTCAAAACAAATATAAAGCTTAATCCGTTGGTTATCTGACTCATTTTTGGTGACATAATGAGTAGTTTAGACGATTTAATTTTCGCTTCCGACCAATTGGTCGAGTTTCATGCATCCTTCAGGGGCAAACCAGTCGCTACTCATTCGGTTTCTTTGCTAGAAGCGTATCAGTCTGAGCTCATGGTCTTATGGCACGATGTCAAAGTTGCATATACCCGTTGCATGAAAGACAATAGTGCAGAGATGCAAGAATATCTGGGTGAAGTAAAAGCAAAGTTTCAAAGTTCATCGTCAACATATTTTCAATGCACGAGTGCAATATCTGATTTCTTAAAAAATCTTACTCCTCTACAGGAAGTTAAAATAATTGAATCCAGTCAAATTACTCCACTTATCAATGAAAAGTCTCATAATATTAAGGTTCCACCGTGTGACACTCAGGATTTCTATGGAAATTATTAACAGTGGCCATCCTTTCGGGATATGTTCACTGCCATGTACCTTAACCATACAAAGCTGAGTGATGTACAAAAACTTTTTCATTTGCGATCTAAAACGAAAGATCAAGCTTTCAATATTGTAAGCAAATTCAGCCTAACTGATAGCAATTTTAAACTAGCATGGAACGCTTTAAAGGAACATTATGAGAATAAACGAATCCTGGTCAACAATCAAATTCAAATTTTATTGAATAATAAACCCATGCTTTCAGAATCCGATAAAAATCTCAAAAAATTAACAGAGTAGTATTAATGATGCTTTGATTGCTCTTAGTTGATACGATATCGATATAAAGGCGTGGAACGCAATCATTACTTATCTTTGCGCTTCTCGACTTCCAGATCACACGCTTAGTTTGTGGGAAGCGTCACTGAAAGAACCAACTGAGATCCCAACGTGGGAAAAAATGAATGAGTTCCTTACGAATCGCTATCGGATTCTTGAAAGTGTATCCGAAATGAAGCAAAGTTCCACAAATAAACCTAATGTTACTAAATCTTTTTCTACACAATCATCTAAATCCAAACCAGTTAGAAACTTTCATACGAAAATAATTCCAGCCTGTCAGGTGTGCAGTGAACAACATCCATTGAGAAATTGTCCTACCTTTTTAAAAATGTCTGTCGATGAACGACATAAGACTGTACGAAAACATAAATTTTGCTTTAATTGTCTCGCAGTGACACATAATTTGAGTCAATGTCAAAGCACCAGCACTTGCCTTCGTTGCAAAGGCAAGCATCACACCTTGTTACATTTTGAACGTAAACAACCTGTGTCTAATAATGTCACTAATCAAAAGTCTACAACGCTTTCATCGCAAGTCGATTCAACTTCTTCGTCTCAAGTTTCATCTTCATCTTCACCTCATGGTTCCTCGTTACCTCTAGCCTCATCTTCATCTCAACATGATCATCGTCATATACAGTCCACTCCAACAACGAATCACAATGTCTTATTTTCTAAAAGTTACCGACAAGTTTTATTAGCCACAGCGATGGTGAAGATTCAGCACCAAGGAAGTGAATTTGCTCTCCGAGCTTTAATTGATCAAGGTTCTGAAGTTTCCTTTATAGCTGAGGAATTCCAGAAACTTATTGGTCTACCCACTCAAAACACTCAAGCCCGGATCTGTGGTATGGGCTCCACCGAAACTGCATCGTCATCCAAACTCTGTTCCTTCACCGTTCACCCTATGTTCATACAATGTGAAGGAATTTCAAATACATGCTCAAGCTTTAGTTTTTAAAAAATTTACATGCAATTTTCCAGCGGTTTCCATGGATATTAACAAAAATGAATTCAAAATTGATCTTCCTTTGGCTGATCCATTCTTTTATCAAAGTTCGCGTATAGATATGCTCATCGGAGCTGATTTATATCCACACATAATTTTGGATGGTTTAAAAGCGAACGTTTTGAGTACTATTATGGCTCAAAATACAGTTTTTGGTTGGGTCTTACTCGGACCTTACGATGTTCCGGTCGTTTTTGTACCTTCGTGACACCTAATAATGAGTTACCAAAAAAAGTTTTGGAAGCTCGAAGAACTACCTCAATCTCACTTGCGTACGTCATCTGAACAATATTGTGAAAACTTATACCGTGACACGACATATCGAGATCCATCAACAGGCCGATATGTTTTTTAGCTACCGTTCAAAAACTCTCCCGAAGAATCCCAACTGGGTAATTCACGATTTGCAACATCGATATTAACATCCAAAACATCGGACTAAAAAACAAACAAAAAGTTAGTACGAAAATGATTGATTCTGCTAGTAAAATCTAGATAGAGTGACTTTCATAGTTTTAACATTGAAAATGTTTATAGGGTCGTTTTGAGTAAATTATGGTGTTACTAAAATGAATAAAGTGAACAAGTGTGTATATGAGATGAACGCTGGTATACACCATGAGATGAACGCTGGTGTATAAGGGGGATAAGATCGAATTTTTGGTGGTGTTACTAAAATGAATAAATTGAACAATGGTAATATGAGATGAACGCTGGCGTATATGGGGGATAAGATCGAATTTTTGGTGGTGTTACCATTCATTTTGGAATGAACAAATATGTATAGAAGATGATTGCAGGTGGATAGGGAGGGTACGGTTGAATTTTTGGTTGGTGTTTCTAAAATGAACAATATAAGTTTTAACTATACATATTACTATAATTATAAAATGCAAGAGCTAGTGCAGTCAGCACTCAGCAGTGCATTGTGCTTCTAAAACTAAATCTAAGCTTTGGAAATTTTTTGAAAATGTTTATGATAGGAAAATAATGTAGAGGTGCAATATGACGTTTTTTAAAATATGGTTTTATGTGAAATGGTCGAACAAAAAAAGAAAACAAATGAGAAGTGCCAGAGTAATATTTTTTTTGTTTATCGATGGTTAAGTTTAATATAACAATTTTGTACATATATTTTGCAATTCCAAAAAATCTACAAAGTGAGATATTATTGGTTGTAAGTTCAAAGTTCTAAAAAAGATGGCTCACAAATGCTACACATCAAAGTTAAGGCTGATTGTACTAAATTGTATAGTTTAAGAAAGATAATAAATAACAAATTGTTTCGTTTCAGGAAATTTTGATACCTAGTATTTTTTTATATTTTATATATTTTATATAATTTTTGTTGATCGATTTTTCGCAGTTATTATTTTTTATCTTTTAAATGGTTGCATTTAAAAATCTCAAATTCATACCGGTGATAGATTATATAGATTCACATATAACATGTAAAATTTGATTTTTTTAATCGTACCTAAGCCGAGATAATAACATATTTCTGTTCATTTACATATCACCTACTAACTCTTTAATCTGTGCATCTAGACAATTAGTTTTTGTTTTATTAGCAGCTTGAATAATTGACAATTATTTTGATATATCATACGTTGCTGTACGTTCTATATAAGCTTCACAAATCGAAAATACAATTAATTAAAAAGTGGTACTAAATCTTTAATCAATATTCCTAAAATTCATCGTCGTCGATTTGCAAGTTTTTGTGCGGACAAACAGCCCAAATAAACAGAGCACAAAAATATAGTCCCATAGTTCATTGAAGATTTCTTTCTATCTCTGCCAGGGTTGCAAAAGTCGATAAGATTGTACTTTTTTCGATACACTCCACTTTGCTAAAGTACTCCACTTTTGCATTCAACGAAAAAGATAAAGTAAATTAAAAAGAAAATCATCTGACCTCACAAAATGTATACTGTGAACCGAGGCTGACATCGATATAACAGAAGAAATAAAAATGATTAATACAGTTTGTTCGAGAAAATGGCATCTACAAAATACCGGTTTCAACAATCTCGCAATTAAAAATCGAAAACATTAAATTTATAAAATTTAAATCTCGCAAAATCGAAGGGTATTGCAACAAATTCCTACAGTTTTGTTATAAAAGTTTCGCATATGTAAGTATGTATGTATGTACCTTATATGTTAATTAACATAAACAGCTAAGTTGTTTTTTAATTAATTGGATATAGAAATATTACATACGTTCATACAACAGCAAATGTGGACAAAATATTATCAAATCAAATCAAAAAGTACAATTCGATACACTTTCCTTTTATATTTTGATACATTGCTGAAACACGATTTCATCCTTGATATCTGTCTAGTAGTTTATTATAAGAGACTGTTCATTTCAGTATTCAGTGCACAGTCGCAAAAAGGCTTACTATTGTACTGAATTCGGTACTATTGGACTTTCCCGAGTACGCAAGTACCACTTTTCAGTTTTCAGTACTATTTGTACTATTTTTAATTTTTGAAAAGGTCAACTTTCATAAATCTCTAAAATCAAACAAATATGTTCAGTCAGACTTAACCACATTTTCACGTAAAGAATCTTTTAATGAAAGGCCCATATTGTCAATAAACTTACTAGAAAACCACCTTCCCGTCGAGGAAATCTATTGCGGGACCGAAAGTGAAATTCCTTACACTTCTTAAAATTTAACTGAAAGCGCAATTTATAGCTTTAAAAGTCATGCACCGACGTTCTATTTGGCTTTCCTCGAAGATGTGAAAAAAAGATTTAATTTTGAAGACATTTTTTGAACTCGTTGCAACATTTTTCACAAACTTAAATTTTAGATGACCAAGTAAATTCAAAAGATTTTTTCGTGGCGAACAAAAAAAACATTGAAAACCTTAATAAAGAATATCGAGCTCTGGCTGACTGCTAATACTTAAAAAAATTTAGAAATGCTTCTATTTCTGAGTTCTGGGCTGAAATTGGCCTTGTGAAAAATGAATGCAACGAGTTCATGTTTTCAAATATAAACCGAATTGTCCTGGGTGCTTTTTCTATTCCTCATTCTACCGCAAACGTCCATCGGAAGAATTTTTTCTTATCAAAATATTATTAAAACAAAACCGAATGCAGGTGGACACGTGTTCTGCACTAATTGAAACTAAAAACTTAATTAAAAATGACTACTGTCACAGCTCTATTATTCAAAAAAGTCTTTGAATAGATATTTACCGAGTTAACCACTTGCCGATGAAGAAATTTTAGAGTAAGAAAAACATATGAATGTAATGTATGTACATATGAATGTAAATACAAAGAAAAGACTTGTGCTGTGCCAAAGTTGCTATTCGTCCATAAGACTTATTTTAGAATAAAATTAAACCAATGAAATGTATAGGTATATTAAATTTATGTATTTAATAAAATATTTATTTTCATTGTTTGCGTTGTTTTATAATTTAAAAAAGTTCAGTACTATTTGGTCTTTTTCAGTACAATTTTTTTCCACTTTTCAGTACAATCGACAAAAGTCAATTTTCATCACTGATTCAGTGTTCAGTCTGTCTTCAGTTGCAAAGATGCCTTGGAGTTGGGAGGTTTGTTTGCGCTGCTTGCCGGTAAATATTTTTTTTATTAATAGTATAGAATGCGATGTGCGTGAAAGGTAAGTAGGATAGAATGCATGTGGGATGTTTAGTTTTCAGGTAGGTTCGTTAGGATATTTGTTGGGGGTTTTTTGTTTGTTTATTATTTTACTGTTGTGTTTTGTTTAGCTATGATTAGATGGATTAACGAAGAAAATGAAAAATATGAAATAAGAATACCTACAAGTGGGAATACAAATATAGGTCAATAAAATCACAAAACTAAAACATAAAAAAGTTATAATTTTTTAACTTCCCATTGGAAGTTATTGTAAATGGTCCGATTTGTCAAAATTAAAATTTTAACATATCTTCACGTTTCGCTCCCTAGAATCGGATTCCATTTTTGTAGAGAGATGTCTGTGTGTGTTCGTACGTTCCTTCGCTTTTTTTGTTCACCGTATCTCAAGGACGAATTAAGATATCGACTTCGGATGGATTTTATTGTATACACAGTTGTTTCATTACAAGCAGAAAGGACCTTTCAATAAATTCAAGAAGCAGTTCAAATTTCCTTAGTCTCAGATATCTCGAGAACAAATCGACTTCAGGTTAATTTTATTCTACGCAAATTGACGTAATAAGGAATTGATTAAAATATAGAAGTATATCAACTTATAGTTTTTTTTTAATAAAAAAATGTAGATGAAAATTGTTGAAAAAAGTTGTTTGGCTCGAATATCTTGACAACAAACAATGGTATTGGCTTCGAGGTTATTTTATTTTATACGCTAGTTTATAGATACAAATTGATAAAATTTTAAAAAATATTGAATTAATAGTTTTTTTTCAAGCGAAAAACTGCAAGCAATTCTACACACTAATTATTAAAAAATTGGTTTTTGCCTCAAAAATCTTGAGAACAGATAATGACATGACATCGGGTTAATTTAAGTCCACACACTAGCTTAGAATTGATAATTGATAGGATTTATAAAAAAATTCAACAAAAAGTTTTTTTTAAGTGAAAAAGAACTACAAGATAGGTACTTCACCAAAAATTGTGGAAAATATTTTTTCATCTCAAATATTTTGAGAACAAACAATGATATTGACTTCAGGCTAATTTTATTTTTTAAATGAGTTTATAATAAATGATTGATAAAATTTGTAAAAATATTCAACAAATAGTTATTTTTATCGAAAAAACTACAAGAAACTTAACAAAATTGTAGAAAATTTTTGTTCGTCCCAAATATCTTGAGAACAAACAATGATATTAGCTTTTGGGTATTTTTTTTCTATAAATAAGGATTTGTAAAAATATCCCATAACCAGTTTTTTAAGCAAAAAAACTACAAAAAAACCTTACAAAAAAATGTTGAATTGTTTTTAGTCTCGAATATGTTAGGAACAAATAATCATATTGGTTTCGGGCTTCTATATATGTATGTACTAGATTATAATTGACAATCGGTAGGTTTTGTATAATAATTCAACAAACTGTTTTTTTTTTAATGCAAAAAAAAAATACAAAAACTATACCAAAAATTGTTGAATACAAAAAAATAACATTGGACCTCTAGCTTCCGGGGCACCACAAATTGGAAGTTACTAGTGTGGGTCACAACCAGCCTCTTTTTGAAAATGCAATAAAGGACCATATTGCAAGAGTCTCTTCAAAACAGACTGGTTGATTAGACTAAAAGTCGATTTATCGTTATTGCTAATTTGTATTAGTAAATATTTTCCTATTTGATAGAAATTTTAAGTCCATCAAGAATTTTTGGTTGACTTTTGTCTTGCCGAATTTTTTCGAAAAGACTCGTAATAAACCCCAAAATTAAAAAAAAAAACTACAAAGGGCATAAGAAAAATAGAATTTTTCTGACACGTACCAAACAGCAGCGTTGAAAATTCGTTTGTAGGCATATATTTGAGGGAAAATCAAATATAAGTTAGCGTTGCCTACCACAATTAAACAGTTACACGAGTTAGGAAAAATCTATTCAAATACAGACCGAAATAAACAAGCAATAGGTGTAGAAATTTTTAATTTTTGTTTGGTGCTACCACAAAGCTAAATCAAAAAGAAAAAAGTAAGGTACCGCACGAAGTAAATGAAAAATATAAGATTAGAAGACAAGCGGGGAAATAATTTATGTGGGTCAATAAAATAACAAAAAGAAAACACCTCTTTTGTATATTTGAAAATGAAACAAAATAAAAAAAACTACAGTGGGAATAAGAGAAGACAAATTTTGGGGAGAGGTAACAACTACCAACATTAAATATTTGTTTTTTGGAAAATATAATTTTATTTAGTGTTACAAAAAACGTGATTTTGGAAAACGAAAAACGAAAACAGGACGAAATAGGAAAAAAAAGTAGTTATACATATGCTAACATCATTTTGCGCTTAGGGAAGAATCAAAATTTGGTTGAAGATAAAACGGAGGGAAAATTAAATGTATGTATTAAGCAATTAAGAGCTCCGATTTTTGTTGGATTAACGGCTTAAAAATTATGCTTCCTTAATTATTTTTAAAGCTGAAGAAAAAAAAACAATTTGGTGTAACTAAGCGCAAGTAAAGATGGAAGTGCGAATAAAGTTTGTTTAACAAATTTTTAGTTTTCTTAGTTCAATATAATGTTTGGATTGGTCTTCATAAAAAAGATGAACTGAATTGATATGTATGTATAAATTGGTAAAGATAAAATTTAAAAGAGAAAAAAGATTGTATAAATTATAAAGATTAAGGATTTATCTAGCATTAGCAAGTCATTTTCAATGTCCCCATCGTTACTCAAGGAGTGAAATCTGTAAATATTTAAGTCATCTGTAACATTTGGAATTTTTTGAAAAAGGAAATCATCAAAGGATCTGTCAAACCAAACTTAAAAATTCAGAACCACAACGAAACTTTCGATGTGCAAAAAGGCACAGATATAAGTTTACACATGAAGTGCCTATCAATTTTGCTTCCATCAAATTTGTTTTGTGTTTATTTGTGCAAAAGAAATATTTTTACATCGATATTCAAGCATTAATATCATCGATGCTCAGAAAGACGCATTTTAAACCATACAAGTTTTTGTACACACTTTTGCAAGCAAAAATATCTTGCAATATCGTTAGATAACAGTGTACGCATGAAATACTTGCAATATTGCTTCCATAAAATCTGTGGACGATATGCTTTGCAAAATTCAAATTTTTGCATCGATTTCCACGGATAGAAATAATAGATGCTCAGAAAGACCCAATTTACACCAATGCAAGTTTTTGCACAAAACTTCGTGTTTTGCAATATCGATATATTCCAAAAAGCCACAGAAAACAGTTTACACAAAATTCCTTGAAATATTACTGCAAAATACATATTTAATATCGATTTTCACGAATTAATTGTATCGATGGTCAAAAACACGCAGTTTACACCATGCAAGTTGTTGCGCACACCTTCGTGTGAAACAAGATTTTGAAATATCGGATTTCAAAAAGGGCACACATAACACCATGAATTGCCTTGCAATATTGATTTTATTAAATTTGTTGATATTAATTATGCAAAATACATATTTTAACATCGATTTTCACCCATTAAAATCATTGATGCCTTGAAAGATACCACTTACACGCGGTTTTAGCACACAAGCTTCTGTGCATCATTATTTTGCAATATCGATGTTGAAATACCTTGCTTTATGACTTCATATTTTTCATTTGTATGAAAGCTTAAATCGATTTTAAGAAACTTAAGAAAAATTTGCTGGCACCAGAAATTTTGAAAGCTAAAATACATAGAGCATAGCATGACGCATTTTTTGCTTTGGTCAAAGAAAAAACTTAAACAAAAACACCTGAAAAAAACATCGATGTTTAGTAGCATCGATATTTTCGGTTCGATGTTGAAATCGATGTTGTTTCAATATCGCACATCCCTATCTGGAAAATACTTTTTTTTTGTGTAATTCAGACGTCAAATTATGAAGCCGACCACCTAATTGTCATCTTCAAATGGAAGCAAAGAAACTGTTATACATTATAAGGAATACACTATCCAGTGTATTATAGAGATCAGTGGTTATACCTAGGTCCCACTCTCCAAAGTGATATAACTTTTCTTATGCTTAATTGGCGTTTTTACAAATACGTGTTTAATGGCGACATCGAGAAGATGTTTCGTCAGATCAACATCCATCCCGATCACGCACAATTCCAAAGAATTTTGTTCCGCCCTAGCCCAAATCACAAAATAGTTGATTATCAGCTCAACACTGTAACGTTTGGAGTCAATTGCTATTTAGCTATCCGAACCTTACATCAACTGGGTTCAGATATTGAAACCATTTATCCTCTTGCCTCAAAAATCCTGAAGAATAAATTTTATGTGGACGATGTCCTTTCTGGTGCGCATGATATATTTACGGCTCGAAAAGGCCAGATTGAACTTATAAATGCTCTTCAATCTGGATTCAATCTTAGAAAATGGACAGCTAATCATCCCGATCTTCTTAATCACATTCCAAAAGATCATCTCCTGAATAAAGATTTCCTAAAAATAGAAGATGATAGTTCCACCAAAATGCTTGGAATTCAATGGAATGCTTCTTCCGATACTTTTTCTTTTTCAATTAATCCTGAAAATCCGTCAACGCTTTCAATTACAAAACGATCAGTTCTATCAACTATTGCAAAGTTATATGATCCTGTAGGTTGGCTTGCCCCTATCATTATAACGGCAAAAGCATTAATGCAGCAAATTTGGAAAGATAAAACTAGATGGGATGAACGTCTTACATCTTCTTCTGAACAAAGGTGGAAAGGCTTTTGGGAGAATTTCGATGATATCCAAAAAATAACAATTCCTCGTTGGATTGAGTTTTCTCCTTGGAATTCTCTGCAACTACATGGGTTTTCTGATGCATCGGAAAAGGCTTATGCGGCCGCAATTTACGTCCGGGTGTATCATAATTCTTCAAAAACGTCTTCACACTTATTATGGGCAAAATCAAAAGTTGCACCTGTCAACACTATTTCGCTCCCTCGGTTGGAACTTCAAGGCGCAGTTCTCTTGTCACGAATGATCAAATTGTTGCTCAATCAATTTAATTTCCTAACTGAAGTTCCCATTAGATTGTGGACAGACTCAACTATTGTGCATGGCTTAACAAGCCGCCAAGCAATTGGAAAGCTTATGTAGCCAACAGGACCTCAGAAATCCTTTCAAATGTTCCCGATCTAAAATGGAGTCATGTTTCTTCCCCAGAAAATCCTGCTGATTTAGCCACACGCGGTGTCTCTCCGCAAGAATTAAAATCGAGTAATTTGTGGTGGAATGGACCACTCTGGTTAAAGGATTCAAAATAACATTGGCCTTCCACTCAACTAACTGATCCTCCTGATAATCCACTCTTGAATGTAAACATATTCAGAGCCATACAAACGTTGCCTTAAAAATCGATGATTTCGAAAGCGAATTTTTGTCGCGTTTTTCGTCGTAGGCTAAAGCTCTTCGCGTTATGAGTTATGTATTCCGCTTCTGTAACTCCGCTCGAAAAAGTTTAATTAGGGCTAATTATAAGTCAAAACTTCTACTTCATGACGAAATAAAATCAACAAAGATACAAATTATCCGTCTAACTCAAAAACAACATTTTATCGAAGAATATGAAGCTCTGCTTCAAGGAGCCAGGTTAAAGTCAAAAAGTAATCTTTCGTTAGCCCCTTTCCTGGACTCTAATCAAATTATGCGCTCCCATGGTAGGCTTGCGTCCTCCACGTTGTCTTATAATGAAAGATTTCCAATACTCCTTCCATATAATTCATATCTATCTAAGCTCCTAATAGCGTACATCCATCAAACATCACTACATGGGGAAACCCGACTAATGATTCGTCTTGTTCGCTGCGAATATTGGATACCCAAACTAAACAATTTAGTTAAAGATCATATTCGAAAGTGTAAACCTTGTACTCTTTACAAAAAATCTGTCCAATCTCAAATAATGGGTTCTTTGCCTGTTGAAAGAACAACGTTAAGTTTACCTTTCACGAATACCGGCATACACTTTGCTGGCCCTTTTAAAATTCAGAATTCTTATGGCAGAAGTTGTCGTTTAGAAAAAGGTTATGCGTGCCCTTTTGTGTGCTTTGCGACAAAGGCTATACATTTAGAGGCAGTAAGTGATCTGTCTACTCCAGCCTTTCTAGCAGCCTTCACTCGTTTTGTGTCTCGTAGAGGACTTCCTGATAAAGTGTTTACCGATAACGGCACGAACTTCGTCGGTGCCTCTAAATTGCTACTTTCCGACTTCCAAAAAGCGATTCAAAGTTACCAAAGTGATTCATCCCCTAATTTCTCTCAAATAACCTGGAAATATATTCCTCCCGGCTCACCCCACATGGGTGGTTGGTGGGAAGCCGGAGTGAAAAGTTTTAAAATACATTTCAAAAAAATTGGTGGTAACTCAAAATACACATTCGAAGAATTTGCAACTCTATTAGCTCGAATAGAGTTTTGTCTGAACTCTAGGCCCTTAACCCGAATGTCAGACAATCCTGACGATTTACTCCCTTTGACTCCGGGCCACTTCTTAAGAGGCGGTCCCTTACTCAGTCCTCCAGAACCATGTGAAGTACAAAATAACATCAGTTTCATCCGAAGATGGAACACTCTTAAAGCTATCCATCATCAGTTTAGCATACGGTGGAAAGAAGAATATTTAAAGGAACTTAACAAAAGGTATAAATGGAAGTATCCTAAGAGGGATATGGAAGTTGGAGATCTTGTGGTTTTACGAGATGAACAGCTTCCACCTAATGAGTGGCGACTCGGTAGGGTCTTGAAGGTTCATCGTGGTCCTGACAATAGAGTCCGTGTTGTAAATATCAAAACTCAAAATGGAGTGGTAACTCGTTCTGTTGTCAAACTGTGTATTTTACCTTCGGATTAATAATCAAACAAAACAAAAATCTTATATTCATTCTTTAAGTATTTTTGTTTTTTGTATGTTGGTACACTGGTTTCTTCATTTCGGTCATTTCTCCTTTCAAAAACCACCTGCGGGTAAGGGGCAAGAATATACCCGAGGTAGGCATGCCTGTCGTAAGAGGCGACTAAAATCCAAACTCCGTATACTGAGATTGATGTATACATAACTATACAATGAGGAATGAGCAAAACAATAAGATATAGTACCCCAGGTGGCAGTCCAGGTTCACTGGAAAATCCACCCTCTTCGGAGGTCGGCTCTATGGATTCTGGGGAGAGCCAATTATTGCATTTAATAAATCCCTTCCTAAAAAGTGCAAGGGTATCTCGATCACCACCATCTAAATCGAGTATAAAACCATCCAAATTCGGGCAAAAGAGTCCACCCGTCACGCCAGCGCGCGCCAAAAAAGACTCAGATAAAACAGAAAATCTTGAAAAAGATAATAACGAACTTCGACGAAGACTTGATGAAGTAATGGAACTTTATCAAGAGCTAAAGAAAGAAGTCGATCTTCTTCGAAAAGAAAATGAGATGTTGAAAGGCAAAAATTCTCAAATAAACTCCAAAGCTAGCTTGCCAGAAGTCAATAATTCTAGATATGAAACAGACAAAGAAGAGCTAGCACGTGAAACGGAAAAGTCCTCAAAGAAAAGATTAAGTAAAAAGCGTAAAGCTGGCTCTTCACCTGAGGCAGCCTCGTCTTTTGAAATAATAGTTTCACCAAAACATGCGACAGTAAAAGAAAAACCTGTTAAGGAACGGCCCCCGCCACCGATAAATGTTATCGGTATTGAGGAGTATAACAAGTTGCAAACCATATTAAAGGCATTACTACCATCGGCTTTTAAAGTTATTTCGCTCAATAACAACAAATGGAAAGTATGTGTGAAAGACCCCGAAAGTTATCACCTTCTGTCGCGAAAACTAAACGAAGAAAAAGTAGAGTGGTATACCTATGAAAATAAGTCGGAAAGACCCTTACGTGTTGTGGCGAGAGGCTTACACGCATCATGTTCAAAAGACGATATCATTAGTGATCTAAAAGAGCGCAAGTTCAAAATCTTAGATGCAATTAACATCGTCAAAAGAGAGAAACAGACAAAAGAGGGTGAAACAAAAGTGGTACAGCGTGGTCTTCCACTATTTATACTTTCGTTCGATAAGACTGAAAAACTAGATGAAATTTATAAAATCAAAACAATTCTAAACATCGTAGCTAAGATCGAACCTCTAAGAAAGAGCACAAGGTTAGTCCCTCAGTGTAAACGCTGTCAAGAATTCAATCACACCCAAACTTATTGCAAAAAAGAGCCAAGGTGTGTAAAATGCGCCGGAAAGCATTTAACCGTTGACTGCATCGGAAAAAGTGAAAGTCCACCGACGTGCATTAATTGTAATGGAAATCACCCGGCAAACTATAGAGGCTGCGAAGTAGCTAAAGAATTACAAAAGCGGCGATCGAAATCTGCCAAAGCACAAAGAAACCCACAAAGGCAAATAGAAACCGTAATTCCCAAGACTTCCAAATCTAGTAAAGCTCCAAAACCTAGTATCCGTAAGGAAAAGAAAACAGTGTCAATACCTTCGGAGAATATATCAAAGCAAGGAAATGCAGAAATATATGCCCAAATAGCGGCCAAAAATATACCCGCAAACAACGACACTGAAACAGACCCGGTTTCAAAAGTCTTTTCAATAATTCTGTCGAAACTTGAGGAACAATGTGACACAAATAAACTTATCTTTGATAGGTTAAGTAAGCTCGAAAATTGTTTTCGACCCAAATCTCTCTCAAAAAAATTATGATGGAAAAGTTTAAAATTCTTACGTGGAATGCCAACGGATTATGGCAAAAACTTGGAGAATTAGAGATGTATATGCAGGAAAATGATATCGACATATGCTTGATATCAGAAACGCATGCCAAAAATGAATAAAATCTTAAAATCCACGGGTTTCTTGACTACCACGCTGTTCATCCTTCAAATAAAGCAAGGGGTGGATCATCGTTATATATAAAAGAGTGCATTGAACACTCAATAGGCCTGAAAATAGAGGTAGAATCGATGCAATTGAGTAGTGTTCAAGTTAGAACTAAAAACATTCTTCTCAATGTCTCTTCGATATATTGCCCTCCGCGTTGCAAAATCGATAAGAGTGAATTTACGACATTGATAAAGTCGCTAAGCCCAAACTTAATTGTTGGTGGCGACTTTAATGCGAAGCACACCTTTTGGGCTTCAAGATGCATATCTCAAAAGGGTCGAATGCTCTATGAGGCAGGAATGGAAAATAATTGCGATTTTCATTCGACTGGAAAGCCAACTTACTGGCCAACTGATCCGTCAAAAATACCTGATTTAATCGATTTGTTTATGGTAAAAGGAATACCCTCCAACCGTATTGAAATTTCAGAAGGCCATGATCTGTTCTCTGATCATTCTGCAGTCATACTCACTATGAGCGAAAGCCTTGTCAAAATTGAAAAACCACCCAGGTTAACAAACGGTAAAACCAACTGGGAAGGATTTAAGAAAGATATCGAGGACAACGTTGAATTGAGGGTATCATTACAAACGCCTCTTGAGCTTGAAGACGCAGTAGATACCTTTGTTGATATAATACAAAAGGCAGCGTGGAATAACACACCTTATCAAAGGGTTACGCCGCGCTATAAAGATATAAATTATCCGCAGGAAATAAAAGACTTAATAAAAGATAAACGAAAAGCACGTAAGAAATGGCAGCGAACCCGTGCTCCTCAACACAAAGCTCATTTAAATCGCTTGTGTAATATGCTAAAAACAGCGATATCAGATTTCAAAAACCGTGAAGTTGAAAATTACCTTGAAAGCTTGTCAGCTGGGAAAGAATCCAGCTACTCACTTTGGAAAGCTATAAAAACAACGAAAAAACCAAAGCTTCCAGTACCCCCGATTAAGAAAAGCCAAAACGAATGGGCTAAAAGTGACAAAGAGAAAGCGGCGGTATTCGCCGATTACCTGGAAGAAACATTTAAACCTTCCGATGGGCAAGCACTCAATGAAAATATTAATATGAGTTTTGGCTCAAGTGAAAATTACAGAACCAGAAATGCTACGCCTGCTGAATTGAACAGAGAAATAAAGAAGCTAAAGTCTATTAAAGCTCCGGGGTATGACTTAATAACAGCGGAAATATTAAAAATGCTTCCTAATAAAGGATTAATTAACCTCCTTTATATAATAAATGCCGCTCTAAGGCTAGAATATGTTCCAAGCCAATGGAAAGTTGCGGAAGTCATAATGGTTTTGAAACCTGGCAAACCATCTCACGAAAAGAATTCTTACAGACCGATTTCGCTTCTTCCAATAATATCGAAAGTTTTTGAAAGAATACTACTCCTGCGCCTGCAGCCTATAATAGAAGAGAAACGATTAATACCTGAACATCAGTTCGGATTTAGAAGCAAGCATTCAACAATTGATCAAGTGCATAGAATAACTGACGTAATTGAGAGAGCTCTTGAAGAAAAGAAAATCTGTTCGACGGTCTTTTTGGATGTGTTGCAAGCGTTTGACAAGGTGTGGCACGAAGGCCTCAAATTCAAATTACGACAAGTTCTGCCTGAAGGACTTTATAAAATTCTTAACGAATATCTAGAAAACAGACTTTTTCGTGTAAGACACGGAAATGTATATTCTAATTTCAAAGAAATAGTGGCTGGGGTACCACAAGGTAGTGTTTTAGGTCCAGTTCTGTACCTTCTATTTACACGTGATATACCTCAAACAGAAGACACTTTCGTAGCAACGTTTGCTGATGATACTGCAATACTAGCAGTAGGCAAAACGATTAACGAAGCTACGATTAAATTACAAAATGCTCTTAATAATGTTAATGAGTGGACAAAAACATGGCGAATAGCGCTAAATGAACAAAAGTCAGTCCACGTGGACTTTACGTATAAAAAAATAAATAGATTGCCCGTCTTTCTTAATACCGGTCGTGTACCATTTGCGAATGAAGCAAAATATCTGGGAATGACTCTAGACGCGAAATTAAAATGGAAGCCGCACGTAAAAAAGAAATGCGAAGAATTAAAAAGTAAATTAAGAGATATGAACTGGCTACTCGGTAAATATTCCAAGCTTAGTATTGATAATAAGTTGATTTTATACAGGCAGGTACTTAAACCTGTCTGGACTTACGGTATACAACTCTGGGGTTGTACCTGCGATACAAATTTAAATAAATTACAAACGTTTGAAAATAAATTGCTTAGGTCATTTGTAAATGCACCATGGTATATAAGAAACGAAGATCTTCACAGGGATCTCGGGATTCCTACGGTTCGAGACGAAATTAAGAGTTTGCGCGAAAACATAGAAATCGGCTATTAGATCACGCTAATCCAACGATTATTGACATTCTTGATGAGTCGAATTTAGTACGCCGTCTGCAAAGAACAAAACCTTCCGACTTGGTGCGGTGAACATAAAACCGCTTTAAAATCGCGGAATAAGCAGAATTTTTCACCGGAAAGTTACCTGCAACACGTTACTTAACTTCGTTAAAAATAAATTGCTAGATAAGTTTCAACTTAGTTGCAATCGGGAAGTGGAGGTGGTTTTAGTGTAGTAAGAATCTCACACTTCTATGAGCACGCGTTTTCCGGTCCTCATAGAGCCTGATGCAGGTTTTGCGCCTACCCACGGTCACAAAAAAAAAAAAAAAAAAAAAAAAAAAAAAAAAAAAATTCTCCTTTCATTCAGTCATTCCAATTTTGCCATCAGCCAGTCCCGGTCAATAAAAATTAAAACTTACAAGTAAAAAGTAAAATTTAAACCTAGTATTTTTCTTTGAATAAAACCTAAAATCTAAACGAAATTGTAAATTTGTAAAACTTAAACTAAACGAACAAAATAAAGTTAAAGGAAAAATAAAAGTAAAAAACTTGTGTCGCCTATCAATTCGGTGCAATCTTGCCACAGTTTCGGCAGCATACACTACGTGTAAGCAATATGAGCTTAGTTAATGTACCTTTTGCTTATAGAACACATTTTTCTCATTTTTATACATATACAGCACCAAATATTTTCAATAAATTGCCTTTATCTTTAGGTTTGGATGTTCAAAGGGTAGACATGTGCATTCAAGAGGACACAAGCGTCCACAAGCTTTGTTTCAAAGCGAACCTCTGTCTATCAACTCCTACTCTCACCTCCCCGCGGTGAACATCGGGTGCCTAGTACCTTTAACTGAAGATGGGGTTCCAATCCCTGTGGACGGTTTTAGGGGGCAGCAAACGAGAGAGGGGGGGAGGAGTGTTCCCACTAAGGCACTTCTCCTTCATCCAGGTGGCAGCGGAAGAATTCTCAAGATGGAATCAACGGTGGCGTCTACAGTTCCAGTTAGGCTGAACTACTTAGTGAACACCTTATACGGGCTACTACGACATATTCGGAGCTCAGGCCTATAAGGAGCGGTTAATCCGGCTCCCCGCCCTTGGAGTTATATATATAGGGTCTGGTCCTCCAGGTTGGGGGTCGTGCCGTCGGGGTGACTTCCCGGCCACGTAAAGCTATTTTAGTTGCGAAGCATCAACAAGCCTCGGATACGGACGGATTTACTGTTGACGAACCTAGCAAACGAAATAAGGACAACGAACTTCGGATCTGCACGTGGAATGTTCTGTCTCTCTATAGACCACGTGCAGCCGAACATTTAGCGGAGGCCCTAGACTGCTACAAAGCAGACATCACCGCCATCCAAGAAGTGCGATGGGATGGGCCGGGCAAAAGAAAACTGAAAGACTGCGATGTATACTACGGTGACTGTTACCGACCACAAGGGCAGCGTCTTTTTGGATGTGGATTTGTTGTTAGAGGCAGACTGAGGCAAGAGGTCTTGAGTTTCAATTATGTGAACGAGCGCCTCACGACAATTCGCATCAAGGCTAAATTCGCCAACATCAGCCTGATATGCGCGCATGCCCCCACAGAGGAGAAAGATGACGACACCAAGGACGAGTTCTACGAGCTCCTGGACAAGACATATGAGCAATGCCCTAGCTATGACATTAAAATTGTCTTGGGTGATTTTAATGCCAAACTAGGAAGAGAAGACGTCTTTGGTGGCACAATCGGAAGATACAGCCTGCACGACACCACCTCCGATAACGGACTCAGGCTAATCGACTTTGCTGCGGGGCGAAACGTTGTGGTAGCTAGTACGCAGTTCCCGCATCTCGATATTCATAAGGGGACATGGCGAATTCCTGGTCAATCAACCGCCAACCAAATTGACCACATTGCGATCGACGCAAGGCACTCCTCCAGTATCAAGGATGTCCGAACGTTCCGAGGAGCCAACGTTGACTCGGACCACTACCTCGTTGTAGCAAAGGTAATGCTACGGATATCCAGACCAAAGCCAAAACAGGGAAATACTGTCAGGAAGTTCAACGTCGGACGGCTACAGTCGCAAGAAATCGCCAGGTCCTTTTCCGATCGAGTCTCTCGCGCCCTCTTAACTAGTCCTTTGCCGCCAACTGCAAACATCGAGAACCAGTGGAAAAACTGCCAGGAAGCCATCAGAGATGCCGCCTCTGACGTGCTGGGCTTCGCACGACCACCACAGCGAAACCCCTGGTTCGACGAGGAATGCCGGCAAGTACATGCAGCCAAACAACAGGCATACAAAGCGGCGCTGCATAGAAGGACCAGAGCTGCTCGCGAGCTCTACGAGCAGAAGAGGAAAGAGGAACACAAGCTTCTCAGAAAGAAAAAGAAAGAGCATGAGAAGCGCGCGATCGAGGAATTAGAGGGATGCCACTGCAGGAATGAAGTTCGGAAGTTTTACCAAAAAGTAAAAAGAACCTCCCAAGGTTACAAACCCCGAACCGAAGCCTGCAAGGACGATCAGGGGAACATCGTGGTGGAAACGCAGTCGGTGCTGAGGATATGGAAAAATCATTTCTGCAAATTGTATAACGGCGATGACGAACCGAATTCCGCTACCATGCAAATTGCACCATTCAACCTGGACGACGTAGGCCAACAATTCCGTCCACCCGATCTTGACGAAGTGAGGATAGCCATATCTAAACTTAAGTCCAATAAAGCTGCTGGAGCTGATGGCCTTGCGGCTGAGCTATTCAAAGCGGCTGGCGATGAATTGGTTAGGAGTATGCACCAGCTCATCTGTAAAATATGGTCGGAAGAAAGCATGCCCGATGAATGGAACCTCAGTATTGTTTGCCCGATCCTCAAGAAAGGCGATCCTCTGGACTGCACCAACTACAGAGGCATCAGTCTTCTTAATATCGCCTACAAGATCTTCTCTGCCGTACTTTGTGAACGCCTGAAGCCATTCGTCAACAACCTGATAGGTCCATATCAGTGTGGCTTTAGGCCAGGGAAGTCCACCATCGACCAAATATTCGCACTACGGCAGATCTTGGAGAAAACCCAGGAGTTCCAAATCGATACCCACCACCTTTTTATCGATTTCAAGGCCGCGTATGACAGCATCTATAGAGACGAGCTATATAGAGCAATGTCTAGTTTTGGCATCCCTGCCAAACTCGTCCGTTTGTGCAGGATGACGATGGAGAATGCACGCTGCTCCATCAAGGTCGGCAAAGACCTCACCGACACCTTTGATGTCAAAAAAGGTTTTAGGCAAGGCGACGCGCTGTCATGCGACTTCTTCATTATCGTTCTTGAAAGAATAGTGCAAAACTCTCACGTCAACACCAGAGGCACAATCTTTCAAAAGTCCGTCCAATTACTCGCTTACGCTGACGACATTGACATAATCGGACGAACAAAGCGTGATGTCAGTGGTGCTTTTGTGAGCATTGAGAAGGAAGCCAAGAAGATGGGTTTAACGGTGAATGAAAGCAAAACAAAATATATGCTGTCCACAAGAAAGGACACCCAACACCGACGTCTCGGACAGAACGTCACTATAGACAGCTATAATTTTGAGGTAGTCAGAGACTTTGTCTACCTAGGATCCGCTATAAACTCAGCGAACGACACCAGCGCTGAGATCAAACGCAGAATTACTCTTGCCAATCGCTGTTTCTTTGGGCTAAGAAGGCAATTGAGAAGCAAAGCCCTCTCTCGAGCAACTAAACTGTCCCTGTATAAGACGCTTATCATCCCGGTCCTGATGTATGGTGCAGAGGCATGGACACTGCTAACAGTGGATGAGAACGCGTTAGGCTGTTTTGAGAGGAAAATTCTCCGGGTGATTTTTGGTCCCGTCTGCATAGATGGGGAATGGAGAAGAAGATACAACAACGAACTGTATGGGCTGTACAGCGACACCGACCTAGCCACAAAAGTGAAAAGCCAACGACTGAGATGGCTGGGTCATCTAGAGCGAATGGACACCAATGCTCCGGCCCGGAAAGTCTTTGAATCCAACCCCGTGGGACAACGCAGTAGAGGTGGACAGCGTAAAAGGTGGCGCACGCAAGTGGAAGAGGACCTCAACCAACTTGGCGTGCGAAACTGGAGACAGCTAGCTAGAAACCGAGCCGGCTGGAAGAAGCTTGTTGGTTGAGGCCCTGGTCCACCCCGGACTGTAGCGCCACCTTAAGTAAGTAAGTAAGTAAGTAAGTAAGTAAGTAAAAAGGTTAAAGACTGGTTATTCACTTTGAATTTTAATTGTATTGAATCACTAATTTAGTATTTTTTCAGCAGCTCCAATAAAATTGATGTAAAATAAAATAGCTTTAAGATGTATATCATTAATGAATTGTTAAGTATCTTATTATATTTTTTCTATACAGTTGCAAGCAAGCTTTTTTATTTTCTTGTATTTCAATTTTCATTTTCTTGTATTTTAACTTACACTGATTGTCACCCCACATCAGATGTCAATGGATTTTCAATTGATGTGTCATTCGCCACTAACTTCCTAGTTATAGAATGAACACTTTTATTCATCTGTCCTATTAATTAATTGTTATATAGTTTTAAGTTTAAATGAATGAATAAAAATACAATACAATACAATACAATACAATACAACTTCCGCAAAAGTTTATATTTTCATATCATGGTCTTTTTCCCTTTCTTCAGATTGACATCTGAAAATAGGGATGAGCGACTTTGATCGATACTTGCAAATTATCGATAGTAAAGATTTCGATGTTTTGCAACATCGATATTAACATCCAAAACATTGGCCTAAAAACAAACAAAAAGTTAGTACGAAATTGATTGATTCTGCTAGTAAGATCTAGATGGAACATTTGGAATTTTTTGAAAAAGGAAAATATCAAAAGTTCTTCCAAACCAAACTGAAAAATTCAGAACCACAACGAAACTTTCGATGTGCAAAAAGGCACATATATAAGTTTAATGTTATTGATCATATACTTTATCAGTTGTTGTATAGATACTTAGGCTTAATGATCTTTATTAAAATAATGCAATTGATTAAAAGCCCAATTCATTCTTTCCCAACGTTTCTCCGGAAAGTAACCGGAGAAACGTTGGGAAAGAATGAATTGGTGTTTTGACTTTCTCCAAAAAGTAACCGGAGAAACGTTGGGAAAAAATGAATTGGTTTTTAGATTATTTGCATTATTTTAATAAAGATCATTAAGCCCAAATATCTTTACAAGCATATATATAAGTTTATACATGAAGTGCCTATCAATTTTGCTTCCATCAAATTTGTTTTGTGTTCATTGGTGCAAAAGAAATATTTTTACATCGATATTCAAGCATTAATATCATCGATGCTCAGGAAGACGCCTTTTAAACCATACAAGTATTTGTACACACTTTTGTAAGCAAAAATATCTTGCAATATCTATAGATAACAGTTTACACATGAGATACTTGCAATATTGCTTCTATCAAATCTGTGGACGATAAATTTTGCAAAATACAAATTTTAGCATCGATTTCCACGCATTGAAATAATTGATGCTCAGAAAGACCCAATTTACACCAATGCAAGGTTTTTCACACACCTTCGTGTTTTTCAATATCAATGCATTCCAAAAAGCCACAGAAAACAGTTTACACATAAATTCCTTGAAATATTACTGCAAAATACATATTTAATATCGATTTTCACGAATTGAAACTATCGATGGTCAGAAACACGCAGTTTACACTATGCAAATTCTTGCGCACACCTTCCTGTGAAACAAGATTTTGAAATATCGGATTTCAAAAAGGGCACACATATTGATTAGTTCAAAAAGCACTGCTATTTTTCATCAAAGTCTTTCCATAAGGAAAATTGCAGTCTTTTTGTGTCAACTGAATAAGCTAAAATATTGAAACTGGTAATAAAGTTAATGGATGGTAGTAAAAAAAATTTGTTTGAAATAGTTTTTATTGTTTATAAATAATTCCGGACAATGCACAATGTTTGAAAAAAAAAATTGACAAACCAACTACGAAAATCCATGTGCTCATTCTGTTGAATTGGAGTGTATTGGCCTCCGAAATAAAAAAAGAAAATGTGCCGAGGTCCTGAGTTTGACATTTAGAAATGAACATTCGTATTTGCTAAAAAGCCCTATTCAGACGTCAAATTATGAAGCTTCAAATGGAAGCAAAGAAACTGTTATACATTATAAGGAATACACTATCCAGTGTATTGTAGAGCAGTGCTAATTATATTACACTTTTTTATTTAGTTTAATTAGGTTTTTATTACTTGTTTAACGATTCGATATCTCAAAACACTTTCCTTAGCTCGGCAAAATGACAGATGAATTTCAATTTTTTTATTGCTCAAGGAGTGAAGATAAGTATTGCCGTACCTATTCTTTTTTAACAGGAACTTTTTCAGTACTATAGTATGTAATTCGTTCAAAGGGTTTGGACGATTTTAATTTTATTTTAAGTACATAGTTGATAAACATAATGCAAGAACATGCATATTTTGAGTAAACTTCATAGTTTTCTGACATAATGTACATACCAGCATGAAATTGCTGCGGAAACAAATTATTTTCTGTTGGGATTTTTACAGTGATATTTCTGTTCCTGCCAACTTAGTAGTTTTTTTTAGGGATCAGAGTACTGTTGTTTTCATTGTTTTTTTCAGGAAATTTATCCTTTTTAATTCCAATAAAATATGAAACGACCGACTTTCTGAATTCATACAAACTTTACCAAATGACGCTTTTTAATGCGAAACGATTTTTCATACTTTAATTTCTCTGACAAGTAATCCTAAGAATAACTACGTATGTTAACGTGTATAGGTGTGCTCTCTGGACAAAAACACTCCCAAAACATAACTGTAAAAAATGAAGCCACTGGAAGACTTTTGGAATACAGAAGGAGTTAAGCGTGGTACACATTATCAAACCTGAGTGTCACTCGTGTTGGATATCAAACCTGCGTGAAAAGTTTCGCGTCCACCTGCACACTTATCAATTCTGTTGGGCGTCAGGCAAAGAAATTCCAATACTCTCAGAAAATTGTTTTTTTTTTTTTAATTTCGAGGCTATTTCCGCCACGACTCGTGTAAATTCTTTTTTTACATGACATACACGAGCTTTTTCTTATTTTGTTTGCACTTTTTCCGCTAATTCGCTTAAAAATTCGTGTTTTGTTCCGTGAATGACGGCTCATGAATGATATTGTGTACACATCACTGAGCAACCACCCAACATACCGAGGGTTGTCACGCAGTATCAAAAAATGCTGTGAGCAGGCAGTTCTGAGTGTCAAACCGTCATTCAGTGTTTACACATTGTCAGTTCGGTTTGATATCCAACACGAGTGTCTATCAGGTTTGATAATGTGTACCACGCTTTATTAGTTCTGTTTGATATCCAACACGGCTGACACGCAGGTTTGAAAATGTGTACCATGCTTTAAAGAGGACTACAAGGAGTGACCAAAGAAAAACGACATGATTGACAATCATTTTGAAGTTTGTCTCGTTATGTTTTTGACAAGACGTTTGTGGAAATATTAATATGCTTTAAATATATTCAAATGGATTTGATTAACTTATATTATGTTAAATGAATAAAAAACTATGAAACAAATTCTGAAAATTCAAAACAAATTCTTTCCCGTTCAACACAAAAAATTACTTTTTAGATATACATACGTAATTTGGTATGCAAATATTTATATACAACCATTCAGGGCCGGCCCGAGCTAAATTAGCATCCTGCGCAGGTTTCATAATTAGCGCCCCTCAATTGCGGTTATTGATGGAAGAAGTAATTTTCTCACTACCCAAGGGGTAAACGTTGATATGCGTTTTCGAAGTATAAGTATCCCAAGAGACGAATGAGGTATCCCCAACAGGCGAACAAAATCGTGCACTTTGCCAAGATTTTTTGATCAAGCTTTTTATTGTGGGTTGGAAAATAGGCATCGATCTATTTTTGATTTTTGGAATAGAGGCTGTGAATGCCATAGTGGCCTAACTGTATTTTTCATTATTTTCAGTAGAGCAAAAAGAAGGAAATGCAGAAGTATTGTTTATTAAATACAGATTCAATTTTCGTAATAAACTCAATTTCGTTAAATTTGCAGTTGGGCCACTATGGCTCTCATGGCCTCTACATATATGATACATATCTGTCCTTAAATTCAGAATAAGAATGGACTGGCGTTTTTCTTTTTTAACTCAGAGCAGATCACCGAACTGTCAAACAAAAATTCCATCTTTCTTTTTTAGCTCAGACATATCAGAGCATAAAAAGTGTGTTTCTTTTCTCAGGGTTACATGATCGAGCGAATCGAACGAAATTCTGAGCGAAGCCAACTTCACTTATTTTTTTAGTGATTTGACAGAATAAAAAAAAAACACATAATTAAAAATGGATTCCCTGAAAAGCCGCCCGTTAACTTTAGGTAAACAAATATTTTTGTGTTTATTTAGAAAGAAACAGCAATATGTAATTATATTTGTTCCTAAATAAACACAAAATTATTTGTTTACCTAAAGTTAACGGGCGACTTTTCAGGGAATCCATTTTTAATTATGTGTTTTTTTTTTATTCTGTCAAATCACTAAAAAAATAAGTGAAGTTGGCTTCGCTCAGAATTTCGTTCGATTCGCTCGATCATGTAACCCTGAGAAAAGAAACACACTTTTTATGCTCTGATATGTCTGAGCTAAAAAAGAAAGATGGAATTTTTGTTTGACAGTTCGGTGATCTGCTCTGAGTTAAAAAAGAAAAACGCCAGTCCATTCTTATTCTGAATTTAAGGACAGATATGTATCATATATGTAGAGGCCATGAGAGCCATAGTGGCCCAACTGCAAATTTAACGAAATTGAGTTTATTACGAAAATTGAATCTGTATTTAATAAACAATACTTCTGCATTTCCTTCTTTTTGCTCTACTGAAAATAATGAAAAATACAGTTAGGCCACTATGGCATTCACAGCCTCTATTCCAAAAATCAAAAATAAATCGATGCCTATTTTCCAACCCACAGTAAAAAGCTTGATCAAAAAATCTTGGCAAAGTGCACGATTTTGTTCGCCTGTTGGGGATACCTCATTCGTCTCTTGGGATACTTATACTTCGAAAACGCATATCAACGTTTACCCCTTGGGTAGTGAGAAAATTACTTCTTCCACCAATAACCGCAATTGAGGGGCGCTAATGATGAAACCTGCGCAGGATGCTAATTTAGCTCGGGCCGGCCCTGAATGGTTGTATATAAATATTTGCATACCAAATTACGTATGTATATCTAAAAAGTATTTTTTTGTGTTGAACGGGAAAGGATTTGTTTTGAGTTTTCAGAATTTGTTTCATAGTTTTTTATTTATTTAACATAATAAGTTAATCAAATCCATTTGAATATTTTTAAAGCATATTAATATTTCCACAAACGTCTTGTCAAAAACATAACGAGACAAACTTCAAAATGATTGTCAATCATGTCGTTTTTCTTATTATTATAACCCCCTTCCGATAGGATTTTTTTCTTGTACCATTGTATATCCACTCTATAGTATTATCATGAAACACGATTTTGTAGGTTGACATTTGGTCGATAGGTTCGCTGTGATCGCCCTACCGAGATCCCTTAACAAAAATTAGGAATACATTTGGACGCATAGATGGCCACGAGCTTTTTTTCTTCATGAGAATACTATAGAATTTATATACAATGCTTGTACATACCAATTAATTCTTTATATTTTTTTCGGCAGTTTGTTTTGGTTCTCTTGTTTTGTTCCCTTCTCACTCTCGTATATTGGCACTGCTGTGACGTGAGAAGAAAGAAGATAATTGCCTTCTCGTCTCATGTAGTGAGGAAATAATATAGTTTTTGATCTTTCGTCTGCTGTGAGTTGAGAGTGAAGCAATGATGAGGGAATAATATACTTCTTGCTTCAGTCGTCCGTTCAGATGCCGTGAGTGCCATAGTGGCCTAACTGTATTTTTCATTATTTTCAGTAGAGCAAAAAGAAGGAAATGCAGAAGTATTGTTTATTAAAAACAGATTCAATTTTCGTAATAAACTCAATTTCGTTAAATTTGCAGTAGGGCCACTATGGCTCTCATGGCCTCTTCATATGTGATACATATCTGTCCTTAAATTCGGAATAAGAATGGACTGGCGTTTTTCTTTTTTAACTCAGAGCAGATCACCGAACTGTCAAACAAAAATTCCATCTTTCTTTTTTAGCTGAGACATATCAGAGCATAAAAAGTGTGTTTCTTTTCTCAGGGTTAAATGATCGAGCGAATCGAACGAAATTCTGAGCGAAGCCAACTTCACTTATTTTTTTAGTGATTTGACAAAATAAAAAAAAAAACATAATTTAAAATGGATTCCCTGAAAAGTCGCCCGTTAACTTTAGGTAAACAAATAATTTTGTGTTTATTTAGGAACAAATATAATTACATATTGCTGTTTCTTTCTTATGTGTTTTGACAGCAAAATGTTAAAAAATTGCAAGAAATTTCATGTTACAAACACACTTATGAAATTACAGTTCAGTGCTCAAGTGTATTTCATAATTAAATCTGAGGAATCTGAGGAATCTAATCATAATCTGCTCTGAGCCCTGCTCTGATCGCTCAGCCTCTGATCAGAGCAATGCTTAGAGCCAAAAAAGAAAAACGCCAAATATTTGAGCATTTAAAATGAATTGAAAATTAAAAAATAGTCAGGTAGTGGTTGTGGCTTTTTTTTGATAATTGCTCAAGGCGCCCATTGGGGTTAGCACCCTGTGCATTTGCACCGCTTGCACGTATAGCTTTATACATAGCATTATATATAAATCTAATGCCGGATTTACACGATTGGAAAACTGCCAGCATAATGACAAAAGCAACAACAAAAGAATGGACAAATTCATTCTTTTTGTCATTATACTGGCAGCTTTCCATTCGTGTAAATCCGGCATAATAGTAGTATTACTGGAGGAAAAAGATACTAGCGCTACGGACGACTGAAGCAAGAAGTATATTATTCCCTCATCATATTGCTTCACTCTCATCTCACAGCAGACGAGAGATCAAAAAATATATTCTTTCCTCATTACATGAGACGAGAAGGCAATTATCTTCTTTCTTTTCACGTCACAGCAGTGCCAATATACGAGAGTGAGAAGGGAACAAAAAAAGAGAACCAAAACAAACTGCCGAAAAAAATATAAAGAATTAATTGGTATGTACAAGAAAAAAATCCTATTGGAAGGGGATAATATCTCCCCCGCTTGGACGGGAGGGGCATTTTAGTAAAATATTTGCAGAAATAGAAAAAAATTTATCAAAAAACAACGCTTATACTTACAGTAAGGTTTTGTAGCTTTTTGGAAAGCCAGAAGTCCATTTTACGGCTTGTTTTTAAATTAAGTTTTTTGATGAACAGTTTTGTCAAAAAATTGTTTCAAATTCAACATTTTGAAGAAAAAATTATAATTTTTTTTTTTAATAATAAGGTTGAAAACAGATCTTGCTGAAATTGTTTATTCAAAGAACGTTATTTAATAATCAACTATTAAAATGAACTTCTGGCTTTCCAAAAAGCTACAAAACATCACTGCAAGTGTTTCCGTTTTTTTATAATTTTTTTTCTATTTTATGCAATTATTCAGCGAAGCAGTGCGAGATATTACCCCCCTCCAGTAGGATTTTTTCTTGTCTACTTCTCACCTACATGCTCTGCCTCTGAATTTTTTGGCAGATTTTACGCGAGTTTCCAAAAAAAGGGGAAATTCAATTTACCCCTATAGCCACTATAGGGGATGAAAATAAAAATCAGACAAAATTAGGGAATTTTTTTGTCTTCATTTAAAGCTGATTTAGACCCATCCAAATATTAAAACTCAAAAAAACCCATTATAACGTACGTAGGTACAGACAGGAAATAAAAAAAGAGGATCAAAACAAGTTTTTATCGTTACATAAAGGTTCAATACACATCGCATATTTTCTAAACAGAAACAAATTCTTTTGTTCTCGATGACTGTTCTTTGCCAAGAAAAAGCACCGAAAATGCCTTACGTGTAGGGAGCCTTTAAAATATGAGGCCGTGAGTGCAAAAGTGGTGTAACCCATTTTTTGGCATTGTTGATATTTTTGTCTCGTATTTTTGACATTTATGCATCAAAAGTCATCAAAGCTAAAATTTTAATTTCTAAAATATCTAAGCTTTCCAAAAATGTGACGTATACTCCTTGAATCTCAGTTAAAATAGTATGTATTAAAAATCGATTCAAATCGAAAAATATGATTTAAAAAAAATGAGTTAAACCACTTTGCACTCACACCCTCATATCTGATTGTATGGAAAAAAAAAACTTAAAATCGTTGGAGCGGTTTTTAAAAAAATTTAATTTTTATACATATGTCAAATTCTTACAACATTTTAAAGGAAAAATGTTGATATGCAAATCTTAAGCATTTATTTATGTGCATATAAAAATAAAATTTCAAAAAGAAAAAGATTTCAACCCGTTTTTAAGATATCAAATTTTCAAAAAAATAATTTGAAACTTTTTTTAAAAATCCAAAAATTAGTTTTTTGAAAATTTTGATGTGCAATATTATTTGAACTTATTTGAAATATGAGTATGTATATGGGTCAATATTTCAAAATATTAATATTTCAGTCTCCTTCATTTTTGAACCGAAGTACAAAATTTTATTATAAGTTTGTTAATTGGATGGTTTGAAACAAACGGGTTCTAATATTCGCTCTAGAAAAAATAAAGTCAAAAAATATATCATACCCGCTATCTCCATTTAACCACCCAAAATGTCATTCCCCTGACGTGTCCCCAGGCCAACTTACCACACTGTCTGAATTTTAGCAACGAAACTAAAAACGATACAAAAAATCAAATAATGCAGTCTTTGTAATAATATATGCATCCTTACTAAAAAATAGTTAAATTATTTTAAGTTGCGTTATTTTTTAAATAGGAGCTATTAAGTAAGTGTCCCCCATAAATTGATCATTTATATCCCACCAATGGAAATTTAAACAAAATATATATAGGCTCAAAATAGAAAACTGATTTTTTTGTTGTTTAACGGCACAGAATTGCTCTTTATGAAAATTGAAGTAAGGGCTTCAAAAAAACTTTGTTGTCTTTTTTATTCAAGTTATGGCAATGATTTTGTTTTTCGTCAAGCGAAATTGTCATTCCTCTAACGCGTGCTTTTTACTAAACCGTGTGGTATTAAAATTAAAAAGTTTTACTCGTCTGTGTCTTTTACAAGGGCCTACGTGAAAAATAATATAAAACATATAATTTTCTAATAACCTCCATTTTGTCATAAAACACCCTTCGGATTCATTCCCCTAACATCATTTTTTGTGTCATTCCCCTGACTTTCAAGTTTTCATTATAATGATTGATTGCGTTTTGGTAACTCTAGAAGAATCAATAATATTACATTTAAACATATTTACAGTATTTATAGAAGTTTTGAATTTTTTCAACTTTTTAATTTTTTCCACGAACAAATATTTCGCAAACAATTGATTCAATAAACGTGTTGTTATCAATGACTTCATTAAAATGACTCTGACAGATTTAATTCTCTTTAGCATAGACCGACATTTTCTATTATGGTTCGTCAATAAAATCTGAGAAGTTTCTGCGAAGTATTCGATAATGCTTCGAGCAAATTGTTACCGAAAGCTTTTGAAGACTAAGTGACAGGAACTTCAAATAAATTACTCTATACAGTCCTTATACAGTGACAGCTTCATGTTTCTTCGTTAATGTTATTTACAGAGGTCTATCCGAAACAAAGACGCTAGTCTCATTTAATTTTCTGTATCAAGCATTCAAACGATTTTAAAGAAGCAAGTATTGAAATCATGATATCTATTAGAAATTTGTTTTTGATGAAAGCTTAATAGAAGCTTTATACATATCCAGACTTGCAGCATATCAATATTTCTAAGCTAATAGAAACTGAAATGTTAGTTGGGAAGCCCAAGCTATGACATTAAAATTATCTTGGGTGATTTTAATGCAAAGCTAGGAAAAGAAGACGTCTTTGGTGGCACAATCGGAAGATATAACCCGCACAATACCACCTTCGAAAAGGGACTCAGGCTAATCGACTTTGCTGCGGGGTGAAATGTTGTGGTAGCTAGTATCTACGCAGTTTCCGAATCTCGATATAGACAAGGGGACATGTCAAATTCCTGGTCAATCAACCACCAACCAGATTGTCCACATTGCGATCGACGCAAGGCACTCCTCCATATCAAGGATGTCCAATGTTTCGAGGAGTCAACGTTGACTCGGACCACTATCTCGTTTTAGCCATGGTAATGCTACGGATATCCAGAACAAAGCCAAAACAGGGAAATACTGTGAAAAAGTTCGACGTCGGACGGCAACAATCACAAAATATCTCCAGATCCTTTTCCGATTGAGTCTCTCGCGCCCTCTTAAATAGGCCTATGCCACCAACTACAAGTATTGGGAACCAGTGGAAGAATTGCCAGGAAGCCATCAGAGATGCCACCTCTGACGTGCCGGAGAACGCCGGCAAGTACATGCAGCCAAACAACATGCATACAAAGCGGCACTGCATAGAAGGACCAGACCTGATCGCGAGCTCTACGAGCAGAAGAGGAGAGAGGAAAATAAGCTTCTAAGAAGGAAAAAGAAAGAGCATGAGAAGCGCACGATCGAGGAAATAGAGGGATGCCATTGCAGGAAAGAAGTTCGAACGTATTACCAAAAAATTTAAAAGAACCTCCCAGGGTTACAAGGCACGAACCGAAGTCTGCAAGAATAATCAGGGGAACATCATAGAGGAATGATTGTCGGTGCTGAGGATATGGAAAAATCATTTCTGCAAATTGTATAACGGCAATGACGAACCGAATTCCGCTACCATGCAGATTGCACCATTCAACCTGGTTGACGTAGGCCAACAATTCCGTTCACCCGATCTCGACGAAGTAAAGATAGCTATATCTAAACTTAAGTCCAACAAAGCTGCTGGAGCTGATGGCCTTGCGGCTGAGCTATTCAAAGTGGTAGGCGATGAATTTTTTAGGAGCATGCACCAGCTCATCTGTTAAATATGGTCGGAGAAAAAAATGCCCGATGAATGGAACCTCGGCATTGTTTGCCCGATCCTCAAGAAAGCCGATCCTCTGGACTGCACTTAAAATCGCCTACAAGATCTTCTCTGCCGTACTTTGTGAATGTCTGAAGCCATTCGTCAACAACCTGATAGGTCCATATCAGTATGGATTTAGGCCAGGGAAGTCCACTATCTACCAAATATTCGCATTAGGGCAGATCTTGGAAAAAACCCTGGAGTTTCAAATCAGTACCCACCATCTTTTAATCGATTTTAAGGCTGTGTATGACAGCGTCTGTAGAGACGAGCTATATAGAGCAATGTCTAGTTTTGGCATCCCTCCCAAACTCGTCCGTTTGTGCAGGATGACGATGGAGAATGCACGCTGCTCCATCAAGGTCGGCAAGAACCTCACCGAAACCTTTAATGTCGAAAAAGGCTTGAAGCAAAACTACGTGCTGTCATGCTACTTCTTCAACATCGTTCTTGAAAGAATAGCACAAAACTCTCACGTAAACACTAGAGATACAATCTTTCAAAATTCCGTCCAATTACTCACTTACGCGGACGACATTGACATATTTGGATGAACAAAGCGAGATGTCAGCGGTACTTTCGTGAGTGTTAGAAAGGAAGCCAAGAAGATGGAATTAACGGTGAATGAAAGCGAAATGGAATATATGCTGTCAACAAGAAAGGACACCCAACATCGACGTCTTTGACAGAACTTCACTAGATACAGCTATAATTTTGAGGTGGTCAGAGACTTTGTCTACCTAGGATCTGCTATAAGCTCATCGAACGATACCAGTGCTGAGATCAAACGAAGGATTACCCTTGCCAATAGCTGTGTCTTGAAAATTACAGCTGAGAACAAAAATAAAAATCAAAACATATTCTATATACTACCATTGAGTTTATATACATAGAGGAACCACTTCGATTGAATGAAAACACTACGTTAAAGCAACTTCAGATGTCGCCTTGCGCATCCAAAGACTACAACCATTTTACTCATAAATGAAAACTGAAAACTAATCTGTGGATCATGTTGCTAGATGTCACATGTCACCTTATTTGTCCTTATACTCGAACCCTTTCATCATAAAAACAAAAACAAAAAATTGTGGATCTCATGAAATGTGGGAAGCAAACACCTACCTACACCAACACAACATGAACAATGAATAGAGCAGTGAGCATTAGCAGGTTCCCAGCAAACATTTTTGTGAACGTTCATAGAACATTCAGTGAAAATGAAGAATATATATTCGAGAAACACTGACTTCTGTGAATCAAATGTGAATATACTCAAATATTCCATCACTTTTACCTCATACGCGGGGAAGGGGATTTGTGTTGATTTTTTTAAAAATAAAAAAATATCGGGATTCTTATTTCCTTCACATAATATGAATAAAAGTGAACGCGCACAAGCGACCATCAAAAGAGGTATATCTTGGGAGCGTCCATTTTTATTCACATAAACTGAATGTCCTTTTCATTTTGTTTTAAAAAGCCATAACGGGACCTAGTCGTGCCAAAACTTAAACAAAAGTTATGTTAAGAGGAAATTGTTCAGTGAAATGAATATATAAGCGTCCTATTTACATTCACTAAAGTGAAGAATTACTCTATTATTAATGGAACATAAAAACGATTCGAATTCGAGGTAATGCTACCCAGTAAATTTGATCCAAACCGGTTTATAAATGAGTTCATAAATGAGGGTTTCTTTCACTCCTGTGAATTATTAAAAAAAATCATTTCTGAAGGAATGTTTGCTGGGTTGTATAGGTAGAAATTCAGTTTTCTTTCTTTTGTGGAATGGGGAATGGGAATGTGTACTTTTTTTTTGTTTTTCTTTGTTTCAACCATCAATTTATCTGCCTATACGCACAAAGGGCTAGCTTTGGTATTTGGTGGACACGAGCCATGCATGAGCACTTAACAGGCAGACAATAATTTTTGTTTGTTTTTGGATAAGAGAATATAAAATGTACCTTTTTTGTTATTATTTTCTTTTCGGCAAATGAAATATAAACTCGTTGGTTGGCTCTCAATATATTACAATTTTACAATAAAAACAATAAAAATTATAAATGTATTTGTGCTGTGTTTGGATTTTCAACTATTTTTTTATTGCTTTTTTTAATTGAAAAATAGAAACTTGGTAATAAAATAAAGTAATCCATATTATATTGCCAATTTTTGTGTTAGTGGGTATGTAATGTAACCATTGTATATAAATTCTATAGTATTCTCATGAAGAAAAAAAGCTCGTGGCCATCTATGCGTCTATATGTAATCCTAATTTTTACTAAGGGATCTCGGTAACGATCAAATGTCAACCTACAAAATCGTGTTTCATGAGAATACTATAGAGTGGATATTCAATGATGTAACTAACCTAACTAACTTATCTTAGAATAAATAAAATGCAACAGGGTGTTTCAAAAAACATGTTAACATTGAGCGATTTCAGTGAAATTGAAGCAGGTGATAGCTGAGACAGAATAAAAAAGAAAACAAAAAATTTAAAAACGGTGTTTCAAAAATATTTCATACTCTCATTTAAAACTTATTAAAAATTTATTTGATTATGAAGAGTTTTTCTGATATGAATTTGGAAAATTTTGGTTCTCATCAACTCAAATGAAGATCAAATCAAGCATTTTGATTTGGCACAACAGATTTGATAAATAATCAAAATAATTGAAAAAAATTGTAATTTTTTTTCAAGTTTGTATTTTTCAAAATTTTGCGTAATTAAATGCTATAGTTGTGTTCAATATTCAATGCCCTTATTAGTTTGTAATCAAATACCGAAAACCAAATGTAAAAATCTTTGATAGTTTTTGAGGAACCAGATGGTTTTAAGTCTACATGTTTTCGAGAAAATTGAAAATTATCAAACCTATTTTTTATTAAATTTTTATTTATGGACATTATCGCTATCGACTGTGTCAATTTCATTGAAATCGCCCAAGGAACAACAAAGTTGCAAAATGTTGTAATTTTTTTGAAATACCCTGTTTTGAAGATATTTGTTTCTATTGAAATTCTATCTCAGCTATCCCTGTGTCAATTTCATTGAAATCACTCAAGGAACAACGAAGTTGCAAGTTGTTGACATATTTCTGATAGTTTTCGAGAAGAAAAAACTGAAATGTATGCCCTTTTACCCTCTAAAAAATGTTCACCCTGTCTAAATTTAAGCGACTTTTAATTTTTAAAACGTCAAAATGAAGCTCATGATTTTTTTCGTAGTTTTGCAATTTTTGTCTTATTTTCCATTAGGCTACAGTTCATCAAATTGCATACAAAAAAAAAACTTTCTATCCAGGTAGGTATGTACCTATGTATCTAGATAGGCAAAGTACAAATTTATAATTTTCGTTTAGAAAACAGATCTTCGACCTCTGTGCACAGTAAATATTTATTTATACCATAGAAACACAGTGTTGTAACTACCAAAAAGTTTCTGATTCCCAATAAATAGAAAGAAAATAAAAAATATCTTTAAAGTATAAAATCAACACCTAAACTATTTATGTATGAATGCACATGTATGTAAATTTCCCTGCCTTTTATTTTTAAATTGACGCGACCATCACCGATCGACATACAAACGCACAAATTACATCATAATATCGTCCCTCTACGCTTTGAAACAGAAAAAAAAATAATATAAAAAGCTGAAAAGGGATATTGTATAAGTCTGCGTACATAGCCATAAAATAACAAAAACAGACACCCCTCGTACACCTTCTCTTTGTCTTGGCACTCCTTGGTGAGCTGCCATTTGCTTCCCTTGATTTTTTTTTACAATCAATGCGTTCCACAAAATTCAAAATTCTCAATTTAGTGTATGTGGCGACACCTTTGGGGGCTTTCACGCAAGATTTCGTGATTCCTCTATATATATAAACTCAATGATACTACTGATATATATCTTAGCATTAAGGATTGGACTTGTTGAATTATTGATTCAAAATAGCTTTTTATGGCCTTTAGTCCTACAAATTGCTGTTTCGTCCAGCTTACTCACTTGGACTCATCAGTGACATAGTGAGGGCCTTGTCATACGCAATTTGTAAGTTCAGTTTAACTTACGTGGGTTTTTTGATGAAAAACAACTGTAAACTATACCCAACAAGATTAGAATTGTTGATCATTAAGCTGGAAGTTTTTTTGCCTGAGGCCTGGCATGGTTTCTATAAGAAGGTGTTTTCTATAAGACAAATTCTATATACATATGTACTACTAAAATAAATCAGCAAGTAGAAGACTTAGCATAAAGGGTTGGACTTGTTGAATTATTGATTCAAAATGGCTTTTTATGGCCTTTAATCCTACAAATTGGCGTTTCATCCAGCTTACTCACTTGAATTCATCAGTGACATAGTGAGGGCCTTGTCATACGCAATTTGTATTAAGTTTAGTTCAGCTTACACGGATTTTTTTTTAACAAAACCTTCTTATAGAAACTATGCCAGGCGGCCAGGCCCCAGGCAAAAAAACTTCCAGGCTAATGATTTAGGAATTCTAATCTTGTTGGATGTACATAGTTTACAGTGGTTGTTTGTTAAAAATCCTAAAATCATCTTGTTTTCAGTTTGTGATTAAGAAATAGAAAATTAGAGCAACGAATTTAAGAAAAAAAATATGATATATAATTTTACACCTTTCAAAAATTGCACACGTTTTTTCTCCAAATTTGTAGTTTAAAACAACCCGTTTTTTTCAAAAACTATGTATATTTTTCACTTAGTTTTCCATTTTTAGTACTTTTTTGTACCCCTCCTCCTATAGTAAAGAATGCTTGTGTTAAGCTTTTCTACAAAAAACCGTTATCATTTCTTGGCGTCTAAGTTATCGTACTACGCACTCTCTCCATCAAATAAAAAACATTTTGTAACCTACCTGCAACTAATATTATAGCCCTTTTGTTCTAATCACAATTAATTTAAGCCAAACAAACCCAAAAATAAACAGTTTGGGAGGTCAAATATAGTTTGAGGGGTACCTACACTTTTTTAGGAGCAAACTAAAAGAATTTGACTGTATAAGTGTAAACAGAAAAAAAGTTTAGCAAAAAGCCCGGAAAAAAATGTATTGTTAATAAAAGAAATGAAGAAAAACAATCAACAAAATGATTGCAAATTTCTATGAAGATACATACATAGGTTAGGTGAGGTTGGAAGCTGTATTGGAATCAGCATAAAAAGAACGTTAGGCAATTTGTGTAGGAACACATAGTCCCCTTTCACACGAAGAAACAAGTTGCTGGAGATTTTTTTGACGTTTTCTTTTAATCTCCTTAAAAATCTCTTGTACCTTTCATACGAGGAAACAAATCTCCAAGCAATTTTTGAAATTTCCTTTGAAAGTCTATTGGTTGAACACACCTAAACCTAGATGTGAAAGGAAATGTCAAAAAATCTCCTCAAATCCTCCACCGGATTCCAGATTCTGTTCGCTCCTCTTTCCTCCTGCCCTTCTCACCAAGGAACTAAAAGTTGCTGGCAACTCAGTTTCCTCGTGTGAAAGGGCACATAGCAGTTGTGGAGGACTGGGGCAGTGATACTAAACGAAAAGGAAGAAGATGGTTGAATTGAAATCAAGAACTTCTTAAATCAATATTACCCGTGTTTTGTTGGAAAATCTATCAATAGTATAGTAGGATTTTACACGAATAACAAAAACAATATCCGCAGTATGAATACTACCGATAAAAGTTAAAGTAGAATCTTACTACGGATGATCTTATGTGATTTCGTTCTCAAATGTTGGTACGATTGATATTGCATTTGTATCTCGATGGCTGTGTTCGTTGAGTAGTTGTGCATTTGGAATCATGTGTTTTCCATTGGGGAAAAAATCAATCTGTTACTGTTGATATTATTCAGTTTTGTTAATGAAAGTGGACTAACTGGGCTTATTTTGCAAGAGAAAACAATAGAAAAGATAATAAGGTTTTGCTATGTGTCCACTAAAGGTTTATCTCAGTTTAGATTAAATAAATCTTTTTGGTGTTTCCACCGCACAAGAAGATTTAAAAATGATTAAGTTTGACAGCACTTTCTAAAATGCAAATGGTGTTTCTATGTTTATTATGAAGTGCAAGTGAGATAGTTTGATTCGTGTTAAACAATGAAGAACTGAATAGTTCAGCACCATATAAGAATATGCTACCTACTCCATGTGCAAGTTTTTGTTTTTTAATTTGATTACAACAAAACTATATTTTTTGTACACAAACATGCAAATAAACAGACCATAATGCATTATCTGTAAAACCAACTCTTCCACACAGGTTTTTCTTCACAAATTTTGACTCGACTCCGATCCCCGACCGGAATCGAGTCGAATCAAGCTCATTTCAACTCGATTCAGGTATGCAAAGAATTGAGGCGAGCTTCAAGCTCGCTTCAACACCACATGTTAATGTAGTAGTCTACGAACAAACCCCCTTCTTGAAGTTTTTATTTTATGTCAAATTGTTTGGTTAAAACTTTGAAATCGACCACCAGATTTCCAAATGTTTTCTTACCATATCTTCTTGAAAATTGTCCATTTTATTAGTTTTAGTTAGTTTTTTTTGCTGAAGTTAATTTTAACTTTTGATTTTCACAATACTTTCTTCTATTTGTGCTTTTTTTTTATTATTATTCTGACAGGTCTTCTTTCAGTTTTACCAATTTTTAAATACAAAAATCTGGCTACTGCCGATGCGTTTTCTTGGGAATTTTCTACTATACTATTTATAGAATGCCAAAAAAACACAGGTATTGAGCATAAAATTATTTTTCGTTGAAAAGCGTTGGCCCCATTTTTGTAAATGTATTTTTGGCGTTTTTGGCATAACCAACACAAAAATTTTCAAAAAAAAAATTGAAATTATTTTAGAATTCCATGTGACTGACAGATACTGTATAACTGCCGAAACTTTGGCACCAATTCCACTAAAATAATGGGCGACACAGTGATTTTTCCTTTTCTTTTCTTTTTGTTTTATTTTTATTCTTAACTAATAGTTTTAAGTTTTACAAATTTAGTTAGTTTTTAGTTGATAAGATAAACGTTTAATTTATACTTTTAAGATAGTCTAGCTTGATTTTAAGATGCTCACTTGCTGAAGACCACAAAGATAAAGAAGGAGTTAAAAATTTATGACATCATGAAGACGACCGAAATGAAGAAACCAGTGTACCAACATACAGAAAACAAAAATACTTAAAGAATGGGTTCGTTTGGTAACCAACATTTGGGAAAAATGTGGTGATTTACACGGTGACCGTGTGGAAGCAAATTCGTTGTTTACATGGACATTTTCTGGTTTCAACATTCCGGCCGCCTTGCATCCTCGTATGCAAAGATTAAAGATATTATTGAAAGTTATTTTATAAAGTAAAATAATGAATGACAATTTAATGAACAATGCAAAATTAAGATAAAGTAAGATAATGAATGAAAATTAATGAACAGTGCAAAATTAAGATAATGAATAAAAATTCATTAATAGTATATCAGTATCTAGTAATATTGACGAAGCAGTTACTAGTTTTAACACCATACTTAATAATTGCATAAATAAAACTATCCCTTTAAAAATATTAAAAAATGTGAGCTCTTGCCCCTCATGGTATACGAGAGAGTTAAGGTCACTCCGGAATAGAAGAAATAGAGCATGGAAAATATATTTAAAAACTCTTTCTTCCGTTGACCACAACTTTTACATTGCCCTTTTCGAAGAATTTAAGTCTCTTTCCAAGTCTCTATACACTAATCATGTATACGAAATGGGAAGATCTCTTAAAGAAGACCCAAAGGCATTTTGGAAGTTTGTAAATTCGAAGAAAAACTCAGATGGTTACCCCGCAAATTTCATTTATGAAAATTGTGTGTTAAAAGAAACTATTGATATTTGCAACGCCTTTGCGAAAAATTTTCGTAACTCTTTTGTAAACACGCCTCTCGATATTGATGAAGAATATTTCCGAAATTTACATTCCTATGCACAAACGAATTGCACCAATTTCGCTGTACAACAGAGTACTGTTTTAGAACTTCTGTCATCGTTAAATGATGATTACTCATCTGGACCAGATGGAATTCCTCCAATATTATTGAAAAAGTGTAGACATATTCTGGTTGAGCCTCTACAATTCTTGTTTGAATTTTCTATTAAATCAGGGAAATTTCCTTGTTTATGGAAAACCTCATTCCTAACTCCAATTTTTAAAAAGGGTGATAAGACTGATATTTCGAATTATAGGCCTATATCCAAACTGTCATGTATACCAAAGCTCTTTGAACAAGTTATATGTGAGACTTTAGCATTCCATACCAAGAATTTAATATGCAATCAACAGCATGGGTTTGTGAGAAGAAAATCAACAGTAACAAACCTACTTACATTCTTGCATAAATGTTCTAATGCGTTGGAATATGGCAGTGAAGTGGATTGCATATACACTGATTTCTCTAAAGCGTTCGACCAACTAAGCCACAACATTATTATCTTCAAACTAAAAGCTTTTGGTTTTCCAACTTTTTTTATCACATGGATAAAATCATATCTTGAAAATAGATCGTATCTAGTAAAATTTAGAAACTGCCTTTCAAATTCATTCATTGCTCACTCCGGTGTGCCCCAGGGAAGTCATCTTGGTCCATTTCTATTTATCCTGGCTATAAATGATGTTGTTTCATGTATACGCTCTAGTGACATTCTAATATTTGCCGATGATATGAAGATATTTAAGTCAATTAAAGCTGACACTGACCACGTTCTCCTGCAAGCCGATATTGACAGTTTCAATATTTGGTGTGGTAAGAATGGTCTTTCTCTTAACCCTGTTAAATGCCAAACAATTACCTTTTCCAGGAAGCGCCTTGCAAGTGCTTTTGATTATTCCATTTCGCAGCAAAAACTCTGTCGAGTCTTTAGTTTCAAGGACTTGGGTGTTAACTTTAGCTCAAATTTAGAATTCACTGAACACATTAATTACATTGTTAATAAAGCAAGCTCTATGCTTGGATTTATAAAACGTTGGGCTAAGGAATTTAGTGATCCTTATGTTACCCTTTCTTTATACAATTGTTATGTACGACCTCATCTAGAGTATGCCTCGCAAATATGGTCTCCCTTTTATGAAATTCATAAAAATCGTATTGAATCAATACAGCATAAATTCATTCGCTTTGCTCTAAAAGGTCTTCCTTGGGATGATCCGTACAACCTTCCACCATATGAACATCGGATCCAGCTACTGCAGGTCCAAACCTTATATCAAAGGCGTGTTAATAATGATTTACTATTTCTTCACCAACTTATAAATGGCCAAATTGATGCTCCTGAATTGTTAGCCTGTATTGGCATAAATTACCGAGGAGGATCTCACCACCTGCGAAGATTTGAACTTTTACACGTTAATTTCCATAGAACTAACTACGGTATACATGAGCCTCTTAACCGTATGTGCATGATTTTTAATTTAAACGGCTCCTCTGTTGATTTTTACATAAGTAAGATGGCATTAAAGAAAGTATTTCGAACCAGTGCTCCACGGTCGTGATTGTTTTTACTTCTTGAAACTATGACTTAAATATTTTGTATATTGTTTAATTATGTATGTATATAGATTTTTCGTTTAATTTTGTTTATTTATTAGTATATTATTATGCATGTGTTAGATTGCCTTTTTTACTAACCACTAACACATGCACTTATGATGAGCCTCTGATTGTAGGTTGCAGCTTGCTCTAAGCTCACTACAACAAAGAATCTGAAGTGTAAAAAAAAATCTCCTCAAATCCTCCACCGGATTCCAGATTCTGTTCGCCCCTCTTTCCTCCTGCCCTTCTCACCAAGGAACTAAAAGTTGCTGGCAACTCAGTTTCCTCGTGTGAAAGGGCACATAGCAGTTGTGGAGGACTGGGGCAGTGATACTAAACGAAAAGGAAGAAGATGGTTGAATTGAAATCAAGAACTTCTTAAATCAATATTACCCGTGTTTTGTTGGAAAATCTATCAATAGTATAGTAGGATTTTACACGAATAACAAAAACAATATCCGCAGTATGAATACTACCGATAAAAGTTAAAGTAGAATCTTACTACGGATGATCTTATGTGATTTCGTTCTCAAATGTTGGTACGATTGATATTGCATTTGTATCTCGATGGCTGTGTTCGTTGAGTAGTTGTGCATTTGGAATCATGTGTTTTCCATTGGGGAAAAAATCAATCTGTTACTGTTGATATTATTCAGTTTTGTTAATGAAAGTGGACTAACTGGGCTTATTTTGCAAGAGAAAACAATAGAAAAGATAATAAGGTTTTGCTATGTGTCCACTAAAGGTTTATCTCAGTTTAGATTAAATAAATCTTTTTGGTGTTTCCACCGCACAAGAAGATTTAAAAATGATTAAGTTTGACAGCACTTTCTAAAATGCAAATGGTGTTTCTATGTTTATTATGAAGTGCAAGTGAGATAGTTTGATTCGTGTTAAACAATGAAGAACTGAATAGTTCAGCACCATATAAGAATATGCTACCTACTCCATGTGCAAGTTTTTGTTTTTTAATTTGATTACAACAAAACTATATTTTTTGTACACAAACATGCAAATAAACAGACCATAATGCATTATCTGTAAAACCAACTCTTCCACACAGGTTTTTCTTCACAAATTTTGACTCGACTCCGATCCCCGACCGGAATCGAGTCGAATCAAGCTCATTTCAACTCGATTCAGGTATGCAAAGAATTGAGGCGAGCTTCAAGCTCGCTTCAACACCACATGTTAATGTAGTAGTCTACGAACAAACCCCCTTCTTGAAGTTTTTATTTTATGTCAAATTGTTTGGTTAAAACTTTGAAATCGACCACCAGATTTCCAAATGTTTTCTTACCATATCTTCTTGAAAATTGTCCATTTTATTAGTTTTAGTTAGTTTTTTTTGCTGAAGTTAATTTTAACTTTTGATTTTCACAATACTTTCTTCTATTTGTGCTTTTTTTTTATTATTATTCTGACAGGTCTTCTTTCAGTTTTACCAATTTTTAAATACAAAAATCTGGCTACTGCCGATGCGTTTTCTTGGGAATTTTCTACTATACTATTTATAGAATGCCAAAAAAACACAGGTATTGAGCATAAAATTATTTTTCGTTGAAAAGCGTTGGCCCCATTTTTGTAAATGTATTTTTGGCGTTTTTGGCATAACCAACAACACAAAAATTTTCAAAAAAAAAATTGAAATTATTTTAGAATTCCATGTGACTGACAGATACTGTATAACTGCCGAAACTTTGGCACCAATTCCACTAAAATAATGGGCGACACAGTGATTTTTCCTTTTCTTTTCTTTTTGTTTTATTTTTATTCTTAACTAATAGTTTTAAGTTTTACAAATTTAGTTAGTTTTTAGTTGATAAGATAAACGTTTAATTTATACTTTTAAGATAGTCTAGCTTGATTTTAAGATGCTCACTTGCTGAAGACCACAAAGATAAAGAAGGAGTTAAAAATTTATGACATCATGAAGACGACCGAAATGAAGAAACCAGTGTACCAACATACAGAAAACAAAAATACTTAAAGAATGGGTTCGTTTGGTAACCAACATTTGGGAAAAATGTGGTGATTTACACGGTGACCGTGTGGAAGCAAATTCGTTGTTTACATGGACATTTTCTGGTTTCAACATTCCGGCCGCCTTGCATCCTCGTATGCAAAGATTAAAGATATTATTGAAAGTTATTTTATAAAGTAAAATAATGAATGACAATTTAATGAACAATGCAAAATTAAGATAAAGTAAGATAATGAATGAAAATTAATGAACAGTGCAAAATTAAGATAATGAATAAAAATTTAGTGAACATTGGAAAATTAAGAATGAGGTAAAATTATTCAAAAAAAAATGTTAAGAGATTTTCTAATATAAAAAAGATAAGTTTACGTGATATAAGCTCAGTTTAAGTGCATATGTTAAGTTTTTTTTTTTTTATAATTCATAGGTACAAAATGATATGATGAATACATAAGATTATACACTATACGTATATGCTTTTTATTAGACTTTGTTTGATAGTTATGTTTTCAATCCGAAGATAAGACGCATAACTTGGCGACAGAACGAGTTACAACTCCTTTTTGAGTTCTGACATCTACAACACGGACTTTATTATCAGAACTGCGATGGACCTTTAAGACCCTACCAAGTTGCCACTCATTCGGAGGAAGTTGTTCGTTTCTAAGAACAATGAGATCACCAATTTCCATATCACCTTGAGGATGTTTCCATTTGTAGCGTTTGATGAGTTCCTTTAAATATTCTTCTTTCCAACGTATACTAAAATGATGATGAATGACTTTGAGCATGTTCCATCTGCGTACAAAACTAATATCTTGATGGAATTCGGAGGGTTCCGGAGGACTAAGCAAAGGACCACCTCTTAAAAAGTGTCCTGGCGTCAAAGGAATCAAATCTTCGGGATTATCAGAAATTCGGGATAGAGGCCGAGAATTGAGGCAAGACTCAATACGAGCCAGGAAAGTGGTAAATTCTTCAAAAGTATATTTTGAATTTCCAGCAACTTTCTTAAAGTGGGTTTTGAAACTTTTCACTCCTGCCTCCCACAAACCACCCATGTGGGGGGAGCCAGGAGGAATAAAATTCCAAGTAATTTGGGAAAAATTAAGTGCTGTACTGCCAGGATAACTACTAAGAGCCTTTTGAAAATCTGACATCATTAGTTTTGACGCACCCACAAAATTGGTGCCATTATCGGTATAGATTTTTGCCGGAAGTCCCCTACGTGCAACAAAACGAGTAAAGGATGCAAGAAAAGCAGGCGTAGATAGATCGCTTACAGCTTCTAAATGTATGGCCTTTGTGGCAAAGCAAATAAATAAGCATACATAGCCCTTTTCCAATCGACATTTTCTTCCGTAGTAATTTCTTATTACAAAAGGGCCAGCAAAATCTATACCGACGTTTGTGAAAGGTAAACTTAAAGTTGTTCTTTCCACAGGTAAAGATCCCATTATTTGGGATTGAACGGCTTTTTTGTACAAAGTACACGGTTTACAAGTTCGAATGTATTTTTTGATAAGGGTTTTTAGTTTAGGTATCCAGTACTCAGAGCGTACCAAACGGACCATTAATTGAATCTCCCCATGTAGAGATAATTTATGGATATAAGCGACTAAAAGTTGAGATAAATGAGATTTGTAAGGAAGAAGGATAGGAAATCGTTCATTATACGATAGAATGGAGGAAGCAAGTCTACCATGAGACCGCATAATTTGACTCGAATCCAGAAATGGAGTGAGAGGTTAAAGGTTACTTTTCGATTTTAATTTTATTCCATGAGATAAAGCTTTGTATTCTTCACTAAAAAATTCCCTTTGTGTCAATTGGATGATTTTTAATTTAGTGGATTTTATTTCTTCGTGAAGAAGAGTTTTCGAAGTATATTTTTCCCGAATGGGAAGCTTTCGAGCTGAGTTACAGAACCGAAATACATAACTAAGAACTCTTACGGCCTTATGCCAGGAAGAAAATCGACACAAGATTTCACTTTCGAAATTACTAGATAGCAAAGCAATATGAGCTTGGATTGGTTTACGTTCAGCTATAGTTTCATCAAAAGGATAAGATAATTCAGAGGATGGCCAGCTCTCTTCTGGTTCCTTTAACCAGAATGGTCCATTCCACCATAATAGGCTGGATTTTAACTCCTTAGGGCTGACACCACGCGTAGCCAGATCGGCGGGATTATCAGGAGAAGAAACATGATTCCAAGTAATATTAGGAACATTGGATAGTATTTCGGAGGTGCGATTGGCGACATAGGTTTTCCAAGTACTTGGGGGCTTATTTAGCAAAGTCAAAACAATGGTTGAATCTGTTCACAACTTAACAGGACTGTTTTTAAGGAACTCAAATTGATTTTGGAGCATTTGAATCATTCGTGACAAGAGAACTGCACCTTGGAGTTCTAATCGAGGAAGTGAAATAGAGTTGACAGGGGCAACTTTTGATTTAGCCCATAATAAATGAGACGAAGTTTCTGAGGAATTGTGATTTTTAATTTAATTTAATTTAATTTAATTTAGCTTAATTCAAGCATATGACTTAAAAATAAGTAACAAGAAATCTTAAAACTATGAACTAAAATAACTTAATGATAATTAAAAAGAAATTAAGGATGGAATGTGGGAGAGGAAAAGAGATAGTTACTGGAGAGCATTCTTAAGGGTGATTTTAGAGCTGTTTAGGTCAAATAAGCTTGAATTGTTGGCTTTTCTTAGCATTCTTGTGAGTGGTTCATTTTGGCCATACTCGGTTCGGTGAAAGGGTATATGGAACAAAGGTACTGACCTAAGACAACGATGATTTTCATTGAATTTAACTTTGTTAAGTAAGTCAACACAGTGAATACCTTCAGTTATTAACTGATGTAGAAAAAGTAGGTCAGCATTATCACGACGTTTGCTGAGGGTTTGCAAATTGATCAGTTTAAGACGATTCTCGTAGGGTGGCAGAATGAATGGATCGTCCCATCCAAGGCCCCTCAGAGCAAATCTTACAAATCTGCGTTGGACGGATTCAATTCTCTGAATGTGGACATGATGATAGGGTGACCAGACCTGAGACGCGTACTCTAGCAGAGGTCTAACGAAGGTTATATATAGAGATTTTGTGACGTAGGGATCTGAGAATTCCTTGGACCAGCGTTTAATGAATCCTAAGGTTGAGTTAGCTCTGTTAATAATAGAATCATAATGAGCTCGGAAATTCAGCTGATTGTCACAAAGAACCCCCAAGTCGCGAATGGAAGTAACGACAGAAATTTGTTCATTATTCATGTAGTAACAACGTTGAGGAAGAGGAAAGCGTTTACGGGAGTAAGTAATAGATTGACATTTACTAATATTTAGCTCAAGGAAATTGTGGCGACACCAGGTATAGAAGTTATTTAAGTCTTCTTGTAGTAACTGAGAATCTTCCGTGCTTTTAATCAGTTTGGAGATGCGCATGTCATCCACGTAAATCTCCAGATTAGATCCTACTAAAGTAAGTTCAACGTCGTTAATACTTAACAAGAAAAGAAGAGGGCCGAGGTGACTCCCTTGCGGAACGCCTGATTGTGAGTATATAGGGTTGGAGGTGTTAGCCCTAAACAAAACTGTGTATATCCTATCATCCAAATAAGACTTGACCCAAGATATAAAAAGAGGTGGGAATCCATACAATTTTAATTTGAAGATTATTATACTGTGGGAAATTTTATCGAATGCTTTGCTAAAATCGGTTGCAATTGCATCGACTTCATAACCTGATTCCATGGCACAAATACTATTTGATATAAATTCAGTAAGATTAGAAGTTGTCGATCTTCCTTTGAGAAAGCCGTGGTCTTTTAGAGAAGAGTGGTTTACAGTGGAGAAGTAAGCTATCATTAACTATACTTTCAAATAATTTGGGAATACAAGACAGCTTAGCTATTGGTCTGTAGTTTGAGATTTCACTTTTAGATCCTTTTTTATGGATAGGGATAATGAAAGATTCTTTCCACTGTTTGGGAAACACACCGCGAGAAATAGATAGTTGAAAGAGAACAGCGAGTGGTGGAGCCAGTTTTGTAACACACTTCTTAAGGACAATAGGTGGGATCCCGTCAGGACCCGATGAGTAATCATCTTTGAGCAGGTTAATTTTGTTAATCACTGATGTTTGGCATATGTTAATCGATTCTAATGATGTTTGGTTGCAACCGTTCAAATATCTAAAGAAGTATCGAGATTTATTTCGGAGTTGTTTGAGGAAAAGGCTCGACCAAAAAAATCAGCAAAAAAATTAGAAATAGTGAGAGGGTCAGCGGATGAGATACTGGAGTATTTCAGAGTTGAGGGATAACCATCTGACTTTTTTTTAGAATTTATAAATTGAAAAAAGTTTTTTGGATTCCTGATGAGGTCAGATTGGGTTTGAATAAGGTGGTTTGAGTAAAGAGAATCACATAAGTATGAGAAGTCGTTGAATGCGGAGACATAGTTGGAAAAATCTTGATCTGATTTTGTCCTAAGATATATGTTCCATAGCTTATTTCTTTTATTGCGAAGAGTACGAAGATCTTTGTTGTACCATGAGGGAGAGGTTGTAAAATTCTTTTGAGGCATGAGTGGAATGGATTGTGAAAAGCAGTTTTGAAGTTGACCGTAAAGATTTGTGATAATAAGATCTATACTCAAGTCGTTCAAGATAAAGTCGAAATTTATTTTCCCTATAAGTTCGTTCAATTTATCGAAATCAGCTTTATAATAAATAAATAAATTGGGTGGCGCAACAGCTCATGGAGAACCAGGGCCTAGTGACTTACAACTCACAACCATTCCTGTGTGCGTGTTTGTTGGCAGGAATGGAGGGGACCTACAGTTTTTTGCCGAGTCCGAACGGCTAAATGAGAAGCACTTTTTCATGACAAGTATACTCTTGGAGGATTTGTCAGTTCCTCGCAAGAGGCAGTACCTCGAATAAAACATTTCTGTTTTTAGGTGCGAAAATTATATTTCTGTAATGTGAGAGAATAAGGAAGTATATTTTCGCAATCAAAGGCAAAGGTAATTGAAATAGGTGGATGATGATTGTCAAGTTTAGACAGGATTTGATTATAGTGCGTAATGACGGTATTATGAGCGTCGGTGGAGAAAACCAAATCTAATTGCCTTTCCAGATAATTTTTATCACCACTAATCTGGGCGAGACTAGAAGACAGAAATCTATCAACAAAAAGGATTTCTTTTTCGGAGACTGCATTGGAACAGATATAATAGTTCTCGTCTTCCCATACCAATCGCGGAAGGTTAAAGTCGCCGACTACAATAATGTCATCTTCACTGTCAATGAGATCGATCAAAAAATCCATTGCATCAACTAAAAGTTGATAAACAGTAGTAGGCTGAGAGGGGGGTATATAGCAACATAATAAGTAAAGGAAACGTTTGGGCAGACGAACTTTTACACAAATGATTTCTAGATGTAAAGTATTTGGTATGTTTAAGAGCGATGAATCAAGTGAAGATTTTATTGCTAAAAGTACACCACGACCAAATGAAGAGTTACCCGAGGAAATGTCACTAAGTTCATCATCAGCAACCAGGACATCTTTTCGATAGACTGTAAAGTCAGAGGTAAACAGTTCACTGTTATTAAAGTCGGAGGTGAGATTGGTTTCGGTGAGCGCAAAGACATCAAAAGGGAGTTTTTGACAATTTAAGTATATGGCAGAAGTTTTCGTTCGAAGACCCCTTACATTTTGATAATAAATCGTAAGAAACTGAGGTTTTGACAGGTTTGAATGATGGAGATTAGGGACGAAAGGGATTATTAGTGGCTCGTAGATTTTTATGAGACTGTGAAAGCCGTTTAGAATCGATATATGAGGCAAAGGCGGATAAGTCATTTTGTACGTCAGTGTACGTAAAATCAAAAGTTTGATGATATAAAACAAATATTTTCAGCAATTCACTCGTGTTAGTTGGAAGACCTTCACGATGAATTGATACCAGAATGCTGGTTCTAGTTACTCCATCAACGCAGATGGTATCATTCTTATTATGAAGATATGCAAGGTACAGGCGCACATTTGCATATATTCTTTGATCTTGAAGCCGTGAGAGTAAATAGCGATTATCACCATTAAGTTCGGAAAACTGTTTAGTCAATCTTACTACTGGAGGATTTAGAGGATCAAGAAATTGTGGCGAAGTTTTGGCTAAAGTACCTGAGGATGGGAAAGCATTATTACTGGAGGGATTTTGGTTGAGAGTTTCAGAATGAACGAAGTTAGGGTATTTAGAAGAGGGATTATACGTAGAAGGAAGCGAGGAATGAGGCAAATTAAAAGATACATTTTTATTTGATGTTTTTTGAGAAGATACAGAAGAAATAGGTGGTGGGCTCGGGATGTGAGAAATAGAAATAGGGATGGACTCGGATATAAATTGTGGCTGCGTAAGCCTTTTCTGAAGAATCAGAAAACCCATGTATTTGAAAAGTTTTCCAAGGGGAAAATTCAACCCACCTTGGAATAGAGATTTGTTGGATATCAGCAAAATTAGCCAAAAAAGATATCCAACTTTGTTCCGAGTGACTCGAAAGAGTTTCATCCCAGCCCGTTTTATCCTTCCAAATTTGTTGCATCAAAATTTTTGCTGTTATAACAATTGGGGCAAGCCAACCCACAGGATCGTATAACTTAGCAATTGTTGACAAAACCGATCGTTTAGTGATACTGGTACTCGAAAAACTGTCAGGATTGATTGAAAAGGAAAAAGTGTCTGAGGATGCATTCCACTGAATGCCAAGGGTTTTCGTGGTACTATCATCTTCAAAATGCAAAAAATCTTTATTCAGAAGATGATCCTCTGGAATATGATCTAAAAGCTCGGAATGATTAGCTGTCCATTTTCTTAAATTAAAACCAGCTGAATGTAAAGCAGTTATGAGTTCAATTTGGCCTCTTCGCGCCGAGTATATATCGTGCGCACCAGAAAGTACATCATCTACATAAAATTCATTTTTTAAGATTTTTGAAGCAAGAGGATAAGTCGTTTGAACATCTGAAGCTAATTGATGTAAAGTGCGTATAGCTAAATAGGGAGCGCAATTGACTCCAAAGGTTACTGTGTTGAGTTTATAATCAACTATTCTTTGATCGGGGCTAGGGCGAAATAAAATGCGTTGGAATTGTGAGTGATCAGGATGGATGTTTATCTGGCGATACATCTTCTCTATATCGCCATTAAATACATATTTATAAAAACGCCAGTTAAGGATAAGGAGGGTTATATCATTTTGAAGGATAGGTCCTGGGTGTAGAAGATCATTCAAACTTTTACCATTAGCAGACGAGCAAGACGCATTAAATACTACCCGCAATTTGGTAGTGGTACTTTGGGGTTTCAAGACTGCATGATGTGGTAAGTAGTATGATTGAATATTATTGGCTTGTGATAATTCGTATGGTGGAGTGGGCGTCATATGCCCTAACGTCACATATTCCGATAAAACCTGTTGATATTCTTCATTAAGAATGGGTTTTGCCATTAGATTTTTCATTGCGAAGGAATTGTCTCATTGCATTGGAACGCGAATGACCCAGTTTTGATCCGTCGAGAGAATTTTTAAAAGGAAGTTTAACGACATATCGACCAGTTACTGGATGTCGAAAAGTCGTATTACGAAACAAATCTTCACAATATTGTTCAGATGAAGTGAGTATGATGCAATTCCTCAAGCTTCCAAAACTTTTCGATAGCTTTGTCTGCTGACAATTCATTGCACTTTGTCACAAAAGTTGAAAAAGTTGATACTATAGGGATATTTTCATAAGGTCCTAATAGTACCCAACCAAAAACTGTATTTTGAGCGAGAATGGTACTCAAAACATTAGGCTTTAAACCTTCTAAAATGATATGTGGATATAGATCAGCTCCAATGAGCATATCAATACTGGAACTTTGATAAAAAAGGGGATCTGCTAAAGGAAAGTCAAACGAAAAATCAGTTTGTCTGACATCCATTGAAACGGCTGGTAAATTGCAAGTGAGTTTTTTAAGCACTAAGGCTTGAGTGTTTATTTCGAAATTCTTAAGATGATTTGAACAAAGAGTAAATGAACAAAGTTTTGATGAAGAAGCAGTTTCAGTGGAGCCCATACCACATATACGAGCTTGAGTGACCTGAGTAGGCAGATCGATAAGTTTTTGGAATTTTTCCGATATAAAGGAAACTTCGGAACCTTGATCAATCAAGGCTCTAAGATCAAAGTCAGTTCCTTGATGTCGAACCTTCACTAAAGCTGTGGCCAGTAAAACTTGGCGATAGCTTTTTGAAAACATTACATTGTGATTGGTGATGGGAGTGGACTGTATGTTTTGATGAGTTGATCGAGATGAATTTAAAGCTTGAGGTGAAGAAACGACATGAGAGAAAGAAGTATCTTGAGTTGCAGGAGATAGTGAAACCTTTTGATTTGAAGCTGTGGGCAAACTTCGTTCAAAATGTAACAAAGTGTGATGCTTGCCCTTACAGTGAAGACAAGTGTTAGTACTTTGACATTGGTTTGCATGATGAGTTAAAGCAAGACAGTTGAAACAAAACTTATGTTTACGAACTATTTTATGTCTGTCATCGACAGACATTTTCAAAAAGGTAGGACAAAGTCGTAGTGGATGTTGTGCACTACATACTTGACACGCTGGAATAACTTTCATATGAAAGTTTCGAATAGGTTTGGATTTAGAAATATGACTTGAAGTGGGCTTGATAACTGTTGATTTATTTGTATTTGGAATGTTTTGTTTCATCTCAGAAACACTTTCAAGAACGCGATACCGATTTGTTAAAAATAAGTTCATCTGATCCCATGATGGGATATCAGTTGGATTTTTCAAAGATGCTTCCCAAAGACTGAGGGTACTATCTGGAAGTCGAGATGCACAAAGATAAACGATAATTGCATTCCATGACTCGATATTGATATCATAGGATTTAAGAGCTATTAATGCATCATTAATGCTGCTCTGTAAAACTTTAAGTTCTTTGCTATATTCTGTCGGAATTGGCTTCTGATTCAGTAGAATTTGGATTTGATTATTAACCAGAATCCTCTTATTTTCATACTGTTCTTTTAAAGCATTCCACGCAAGATTGAAATTATCATCCGTTAATCCAAATTTATTTACAATATTAAAGGCCTGATCCTTTGTTTTTGCACGCAAATGGAATAGCTTTTGAACATCACTCAACTTCGAATGTTTTATGTACACTGCCGTGAACATATCCCGAAAGGATGGCCACTGTAAATAGTTGCCATGAAATTCTTGAGTATCGCACGCAGGGACGCAGGAACTTTAATGTTATGGGAACTTTGTTCAAACTTTGAAATAAAAGGATCTTTTTCTTCTACACTTTTAGAAGAATCCGAAGCGACACCCTGTAATGTTTTTAAAAAGTCTGAAATGCTACTCGTACACTGAAAGTAGGTTTCAGCACAACTTTGGTACTTGGCTTTAACCTCACTTAAAGAGGATAACAATTCTGCATCAACGCTTTTCATACATTGAGTATATGTCGTTTTGACATCAAGCCATAAATTCAATAATTCTGTCCGATACGCTTCCAACAAGGAAACCGTATGAGTGGCACTTGATTTGGCCTTAAAGGCCGCATGAAACTCGACCAATTGGTCGGCAGCGAAAATTAAATCGTCTAAGAGACTCATTATATCGACAAAAAGAAATGCTTTTTTACCACCGGATTGAAATCGAATGATTTGATATGTTTAAAAATTTAAATATAAATAGCAAATGCAAAATATACGTATAAAATATAACTCAGTAAGATTTATTAAATATCAATGAGATAAATGCACTAAAATGAATTTATAAAACGTACCTTTTACATAAATGTCTATTAGATATTACAAGATGACTTCGGTTGTTTAGGATGATAGCTTTTAAAGATGATTCTAATGATGATTTTGATGACGATTTTGATGTTGATTTTGATGATGATTTTGATGATGATTCTGATGATAATTTTGATGATGATTCTGATGATAATTCAAATAATTCTAAAGATGATGATTGTGATGATGATAATTTTGATGATGATGCTTTGATGATGATGGTTCTTTGATGATGATAGCTTAAATGTTGATGAGATGAGATGATGAATTTGTGCTTATATGGAACACAACGAGATGAGTGAGATGCTGAGTTCACTGCTTGGGCAGTGGAACACAACGATTTCCAGTTTTGGTGTCGGAACAATGGCACATAAGCCACGATCGATTTGGTTGCGTATGCACATGCAACGACGAATTTTCAGATGATGATGGTGGCGCTTTTGATGATAAGCACGGAGACTTAACGAGTCTGACGATGACGATGTGGATTGTGCCTTGATGATGAGCACAGCGACTTAAAGTTGTGTGTCTGATGACGACGATGATGATTGTTCACTTGATGCACAGCAAGTGAAAATTTGAGTCTGATGACGACGATGAGGTTTGTGCCTTTGATGATGAGCACAGCGACTTAAAATTTTGAGTCTGATGACGACGATGATGATTTGCACAACGACTTGGAACTCGGAGTCTGATGACGACGATGAGAGTTGTGCCTTTGATAATGAGCACAGCGTTTTAAATTTTCGAGTCTGATGACGACGATGATAATTTGCACAACGACTTGGAACTCAGAGTCTGATGACGATGATGAGAATTGTGCCTTTGATGATGAGCACAGCGACTTAAATTTTCGAGTCTGATGACGACGATGATAATTTGCACAATGACTTGGAACTCGGAGTCTGATGATGACGCTGAGGATTGTGCCGTTGATGATGAGCACAGCGACTTAAAATTTTGAGTCTGATGACGACGATGATAATTTGCACAATGACTTGGAACTCGGAGTCTGATGACGACGATGAGGATTGTGCCGTTTATGATGAGCACAGCGACTTAAAATTTTGAGTCTGATGACGACGATGATGATTGCAACATATATTCCACGAGGGATTATAACCCAAAAGGGAAAGAACTAACCACTGTTCCACCACAGGATCGATAATCGTGGATGAAACAAAATGGTTACACTGTGGATAAGTGATAAATTCCAAAATGACGAGCACGATGCAGGTTAGCTGAGATTATGAACTAGACTTGGCACAAAACCATGTGGAAAAGTCCAAAAATGTCCCAAATGTCAAAAAATTGCCAAAGCTTTTAAAAGAAAAAGGTTTTTCTCTTCACTCTGACGCAAAATTTTCTCCTTTTTACATAGGATTCCGAAAATATTTTCGGATTTCACACACACTGCTGTCGTCGACCACGTTGCTCTTCAATGGTGTCGTCACAATTCGTCTCGATTGGACCATGTATAACTGCCGAAACTTTGGCACCAATTCCACTAAAATAATGGGCGACACAGTGATTTTTCCTTTTCTTTTCTTTTTGTTTTATTTTTATTCTTAACTAATAGTTTTAAGTTTTACAAATTTAGTTAGTTTTTAGTTGATAAGATAAACGTTTAATTTATACTTTTAAGATAGCTTAGCTTGATTTCAAGATGCTCACTTGCTGAAGAACACAAAGATAAAGAAGGAGTTAAAAATTTATGACATCATGAAGACGACCGAAATGAAGAAACCAGTGTACCAACATACAGAAAACAAAAATACTTAAAGAATGGGTTCGTTTGGTAACCAACATTTGGGAAAAATGTGGTGATTTACACGGTGACCGTGTGGAAGCAAATTCGTTGTTTACATGGACATTTTCTGGTTTCAACAGATACTTTGGCTAAATTTGACTCCATATTTAAAGATAAAAGGTTCTTTCATTGCTATTAATTTAACCACGAGCCGCTAACGATAAAGTGAGTTTTAATTCGAATATAATTATTGTCAAAACACTAGTTTTGATTTTAGTATCTACTTAAATAATTTTTAAGCGTACTTTATCTGAATATAATTTTGCGCCTGTAATTTTTAGCAGGGTAGAATAAAATAAGGTTATTACAGGAACTGTTACGTTAATACATATGTTATGGGATTTTTTAAATAAATTCTGATTTACAAAATTCTCTAGCTTGCTTTTGTTAGCATTGTTTTGCATAAAAATCAAATTTTAGCAGCTTTTGTAAATTGTGACCGAAACCAGACTAGACTGCTCCGAAATATTTTGGTGTGCTGTATTCAAATCCGACCCCAGGACTGTGAATTTTCCTTTAAGCATACAAAAACAACTTTGTTTCTATTTTTGAGGTCGTTTTCTGTAATATTTTTAGCGATTTCTGGGAAAAGGTACAAATCTTCTACTTCACTGAAGAATGACTAGAGATTTATGGCAGACAAAAATACTTACTGAAAAGGTTTGAACAGGAACATCTCTTTCCAAGCTCAAATTTGAATTTAACACTCCAAAAAATATAAGACCGGTTTTTGTACCAAATAATATCTTGGTAACCAATGAAATTATTTGTTGTCAAGTTAATTGCTAATTTTGTATGTGAGTAAAAGTTACATTTAAATTGAAAAGAAATATACAAGGCTATGTATGCACATTCAATAAATTTTACAGTATAATAAGAGTAACCAAAAATCCTGTCAAATCATTTAGAAAAAAGCTGAGTTTTTATTGTGTTTATGAAATTCGTATTATGCATTATCTCTTACCTTACAAACCGATATCCAACCAATCCAGTGAAATGCACCAGGCCAGCAGTGAACTCATTAGCTCCCTTGGTCAAATTATTCAGGTTACCCTTAGCATTTGTTCTAAAATAAATGTAGGACACCAAAACTCCACTTAAGAAAAAGAATGTATCCACACTGAAAGGTCCATTGGTAATTGCCTGAAAAAAGAAGTTTTTCTCGACCTCTTTTCTCATTTCCATGTTATCGGAATACTTGAATACTACAATACAAGTATGTCCCAAAATAATCCAGGCCATGGAAAATGCTTTAAGGCCGTGAAATGATGGGATAGTATCTGGGCCTACATTGCGATCGCAAATGGTATTGAAGTTTGTTATGACTGAAAATGATAATAGAAGTTCTGACCAAACATTCAGTTTTTCTGGTTTATGAAGATGGCCTTCAAAATGTTCATCAGAATTGTTATTATTAATTGAAGATACTTCATTAGGAAGATCAAGAACGGTATTTAAAGCCTTAACGTCTTTTTTAAGATCATTTGTGCCCGTTTCACTGTAATCAGAAGCCGCACATCCTATACCGGAAGAGGTTTCGCTGTTGTTAATCATTTCCTTGTCTTGCTCCCGCAAGTTTTTTTGAAGTTCTTTTGTCAAATAGGTTTCATATATTGTACCAGTAATTATTAATACGAAAACTATAGTCGAAACGATTCTGAAAAAAAAAAATTAATACAGAAGATAAATTTTATAATGCAATAAATGTTAATTACGTTAGAATCCAAAATGTTGTGTCATGAATCAAGCTGTAAACATTTGCAGTTGGAACTCGAATGTCAATCAATTCGACTTGACGATATGATATTTCAGTTTGAGAGTTTATGAAAAGTTCGCGTACATCTCCGATGGAACACGCAGACGGAAGGCAGACACCAACGTAAATTGTTCGCACCTAAAACATATTGGTAAGCATTAAATGTAACAATAAAAGTACGAACATTCATGAAATATCAATTAATTACTTAAAACATCGCAAGAAATAAATTCTTAACATTATTATATTAATAATAAGGTACACAGTGTAAACAGCCAAATCATTGACATCATAGAGTTTACATCAAGTGAGTAGAAAGTATTTTCAAGTTTTTTTGTTATCATTTATTTTTAAAGAAAATTTGCTTAAAGTTATTTATGCACAGTTTGGCATATTTTTTTTTGCTTCTTAAAGTTCGTAGCAGTGGGAAAAATAGTATCAAACAAGCTAATCAAATTTTAAGATTTGTTAAGCGTTTCTCTCGCGTCTCATTTGTAAGACCCATTCTTGAGTATGGCTGTGTGGTATGGGCATCTACTACTACACTACTCTGTACATATTAATATAATAGATTAGAAGCGGTTCAGAGAAGATTTATGCATTTCTGTCTTCGATTTCTTCCCTGGTCACAAGGAATATTACTTCCTCCTTATGTCCAAAGACTAAAATTATCTAAATCTAAATCTAAATCTAAATCTAAATCTAAAATCAATATCATCTCCCTCAGTTCTGTGTAGGATATATTTTAATTTTAGTCGCACAAGCATAAGATTTAGAGCTCTTGATTTCGACCGGGAAATACCCGCAGTAACCCTGTACCCGAGTACCCGGGTACCCGAAGTTTCCGGGTATTACCTGGGTAGCCGGGTACTGGGTACCCTTAAGGTGTCGGATACCCGGGTACCCGAAACAACACCTGGTACCCGTGAGGTGTCGGGTACCCGGGTATTTGTAATAATGATCCTAACGAATCACAAACTCATATGAAACATGAAAAATTGAATTTTGTCGCGATTTAGGACGAAATAAAATAAAATAAGCGTTGGTCACAAATTATTGGAGAAGAAATTGTGTTATGACTCATGGTGATGATCATGAGCGTTGTTGTTAGTTAAAATTTTATGTTTTAAAAGTAGGTATATGAAGAATCTTTGTTGAAAAAAAAATATTTGATTTTGAATCTCACAATAGGATGTCTCTAAAAAATGCTACCTTCCACGTTTTTGGACGGAATTCAATACAATTCATACACAGGGTGTCCTGTAAATAATGGATAACCTTGCAACTGGTTATAGCAGGCCTTATGACCTTTCCAGAAAAAAAATATAAAAAAAATATTTTCCAGTGGTTACTTTGTTATGATGTTTTTTCCAAAAGTTGTTAACAAGTACTACTTTCCTCAAATACGTGAACGCTACGACCTTGGATGATCAATTTTTGCAATTTTTTTTATTTTTGTAATATTAAAGGATGGCTGTTGTAATAGATAGATGGTAAAATTTAATAGTAGTTATTGCATTTTTTTTATTATAATTTTTTAAAATATTTTTTTCAGTACACAAATTTATTTTCAAAAAAGTTTGACCACCTCTAATAAATAAAAATTGTATGAGAACATGAATGGCCAATTACTTAAAAAAGTTGTCTATTTAATGCACTTTCCAAAATGGCATAACACATGCTTGTGTATTAACAAAAGAACCGAGAAAATTTGTCAACCATCTAATAAAGCAGCTTTTAACATTTTTCCAAAATGTCTATTAAAATGTTACAATAACCTCAGAATTTGGGTTGGACAAAGATTTTCTCTTTTGATGTGTAAGGTATAAAACTCGATTTTAGATGTTGAAAGCCCCACCAGTTGGCCACCATATTGAAAAACGAGTTCTGAAAAGTTTTCCGTGGCAACTTAATAATTTAATTAGTCTTAGAAAAAAAACTTTGGTACAAATTTGTAGAAAATTCAATTCTCTTCAATTTATGTTAAAGCACTTTTTACCCTAAAGTTATAAATAAAAAAGTTATAATCAAAATTTAAACACTGAAAATATTCATATGTTTTTGATTATTACTTTTTTATTTATAACTTTAGGGTAAAAAGTACATTAACATGTCGAAATTTCATTATATTGAACACTTATTTCTACAAAGAAGTAGCTATTGATTATTTTTGAGCACTTTATCTAATAGCACTTTCCAATACAACCCTGTTTTATCCTCAATTCCGTAAAAAAAATTCAAAATTTAACATTTTCATACTTTAAATAAGCAAAGATGAGATGATAAATTAATAAAAAAAAAACGAAGTTCATATTATATACATATATAACGCAAACTTTTTTTCTTAATTCGTGTCCGTAACAAAAAAATTAATTATTCTTAAAAATTTTAAGTTTAATTTTGTGAAATTCGTTATTTATTCGTTATATAGGGGATTATGGGATTCCAAAAAGTGTTCGTAATATCGATCATTCGTTAAATCGGCATTCGTTGTACTGTATTAACCACCACTGTATTAAAAAAAAAATATTTTTAATTAGGGTGGTCCACAGAAAAAATATTTATTCGGATTTAGGACGAATTATATTTTAATAATACAGAAAGTTTTGTGAACCATGTATTTCGAGAAAAAAAGTTTGAATGCGTATTTTCACATAAGGGTATCCCAAAAAATTTTATCTTCTATGTTTTCCAGTAGAAATCAATAACATTCGATGTGATTAATGTTTGAAGCAAATTATTGAAGAAAAAAAAAATCAATTAGGGTGCTCCAGAAAAAATATTTTTGCAGATTTAGGATAAATTGTATTCTAACTATGCAATCATTGAACGTATAAAACCGAAGAAATAAAAACTAATAATGTATATAACTTTTGTTGAAAGTGATATAATGAACGAATTTTAATAAATTATAATTTCATTTTTCATTAATCAAATACATTATTCATCCCGATTATAGAATCCGACGAGCTGCGGAAGGAATCCGACTCAATTTTGACATTTGGCGCATTGTAAAAATGTAAAAATTGAGTTTGATTCCCTCCGCCTACGAAGAAAATAATAAAAAGCTGGTGTTTGATGCTGTGAGTGATGTAGAAGACATTTTTGCATATAACTCAATTCTGGATAGAGACACGTAACCGCTTGTTGTTTAGAGAATCATTCCACTCAGTACCAATGAGTGCACATGTACAAAACTAAGAACAGCAAGACTAACTTGTACTTGTTTCATTTGATTCAAACATCTGAGATAAGTCAAATAGTGTAGGTACTTGTCGCATTCACAATTTTACTGGTGGTAAAAAATTGTTTTTTTTTTAATTAATTGATGAGTAGGTACCTTGTGTTCTTAGAACGGTTAAACGGTGGATTGTGTACACTTGTTTAGTTGTTTTGTACTTATTGTGACGTACTTGTGGTTTATTTACTATCTTTATTAAAAAGTAACGTGCATAAAATATACTGAAATATCTAATCCATTCCTGTATGTGCATTTAAAAAAATATCAAACTATTTAGTTTCAATATACCAAAATATGGCGGAAAACGCATTAGTTGGGTGTGGCCATTCGCCAAATCAAGTGTTGACCAGAAAATCAGTAGTATATAATGTTTGTAGTACTTTGTGGCATTATGGTAAGTGCCTTGGACTGTCATGCCGAAGGGGTGGGTTCGATTCCTAACCGTGCCACCTAAAAACAGAAATGTTTTATCCGAGGTACTGCTTCTTGCAGGGAACTGAAAAATCCTACAAGAGTATACTTGTCATGAACAAGTGCTTCTCATTTAGATCTTCGGACTCGGCAAAAATCTGTAGGTCGCCTCCATTCCTGCCGACAACACGCACACATGAATGGTTGAGAGTTGTAAGTCACTAAGCCATGGTTCATCACGAGTTGTTGCGCCACCCAATTTATTTATTTATTTTAATGTTTGTACATATCGTCCTAGCCCAGTCAAATTAGGAAATCAAATCGCATTTTTCGATGGACAAAATTTTTTTTATGGAATCTGTTTGGCTACGTCTCCTGATAATAAAAACGAGTTTTTGGGATTTTTGAGGTTAGGGAAGACCCGCCATTTTGAAAAAGAGATTGGTTTTGTTTTTATGCAATAACTCACTTGCATTTTATTTTACAACAAAACGTCCTACTACAATCTTGTAGAAGATAAAATTACCTATAAAATAAGCTGTCAACGACCTCTGTAGGTGGTTTCATTTTTGAGATATAACCGGCCAATGTTCCCCTATGGGTTGTGTTTTGGGGGTGGTATGACTTTTCTTGAGTTTTCTAGGTAACCGTTGATTTTTTTGGATGATGCTCTTAGAATCATTTTCAGTTCTTGTATCGACCTATAAAATGAGCCGTCGATCGATATCATCGGCCACGAATTGTGCGCGTTATCCAATTCATAGGATCACACTTTTTGAGTAAGGAGAAAAACATAAATATATTTTTTTCGAAAATGTTTATCCGGTGAATCGTACAAAGAACTATTACTTAAAATGTTGTCCATAGTAATGATAACAATTTAACATACATGATATGAGGAGTTGCATCCGCACCACACAGAAAGTTGTAAAGCAGCCGGGAAACTTAAGACACCTACATTTCTTGTTGTTGAAAACTGAGTTTTCTTTTCTCGATCCAAATGTAAACCGAAGGTATTGCATGCGATTTCACAGGTGCTACCTAAAAAAAAACTCAACAAGATTTCAAATTTATTGATTGGCATTCATTTATAAAAATCAAAACACCAGTGCTCAGACAAAGTTTTCGCACTATAGACTCTTATCTATCAGAACATAACGAATAATGCCAGTTTAAACTCTCTGATCTTATGAAAAAAAATTCAAACTCCTCAAATTCCAGATTTACGCACAATAACAGATCGGGTGCAGAAAAAATATGGTAATAAACTTTTCATTTTTGCCGAGAAAGGGCGCGAAACGTTTTTATGTTTTGTTGATCGCAGTCGCGAAATTTTTGAAAAATCTTTTGAAAATACAAACTTTGAGCAAGATGTAGATACAAAAATGAAAAAAGTTTTTGAAGCTGACGATATTATCTACAACGATTTTTGTTTGCAATTTTATAATGTTACCAGCAACCAGACAATTTTCTTAATAATGTTGACAATGCTGTTCCTCGTTATCTGAAAGCTTTCATGTCGCGTATCATTACTGAACATAAGAAAGGATCCTTTTACAGCTGGGAACGAAAATGTACAAGCATCTGTCACGCTATCATCAGTCAAGTTAGTCCAAGGTCGTTTGTTTCTCCTTTGCAAGTCGGCGTGGGAGCTCTTCTTTTCAAAAAGTTCGGATCAAAAAATTTGATCAAAGTTCTTTCATCGTTGGAATTTTCTGCATAATACAACGAAATTCTGAAATTTGAGGCTTCTTGTAACGGGTGATTTTTTAGCTGGTTTGGTTTTGGCAACACTGGTTTTGACAGCTGACGTGTGTTTAGTACCTTGTGTCACTGTCAAACAGCTTCAGTTTGGTTTGCAATTTAACCATGGATCGTCTTACAAATGAACAACGCTTGCAAATTATTGAATTTTACTATCAAAATTCGTGCTCGGTTCGAAATGTTCATCGCGCGCTGCTTCCATTTTATGGTCGGCATTCTCGACCTTCTGAGCAGTCTATTTGGAAGATTGTGACCAAATTTCGCACCAAATTTACTTTGTTGGACATTAAACCACCAACACGTTTACGTACTGTGCGTAGTGAAGAAAATATTGCGGCCGTATCAGCTAGCGTGACAGAAGACCGCGAAATGTCGATTCGGCGCCGTTCCCAGCAGTTAGGCCTTTGTTACAGCACTACGTGGAAAATTTTGCGGAAGGATTTGGGCGTAAAGCCTTTTAAGATACAGCTGGTGCAAGAACTAAAGCCAGCCGACCTACCACAACGCCGAATTTTTGGTGAATGGGCTCTTGGAAAGCTGGCCGAGGATCCGCTTTTTTATCGAAAAATTGTGTTCAGCGATGAGGCTCATTTTTGGTTGAATGGGTACGTAAATAAGCATAATTGCCGCATTTGGAGTGAAGATCAGCCAGAAGCATTGCAACAGCTACCAATGCATCCCGAAAAAGCCACTGTTTGGTGCGGTTTATGGGCCGGCGGCATTATTGGGCCATATTTCTTCAAAGATGATGCGAATCGCAGCGTTACTGTCAATGGTGAACGCTACCGAGCGATGATAACAAACTTTTTTTTGCCCGAAATGGAAGTTTTTGACTTGCATGATATGTGGTTTCAACAAGACGGTGCCACATGCCACACAGCACGCGAAACAATGGCGCAATTGCGAGGCGAGTTTGGTGAACAGTTAATTTCACGTTTCGGGCCGGTCAATTGGCCGCCTAGATCGTGCGATTTGACACCATTAGATTATTTTTTGTGGGGGTATGTCAAGGCTAATGTCTATAGGGACAAGCCCGCTTCGATTGACGCACTGGAAGCCAACATCCATGCATTCATTCGTGAGATACCGGCCGATATGTGTGAAAGAGTATGCCAAAATTGGACTCAGCGGATGGGCTACCTGAGACGCAGCCGCGGTCAACATTTGCATGAAATTATCTTTAAACATTAAATTGCAAGGTTCAAACTATCGATTCAAATAAATATTTCATTCATTTTTTCGAATTTTTTGTGTTTTTTTTTTTTTAAAGTTCTAAACCTCTTAAAAAATCACCCGTTATTTTTCGTCCGCAGCTATCCATTTCTTCAACTGGATTTTTCACAGTTTGTCTTCGATAACAGCGACTTCAACACTAACACGACTGATGGAAGGGGTACTTTTCATGCAATGGGTGGTATTCGTTGTGCGACTCCAGGCAGTTCAGTTCAGTCAGATGGTGGCAGGGGAAAAATTCTTCATGGCGCTCTATGGTGGAGGAAACACAACTTCAATTGACGAACTTCGTTATAAAAAATTTACGAAGTCCGTGGCAAAAATGAAAAAACAATTTATGTTCACTTCCCCCCACAAAAGATGCCCTACGACAGCATATATTTCGGACTTATCACCAGGTTCAAACGGGGCTAGGAAACGACCAGGATCCGGAAAAGTGGGGTTGGAAAAAAATACAAAAATGTATGTTCCTGGTGATGACCACCAAGGACCAGCTCCTCCCGAAATAATGAAGGTTATTTCTTGTTACAGCGCATTAAGATGTGGAGCGGCTTGTGGATGTCGCAAAGCGGGTTTAAAATGTTCCGCCGTCTGTGCACACTGCAGCGGTGAAACTTGCAGCAATATCCCCAAATGTATTACAATTGCTGAAGATTAAAGTACCCTGCTCTTGCAGATTCATAACGATGAAATGACAACGAACGAAACGATTTTTGAAGCTGATGTATGCGATGATGAAATGTTACCAGGACCTTCAAAAATCTCAAAATATTGCCCTTAATATTATTTGTCTCCCCTTCAAATACTTTCACAGAGAAAACTTAATGTAAAATACACTTTTTTATCATTTTTTCAAATTATTCTGTTAATAAAAAACAATCAATAAATTTGAAATTCAATTAAGTTTTTCTTCGTAGTACCTAAGAAACCGCATGCAATACCTTTTACATTTGGATTGAAAAAAGATAACTCAGTTTTCAATAACAAGAAATGTAGGTGTCTTAAGTTTCCCGGCTGCTTTACAACCTTCTGTGTGGTGCGGATGCAACTCCACGTACCATGTATGTTAAATTGTTATCATTAAGGACGGTACACACTATGCCAATCAACATTGTTGGTTAACATTAGCCGTTTTCCTTTGGAGGTGGCGAAGTACTTACGAGTAGATGAAAACCCTAATCTAGTACTACCAACTGCACATGCTCTCATGCGCGAGTAGATACATTTTACATGGGAAAGCAGTTTGATGTGTTCCATTGAAAAAAGCTGGCAAAGTACTTGCAAGGTCTTCGCCACCTCCAAAGGAAAACGCCTATTGTGGATCAGCATGCTAGTGTGTACGTGAAAAACTTTCGTAGCAAACATTTGTGTGGTTTGAAATTTTCTGATTGATGCGTCAGGATCCAACATAGGGGTTCAGGGTTCGAATCCTGGTGGTACCCAACTTTTTTTATTTTTTCTTGTGAACAATAAAGTTAAAACGATATTATTAACATTAAATACTTATTCACAATAAATATTGCATTTTTCATCTAGTAAAAATGTGATTAATAACGCACAAAACCAATAAATTATGTTCATGAATTTAAAACCCTACAAATGTGTTCAATAAAATGAAATTTGTTGAACAGCTTTGTCGATTGCTATCCATTTGAATCGGGTTACGTTCGGGTCAACAAATGTTGATTGGCTTTGTCGATCAACACGTCTACACTTACTCAACACTGTTGATCAACAATCTTGATCTACACAATTCGACATAATGTGGACGCGCCTTTACTATGGACAACATTTTAAGTAATAGTTTTTTTGTACGAATCACCAGATAAACATTTTCGAAAAAAATATATTTATGTTTTTCTCCTTACTCATAAAGTGTGATCCTATGAATTGGATAGCTCGCAGAATTCGTGGCCGATTTTTTCGACAGATGGCTCATTTTATAGGTCGATACAAGAACTGAAAATGATTCTAAGAGAACCATCCAAAAAAATCAACGGTTACCTAGAAAACTCAAAAAAAGTCATACCACTCCCAAAACACAACCCATAGGGGAATATTGGCCCGTTATATCTCAAAAATGAAACCACGTACAGAGGTCGTTGATAGCTTATTTTATAGGTAATTTTATCTTCTACAAGATTGTAGTAGGACGTTTTGTTTTATAATAAAATGCAAGCGAGTTATTGCATAAAAACAAAACCAATCACTTTTTCAAGATGGCGGGTCTTCCTTAACCTCAAAAATCCCAAAAACTCGTTTTTATTATCAGGAGACGTAGCCAAACAGATTCCATAAAAAAAATTTTGTCCATCGAAAAATGCGATTTGATGCCCTTTTTTTGACTAATTTTACTGGGCTATCCCCTGATTGCAAGAATTAGGTAACTCAATTTTATATTTTAATAATATATCGGCAAAAACGGTATTTTCTATCACAGACGAATATAGGATATTTGTGTTTCAGGAATATACAAATTAATCTTTCCATCGTCCTCCAGTAGCTATGTTTCTATAAAGGCTGCTATCTCCAAAATTTATGAAATAGTGTTACCTAGTTCTTGCAATCAGGTGACGATATGTTTTACCACCGTTACTTACAATCAGTCACTCTCATCAATAAACAAACATTTAAAATACTTTTATAAATATAAACTAAATAATTCTTTATCTGATGCTGAAAGTATCGAATTGACATACATATATAACGAATGCTTTCGCCTTAGTTATACATACATATCTATATTATTTTTGCTGTTTTTTTGGCCGCTTGTCATAGAACAATGTATTTTACTAACATATTTTGAACTCATCAGTGACATAGTGAGGTCTTTGTCATACGCAATTTGTGTTAAGTTCAGTTCAACTTACATGAATTTTTCAACGAAAATCCACTGTAAACTATACCCAACAATATTAGAGTTTAGTCCAATTTGTAAGACTAAAGGCCATAAAAAGCTATTTTGAATCAATAATTCAACAAGTCCAATCCTTAATGCTTAGTCTTCTACTTGGCTGAATTATTTCAGTAGTATATAGTATATAGAATATGTATTATAAAACCTTCTTATATTGAAAATATTTTTTTTTTCAACAATTTGCTCCAAGCTTTATCAACAAAGATTCTTCATATACTTACTTTTAAAACATAAAATTTTAACTAACAACAACACTCATGATCATCACCATGAGTCATAACACAATTTTGTCTCCAATAATTTGTGACCAACGCTTATTTTATTTTATTTCGTCCTAAATCGCGACAAAATTCAATTTTTCATGGTTCATATGAGTTTGTGATTCGTTAGGATCATTATTACAAATACCCGGGTACCCGACACCTCACGGGTACCCGGCAATGTTTCGGGTACCCTGGTACCCGGTGTTTTTTCGGGTATCCGGGTATCAAGAGCTCTAATAAGATTACAGCTGCCTTTGATACAATTATACAGTAGATCAAACTATGATGCAAATAGTCCTCTTAATCAATTAATTGTAATCTTTAATAAAACTTATTTTCTTATCTCATCTCTAAATGACGATTTTAAGTGTACTAAATTAAAAAAATGTTTCTTAGCACAATAGAATAATTAAATTAGGTTATAAGAAAAATTGTAACGTTAGTTTTTAACGGATCTGTAAATATATAAAAAAGAGTGTGCGTACTTATGTACACGCGTACAATTCCTACCACTTAGAGCACTTAATTTGAAAACAGAACCGTTTTAATAATCCAAATCACTCAAGTTGTTTTCAAATGACAACGTTTTGTATATAACACTACAAGAAATCGTAAGATTTTTTTCAAAATTTTTGTAATTTTTATGTACAAAAATTTTTACTGTCAAACCATTTCTAGTCGTAAAAAAATTTTCTATAAATTTAATATTACACAATTCATTGGTTTCTTGAAAAATTACAAAATTAGTTTTAAAGGAATTGAAAATTTTTTCAGAAGCACTTAGAGGACTTATTTGGAAACTCAGAACCGTTTTAATAATCCTAATGAAGTACGTTATTTGAAATGACAACGCTTTGTACATAGATCTTGGCAGAATCCAGCAACGAGACATGGTTTCAAATTTCTGATAGATTTATGTATAATAAGTTTCATTATTACTTCTGTATGCCAAAAATTCTCGGATTTCGCAGTTTCCAATGCGATAATTTTTTTTATTTTCTGAACCTTCACCCTGTAGTACAGGTAAAATAGTAGGGGGAGATGGGGGTCATTGATACATGGGGCACATAGATACAGTCGACATTATTCGAAAACTTGGCGCAGTAGACCAATCAAATAAACACAGAAAATAACAAATCTATCAACGCTTAGTCATATATGCCCGTCATGCAGTTTCGGTCATCGCTTTGCGCCTGACAACCAAAAACCTGTTTTTCAAGCCGCAAATAAATTTTGTTCATTCCTTCAATGATCGATTTTTGGTTAGTCTATTTTGTATTAACAATTTTTCATGAAAGGATTTCTTATTGTGATAATCACTTAAGGTTTCATTATTAAAGTGTGTTTTAATTTTTACTCATATTTATCTTCCCTGAAGGGATGTTGGGGGTTGGGGCACATTGATGCAAACCACCTCTTGGCCATTTAATACTATCAATATGCCCTCTCTGTCTGATATATAATTTGATAAAACGTTTTTACATCCTTAATCGAAAAAATGCTGGGAACGTACAAACGAAGAACGGTTCTTTCCTTACTTCATCGATAAGGTTGCTGTGGCTCCTTTGATGTATCAAACATGTATTAAAGTGCCTACTGGTTGAATTTATATTATAAATGCACGTTATAAAAAATAATAAAAACTTGTTTCACAATAAATAAGTTTGCTTTAAATCAAAGTTTCCTGACATGTATCAATGATCCCCGTGAATGGGGCAGTTTGATACAAATTCCGTTACTTAATATATTGGCCCCAGTGAAGAGCATCAGGGCTGCAGTTGTCCAAGGGTCGAAACTTGGACCACTTCTTTATAACATCATGACCTCTGACCAACCAATTTCAAGTGAATGCGAGAACCTTCTCTTTGCTGATGACTCACTTACATATTGCTCATCATTCTCTCCATTGATAGCTGTCAGAGAAGTCGAGGCACATATCCGCAAACTCTTCCAATTTTACACCACATGGGGTATGCGGATCAACTCATCCAAATCGGAGCTTGTCTGCTTCAGAAAACCAGGGGGCAGACGTGGTCGCTCAGCTGGAAGCTGTAGAAACATCACCCTAGCACTCCCAGACGGAACTAGATTAGCAGCCAAACGTAGCGCCAAATACCTAGGCATCAACTTCAACGAGCTGCTGAGATTCAACCCACATTCACGGACTGTCCTCAAAAAAGCCAATTTTGCTTTCCACCGCCTCTACCCGCTGATGAAGAAGAAAACTGGGCTAAGCGAAAAGAAAAAACTTTTAATCTATAAGCAGCTCCCGAGACCATCATCAGTTATAGCTTCCCAGTTTGGTTCACCATTTCCAAAACGGCTATGAAGGAACAACAAACATTCGAGAGGAAAATCCTGAGGATCTGTACTGGGCTGTATTTCGATCGTCAACGGCGTAAGCATTTCAAGAACGAGCAACTCTACCATGAGGCTATGGTAGTTCCCCTGGACAAGTATTTATTGCTATCTGCCGATAAGCTGGTTAGAAACATCGCCAACCACCCTAATCAACTGATGAGAAGGATGACAAACCAACAACGACATCCAGCACCAAGGTACATAAGCGCTATGGAAATCCTGGATATAGGATTATCGTGGCTAAACACCAACTCTACCCCCCACCCTTAATAAATATACCGCCACTGGACAACCGGGATTGAACAACCCGAGGACGATAAAGTCAAGCCGACTTTTATGTTAAGTTTTTACATATAACGGGTGATTTTTTAGCTGGTTTGGTTTTGGCAACACTGGTTTTGACAGCTGACGTGTGTTTAGTACATTGTGTCACTGTCAAACAGCTTCAGTTTGGTTTGCAATTTAACCATGGATCGTCTTACAAATGAACAACGCTTGCAAATTATTGAATTTTACTATCAAAATTCGTGCTCGGTTCGAAATGTTCATCGCGCGCTGCTTCCATTTTCAGGTCGGCATTCTCGACCTTCTGAGTAGTCTATTCGGAAGATTGTGACCAAATTTCGCACCAAATTTACTTTGTTGGACATTAAACCACCAACACGTTTACGTACTGTGCGTAGTGAAGAAAATATTGCGGCCGTATCAGCTAGTGTGACAGAAGACCGCGAAATGTCGATTCGGCGCCGTTCCCAGCGTTACTGTCAGTGGTGAACGCTACCGAGCGATGATAACAAACTTTTTTTTGCCCGAAATGGAAGTTCTTGACTTGCATGATATGTGGTTTCAACAAGACGGTGCCACATGCCACACAGCACGCGAAACAATGGCGCAATTGCGAGGCGAGTTTGGTGAACAGTTAATTTCACGTTTCGGGCCGGTCAATTGGCCGCCTAGATCGTGCGATTTGACACCATTAGATTATTTTTTGTGGGGGTATGTCAAGGCTAATGTCTATAGGGACAAGCCCGCTTCGATTGACGCACTGGAAGCCAACATCCATGCATTCATTCGTGAGATACCGGCCGATATGTGTGAAAGAGTATGCCAAAATTGGACTCAGCGGATGGGCTACCTGAGACGCAGCCGCGGTCAACATTTGCATGAAATTATCCTTAAACATTAAATTGCAAGGTTTAAACTATCGATTCAAATAAATATTTCATTCATTTTTTCGAATTTTTTGTGTGTTTTTTTTTTTTTAAGTTCTAAACCTCTTAAAAAATCACGCGTTATTATAAATCTAATTTGTATTTCATATTGAATCAATGTATAGCGTTAGGCCCCTTATGTGCCAACAAAATCTTATTATTTGTCAATGTATCTTATAGTTATAAATTATCTTTTTAGCCAATTGTAAATAGAAATGTTCAATAAAACAAAAATTGAATTGAAATATTATATTGGCCCTAATATTTTTTCTGAATGAGCCTTAGACTTACTTCTTATCATAAAAGCTAGTTAGAAAGACAATGAAAATATAAAATATTTTACTTTGTTATTACCGTCAATATGAAGCCCGTTTTTTGAGTTCAAATGAAAATCGTATCAAGGTGCCCCAACTCCCCCTACGAAAAGTCCTTCGAATAAAAAAAAAATTAGTTCCGTCATGAAACCTGGTGAAAACGTTGCATGTAGGTATTATGAGAATGAAAAATCGAAAGAGTCTATAAAAATATCTCACATGAAAGGGAGTTTTTTTGAGGGGGAGAGGGGGGGAAATTGTTATGTATCAAACAGAAAAATTAACTTTGGTGCAACCTTAGCATATGACACATGTTTTTAAGGTAGTTTTTAATGCTGAATCAAATGACACCAAAACCAAGTCGATGCGACCTCCGTGAAAAAAGTTATTGTCATTTTTAGGTAACGATGACTATATTTTCAGTATAAATGTAAAATATTACCGGGAATCAGTTGAAAATAATGGTCCGTCGATGAAACTTTGCATCAATGGTTCATTTTTCATGGAAAGCAATAAAAAGAAGAGTCTATAAAAATATCTGTGGTTAAAGGGTGTTTTTTTGAGGGTTGGGTGAAGGTTGGGGTTATGATGGGATTATTACCATACAATCTGTGACAAAAATGGTACCCTCATGAAACCTTATAAAAATGTGCTATGCACTACCAGAATGAAGAATCAAAAGAGTCTATAAAAATATCTATATGGTAGAAGGATGTTTTTAATGGGTGAAGGCAACTATAATTTTTCCAAAAACAAAAATTGTTTCCAAAAACGAATAACAGCCTTTACCCAAACCCACAAAAACACCCTTTCTCCCTTGATATTTTGGCAAACTCCTTTGATTCTTCATTCTCGTAGTAAATGAAAGACTCTTTTACCAAGTTTCTTGAGGGTACCATCCTTTTACATTTTTTTGAAAAATAACCAGACACTTCCCCCTATCTTCAAAAAACACACCATTCCCAGCCAAATTCTCAGGGGGGTATCATTTTTTTCATGGGTTTTATGGTAATAATCACACCACTGCCCCAACTCCCCAAAAAAATTCCCTTTAACAACAGATAGTTTTATAGACAATAACTTTTTTCACGGAGGTCGTATGGACTTGGTTTTGGTGTCATTTAATTCAGCATTAAAAGCTACCTTAAAAACATGTGTCATATGCTTAGGTTGCACCAAAGTTTATTTTTCTGTTTGATACACCACAATTTCCCCCCCTCTCCCCCTCAAAAAAAACACCCTTCCATGTGAAATATTTTTATAGACTCTTTTGATTTTTCATTCTCATAATACATGAAACGTTTTCACCAAGTTTCATGATGGTACTAATTTTTTGTTTTATTTATCCTATTTTACCTGTACTACTGTAGATTTTTTAACAACCCATATTCCACCTCCACTGAGCACGAACTAAATATTAAACTCGCAAAATAAAATACATATATAGATATGTCACTATTTGAACATGGATTTCTATGGCCGCATTAATTTTAATTCCTAAGAATACTCAAAATCGGAGCGTAGCTACTGCCCAGTGAAGACGAAATCATATGCAAAACACCCCGTACAAGAATCTCCTAAATTAATTAAATCTAAAAAAAAAGAAATAACAAAAAAATATGTATGTCAGAAATTTTCGGATTTTGGCAGCTTCCAATGCGATAAATTTTTTCTTTTCTGAACCTTTCCCCTGTAGCTTTTCTCCTCATCTATATTTTGCCTCCACTGGACATGAACAAAATATCAAACTTGGAAAATAAAATATATGTTTAGGTCACTATTTGAAGATGAATTTCTGTGGTCGTATTATTTTTTTTTTTAGGCATGCTCAAAATCCGACCGTAGTTCATGCACAGTGAAGATGCAATCATATGCAATACACCCCATATATAAATCAAAATTAATAAAATCTATGTGGTTTTCCTTTCGACCAAAAAAGTCGACTTTTTTCTTATTTTTTAGACCTGAGATCAACATTTGCTTTCCATTCAACCAAAAAATCGATTTTTTTTTCGACCTCTGGTCGATTCTTCCAATCTCGATTTTTAGCAAGATTTACACGCATTTGCACACATACCAAAATAAACTGACATAGATCTGAACGTATTAGTTTGCATCTAACATTTCGCAGTGTTGTTTACTTTCGAGAAGAAGGTGGTGTTTGTTGGACAAATTCATTAATAGAAAAATAGTGACTAACACAATTACAAAAGCAAATCAAATCTCATTTTGTGTTCTATTTACCACTAAAAAATTATGATCTGACCAACAAATCTGAAATGGTTGAATGGAAAACCACATAAAAAATACACAAATAACAAAAAATGTTCGGATTTTGGCAGCTACCAATGCGTGATTTTTTTTCTGAACCTTCTCCCTGCAGTTTTTTTCATTATATTCCGCCTCCACTTGACATGAAACTTGGAAACTAAAATAAAATATATAGATATTTCACAATTTTTTTAACATGGATTCCTGTAGCAGTATTAGTTTTTTTTTCTCGATATTTTAAAAATTCGACCGCAGTTCATGCACAGTTGAGACGAGAGATGAAATCATATGCACAACACCCCGTATATTATAATGATAACAATAAAAGTCAAAATGAACATTTTTCTCAAAATTAATTCAATTTTGAAAATAGTATTAAAGATTAAACATATTAAATGATTCATAACTTTATTCTTCCATGAATGGAAGTATTGCTGGAAATATTGATACATCGCTTCTATCAAGGTGATATAATTTGCACCAGCAAATATTTAATAAATCAGTAAAGCTCCAATAAGTTAGTTACTTCCTGTCAGAGGGGTAACAGGAGCACTTTTAAAACAAATAACACTTTAATGTGTGAAATGCTCGCTAGCCGCTCCTTGGTCATTTGAATATAGAGAGATTAAAGAAACATTAGTACAGCACTTCTATCAAGCTGATATAATTTGCATCAGAAAATATTTAATAAATCAGTAATGCTTCAATAAGGTATTTACTTGCCGTCAGAAAGGTAACAGGAGCGCTATAGAAACAAATAACATCTAAGGTTTCAAATGCGATGCAATATTTCTAGTTAGGTACTGACACAAAAGACCAGTTGCACAAATGTGGTTTAAATTTTAGTCAATGATTTAATAGTTTGAACGCACTGATTTGGCTGGATTCACTGAGGTTGAACAGAGGTTCAAGGGTGAAGTATGTTAAAGTAGCAAATTGAATTGAACCATCATTGAACTTCCATCAATTCATAAAATAGCGGATGAGTTAAAATTGCTGAACCACGGATTAGATATTTACAACGTCGTTAAGATTTTGATGTGTACTTCAGAAATATAAATTCACTGATTTCGGGGAGTGTACGGACGTTCAACGTTGGTTCAAATCTTAATCCATGGTTAAAAAATTTCAACTCACCGAATTTAAGTCTTCGATTTGATCTCACCGATTTAACTCAGTTAGATATCCGAAATCCAAACGAGATTTACAGTGTGTCTCCATTGACAATATTTGGAGCAGGAATTGGAATGGAAATTTATTGGTTGGGTGGGCATTTTGATTGCCAGGCAATTGCAGTTGTAATATGTGTATAGAGAAATTACAATCAAGAAGAAATGCTCTTTGTGCTATTTAAATTCACTGCTTTTAATAATATGTAATTAAAATACACAATGCAACAAGGAAACGAAACGAGATCGTCACGTAACTCACTGTCACCTTTTAGTAGTTTTAAAATCATTACCCAATTGACAATGCTGTGAGATTTTCATGAAGAGATTTAACAGATACTTAACAGAATGATTCACTGGGCGTGAAAAAACGAGACGAGATTGTGACATAATTCACAGATAGCTTTTTGTAATAATATAAATATTCGTTCCCGAATTCACAAAGCGACGAGATTTCTCACGACGGGATTTAACAAAATAATATAAAAAAAACTAAGTTTCAAGTAGGTACTTATTCTATTAATTAAACCGAACGTGACGACGTAAAGTGCCTTATTATGTGTATTCTCGTCATTATTTGAAACTAATTTAACAAAAGCAGCGAAATGACGTCACACTCACGTCTTTTCCTCTATCACATCCATAATGTTCGACCCTTTAAGATTCTTCTTATTAATATATGGCAATGCCCTTTTAAACTTGATAAGGAAATTAGGATTATTCGTATATGGCAATACTGAATCTGACATTAACCGAGAAAATGTTTTGTTCACCTTTGTGTTTTTCAATTTGTGAAAAATAATTTGGTAAATTTGTGCAATAATAAGTGTAGTTTTAAGAAAAATATAGATAAATGTTTTAAGAATAAAGTGTATTTTAAGAATAATCAATAAAATGTTGAGAAAAATATATGTTTTTGTTTTTTCAATGATTACAATTTTTTGGTTTCCGCTCATTGAACGTCGTTTTAAATGTTTGAAAAAAAAAAAAAATAATTTGAAATCTTTTTAATGAAGAGTTATTTTTAAAAGTGATCCCACACGTTGAAAATCTCCAATATCAAATCAATTCAACATATTTGTTGTTGATTCTGCATTAAAAGAATTTTCTTTTTTTTGTTCAGAAATAGGTTTTTTTTAATGATATGTCGGTATTGCAAAATCTCCATATAAAAATCGTGATGCAAAATTGTGTCGGTTTGACATGTCACTGACAGCTCCATAGAAAAATTTTGTACCCCCATGGCACAAAAGAAGTTTAACTTCAATAAATAAATACACGAAATTTTTGAACATAATCTTAGGGCCAGTTTGTTCATACTTTGTCAACTTAAATCGATGATTATTCCAGTTGGTTATCATTGAATGCGTTTGTTCAGAAACATTTTATATAGAGAATCCATGATTTGAGCACTTAATTGGAGAAATCATTAATTCGCCGATTCTGTTCGATAAGCACGATTTAATCAAAGATTTCCTGGAATTTCGTTTGTTCATCATTTTGGTTATTCCCAAAGCGTAAGTATAAAAAAAGGAAACAAAATCTATCCAATTCCTACGAACAAAGAACATGAATCAAGAGAAACCAAGCATCGTCCATCTTCCATGACAAAAGTACCTAAAGAAGTTGTAGAGATTTTACTACTAGTTGTAGTTATTTTATGTATTATGCAAAAAGAAGTGCTTTTTTCGTAAGGCCGAGTATAAAATATGTATAGAAAAACAACAAATGGGAAAAAATCCCATCACTAGGTTTCACAAAATGCCAGCACTATCTACACACTTCAACTATGCATTTGGAAACAAAAATCAACCAGCCTTACTTATTAAAACAAACAAATTTCAAGTGGGTAGTTATTTTGTTAGTAATTTAACAGGAAATAATCTTGAAATGAACACAACATTATATTTCACGACGCTGATTGTCCACGTTTTTGTACACAAAAAGTATTTTTTTTTTCTAAGTTAATGACAGAATACGAGCAACCACTCTCTGATTATCACAGATTGATAACAATGGGTGTAACAGAATCAGTGATAATATAATTGCAGATTTAACCCACTGTGAACAAACTGGCCCTAAGTTAAGTAAGCTGAAAAAGTGATGCGCTGAAGGTGCCAAAAACTATGAATACAAGAAAAAATTATATAAAACTATGAGATCGATCTACATATTTAAGTATTTAAATAAAAGTTCACTCATTTATAAGATGTGTTAACTATTGCATTGAAAAAATAGTAAAACTTGGGCACATGCTAATGATAGTACCACAAAATTTTCGATCTCGTTTGATATTGGATGAAACTAAAAAATAAATATAAACTCTAAAAGGTCATTAATTGTTAATTGAGAGGGATTTTTCAAAATTTCAAAAACCTGTAAGTATTGCGAAATGTATGGAATTGTCAAAAATTTTCTTGCAACCCCTGTACAAAATTCAATTACTGAAAGAATGTTTACCCCGCTTGGTTGTCAATTGGCAAGAAATATTACTTACCCCCAGTTTCACAGTGCAAGTTTAAACTCTACTTTTGGTTTAGGCTTAGGTTCAACAACTTATTCGGTTTCACAGTGGTTTTTAAACCTTGAACTGAGTTAATTTTGTAGTTTAAATTAAACGACAGTATTCTGCCGTTTAAACTTGAGTTCAACGTGGATAGCACTGAAATTCAAGCATTGTCATATTCTCAACTCTCAATTAACAACTACGATAACGTAATGATGTTCAGTTTCGACCGTGTGCAAATTAAAACAACCGGTTTACCTTTTTGTTTTTAAAAAAGGTTTTATTAGGTTGCGGAACCAATCTGTTCCGATTTGTTGGGGTTGAACCCCAACTTAATTTACTAAGACTAATTACAAATTTTATTCCTAAAGATAAATTATCTAAAAGTAATATACTGATCGTCAACATAACTGCTGACTCGATAGATGGGTCCGTGGGTGGATGGATGATGGTGTAATAATTGTATTGATTTCCAATAAAGGAAATGCTGACTCAACGGATGGGTGCATGGATGGATGGTCGATGTAATTCAATATATTTGTCGTGACCATTGATGATACTGAATAAAATATTTTTTGGATTATCTGCACTTTTGGGTGGGATATTGCATTGTGTTGCATGATAATAACTCCCCTCTTTCTTAGATGATGCGTCCCGCGTCATGAATTTCCTCTGAGAGTTTTTGTATATTTTTGTTTATTTTATTTATCATTATTTCTTCATTTATATTATGGGTTTTTGGTTTAAGTTTCAAAAAGAAGTAAGTATAAGCATTATTACTAATACAATAATTATTATTACAATTGTACTGAATGTTATGCTATTTGTTATTAAATTGTTGATTTTAATTTCTTCTAGAATTTTTCTGTTTTCGATATTTTTGAAATGGAGTTCTGGTAAACTTATGTTTACTGTTATATTTTTAATTTTAACATCTTTAAAAATTGGTAGGATAAAATTTTCATTTACAATTATATTTTCGTATATATTATTATATCTCTCTAAAAGTACTTGAGAGTGCTAGGACGCTATATGGCCCTAGGCTCAATGATAGGAAAATCCCTATGCACACCTCCGCGTGGTAGAGGGCGGGTAACGCTAACGTGCAGGGGGACCGAATGGATGCCGGGATAAGCAGACAACCCAGCTATGCTGGTCAGGGCACAAACTTGTCCTCGGGATGGTTAAAAGCCCCCTAAAGGCGGATGAACTGCAGGTGGCGGTCAACGGCATGATAGTCTGGTGGCGGAGGAGCTTTTTTTGGTAAAAGGCCAACGGCAGCAGCAGGTAGCGTCTGTAACCCATATTGGGCGGCTACAAAAGGCGTCTGTTTTCCCATAGTGGGCGGCCTCGAGCAGATATGTGTTTGACCATACAAAAGGCGGGTGTGCCTGTCAAATCTGAGCTTATGTATGTTATTAATCATATCTCGGAAAACACCATGGTGGAAGGATATATGCAAATACATGAATTATGACAACAAATGGAAATGAGTCCCCAAGAGGTAATCTTTTTATAGAAAATCCTTCTGTAGCTTCGGCTGCAGTAAACCGCACATCGGATTTGGGGGTGCGGCATCCTTCATGTACGAGCGTCAATCAAGACGCCATAATAATAAATGAATCGTTGACAAATAGAAGAAGTCTTTCAAGAAGCGCAAATGTTACTTTTGGCTACCGCATACGTACGAAAATCGGAGCATGGAACGTTCGATCCTTGTACAGCGATGGTAGATACGAGCAGGTTGAGCGTGAAATGCTTCGCCTAAAGATCAGTATCCTGGGCATAAGCGAAACTAAGTGGAGAGGAAGAGCTGAATACAGATCAGACACTGGACAGACGAGAATGCTGTATTCCGGCGAAGATGAAAGAGAGGGTGGCCAAAGACTGCATGGTGTCGGAATTATGTTGAACGAAGAAGCGAGGCGTAGTTTGATCTCATGGGCGCCCATTTCTGCGAGATTAATGACAGCAAGGTTTCGTTCAAAAATTCGTTACGTCACAATTATTCAGTGCTACGCCCCCACAAATGAAGCGACCGAGGAAGACAAAACCGCGTTCTACACTCATCTTAACTCCGTTTACAGTAGTGTTCCGAGAGCCGACATCATAGTCGTTATGGGAGACCTTAATGCCCAAGTCGGTTCAGACAATTACGGACTGGAACGCGTGATGGGAAGAAATGGCGTGGGGTCACGGAATGAAAATGGTGACTTGCTTGTCGACTTTTGTAACGCGAATCGTCTTGTGATAGGTGGGACTGTATTTAAACATAAGACGTGCAACAAAATTACCTGGGTGCATCCGGATGGTCAAACCGAAAACCAAATTGATCATATCATGATTCAGCAGCGATGGAGGAAGTCTATGTGTGATGTCCGGAGTATAAGAAATGCCGATGTGGGAAGCGACCACCATTTGGTTCTGATGAGTCTCAAACTACGAACCGCTGCCGTACAAAAACCAGCGCAGGATGCAGCAAGGAGCACAAAATTCATTACTAATGCTTTAAATGACCCCAACATATGTCGAAACTATGTCACCACCCTTAACGACAGAGCCTCGTCATTAAATGGAATCCAGAATTCAACAATTGATGAGATGTGGGGTGAAATTAAAAGTGTTTTTATGGAGGCTGGATCCGAAACTGTACCCAAGCGAACGAGACGTAGAGACTCTTGGATATCCCAAGACACCTGGGATAAGATCGAACTTCGCAAATCGTTGAAAATCCAAATAAATGCCGAAGCTGATGTTCAACGAAAGGCTGACTTGCGAAGAGAGTACCGCATTGCACATAAGATGGTCTACCGCTGTGTGAGACGTGACAAGAGGGTGAAGTTGGATGGACTCGCAGATAATGCGGAAAGCGCTGCCAGAAGAGGAGATATCCGGGAATTGTACCAAATAGCCAACGATGTTATCGGGAAAAAAAGCAACACCAATCATCCTGTAATGGATGTGGATGGCACACTTTTGGTATCAATTGAGGATCAGCTTCGTAGATGGAAGGACCATTTTTGTGCCCTGCTAAATGAGGATTCAGTTGAGCAGAGTGCTGAAGTGCCCCAACTAAACGAGATGCGCAGGTCCTATAGGGGTATTGACATCGAACCCCCGTCAGAATCGGAAATTCGTACATCAATAAATCTCCTCAAAAACAACAAGGCAGCTGGACTGGATGGAATACCAGCTGAATTCCTGAAAGCCGATCCCGTTGCAGCGGCTAGTATTTTACATCCGCTGATACAAAACATTTGGGAAAACGAAAGCTATCCCAGGGACTGGAAGGATGGTGTGATTGTTAAGCTGCCAAAGAAAGGTGACTTAAAGAATTGCAACAATTGGCGTGGTATCACCGTTTTGTCCGTTTTCCCAAAACTAATGGCAACAATCATACTCGAGCGAATAAAGGATAGAATCGAGTCTACACTCAAGAGGCATCAAGCTGGCTTCCGCAGTGGTCGATCGTGTGTCGACCATATCAACACCCTGCGTATCGTCCTCGAGCAGTCGATGGAATATCAATCACCGCTTTACCTCATGTTCGTGGATTTTGAAAAGGCCTTTGATCGAGTTAACCGAGAATGTATATGGAGATCGTTGCTTGGTAGAGGAATTCCACCAAAAATTGTTGCCATTATTAAAGAGTCCTACAACAACGCGAGGTGTTTTGTTTTGCACAATGGGCAGCTATCCGACTCCTTCGTAGTGCAACAGGGTGTGAGACAAGGGGATGTTCTATCGCCAATTCTCTTCCTGCTGGCGATGGACGACGTATTGACGGCCAGTGTTGGTACAGCTGAGCGACAGGGCATTCAATGGAGACCGTTCGAAAGGCTCAGTCATTTAGACTATGCCGATGACATATGTCTACTGGCAAATAACATCAGTGGGCTGAACGGGATGTGCCAAACACTGCAAGTGAAGGGAGAGTCGAGTGGTCTAAGAATTAACAGCAAAAAGACAAAAATAATGCTCACAGGCCGCTCCACACAGCAGCGTATTATTTTACAGGAGACGCCAGTTGAAGTAGTGGAACAATTTAACTACCTTGGCAGTATTGTTTCTGCAAACGGTGGTACGGATCTGGACGTTAAAAGTAGAATAAATAAAGCTCGTGCTGCCTTCGGTACTCTGTCCCCAATTTGGAAATCCAGTCAAATCTCCTTACGCACTAAGTTGAGATTCTTCGAATCCAATGTCAAATCCGTGCTGTTATATGCTTGTGAAACCTGGAAAGTCACGTCTACCATTTCGAAGAAATTGCAGGCTTTTGTGAATCGCTGTCTTCGCCACATCCTAAAGATTCGCTGGCCACAAATAATATCAAATGAGGAATTGTGGCGCAGGACAAGTCAAGAGCGGCTGGACGTCGACATAAGAAAGCGTAAATGGCGTTGGATTGGTCACACACTGAGGAAACCAAACGATGAAATTGCAAAGCAGTCCTTTGAATGGAATCCTCAGGGTGCACGGCGGGTTGGAAGACCAAGAACAACATGGAAATCAACTGTCTTAGCGGAAGCAGAATCCCAGAGAAAGACGTGGCCACAGCTTAAGTACCTTGCAGCAGACCGTGAAGGATGGAGACGTTTTGTTGACGCCCTATGCCCCAGCCGGGGTTACAGGACACGATGATGATGATATATTATTATTAATATTAATTTTACAATTCTCAAAATTTATTATAGTGTTTCCATGAAGCATTACGTCATATGTGTTACAATTATGAATTAATTTTGTTTCAGGGACATTTTTCGTGATAACAATATTATTAGTTAATTGTTTTATTTCAATAGCTGCATTAACTTTAAAGTTACATATCGGATTTTCTTTTAGTATTTCTTCAAAACATTGGTCATTTATTTTTATTAAACATTTTTTCATTATAATGGGTTCTTCTGTATATTTGTACCAAGTATGGTTACTTAATATTAACTCTCTATAATTGATGTCTAATTCTAAATTACTTTTGTTTGGTATTGGTTCGATTATAATTCTGTGGTACATTTGATTGCAATAATTAGGTATCATAATTACAAAAACTATTTTATTATCGTGTAAAATTACTGAACTTTTAATGTACATTAAATCTCTTAAAGTTATATCATATGTTTTTATTTCTTTTACAGTCAAAATATCTCTCCCTAATACTCCTAATCTAGATAGCATTAAATTATCTTTTACTTTACGAACTTGTTCTCTTAACAGTTGGATATCGTATTGAATTTGGAAAATATGTTGCATATGGTCTATAGTTACATCTTTTGATGCTCTTCCAAGAAGATTAGATAATTGGTCATTTATATATTTTTGTTGTTTATTAATGTGGTCTGTTACTTTTTTCATTGCTAAGTTAAATTGATCATTTTCGAACTTGGCCGTTGAGGCTATTTATAATGTTTTCATTATTCTTTTCATTAACATCTAATCTCTGCCTAATTTCTAATTCATCATCGGCATCCATTGTGCCTGTTATAAATTTTAAACCTTCTCCTATGATATTTATTAACCCTCGTCTTTTTCTTGTATGTGGTAAAATGCTATTAATTTCTTCCTCTAATGCATTAAAATTATGCAACATAGTTGGATAGTGGTTGCAAAAACTAAAGTTTGCTATGTTGTTTCTTATTATTTCTAAATTCTCTTTCCATAAACCTAAATCTATTGTGTATAGGATTTTCTTATAATTGTCAATAATTTTGAGCTCTTCATTTTTATCATTATAAATCCCTGTCCATCATTCAAGTACTGTACGTCAAGCCACTGTCCTTGTCCATTATGTAGTAATGTCATAAGTAGTATAACTATTTCGGGTAGAGGATTCATTGTCCTGAAATAGATTTAATTTTAATGTTATCTTTATGAATTATACGATCATTTTTATGAATTCGTATTTTGTTTCCTAAGTCTTCTTTCACTTTTTGTTTCCTATATCTTGGTTGAAGTTTATTTCTAACCCCTATGATTTTTTCATAAATTATTTCATTTTGTTTATATGTTTTTGTCTTTACATTAGGTTTGTTTCTCTTTAACATTTTTGCTTGGGCTAATAGAAGTCTTGGTTGTAAGTCTTCATGTTCTAATTTGTTGAATAAGACTTCGAAAGGTTTTTTGTTTGTTACAGAATGAATAGTTTTATTGTACTGCTGTACGGCTCTAAAAATTGATTCTAGATCACTTATTAAGTGAAATTCTTCTTTCAAACATCTTGCTATTTCTATTAGAGTGGAGTGAGCTCTTTCCACTTGTCCATTGGAAGTACTGTGTTTTGGATCACAGAAAAACATTTCTATCCCTAGTCTATGCATCAACGTTTTAAATTGGGGTGATGGAAAACCCGGTTCGTTATAGACACATAATTTCTTAGCTTCTGGGAAGCTTTGAAAAAGTTCTAAGACTTTGTCGTCTAATTTTGTTCTATCTACTATTTGTTTAATGACCAGAAATTTTAAATAGGAATCAATGCAAGTTAAAAACTTTAACTTTTGAGCAAAGAAAATATCCAGGTGTAACTGCTCCCCCTCTTTCTTAGCAATTAGAGCCTCTCCAATTGGAGTTTTAAAAGAATGTCTTTCGTATTTATTTCGGTTACATATTTCACAGTTTCTAACGAATTCTTTAAACTGTTTGGTCATTCGTGGCCAATAATATGCTGTGTAAATTTGTTTCAAGTTTTCTTGATAGCTACGGTGTGCTCTAACGTGTGTTTGTTGTGTTATAGTTTGTTGGTCTTCTTCGTTCGTAATGTCAAAAGGAAAGTTCTTTGTGTAAAGAAAGTTATTATTAAAAGTTTCCTTTAATTTTTGTTTAATATTATAAAGGTCCTCTGGTGGGCAATGAATTGCAACAGTTCCAGGTTGTAAATATTGTTTTAATATGATTATTAAATTTTCTGGTGTATCGTACTCAATTGAATGTCTAGTTCTGTTAAAATATTTTATTTGTTCATGTGCCGTAAATAATCCTTGAGTTAAAAGGATTTGTTGCTTAAATTGATTAAGAGGTTTTGTTGTCTCTTTAATTTCTAAGTTATCACTGCTCTCGGCAGAGTGCTGTGTAGCAGTACTAGATGAGTCTTCATCTGAAATGTGGTTTAAGTATTGCCTTGACAAGGCATCAGCAACTACATTTGTAGTCCCTGGCTTGTATATTATTTTGGGAGCAAACTCTTCAATAAACGCATGCCAACGTTTCATTTTGGCATTTGGATTTCTTACGGATACCGCAAACGTTAGCGGTTGGTGATCCGTATGGATTTCAAGGTTAGAAACACCATATAAATAGTTTCTTAAATTCTTCAAGGACCACACTATAGCGTATAATTCTTTTTCGGTAGTGGCATAATTTTGTTCTGTCGTATTCAATGTTTTTGAAATGAATGTTATTGGTTTTCATTCCTGGGATAAAACACCTGCTATAGCATTATTAGAAGCGTCAGTTGTTAATATAAATGTTTTTTTGAAATCTGGTTGCACTAATTCGACTTGTTCTATTAAAAGATTTTTTAAGGTCCTGCAAGCTAAAATAGCTTCATCGTCTAGTTTTATAATTTTTATTTTAGATACGTTTTTTGATATTCTGCCGTTTTCTCCGGCTAAGCATTTAGTTAAAGGCTTAGTTACTGATGCGTAGTTCTTAACAAACTTACGGTAGTAACCTGTCATGCCCAAAAAACTTCTTAACTGTCTTAACGTATTCGGTAATGGAAAATTACTAATTGTCTCTATTTTCTTCGGGTCTGTTTTAATAGTGTTAAAAGCGACTATGTAGGTAACCTAAAAATTCTGTTTCCTTTTTATAGAATTTAGATTTTTCTAAGGAAATTTTCATATTAGCTTTTTTTAATACATTTATAATTTCATTAAGATGTCTAGTGTGCTCATTTAAATTTTTAGAGTAGACTATTATGTCGTCCATATAGACATGGCACACCTTCCCTATATAATCACGCAAAATATCATCCATCGCTCTTTGAAAGATGCTTGGCGTGTTTTTTAAACCGAAAGGCATTCTCATAAATTCATATTTACCGTTATTTATGCTAAATGCCGTTTTTTCAATATCTGATTCTTTCATCTGTATTTGATGAAAACCAGACTCTAAGTCTATCGTAGAGAAATACTTAGCTTTCCCTAAATTAGATAAAATGACATTACTCTCGGGTATAGGATATCTGTCTGATATCGTTTTTTCATTCAATTTTTTATAATCTATAAACATTCTTAATTTTTGAGTACCATCATCATTGGTACCTTTTTTTGGTACAACCGAAATCGGTGAATTGTACGGACTTTTACTCTGGCGAATAATTCCTGCCTTTAACAAATCTTTTATTTCCTTATTAACGAATGTGTTAACTGACAGTGGGTACGGGTATTGTCTGCTCCATATAGGAGTATCGACTGTAGTCCTTATTTCTGCCTTTACATCCGTTCGGAATAATGAATTTATATTTATATCTGAATGTATTTTTTCAATCTTTTCAGTCATATACCTTTTTAATTTTTCTACATTTTCACTGCTTTCTAATTCAATTTTTAAAGTTTCGGAATCTTCTGATTCCCTTGAATTGTTTAATTCATTTATATCTTCTGATAAGAATATTCTTTCTTTTTTATTATTATAGATTAAATAACCATTTTCAAAATCTAACTTAATGGAGGCTTCTTTGAGTAACATATAACCTACTAATAAATCACTTTCTAAATTTTCTATTTCATAAAATACAACATCTCTATCAAATATATATGCAACATAAAAATAAGTTATTATCGAGTACCCATTTACAGTGCGAATTCTTTTTTTAATAGATAGCTCCAGTGGCGTAGCGTGGGTTTTTGCCGCCCGGGGCGGTGTCTAATTTTGCCGCCCCCCAAAATGTATTCAAAACAAACAAATTCAAGACAAACAAAAAATACAAATTACATATATATATATAGACATAAAAAAGCTACAAAACTTTTCATGTAAAGTTAAATTTATTATTGTCACATATGTATACGAGAATATATCATTATTTTTGAATGTTAGTCAGAAAAAACATTATTATTACACATTTTTTTTTTGGATACAGTTTGTATATAACTTGAACGAAAGCCTTTAAGGCTCTCCCAAATCAACGCGAAATCATAGCGAATCATTCGCAAAGTCAGTTTTTTGTTGTTGTTTAGCATTGAGTATCTATCATAATTTGTATTATTGTGAATGATTTCGCGTCGCCGGCGAATGTTTCGCGTTGGTTTGGGGGAGCCTTTACAATTTATTTAGGAAAATATAAGTATCATTTTTAGCCATTAAAATAAAAGTCATCTTGATTCAAAACAAAGTAGGGAATTATGTTTTTTATATGTTGGCTTTTCATAAATGGCAAAATGTGGTGAAAAGCGAGGCGCACATCTCTAGTTCTCAAAGAATAAAAATAAGAATAGAATAAACAAACAAAAAAATACTTCTAGTGTAATTTGCTAGGAAGTCATAACCATAACTCATAACTAGTCAAATTACAAATACCTACATATCATTACATTATTGTTATAAAACTATTGGTATTTCGTTTTGGTGTCAAATTTTTGACTAGTGCACAAATTTTAAAATAAATAAAAATAAAATGTTTGAAATGCTGTGTCGGCAAATTGCACTCGAAAACTCTAACTTCGAGGACGTCTAACAAAGAAATGATAAATGACCCATAAACAAAAATTTTTATAGGTATCAGGAAAAGGAGATAGCTTCATGATAATAAACTTTTTCTTTATTCAAAACCATTTAAAAAATCAAACACTTTAAGAATCAGAATTTTAATTAGACTTATGTGGATGTATATCACAGTACACATATTAAAGGTAATATCATAAGGGTTTTGATTTTTGTTTCTTCTGCGCATATATCAAAATTTGTGTGAAATGTCAATATTTGTTGTTGTTTTTATGTGTATTTAATTCATCACATTCCCAGCCATTTTTATTTCTGACATTTTCAATTTTAATTTGTTGTTGTTTTTACGTGTGTTTTCTTCCTCACGTTCACAGCCATTTTTTATTTCCGACTGACAACCAGCGCAGTATAATACCTTAGATTTGTGTACTGTGGATGTATATGATGTGTTAGCATAAGAACTTTAAAAAAATTTCAAACTTTTCACATGAACAATTTCCGATTACTACATTTCGAGTAGGTAGGTATCTTTACAGAAAAGCAAAGTTCAAACGAAGTTTTTTCCCGTTATTTTATTTTGGTAAGACGGCATAATGTTTCAGAAAGTAAAAGGAAGAGCAGTCTACTCGTTTTTGTTTGTGTTTTTTCTCCGCCTTTCACGTATACTATTGTCTCACTTCATCTCACAATCTTAAAAGCGCTATGGTCAAAATGTTTAAGGAGTTGTCCGTCTGGCGAATAATTTAAATGAAAGGGCTATGTTCAGAAAAGTTTTCAATGTGCTACCGTTGGGAGTCCCCAATTTAAAGTTAAAATATTCAGTTCTATTTGTGGACTTCTTCATTGTGGTTTTCATTCAATAAATTTCTTGAACCGATAGTAGGACTTAACCTTAAGGTTTTTTTTATCCAACGACATCGGAGCCATCCTTTGATGGAATTTGACAGTTAATGGCTTGATAAATTCTCCCTTTACATATAAGAGTCCATTAGCTTTCATAAGAAAACATATTAATACAAATATTTCTTTCTATTGAAAGGGTTTCTTGTAAGATAAATCGATGAGAACCAAAACTTGCCATATCCAAGCCAGAAACACTCGTCATAACCAAGCGTGAAACGTAATAGTAAAATTTCTTTTGTATGGAACTTTAAATATCAATCCTATAAAAGTATTTTAACAATTAAGTTTGGCTATAATTTATTCTGGTCCGGGTTCCGATCACATCATACATACTTGCCGAAAGGCTCCAAAGTTTTTTGCATGATATAAATGTTGAACTTGAGTTTGCTACCACTCAAGTTGTTGTTGTTGCATTCAAATATTCAATATTATTCTTTCTATTGTTTAAATGAATTTGATAATAATTTTTGGTTATATTTTGGGAAGGGCAAAATTAATTAATCATGCTTATTACGGAATTTACAATGGGAGCGGAAGCAAGGTGGTTTAGCACATTGCGTCGGTATTACAATTGAACGGATAATGATCGGGAGATTCACTTATTGAAATCTGATGTAAAGCATTACTGATCGAGTAGCTTCCCGCCTGGATTGCGAATTCTATAATAGACATGAATAATTTTCTTACGCCGAAATTTCACAGTAAAATTTAATTATTAAATAAAAATAAAATTGCCACCAAATTTGCCGCCCCCCAGTAAGTGCCGCCCGGGGCGGGCCGCCCCCCCCGCCCCACCCACGCTACGCCACTGGATAGCTCTTGTCTATCTTGTAGAACATTTGGTCTACAATAGCAACTATAGTTGCTCCCGTGTCAATTAATATTTTTAGTTGCTTGTTTGGTTGGTTTCTAAGTATGAATGGTAATTGACACGGCGATCGCCTAAAAAAGCTTCCTCATTTATATTATTAACACGCTGGTTTTTGACTGGTGGTTGAGCACTATTTTGTGCACTATGTGGTCTCTTATCCACATACAAATTTCTGTGAAAATTATTATTTAAATTTTGCCTGAACGGATTGATACGTTGTCCTATATTATTATTGGTATTAGTGTTATTATAAGATCGCCAATTATTGTTACTAAAATTATGTCTTTGATTGGGCAATCTCATATTAGAGCTTCCAACTGTCATTGGTGTAGGTTGTGAATGTTGATTACGAAAATTGTTTGGATTCGGTTCCCAAACAGATCTTTTAGGGAATCTCAAATGGTTGTTATATGTGTTGTTTGTGTTATTTGTGTTATTTGTGTTATTTGTGTTATTTGTATTATTTGTATTTCTGTTAAATTGAAGGGCGAATTGAGCCCTTTGGTTGTTGGACTCTAGCTCTTGAGCTTTAGCAAGAGCGCTAGGTAAATCATTGGGGCTAAGCGAAAATAATATATTGCTTAGTGGGTCGTTTAACCCGGTTATAAAAACGCGTAGGGCATTTGTGCGGTGAGCTTCGTTGAGCTCTCTGGTCAAGCTGTCCTGACCATGAGTCATTATTGTTTTATTCACCAAGAGTGTTAATTTCTTATTAACTATATTGTAATAGTCGATTAATGATAAGGAACCTTGCCTCAAGATGCTTAGTTCCTGTTCAATCATATGTATTGGACGTTTGTCCGCGTATGCGAAATCAAGACGACTTAAAATCGCATCAAAATTTAGAACCGTTCCGTGGTTGGTAAGCGTATCATTTGCCTTTTTTGTAATTTTATTTCTTAAAATTGTTAACGCCGTGAAGTATCTACGACTACCTCTCGTGTAGAGAGTCATCGAATTGTTAGCAGCTTCTCTCCAGCTAACATAACTATTTTCATCACCAGTAAATTCAGGCAATGATTTTATTACTTCAAGTGATTCAACACACGTTATAGATTCATCTATAGTTTCCGTACTGTGTTCTGTGACATTACAATTTGTCGTCAGAACAGAAACTTGTTTTTTTAAACTATCAATCTAGTTTTTCAATGAGGCTGTGTTTAAGGCCACGATACGAGAGATAATATCTTCATTATTCGTCGACATTTTACAAAACTTTTCAATCAAATCTTCCAGCTTTAATTTTTACTATCCCAATTAATCTTATTATTTATTCATTTATTTATATATTTATTTTAAATATATTTTCTCACAATGTTCTATTTTTGTTCACAAAACACTTAAATTCATGGAAACTTTTTTTGTATATTATACAAATGAAATACAATAATATTCTTAAGTATATATATATATATATATATATATAAATATTCTTTGTTCACAAATTAACTTTATTGTTTTCTTTTTTCTTACTCAAATTGTAATATTTATTTTCAGCTTCTGTTGATGTTCAGTAATGGCTTTGGCATATTTTTCTTCACTTTCAACCTTACAATAATGATTTTTTTTATTTTTTTTGTTTAACGGAAAGAGTTATTTTTTGGAGGAGTGATCACTTTCTTTTTTCTATATTTTTCTTATTTTTCTTTTTTAGAGCACTCACTTTTATTTATTTTAATTTCTTTTGGAAAATTATTTAGAATTTTTTCTTTATTAAAAATATATATTTCTTTTCGCAAAAACTTTGGTTATTACTTCAATATTCACGTACTTTAACTTTCACCTTTAAAAAATTTACTTTTGCTTTTACTTGCATTAATTTTTTCTTTTCGCAAAAACTTTGTTTAAATACTTCAATATTCACGTACTTTAACTTTCACCTTTAAAAAATTTTACTTTTGCTTTTACTTGCATACCCCACGTTGGGCGCCAATTAAAACAACCGGTTTACCTTTTTGTTTTTAAAAAAGGTTTTATTAGGTTGCGGAACCAATCTGTTCCGATTTGTTGGGGTGCAAGCTTAAGACTAATTACAAATTTTATTCTTAAAGATAAATTATCTAAAAGTAATATACTGATCGCCAACATAACTGCTGACTCGATAGATGGGTCCGTGGGTGAATGGATTCTGGTGTAATAATTGTATTGATTTCCAATAAAGGAAATGCTGACTCAACGGATGGGTGCATGGATGGATGGTTGATGTAGTTCAATATATTTGTCGTGACCATTGATGATACTGAATAAAATATATGTTGGATTATCTGCACTTTTGGGTGGGATATTGCATTGTGTTGCATGATGATAACTTGCATGCATGTATCAAAATGAGTATTCGCTCGTTCCTAGTGTGTGTGTACAACTTTGTGAGAGTGAAAAGAGAAAAATACACGTTCGATGGAGAACAAATCACACTGCCAAGTTGCATTCATATAATCTTCTTAAACTCCGTTTAATTGAACTGAAGTTCATTTTGCACTATGAAACCGAACGAGCTTAATTTAAAATTTGAACTGAAGTTCAGGTTCAGCTGAACTTAAGTTTAAACTTCCACTGTGGAACCTGGGGGTAAAAGATTGTTTTATAGTTTTGTTTCTGTAGGTATCTTTTTTTATAATAAAAAAATATTCTTTAAAATTAAAACGGTAGTAAAAAAAAATAATAAAAATTACAATGATTAGGGCGAAGGAGATTTCAATTAAATCATTTTATATTTTGTATTATTTTAAAATATATTTGTGAATTGTGAATCTCATTTTTATTGCAGAGTTTATATCTGTGGTGTTTGGTAGAAACATGATAAATGTAACTCCATATTAAAATTTACGAAATTTGCGTCCTTACGTCCACTTTACATCGAGCTAGAGCCTAAACGAGTGAACCGATTTTCTTCAAATTTGCAACATGATTCTTCAATGGTTATGTTCATAGATATTCCAAATTTGAAGAAAATGGGTTTACTCGCTTAGGCTCTAGCTCGATGTAAAAGAACGTAAAGACGCAAATTTTAAATAGGATTTATCTTGTTTCCACCAGACACCACAGATATTTATATCGGTATTAAGACTTTAATTTTTTTTAATTCAATTTTTAGTAGTTTATTTAGTCTAAATTATTTTTTTTTACTCCATTTATTTTTCAGATTCATTTTTAAGGTTTGTATGTAAGAAACTGGTGGTGGGCAGCTGTCTGGTATGAGCTTGGTTGATTGGCCAACGAAATCGTCAAAAACCACGCAATCCCTTCAAATTGAATTTAGATTCGTAAGAACACAGTACAGTAGTAGCACAGATAATAAACTATACAGATGTAGCATCTATATGGGAAAAAATGTCTATGAAAACGAAATTCGTGCAAAAAAAGAGCTTTCTCAAAAGTTCAACTTCTTAGAGAAGGGACAACTTTCTAAATTATTTTCTCTACTTCTCTAACACATATGGGAGAGCTATACACAGAAAAAGGCACAATTTTGTTTTTGTTTTCTTATTTCTCGTATTTCTTCACGAGCTCTGAGAAAAAATAAAAGGAAAAAAAAAACAGTTTGCTTCTCTGTTCTCTCTTTTTAGGAACTATGTGGTCATTGTTTTTGTTTTCATGATCGTTACTCAATATGTGCTACTGACTGCCGCAGGTCAAATTTGCTACTTCATACTTTATTTACATAGGTAGATGCGTTTGGAAGATGGTTTGTTTTACATATACACTAGTCAACAATATTAAAGGAACAAATTTTTTTCAATTTTTGTTAGCGTTTTTTGAAGAGCTGTATCTTTGTGACGAGTGGTCGTATTGAGTTGAAATAAAAAGCATTTTACAGCTTTATGTTTTTTGTTTCGAGATTTGTTTGCAAACAAATTTTTTTGAAGTACCGTTATTACGTTATTGCAAACAATGAGACGAGACAACAAAATTATTTTGTTTTTATTTTTTTTGAAGGTCCTCATTTCTATGGATAAATTTTTTTGAGTCAATTAAATGTCATGATCAGATACCTTGTTTATTCAGCTTCAATTCAGTTTTTTTGTTGTTTTCGTAGGATTTTTTTTGACATGGTTTATCTGACTTTGAATGAAAAAAGATACTTTTAGCCTTGATTACTAATATCTCAGCAAATAATGACGTTATAAAAAATTCAAAGACAGTTTTGGAAATTTGAAAAAGCGTTTTACAAGATTTTTTTATGATTTTGTAGAAATTATTTTTTTTTACCGTTCACCGTTAGTTTAAAAAAAGTACTAAAAACCGACGTTTTGTGGTCTTTTCGTAAATCTTTTTTTTTTTCGTTGCAAATATTGATTGCATGGCTTGCGATGGTATGCAAATTTATAGACTTTTAAATCATCAATATTCTTGTAAATTTTCAAATTGATTCATCAAACCGTTTTTCCTCACCAAAACTTCAAAATCTTACAAACCAGGTAAAGGAACAAATTGTGGTGTTCCTAAACAATGCGAAGTTGTCATCAAAATGACAAGAAAACCGCAATTCCAGTGGATTTTTTTCACAGTTTTGCATTAGTTAGATACTTTTTTTTGAATTGAAATGAAATAAAAAGTACATTAAACAAAAAAATAAAAAAAATTAATTTAAAAAAAATTTTCAAAAAAAAATACTTGATTTTTTTAATTTTTTTTTTTTGAAAAATGTACTTTTTATTTCATTTCAATTCAAAAAAGTATCTAACTAATGCAAAACTGTGAAAAAAATCCACTGGAATTGCGGTTTTCTTGTCATTTTGATGACAACTTCGCATTGTTTAGGAACACCACAATTTGTTCCTTTACCTGGTTTGTAAGACTTTGAAGTTTTGGTGAGGAAAAACGGTTTGATGAATCAATTTGAAAATTTACAAGAATATTGATGATTTAAAAGTCCATAAATTTGCATACCAACACAAGCCATGCAATCAATATTTGCAACGAAAAAAAAAAGATTTACGAAAAGACCACAAAACGTCGGTTTTTAGTACTTTTCTTAAACTAACGGTGAACGGTAAAAAAAATAATTTCTACAAAATCATAAAAAAATCTTGTAAAACGCTTTTTCAAATTTCAAAAACTGTCTTTGAATTTTTTATAACGTCATTATTTGCTGAGATATTGGTAATCAAGGCTAAAAGTATCTTTTTTCATTCAAAGTCAGATAAACCATGTCAAAAAAAATCGTACGAAAACAACAAAAAAACTGAATTGAAGCTGAATAAACAAGGTATCTGATCATGACATTTAATTGACTCAAAAAAATTTATCCATAGAAATGAGGACCTTCAAAAAAAATAAAAACAAAATAATTTTGTTGTCTCGTCTCATTTTTTGCAATAACGCAATAACGGTACTTCAAAAACATTTGTTTGCAAACAAATCTCGAAACAAAAAACATAAAGCTGTAAAATGCTTTTTATTTCAACTCAATACGACCACTCGTCACAAAGATACAGCTCTTCAAAAAACGCTAACAAAAATTGAAAAAAAATTTGTTCCTTTAATATTGTTGACTTGTGTACATTATGTACGCTTCATTGTATACATATTTTGCTTCGCGCTTCATGAGATTTTATCCGAAAAATATTGAAATTGACTTTTTGAAAATGTTGGGAAAAAAATTAATTTGAAAAAAGAGAAGAGGTTTTTTTGAATTATATGAATTATTTTTAATAGAGAATATTGATATTGTATATTTACGCACTACCTACTTCTGCAGTAATTTTCTTCTTGATTTGATGGAAGATCGAATAGCTTTTGCTTTGATTCAATTCATTATTCATAAATCTGGGTGATGTTTTGATTGAGGTAAATTCGTAAATTGAATGGGTATGTATAGCCCAGGAAAAATAGGTGCAGAGGTTGAAATAATTAATTCATGAAATACTTAAATCGGTATCGACGCAGAATTACACCCTCTATAACATAGGTATCTATCCAAAATCCCCACATTGGCTTTTTGTGTAGATGCATTTGAAGAGGTGAAAAAGTTGGAAGTCTTTCAAACTGAAATACCTTTATTTTTGCAGCAACTTAATAATATTATTCTACATTTTTAAGGGTAACTTTTATCGCTGAATTTAATGAGACTAAATCCAAATGATCAACTACCCAAAAAAAAGTTAAGGTCCTTTTTATGTAATGATGATTTTTTTTAAGTACATACAACAGTTAAAAACAATGGTACCTACCCTTGTAAATGGAACTTGGGATAAATATTTCTATAATCAATAGAACCAAGTATCGAAAAATTCCCTAAAAATATCTGAGTTGGCAAGGCGTTTTTTTTAAGGGTAGGGGCAAGCGTAGAATTATTACCATAACACCCACGAAAAAACTCTTACACTCATGAAACTTGCCAAAAGAGTTTAATTTTATTTTATTTGAATTTAAAATAGATTCAGCGTTAAAATGTACCCATAAAACATGTGATTAAGTTATTACAAAACAAATATTTCAGTTTGATAGACCTCCAACTTTTTCACCAAATCCATGCAAGTATCTGGAGAAGGGGTCAAAAAAGTCGCAAGAGTTTTAAAAAAGGGTACAAAAAAAGACATTTTTTTAAAAGTTGTCTCATGATCGCATGAGGCTAAAAAAAATGGGTCAAAATGCGGCTAATGTCGCACAGCGGCAACCGTGAATAAGTTCGTAATAAATTTATGGTTCCCGTTACTCCTTTGAGAATTTTTGCATATTATTAGATACTGCTCTAAGCCTATAAGTGAAGGTAAATAATGAATTTAATAATAAAATTTAACAAAATTATTAGGTGGAAGCTTAATTTAAAGATATAAAATAATCGATATGGTCCTGCTTACTTATGAACTTATTATATTCATTTATTACCTTTGCTTAAATAGTTTCCAGGGGTTACGAGCGCGGACGTGGCAGTATATTGACCCCACCCTCCCAACCACCATCTTAATCGTTAATAAATTAATTTTATTGTTTGTTTTAGGTCTAAGCATTCATCAAATTTAACAATTTCTTAATTTTTCTCTTAGGGTTTCTATTCTTATAATCTTTTTGCTTATCAAAATACCATTTGCAATTTGTCCAGAGCAAAACCACTCTTAGCAAATCAATTATATCAATTTTATGCTCATAACATTTATCAGATAAATTGAACCAGCTTGGAAAGTATCCATTACCATTTGTTTCAGTTATGCACTCTTTTATAATATGCTTTCTTTCACCTTAGATGCAAAAGATGTTTTATGAAAATAGGTTGAAAATATTTGTTCATGAAGGCGGCACATTTGAAAAAATTTTTAGATGGCCATAAAGAAACTGTGTTTTCACTTGAGCTTTCGTTCTCCTTATGTTTAATTAATATTTTTGTTAGTTCAAAATTGTGTTTATCTTTCGACATTTCTTGAACAGAGTTTTCACAAATTTTATTAATTTTCTTTATTGATTTAAAAAGGGAATAGCCTGCGAAATATCTAGTGGCGTGGCGAGGTCACTGATTTTTATGTAACACACAAATACAAAATAAAATCAATATTATCGGGGAGAGTACGATAACTTAGGCGCCAAAAAATGATAACGGTTTTTAGTAGAACAGTTCAATACAAGAATTTTTTCTATGGGAGGGGGGGTCTATCTCCCCCGTTTGGTCAGTAGGGGCATTTTCATAAAAAAGGTACTTTAAGAATAAAAAAATTATACAAAAATAACGGTAATACTTACAGGTAAGTTTTATACTTTTTTTTAAAGCCAATACTCCGTTCTATTTGCTAATTTTTAAATCAAGTGAAATCTATGCATGGTTTTTGAAAAAAATGAATTTTAAACTCAAAATTTGCGAGAAAAAAGCATACAAAATAGGTTTAAAGTGTAATTTCTCAAAACTGTAAGATTATATATCACTTTTTTCTTCTGAAATTCGTTGCTCTAATTAATTCTTAATCAAAAACTGAAAACTAGATGATTCTATGTCTTCTAGTTTTTGAGAAAATTGAAAATTACTAAAACTACTACCGTACAAAACTCGAATGTTTGCTCGTTTTTTTTATGATCTAAGTGGGTATGCATACTTTGAACATTTCAACTGCTTTGTATATATTTGCTTAATCCAGATTCTTAAAATGCAAAAGAAACTTTGCATACACCCAACCTCGCACCTAACCCAAATCCTATAATGTGCCCAAGCAGGGGGGTTGCAGGGGGGCAGCATGCCTCCCCATACATACCTCACTGTTTATACGCCAGCCGTAATACGTAAGCAAGCAAAAAACAAACATCCCATACAAAAGTAGTTATAGTAATTATCGATTTTTTCAAAAACTAGAAGACATAGAATCATCTAGTTTTCAGTTTTTGATTAAGAATTAGTTAGAGCAACGAATTTCAGAAAAAAAAAATTATATATAATTTTACAGTTTTAATAAATTACACTTTAAACCTTTTTTTTATGCTTTTTTTCTCGCAAATTTTGAGTTTAAAATTCATTTTTTCAAAAACCATACATAGATTTCACTTAGGTTAGGTTAAGGTGGCTGCCAGGAAAACTGCTGACACACTTAGGCCAGAATAGGCCCATTGTGATACCACATAAAGACTGCGAGGTGATCCTCGCTACTTTGTTGTAAGTATTACCGTTATTTTTTAATATTTTTTTTACATTTTTGGTACTGTTTTTATGAAATTGCCCCTCCCACCCAAACGGGGTGAGATAGACCCCCCCTCCCATAGAAAAAAAATGCTTGTATTGAACTGTTCTACAAAAAACCGTTATTATTTCTTGGCGCCTAAGTTATCGTACTCTTGCCATATTATCCAATTTAATGTAGGTTATTCAGGACATTATAACATTTTCTTAAATATAATACCTACCTTCCTACCTAGGTCCACGTAGGAATATAGGTACATACCTGTTCCTTACATATCAAATCGAATTAAAATATTTTACTTTTCATTATTTCATTAGTATTTTCAAATTATTTTGTAGGTATTTGTTTCCTTTTACGAAACAACAAGTTCAAAATGTTGATATGCATTAGTATTAAAATTTCTTAATATCAGAAACTAGAAAATGATAAATATAGGTATGTAAATAAAATTAAAAATGATAGATAGGTACCTAGCTAACTAATCAACAAATGCTCACTCTAACGAATCTAGAATAGAATACCTACAAAAACTAAAAACTACACATTCATTCAACCAACCAACCAACAACCGAAAAAAAGAATACCTACATTTTTTCTTTCACCCACATAAAGAATATTATCCTCCATCAATGCAGAAAAAGAGTTCATAATATACTTTTTATTTACTGTCACCAGCCTCAGACGACCTTAACAACAACAAAAATCGTATATAGCTACAGCACAACAAAAAAAAAAACACCATCATCGCATTGTCTTTCGTCTTCCTCTCGATCATTGCTGACTGCATAGAATAGAAATACTAAACAGAAAAACAGGTTTTTATTCAATATTTTCCCCATTTATATATTCTGTCTGAGTAACAAAGAAAGAGAGAAACATATGAGCGGGAACGCAAGAGAGAACTTTTTGCAAAAGACAAACAGCTTTCTTTATGAGCCTTACTATCGACAGGCAAAGAGCTTTCTTGCCTGTTGATCGTCTGCCTGGTGTAAAAAAAAAATTGGGACATTTTTTTCTATGGGGATGCTTCATCTGTATAGTTTGTTATCTGTGGTAGTAGTATAGTAGTAGTAGCAGTTTGTTTATTCAAAATTTCATATGTGTATACAAAAATACCGCCCAGCGGGAAAAATTAAAAAATTCATTGAGGAAAAACCTGCTTTTTCCTTGAGGAATGGAAGCTGTACCTGCCACTTTTCAGCTTATTCCTTTGATGAATTTAACATGGGCGTGTCATTGGCGGGAAGCACATGCCACTTTTCCGATGAAAATTCACTAACGAATTCACTACTTCAATGGAAGTTGTTTATTCACCGACCCAGGTGATGAAAAACATGGTGATTGCTTAATCTGTGAATTCACTACATACGGGTATTTAGCTTATCCATCAGTTCAATAATTTCGATGAAAAATCTAATGAAAATTCAGTTATGAAATCACCAGGTTAGTGGTAGTTTCTTTTTCATCAATAAAATCCTCCCATTTGCATTGTTTACTAAATCCCATCGGTAATGCATCCTTTATTTTAAAATGAAAACAAACCAAAAAGCTGTTTCCATTTCAAATCAAAAAATTTTGGCGTTTCGGCAAACGCAATTTCTATTGACTTCAGTTCGTCTTACATGAACTTTTTTACAGAAAGTCACTGTGAACTGTATCCAACAAAATGAGAATTTACAGTTGCCAAAAACATATAAACAACTTTGTGCATTACTATTCACCGTTGGAATCATCGATTACAATTCCCCATGAGTTTCACTCACATTTGTTTTTTTTTTTTTTTTTCTCGCCATGAACACTTTACTAACAATGAACTGATATCTTGTACATTACTTTTCCACAAATTTTTCATCGCATACTTTTCCCTTTTAAATTCACCGAAATAAAGGGTCGTTTCATAAACACAAAGCAGAGAGTGGAATCAAAGCTACGAACTGAGGAAACTTTGCATTACTCTTCACCTACTTAATCATTGCATGTCGTTTCTCTTATGATTTGGCAAGTGAATTCATTGATTATTTCAGCAATAAACTTCATTGAGGACGATATTTCCCGCTGGGCGGTGACATTGCGGTGGCAATGGTGCAGTGGATGTAGTGCTTGACTGCTAACTTAGAGGTGTGGGTTCGAGCCCCATTCTAGGCAGCATTCTTTTCTATATTCTCCCAGCTTAACTGGACGCCACCCGCGAGATTTAATGAGATAATAAACACCTTGATCTCAATCCACTGTGCCAAATCTTTCCTATCCTCCTACTATTTCTAACTAGTGCCGTGCAATTAAGGTTGCATTTAAAAGACCTTAGGTCTTACAGGCATATAGTTAATATTAAAAAAAAAAAAAAATACATTTATATATTTCTTTTTTAGTAATTTAACAAATAATTTCTGGGAAGTTAAATTGACAAAATATAAACAAAATTTTGAGTTTTTCTTAAACAAAAATATTCAACAATGACTTTCGTCGTCTGTCGCGAATCGCGATCTAATACTATTGCGTTTTTACGAGCCCTATATTATTTTATTTTATTTTATTATATTTTATTTTTGTAATTAAATGTTTATATTTATCCTTTTTACTTAAAAGTTAAATTCATTTTATCAGCTCCTGCCGATATTTGGGGTTGGCTACGTTTGCCTGGGAAACGCTTGCCCGGGTAACGTTTGTCTGGGTAACGTTTGCCTGTGTAACGTTTACCCGCGAGATAAATACAGCGACATCGCTGTATTTATTTTATTCCCAATCAGTGGTATTTATAAACCCATTCAAAGCAATGTCTAACTTTAGACACCTGTCCAACTCCAAAATGTTATTTATAAACATTTAGCACCGATTGGCTAACTTAGCCACTGAAATTGATTGTCCAAATCTTATTTCAAAGAAGACACGTTTAATGAGTAAGGTAGGCAAATATTTCTGGTTTTCTAATTTTCTTGTTTTGAAATGAATTAAAAGCCAGTTGAACGTGTCCCAAAGCGTACTAAAATTCATTAATTCATTCAAAAATGAATAAATACAGGCATGTCACTGAATAAATGAATTCTAACATTTGGGCAATCGTTAGAATGCGTTTATAAATAACAAGTTGCCTTAACTATTTGGGCATTGACTAGCTGGACAGCCACAGCTGCCCAAGCGTGTTCTAAGAAAATCTAATAAATACAACTGATAGTGTTTGTCACACGAATCACTGAGAATCAACAAGGACGAAGTTTCCTACTATTTCCAGTACGCAAAAGACCTCTCTGTTCCGAGGCCACACCCTCTTTTGAAAAGTATATAAGGTAGTGCTTCCGAAATTAATAGTTTCAGTTAATTTTAATAATAACTAATTTCAATAGCTGGAGGCGACAGCTTCGGGAACTTCTATGATGTTGCAGGAACGCAGCACAACAGAGGTTGGAGCTACCAACACACCTACCAATCTATGAACAAAACCAACCAATCACTTCATCACCACACCAGCCAACGACCGACCGCCAGCACCCCTCAAGCTATGGTTTAAATTAGAAATTCAACTTTACCGGTGTTGCAAGAATGCAGCACAATAAAGGTTGAAGCCACCAAACGACAACACAAAGCTATAACCAACAAGGACCAAAAGCAACCCACCCTTACATCACCATACCAGCCAGCAACTGTCAGCATTAGCTAAGCAGATGCGCAAACACAACAGAGGTCGAAACCGAACCTACAATCAACAAGGACCTACATCTCATCACCCCACCATCACCACACCAGCCAACGACTGTCAGCAATGCTCAAGCCGACGTGAAATCATAAATTTAAGAAAAACTTATGTTAGCCTTAAGAAACTTTAGTAATACAAATGTAAAAATTAAAAAAATAAATTAAAAAGAAGGAGAGCCGTACGTCGTATCATTTGTGGCCACTGTCCAAGGTGTTTTTTTGTATCCTATAATATTTTTAAAAATTTAGTTGCTTTCCAAGCCTTCCCAAACCTAAGGGCCCCTTGAAGAAATGAGAATCAACGAGAACGAAGCATACCAATAAGTCGTCACGAAGTAGTATATAAAGAAATTTGATTCCGAATTAAATTTCAGTTCTTATTAGAACTCGGTAGAGAGAGGCTAGACCTCAACGTAAAAGAGATAAAAATGTGTTTTTTTTTAATTTTAGGTCGATGGTGATGTGCCTGGATTTGGACAGCCGATTATGGTCTGGATCTGGATGGACGACTATGGTTTGGATCTGGACGGATGGCTATAGTCTGGTCTGGATCTGGACGGACGACGACGTTGATGTCGCCTCCGAAGACGATGGTAGGTATGACGGGGTTGGTTCTGACGGTGGTGGTTCTAACGGAGATGGGTCTGGGACAAGGGTTCTGGAGGTGGGTCTGGAACTGGGACAAATGATATTTTTTTTTTTAACAACTTATAGAAACCACAACTTGAAAAAAAATGTTTTGAAAATTTCATTAAAAACACTACTTTTTTTTGTAATTTTCTTTTACAAATTACAAAAGAATATGGCTTTTGCGCCAAATAATTTTAAAGATTAATATGCATTTTATATGTCGCTAGTACGCTTAGTTTAGCCACAAATCAAGTTTAAAAATGTAAACTTTGATGCCTCTAGGACGCTTTGTTTAGCCGCAAATCGCGTTTAAAAATAAAAGCAGATTTTTCGTATAATGCGATGCATCAATTGAACGCCAGTATCAAGTTTTCTTAAGCAAGAGTACATTGGGTGGCGAATAAATGCGAATAAACAGCGAGGTGTGTATGGGGGGGCATGCTGTCCCCCTGCAACCCCCCTTCTTGGGCTCATTATAGGATTTGGGGTGGGTACGAGGTTTAGTGTATGCAAATTTCCTTTTGCATATAAGAACAAAATATCTTTCATACATAATTCGAAGAAAAATTAAAAAAAGAAAAAAAAATTGATTAAGTTTAGCCGCAAAACTGAAAATATTTTTTGAAAGTTTTGTAAACAAACTTTTATTAACAACTTTGTTCTAATTTTTAGACCTGGCGCTTCCAAGATCACGAATATGCATTTTATAAGTCACTAGACCGCTTAGTTTAGCCGCAAATAAATTTAAAAGTGCCAATTTTGATGCCTCTAGGACGCTTAATTTAGCCGCAAATCGCGTTTAAATATAATAGTCAATTTTTCGAATAATGCGATGCATCAATTTCACGTCAATGACAAGTTTTCTTGAGCAACAGTACCCTGGGTGGCGGATAAACGTGAATAAAAAGTGAGATATGTATGGGGGGGGGGCGTGCTGCCCCCTGCAACCCCCCTGTCTGGGCTCACTCTAGGATTTGGGGTGGGTGCGTGGTTGGGTGTATGCAAAGTTTCTTTTGCATTTAAGGAATGTGGATTTATAAGTCGCTGGGACGCTTAGTTTAGCCACAAATCATGTTTAAAAATGTCATCTTTGATGCCTCTACGACGCTTAGTTTAGCCGCAAATCGGGTTTAAAGATAAAAGTCAATTTTTTCGTTTAATGCGATGCATCAATTGAACGTCAATGGCAAGTTTTCTTGAGCAACAGTACCTTGGGCGGCGGATAAACGCGAATAAAAAGTGAGGTATGTATGGGGGCATGCTGCCCCCCCTGCAACCCCCCTGTCTGGGCTCACTATAGGATTTGGGGTGGGTGCGAGGTTGGGTGTATGCAAAGTTTCTTTTGCATTTAAAGAATATGGATTTATAAGTCCCTAGGACGCTTAGTTAAGCCGCATATCGAGTTTAAAAGTGTCAACTTTGATGCCTCTAGGAAGCTTAGTTTAGGCGCAAATCGCGTTTAAAGATAAAAGTGAATTCTTTCGTTTAATGCGATGCATCAATTGAACGCCAATGGCAAGTTTTCTTGAGCAACAGTACCTTGGATGGCGAATTAACGCGAATAAAAAGTGAGGTATGTATGGGGGCATGCTGCCCCCCTGCAACCCCCCTGTCTGGGCTCACTATAGGATTTGGGGTGGGTGCAAGGTTGGGTGTATGCAAAGTTTCTTTTATATTTAAAGAATATAGGACGCTTAGTTTAGCCGCAAATCGCGTTTAAAAATTAAAGTCAATTTTACGTATAATGCGATGCATCAATTGAACGTCAATGTCAAGTTTTCTTGAGCAACAGTACCTTGGGTGGCGGATAAACCCGAATATAAAGTGAAGTATGTATGGGGGGGCAAGCCTCCCCCTGCAACCCCCCTGTTTGGGCTCACTATAGGATTTGGGGTGGGTGCGAGGTTGGGTGTATGCAGAGTTTCTTTTGCAATTAAAAACAAAAAAATCATTGATACATATTTCGAATAAAAATTTAAAAAAAAAAGTTGAGAAAGTTTAGCCGCTAGACTGAAAGTATGTTTTTGAAAGTTGAAAAACACTTTTTTACCAACTTTTTTTTATTTTTAGGAACTGGCACATTCCAAGATCCCGCATATTTATTTTATAAGTCCCTATGACGGATAGTTTAGCCACAAATCAAGTTTAAATGTGTAAGCTTTGATGCCTCTAGGACGCTTTGTTTAGCCGCAAATCGCGTTTATTGATAAAAGTTGATTTTTCGTATAATGCGATGCATTAATTGAGCATCAATGTCAAATTTTCTTTAGCAACAGTACCGTGGGTGGTGCGCTTCGCGGGCTGTCAGGATTTTGACCCTCCTTTTTGGGTCCTCTGTCCCGCTCACGCAACTCCGTTGCTCCGCTTCGGGTATGTAAAGTCGTCTGGCAGGCGCCAATAGCCCTGTTTTTAAGTGCATTTTTATCTTCGCTTGGAAAAAAGTACCGTGGGTAGCCCGCTTCACGGCGCTTCGCGGGTTCTCAGGATTTTAACCCTCCTTTTTGGGTCCTCTGTACCGCTCACGCAACTCCGTTGCTCCGCTTTGGGTATGTAAGGTCGTCTGGCAGGCGCCAATGTCAACAGTTTTCTTAGGCAACAGTACCATGGGTGATCCGCTTCGCAGGTTCTCAGGATTTTAACCCTCCTTTTTGGGACATCTGTCCCGCTCACGCAACTCCGTTGCTCCGCTTCGGGTATGTAAAGTCGTCTGGCAGGCGCCAATAGCCCTGTTTTTAAGTGCATTTTTATCTTCGCTTGGAAAAAAGTACCGTGGGTAGCCCGCTTCACGGCGCTTCGCGGGTTCTCAGGATTTTAACCCTCCTTTTTGGGTCCTCTGTACCGCTCACGCAACTCCGTTGCTCCGCTTTGGGTATGTAAGGTCGTCTGGCAGGCGCCAATGTCAACAGTTTTCTTAGGCAACAGTACCATGGGTGATCCGCTTCGCAGGTTCTCAGGATTTTAACCCTCCTTTTTGGGACATCTGTCCCGCTCACGCAACTCCGTTGCTCCGCTTCGGGAATGTAAAGTCGTCTGGCAGGCGCCAATCTCAACTGTACCTTGCGTGACTGGCCTATCGAACAAAAATTATCTTATATTCATGGCTAAATATAAGTTTAATATTCCTTTATAATTTTTGTTGACCCCTAAAAAGAACTTTTTATAGCTTAATTTCACTTGAAAAGCGTTTCAAGCTGCTTAGCAGAGAAAGTCCTGAGCTATGTTCATGGTTTTCACTGTCATCGTACTGAAATTGGCCTTACAACGTTGCCACGTCATTGCTTACATTTTTTTTTTTTTTTTACACTTTAGATTTTATGTTGTAGAGAGCTTAGATCAAGCTACAACTTACAAACAAAGGCTCATCATAAGTGCATGTGTTAGTGGTTAATAAAATAGTAAAATAATGCAAACTAACACATGCTTATCAACAAAAAGTATACAAAACTGAACTAAATAAAAACAATACCTAAAATACAAAATTTAACAATAATAATAATCGTGGAGCACTGGCTCGAAACAATGTTTTCAATCCCATTTTACCTACGTAAAATCAACCGAGGAAGCGTTTAAATTAAAAAACTTACACATACGGCTTAGAGGTTCATGTATTCCGTGGTTAGTTCGATGAAAATCGACATGCAAAAGTTCAAATTTTCGCAGGTGGTGAGATCCTGCGCGGTAATTTATGCCAATATAGGCTTACAAGTCAGGAGCATCAATTTGGCCATTTATAAGTAGTCCAGTAAATAGAGAAATTTTACTACTGACCAAATGGAAAAAAATAGCGGCAGGCTGAAATTTTGCAGGTCGTTTCGGGGGTAGGTATTTAACTTAAATCTAAGTTGGCGACCTCCTACCCCTTGCAGGGGCGGTGCCACGCCCACTTTTCTGCAATCATGGTTTATGAAGAAACGGCTCGACCGATACGAATGGAATTTTCATAATTTGTTAATAAAGTCGTAGAAAAAATTAAGAAAATTGTTTGAGTAAAATCCGCCCACTGCCACGCCCACTTTTCTTATTTCTTTGTTTCTCATAAACTGGTCCAAAGACTTTCATGAAATTTTAAGGGTTTGTTCTTATGGATGAGAAAAAGTTGTCAACTTGGTTTTAGTAAAACCCACTCACTGGCACGCCCACTTTTCTCATGTCTTTATTTCTCGGAAATGCCTCCTGTGATTTGTATAAAATTCTGAGAGTTAATTCTTATGTACGAGAAAAAAATTAAAAAAGTTGTTTTATTTAAATCCCCGTGTTAGACTAATAATATTTAAATGTACAAAAAATTGTGGACACGCTTGTGGCTACCGAAAAGCTGGTCTAAAATGTACACCAATTTGCAAGAATTGCAGTGGGGAAATCTGCGACCATAGTCGTCAGATTTCTCTTCTAAACGAAAACGACGGCGATGAAACTTCAATTGAAAAACGTGACGCTGGGCCTTTGATTGGGAATGAGAATGAACTACCAGGTCCTTCTCAAAAACGAAAAAAATATTAAAATATTAATAAGATACTATGTAGATTAGGCCTACAGTGGACACCACTGTGCTGTTAACTCCATCTCCAGAGTAGAGTGGAAACATAATTGGATTTCCCAACCCCCTATGAACACTGATGAATAATACTTATTGCAAGTCTCGCTCGAAAAAACAAGATTTGAAAATTTTACACACTCCAAATAGCCGTCTTATAGAGACAATATTGAAGAAAAGTCGGAGTTTAGCGGGTGGATTTTACTAAAAGTGCTTTTTTAATCAATATATAATATGTATACAATGATTGTCCATTTAGCAGCGAAATTAAGAACAAATTCTTATGCTATAAATGAACTCAAATAAATGATTTTCATCAATCTGAAGACTTCGAGGCCTGATTTGGGTTTTTATTTTTTATTTGAAAAATAAATCGTTACTCCCTAATACAGTTCGTAGAAATTAATAAATATACATGAAAGAGGAGCGTGACTACCTGTGGGTTTCACAAAACCAAAAGTGCTTCGCAAATCTTTATATCACTAGTATGAAAAAACTCTCAAAGTTTTATCTAAATCAGTTTCTGAGAAATCAAGATAAAAAAAATGGGCGTAGTAGTGGGCGGACTTAAATGAAATTTTGTTTTACATTTTTTTCTCGTTCATAAGAGTAAACTCTGAAAATTTCATGCAAATCGTAGGAGCCATATTCGAGAAAAAAAGTGGGCGGATTTTACTTTAACAATTTTCTTAATTTTTCTACGACTTTATTAACAAATTATGAAAATTTTATCCATATCGGTGCAGCCGCTTCTTCAGAAACCAGGATTTAAGAAAAGTGGGCGTGGCACCGCCCCTGCAAGGGGTAGGAGGTCGCCAACTTAGATTTAAGTTGTATACCTACCCCCAAAACGACCTGCAAAATTTCAGCCTGCCGCTATTTTTTTCCATTTACAATTCTAATTTTACTGTACTAAAGTTGATGAAGAAATATTAAGTCATTATTAACCCGCCTTTGATATAAAGTTTGGACCTGCAGTAGCTGGATCCGATGATCATACGGTGGGAGGTTATATGGATCAGCCCAAGAGAGACTCTTCAGACCGAATCGAATGAATTTATGTTGAATTGATTCAATACGACTTTTATGAGTTTCAGAGAATGGAGACCAAACTTGAGAGGCATACTCAAGATGAGGTTGTACAAAACAGTTATATAGAGAAAGAGTAACATACGGATCGTTAAATTCTTTTGCCCACGTCTGTGAAGTTAGCAGGGCAACTTTCACCCACGCAATTGGGACCTTGACAGGAATTTGCAGTTTTTTTGCATTTTTTTTGCATTTCTGTTCCCGATTTTGCAGTTCGCCAAATAACGGTGTAATTTAGTGACCTGCTTACTTCACAGTGAAGTTAGCAGGTCACATGGCGTATCTCAGGAACCAAGCGTGCTAGGAACTTGCAGTAAGGCTCCAAATTTGCAGTTTTTTTGCATTTCAAGAATAAGCTAGGTTGAAAAAAATTTCATACTGACCTGCTAACTTCACAGTGAAGTTAGCAGGTCACATGGTGTATCTCAGGAACCAAGCATGCTAGGAACTTGCAATAAGGCTCCAAATTTGCAGTTTTTTTGCATTTCAACGATAGGCTATGTTCAAAATTTGAAGTCTTCAATTTAAAAATTTCCCAAGTTTGACTTCAATATGAAGCAAGTAGGTCACATCGTGTATCTCACGAACCAAGCATGCTAGGAACTTGCAGTAAGGCTCCAAATTTGCAATTTTTTTGCATTTTAAGAATAGGCTAGGTCAGGATTTTGAAGTCCTTTTTTTGAAAAAAATTTCATACTGACCTGCTAACTTCACAGTGAAGTTAGTTGAAGTTAGTTAGTATGAAATTTTTTTCAAAAAAAGGACTTCAAAATTCTGACCTAGCCTATTCTTGAAATGCAAAAAAACTGCAAATTTGGAGCCTTACTGCGAGTTCCTAGCATGCTTGGTTCGTGAGATACACGATGTGACCTACTTGCTTCATATTGAAGTCAAACTTGGGAAATTTTTAAATTGAGGACTTCAAATTTTGAACATAGCCTATCGTTGAATTGCAAAAAAACTGCAAATTTGGAGCCTTATTGCAAGTTCCTAGCATGCTTGGTTCCTGAGATACACCATGTGACCTGCTAACTTCACTGTGAAGTTAGCAGGTCAGTATGAAATTTTTTTCAAAAAAAGAACTTCAAAATTCTGACCTAGCCTATTCTTGAAATGCAAAAAAACTGCAAATTTGGAACCTTACTACAAGTTCCTAGCATGCTTGGTTCCTGAGATACACCATGTGACCTGCTAACTTCACTGTGAAGTTAGCAGGTCAGTATGAAATTTTTTTTTAAAAAAGGACTTCAAAATTCTGACCTAGCCTATTCTTGAAATGCAAAACAACTGCAAATTTGGAGCCTTACTACAAGTTTCTAGCACGCTTGGTTCCTGAGATACACCATGTGACCTGCTAACTTCACTGTGAAGTTAGCAGGTCAGTATGAAATTTTTTTTAAAAAAAGGACTTCAAAAATCTGACTTAGCCTATTCTTGAAATGCAAAAAAACTGCAAATTTGGAGCCTTACTACAAGTTTCTAGCACGCTTGGTTCCTGAGATACACCATGTGACCTGCTAACTTCACTGTGAAGTTAGCAGGTCAGTATGAAATTTTTTTTAAAAAAGGACTTCAAAATTCTGACCTAGCCTATTCTTGAAATGCAAAAAAACTGCAAATTTGGAGCCTTACTGCAAGTTCCTAGCATGCTTGGTTCGTGAGATACACGATGTGACCTACTTGCTTCATATTGAAGTCAAACTTGGGAAATTTTTAAATTGAGGACTTCAAATTTTGAACATAGCCCATCGTTGAAATGCAAAAAAAACTGCAAATTTGGAGCCTTATTGCAAGTTCCTAGCATGCTTGGTTCCTGAGATACACCATGTGACCTGCTAACTTCACTGTGAAGTTAGCAGGTCAGTATGAAATTGTTTTCAAAAAAAGGACTTCAAAATTCTGACCTAGCCTATTCTTGAAATGCAAAAAAACTGCAAATTTGGAGCCTTACTACAAGTTCCTAGCACGCTTGGTTTCTGAGATACGCCATGTGACCTGCTAACTTCACTGTGAAGTTAGCAGGTCACTAAATTACACCGTTATTTGGTGAACTGCAAAATCGGGAATAGAAATGCAAAAAAAATGAAAAAAAAAGTGCAAATTCCTGTTAAGGTCCCAATTGCGTGGGTGAAAGTTGCCCTGCTAACTTCACAGACATCTTTTGCCCAACGTTTTATAAATCAAAGCATAGAGCTCGCTTTTTTAATAATATAATTTATGTGTTCTGTGAATTCTAAATTAGAGCTAAACTGAACACCCAAATCCTTGAAGCTAAAGACACGGCACAGTTTGTGCTGCGAAATAGAATAATTAAAAGCACTTGCAACTCGTTTACTTGAGAAAGTAATTATTTGGCATTTAACAGGGACCGTTTTTGATTAAAGCTATCAATATCAGCCTGCAAGAGACTGTGGTCATGGTCAGCTCTTATTGTCTTGAAAATCTTCATATCATCGGCAAATATAAGAATTTCACTAGAACATATGCATGACACTACATCATTTATAGCGAGAATGAATAGAAAAGGGCCCAGATGACTTCCCTGAGGTACACCCGACTCACAGTGCGGTATTTTGACCTGAAACGTGGCCATAAATCAATTTTCTCAATTTTTCCTCCCAGGATTAAGCTTGTGTGTCATAACAGGTAGATAACCAGGCTACTCTTTTGTGAAGTCTTTCTATAAATTGGTCACCCCCGTTCGCGACACCATCAGTTGCAACTAGCACTAATTGAGTAAGCACGAATTTTTCTGCGATTTAAAAAAAAGTGTATTTTCGGCGTGTTTTTTTTTAAATCTTAAAAGTGATTCTAGTGAAAAAATTTGATATGGATATTGTTAATCAAGGTATGTATAGTATTTTAAGCTAAAATTTATTTGTTTATTCAACTTAATTTTTTCATATCAATGAGTTAAAGTATTCACTTAAAAAATTTGTACTTTTTTCACTGTTTTTTCAAAACATTAGTGTTTTTGAAATAGTGCAACACACCGCAACATAGTATATCATAGATTTTATTTAACTGCTGGATATGTAGAACAATCTTTGCTTTCCAAACCTTTCACAAGTTTTCATCTAAGAAAAAACAGAGCCTTTGAAAAAACTGCTTTAAATCGACCCTTAATAATAGGTTTTTATATTATTCCAGATGACTTTAATTCCAGCTTGTCTATGACCAGAAAACAGGCCCATGAGTTGGTTAGAGGAAGCTCACAGAGGCTCCTTGACGATAAACTTGAAGATTTGGATAAAAAACTTATGGATATAACAAAGTGTCTCCCAGAGAAAATAGATGAACTTCGAAAAATTACCAAGGCATTCAAACCAAATTTTAAACGAAGATGGCAACTCTGTAATAGCACAGAAAGGCGTTTCTTGGATAAGAATGGAGAGTGGCTAAGTGAAAAAATAACACTACCTGTTGGCATACTTCCCGGAAGGTCTCAAGGTCGCCCAAGCAAAGAATTCGGGGAATCAAGTGACCGAACAAAACGTCGAAAAACAGTGGAACTTCGAAAAAGTGTGTCTGTTGATGAACTGACATACGCGGCACACATGAGTCAAAGACCGGCGGGAAATACTGATATAGCCAATGTGATGCAGGTTGTGACCAAAACTCGAACCAAGGCTATGAAGTTTCGGAAAGCAGCAGCGATTGGCAGTAAAGCCCTGAAAACGAAGAAACACACACCTGAAAACGCTTTGAGGATATTCGTCGAAGCTAATTTAACTGCAAGTCGATACGAAGTGATTCATCAGGCCAATAAAGATATATATCCTTGCTATACCTACGTGTATAAAGCTAAACAAGACTGTTACCATTGTATATAAATCTAATAGTAGTATTACTTGAGGAAAAAGATACTAGCGCTACAGACGACTGAAGCATGAAGTGTGTTATTCCCTCATCATAGCTTCACACCCAACTCACAGCAGATGAAAGATACAAAAATACATTATTTCCTCACTACATGAGAGAAGGCAATTATCTTCCTTCTCCTCACGTCCCAGCAGTGCCAATATACGAGAGTGAGAAGGGAACAAAAACAAACTGCCGAAAAAAAATAAAGAATGAATTGGTATGTATGTATGTACATTAGGGTGGTCCTTAAATTGGACATTGTCTTGGATAGCCCTCATTCGATTTAAAACATTGAAAAACAATTTCCCTAATTTTTTCAAATTTTTATTTCACCCCCCTGGTCTCCCTTTTTTCACTTCAAGGTGCAAACAATGGAGTTAGGGTTATTCTTATATCACGCAAAAAAAAAAAATCAGAACTTATAGATTAGATTCAGACGAAAAAAAAATCGTATGGGAGGGGGGGTCTATTTCCCCTCGTTGAGGCGGGAGGGGTAATTTTCTAAAAATTTGACCCAAAATAGAAAAAAAATATTAAAAAACAACGGGACCACTTACAATGGCATGCTATAGCTTTTTTTAAAGCCATGAATCCAGTCTCTAATATGTTTTTTAAATCAAGTTTTTATTGTTAATAGTTTCTGAAAAAAATAATTTTCAAACTCAAAAGTAAAAATAAAAATAATAATTTTTTTCGTTTGAAAATTATTTTTTTCAGAAACTATTAACAATAAAAACTTGATTTTAAAAAAATATTTAAGACTGGATTCATGGCCTTAAAAAAAGCTATAGCATGCCATTGTAAGTGGTCCCGTTTTTTTTTAATAATTTTTTTTCTATGTTGGGTCAAATTTTTAGAAAATTTCCCCTCCCGCCTGAACAGGGGGAAATAGGCCCCCCTTTCAGTACGATTTTTTTTGCGTCTGAATCTAATCTATAAGTTTTGATTTTTTTCGCGTGATATAAGAATAACCCTAACTCCATTGTTTGCACCTTGAAGTGAAAAAAGGGAGACCATGGGGGTGAAATAAAAATCTGAAAAAATAGGATAATTTGTTTTCTCTATTTAGAGTAATTTGATGCCTATCCAAGTTGGAATTTCAAAAAAACCCAATATAAGGACCACCCTAATGTACATATATACATACGTAGGTACAGACATTGAGGAGAAGAGGAAACAAAAAAAGAGGATCAAAACAAGTTTTTATCGTTACATAAAGGTTCAATACACATCGCATATTTTCTAAACAGAAACAAATTCTTTTCTTCTCGATGATTGTCCTTTTCCAAGTCATGGCACACAAAATGCTTTCCGTGTCGGGAGCCTTTAAAATAGATTGGAATGAAAATTAGAAATTGATGTCTATTTGCGTAGGTATTCGTTCTTATTTTCTTGTATGTAGGTGGAAACAGGTTTTTTATTTTTTTATCGCTTTCTAAGTGGTTTTTTAATGTGGAGCGTCGAGTTTCTCAGATTTAATTCAAAGCAATATGAGGCCGTGAGTGCAAAAGTGGTGTAACCCATTTTTTGGCATTGTTGATATATTTCCCTCGTATTTTTGCATTTATGCATCAAAAGTCATCAAAGGTAAAATTTTAATTTCTAAAAGCTTTCCAAAAATGTGACGTATACTATTTGATTCTCAATAAAAAGATTATTAAAAATCGATTCAAAACGAAAAACATGATCAAAAAAAAAGTGGGTTAAACCGCTTTTGCACTTACAGCCTCATATATGATTGTATGAAAAAAAACTTAAAATCGTTGGAGCGGTTTTTAAAAAAATTAATTTTTATACATACATATATCAAATTCTTACAACATTTTAAAGGAAAAATGTTGACATGCAAATCTTAAGTATTTATTTATGTACATATAAAAATTAAATTTCAAAAAAAAATTTTGAGCCCGTTTTCAAGATATCAAATTTTCAAAACAATAATTTGAAACTTTTTTAGAAGTCCAGAAATTAGTTTTTTGAAAATTTTTATGTGCAATATTATTTGAAATATGTATATGGGTGATTCTCTGCCAACTGTGATTCTTTTTTTAGAATATTTTCAAAAATTAAAAAAATTTTTGTTTTGTGTTTGTGGCTTCATTTAGTCAGAGTATCATATCAGTAAAAGCATTTTGCTACAACTTTAAAGAAATAAAAAATAAAGTGAAATGTACTAAAACTAGCATAGACGATAAATGAAACTCTTTTTCTTTTTTTATTTTTAGTTCTCCCTCTTTTTGACCATATTTTTGTTGAGATTCTTGATTGTCTAATATACGTTTTGTACTCTTGACATTTCTACTTCCCTTTTTTTCTTTAAAAAATTATCTCTTTTTCGTTTTTGAAGTCTGTTTTTCTGAATCGCAACCCTTTTCCTTGTGCTGGGTTATTACTTAGTTTTTATTGCACGGAATGATTCTTGTTTGGCTCGTCCGCTACCGTTCTTATAAAGAAAATTGGTAGAAAAAAGTATTATTGCAAGAAATAAGTTAATTATATTTAATTAAAGTTCAAAAAGTATTGAAATGCCACGGTACTGACATCCACAGTACTGACATTTAGACAGTTTATGTACGAGAAAAATAATTTCCAGGAAAATTTTAACTTATGCCGTTAAAAGGAACACCAAATTGTGATAACCAGCCAAAAACATGTTATAACATGCTTTGAAAATACTACCACGGTACTGACAAATGAATTTGTGACATACTTTCATCCCGTTCAAAAATTAAAATGACTGTTGTTAACTATACATAACTAGGATATAATTTAACTAGTTTATCTTTTAGAAAACCACAATACATACGTGTTAAAGCTAAAACAAAATGGCAGTTGAGCGGGAAATCTTTTTAATTCAAAAATAGAACCAAAACGTCGGACAACATTCATTCGTGATTATTTTATTCAGCAATAAGTATTTTGACTTAATTTTTGCATTACTTTGTCAAGCAAGTATTGCACTCAAACTTTTCTTCGGACAACATTTCAATTCAATGAAGTATTTCATTAGAAAGTAGCAAATTGGGTCATGATATCGAATGTAGATTGTAGTAAATAGCCATTTACACAATTTAAACCAAAAATATATACGAACATTTTACATTAAATAACAAAAAAAGCACTGGACACAAAGAATCACAGTTGAGACGGAATCACCCATATATAAAAATTAATCTAAATCCGTTCTGCTGATAATAAGAAAATTCAAAATATAAAAAACCATTGTATGAGAGGTACTACTAATAGTTGCTAAGATTAAAATTTTATAATTTTTGATAGTTTAAGCATACGGAAAAAGTTTAATTAAAATCGTAGGAGTCATTTTTGAGAAAAAAATATTTTCGTTAACCGTTTTTTAACTTTTGTATGTAGGGTACCTGTTGGAGCACATAAACTATTTTCTTAAATCTACTACTTAAATTACTTCTAAATAATAAAATTTGAATTTTTGCGCCACATAACTTGGCATCCATATTTATGTTTAAAAATAAAGCTTTTTAATAATTAAAATTGTACTAAAACTGTTAATTACCAGGGTATAAAAACCTATAGAAAAAGCTCACTAATAAAATTCTAATTCAAACCACCATTAGTGGAACACATCGCCTTTTCATTTTCATGAGTTATAAGATCGGTTCGTTGGTCTATGAAAGTTTTTCTTAGTCGCAAATTCGAAGCAACCAAAATCTTTCTACGAGGCAGTAGAGATTCAAAGTTGCACGGTCGAAACTACTTCCGATCGTTCATTTTGGCGCCCAACGTTAAATATCGAGTAAAAAATTTAGTTCATTTTAGCTTAAAAGCTATTTAAAACTTTAATTAAAAGTTAAAAATTAAAAAACAGTGACAATTGACAGTAAATTCACAAGAGCTTATTAAAGTGAATATCGGTTTCGGTGATCGCGTACCGCGAGTGCAAGGTGTACAGTACAACAAAAAAAAAATCTAGACATTTCCAAGACACGAGGTTTCACATACTCCATCATATCCAGCAAAGGCTGTAAAGCACGAGGAATCGAATTCAGAGAAGCAGAAGCCACATCAGCAACGAAATCAAGAAAAAGGGGATAAGTATAAAATCACCCATCCAGGTACGTCCTATTAAAATTAATCGAATGTGTGTTAAAACATCAAGTTTCAATTTAAAGGAATCCTTAACCAATAGAAATTTCAACATAAAACACACCTTCGACTAATTTACAGAAATTTAAAAATCGTAAAACTAAATTCAGCCTATTTTAATAAAGTCTAATTTAAAATAACTAATACATATTATCAATTTAAATAAATTAACTTAACATCATTATCATAACCTACATCTGCGTAAAGCATCATTAGCTTAAATATCGTTAGCTAAAACATCATTAACAAACATCATTTTCGCATTAGTTTCGAGAAAAAAAAACCCAATTCGCCGTACCTATGTATTGTGTGTTAACAAACGACATATAACGTAGTTAAATTATTTGCTTGCATTAGAATAGCTAGTCAAAAAACCTAGCAAAGATAAAAAACAAATACACCGCAATTGCACTTCTTTCGTTCGTTCGCATTTCGCTTATTTCTCTACTCTACTCTTTCATTGCATAGACCTTCATTTCGCCTCAACTTTAATCGCCATTTAGCTTTGATATTTCGTCGTCGTCGGGGGAGAGAGTGCTGCATCGATCGTATGCAATTGAAAGAAAGCCAGATCATCATCGTCGTTAGTTAGTCTTCAGTATTCAGTTGCACATTTTTCGCCGTAGTTTAAGGAATTTTTCTCTTCCTAAAATACTCTCTTTATTAAAATATATTTTGGATAATCGTCGTCGTTGCTCATCACCGAAGATTTGGATTCATCGTTGGATTAAATTGGAATTTTAGTTGTACCCATTTATGTGAACAGTGCTGCCACTTTCCATATTTATTTGAAAATAAAAAAAAAAAAAAAAACAATCTATTTGAAAAGGATTTGAATTATTTGATTCGCCACAATAGCAACAGGCTATTTAGTACTATACACTTTTTGATAGTTAGTTACAAAAATGGAAGCTAATAAAGTTACCATTGAAGAGTTGAAGCTGCAACGATCTACAACAAAGGGAAGCATTACTAGGCTAAAAAACTATGTCGAAATTAAGTCGGATGTTCTTACTTCAACGGAATTAGAATGCAGATTAGGAATTTTAGAGGCGTACTTCAAGCAGCTTTTAATTTATCAGACGCAATTAGAGAGATTGGTGCCTACTGATAACTCTCGTGCAGAGTTGGAAGATCTTTACATTTCCGCAAAATCTAAAATTATGTCATTGTTAGGAACAGGAACAAACCTTAGTGCTAACGACACTACCTTAGCCATACCTCATCATTCAGCCAACCATTTGCCTAAAATCAAGCTTCCTAAATTTACTGGACACTATGCTGAATATAAAAATTTTATTGACTTATTTATAACATTAGTGGATAAAGATCCAAGTTTATCAAAAACTGAAAAGTTCAATCACTTATTGTCATGTTTGAGTGACCAAGCTCTGAGCACTGTAAAAACCTTACAAGTTACAGAGGATAATTATCCAAAGGCATTAGAAAGGCTTAAAGAGCGATATGACAACAACACCATGATTTTCTTGGAATATATTTCGAGTTTGTTTGAACTGCCAAACGTTCCAAAGGCTTCTTCGGTTCATCTCAGAAGCTTAGTGGACAATACTACATCTCTTTTCAACTCACTGCAATCATTAGGTGATTTTGAAAATATTTGCAATGCAATTATAATCTATATTTCCCTATCTAAAGTGGACACCGAAACAAGGTCAAAGTGGGATGAAAGCATGGACTATAAGAAGCTTCCAACATGGAAGGAATGCTCTGATGTTTTGAGCAAGCGCTGCCAGTATTTAGAGGTTCGAGATAGAAAACATTTGCCGGTAGAATCTACCCAAAGGGTGCCTATGAAGCCAAGGCCTTCATGTTCAAATCAACGTTTTCCAACTTCTCTCACTATATCTCAGCCTAGTTGTCTGTTTTGTGAAGATAGTAGCCATTCAATAACTCGCTGTCCAAAATTTATTAAACTTTCAACTATGTATCGTTTTGCCAGTGTAAAGAAGCTTGGCCTTTGTTTGAATTGCTTAGGCAAAGGACATGGAGTGTCTAGCTGTCCATCATCTTTGAGATGCAAGAACTGCAAGTTTCCGCACAATACTCTTTTGCATAGGCCGCAACGGTGGGAAGGTGTTGCACCTAGAGGAGGTGAGCCCAATTTAGCAACTTTAAACACAGCTTTGGAGAATGCTGCCACTACTCAAGTTATTTTAGCAACAGCACTTGTCTTAGTTCAAGATTCTACTGGTGGATTTTAGATAGGAAGAGTTCTGCTAGATTCTGGTTCCCAGGTGAACTTTATCAATGAAAGTTTCGCTAAGTCGTTAAATCTCCAAAGACAAAGGACACATATTGGGATTATTGGAATTGGCTCTACGAAAACAAACATTAATTCTCAAACGCAAACCACAATTCGATCCCGATTTAGTAGTTTTGAATTATCGTTGGAGTTTCTGGTAGCTCCATCCATAACCGTATACCAACCTGAGTCGGAATTGAGCGTGAGGAATTGGAATCTTCCCAGAAACATCAATCTTGCTGACGAATGTTTTTTCCAGCCGTCAAGGATAGACTTACTACTAGGAGCTGAAGCCTTTTTTGATTTGTTGCAAGTAGGTCAGATAAAACTTGGTCAGAACCTTCCATCGTTGCAAAAAACTTCATTAGGTTGGATAGTTTCGGGTAAGGTTAGAAATTTACCATCTTTGAAAACTTCTTGTGGTCTTGGTCTCAAGCAAGATACTCTTGAACAGTTCGTTGAAAAATTTTGGGAATTGGAAGAGGTTCAAGGATCTGATTCGAAGTGGACAGAAGAGCAAGAAGACTGCGAAAAACATTTCATGAAAAATATTGAGGTTTCAGATAGTGGACGTCTCATGGTTCAGCTTCCTTTTAAAAAAGATCCAAGTTGCCTAGGACTGTCGTATGACATTGCCTTCAAGCGTTTTTTGGCACTAGAACGGAGACTTTCAAAGAATCCAGCTTTAAAAAGTCAGTACCAATCTTTTTTGGAGGAGTATCAATCATTAGGCCATATGTCGCTGGTTCCAGAACCAAACTTGGAAGAGCCACACTACTACCTGCCGCATCAGTGCGTGATTCGCCCAGAAAGTGTGTCAACTAAACTGCGTGTAGTTTTCGACGCATCTTGTCGAACATCATCTCACGTTTCGCTCAACGAAATCCTTATGGTTGGTCCAACAGTACAAAATGATCTAATTAGCATTCTTCTTCGCTTTCGTTTGCATACTTATGCCCTTACTGCAGATATCGTGAAAATGTATAGGCAAGTACTAGTTCACCCTGCCCATCGGAAGTTTCAGCTTATTTTATGGAGAGCATCTGAACAAACACCGGTCAAGACATACCAACTGAACACAGTGACATATGGAACGTCATCAGCACCATTCTTAGCAATTCGCTGTCTTCAATATTTAGGAGCCAAAAATAAGGACAGGTTTATATTAGGATCGCAAACTCTTCAGTTAGACTTTTATGTTGACGATATGCTGACTGGAGCTGACAGCTTAGAAACTTTGAGAAACTTGAAAGAGGAAGTTGTTAATATTTTGCAGCCAGCAGGATTTGAATTATCCAAATGGAATAGTAACTGCGCTGGAATCTTTGAAGATAACAATGAACTAAGCAGTAAGGAAATTCACCTAAATGACTGCAACTTAACAAGCACTTTGGGAATAGTTTGGAATCCTGTCAGTGATGAATTCAATTTCTCATACAAACCTACTCAAACATATTCGAAGTTCACAAAAAGAACTATTTTGTCGCTCTCATCATCGCTCTTTGACCCAATGGGCTTGGTAAGTCCAATAATCATATAGGCAAAAATTATTTTACAAAAATTGTGGATCGAAAAACTGGACTGGGATGCTTCAATCCCGCGAAGCATTGAGACGGAATGGCGACAGTTGATGGTGGATTTGCATTCTATGCAAAATTTATCATTGCACAGGCATACGCTTATACCTGACAGAAAGAGCTTCCAAGTTCACGGATTTGCTGATGCGTCTATGGATGCATACGGTTGTTGTATTTACTTGAGGTCAACCGATATGTCCTGGATTGGTTCGCTGCAGATTGTTAGTTGCAAAGTCAAGAGTAGCGCCTGCTAGAAAAAAGCAGCTTCCTCGTTTGGAATTGTGCGCTGCGCATCTACTCTCAAAACTTTGGAATAAAGTTAAAAACATTTTTAGTTGTTCACCATCTGAAGTATACTTTTGGACAGATTCGTCCATAGTTTTGCATTGGGTTTCGACACATTCGTCAAAATTAAGTACCTTTGTGGGAAATAGAGTCGCAGAGATTCAAGACAACACTAAGATGGTTCACTGGAAACATGTTCCCACCCTGCAAAATCCAGCTGACATAGTCTCAAGGGGTTGTACGGTGGATGAACTTAAATCTTCGATATGGTTTGAAGGACCAAACTTTTTGCTCAAGGAAGAGGTGGAGTGGCCTTCCATAGTCGAGATCCAGCTGTCTCCAGAAGAGGTTACTTTGGAAAAGAAGAAAACGGTTTTAAGTTGTTTAAAACCAGAATCAAACTATTTAATAGAAGTGATAGAGCGATTTAGCTCGTACACTCAACTCCTTCGCGTATTTGGATATATACTGCGGTTCGGAAAAAAGAGGCCAAAACAAGTTGCTGAGACGGAGGGAACTCCAGAACAAGTTCTTCAAACAAAGAATTTGGAAGTTGCAGATCTTGAAAATGCTCTGCATTGTATTGTGTACGTTGTACAAAACAATTCATTTGAGCAACAAATTGCAGAAATCAACCATAACCAAAATCTAAAGGGTTCCATCAAATGGTTGAATCCGTTCGTGGAGGAGAGAAATGGGTTACCTCTCCTCAGAGTGGGAGGCAGATTAAAACACGCCAACATCCCAGAAGAATGTAAGCACCCGCTACTACTCCCAAAAAACAGTCATTTTGCTGAAATTATGGTGAGGCATCTTCATCTTAGTAATTATCATGCTGGTCCTAAAGCTCTTGTAGCATTGGTGAGGATGAGGTTTTGGATAGTCAATGCACGGGAGTTAGCTCGTCGAATAGTAAAAAACTGTCCGCATTGCGTGAGGTATCGTCCAAAAATGCTGCAGCAGATAATGGGTAATCTACCGTTGGAAAGACTGACTGCTTCACGTCCATTTTTGTGTTGTGGGGTAGATTTTTGTGGTCCCATTTACACCCACTATAAAATTAGGGGCAAGGTTCCATATAAGACTTATGTTGCAGTTTTCGTTTGTTTTTCGTCGAAGGCAGTCCACTTAGAAGCCGTGTCAGATCTATCGTCAGATGCGTTTATTGCAGCCTTAAAGAGGATGATAGGTCGAAGAGGGTTTCCTAAAGACATACACTGCGATAACGCCACGAATTTTGTTGGTGCTCAAACTATATTGAATGAATTGCGCAAAATGATGTTTAAAACCAGTTTTAGAGACTCAATTTTCAATTTTTGTACAAATGCAAATATAAATTTTCATTTTATACCCCCTAGGGCTCCTCATTTTGGTGGAATCTGGGAGTCAGCTGTAAAAGTGGCCAAGGGGCACTTGTACCGAAGTCTTTGCGGTGCCAAGCTCACCTTTGAAGAATTGACGACAGCATTAGTTGAAATTGAAGCCGTGATGAACTCAAGGCCAATCACACCTATGTCATCGGATCCCAGTGACCTTGAAGCTTTAACACCAGCCCATTTCTTGATTGGGTCATCGTTGAAAGCCATACCGGAGCCTGCTGATGAGGTTGCAAATATCAGCTATATTCATCGTTGGCGTCGTATTCACGCCGTTAAGACGCACTTTTGGAATAAATGGTCGACAGAATATATTAACGAACTACGAAATAGAACCAAGTGGGCATCTCCTAGTCCAAATATCACTATAGACAGTCTTGTCATCATACACGAAGATAACGTGCCACCCCAAAAATGGATTATGGGGCGTATACTCAACGTCATTAAAGGTGAAGACGGCAAAGTAAGAGTTGCTGACGTGAAAACTACTCGAGGTATCATCAGACGTCCAATCCGAAAGTTAGCTGCAGTACCATGTTGAAAAGATATTCTTTCAAAGAGGGCGGAATGTTGGAGCACATAAACTATTTTCTTAAATCTACTACTTAAATTACTTCTAAATAATAAAATTTGAATTTTTGCGCCACATAACTTGGCATCCATATTTATGTTTAAAAATAAAGCTTTTTAATAATTAAAATTGTACTAAACTGTTAATTACCAGGGTATAAAAACCTATAGAAAAAGCTCACTAATAAAATTCTAATTCAAACCACCATTAGTGGAACACATCGCCTTTTCATTTTCATGAGTTATAAGATCGGTTCGTTGGTCTATGAAAGTTTTTCTTAGTCGCAAATTCGAAGCAACCAAAATCTTTCTACGAGGCAGTAGAGATTCAAAGTTGCACGGTCGAAACTACTTCCGATCGTTCAGTACCGTTGTTTTTTCATAAAAGTAAAATGTTTTCTTAAAATATTTTGGAAAGTATTAAAAAACTCTTGAGTATCAAGTTTCAAAAATATCGATGATGTCATTTTCGAAATATTTGATTACAAAAAAAAAATGGAAACATTTTTTTTAAATCAAAAAAAAAAAAATAGTTTTGAAAATTTTGGTATACAATACTGTTTTATTTTTTGGAAGCTTCTGTATTAAAAACAAAATATTGAAATCATAGTCATACAGTTTTGACAAAAATGTTCAATGAGAATGAAGTTCAACTTTGGATGCTCTGCCAGTCAATTTTAGTCGTGTTGATAGAAGCTTAAGAGACTAGAAATTGGATAATTCTTTACGAAGCCTATAAATTATATAAATAAAATAAAATAAAATAAAATTAAATTAAATTAAATAAAATTATATTAAATTAAATTAAATAAAACACTTTGAACATTCGTTCGAAAGTTCTATCAATAATCTTTGAACCGTTGTAAATAAAATTGGAATAAAATGTGGGAAGTTCAAAATTTACAAGAAAAATAGTTTTTTGTCTTAGATTTGTATCTACAAAAATAGATATACATAGGAATACTTAATTTTTTTTTTTTTTAACTTTCATAATGCAACGTTTGTATTGATATTTTGGAGCTCCCTCTTATTTTAACTTGAGCGTCTAAGACGAGAAACACAGGAGTAGGTACCTACCTAATTAACTATAAAAAAAACTATAACAACCTTGCAAGAAAAAAAAATAGTGGCCACGAAGATTTTAATTTGTAAATATTAAATAACTCTAAACCCCGACAATTTTAAGATAAAATAAATTCTTGGTTCATGTTTTCAACGAAAAATAACTGTCCACCATAGCTAAAAATTATAGATCTTAATTGACATCACATTTCTGCAAAGAAATCACTCAGAACTCCAATTAGGCAGGCAGATACCTAACTCCTTTCAGAGTGCATGAAAAATAGCTTGAAATATTGAAAATAAATTAATTGAAAAACTTCTGGTACAAGAAAACCAAACTCAAACTACCTTCGAATGAGTTTCTCTATCTCAATTTTTTTTAAGTATACTTTTTCTTACTTCAAAATAAACTACCAGAGTTCAGACAAGAGAGACCAAACAAATCGAACCCGAAACCACAAACAAGTTTTTTTCTCTGTCATTTTTTGTGTGCTCTGCTCATACTTACAGTTTTTTTTACATTGACTTCTAAAAAAAGAAACTTATCGTATCGTAGCCGCAAGTAGATATACCCACATGCTACATGCTACAATGTTCCTATCCTATTCCTCTCCCTTATTCCTAAACACAAGAAAATCGAAAAAGTAACCAGTTTTTCTCGTTTTTGTCTGTCGTTTGCTGTTGTTTGGAACCAGTTTTTCTTGTTTTTATCTGCCATTTGTTATGGGCTCTTGTGCTGTTTGCTCAGTTGTTTTTTTGCCTCAGTAAGGGAATTTTTAATTTCCTTTTCTGTGAGAAGCGATCATACGACATCTGGTTTGTGAAGGAGTCGAGAAAAAATTTCGTCTGATGATAATAGGTACTATTAGATTCATATACAATACTGTTACCCACCAAAAAGCATCAGTGAGACAGTTACCGAAGTCAAGCTCCAAGATTTAGTGGATCACACAACATCGCGATTATGTAAATATTTGGAACCAGAACTCTCACAGTGCCTTGAGAACACGGATACAGATTTAGAGCTAGATGACGACAAGATGACTAAGATGACGACAGTAGTGATGCAAATATTTTTTTGAGTTCCCTTGTGCCTCTTCGTCTCTAGTCAGGGGGTCAAATTATATGGCAAAACATCCACTCTTCATCACCAAGATGGTGCAGACCAATTAGGATTCGTTATGTTAAAGAAAATAAGGACATAACCAATGAAGAAATTCAATACATTGAAAACCAGGCCCAAAATCTTCAAGCAACAACAGTAAGCGACAATATAAGAATCAACCATGTACTGCTTCATAATGATGATGATGGTGATGATGATGTTTTTGATGATGTTTTTGATGATGTTTATGATGATGTTAATAATGAAAGATGAAGAATAAATAATAAAATAAAAATTAGAAAATTAAATTAATACAGGTCGTTTTTTGTATTACCTACTTGCCTATAAGAAAAAAGTTGAGGATGGAAAAACAAAATAGATCAATCTGTTTATTGAGTAATTGACCTGTCCTGTAATCATAAAATATACAAATAATCCACATCTCAAATTTTGGATTTAAAGGTCCTTCCAAATAACTTTTTAGTCACTTTGTACCTATTTGATGTGAAAAATGTGCTCAAATATTTTTGGCCAGGTTTTCGACCAAAATACCGCACTGTGCGACTGAGCGTTAAATGGGTTGAAAGAGAGTGTTGAAAATACGTTGCAAATATCTGTATTATTTTGTAACGAACAGTTTTCGTATACGAAATTCGTCGGTTAGCCGTCCAAATTCTTCTTTGAGTTAACAAATTTCCAAAATGACTTAGGATCCACTTTTAAAAAACCTTCCCATTTCATTTCCATAATTAGTATAAAGATCCCTTGAAAGAGTTTTGAATTCTTCAAAAAGTGCAATATAATTTCAATATTGTAAATTAGTTTTTAAGTAAGTTATCCACACCCTATTTCTCTTGTTACGAAGTGGTCTGAGCTCTTTCGTGTACCATGCATGGCAAACATTCGAGTCTTTCGATTTTTTAAGGGTATAGAAGCATTCATGCAACTATAAAAGATCGAATAAAAAGTAGAAACTGCCTCATCCATATTAGTACATGCTGATATTTTACCAATATCAGAACTAACTAGTTTTTCAGAGAGCAACTGATAATCAGCCTTTTTAAAGTCAAATATATATGAGCAATCATAAGAATTACTATTTACTGTGAGATGACTGGTCAAGTCAAGGAAAATATCCAGGGGAGGATGGTAATTATCTATATAAGTAATCCCAGAACTAGATTTTAGAACAAGAGTACCTACTAATAGCGTCCGAGGAAAATACTAAATCGAGAACTCGATTTTTAGAGTTTTTAATACAGCTTACTTGCTGTAAGTCAGTAGTAATAATTTTATCAAGTGAAAAAAGCTCCGATTATGCAGAAGTTAAGGAAGTTCTTTGCATGATTCATCTTCCCAATCTATGTATAAACGGTAGATTGAAATCATCCAGAAGTAAAATATTGCTGTTAGAGCAACTTAAGTCCATTACAAAATCTATGGCCATAGAAAGTTCATTAAAAACTGCGTCAGAACTTTTAGGGGGTATGTATGTATTTAATATGTAAATATATTTTGACTGTAAAGTTATTTTTATTCAGATTAATTCGATGGATAACTGGAAAGGAAACAAAAGAAGATATTGAAGGAAACAAATAAATGTTTGAAACAGAAAAAAGTTAACATTTCGATGTTTTTTTAGTTTTTCAAAAGATTCTTTAAATGGCCTCAATCAAGCTACGCAATTTTTCATACCTTTTTTTGCAGTTCATATTTCATTACTACAGCTTGGCAGATTCCGAGTTTCCAACGGATTAACCAAGTGACGCATAAAATGTATTATTTTTTGTTTGGAAATATGTATTCCTACTCACAGGTATTAAAAATTTCCAGGAAAAATTCTGTACAGTGAGGAAAAAACTATTTTGAAAAAAGTGGCCCAAAAAAGTGACGCGCAGTGTATAATGAGACTTAACGATTCCATGCCGGATCGAATTTATGAAGCTATAAAGAAAAAAAGCGACAGTCGGTACCAGGCCGGCTTGAGCTGGATAAGCTCATCGACTTTTTTTTCAGACTAAGAATGGCTATCAAAATTGGTGTGAGCAGTGAGCTTTTAAAAATAATTGAAAATTAAAAAACTAGGTAGCTAGTAGTGGTTGTGGCTTTGGCCCATTGGGTTCAGCTCCCTGCACATTTGCACCGCTTGCACATATAGCTGGTCTGTCTGGCCCTGGTAGGTACTCACTTGTAAAATTATCCAAGAAAAACTTCTTTTACTTCCTTCCATTAACTTTTATTACCAATTTCAACTTTTGTGTCATGTTTCAGTCGACCGCGACCCAAACAATAACTGAATTTTTCGATGTTAAAATACTTTGCAAGAGAGTTGGAGAAAAATAAGATTTGCTTTTTATTCCTTCTGATTTATTTTTCCAATCACAAACAAACAAAAAGCATCATCAAATGATACCTACATTAATGTACAATTTTTGGAAAAAAAAGACAAAGCGCCTTTGAAAAATTGTGTGTATTCGGTAGAAACGGAGTGTATATTTTTTGAATAAGTATAAACAACAACAAAAACACAGTAAGACCTTTTTTTAATCACCACAATCGCCTTAAAGTAAGTCGTTTTAGTAGCAGTGCAGTTGCCCCCTGAAAGCGCCTGGCTTGTCATCTCCTTGTGGCTATAAGCGGGTTTGACTGTTCTCGGCCTTGTTTATTATATTTAGTAAAATTGTAATCAACGTTTTTTATAAGTAAAATTAATTGTTTAAGGCAACTACAGGACAAATTATTTTGTTGTTGAAAAAGAATTTGGTTTTTTAATTTTTAAAAAAGTTCCTTTAGTTTCCTACATTTCAAAAAAAATCATCCAAATCGGAGCAGGTTCCCTTGGTTCCGAAGTAAAATGTTAGTGCTCCTCCACTATAAGTTCCAAGCAACTTGATCATAATAGCAAGTACGTACGATCCAGTCTTGTATTTTGTTTCCTCTGCGTAAATTTTCACATAAGCGCTTATGTTCTACTTAAATTTTTAATGTTGAATTCCTTACAACCAAAAACTTCTATCTGTTAAGAATAAAACGATTTGTCTAGAAAAAAATTGATTTTTCTAAAACAAACCAAATCTTGGATATGAAGCAAGATCTACAGAGAAGATTGCACAAAAAACTATTAAAAATTGACATTTTTCTGGAGTTGAAAGTAGATTGCTGCGGTCTTAACAATTATTCTAAAGTGTTCGTCATTCGTTTGAGTGGATTAAAAACAAATATATTATTAAAATGGTCTTTAACAGATTAAAAAGAATACAAGTGATTAAAACATCAATAAGCTTCAGTTCCAAGGGCCCAAGTGCAAGTTCGCCAATATGTTCCTCGATTGATGTGTTAATTGGTGGATTTTGGAATTTTTTTTTTTAGCTTTAATGAACCCACAGCCATTTTCTTTATTTTTGCAGCAATTCTCGGAAATATATTTGTTTTTAATTATACAAAACGGCGCGAATAACTTATAAATTTGTATGCACATTATTTTGTTTACTTTTTGCCTAGTAAAAATCACTGGCAATTGGTACATAAACAGTCACAAAATATTCCATCTGAAATGGTTGAAAGGAATCCCCCAAAATGTTTGGGCCTGAATAACAGTTCATTCATCATCATCATGTCCTGTAACCCCGGCTAGGGGCTAAGACAGTTGATCTTGATTTCCATGTTGTTTTTGGTCCTTCAACGCGCCGCCGTGCACCCTGAGGATTCCATTCAAAGTACTGCTTTGCAATTTCATCACTTGCTTTCCTCAGTGCGTGACCAATACAACGCCATTTACACTTTCTTATGTCGACGTCCAGCTGCTCTTGACTTGTCCTGCGCCACAATTTCTTATTTGATATTATTTGTGGCCAGCGAATTCACAAAAGCCTGCAATTTTTTTCGAAATGGTAGACGTGACTTTCCAGGTTTCACAAGCATATAACGGCACGGATTTGACATTGGATTCGAAGAATCTCAACTTAGTGCGTAAGGAGATTTGACTAGATTTCCAAATTGGGGAAAGAGTACCGAAGGCAGCACGAGCCTTATTAATTCTACTTTAACGTCCAGATCCGTATCGTCGTTTGCAGAAACAATACTGCCAAGGTAGTGAAACTGTTCGACTTCTTTCACTGGCGTCTCCTGTAGAATAATACACTGCTATGTGGAGAGGCCTGTGAGTAGTGATGTAAAAAGTCGTTACTTTTGAGTAATCGTTACTTTCGTTACTTTTTCCAAAGCAATCGTTACTTTTGAGTGATTACTTTGGTTACTTTTTTCGTAAAAAATTGATTAATATTTGTTGTTTTTTTATTACGTAAGTCCTGTAATTCTAGACAAAAACAGAAAAAAAAGTGTTTTTTTGGTCAAAAATGGCAACTTAAGAAATGTATGTAGTGATGTAGGGAGATGGTTTTTATTTTTATCTTTACCCCTCCCCCAAATTAATTTTTTATAAAGCACCTTTCCATGGTAGCCTATTATACCCTTGAATTAATCATTTCAACCTTGAGGATCCGTCTGCTAGAACTCAAGTTATGAGCTTCTAAAAAAAACCACATCTCAACTGAATTATTTTAAGTACTCTGAATGACTTTTTTTTACCCCATTCCCCTCCCCCACAACCATTTTTTTTATAAAGCACCTCCCCATGGTAGCCTATTATTTACCCTTGTTTTAATCATTTCAACCTTGAGGATCCGTCTGCTAGAACTCAAGTTATGAGCTTCTAAAGAAAACCACATCTTAACTGAATTATTTTAAATATCCGTTTTGTACTCTAATGGATCTCAGATCTCGATTTGATTACTTTGATTTCTTTGGTTACTTTGGTTACTTTGATTACTTTGATTACTTTGATTACTTTGATTACTTTGATTACTTTGATTACTTTCGCTACTCCTTGGATTTGATTACTTTGATTACTTGTCGTTACTTTTGGATTTGGGTACTTTTGATTACTTTCGGATTCGATTATGTTTAGTTACAATTGGATTTGATTACTTTTGAGTTTTGGGTTTCGAGCTCCGGAAACGAGAATAAAGTAGGTAAACATTTCTATGGATATTTCTTTATTTTGGATTAAAACTTTGTAAAATATAATATTTTAACTACGAAGTACTGCGAAAATATACAGGTCAATATTTAAGCCATATTTATATGAAGCAAAAATTATTTGCCTGAGGGTGGTCCAAAAAAAAAAACTATCGAAATTTTGGGATTCAAATTGATTTAAATCATACGAAAGAAAATTGCTTGAAGCGTACATTTTGAGAAAAAAATTGTAAAATATTAAATTGTCCGAAAACCGAAACCCTCGGATCTTCGTTGTTCCTTGAGCGATTTCAACGAAATTTACATAGGTGATAGCTGGTACAGAATTAAAAAAGAAAAAAATATTTTCAAAGTAGGGTGTTCCAAAAATATGTCAACATATTGCAACTTCGTTGTTCCTTGAGTGATTTCAACGAAATTTACATAGGTGATAGCTGAAACAGAATTAAAAACGAAAAAATTATTTGCATTAGGGTGCTCTAAAAAAAAATATCAACTTCGTTGTTCCTTGAGCGATTTCAACGAAATTGACACAGGTGATAGCTTATACGGAATTAAAAAAGAAAAAAATATTTTCAAAGTAGGGTGCTCCAAAAATATGTCAACATATTTCAACTTCGTTGTTCCTTGAGTGATTTCAACAAAATTTACATAGGTGATAGCTGAAACAGAATTAAAAGCAACATAAATATTTGCATTAGGGTGTTCCAAAAAAAATGCTGAAATATCAATTTCAAGAGAAGATCCTCCTCAGCACGTGGAAGCATGACATTTTTCATGATGTTCTTGAATACGAACTGGTCCATATTTCATATTTTCATCTATTTTATCAATCGGACCCACTTCATGTCTAGAGAAACATGCCCAAATATCCACGGCCATACAAATTCCTCTTCCATGTTTAAAAGTACCCTTTGCTTATTCGGAATCAAGATATGAGCTTGGTTGGTTAACCAACGGACTCGTCGAAAACCACGCTACCCCTTCAAATTGAATTTAGATTCGTCAGAACACCGTACAGTATTCCATCAAAGTTTTCGACGAGTCCGTTTGTCAACCAACCAAGCTCATATCCTGATTCCGAATTAGCAAAGGGTACTTTTAAGCATGGACGAGAAATTTGTATGGTTCCTGGAAATTTGGGCATGTTTCTCTAGACATGGAGTGGGTCCGATTGATAAAATAGATGGAATTATGAACCGGTTCGTATTCAAGAACATCATGAAAAATGTCATGCTTCCACGTGCTGAAGAGGATCTTCTTTTGAAATTGATATTTCAAAATTTTTTTTCGAACACCCTAATGCAAATATTTTTTTTGTTTTTAATTCTATTTCAGCTATCACCTATGTAAATTTTGTTGAAATCACTCAAGGAACAACGAAGTTGAAATATGTTGACATATTTTTGGAGCACCCTACTTTGAAAATATTTTTTTCTTTTTTAATTCTGTATCAGCTATCATCTGTGTCAATTTCGTTGAAATCGCTCAAGGAACAACGAAGTTGACATTTTTTTTTTTTGGAGCACCCAAATGCAAATAAGTTTTTCGTTTTTAATTCTGTTTCAGCTATCACCTATGTAAATTTTGTTGAAATCACTCAAGGAACAATGAAGTTGCAATATGTTGACATATTTTTGGAACACCCTACTTTGAAAATATTTTTTTCTGGGGAGAGTACGATATTTTAGGCGCCAAGAAATGATAACGGTTTTTAGTAGAACAGTTCAATACAAGAATTTTTTTCTATGGGAGGGGGGGTCTATCTCCCCCCGTTTGGTCAGTAGGGGCATTTTCATAAAAAAGTACTTAAAGAATAAAAAAATTATACAAAAATAACGGTAATACTTACAGGTAAGTATTATACTATTTTTTAAAGCCAATACTCCGTTCTATTTGCTAATTTTTAAATCAAGTGAAATCTATGCATGGTTTTTGAAAAAATGAATTTTAAACTCAAAATTTGCGAGAAAAAAGCATACAAAATAGGTTTAATGTGTAATTTCTCAAAACTGTAAGATTATATATCATTTTTTTCTGAAATTCGTTGCTCTAATTAATTCTTATGCTATGTTCCCACCAAAATGAAATCTGAGATTTCGGTTGAAAACTTTTGATATTTCAAGTTGATGGAACAAGATTTCATGGAAATTTTAACGAAATCTCAATGAAAACTCTAGATTTCAACGAAATCTTACAGAAATCCCGGTCCACCAAGTCGAGAACTCCAAATTTTTCAGCTGAAATCTCAGATTTCGTTTTGGTGGGAACATAGTATTAATAAAAAATTGAAAACTAGATGATTCTATAGCTTCTAGTTTTTGAGAAAATTGAAAATTACTAAAACTACTACCGTACAAAACTCGAATGTTTGCTCGTTTTTTTTATGATCTAAGTGGGTATGCATACTTTGAACATTTCAACTGCTTTGTATATATTTGCTTAATCCAGATCCTTTAAATGCAAAAGAAACTTTGCATACACCCAACCTCGCACCTACCCAAATCCTATAATGTGCCCTAGCAGGGGGGTTGAAGGGGGGCAGCATGCCCCCCCACACATACCTCACTGTTTATACGCCAGCCGTAATACGTAAGCAAGCAAAAAACAAACATCCCATACAAAAGTAGTTATAGTAATTATCGATTTTTTCAAAAACTAGAAGACATAGAATCATCTATTTTTCAGTTTTTGATTAAGAATTAATTAGAGCAACAAATTTCAGAAAAAAAATTATAAATAATTTTACAGTTTTAATAAATTACACTTTAAACCTTTTTTTTATGCTTTTTTCTCGCAAATTTTGAGTTTAAAATTCATTTTTTCAAAAACCATACATAGGTTTCACTTGATTCAAAAACTGGCTAGTAGAACAAAGTATTGGCTTTAAATAAAGATATCATACTTTGTTGTAAGTATTACCGTTATTTTTTAATATTTTTTTTACATTTTTGGTACTGTTTTTATGAAATTGCCCCTCCCACCCAAACGGGGTGAGATAGACCCCCCCCCTCCCATAGAAAAAAATGCTTGTATTGAACTGTTCTACAAAAAACCGTTATTATTTCTTGGCGCCTAAGTTATCGTACTCTTGCCTTTTTTCTTTTTTAATTCTGTATCAGCTATCACCTGTATCAATTTCGTTGAAATCGCTCAAAGAACAACGAAGTTGAAATTTTTTTTTTGGAGCACCCTAATGCAAATAATTTTTTCGTTTTTAATTCTGTTTCAGCTATCACCTATGTAAATTTCGTTGAAATCACTCAAGGAACAACGAAATTGTAAAATGTTGACATATTTTTGGAACACCCTACTTTGAAATTATTTTTTTCTTTTTTAATTCTGTACCAGCTATCACCTATGTAAATTTCGTTGAAATCGCTCAAGGAACAACGAAGATCCGAGGGTTTCGGTTTTCGGACAATTTAATATTTTACAATTTTTTTTCTCAAAATGTACGCTTCAAGCAATTTTCTTTCGTATGATTTAAATCAATTTGAGTCCCAAAATTTCGATAGTTTTTTTTTTGGACCACCCTCAGGCAGATAATTTTTGCTTCATATAAATATGGCTTAAATATTGACCTGTATATTTTCGCAGTACTTCGTAGTTAAAATATTATATTTTACAAAATTATATTTCCAAAATAAAGAAATATCCATGGAAATGTTTACCTACTTTATCCTCGTTTCCGGAGCTCGAAACCCAAAACTCAAAAGTAATCAAATCAGTGGCGTAGCGTGGGTGGGGCGGCCCGCCCCGGGCGGCACTTACTGGGGGGCGGCAAATTTGGTGGCAATTTAATTTTTTTTTTATTTAATAATTTAATTTTACTGTGAAGTTTCGGCGCTCTCAGAAAATTATTCATGTCTATTATAGAATTCGCAATCCAGGTTGGAAGCTACTCGATCAGTAATGCTTTACATCAGATTTCAATAAGTGAATCTCCCGATCGTTATCCGTTCAATTGTAATACCGACGCAATGTGCTAATCCACCTTGCTTCCGCTCCCATTGTAAATTCCGTAATAAGCATGATTAATTAATTTTGCCTTTTCCAAAATATATCCGGGGCGGTTTTGAAATCAAAAATCATATCACCAATCAAAAATTATTATCAAATTCATTTAAACAATAGAAAGAAAAATATTTGAATGCAACAACAACAACTTGAGTGGTAGCAAACTCAAGTTCAACATTTATATCATGCAAGCCCGGACCAGAATAAACTATAGCCAAACTTAATTGTTAAAATACTTTTATAGGATTGATATTTAAAGTTCCATAGAAAAGAAATTTTACTATTACGTTTCACGCTTGGTTATGACGAGGCTTGGATATGGCAAGTTTTGGTTCTCATCGATTTATCTTACAAGAAACCCTTTCAATAGAAAGAAATATTTGTATTAATATATTTTCTTATGAAAGCTAATGGACTCTTTTATGTAAAGGGAGAATTTGTCAAGCCATAAACTGTCAAATTCCATCAAAAGAATGAAGAAATAGAACTAAATATTTTAACTTTAAATTGGGGACTCCCAATGGCAGCACATTGGAAACTTTTCTGAACACAGCCCATTCATTTAAATTATTCGCCAGATGGACAAGTCATTAAAAATTTTGACCAAAGCGCTTTTAAGATTGTGAGATGAAATGAGAAAATAGTATACGTGAAAGGCGAAGAAAAAAAAACACAAACAAAAACGAGTTGACTGCTCTTCCTTTTACTTTCTGAAACATTATGCCGTCTTACCAAAATAAAATAACGGGAAAAAACTTCGTTTGAACTTTGCTTTTCTATAAAGATATCTACCTACTCGAAATGTAGTAATCAGAAATTGTTCATGTGAAAAGTTTGAATTTTTTTAAAGTTCTTATGCTATTATATACACATCATATACATCCACAGTACACAAATCTAAGGTATTATACTGCGCAGGTTGTCAGTCGGAAATAAAAAATGGCTATGAACGTGAGGAAGAAAACACATGTAATAACAACAACAAATTCAAATTGAAAATGTCAGAAATAAAAATGGCTGGGAATGTGATGACTTAAATACACGTAAAAACAACAACAAATATTGACATTTCACACAAATTTTGATAATGCGCAGAAGAAACAAAAATCAAAACTCTTATGATATTACCCAAAGAAAAAGAAGTAAAGGAACTGGCATATCGTGGAAACAGTGAAGCATTTTTCAAAATAGTGTGAGTTACACAAACACAAATGCATTGCCCCAGGGTCGCAGTGCAGTTACACGGCTGAAGGCTCAGGCGCCCAAAGGAAGCCAGATTAAAAAAAAAAAAGAAAAAAACAATTGAGATGCTTCCGTCATTTTGCCGAGCTGTAGAAAAGTGTACAGAGATTTTGCATCATAAGAATAGTGAAAAAGCCTATTGAACTGAATAAAAAGTGAAATGAAAGTTTATATAGTGAATGCTTTGAAAAACTTTATTGATAAGAAATATATAAAAAACATGTGGTACTGCATTAAATCATATACAGGGTGTCCTGTAAATAATGCATAACCTTGCAACTGGTTATAGCAGGCCTTATGACCTTTCCAAAAAAAAATATAAAAAAAATATTTTCCCAGTGGTTACTATGTTATGATGTTTTTTCCAAAAGTTGTTAACAAGTACTACTTTCCTCAAATACATGAACGCTACGACCATGGATGATCAATTTTTGCTATTTTTTTATTTTTGTAATATTATAGAATGACTGTTGTAATAGATAGATGGTAAAATTTAATAGTAGTTATTGCATTTTTTTAATTTTAATTTTTTTAAATATTTTTTTCAGTACACAAATTTATTTTCACAAAAGTTTGACCACCTCTAATAAATTAAAATTGTATGAGAACATGTATGGCCAATTACTTAAAAAAGTTGTCCATTTAATGCACTTTCCAAAATGGTATTACACATGCTTGTGTATTAACAAAATAACCAAGAAAATTTGTCAATCATCTAATAAAGCAGCTTTTAACATTTTCGCAAAATGTCTATTAAAATGTTAAAATAACCTCCCAATTTGGGTTGGACAAAGATTTTCTCTTTTGATGTGTAAGGGGGTTCAGTACAAGTATAAAACTCGATTTTAGGTGTTGAAAGCCTCACCATTTGGCCACCATACTGAAAAACGAGTTCTGAAAAGTTTTCCGTGGCAAATTAAATTTAATATGTCTTAGAAAAAAAACTTTGGTACAAATTTGTAGCAAATTCAATTCTGTTCAATTTATGTTAATGCACTTTTTACCCTAAAGTTATTAATAAAAAAGTAAAAGTAAAATAAAAAGCAAAAATTGATCATCCATGGTCGTAGCGTTCATGTATTTGAGGAAAGTAGTACTTGTTAATAACTTTTGGAAAAAACATTATAACATAGTAACCACTGGGAAAATATTTTTTTTATATTTTTTTTTGGAAAGGTCATAAGGCCTGCTATAACCAGTTGCAATGTTATCCATTATTTACAGGACACCCTGTATATAAAAACGCCTAAAATACGGTGCACAAATTTTTCTTTTCACAGGTAAGTTTTCTCTCATATTCTACTTAATAAAGTGATGTTTTTTGTGGTAGCGTACTTTTAAACCGAAATAAACACTTCTTGACGAAGATACAAATCCAACAAGATAAATAGAGGTCTGCTGTTAACCCTTTAAAAATATTTTATTTAAAGCGTTAGGTAAAAAATAACTCGGCACTACGGGCGCTAAACGGATTTGAGCGCCTTGCTACCACCAACAAAAACTAGATCGACCCTGTGCGAGAATTTCTCATTTGACAGATGAGTCTCAACGAAATCACTTGATTAAAGTATATTTCTATATTTCTTGCTGCTTCACTCACGTACACTGTATATGTGATATACACCACTTCCTTTACTTCTTCTTCTGCGATATTACCTTTAATATGTGTACTGTGATATACATCCACGTAAGTCTAATTAAAATTCTGATTCTCAAAGTGTTTGATTTTTTAAATGGTTTTGAATAAAGAAAAAGTTTATTATCATGAAGCTATCTACTTTTCCTGATACCTATAAAAATGTTTGTTTATGGGTCATTTATCATTTCTTTGTTAGACGTCCTCGAAGTAAGAGCTTTCGAGTGCAATTTGCCGACACAGCATTTCAAACATTTTATTTTTATTTATTTTAAAATCTGTACACTAGTCAAAAATTTGACACCAAAACGAAATACCAATAGTTTTATAACAATAATGTAATGATACGTAGGTATTTGTTATTTGACTAGTTATGAGTTATGGTTTTGACTTCCTAGCAAATTACACTAGAAGTTTTTTTTTGTTTGTGTATTCTATTCTTATTTTTATTCTTTGAGAACGAGCAAAATTAGACACCGCCCCGGGCGGCAAAAACCCACGCTACGCCACTGAATCAAATCCAAATGTAACTTAACATAATCGAATACCAAAGTAATCAAAAGTACCCAAATCCAAAAGTAACGACAAGTAATCAAGTAATCAAATCCAAGGAGTAACGAAAGTAATCAAAGTAATCAAAGTAATCAAAGTAATCAAAGTAATCAAAGTAATCAAAGTAATCAAAGTAATCAAAGTAATCAAAGTAACCAAAGTAATCATAGTAATCGTTCCTGGTCAGGTAATCGTTACTCAGAAAAGTAATCGATTACTTTGATTACTTGAAGTAATCGTTACAAAGTAACGATTACTAACGATTCCTTACACCACTACCTGTGAGCATTATTTTTGCCTTTTTGTTTTGTGGTGCATGTTCAGTATCTGGGGTTGGCACCTTCAATTTTATTGATGAAATTATGTTCAAACATCATTATTTAGATATTTTGAGTATAATTTTTAGCAATAGTACTGTTATGGTTGGTATTGAAACACTTTTTATTCTTATCAAGACAATGATCCGAAGCATTCGACTAAGCTCGTTAGGGAATGGCTGTTGCATGATTGTCCAGGGGTGGAATCGGCTAAGGTGATTTGTGATAGTTGACAGTCACAATACTCAAATTCCGTCTGCGTAAGGTGATTGTCACATGTGATAATCATATTTTTGTGACTTTTTCTTGTGACAGCTATTTTGTTGTCATTTTCATATAAAATCCAAATTGTATTTTGAATTTCTGAGGCTGAAAAAGAAAAAACTTATATATGTGCCTGTGAAATCATTTTTATGAAACCAAAATGAGGAAAATAAAAAAACATTTGGGAACCTACAAGGGAAATATGCGACTCCTGAAGATTAACATAAGAAGCAAAACCGAGCACATAATTCTGTCCACACACATAATATGTACGTACATACATATGTACAGTACATATAAGTTCTAGATTATTTATTAATAATTGACGTTCACAAATGTAATCTCACTACTTTCGTGAACTCGATTTCGAATCTTCCCATTCAAAAACTTCCTTTTTTCCAACAAACCAACAAAATATACATATTTCTTTTTTAACCGAAGTAGCACACGCCGGGTATCCACTAGTACATAGGTTCATAAGACATTCGGCTAGAAGAAACACATTTCCTATTTGTATACAAAATATTGGTCGGTTCCCAGATTCACCAGCTGGAGTTTGATTAACCCACATCTCTCCTATTTTCCAATTCGAGTTGTGTGCAAATGCAATTTTCTTGGATTTGGTGGATCCCAAATGCAGGTTAGTTCGTAATGGGCAGCTAAAATGGGCAAATTTTAATGTGTGCGAAAGCTTCTTAATGTTTCAAAACCAAATAAATGAATTTTTGACAACTCTCAGTACTTGTCTATCAAAGTGATGCCAATTTTATAATAATTTTTGGTGATCACCTTACACAGACGGAAAATAAACTGTGATCACATTTGATTATCATAAATGTGACAATCACCAATCACCTTAGGCGATTCCACCCCAGGGCTATTAGAATCCCACGACAGTCACCGGATCTGGAGATAATTACCAATTTTTGGAAAAAATTGGGACTTGAAATTCAGAAACATGAGATTTTCAACGAAAGTGACTTGAAAAGAGTTTTACTGCAGGAATCACCAAAAAACTTGAGTCAGTTCCAAATTGACAAAATACCAAACAAGATTTCAAAACGCACATACTAACCTTTTTACAACTAAAACGTGACTGTGCCATTTTCGCTGTGAGATGAAATAGTCCCTTTTTTGTTCTCTGTTTTTCGTTTATTTTTCAATATTTTTACTTGCGATATAGGTACTATAGGGTAAGTTTTGGATTCGTGCAAAAAAAAAATTTCGAGATAACAATCAAACATGACATTACGATGATAGAGAACACCAAAAAAGTGGGTGGCACAATTCTGTCTGTCTGTCTGTCTGTCTGTCTGTCCGTACCTCAACCTACAGCCTAAACCACTGAAGCGATTTTCTTCAAATTTTGAACTTAAGGTTTTTTTGTAACTCTCCAGAGGGGAAATTGAAATTTTTTTTTAGCTCAAAAAATAACGGTACTTGCCATACAACCGTTAAGGAAAAGCTTATTTATCTCAAAAACGGCTCCAACGATTTTGATAAAAAAAAATCAGTGTATTATTGTAGATATGATATACCTTTTAGTAAGAAAAAAAATTACCAAAAACATTTATTAACGGTACCTGCCATATAACGGTTTTTTTGATTTTTGGTTTTCTCATTAACCGCTCATCCGATTTCAATAAAAATTTTTGCACAAAAGCTTTGTTAGAATATAAATAATACTGCATACCAAAATTTTTGAAAACATAAATTTTGGATTTGTAAAAAAAAATTCAAAATTTTTTTTTGAAAATTCAATATTTCAAAAACGGGTTGATGAATTGTTTTGAAATTTCAGTTTTAAATGTATATTAATATATACTCAAAATTGGCATACCAAATTTTTTTTTGAAAAATGTTACAAACATTTTATATATAAAAAATTAATTTTTAAGAAAACGGCTCCAACGATTTTAAATTTTTTTTTTTGCATATATTGATATTTTTTTAAGTAATCAAATGGCATACTTTTTTTTGCGCTCTAAGTTATTTATCAGGCTGTTTAAACAATTAAAAGAACGATTTAAGTGCTTTTTTATAATTTTTCTTTAATTACTTGAATATTTTTTAAAGTTCTTAAGTTCCACACAACTTGAAAATAAGAGCAAGTACGTGCGATCCAGTCGTGCATTTTATTTTTAAGATTTTCATGTTTTTTGAAGCGAAAATACAATTGTCTTTTGAAAATAAACTTTACTTCTTCTATTTTACCTTATTTACTACAGATTATCAAAGAAAGAGAATTTGGTTAAGGGTGAGCCATTTTCACTGTGAGTCACTGCATGTATAAACGTTTACAGTGGTATTTATAACCCATTCCAAGTAATGTCTAACTTTAGACACCTGTCCAACTCCAAAATATTATTTATAAACATTTTGCAGCCATTGGCGAACTTAGCCACTGAAATTGGCTGTCCAAATCCCCAAACCTTATTTCAAGATGACACGTTTAATGAATAAGGTGGGTAATTATTTCTGGTTTTCTCATTTTCTAGTTTTGAAATGAATGAACAAAGCTAGTTGAAAGTGCCTTAAAGCGTAATAAAATTCATTAATTCATTCAAAAATGAATAAATACAGGCATGTCACTAAATAAATGAGGTCACATTTGGTCAATTGTTGGAATGCCTTTAAAAATAACAAGTTGCCTAAAATATTTGAATGAATTAATGAATTTTGGTACGCTTTTGGGCACGTTCAACTAGTTTTTCATTCATTACAAAACTAGAAAATTAGAAAACCAGAAGTATTTGCCCACCTTATTCATTAAACGTGTCTTTTTTAAATATGATTTGTACAACCAATTTCAGTGGCTAAGTTAGTCAATTGGTGCTAAGTGTTTATAAATAACATTTTGGAGTTGGACTCTTGTCTAAAATTATACATCGCTTGAAATGGGTTTATAAATATCACTGTAAATTTATAACTGCCTACCCAATTTGTTCGAGTGCCTCACGTCACTGAAAACTTACTTTTGTGTAATATTGGCCTAGTAGTAAACCTACCTATCGCAGTACACTTAGGCTAGTCGCGCACATGCAATTTTCAGTTTCGCAACTGTTTGGTTGCATAAATGAATCCTATTGATTCATATGGGACAGCGCGCACATGCAGAAACTATTCAGTCGTCGATTCGAGCAACTTTTCAGTTTGTGTGTTGCCACAAACTATACTCCAACCAAAAAAAATTTTCAGTACAGGGAAGATAGCACGTTTGCCTCTGAGTCTGGTTGCATTGGCTTGCATACATCTGTCTCAAGTTAAAGCTCCCATAGGGTTTCCATATGTGAGGACGGCTAAAACTCGGGAGCTTAAATTAAAAATTTAAGTTAACTGGTCTCTTTACTTTTAGCTTATGATTTATTGAAATTACTTCTAGTATATACTTGACTATCTTCCGATCTTTCTAACTGTGACATTTTTTATACGTGATTGCATACACATAGCATTTTATTTTATGATGACTTAATCCCAGCAGGAAATTTGATCCTCAATGAAAAATGAAGGTGCATTCCTCGTCGAAATCATCTGTCACATTCATTGAGGAGAAGCTCTGCATAGATTTCATTCATTGAAAGTCATGCAAAAGGTAAGTAGATTGCCATTCCAGTTGCATCTTCTGCTTTGCTCTTGAAAAAAGGTAAAGAAAATACGAAACAAAGCAATAACCTTTTTTGACATCATAAACTCAAATGAATTCAATACTGAACGGGAGAGATAATTCCTGTACCTTTTCAGTGGTTATTGCAATCCACACAGCATTGCGTGTTTTATGCCTGCTATGCGAAAGAGAAAACAACCTTTTCTTTTCTTCCGCATCAAAAAGTTGAATGAATTCTATATAAACCGTGATACGAAGATTTCCTGCATACAAAATTATGCATATGCATCCTTTCAGTGGCTTGTCTGCTCTGAATTGTTACGGTCGTAGCTGTAGGTAGATACATATTTCTTTTTTCTGCCTGTTGAATAGATATTTGACCTGGAACAAAAAATTCCGATGCGAAAGTAAACCTTTTTTGTTTTGGTTTTCCTCGATCGGTCACGTGACATTTCTTTGTTCTAGAATATTCTAGAATGGGTTTTGTGATCGAAGAGAACAGACGTATATTTTTTAAGTGTTTTTCAATCAAATTGATAAACATGTTCCTATTTAATAAAATTATAACCATGACCCAGGATACTAATCACATTCACCTAGGTAATTATATTTTATATTAGATTATTTTCTATAACTCTTAAAGTTTGTATTCCTTAGCTCCAAATTGAACAAGTATGACGATGATCATCATTTTTAAGAAAATTGCAGCCAAAAAGACCTACTTTCTAAAATCGAACAAACATATACGTATAGTTGTTTTGAATTACATTGTTTGTTCTGTTTATCTTATTTATTTAAGTTACTTTAAAAAACTAACTATCCACTTTTCTCTTTAATATTTTATTAGTTAATAAACTTCTTAAATACATTATGTCATCGAGTACCTAACAAGTTGAAATCGAGCCCTTAACACTTCTGTCATATTAGAAGAATAGATTTCCTTCTTTCTAAAGAAAGAGACAACTATTCTTACAAAATTGCGCGCTCATGGCTCTCATCCTTCAATTTTTGGTTAAAGGTTATGTTGATTCGTGCCGCCTTTTTGCTAATTACCTATCTTTGCTTAGCATAAAAAGTATAATTCAAGTTCAAATTAATTAAATAAATTCGTTGCTCAAAGCAAATTGTAATTTTTTTTTTTTTTTTTTTTTGGATATACCAATTGTAAGAATTAATTTATCATTTATTAAAGTTATTAATATATTGTTATCCTTTTAGGAAATAAAATTAAGTTTTTGAACTCAAAAGAATAGTTCTTTATTCGAGTTTTCTTGTGGGTGCTTAATTTTATAATTTGGAGATTCATTTGTGCTTGGAGCAACACATTATACTAGTTGAATTTATTTTATTTTATTCGTCATAAATCCAGCTTAATTCCAGATGCTCCGCTTCTTTTGATGAAATTAAAGAAGAAATGCATAATGATTTCAGTCACATTTTTTTCTTCTACGAAAACATCCCCTCACAGTTGACCCATTTTTCATGTATTCATTCGCGTTGAAGAAAGCATCACACAACGAGAACCATTTTTTTCTGATAAGAAAAAGAAGTTATGAATTCGAAAGTGCCATGAGCATAGTGATTTCATTACAAAATATTCATGGAGAGAGTGTGTAGGTACTTCCTTCCAATGACAAGCCCATGTTAAATTCATGATAGGATTCCATCGGAAATTCATGGGTGCAGCTCCTTTTCCGTGAGGAAAAACCTACTTCTTCAGTAGTGAATTTTTGGAAATTTCCTACTGGGCCCAGCAGGAAATTTGCTCCTCAATGAAAAATAAAGGTGCATTCCTCGTCGAAATCATCTGTCACATTCATTGAGGAGAAGCTCTGCATAGATTTCATTCATTGAAAGTCATGCAATAGGTAAGTAGATTGCCATTCCAGTTGCATCTTCTGCTTTGCTCTTGAAAAAAGGTAAAGAAAATACGAAACAAAGCAATAACCTTTTTTGACATCATAAACTCAAATGAATTCAATACTGAACGGGAGAAGTAATTCCTGTACCTTTTCAGTGGTTATTGCAATCCACACAGCATTGCGTGTTTTATGCCTGCTATGCGAAAGAGAAAACAACCTTTTCTTTTCTTCCGCATCAAAAAATTGAATGAATTCTATATAAACCGTGATACGAAGATTTCCTGCCTACAAAATTATGCATCCTTTCAGTGGTTTGTCTGCTCTGAATTGTTACGGTCGTAGCTGTAGGTAGATACATATTTCTTTTTTCTGCCTGTTGAATAGATATTTGACCTGGAACAAAAAATTCCGATGCGAAAGTAAACCTTTTTTGTTTTGGTTTTCCTCGATCGGTCACGTGACATTTCTTTGTTCTAGAATATTCTAGAATGGGTTTTGTGATCGAAGAGAACAGACGTATATTTTTTAAGTGTTTTTCAATCAAATTGATAAACATGTTCCTATTTAATAAAATTATAACCATGACCCAGGATACTAATCACATTCACCTAGGTAATTATATTTTATATTAGATTATTTTCTATAACTCTTAAAGTTTGTATTCCTTAGCTCCAAATTGAACAAGTATGACGATGATCATCATTTTTAAGAAAATTGCAGCCAAAAAGACCTACTTTCTAAAATCGAACAAACATATACGTATAGTTGTTTTGAATTACATTGTTTGTTCTGTTTATCTTATTTATTTAAGTTACTTTAAAAAACTAACTATCCACTTTTCTCTTTAATATTTTATTAGTTAATAAACTTCTTAAATACATTATGTCATCGAGTACCTAACAAGTTGAAATCGAGCCCTTAACACTTCTGTCATATTAGAAGAATAGATTTCCTTCTTTCTAAAGAAAGAGACAACTATTCTTACAAAATTGCGCGCTCATGGCTCTCATCCTTCAATTTTTGGTTAAAGGTTATGTTGATTCGTGCCGCCTTTTTGCTAATTACCTATCTTTGCTTAGCATAAAAAGTATAATTCAAGTTCAAATTAATTAAATAAATTCGTTGCTCAAAGCAAATTGTAATTTTTTTTTTTTTTTTTTTTTGGATATACCAATTGTAAGAATTAATTTATCATTTATTAAAGTTATTAATATATTGTTATCCTTTTAGGAAATAAAATTAAGTTTTTGAACTCAAAAGAATAGTTCTTTATTCGAGTTTTCTTGTGGGTGCTTAATTTTATAATTTGGAGATTCATTTGTGCTTGGAGCAACACATTATACTAGTTGAATTTATTTTATTTTATTCGTCATAAATCCAGCTTAATTCCAGATGCTCCGCTTCTTTTGATGAAATTAAAGAAGAAATGCATAATGATTTCAGTCACATTTTTTTCTTCTACGAAAACATCCCCTCACAGTTGACCCATTTTTCATGTATTCATTCGCGTTGAAGAAAGCATCACACAACGAGAACCATTTTTTTCTGATAAGAAAAAGAAGTTATGAATTCGAAAGTGCCATGAGCATAGTGATTTCATTACAAAATATTCATGGAGAGAGTGTGTAGGTACTTCCTTCCAATGACAAGCCCATGTTAAATTCATGATAGGATTCCATCGGAAATTCATGGGTGCAGCTCCTTTTCCGTGAGGAAAAACCTACTTCTTCAGTAGTGAATTTTTGGAAATTTCCTACTGGGCCCAGCAGGAAATTTGCTCCTCAATGAAAAATAAAGGTGCATTCCTCGTCGAAATCATCTGTCACATTCATTGAGGAGAAGCTCTGCATAGATTTCATTCATTGAAAGTCATGCAATAGGTAAGTAGATTGCCATTCCAGTTGCATCTTCTGCTTTGCTCTTGAAAAAAGGTAAAGAAAATACGAAACAAAGCAATAACCTTTTTTGACATCATAAACTCAAATGAATTCAATACTGAACGGGAGAAGTAATTCCTGTACCTTTTCAGTGGTTATTGCAATCCACACAGCATTGCGTGTTTTATGCCTGCTATGCGAAAGAGAAAACAACCTTTTCTTTTCTTCCGCATCAAAAAATTGAATGAATTCTATATAAACCGTGATACGAAGATTTCCTGCCTACAAAATTATGCATCCTTTCAGTGGTTTGTCTGCTCTGAATTGTTACGGTCGTAGCTGTAGGTAGATACATATTTCTTTTTTCTGCCTGTTGTGTTGAATAGATATTTGACCTGGAACAAAAAATTCCGATGCGAAAGTAAACCTTTTTTGTTTTGGTTTTCCTCGATCGGTCACGTGACATTTCTTTGTTCTAGAATATTCTAGAATGGGTTTTGTGATCGAAGAGAACAGACGTATATTTTTTAAGTGTTTTTCAATCAAATTGATAAACATGTTCCTATTTAATAAAATTATAACCATGACCCAGGATACTAATCACATTCACCTAGGTAATTATATTTTATATTAGATTATTTTCTATAACTCTTAAAGTTTGTATTCCTTAGCTCCAAATTGAACAAGTATGACGATGATCATCATTTTTAAGAAAATTGCAGCCAAAAAGACCTACTTTCTAAAATCGAACAAACATATACGTATAGTTGTTTTGAATTACATTGTTTGTTCTGTTTATCTTATTTATTTAAGTTACTTTAAAAAACTAACTATCCACTTTTCTCTTTAATATTTTATTAGTTAATAAACTTCTTAAATACATTATGTCATCGAGTACCTAACAAGTTGAAATCGAGCCCTTAACACTTCTGTCATATTAGAAGAATAGATTTCCTTCTTTCTAAAGAAAGAGACAACTATTCTTACAAAATTGCGCGCTCATGGCTCTCATCCTTCAATTTTTGGTTAAAGGTTATGTTGATTCGTGCCGCCTTTTTGCTAATTACCTATCTTTGCTTAGCATAAAAAGTATAATTCAAGTTCAAATTAATTAAATAAATTCGTTGCTCAAAGCAAATTGTAATTTTTTTTTTTTTTTTTTTTTTGGATATACCAATTGTAAGAATTAATTTATCATTTATTAAAGTTATTAATATATTGTTATCCTTTTAGGAAATAAAATTAAGTTTTTGAACTCAAAAGAATAGTTCTTTATTCGAGTTTTCTTGTGGGTGCTTAATTTTATAATTTGGAGATTCATTTGTGCTTGGAGCAACACATTATACTAGTTGAATTTATTTTATTTTATTCGTCATAAATCCAGCTTAATTCCAGATGCTCCGCTTCTTTTGATGAAATCAAAGAAGAAATGCATAATGATTTCAGTCACATTTTTTTCTTCTACGAAAACATCCCCTCACAGTTGACCCATTTTTCATGTATTCATTCGCGTTGAAGAAAGCATCACACAACGAGAACCATTTTTTTCTGATAAGAAAAAGAAGTTATGAATTCGAAAGTGCCATGAGCATAGTGATTTCATTACAAAATATTCATGGAGAGAGTGTGTAGGTACTTCCTTCCAATGACAAGCCCATGTTAAATTCATGATAGGATTCCATCGGAAATTCATGGGTGCAGCTCCTTTTCCGTGAGGAAAAACCTACTTCTTCAGTAGTGAATTTTTGGAAATTTCCTACTGGGAAGTACATTATATGAATTTATTCATGTATAGGTGTCTTTCGAATAGACATTAGTATGTGTACATTAGAAATAAACCAGTGTCGTTATACAGAATGCCTACAGTTCGGCCATATCTGACATATAATCGTCCTGATTATGATAACATAAATCTTATATATGTATTACTTTTCCCTTTTTTCTATATATAAATTTGACAGAATTCTAATGATAATAATTTTGATATGCACAGATACATACGATTAAATTAACATGAATTTGAACTTTTGTTTTTTCTTTTTCTCGTTAGATAATATATCTTAAACATTTATACATATAGCTAATACATAAATATTCCTCCTTATAATAATTATGCGAATGCATAATACAGATACGTTGTTACTATTAAAATTACAAAATATTTTGCGACTTATTGAATTTATCTTTCTATTTGCAACGAAACTTTACTTATCTGATAGTTTTACTTAAAAGTTATGCTGTTAAAACCAGGTTCAAATCTTCTGTTTATCCCGAAACGTAGGGTTTCATATTGCATGGAGAACAAACTCCTGTATAAGGTATTCGTGAAACTTGTATGCCATCGATATCTTTGACTATATACCTGTCATTATCCAATACCTTTGTTATTTCGTAAGGACCGCGATATTTAGCTAACAACTTCTTGTTGACACCTGGGGTGGTATCATCATTCTTTAACATAACGAAATCACCCAATTGATAATCATGGGGTTGTTTGTGTTTTTTATCGTAATACTGTTTACTGTAGGTTTGGTGATTTTGTATGGCTTGGGAAGCTTGCTCCCGAGCCTCAACCAAGTCAACACGAAGCCTCTCATCAAAATTTAATTTTTGTAGGTGTTCAAGTATCCTATCGCAAAGATCACCCCTTTGTCTAACACCAAAAAGCAACACACTAGGTGAATTTCCAGTACTTTTGTTGAAAGTATTATTCAACGCAAACTCGACTTTTGGTAGGCTCTCTGCCCAGTTGCTAGTTGATTCTTCTTCATATTCTTTAGAAATCATCGGTGTGAGAACTCGGTTGAATCTTTCAACCTGTCCATTTGACTGTGGAGACATGGTTGCTATCTTAATATGTTGGATATTATTGCTCGACACAAAGTCATTGAATTCTTGGGAGGTAAAACAAGTTCCACGATCAGACACGATTGTACACGGTCGGCTATACGAATCAAAATATGATTTCAAACAACTTATAGTCTCGTAAGTTTTTGTAGTGCTAACAGCGTACAACTTGACAAATTTCGTGAAGCCATCTACTACTACAAGTAAGTGCTTTTTTCCGTTTCGGGCTGATGAGAACGGACCACAGTGATCAATATGCATTACCTCAAAAGGAACTTTCCCTTTTGGAATATTGTGCAATGATCCCTCAACTTTACCGGATTTAGGTGAAAAATATATGCATTTTAGGCAATTCGCAATATTAGTTTTTATTTTTCATTTCATTTCTGGAAAACAATACGTTTTATTAAGATACTCATAGCATTTGTCCATTCCAAGGTGGCAAAGAGAGTCATGATGTTTTTGAATAACTTGCTGCTCCATTTGCATAGGAACATAAAACCTTAAATCGCCATTTACTTTTCTATAAACCAGTCCATTTACTAAATCGTACAAGGCACTTTGCTTAGTTTCCAAATCGGACATTATTTTAGAAATATCAGGATCCTGTTTTTGAGCAGCAGCTAACGCAAACTCAAAAGACCCATTCTCTACCACCATTACAGTGGTGCACCTACTCAATGCATCCACATGAGACATACGCTCTGAAGATCTATGCTGGATTACGTAATCGTAATCTTGAAGCTCCAATGCTCAACGAGATATTCTTGGATTCAGGAACTGTTTGTTCAAAGTAAGAGCAAGAGACTGACAGTCAGTAACTATTTTGAACTGAATTCTTGATAAATAGATTCTGTACCTCCTCGGTGCATAGATAATTGAGAGCGTCTCGAGCTCAAAACTATGATATCTCGATTCGATATCAGTTGCCCTTTTTGAAAAATACGAACAAGGGTGAAATTTATCATCCTTTTGACGCTGCAAGAGTATTGAACCAAACCCTACTTTACTCGCGTTGCAATGCAGTTCGGTTTCAATATGTGGACTATAAATTGCCAATGTAGGTGCTTCTAACAATTTAGGCTTAAGAGTTTCAAAACACTTGAGCTGATCAGGTCCGAAAACGAAAACAGCGTCCTTACGCACAAGATCATACAGTGGCTTTGCTATTAGAGAGAAATTCAAAATAAACTTTCTAAAATATAAACAAAGACCGAAGAAACTTTGAACATTCTTAACATTCTTTGGCACGGGGAATTCGCTTACTGCGCGCAGGTTTTCGGAATTTGGACGTATACCACTAAAACTCACCGTATATCCTAAAAAGGATATTTCTTCAAAAAGGAATTTACATTTATCTAACCGAAGATATAGCTGGTGTTGGGAAACTAACTCTAGCACTCTTCCTAAACACTCCAAATGATGATCAATTATTTCACTTGCTATAAGTAGATCATCCATATATATGAGCACAATACCTTCGTCTATTAATTTTTTGAAAATACCATTTATGAATTTTTGGAAAACTGCTGGCGCGTTTTTGAGGCCAAATGGCATTTTCAAAAATTCATATTGGCCAAAAGGCGTCACAAAAGATGTTAAATGAATACTGTCATCGGCTACACTAACATGATAAAACCCACTTCGCAGATCTAAAATAGTAAAATATTTTTTGTTGTCCAGCCTGTCGATAAGATCTTCTATTAAGTTCAAAGGATAATTTTTTTTAAGAGTGTTCTTATTTAAGACGCGATAGTCTACGCAAAGACGAAATTCATTGTTTTTTTTCGAATGAGGACAATTGGAGAAGAATAATGTGAATTACTTTCTCTAATTATATTTTGTTGAATTAAATCATCAATAATTTTTTTCAATTCGATCTTGTGAGCATAGGGAAGTCTTCGAGGTGTACTGAAAAAGGGTTCATCTTTGCTTAACTTTATTTCCATTTTGATTTCGTTTGACAAACTTGGTATTGACTTCGTTTGACTCTTCGAACAAGCCTCCGAAACCATCTTGCTTATTTTAAGTTTAATATCATATGGCAGTTTTTCGTTTATATTTAAATTATGTATTGAATAATTTTCACAAGTATCGTCGTCTGAGATATCGATATTTAAAATTTGGTTTTCAAAATTTTGATTAAAACTGTTGTAATTTATGTCATAATCTGTTTGAACCTGCTTTTTAACCACATTTACATCATCAATTATAGTTTTTGTCAATACCATGTTATTAATTTTCAGAAAATCCCTACCTAAGACAACTGGATACTTCATGCTTTTATTTCTAACGATAATTAAATTTAAAGTAATTGGATTATTTTCAAAATAAATTTGTGAACTTACGCTACCTAATACCTCCAGTGGGCTGTTGTTTAAACCGGTGAACTTGTAGTCGGCTGCATTCACTGGCTTTGTCAAGAAAGTTGGCACAAAACACTGCTGTATAAAACTTATTGGGCTGCCAGAATCCAAAAGAGTGAGTAAAGATGTAGAGTAGGTCGATGTTGAATCTTGATTTGGCTTAAAACAGACAGTACCTAATATGATGTTGAAACTTGTTATTATCAGAAATGCAAGTAACCTGGCTGCAATCCACCTGATGTTCTCCGTCTTCCTGATGTTCGGTTAAGGTTTGTCTAGTTGTTTCTACTGTACAAACAGCTGGCTTTGTTTGGCAATCTGCTGCACGATGTAGATGACTTCCACAGTGAAAACATGGACCCCTCGGACGTCGTGGCTTCGGGCAACTAGTGCTGTAATGACCAGTGGCATTGCAATTGAAGCACCTGATGTTGTTGTTTGGCAAGACTGGTTTATTTTCTGATGTTGACGGACGAGCTCTCGTTTGATATGAAGTGTTGCTTATCGATGGCACTAGAGCTTTCATTTTTTCATATTTTTTCACAAAAAACTTAAGCTCTTCTATATCATTGCCTGGCAAAAATCTCGCATCAAACCCTCCAAGTGGGTGCCGGGCGGTAATGATCACCACAGTTGATCTTGTGTTTTGACAAGATTGGGGATCAGCTAAGGTCAGGTCGAACTGTTGAGGTGTTCCTTTACTCCTCAATAGTTCAACCCTCAGCAATTCGATCTGACCATAGATGCGAGTCCCTAATTTTCAGTGGTGGTGTGAGCGATTTTCATAATCCGTGCCGAAGAAATGGAAGGCTGGGGGGCAAACCAGTCACTAACGAGCTCATTCGGGCGCCTTGGCAGGGTCCGTCTTAGACTGCCTTACCCCGGTATATCGGCTCTGCCGGGGCTGACCATCTTTTCCGACCTACTCGTGGGACCTTAATTTATTTTTTTAACAACAATAGACGATTTAGACATGACGAACTTACCATCCGCTGACAATGAGGATGAACTTTTGGCCTCCAGTCAGGAGACCATCGTAGGGAAACCTGCAAACCCAGGGAGCACTGGTAGTACCAGCCATAGTACACCTGTGCCCCGACCGACCATCAATTCCGAACCAGAGCCTTCGTGCAGCAATGCCAGCCATAGCAGCGCTGTACGGCGTAGTAAAAAGAAATCAGCGGGCACTCTTCTCAAGTTCCAGTTCCGGAAGGCTACCTTCATTCTTGACAAGATTGCCAGGAATGAGGAAGCTGGGACTGTTCTTGAGAGAGACCTAGCTGATAAAATCAAGTACCAGAAGATTGTTGAAGAGTACAACAGTTTTCTGGCTACGCAAGAAAAGTCAACCCAGGAAAAAGCTGTCAAACGAAATAGGTCTCGAGACGAGACCAACCAACCTCCGAAAAGGAGTAAGTTTGATGGCCAGAAAAAGAAAGTGCCACCTCCCAGAGCAGCGCAACCGCGTACTTTAAGTGAGGTCGTCAGAGATGACCTCCAAGTATCGGTTGTGGATGAGCTCTCCACCAACAGCAGAGGTCTGCTGGAAGTGTGGAACTCCATCGAGGCCAAGCTCTCGGAGATGGTGTTTTCCTACACCGTGACGGCAAGCGAGGGACCCTACCCTAGTTTTGACTCTGGTGAGATGCTCAGGGGACACAGGGTTATCAAATGCGTGGACTTGTTCTCTAGGGATTTTCTTAGTAGCTGCATTGCTAAGATTAGCAATCACTGGGATGGGTTGAGGCTCAAGCTCATCCCAGCTAAGGATATCCCTAGACAACCAAAGGCACGTATCTGGTTGCCCCTCATGAGTATTAAGCCAAGCGGACAGGAGCTGATCCGCGGTCTTCAGAGGCTAAATCCGTTGATTCCGATGCGGGACTGGGCAGTCATCAAGACTGAGGAACCGCAGAAGAACAGCGCTTCTTATCTTCTGAAGATTAGCGAAGAAAGTGTAGGAGAACTTGAGAAGGCTGACTTCAAACTCCGCTTTGGCATCAGGTTTGCCAAAGTCAAAATTCTGCCCAGTCAGGGTACAGACCCCGACAAAGTTGATGACAATGTCGAGTTCGACGATGTCACCGATGGAGTCGAGGTCCCCAGCGAGCCGCCGGGCCCTGACTGTGCAGAATGCAGTCAAAATTAAAAACGCGATGCTGAGGGTCATTCAGATTAATCTGAAGCACTCGAAATGTGCATCAGATAATTTGAGGGTTTTCCTGAGTGAGGAGAACATTGACGTCGGCATCATACAAGAACCGTGGGTTAACGGCCGTAGAGTGAGAGGTCTCCAAGACAGCCAGTATGATCTGTTCTACAAAACCGCAAACCAGGACCATGGTAAGCTTTGAACTTGTATTTTAGCTAAAAAACACTTAAAACCTTTTTTGTGTCCTAACCTTAGCACCTCCGATCTGACAGTCGTCAGATTGGACGATAAAAATGCAGACGGCTTACTGGTGGCCTCAGCGTACTCGGCGCATGACAGGCTGTCACCGCCGGAAGAGTGGCGCACGCTTTCGTCCGAGGTCAACACAAAAGGGACAAACCTCCTGATTGGATGTGATGCCAACGCACGACATACTCTCTGGGGTAGTTCGGAGATTAATGAACGAGGTGAGTCTCTTTTTGATTTTATTATTGAAAACAACTTAACTGTATGTAACAGAGGTATTACTCCTACTTTTGTCTTTCCGAGCTCGGATAGCTACGAAGGGTGGGAGGACATACTTGATATTACCGTAATTAATAATAACTTTAAGCTATCAGTGGAGAATTGGAGAGTATCCCCTCTTAATTCCTTTTCGGATCACAGATGGATCCTCTCCAATATTAATTTCGAGTCTGAAACCCCTGCTCCCTATAGAAACCCGAAAAGAATTGACTGGACGAAGTTCAGCCAAATCGTAAATTCCAAACTGCGCAATATACCGAATCTGAGTCCAGAATCAGTTATAGATCTAGAATCAATGGTGAAAACCATTGAAGTGTCTATGAACACTGCTTTTAAGGTCTCTTGCCCAGTTAAATATAGCTGTAAAACCCTTCCTCCATGGTGGAATGAAGACCTGTCTAGTCTGAGAAAAATGACTAGGAAGATCTTCAATATCTGCCACAGACACAAGTTTTACCAACCTTATAAAGACTGTTTGAAAGTCTACAAGCGTGCTCTCGCATCAGCGAAGAAACTTGGTTGGAGAGAATACTGCCATTCTATTGAGAGCTTAAGAGATTCCACAAGGCTTAGCAAAGTTCTTTCTAAGGAGCATTGTAATCCTTCGTTCTTGAAAAAGCCTGATGGATCTTGGACAGTTTCTCCGACGGAGTCCTTGGAACTGCTGATGACGACACACTTTCCGGGCTGCGAGAATAGCAACCCCGAAACGCATAGAACTTATAATTTACCTTTAGCTCATGTAGAGCATATCAATACCGTTATAACTAAGGAAAGAATAGCCTGGGCTATTAATACTTTCTCCTCGTATGAATCTCCAGGCCTAGATGGAATTCTGCCATGTGCCAGAGTCTTGGAGACATGTAAAAGTGGTTTTTATTCCAAAAGTAGGCAAGCGAGGACATGAATCCGCGAAGGATTTTCGTCCAATTAGCCTAACTTCTTTTGTACTTAAAACTCTAGAGCGTATTCTAGATACACATATTAGAGACATACTTGTGGAATGTCCTCTAGTAAACTCTCAACATGCATATCTCAAAGGTAAGTCGACGGAGACGGCCCTTCATGAGGTAGTGCGTACAATTGAGAAATCCATCAACTTCAAAGAATATACCCTCGCTACATTCTTAGATGTAGAAGGGGCTTTCAACAATGTGCTAACCGAATCTATTCTTGAGGCACTCGTTGACTTTGGTATAGAGGACTACATCAGAGAATGGATAATATCCATGCTCAAAGATAGAAAGATTCATGGCACGTTAGGTAATGCAAACTCGACAAAACACGTCAGAAGAGGAACACCCCAGGGCGGTGTTCTGTCACCACTTCTATGGCTTTTAGTCATGAACAAAATCCTCTTTAAACTGGAGAGATGTGGTGTGAAGGCGGTTGCGTATGCGGACGACTTGGTATTATTAGTGTCAGGGAAGTTTACTCCTGTGATAAGCGAAATCACAGAGATGGCTTTGAGAAAAGTTAGCAACTGGGCTACGAGTTGTGGTTTAGGAGTCAACCAGAGCAAAACTGAACTGATGCTTTTTACTACCAAAACTAAGATACAACCCTTCACTCCACCCCGACTTAACGGCCAAACACTATCACTATCAACCAGTGCAAAATATCTAGGTGTCATCCTAGACCCTAAGTTAAACTGGAAATTAAACATCGAAGAACGGGTCAGGAAGGCCTGTATAGCTTTCTACGCCTGTAGTAAAACCTTCGGTAAGAAATGGGGCCTTCAATCAAAGATGATCTTATGGACGTATACTGCAGTGGTACGGCCGATTCTAACATATGGTTCGATTGTCTGGTGGCCCGCACTAAATAAGACATATAACATCGACAAACTAAAAAAGGTTCAAAGAACAGCTAGTGTTGGTACCACAGGGGCTCTTCGATCTTGCCCAACGGATGCCTTAAGCGTTTTTCTGCACCTTCGACCACTTGATCTACACATAAAATATCTAGTATCTTGCAGTGCCTTAAGACTTAAAGAATCAAATTCTTGGGTTGCTAAACCTTATGGTCACAGCAATATCACAAATTTGATTCCCGCTGATATACTTTCGACTCCCACTGACTACCGCGCTCCTACAATGAGCCTCAGTAAAGATTTTAAAGTCTTATTCCCATCCAGAGGGGACTGGGATGATGACGCCGTGACGAGAGACTTCGACACAACTATCTATACTGATGGCTCAAAGATGGAGTGCGGTGTTGGCTCAGGAGTCTTCTCTGAGTCTCTCAACATCTCCAAGTCATTTCGGCTACCGAATTTCGATAGTGTATTTCAAGCTGAAATACTGGCAATCAGGGAGGCATGCAAGATGCTAAAAGCAGATCCAAACCAAAATCGTAATACAGCCATCCTTACAGACAGTCAGGCGGCTGTTAAAGCCATTGATTCGGCTTCATCATCTTCTAAATTGGTACAACAATGCCGAGATGAGCTCGCAAGTCTAAACATTAACCTCAAGGTCACTCTTATCTGGGTTCCTGGTTGCAGTGGCATTGAGGGAAATGAACGGGCAGATGAACTAGCCAGGCAAGGATCAGCCCTTCACATCTCACTTGCGGGAAAGAGTCTACATTCCCCTTGGAGTTGTGAAGGGCAATATATTGTCAATTTTCCTTAGGGAATCTAATCGTAGGTGGAGCAGTTTGACCAATTGCAAAATATCCAGAACGATCTGGCCCGCCTTAAATAAATCCCGAACAATTGATCTCATATGTAGACCCAGGCGGGACATAGCCAGGGTCGTAGCAACCTGCACTGGACACTGGCCAATTGGAGAACATGCGGCGAGGCTGGGTATTCCAAGAAAAGGAAACAGTCCTACATTTTCTCTGTAAATGTCCAGCTCTAGCCAGAATGAGAGCATAATCGTTTGGAATGGCTTTTTTTGACGACTTAAACGAACTTTCCGAAATGAAGATCAAAGACTTGATCTCTTTTCTTAACGCCACGAAATGGTTCTGAGACAGAAATCTGTTGCGTTCTGCATCATATTCCCCCCCCCAGATCCAAAGTCCGCGAGTAATCGAAACCCGGGTTTCTGAGGAGCTTCATGATGCTCAATGGAAATTGATGATCACATGATCTGATCGATCGATTCGTTGCTGCTCTACAACCTGCCGAGCTCGGCATAATGTGGCAAGCTCGGGCGAGATGCGATCCGATCGAGTGAGTGTCCTATGACCCAACTCACAAGATACATTAACCATACTCCACAGCCGTCCTATTTCAAAGCAAGGAACGCTTTTATCTACTTTCATACACAGGTCAAACGAGTTATGGTATCAAAACGGCGCAATCCAGTGCTAATTGGTTGGCTAATTGATTGTTTGTTTGCGAATCAGGAATGCCATCAATTATATATTGCAGCAAATCGGCCTCTTCTACGTCTGCAAAAGATGCAATCTCTTGCATGCAAAAAATATATTGTTGAAAAGACTCATCACCAGCGTTGCCACAAAGTGCCCGATCGGGCCTTTTGGCCCCCTGTTTTATGCTCTGGCCCTTGGCCCGGGCCTATTAGAAATGGCCCCCAAATGTTAATTTCAGAAGCTTTAAAATAATTACATATAGTATTAGTGATAATTAAAAAGTTGTACAAAATTAAATATTAACCAAAGCCATTTTTAATAAAAAAGTGATGATTTTAGACTGATTTCTATTTAATTACACACATAAAATTTCAGAACTTATTCAGTTGCCCTATAAATATAATGGCTATAGAGCTACAAAACTGCTTAGAAAAAATGGGTAAGGAAGATCATGATATTGACGCTGGTAAAAGGTGGGTTTAGTTGAAAGGATTGAACATTTTTTAATAATCATTTATACAAAAATATTGCTTCTTCTGCAATTAATTTTTTAAGTCTTCCACCCAGAAGTGCATCTGCTGAACTAAACAACATATACACGGAAAGTCGAAATAGGTTTAATGAGCCTTAAAGTTTTTTGCAGGCCAACTTCATTAATTGGGGTAGTTAAATTCTTAAACCAGATTTTGTTAAACGAAATAAAACATATATACAGTAGACGCTCGATTAAGTGAATCTCAAAATAGTGAACTATCCACAATAGTGAACACACCACATTTTATATAAAAACGTATTTTGTATACAAATTTCGTGCAAGCTTTTTACATAGCTTGAGAGCTTTGAGGAATTGTTTTTGTTTAAACCTGAGTGAAAGCCTTGTTTAATGCTTAATTAAAATAAAAAACAGTCACATCGAACGAAATGTTTTTTTTGGATCAAATTCGCCTTTAGAAAGCCTTAGAAAACTCCCGCTCGAAAAAGTGAACAATCTCGAAACAGTGAACGGGCCTGGTGAGCACGTTCTTAACACTTTCTGAAGCAAGCATTTTCTGAATGCTCGGAATTATTTTTGAAACATGTGTAACACATCTGGTAAGGATTTAACTCCCGTGTGTTCAATTATTTTATTATAAGCTCATAGAAAGCGCTCTCAACACGTTCAGAACAAAAAAGAAACACATTTTTAGCTCTGAGCACTTGGAGCTAGAAAAGAAACAGAATCTGTTTTGACAGTTCAGGCTCTGCTCTGAATTCAAAAAGAAAAACACCTATAATAGTGCTTACTTAAAATTGTTTATTTTAACGTACTTGCTCAGAGTCGAAAAAAAATCTTTAAATTATAGCAAATTTGAAGCTTCTGCTTTTTTTTAATTATTTATTTAATGCATTAATTAAATAAATAATAACAATAAATAAAAATAATACATAATCAGTTATTTTGTAGTGAAGAATTTTTTGTAAAATATTTGGCCCCAGCTTCTGTCAAATGGCCCCCATAAATTTTCAAAAAGGCCCTCACTGCTTTTTTCTTCGCGGCAACGCTGCTCATCACGTTTTTTTCTTCGGCTACGCATTTGGTTATGTATGTCGGCACGTGTCACTTTTTTGGAAAATTCCTTCAACAGCGCACACCTAAGTTCTTCCCATTTTTTTATAGAAATCGTTCTTAAAAAGAGTCTTGCCGTACCACTAAGAAGACGCTTGCTATAAATGAGACGCATTCTGGAGTCCCAATCCAAGACTTCAGCACATTCTTCGAACTGACTAAGCCATTTTTCAATGGAAAAGTTGTCGTCGCCACTGAAATGATGCATTGATTCTTCAATGTCTTTGAAATGGAAAACAGGAGCTCTGGTTTTCGTTTCTTCTACAGACGTGAGATCAGCCAGTTGTTTCTTGAGACTAGCGATTTCCTGTTTCTTAAGAAGCTCATTTCGTAGACTTTCAATTTGCAGATCTAGATCACATGTGTTATTCTGAATGGTGATTTCTTCTACTCCCAAAGTAGATGATTCGTCGTCTTCAGCCAACTCGGGAAGACATTGTTCCAGTTCACTCAGTGGAAGGTTCTCCCAGGCTTGTTGGAGGCGCAGCAGAAGAGTTTGTTTCGTCCCAGTTGTCACTAAATTGAGGGCGCTAAGCTTTTCTTGTAGCTGGTGCACAGTTGCATTGTTTAAAAAATGATTTCACTCTTTCTGCGATGGGACCCTCCATCTTCACAAAATTGATTTTCGGTATATTGACACTTTCAATATAAAATGTTCACGTGTCCTTTATCGCACTTCTGAACTGTGAGGACGGCTAAAATTCGGGAGCTTAAATTAAAAATTCAAGTTAACTGGTCTCTTTACTTTTAGCTTATGATTTATTGAAATAACTTCTAGTATATACTTAACTATCTTCCGATCTTTCTAACTGCGACATTTTTTATACGTGATTGCATACACATAGCATTTTATTTTATGATGACTTAAGTACATTATATGAATTTATTCATGTATTGGTGTCTTTCGAATATACATTAGTATGTGTACATTAGAAATAAACCAGTGTCGTTATACAGAATGCCTACACATACTTTGAATTAAAAATTGCTACAAATCGAAGAACAATGTGCATAATGGTTACAATGGATACCATTTCAAACATATTAAAAAAAGATCGATTTGTCTTTTTTTTCCCACACCACACCCTATTAAATGAATTTGATCACGTAACGCTTTGTGAACGTTTCAAAACTTAGCACAAATAACTTTTTTTTTCTTAAAGACTAAAATTGTACAAATTTTAACTGCATTTTATAGGTGTATTCAGAAATACAAACAAATAGTAAGAAGACAATCAAAACGACAACACTGTTGGCTCTCACCCTTATACATTTTGTTCTCAAAAGCTTCAAAACCGAAAGTTCTTTCATAAAAACCACTGGAAAAGCTCTGTTGTATTATTGCGACTTGGCAAAGGCAACTCTGTTGGAATATTAATTTTATTTCAAACAGCGAGGGTAGAAGCGAAAGCGAGTATACGATCAGATCTCAGAATGCTTTTCGCATTGAAAGACAACGGTCATGTTGTAGCGTAGAGAATGCTTCAAAGAATTACAACAACAATTCCTGTATGTTTATCAGTGGCTTAGTGTCTTTTTCAAGCCTGATTCACAATGCGACGAGGAAACGAGACGTGAGCGTGACGAGATCCCGTCGTTGCTGTCAAATGAATTTCAAACAATGAAAGTATATGGAGATATACACAATGAAGCGTTTCTCGTCGTCACGTCACGCCAAGAATTCGAAAAATTGAAAAAAAGACGCGACGAGACGACGATTTTATTTTTTGACAAGTTATTTACATAATGGAAGTATTTTTTTAAAGAAAAAATACGATAACTTGAAATTAAAAGATCAAGTAATTCCTAATCTGTTGTCTTTAAAGCTTTTTTGGACAATTTTTATTATTTTTTATTTTTAACAAAAGAGTTTTTGTTGTAAAGAATCTCGCCGCATTGTGAATTGGGAAACGATTTTATAACTAGAAAAAGATGACAGCGAATCACGTCACGCTCTCGTCTCGTTTTCCCGTCGCATTGTGAATCAGGCTTCAGTGGCAGATTTGTTATTTTAGTTTTGTGATGGTATGCACAGGCACCACTGTTTTGAAAAAAGCTCTCCCATAAGCCCTGTACTGACAATTTTTGCTGGACAGACTATAGACGATTGCCCGAAATCGGTTTTTCAATTTGTGTCATACAGAATCATATGTAACTGCACGCACATGCAACCAAATAGTTGCAGATATTTAACCACATCCTTGAATTTTGTTCTTTCCAAAGTGACTTATGTTCTCTGTGCGAAAGAGAACAAATTTATCTTTTCTTTTCTTTGCTGAGCAAAAGAATAGGACAAAGGTGATAATAATTTTCTTTGTATGTATGGGGTAGAAAATTTGAATAAACATTGCCGGTGTGTTGGTTAGATTCGTTGCGATTGCTTGTGGAGTTGCTCATGTGCGCGCTCATCGGTCAACTTCCCAGCAAACATTTCCCTTCAGAAATGATTTATAAATAATTCACAGAAGTGAAAGAACCCCTCATTTATGAACTCATTTATAAACCGGTTTGGATCAAATTTACTGGGTAGCATTACTTCGAATTCGAATCGTTTTTATGTTTCATTAATAATAGAGTAATTCTTTACTTTAGTGGATGTAAATAGGACGCTTATATATTCATTTCACTGAACAATTCATGCATCTTTTTTGAATCATTTAAATGAGACAGATTTGATTCATTAATATGAATATAAATTTGGGTTTCCTCATTCAGTTTAGTGAATATAAATTGAATTATATTTAATTCATTATAATGATTCTTTAATAATCCGAATGCATACCATAGAACTGAATGTAAATATTACTTCAGTGTGGTTATACAGAATGCTATTTTAAAATGGTAATATTATCTGCATAAACAGTTTGATTTCCATAGATTTATCGAATGAAACTTATGATAAATTTTGCTAAAGTATGTTTATTTGTTAATTTATTCAATTTATCTTTTTCTTATTTTTTTTTTCACTGCCACAATGGATATAGTTCCGACGTCACAATAACAATACACAAAATTGAATGAAAGTGACGAATTTCCTCTTTGCATAACTTTTGTTTCAGATTTGGCGCGACTAGGTCCCGTTATGGCTTTTCAAAACAAAATAAAAGGGACATTCAGTTTATGTGAATAAAAATGGACGCATCCAAGATATAGCTACCTCTTTTTAGGATCGCTTGTGCATGTTCACTTTTATTCATATTATGTGAAGGAAATAAGAATCTCGATATTTTTTTTTATTATTAAAAAAATCAACATAAATCCCCTTCCCCGCGTATGAGGTAAAAGTGATGGGATATTTGAGTGTATTCACATTTGATTCACTGAAGCGAATATATATTCTTCATTTTCACTGAATGTTCAATGAACGTTCACAAAAATGTTTGCTGGGTTGTGACTAAACTGTTTTGTTGCAGTAGCAGTTGCATATGCATGTGTGCGACTAGCCATATTAAAGGTTATTTCATTGTCCCTGGTCACACGTGAAGAAATTCAAGCATTTTCTGTGATTTGTGTTGGTGAGCGGGGTAACTTGCAGAAGAGAGAGGGGGATGAAATATTTTAAAATACCTGAAAATATTCCGTGTAGAAAAATGACATTCCCTCTTGTGTTGCTTTTCCTATCCAATCCAACCAATCAAATCGTATCTTTCATTATGAAAATACGAAAAACAAAAAACAAAGAGAACAAAATCTGCAGAATAATTTTCTTCACATCTGAACACTTTCGTTCTTCTCGTGTAAGCAAGCTCATTAGAGTTTTAATTTTGTTCAGTTCAGCGCATATATCAAAATTTGTGTCAAATGTGAATATTTGTTGTTGTGTTTACGTGTACCAACGTCCTCACGTTCACAGCCAATTTTTATTTCTGACAGTTTCAAAATTAAATTATTGTTGTAATTACGTTTTATTTTGTCCTCGCGTTCACAGCCAATTTTCATTTCCGACAGTTTCAGTTTTGACAGCCTGCAGAGGATAATACCTTAGCTTTGTGTACTGTGCCTACCTATATGTCGCAAGTAAAAATGAACAGCTAGGTCAAATAATGTCTATCACAACAAAAACATAAATGTTAAAAAAGGAGCCATGTTCTTATGTGTACAAGAAACCTGTGGGTAAAAAGTCAGCCAAAAAAAGGAATGACATTTTAAATATATACCAAGTTTAAGTTCATGAAGTTTAATATCAAATATCTTAAGTAGGGTAATATCGAAACAATTCCAAATCATGACAGAAATTTGGTAATTAATGATGACTGATTAAAAGGTGGGTTCACTGGTCAAATTTTCATACATTTTAAATTTGTGATTAAGTAAGTATTTAAGAGAAAACTTGCAAAGTAAATCCACCAAATTTTAATCAGTAATCAGTAATTACCAAATTTCTGTCATGATTTGGAATTGTTTCGATATTACTCTACTTAAGATATTGGATATTAAACTTCATGAACTTAAAACTTGGCATATATTTTAGATCTCATTACTTTTCTTGGCTGACTTTTTACGCACAGGTTTCTTGTACACATAAGAACTTGCCTCCTTTTTTAACATTTATGTTTTTGTTGTGATTTCACTCCTTTTTGTAAAGATTTATTTTGCCAAGTGAAAGTCAAGCCCTACCGCTCTAGAAAGTTTCATAATTCTACGACAGCCGAAAGTGTTCCACACAAATAATAGCAATCCTGATAAAGTGGGTGGATGGCACCCCCTCTAAATGGACAATTCCAAATTTTCAATTTTTTTCCTTGCTACCGACCTACCAATTTTCATCGTTCTACAACAATCGGAAGTGCTCCATATAATTTATAAGAATTTTTAAGAATGAGGCTGGATGCCGCGCCCCCTGAATGCAAAATTCCAATTTTTCAGTTTTTTCTTTCTAAGTACTTTAAGCCCTACCGACCTACCAATTTTCATCGTTCTACAACAATCGGAAGTGCTTCATATAGTTTATAAGAATTTTTAAAAATGTGGGTCGATGCCACGCCCCCTGAACTGAAACTTACAATTTTTCAATTTTTTTCTTTCTAAGTACCTTAAGCCCTACCGACCTACCAATTTTCATCGTTCTTCAACAATCGGAAGTGCTCCATATAATTTATAAGAATTTTTAAGAATGTGGGTGGATGCCACGCCCCCTGTATGGAAAATTCCAATTTTTCAATTTTTTTCTTTCTAAGTACCTCAAACCCTACCGACTTACCAATTTTCATTGTTCTACAACAATCGGAAAGGCTCCATATAATTTATAGAATATTTAAGAAAGTGGGTGATGCCACGCCCCCTGAATAGAAAATTGCAGATTTTCGATTTTGTCCTTTGTATGTACCACAAGGCCTACCGTTGTGCGAAATTTCAAGTTTCTACGATGTCGGAAAGTGCTCCATAATTTTGATGATCTGTCAGTGAGTCAGTCAGTTACGGTGTTTGCGATTTTTGAAGTCCTATATTATGGGAACTACTAATGCTAAAGAGTTGAAATTTGGGGAGCCACCTGTGATTGATCAGTTCAGCAAATACTCCGAATTTGAAGTTTCTGAATTTATTGGTACTGAAGTTAGAGGGGGGTTGAAAATCGCCTGAGTTTGTTCCTGTAAAAAGGGTGTGGTGCCGCGAACTGGCTGGGCACTACTGTGCCCTTTGATTTTGACAGCTAAAGTCGATTATGGCCAAACGAGGTAATTTTACAAACATCATAAGCGTAAATTTGCGTATACCATTAGTAGTTAGACCTTAAGTTTCTCCTATTGTGTGCAACCATTTACTTTGAAATACTTACCACCGGAGTAACGAAAGTTTTATTTAAAAACATTTTTAAAATAAAAAATCCCGGACGAAATGGTGGGTTTTCGTGGCGCACTGTACTGTAGAAATGTTGGTGTGCTGCTGCAAAAGGCAAGTCAGTGTTTTTTGATATTTGTTTACCATCTTGTCTATATTTTTCATCCTTCAAGTAGTTAATTGATTCACAAAGAGACAATGATCCCATCCAATAGTTGTTCCCGTAAAAAAAACCTGAAGTATAATGTCCAGATGCATCATCCACTGAAAAAAATAAAGGTACTTAATATTTTTCATGAATATTCCTATCATGGTGATATCTTTTTTATTATTAATCATCGTCCTCATATCTTATGAGCTATAACATTAGATATAATTTAAGATTACTCAAACAAAATTTACAATTGTGATTTTAGAGAGAATAGTTTTAGTCTGTTAGACCTGGTTCACACGAGATTGTACCGCCCGATTTTTTGCAGTATAAATCCGTGCGAATGAGCAGTGGCGTATATATTTTGCATATAGCCTTTCACACGACGTTTGTACGGCAAGAAAACGTACTCAGCTAAGTATGTTTATCGAATACTCAACGGACTTATCAAAAAAACGAATGAATTGCGACGTATCGTCTTCCAGTGGCGTATAGTTTTATATAGTTTCGTTCACAAAGTTTAAATCCACGTTGGGTATTTGTTCGTTGGCATAGAATGAGCTTCAGTGGAGAGAAAAGCCGATGTACACAAAAAAAACTAATCGACCGATATGGTTGGTTTAAAAAAATTATAACTCTGGTGATATCATTGGATCTTGTAGGTCAAGGTTTTAAAATAAAGAAGAGGAATGAGGCAATAAATATGCGTTTCTAGTTTTTCAAAATTATAAAAATTTTCATCAACATTTTAATTTAGAATAAAATAAATGGAATTGAATTGGGCTTTATTCACCCTTTTAGTATGAAAATTTTTGCCCCTCCTCAATGATTTTTTTTACACAATATAGCCGGTTACGTCAGCTAACCTTGAAGATCCAATCAGTAGAACGGGAGCTATAATTTTTTAAAGCCATCCATATCAAATTTTAATTACAAAAATTCCATGTAGATAACGGGATCTTCTCGCTGGTGGATGGTCGTGGACAATGGTCCAAGCAGGTAATTTCAATGCAATTGTTTTGATTTTTCGATCAATTTAAAATCAAGATTGTGTCGCTTATAAACCACGTACGATAATGAATGGGGTATCAAAATAACCGTAATTTTATTTATATGTTATATTTAAAACAACAAGAAAATTCATCAATGCAATAAAGAGATATGAGTTCATATGTGAAAGCGCTCAAATAATGCCGTTATCTCCGTCCAACGGTATTCTAGGGCTCGTATTTTTTTGCTTCATATTTAAATCAATAATTTCTATCAGCTTTCTAGCTCCTTCCCTTAAAAAGATAAAAATAAAATACTTCACAAATTCAAACTTTTCCATACATTTTCATTATACTGCAGCTATTCGAGTTTTAAACGAATAAATATAAATATCGTGTGAACACCCGATTTCTGTTCGGTAAAAACCGAATGCGAAAAAAAACGTGCGGTACAATCTCGTGTGAACCAGGCCTTAGATTGCCTATCTCATTGCGGCCACGCAAAAAGAGGATGCCAACTTTAGTCCAAACATTTACAAAAATACAAACACGGAAAATCTAACCTGAAAGCTGCATTTTCTAACCATTGCAACCAAATAAAGTTTTTCAAACTGTATTTGAATTACCTCTATATATTACTGAAAGTATTTACATTATATAACTACATTTACTGTTGTACAATTAACAAACAAACATGAAATAAAGCCAGTTGATTGTAAGCTTCAGATCAGTTCGGTCGTTCTAATTTATTAGTCTCTTTCCTATACAGATCATTTTGGCGACGAGTAATTTAAGAACACACGTGTTTGCAATATCCTATTCTAATTTCGTTTTTTTTTCGCAATTAGTCTTGAATTTAAGCCTTAAATTACAGAAATGTCGTTTATTGGAAACATTGAACCATTCGACCAATCGAAAAATTCGTTCACAACCTATGTGGAGCGATTTGAACAAATCGTGATGGTGAACGATGTGTCTGAAGCAAAAAAGTTGCCACTTTTTATTACTTTAATTGGTGGTGAGACATATGAACTCCTTAAGAATTTGTGTGTTCCGTTGGATCCCCTGGGGAAGAATTATGCAGAATGTGTTTCACTTTTGAAAAATCATTGTAATCCAGACCCATTAGTCGTGTTAGAACGGTTTAAATTCAATAAACGGGATCAGAAACCTTGCGAGACAATAGCGGAATACATAGTGCAGCTTCGGCAACATGCTAGAACGTGTAAATTTGAGAGTTTTAGACGAAGCCTTGCGAGATCGGTTCGTATGTGGAATTTTAAACGAGAGTACGCAAAAAAAATTATTGTCAGAGGAGTCACTTACGTTTGAAAAAGCAAGTAAAATTGCATTGGGAATGGAGATGGCATCGTCTGAAACAAAGTTATTACATGGTAATCCGTTAAAAATAGAAGAAACAATAGGTGAAGTGAGGGAATATCCTAGGCAGCAGACAAATGTGCAACGGCAAGAATATGCTGGAAAAAGAGTTATTAAAAACAACAAAGCACCTTCAACCTGTTTTCGCTGTGGTAGATCGCACAATCCGGTTAATTGTCCCGCTATACATTGGAAATGTTTTGTTTGTCATAGAGTAGGACACACGTCTCGAAAGTGTAAGAGACAAAATCGTAACATGAACAATATTGAGAGCGAGGAAGACGAATACAGTAATGATGAAGAAGACCTCTTGAGCATAAACATGTTATCAGAGTCGCCGTTAGGTAGTCATAGCCAGTTCATTAAGTCAGTTGAAAGTCATTGTAATCCATGCTATTTGGATATAAATATCAATAGTAAAATTTGAAGTCGACACTGGTGCAACGACAAGTGTAATGTCAAAACGTGAGTTCGATGAGAGGTTTGGCAAGTACAGTTGTTGGGTGCACGTAATAAAAAATACAGAGGTGTGGATGGTCATATAATTCCGGTTGTAGGTAGGATGGAGGTGACTGCCAGTTATAAGGGAAGATCAGCAGTTATTGAAATAGAAGTCATCGACAGACGAGACTAATTTGTGCCTCTATTAGGACGTTCAGCACTGTGTAATTTATTTTCTAATTGGAAAGCTATATTTGAGTGTAGCTTAGAACTTGCAGCAAGTCCAATAAATGCCATTTCTGATCTTATTGAGTCATTTAAGAACGAGTTTCCACGTGCTTTTAGTTCAAAGTCTTCGACAATAATTGGACACAAGGCAGGGGTGACAATAAAAGCCAATTGTAGTCCAATTTTCTGCAGTGCATATACCGTACCATACGCATTAAAGTCGAAAGTGGAGCTTGAGCTAGAAAAAATGGAAAAAGAAGGAACTCTTTTTCGTGTTCAAAGCAGAGATTGGGCAAGTCCACTTGTTATAGTGCTAAGAAAAAGACGGAGGAATAAGGTTGTGCGTTGATTTCCGTGTGTCTCTAAACAGAGTTGTAGAGAATGACCAATACCCAATACCAACAAAGGATGAGATTTTTGCTACAATGGCGGGGAACTCCGTATTCACGGTGCTGGACATGAGTGGTGCATATCAACAGCTGGAGTTATTCGAGGAGTCAAAGGTATATTTTACAATAAATACACATGTAGGGCTCATGAGATTTAATAGGCTAACATATGGGTTAAATACCGCTCTGGCATTTTTCAAAAAACCATGGATCAGATCTTGAAGGGTATACCAAATACTAAGTGTTATATTGATGATGTCATAATTAGTGCAAAAGATTTAGCCACACTTACTGTATTAGTCCGAAAAGTCTTAAAGCGCCTAGATGATGTGTACGAATTAATGTTGGCAAATGTCATTTCTTTGTGCCTAAGGTTGAATTCTTGGGTTTTTTAGTGTCGGGCGAAGGAATACGTCCAGCACCTGGAAAAGTAGATGCAATCCGAGATGCCCCAACCCCTACCAATGTTAGTGAGCTCAAGTCGTACCTAGGGCTGATAAATTTTTATAGAGAATTTGTACCAATGCAGTCGTCAAAGTTATCACCATTATATGAGTTAACAAAAAAAGGCTGTACATTTAAATGGTCACAGGAGTGTCAAACTGCATTTCACAATAGTAAGTTAGCCTTATCTGAAAAAAGCCTTTTAACATTCTACGATCCATCGAAGCCGATATTGCTGGCTTGTGATGCCAGTTGCAAGGGAGTGGGAGCTGTGCTGAGTCATCTTGACACAACCAATGGATAAATTCCGATTGCTTTTGTGTCAATGACATTAACATCCGCTGAAAAGGGGTATTCTCAGGTCGAGAAAGAGGCATTTGCCATTATATTTGGTGTCAAACGTTTTCACAAGTATCTGTTTGGTAGACAGTTTATCTTGTTTACAGATAATCAACCACTTCGGGTGATATTTGAGCCAAGTAAGCGAATTCCAGTTTCTGCGTCATCGAGACTTCAGCGGTGGGCGATAATATTGTCAGCTTACGACTACATAATTCGATTTAGAAAGAGTGGGGATGTGTCAAATTGTGACGCGTTATCCAGGTTGCCGCTTTCGAGTGTTACTACAAATGAAATGTCAGCCAGCCTTGTCAGTGCCTTATCTGAAGATGAAGTCGTATCATTTACTTATAAAGATGTTGCAATTGCAACAAAGAAAGACGTTGTCCTCATCAAGGTTTGCCAGTTGGTTGCTAGTGGGTGGCCAACACAAATAAATGATCCAGCTCTTCAGCCATACTTTTGTCGTCGGATTGGTTTAACAGTCAAAAAAGAATGTCTTGTTTGGGGTATTCGTATAGTTATCCCAAGAAGTCTTCAAGCATACGTTTTATCAAAACTTCATGATAATCATCCTGGCATAGTTAAAATAAAGCTGTTAGCGAGATCTATTTGTTGGTGGCCGAATATTGACAGTGACTTAGAATCCTCAGTTAAGACGTGTTTAGTATGTCAAAAAATGCAGGCGAATAATCCAGCAGAAAAACATTTTGAAGGATGGTTAAAAGATAGCGTTCCTTGGGTCAGATTGCACGCCGATTTTTTTCATATATATGGAAGGTCAATATTACTGGTCGTGGATGCTACTTCCAAGTGGATTGATCTTTACCTCATGAAGAATACATCAGCACGAGAAGTCATTAAAACAATGGAAAGATCATTTGCTATCTTCGGATTGCCAGAGACAGTGGTAACGGATAATGGACCTCCATTTTCCAGCACAGAATACATAACCTTTTTGGCTCATCTTGGCATTGACTCAAAGAAGAGTCCTCCGTATTATCCCCGAGCGAATGGCTTAGCAGAAACTGAGGTACGGGTAGTCAAACATGCTCTTCAAAAGGATATTCAAGGAGAAGGACGAGTAGTTTCCAATGATGAGCTGGAACGAGCTATTGAAAAATTTCTATTCTACTATCGATCAGCGCCGAACACAGCAACAAACCGTAGCCCTTCTGACTTTTTACTTAAATATTCGCCAAGAACTATACTTACTCAACTGCGTCCGGGTTTTGGAAAATCTTCAATTAGTAACAATCAAATAAGTTTAAATAATTCCTTGTATTTTCCAGAAAAATTATTTAGCGATGGTGACAAGGTGCTCTTGAGAACAAATGATCAGTGGGCTCCAGCCAGTATTCTTCAGCTTCTATCGAAAAGCAGATATCTTGTGAGCTGCAATGGTCGAGTGAGGGTAGCTCATCGCAACCAATTGAAGTCATCAGGGATCGACTTACAAGAAGTGGAGAGAACTGCACGCGAATCAATCAGTAGCAATTCAAGAGAATCTATGATAGTTTCTGACAAAAATGATGCCATTCCATCAGCGCGAAATGATGACGAAATCAAAGAAGCCGTTGCCCCCGAAGAACTTCCAAGAAGATCACCACGCCAGAAGAAAATGATCAAGCCGTCTCACTATGCAAAATTAGGCCAACCCTCGTATTAAAGGAGGGAAGAGTGTACTGTATTTAGCATTAAAAACTGTATTTGAATTACCTCTATATATTACTGAAAGTATTTACATTATATAACTACATTTACTGTTGTACAATTAACAAACAAACATGAAATAAAGCCAGTTGATTGTAAGCTTCAGATCAGTTCGGTCGTTCTAATTTATTAGTCTCTTTCCTATACAGATCATTAGCGACATTGGTATTTCATAAAAATGGAGATAATGCAACTTCATGCAGTAAAAATTCAGCGTGGGATGTACAATATTTAAGAAAATTAGGTTAAACAATTTTAAAAGCGTACTCATGTTCAAGAAAAAAAGATCAAACAATGTAGACTAACCAAATCCAAATTCATTGACAGTATAAAATTAATTAAACAATATAGTTCAACAAAACATCAATTTTAAATGTAGCCGTCTAATATTGGACTCTAAGGGGCCAGTTATAGCGATCAGGAAAATCCATCAGGAAAAGTTGAAACAGTATAAAATTAAATACTTTTTCCTGATGGCCGTTTATAGCGAACAGGAAAAATATGTCAGTTGACAAGCTGAACACATGTGAATATATGCACACATACAAGACAACCTACCGCAATATTTTCCTGATTGAAAAGCATACGAAAAATTTTTTCGTCCACAATTCTGTCAGTGGAACAGGAACAAATTGGAACTCAAATCATTGGAACGATTTGTTCCATTTTGTTTGATATGTTAAGCCTAGTACGCAGATCGAGATAAAATTTATCTCCCATATAAAATTTTTCTCAGGACAAATTTTATCTCGGACTTTTTTCCAAGCAGTACGCAGCTCCAACGCAAAATTTGACAATTGTAACCGCTGTACGTGAAAAGGCAAAAGAAAGTCTCCACTTAATTTTGCGTGGAAAAAGAATGTTCGAAGCATTATTTTTCCGAACAAATTGTGACGTTTTATATATATTTCGCTTTTTATAAACTAAAATCATCTCTGTTTCATTCTTTCTATTATTAAGACGTTGTGAGGACGCATGACGGAAATAAAATATAAAATGCGTACAGAAAATGATGACATGGGATGAGAATAGAATAAATAGAACAGCTGTTTTTAATCAGTCAGTGGCGTAGCTAATGGGAAAGGGTACAATAGGGCCACATTCAGATGCGGAAAATGTTTTGTTCAATAAAAAAATTAAATTGATCCCCAAACTGAGTTTAATCGAGTTGGTTTGAATCAGCAAACAGAGTTGGCTAACGCTGTGGCTCCATTGGCAATATTTGAGGCGATGGCAATTGGAATAGGAATGGCAATTTATTGCTGGGGTGGGCATTTTCATTGCCAGGCAATTTCAATTATAAAATGTGTGCATAGAAATATTTGACTGCAAATGCACTCAAATGCTGTTCAAATCCCCTGTTTTAATTAAATTAAATTTGAATTCACTATATTTTGTCATGTGCGTTCTCATATTCTACGATTTAATTGAAAAAATCAATAAAGAAGCCATTGACAATTACGGGGAACCCCATTTTTAATCAATTTATTGCCTTGACGATGGAAATCAATAATTGCCTCTCATCTTCTAGGCAATATTGCCATTGCTATTGACAAAGCGTCTCCATTTGCAATATTAAGGGCAATAGCAATGAGTGAGGCAATTTATTGCCTCAAATATTGCCAATGGAGCTGCTGGGTAATTTAAATACATTTTGTAAGCAGTACAAGAATTGTGAACATATCTGATTTTGGCAGGGTTTTCTTAAGCCATCGACAACACATCCATCCCTCAATGGAATTTGACAGTTGATCGCTTGAAAGATGAAGAACATACTATATATATTTTGAAGGAAAAAATTAATTTGATCCTAATTTCAAACAAGTGCCCTAACCCTGAGGCCACACGAGCCAGTACTGGCTAGCCAGTCGCAATACACTCTTATTTTTTTACTAACACATACAAACCTGAACAACTGGCTCGTCAACTGGCTTGCCTTTTTCGTAGCCAGTTGGGAAGCCAGTAGAGCAGCCAGTAACAGGGTTCGGCAGTACTATTTTGTAGCATATTTGGAAAAATAGTAAGGGTATTCATGCAACAGCGTAAACTCGTCGTAATCGTTGTAAAGTTTTAAACTTCGTAAATCTGTCAAATTTTCCATACAAATTGTGACAGAATTACGAAGTTTTAAACTTTACAACGATTACGACGAGTTTACGCTGTTGCATGAATACCCATAGTATTTTTACTCAAATTTTCTTTCACAAAATATAAATAAAATAAGAATCGTGGAGTCCAAGACCAGTCCTTAAGAACTCAAAGTTTTATAAATTTGTTAAGCGATTTAAAAAATTTTTGAATATGAATAAAGCCAGAACCACACTTTTCTCATCTGGACCCATGTTCTGTAACTATCGCGTCGATAAAATTCGTCGAGAAACGATGGAAATTGAAACAAATTGTATGAGTTTTGTTTCATTTTTCAACTATTCTCGACGAATTTTATCGATGCGATAGTTACAGAACATGAGTCCTGGTGTGTTGTAGGGTCTTATTTCCGTTCAAGAAGAAAGCCAAAAAAACTGGCGAATGAATTCATTAAAGGCTCTCCCTAACCGACGCAAAACGTTCACCGACGACAGTTTTTTGTTGCGGTTTACCATTGTGTATCCGTCGTATTTTGTATCGCTGCGCACGAAAAATGAAGCAACAGCTTTTACAATAAATATTATTTTGTGATAGAAATAAGTTATAAGGCTCTCCAAAACCAACGCGAAACGTTCGTAATGACAACGAAAGTTTGGATTTTGTTGTTTTTTGCTAGTGATGTTGCATGGCGTCAGTGCGTTTGATGTTAGTGCATTTTTATCTCCACATAAAAAGAAGTAGCATGCTAAATACAACAACAAAATCTACTAAAGGATAATGCTAACAACAATACGGAACTATACCAAATTGTTGTTGCATTTAACATGCTACTTTTTTAAGCGAAGATAAAAATGCACTTAATGCAACGGCTAATGACAGTTTAAAACATGGCAGGCTTGGTAAGTGAGCACAGAGTTTTTAAAATGCCACTCCACACCACACAGAAGATAGATTGAAGTGGTTCCATCTTCAGTCTTGAAAAAGTGGAAAATCGTAGTAGTTAAATTTCTTTCCTTAAAATCGGAGTAGATTTACTCCATTTCGAGTAAGATCCGAACGCTGGCCAGTACAGAAGCCAGTTTGGCATGCTGCCTACGTCACAGCATATACACGAATAGGAATTTGACAGTAAGTGTGTGTAGCCAACTGGCTAGCCAGTACTGGCTCGTGTGGCCTCAGGGTAAATCACTTTTCCCGGAGAAGTAAAAAACCTTCGAAAATTTCGGAATTTTTAGTGGTTTTTTAATCCATTAACATCGTAGTGATCCTTCAATATAATTTGACAGTTGATGGCTTGACAAACTATATTTTGAAGGAAAAAGTGTATTTTGATCCAAATAATACCAAATTGCCCCAGAATCGCCTTTTTCCGGAGAAGTAAAAGAACTGAACATTTCTGACCATTTAGTGGTATTTTCTTCTATCCACATTATACTGTACCCCATCAAGCACATGTGATCACTTTTTCTTGCTCTGCAAATTCTTTGAAGTAATCTGATTTCTGGTAAAAGTTTCGAATTTATGTGAAGTGAAGGATATTTTATAATTTTTTAAATTTCTAACTACGCTACTGTTCTCATTTGACTTTTGTTTTATCTCTACACCTTCACAATTTGTCTCGAGAAAAAAAATGAAGAGATAAAATTTGTCTTTGCTCGATCTGCATACTAGGCTTAATGAAAACGAAAAATGACTTTACATCAGGAAAATAGATACATAGATTCATTTTAAACAAAAAATAATTAATTAATTGAAAATGTTTTTAGCAAAAACAATTTTTAGAGTTAATTGTCATTGATTAGTGTAGCATTTGTGTTTCAAATCGAATGAAAGCATTGTATATAAATTCTATAGTATTCTCATGAAGAAAAAAAGCTCGTGGCCATCTATGCGTCCAAATGTAATCCTAATTTTTGTTAAGGGATCTCGGTAAGGCGATCACAGCGAACCTATCGACCAAATGTCAACCTACAAAATCGTGTTTCATGAGAATACTATAGAGTGGATATACAATGATGAAAGCATCCTAAATAATCCATTAGAAATTTTTTCCTGTTTCGTTTTCCTGATCACTATAACTGGCCCCTAAGGTCGGTTTTCTTCACTATTTGTCAACTTGCCGAAAACTCCGGACTTGGCCAACTCTAGAGTTGATATCAAATCGAGAGTTGGAAATTGCATTTCTTTACTCTTTAAATTCTCAACTTGGAAGTTGAAATTTGAAAGTTGGCCTACTTCAGATTTTCAAAATATCCCTGGGATATTTGTGACAGATATGTCAATTTCATTGGTAGATTTGAATAATTTGAAATTTAAGTTTTAGAATTAGTTTTGTTATCAAAACTAAAAAAAATTATTAATAGCGGAAAAAACCAAAACTACCCAAAGTTGTTTATTTGGTCGTTTTTAATTGTGAAAATTTAGTTTTACATTTTGAATTGTTTTATTTTGTATTCATCTTGCAGAAAATAAGTGTTTGACTTTGTTGGAAAAATATCAACTTTCCTGAAGTATAATTGTGAAGTAACTGCTCATGTAACGCTATATAAAAAGCATTACATGTGTTCAGTTCGCTTCGTCAACGATAACATTATCACTTAGCCTAATAGTACGGGGCATTTAGATTTCAATATATGGTGCTCTGAGAAAAAATCCGGGTTCAAGTTTGATTTCGGAACTCGAAAGAGTATCATAACCCAAGCCTAAAACCACATTTTGCACAACTGCACCTGCTGTCATATAGCCGCCATCTTGTTTTTAACGATAACTTGATTTTTCACTCGTAGCTCTTGTATCTTTCGTTCTAGAACAAAAAGTTGTATGACAAATTTGTAGTTCATTTAATTATCTGCAAAATATTTTAAGCAACTTTTTTCGCTAACTTCCATAATTAAAAACTTACAGCACAATTAAAAAAAAACAGGTGTTGATTTTTATATACGTCATCAATATCATGTTTTTTACATTAACGGGTTTCTAATACGATTGAAGATATCACTCTGCAGTGCATGTAAAGTCAACAAATTGAAAACCAAGAGTTTGTTTTTAATAATTATTGGGGATGTTTTCTTTCTTATATTTGTATAGTGTTTTCTACCTCATTAAAATTCTTCTCTCCTCTTGGGAAGTTTGGTGTTTTGGCCAACTACATTTTCGCCAACTTCCAGCTCGTCTTCATCCAAATCGGCAAAAACTTGCAGCACGTTCTCACAGTTCTCCTCTTCACAGTTTTTACAAATTGCGGAGAAATGGAGTCCAGGGGCCCACGCCCAGTTCCGAAAGTGTGAATGATTTTCCGTGTCCACTTTCCATTCACGCCCAAAACAAATGTGAATAAATTTGACTGATTGTGTATGCGTTAACTGTCACAAACTTAAAACTCACTTTTGTGGAATCGCAAATATCGATGTGTACACGACTTTCTGTGTACACAGAAAAAACTAACTGTTGCGGAATTGAGCCCCAGCTTTGCTGCAATTAAAGGCTCCTCTGCATCCCGTTTTGCAGGGATAGGAAAATAATTTAATTAATGACTGTGGTACAGGATCTTTGGAACCAAACCAAGCAAAGCATCCTTTTCCCAAGAAAGATAACAACGTATAGATGCCTATAAAAAAATGAATTCCATGTTTTTTTTATTTAGGTACAGTAACTTTGTTGTTGTAAAGTTATTTAAAATATTATTATGTAGACAATTAAATAAGCAGCAAGCTTTTCTTTTTCTTTCTCTATTTTTTTATTTATTTAATACAAGCGTGCACTTAAGTGTCTACTTAATTCTAAACTTAAATCTAAACTTAATTCTATGGTGGGTTTTTCGTTGTTTTTTTTTCTCTATAGAAAGATACAAAAATTACGTGCGAAAAACCATATTACCGATTAAAACAAGATAGCGTCTATATGACAACAGGTTCATTTGTGCAAAATGTGATTTTCGGCTCGTGCTATGATGTTATTTCGAATTTAAAAAAAAAAAAAATTGCTCGGATTTTTTCCCAGAGCACAATCTAAAATTTAATGACAGATTCCTCTTCGTTTTATTCGATTAAAATAATCCTGGGCCCAGATCACGTAATACGATTCGATCGAACGATCATCGTTTCGACTATTACTCTCTCTATATTTTCCTGTGGTTGTGAATAGAGACAGGTAGAGTTAAAACGACGATCGTTCAATCGAATCGTGTTACGTGATCTGGGCCCTGTACGGATTGATTTCTCTATGCACTGCTGAGTGCAAACCGTTAGTCGTATCAGATAACCGTTTAAACGAAAAGTATAGATAATTAAAAATCTACAACTTTTATTACAGCACTCTTTTTTTGTTGGTGCAAAAAAAAAGATATGACGTATGTTCAAAAATCAACCACTGTCTTTTTTTTAAATTGTGCTGTAAGTTTTTAATTATGGAAGTCAGCGAAAATAGTTGTTTAACATATTTTGTAGATAATTAAATTAGCTTCGAATTTGTCATACAACTTTTTGTTCTAGAACGAGAGATGCAAGAGCTACGAGCGAAAAACCAAGTTACCGTTAAAAACAAGATGGCGGCTATATGACTACAGGTGCAGTTGTGCAAAATGTGGTTTTAGGCTCGGGTTATGATGCACTTTCGATTTCCGAAGTCAAGCTTAACGCCAGATTTTTTTCCCAGCAAAAGTCTTAATGCCCCGTACTATTAGTTTCTTTTAAAATAAATTGTATACGCACTACAAGAAAAGAACCGGCTTAATTTAACAGTGCGAGCGAACATCACAGTGGCGACGAGGTAGTTACAAAAAAAAAACACGAATTATTCATAAACGTGTGTGAAGTTAAAACCATCGGAAAATGTCCATTGGAACTCTTCCAACCTTTGATTGTGCAGCAAATTGTTGGGATATATTCCTTATAAGAATCGTTAACATTTTTTTTTTTGTGCAAATGATATAAAGGAAGAGGGTGGCAAGCAAAAGCCATTATTCTTAACGCTTTGCACGAGAATTCCTACAAATTACTAAAAACCTACTGCATCCTAATAAGGCAGATGAGCATAAAAACCGCGTTCAACAAGTACTTTAAAGCTTCAACTTCTGGATTTGCAGAAAGGCACAAATTTTATGAGGCCTCAAAATCAAAGCAGGAAAGTATTCAGCAGTGGGCAGCACGTGTCCGAGAACTTGCCATTGATTGTGATTTCGAGAACTTCCTCACTATTGCCGTGAGAGGTAAATTCATTATGGATCTTTTCCTTGAAAGCGTGAAAACCTTAACACTGGAAAAAGCAATCGAGATTACCCAGACAGTAGAATGCATACGAAACCAAAACGTATTACCAGCGGTAAAATCTGAACCAGCAGACTGTGAACTGTAACGTATGGGGTCCCGTAAACCTACAAAATCAATCTGTCAACAGACCAGATAAACCCGTGCAATGTACAGTTTGTGGATATAAGAATTACATTGAGAGCCAATGTAAATTGTGTCATTACAGTTCCAAAAAATTCAAACAACGAGGACACCTTCAGAAGATGTGCAAAGCTGGATTCCACGTCGCAGCACTATAATTTAAGTTCTAAAAAGAATAGTAATTCTTGTGATAATTTTGATGATTCTTTGCCCTTATATCATTATAGAACAACTTTTAATTAAGAGCCTTTGATAGTAGAAGTGGAAGTGAACGGTGTTTTGCTAAGCATGGAAATAGACAGCGGTGCATCAAAGTCAGTTATATCCCAAAAGTGTTTCGATTTGCGGTTCTCCGACTGCCCATTTCTTCCTACGAGTTTGGTCTTGAACAGTAAAATGAATGTCAGGTATGAGAGTCAAGTTCGATTGCAAGAAATATACGTAGCTTCCAATGGTGGTCCACCACTTTTAGGCAGAGATTGAATGCACGAATTTTACATTGGTTTCGGTAAAATCAGTTTTTTAGAGAAGATAGATTCTGATTAAAAAAAAATTAAATAAACATCATTGCTTGCCTGATAGGTTACTTTAATAAAATGGTAGTGTCACTTAAATTGAAAGAAAACGCGGTGCCTACATTTTTCAAGCCACGGCAAGTGCCTTACCAGTTAAGGGCAAAGTAGAACAACAGCTTTCCAAGCTTATCAGCTTGGGTGTGTTAGAACAGGTAGATTACTCGGATCGTTCCCATTATAAAAAAGAATGGTGAAATTAGGATCTGTGGTGACTATAAAGTCACATTCAATTCTCAGCTTAAAGTTGTACAGCATCCATTTCCTAAGGTTGAGGAACTATTTGCGGAATTACATAGTGGCTAAAATTTTGCGAAGTTGGACTTGTTAATGGTCTACCAACAGATGCTGTTAGTTGAAAAATCTTAGGATTTAACAACCATTTCAACCCATATTGATCTCCTGAGGTATACGCGTCTTGTCTATGGCGTGGTATCTGCACCGGCAATTTTCCAATCTACCATGGAAAAACTTTTACTGGGAATAAAAGGTGTTGTAATTTATATGGACGATATCCTAATAACAGCAAAAACCAAAGAGGAGCATCTAAAAAGACTAGACTCAGTTTTGAGTGAGAGATAAATGTGAGTTTTTCTCAAAGTCTGCAACGTATTTGGGTCATGTTATTGACAGCAAAGTTTTGGATCCATGTCCAGAAAAGATTAAAGCGATTGTTGGCATTGGCAAGCCCTCCAATGTTGGTGAACTGCAATCGTTCCTAGGAGTTTTTAAATACTATAGGAAGTTTTGTCCGAATGTTGCGACAGTATGTGCACCTTTGTATGATATTAAAAAAAAAAATAGTGAATTTGTGTGGGGATCGAAAGAAGACGAGGCCTTTGAAGAGGTAAAAAGTCTTTTGACATCAAATAAAATGCTGGCGCATTATGACACATTCGTCCCAATAAAAATTACAGTGGACGCCAGTCCGGTTGGGCTCGGTGGAGTTCTAGCTCACGTTTATAAAAATGGTGTTGAACGCCCAATTTGTTATATTTCCAGAAAACTATCTAGCACTGAACAAAATTATTCGCAAACTGAAGGCGAAGCACTGTATTATGTTTGCGGTAAAAAAATTTCAAGAGAGATTCTAAGGATTTTCGTGATCCATACACTTTAAAATCCTTATACATATCTTTGGTAAGATCAGTGTTAGAATATGCTTGAGTTATTTGGTGCCCAATGTACCATAATAGTATAACCCGAATTGAACAAGTAGGAACAATAATATTTTACCTTCTTAAGCCTAGTTTACAGTTCTCGTGCGCAAAAAAAAATCTATGCAAATATTCTCGCATATCAAAAATAATTGAGGTGAAATGTAAAATTGATTGTTTGCATGATTGGTTTACAGTTTCATGCAAAAAAAAAGCTATGCTGTCATGGAATGTCATGCAAAACAATGGACCGGCAATTGATTTGCATGCGAAAAAAAGTGTGGTGAATAAAATATTTTTTTTTTTGATGGTCGGTTTATACTTCCGAAAAAAAAAATATATTCACCTCAAGACATTATTTGCATGCAAATGGTTTTCGCATCCAAAAATAATTATTTTCCATTTTTAGGCCTATAGCTTGTCAATTAAGGGTAAATTAATGACTCAATGGGTGGTTTAGGCCAAAGCAAACGTTTTTCGCCTTGAATATGAGTCAACTAGGTGCGCAGAAAAGTGGAAAATCGTTTTGAAAATTTTGATTTTTTTTTTCGCATCGGAACTGTAAACTATGCTTTACCAGGAAAGATGTTGCTTAATTGACTTAAGTACTCTTCAATCACGTAGAAAATATTATCTTATTATGTTCGCTAGAGATATTATGGAAAATCATATAGATTGCTCATATTTGCTTGCACTTTATCCTCTATACGCTCCCTCAAGACACTTAAGAGAACGCCAACTATTTAGTGTACCGCGGCATTTTACAAACTATGGGAAAAATAATCCTATAACTAACTCTTGTCAATGCTTTAACTCTGTCAGCGATGAAGTCGATTTGTATGTTAGCAGAGATATGTTTAAAAACACTTTAAAGAATATATTATAAATAATTTTGTAATTTATTTTGTGTATTTAATTGTATAACTTAAATTATATGTCAATTTATCACTGTACTTAATTTCTATGTCAGTAGGTATGTCAGTACACTTTAAGTGGATGGCCATCATAGGTAACAGACAAAGAATTAAAACCATATTTCATTAGGAAGTCCGAGCTGTCAATCGAAAACGATTGTCTGTTTTGGGGCTATCGTATAATTATACCCTCTAGTTTAAGATCAGCTGTTTTATGTGAAATTCGTAAGTCCCCATTAAAACTGTGAAAATGAAGTCAATGGCTCGTATGTATATAAAGTTAGCAGGACACTTTTGTAAATTCAGGTTTAAAACTATCATATCATAAGTTGCTACTTAATTGCGAATTAGTTACGCAAAAAAAAATTAATTGCATTTTTGGTTTGCGAAAAAATGGGTGTGCTGCTAACTTCTTATGAACTTAGCAAGATAACTTTCTCATAAATGTGTATAAACAATTGAAAATTTGATTTTGAGAACTAACTAATTGCGAATTAGTTACGCAAAAAAAAAGGTTATAGCATTTTTGGTTTGCAAAAAAAATAGGTGTCCTGCTAACTTCATATTTAGTATATATATTTCCCGCCAAAAAGCCCGCTAGAAATTTATAAACTTGCTTCAAACGCCATTAACTATGTTTCTGAAAAATGCGACCCTCTTGACGATGTCCTTCTTGCAGGAGATTTTAATCTTCCTAATCTAGAATGGGCTCTTTCTGATGACGAAATTAGTTTAATGGCTACCAACATCTCTTCTCCCCATGAAACTGTTATTGTTGACAATGTGACGTCATGTGACTTACAGAAAGTGAGCTGTATACAAAATAGTCTAGGTCGACAGTTAGATCTGATATTTTTTACCAACCCTAGTAATTGTGTTGTTGAAAAATGTCTAACTCCTATGTCAAAAGTTGATTTTTACCACCCCCCACTTTCTATTATGATTTCCTTTGTTCACACAACTGATCATAATATTGACAATGACTCTCTTGAATTTGATTTCAAGAAAACTGACTTCCCCTTACTTAATGAACTAATTTTAAACATTGACTTTGACACACTTTTGAATGGAAGCATTGATATGATGGTTTCCAACTTCTATCTAAGTATTTTTGAATGTTTTATTTCGTCTGTACCCGTCAAAAAATCGAGGCATTCAGCGTTAACCACTCCACCATGGTATACTCACCAGCTTCGAAGTATGCGTAATTTAAGAAATAGAGCATGGAAAAAGTACTTAGTATCTAATGATTTGGATGATTACAACAACTATTGCACGTTATATGACGAGTTCCAATCATTATGTAGAGACCTGTATGAGAGTTATATGGTCAAAATGCGTTCGTCCCTTCTTGTTGACCCTAAACTTTTTTGGAAATTTGTTAATAGCAAGAGAAAATCTGACGGATATCCATCTACTATGAAGTACTTGGATGAGACAACCAACAACCCTCTTGTTATTTGCAATATGTTTTCATGCTTCTTTAAACTTTCCTTTTGTGATGATGATTTTGTACCTTGTGTAAACAATTTTACTCATTTGAATAGCTTTTCTCAAAGCTCAATGAATAATATTGTAATAACAGTGGAGGACGTTAGAAAACATCTGGAGGGACTCGACAACGATACTTCCAGTGGACCTGACGGAATTCCTGCATTTATTTTGAAAAACTGTTCCAACACTCTGGCGGGACCGTTAGCATTTTTATTTCAGAATTCCTTAGAAAAATCAGTTTTCCCTAACATCTGGAAAAATTCATTCATTATTCCTATCCATAAGAAAGGTAATCGTGGTGATATTTCAAATTATCGGCCAATAGCCAAGCTTTAATGTTTACCGAAGCTATTTGAAGCTATTGTATTCCAGAGTTTTTATTTCAACGAACATTTTCTTGCGAATGAGCAACATGGGTTTATGAAAAAAAAATCCACTGTAACTAATCTTCTTGAATTCACATCTTTTACAAATAAAACTATTGAGAATGGCCATCAAGTCGACTGTATCTATACAGACTTCAGTAAGGCCTTCGACAAGCTGCCTCATAGTCTTATTTTATTTAAACTTTCATATATGGGTTTCCCTTCAGCTTTTATCCAATGGATCGAGTCATATCTGAAGGGAAGGACATACCAAGTTCTTTTCAGAGGAATAATTTCTGATCCTATAAACGCAGAATCTGGTGTCCCGCAAGGTAGTCACCTTGGTCCATTACTCTTTATTATATCTATCAATGACGTTGTTTCGATAATAAGATCCTGTAAGGTTCTTATCTACGCTGATGATATTAAGTTATTTAAAATCATCAGAAATGAAGCAGATTCAATTTCTCTTTAAAATGACCTTAATAATTTTTCTGATTGGTGTTCACATAATAATCTTTTTTTGAATGTGTCAAAATGCCAATCAATGTCTTTTTTTAGAAAAAAAAATCCAATATTTTGTAATTACAGCATAAATCAATCTGTACTTAGTAGAGTAAACACAACGTGTGACCTAGGCGTGTACTTCTCACAAAATCTTGACTTTTCACTCCACATTGAGAAAATTGTTAATAAAGCCAATGCAATGCTTGGTTTTATTAAGCGTTGGAGTAAGGAATTTTCGTGTAGTCTCGTAACATCTTCATTGTACAACACTTTTGTTCGTCCCCACTGTTTGGTCACCTCACTACTCTACGCATATTGATCGCATCGAATCCGTCCAGCGAAAATATGTACGTTTTGCACTGAGCCATTTGAACTGGAATGATCCAATTCATCTCCCTCCATATTACAATCGCCTATTTCTTTTGAATATGACTACTCTGGAAAAACGTCGAATAGTAACTGATGTTATATTTTTACACCAACTCCTGACTGGTTCTATTGATTCATCGGTTCTTTTAGACCAAATTTATTTAATAGTTAGAAGCCACAGGTCTCGTAACACTGACATTTTTCATGTTGACTTCCATCGTACCAATTATGGTATCAATGAGCCACTGACTCGTATGAAGCATGAGGCGAATAAAAACCATAATGTTTTTGACTTGAGTTACTCTCTGCTTACACTTAAGCGCAAGTTGTATGAGCGTTCTTAAATTTTGTGTGTTACCACTCACCTAATTTATATTGTGTAATTATTGACTTATTGTTTTCTTTGTAAATTTGTATATTATATGTTGTCTTTAGTAGTGTGTCAGGCTTTATTTTTCTTTTTTTTACTAACAACTAACACCACGCTAAATGATGACTGTGACATGTTAACATTTCCACGTATCTAAAGGTGAAAAAACCCGAAGAGAACAGAAATAATGTTACAAATGCTTGCATTAAGCAGTACTGATAGCGTGTAACCTAGCAGGACAACTTTCTCAAAAATGTAGATAAACGATCCGAAAAAAAGTTGGTTGTTGAGAACTAATTAATTGCGAATTAGTTACGCAGAAAAAAATGAATTTTTTGTTCGTTTGCGAAAAAAAGGCGTATTGCGAACTTCACGTGAACTTAGCAGGACAAATTTCCCAAAAATGAAGATTAATGAATTGAAGCAAGTTGGTTTTTGAGAACTTATTAATTGCGAAACATTAAACCCATGGCCCTACAGATTGGAGGTTAGTGCGTTGGGCTAACGACCCGACCACAGTAAAAAAGCCAACTGTTATAAGAGAGACGCGAGAAGCCTCGGATAACGACCCCCCTCAAATGGCAACCAGACCCGGAATGAAAATGGACTATGACCTACGAGTATGCACCTGGAATGTAAGGACACTCTATACACCAGGTGCTACTCAAAAACTTGAATCTGTCCTCTCGCGGTACAAGGCAGATATTACCGCGATCCAGGAGATACGATGGATAGGATCAGGTATAACGAAAAGAAAAGATTGCGACATTTATTACAGCTGCCATCAAAGACTGCACATGTTAGGATGCGGATTCGTCGTGGGAAATCGACTCAGATCGAAAGTAATCGATTTTAAGCCGATTAGCGATCGCCTGGCTGTGATCAGCATCAAAGCTACCTTCCAAAACATCAGCCTAATATGTGCACACGCCCCTACCGATGAAGCTGAGGAGTCTAACAAGGAGGAGTTATACGACCTCCTGGGCGGAGCCTACGGAGCCTGTCCGGAGTACGATGTCAAAGTCGTGCTCGGAGACTTCAATGCTAAAGTCGGAAAGGAAAACATCTTTGGCGGAAAAGCCTCCACGAAACGACAACAGATATCGGCTTCCAACTAATCGACTTTGCTGCAGCTCGTAATACGGTGATAAGTAGCACTAGGTTCCCCAGGCGAAGGATACACACAGCAACCTGGCGATCTCCAGATGGTCGAACCGCCAACCAAATCGACCACGTGCTAATTGGCGCAAGGTATGCATCGAACATCTTGGACGTGCGAACTTTCCGAGGCGCAAACGTGGACTCTGACCACTTTCTTGTTGTGACAAAGTTCAGAGCCCGACTGTCCAACGAAAAGAAAACGAAGACCGCCCAAAGGAAGAAATTCAACATTGCATGCCTTAGCACATCTGAGAAAGCCAAAGACTACAGTGAGCAATTGACTGGGAAACTCTCTGCTGTAAACCCAGCCACAAGCGTCAACAACCAGTGGAACCAATATCGCGACATCATTAAGGAGACAGCCGAGACCACCATAGGCTATCAACCACCCAGAAAAAAGAACCCGTGGTATGACGATGAATGCGCGGTATTGAAGCAGGAGACGGAAAATGCACGAATGCAAATGCTGCAACGGAAAACAAGAGCAGCAAGAGAGGAGTACCGTGAAAAGAGAAGGAAAGAGAAAAAAAACCCTGCGTAGAAAGAAAAGAGCATCCGCAGCCTCTCAGCTCAAGTATCTCGAAGAGTCTAGCACCGCCACCAACACCCGCCGGTTCTACAAAACAGCCAAGCAACTGGCATCTGGTTATAGGACTGGCACGCAAGCTCTTCGAAACAGCGAAGGAAACCTAGTCACCGAAGCACAGGGAATTGTAGACGTGTTTAAGCAGCATTTCCAGCAGCTGCTTAGCGGGCATAATGTAGAGGAGGCAATAGAGGAACAAAGAAGCATAAGACCAGTCAATGAAGATCCAGTCCCAGCGCCTGAAGAAGAGGTTAAGAAAGCCATCCACAAGCTTAAGAACAACAAATCCGCCGGCTCGGATGGCCTACCTGCGGAACTCTTTAAGTATGGAGGAGATGTCCTGGTAGGGTGCATGCACCAGCTCATCAACCAAGTTTGGGAGGAGGAAAGTATGCCCGACGACTGGTCAAATAGCTCCATATGCCCAATCTACAAAAAAGGCGATCCTATGTCCTGCAAGAACTACAGAGGCATATCCCTGCTTAATGTTGCATACAAGATCCTATCCAACGTACTATGTGAGCGTCTAAAACCTTTCTGCAACACTATGATCGGCACGTACCCATGTGGCTTCAGGCCAGGCAGATCAACGATAGACCAAATCTTCACATTGAGGCAAATCCTGGAAAAGACCAACGAATTTCAAGTCGAGACCCACCACCTATTCATCGACTTTAAAGCCGCATATGATAGCATAAGTCGCCAAGAGCTTCTATTGGCGATGTCGGAACTCGGGATCCCGAAAAAACTGATCCAGCTATGCCGCATGACGTTACAAAATACGCGGTGCAACGTGCAAATGGGTAACAGCTAATCCGAGTTATTCCAGACGTGTACAGGGTTCAGACAAGGAGATGCAGTATCATGTGATTTCTTCAACTTAGTCCTGAAGCAGATAGTGCGCAAGAGTGGTGTTAACATGGAAGGCACTATCTTCAACAGGTCTTCTCAACTGCTTGGCTATGCGGACGACATCGAAATCATCGGCCGCTCCAAAAGAGCTGTACTTGAAGCATTCACAGCTATTGATGAACAGGCGAAACGCGTTGGTCTTGAAGTGAATGAGGACAAAACAAAGTATATGCTATCAACAAACAAAGCCTCATCTGTCCATCGCCTAGGACAAAACGTCACTGTTGGTAGCAGTAATTTCGAGGTAGTCAAGGAGTTCACCTACCTCGGAACAAACATCAATCCCACGAACGACACCTTAGTGGAAATCCGACGAAGAATTACCCTAGCGAACCGCTGCTACTTCGGTTTGGCCAAACAAATGGGTTCAAAACTCCTTTCCCGAAAGACAAAGTGCACGCTATACAAAACGCTCATTTTACCAGTTCTACTCTACGGCGCCGAGTGCTGGACGATAAGTAAAAAAGAGGAATTGATACTGGGCACTTTCGAGAGAAAAATTCTTCGGCGGATATTTGGTCCTATATGCGAAGAGGGCGATTGGAGGAGAAGATTCAATCGTGAACTGTACGAGCTGTACCAAGATGTGGATGTAGTCCAAAGAGCCAAAACACGTCGACTACACTGGCTCGGCCACATTGAGCGAATGGACAACAACGCTCCAGCCAAGAAAATCTTCGAATCCCAGCCCCCAGGTTCGAGACGACCAGGAAGACCGAACCTCCGCTATAGGGACCAGGCGGTCACAGACGCAAGAGCGCTTGGTCTCGACGACTGGAGGGAGCGTGAGGGACCGCAACCGATGGAAGACCGCAATATCTCAGGCAGAGACTCTTCATGGATCGGGAGCCGGATAAGTAAGTAAGTAAGTATTAATTGCGAATTAGTTACGAAAAAAAAAGAATTAATGGCGTGTTTGGTTTGCGAAAAAATGGATGTCTTGCTAACTTCATATGAACTTAGCAGGACAACTTTCTCAAAAAAAAAGATAATCAAGCTGAAAAAAGTTGGTTATTGAGAACTAATTAATTGCGAATTAGTTACGCAAAAAAAAGTTTTATTGCATTTTTGGTTTTGCGAAAAAATGGGTGTCCTGATAACTTCATATGAACTTAGCAGGAAAACTTTCTCAAAAAAGAAGATAATCGAGCTGAAAAAAGTTAGTTATTGAGAACTAATTAATTGCGAATTAGTGGAGAGTACGATAACTCAGGCACCAAGAAATGACAACGTTTTTTTGCAGAACAGTTTAATACAAGTATTTTTTACTATGTGGGGGTTATCTCACCCCGTTTGGGCGGGAGGGGCAATTTCATAAAAAAGTATCAAAAATGTAAAAAAAATATCTAAAAATAACGGTAATACTTACAATTAAGTATTACATATACCTTTTTTAAAGCCAATACTCTCTTCCATAAGCTAGTTTTTGAATGAAGTGAAATCTTTCACAACAAAACATAAATGTTAAAAAAAGAGCCAAGTTCTTGTATATACAAGAAACCTATGCGTAAAAAGTCAGCCGAAAAAAGTAGTGAGATCTAAAATATATGCCAAGTTTTAAGTTCATGAAGTTTAATATCAAATATCTTGAGTAGAGTAATATAGAAACAATTCCAAATCATGACAGAAATTTGGTATTAAATGATTACTGATTAAAATATGGTGGGTTCACTGGTCAAGTTTTCATACATTTTAAATAAATCAGTAATAAAGAGAAAACTTACCAAGTAAACCCACCGCATTTTAATCAGTAATCATTAAATACCAAATTTCTGTCATGATTTGGAATTGTGTCGATATTACTCTACTTAAGATATTTGATATTAAACTTCATGAACTTAAAACTTAGCATATATTTTAGATCTCACTACTTTTTTTGGCTGACTTTTTACGCACAGGTTTCTTGTACACATAAGAACTTGGCTCCTTTTTTAACGTTTATGTTTTTGTTGTGATTTTCTTTTCTTTTTGCAAAGATTTATTTTTTCAGGTAAAATTCAAGCCCTACCGCTCTACAAAGTTTCATGATTCTACGACAACCGAAAGTGCTCCATATAAATAATAGCAGTTCTGATAAAGTGGGTGGATGGCCCACCCCCTGAAAAGAAAATTCCAATTTTCAATTTTTTTCTTTCAAAGTACCTTAAGCCCTACCGACATACGAATTTTCATCGTTCTAAAACATTCGGAAGTACATTATGATAACTATTTTTAAAAAGTGGGTAGATGCCACGCCCCTTGAGCTGAAAATCATACATTTCTTACTTTTATCTTTGTATGCACGTCAAACCCTACCGCTCTATCAATTTTCATCGTTTTACAACAATTAGAAGTGCTTCATATAGGCTTTCATGTAGTTGGCCCACCAACTATGGAGTTGAGCAAAACTGAAAATGGCAATCGTTTGTACATCGTTTGTACACGTTTGTACAACTTTTAGAATAATTTGTACACTCACCGTTTTTTTTATAGAGACACTTCAAAAAATAAAACAGAAGTTGGCCCACCAACTATAACGCTCGAAAAATCTGGAAATGCAGTTCGATTGATAATCGTTTGTACACGTTTGTCTTTTTTTTGTTTAGTTTTTACACTTCGCAAAAAATTTTTACCAAAATTTTTTTTTGAAAATTTTTTTATAAAATTTTTGAAAAGTATGCAATCGTTTGTACATTTTTTATAAAAATTTTCCACCGCGTTAATTTTTTCAATTTTGCTTTATTTCTATTTTTAAATAATTATTCAAAATTTTGCGGCGAAAAAAAAACATGTAGTTGGCCCACCAACTATAACGCTCGACAAATCTGGAAATGCAGTTCGATTGATAATCGTTTGTACACGTTTGTCTTTTTTTTGTTTAGTTTTTACACTTCGCAAAAAATTTTTACTAAAATTTTTTTTTGAAAAAATTTTTATGAAATTTTTGAAAAGTATGCAATCGTTTGTACATTTATTATAAAAATTTTCCACCGTGTTAATTTTTTTAATTTTGCTTTATTTCTATTTTTAAATAATTATTCAAAATTTTGCAGCGAAAAAAAACATGTAGTTGGCCCACCAACTATAACGCTCGAAAAATCTGGAAATGCAGTTCGATTGATAATCATTTGTACACGTTTGTCTTGTTTTTGTTTAGTTTTTACACTTCGCAAAAATTTTTTACCAACATTTTTTTTTGAAAAAATTTTTATAAAATTTTTGAAAAGTATGCAATCGTTTGTACATTTTTATAAAAATTTTCCACCGTATTAATTTTTTTAATTTTGCTTTATTTCTATTTTTAAATAATTATTCAAAATTTTGCGGTGAAAAAAAAAAACATGTAGTTGGCCCACCAACTATAACGCTCGAAAAATCTGGAAATGCAGTTCGATTGATAATCGTTTGTACACGTTTGTCTTTTTTTTGTTTAGTTTTTACACTTCGCAAAAAATGTTTACCAAATTTTTTTTTTGAAAAAAATTCTTATAAAATTTTTGAAAAATATGCAATCGTTTGTACATTTTTTATATAAATTTTCCACTGTGTTAATTTTTTTAATCTTGCTTTATTTCTATTTTTAATTAATTATTCAAAATTTTTGTGCACGTTTGTTTGTTTTTTTTTTTTAGTTTGCCATCGTTTGTATATCTATTGTTTGTATTAATTATCCACCGTTCATATCAAGTCAAGTCAAAAATAATCATACTATGTAGATGGTCACTTCTCCCTATATATCTATAGGTAAGGTACCTTCATAGTATAAGTATATGTATAGTTAAAATAGAACAATTCGATTTCTTTTGGACAAAAGACTCATCCACCAAAGAATTCAGTAACTATCAAACTCGGTTAAGTAATAAAATGTGTCTTATCCAAAAAATAGTAAGTACATAAGTATTTATTGATTCTTCTAGTTTTGTTTTGCATTCGGCAAAACGCTTTTCATTATTGAAATACCTACCTACCTACAATAAATCAATTTTATTAGTTTCGAATCTACTTATGTAGAAAAAACATTGAAGTGTCGGTGTGATCTGAGATCAAATGGTTCTTTATTGACCTTTATGAGGTTAGAGATCAAAGGACAAGGACTTTTTAAACTTAGAAAAAATGCATTAATTCTACCTATGTATGTAGGTATTGTACATGTACAATTTAGGTACACACGAGCTTATTATTTATTATTAAATATAAATAAATATAGATTTTTTACCTAGTAGGTACTTGTTTTGTGATCATATTTGGACAAAATAATCAATATAATTATAATTATACTCATTTATGCAACCAGTTCTTGCAAAAATTCTTATAAATAAAGTTTACTAATCTTAAATAGGTACCAGATTCCTACTCTTAAAACGTCATTATTATAAGAAGTCTATTGAGCATCAAACTATTCATAATAGATATGTGGTAGTATATAGTATTAAATTAAATTAAATTAGAATTTCTTATACCTATATGCATATGTATGTGAATGGGCACTCATCCCCTTTTACATAATTAAAAGCTACAAACTTCATTTAACCTTGTTAATAGGTACATCCCTCCTATTTGAAGAACTAGAACTATGATCTACTAAAAAAATGTTTTAATTTCTAATATTTCATTTGGGTGGTAGTCCAGTCAAATTGTATTTTTACCATGCAAATTGTGGGGTAGTTTTGATTTGTTCGCTTCTTTATGTTTTCGGGGGTGCTGAATCAGAATCTGAGGTTTGCCAACAAAATTTTGTGTCGCAACATGCAAAAAGATTCAAAAAATTATGCAAAAATGCATTTTTTTTTGGCAGTTTTTCACTAATGGCTCGAAATCTTCCAATTATTCGAAAATTACATCAAAGTACCGTTGAAAGTATTCACAATTCCCAATAAATCTCTATTTAAGACTTCTTATAATGATGAAGTTTTAAGAGTTGGGCTCTGGTACCTATTTAAGATTAGTAAACTTTATTTATAAGAATTTTTGCAAGAACTGGTTGCATAAATGAGTATAATTATAATTATATTGATTATTTTGTCCAAATATGATCACAAAACAAGTACCTACTAGGTAAAAAATCTATATTTATTTATATTTATTAATAAATAATAAGCTCGTGTGTACCTAAATTGAACATGTACAATACCTACATACATAGGTAGAATTAATGCATTTTTTCTTAGTTTAAAAAGTCCTTGTCCTTTGATCTCTAACCTCATAAAGGTCAATAAAGAACCATTTGATCTCAGATCACACCGACACTTCAATGTTTTTTCTACATAAATAGATTGGAAACTAATAAAATTGATTTATTGTAGGTATGTAGGTATTTCAATAATGAAAAGCGTTTTGCCGAATGCAAAACAAAACTAGAAGAACCAATAAATACTTATGTACTTACTATTTTTTGGATAAGACACATTTTATTACTTAACCGAGTTTGATAGTTACTGAATTCTTTGGTGGATGAGTCTTTTGTCCAAAAGAAATCGAATTGTTCTATTTTAACTATACATATACTTATACTATGAAGGTACCTTACCTATAGATATATAGGGAGAAGTGACCATCTACATAGTATGATTATTTTTAACTTGACTTGATATGAACGGTGGATAATTAATACAAACAATAGGTATACAAACGATGGCAAACTAAAAAAAAAAAAACAAACAAACGTGCACAAACGATTATATATCCAACTGCATTTCCAGGTTTCCTCGAGCGTTATAGTGGGCCAACTAAATGTTTTTTTTCGCCGCAAAATTTTGAATAATTAATTAAAAATAGAAATAAAGCAAAATTGAAAAAATTAACACAGTGGAAAATTTATATAAAAAATGTACAAACGATTGCATATTTTTCAAAAATTTTATAAAATTTTTTTTCAAAAAAAAATTTGTTAAAAATTTTTTGCGAAGTGTAAAAACTAAACAAAAAAAAAGACAAACGTGTACAAACGATTATCAATCGAACTGCATTTCCAGATTTTTCGAGCGTTATAGTTGGTGGGCCAACTACATGTTTTTTTTCGCCGCAAAATTTTGAATAATTATTTAAAAATAGAAATAAAGCAAAATTAAAAAAATTAACACGGTGGAAAATTTTTATAAAAAATGTACAAACGATTGCATACTTTTCAAAAATTTTATAAAAAAATTTTCAAAAAAAATTTTAGTAAAAAATTTTTGCGAAGTGTAAAAACTAAACAAAAAAAAGACAAACGTGTACAAACGATTATCAATCGAACTGCATTTCCAGATTTGTCGAGCGTTATAGTTGGTGGGCCAACTACATGTTTTTTTTCGCCGCAAAATTTTGAATAATTATTTAAAAATAGAAATAAAGCAAAATTAAAAAAATTAACACTGTGGAAAATTTTTATAAAAAATGTACAAACGATTGCATACTTTTCAAAAATTTTATAAAAAATTTTCAAAAAAAAATGTTAGTAAAAATTTTTTGCGAAGTGTAAAAACTAAACAAAAAAAAGACAAACGTGTACAAACGATTATCAATCGAACTGCATTTCCAGATTTGTCGAGCGTTATAGTTGGTGGGCCAACTACATGTTATTTTTCACCGCAAAATTTTGAATAATTATTTAAAAATAGAAATTAAGCAAAATTAAAAAAATTAACACGGTGGAAAATTTTTATAAAAAATGTACAAACGATTGCATACTTTTCAAAAATTTTATAAAAAATTTTTCAAAAAAAAATGTTGGTAAAAAATTTTTGTGAAGTGTAAAAACTAAACAAAAAAAAGACAAACGTGTACAAACGATTATCAATCGAACTGCATTTCCAGATTTTTCGAGCGTTATAGTTGGTGGGCCAACTTCCGTTTTATTTTTTGAAGTGTCTCTATAAAAAAAACGGTGAGTGTACAAATTATTCTAAAAGTTGTGCAAACGTGTACAAACGATGTACAAACGATTGCCATTTTCAGTTTTGCTAAACTCCATAGTTGGTGGGCCAACTACATGCAAGCTTCATATAGTTTATAAAAATTGTTGAGAAAGTGGGTGGATGCTTCGCCCACTGAACTGAAACTTCCAATTTTTTGATTTTTTTTCTTTCAAAGTACTTTAAGCCCTATCGGCCTACAAATTTTCATCGTACTACAACAATCGAAAGTGCTCCATATAATTTATAAGAATTTTTAGGAATGTGGGTGGATGCCACGCCCCCTGAATGGAAAATTCCAATTTTTCATTTTTTTTCTTTTTAAGTACTTAGTCCTACCGACCTACCAATTTTCATCGTTCTACAATAATCGGAAGTGCTCCATATAATTTATAAGAATTTTTTAAGAATTTGGGTGGATGCCACGCCCCCTGAGTGGAAAATTCCAATTTTCAATTTTTTCTTTCTAAGTACTTTAAGCCCTACCAACCTACCAATTTTCATCGTTCTACAACATACGGAAGTGCTCCATACAATTTATAAGAATTTTTAAGAATGTGGGTGGATGCCACGCCCCCTGAATGGAAAATTCCAATTTTTCAATTTTTTCTTTCTAAGTACTTCAAGCCCTACCGACTTACAAATTTTCATCGTTCTACAGCAATCGGAATTGCTCCATATAATTTTTAAGAATTTTTAAGAAAGTGTGTGGATGTCACGCCCCCTGAATAGAAAATTGCAGATTTTCATATTTTTCTTTTGTATGCACCACAAGGCCTACCATTGTATCCATCACCGTCCATTTATAAATAAACCCACCACCAGCAACATCAGCTATCAGCACCCTACATCACCATAAAACAGCAATAGACCAGTTATCAGCCATCTACATCAACTACCAGCACCTTATATCAGCATAACATACGCCCGCCACCACCCATCGAATGATCAACAGTCACAGCACACAGAATACCATTGTATACACTCTGATAAACAACAACAACTGCGTATTGTATTCGGTGCTGCCGACGCCATACGATTTTACATTTGACCTTCTTACAATTCACACTGTCTTGTGGCACAAAAATCATGATGAGGAGGTACAAAAATCCGGAAAAGCCGAAGCTTGTTACCTCAAAAAAATTCCTAATTATTAATAAATAATTCCGAATTATAAAGGAGAGTTAAGTTTCCAGCGGTTCATTGTTTTAAGCAACTTTGATAAGCTTAGGTCCTTTATTTGGTGCATCCGTGCATCATTTAAAGAAAACCTTTTTGGCATCCGCCGTTAAAAAATCCGTTGTTCTCCCTTGGACTAGCCTTGGGCTGGAATCAGATTCCTACCGTTGCACTAAGGAGCATTTTACCTCAATAACCGGACAAAATTGAAAAAATCAAACTATTGTGAAAGTCCCCCAATTTGGTTTTACTTGTAGCTGAATGACCGTTTTATCATAAACCAGTCTCAAAGTTGACCCCCACCAAGCTACTTCTTCGGGCATCTAGTCAGAAACTAGACCAATTTTGTAGGCACGCCTGCATTTGCAATGCGTTATATTTTCACCAATTTGAAGTTGGTGTTTTTTGAAGTGAGTTGAAAAAACTTTTATGTATCATTGAATGTTTGAGACCATGGTGTATACCTAATTTCAACATTTGAATTATTTGATTTCATCGACTAATTTCTATGTTCTTGGGCAAACATTGATTCATCAAAATGTCGAGTTAAGTGTTTAATGTTAATGTTAATGTTTTTTTTAATGTTTAATGTTACAGTTAAGTGTTTTTGTTGTATTGCCGGGTTCTGTCGGGTTGTAAATTTATTTTAAAAGCAAACTATAAGGTCTCAGTGTTTTGTACATTCCAAAACATTTTCCTCATATTTCCTCCCTTTTGAGAAAAAAAATATTTAAAATTGCTACTTTTTCCAAAGGTACTATTTTTTAACAAGTTTTTTTTTTGTTATTCGAAGTTATTCGAAAGTTTTTTGTATGCAATATGGCAAACCAAACCTTCAACTTCGATTAAAACAAATTAATTTGATTATTACCGTTTTTGGTCAAAAATTAAATAGTAGTTTCACACATATCTAAGCCCATAGGTGGAAAAAAAATTAAAAAAAACCCACAGTTGTTCATTTCTGTTTTAAAGAATGGAAATGCTTTAAAACGGTATAAATTTAAGTTTCAGATGAATATTAGGTTATTAAGACAAAAAAATAATTTTGACCAGTTTTTTCATGCAAATGCTCCTATGTGCGTTGTTCTCCCTGCTTGCTCTTTGGAGTTGGTTCAAGGCTATACCCGCTGTTCTCCCTTGGACTATCCTTGGGCTGGAATCAGATTCCTACCGTTGTTCTCCCTGCTTGCTCTTTGGAGTTGGTTCAGGGCTATACCCGCTGTTCTCCCTTGGACTATCCTTGGGCTGGAATCAGATTCCTACCGTTGTTCACCCTGCTTGCTCTTTAGAGTTGGTTCAGGGCTATACCCGCTGTTCTCCCTTGGACTATCCTTGGGCTGGAATCAGATTCATACCGTTGTTCTCCCTGCTTGCTCTTTGGAGTTGGTTCAGGGCTATACCCGTTGTTCTCCCTTGGACTATCCTTGGGCTGGAATCAGATTCCTACCGTTGTTCTCCCTGCTTGCTCTTTGGAGTTGGTTCAGGGCTATACCCGTTGTTCTCCCTTGGACTATCCTTGGGCTGGAATCAGATTCCTACCGTTGTTCTCCCTGCTTGCTCTTCGGAGTTGGTTCAGGACTATACCCGTTGTTCGCCCTTGGACTATCCTTGGGCTGGAATCAGATTCCTACCGTTTAATCCCCGGTTCGCTTCTTCTAAGTGGATTTTGTGGGCAGAGTCTACTCCTGTAGCTCTATAAAACCCAGCTTTGATTTATATGAAATACCGTGTTAGTTATCATAAGACAAACCGAAATTATAAGATTTATATGAAATACTGTGTTAGTTATCGTAAGGCAGAAGGAACCAAAATTGTAACATTGTAAACCTCTTCTTCTTATTAATAAAGATAAAATATTATAAAGCTAGTGTTTAACCGAGTTCTTTCCTTCTTAACCCGAGTTTTAGCTGCTTTTCATCGGGAAAACCCTGGACTACGACGAGCCTACCTCAGCCTCGAATAAAAAGCATCACACTATTATGGGTGATTCCGTCCCAACTGTGATTCCTTTGTGTCCAGTGCTTTATTTGTTATTTAATGTAAAATGTTCGTATATATTTTTGGTTTTAATTGTGTAAACGGCTATTTACTTCAATCTACATTTGATATCAAGACCAAATTTGCTACTTATTCCACATGGCTTGGAAAATTGTAGTCAAAATGTCAGTACCGTGGCATGTTCGTTCCTTTTTTTTCCGATTAAATCTACTTTTTTCTAATGAAATACTTCATTGAATAGAAATGTTGTTCTTAGAAAATTTTGAGTGCAATACTTGCTTGACAAAATAATGCAAAAATTAAGTCAAAATACTTATTGCTGAATAAAATAATCATGAATGAATGTTATCCGAGGTTTTAGTTTTATTTTTGAATTCAAAAGATTTCCCGCTCAACCGCCATTTTGTTTTTGTTTTAACACGTATGTGTCGCAATTCGTTGTGGTGCCATCTCTATTCCTATGCGTAAAAGGCTTAGAAGGGTCATATCCATAGTGTCGCACATAGTTGGCATCAGAATTTTGACAGCTGAAAGATAAAGTTAATTTAATTTCAGGATTAGCTAGCTCTGATCTAACTCAGAGTAAAGCCTGAAGTCAAAGACTGGCCCTAAGAGTGATATCTTTTCATGCGATGAAAGTATGTCACAAATTTTAATAGTCAGTACCGTGGTAGTATTTTTAAAGCGTGTTATACCATGTTTTTGGTTGCTTATCAGAATTTTGTATTCCTTTTAGTCGCAAAAGTTAAAATTGTTCAGGAAATTATTTTTCTTATAAGCTTAGAGAAGTGAGGTTACATAAACTGTCTAAATGTCAGTACCGTGGCATTTAAATAGTTTTTGAACTGTAATTAAATATAATTAAATAATTCCTTGCAATACTATTTTTTTTTAACCAATTCTCTTTATAAGAACGGTAGCAATGGACGAGCCAAACAAAAATTATTCCGTGCAATAAAAACTAAGTAATAACCCAGCACAAAGAAAAGGGTTGCCATTCAAAAGAACAGACTTCAAAAACGAAAAAAAGAACATTTTTTAAAGAAAAAAAGGGCAGTAGAAATGTCAACAGGTCAAAACATATAAGACACTCAAGAATCTCAACAAAAATATGGTCAAAAAGAGAGAGAACAAATTAAAAATAAAAAAAGAAAAAGAGTGTCATTATCGTCTATTCCAGTTTCAGTACATTTCACCATATTTTATGTTTTTTAAAAGTTGTAGCAAAATGCTTGTACTGATTTGACACTCTGACTAAATGAAGCCAGAAAAACGAAACAAATTTTTTTTTCAAGAAGTTTTAATTTTTGAACATTTTCTAAAAAAAGAATCACAGTTGGCGGAGAATCACCCATATCTCCGGAATCACTAATGCTAAGGAGTTGAAATTTGGTGGGCCACCTGTGTGTGATCAGTTCAGAAAATACTGCGAATTTGAAGTTTCTGACTTAATTGGTACTGAAGTTAGAGGGGGGTTGAAAATCGCCTGAGTTTGTTCCTGTAAAAAGGGTGTAGTGCCAGTGGCGGATCCAGGGGGGTGTTCATTGAGGGCATGACCCCCCCCCAGAGCTGCAGCGAAAGCAAAAAACACGAGCAATCTTTACTGATTATTCAAACAATTAGAGAACAGAGAAAAACTACTTTTTGGGTTATTCCATATTTTATACATATTTCATATTTCTACTATTTATACGAAAAAGATGACCTATTGATGGTTAGCTTCTATTTTTTTTTAACAAAGCCAAGCATCATAATGAAATGGACAGGAAAGAATTATTGATTAAAAATCACTAATGGCCCTCGAGGATACATAAATTGTCTTATCCATCCGACTTAAAATTCTGCGGACTCTCTTCAATAATAACGGTTCCCCACAGTCACCATCATCGCAAAAAATAAGACTCTGCCGTAGTTTGACAAAGATTAAACCAGTTAAAGGAAACGGGACCCTAAATCATTAAAACCGTTATAACTCCAAAGCAAAGCGCAAATGAGAAAAATACCTCTTAAGTTTTTCAGGAACCCATCTGCGGTGCTAACTGTGTGATACCCTGTATAGCAGTTACGATAACAAGTTACCAAAGCATTTAAAACATTATATTTATTAAACTTGGTTTTGTTTTCAATCGAAAAGAAAATAGTTTTGGGTGTCACAGACATTTTGTTGTGGATGCACCGATCAAAAGAATTTACTGACCCACACAATCTGGAGATTAGGACACTGAAGTCGTCGATCAAGAACATCAACCAACTAATAAAAGAAAATTATCGGTTGTCGATTAATTTGTAATGGGATAACAAAATTCGGGCTGTTAATTCAAGTGTTTCCCCAAATTAACAAGATATTTAGAAGGAACGATCAGAACGACCTTCCGTGTCTTAAGCTCCAGAGAACGACAGATAACAGAGACGTACTTCTGGTGGTTGGATGTTGTGGTGGTTGGATGTTGTAGGAACTGGGGGCCTCGAGCTGTATCTTTTCCTACACATCAAGTGCTTACAATACCTCCAAGTTGGTAGCCGCCGGATACTGGTCATGGCTTTATGCCAGGACTTGCTAAACTTGTAAGTGCGAATGTTGATCAAGGAAAGAATTGCAACATTAAACCCATGGCCCTACAGATTGGAGGTTAGTGCGTTGGGCTAACGACCCGACCACAGTAAAAAAACCAATTGTTATGAGAGAGACGCGGGAAGCCTCGGATAACGACCCCCCTCAAATGGCAACCAGACCCGGAACGAAAATGGACTATGATCTACGAGTATGCACCTGGAATGTAAGGACACTCTACACACCAGGTGCTACTCAAAAACTTGAATCTGTCCTCTCGCGGTACAAGGCAGACATTACCGCGATCCAGGAGATACGATGGATAGGATCAGGTATAACGAAAAGAAAAGATTGCGACATTTATTACAGCTGTCACCAAAGACTGCACATGCTAGGATGCGGATTCGTCGTGGGAAATCGACTCAGATCGAAAGTCATCGATTTTAAGCCGATAAGCGATCGCCTGGCTGTGATCCGCATCAAAGCTACCTTCCAAAACATCAGCCTAATATGTGCACACGCCCCTACCGATGAAGCTGAGGAGTCTAACAAGGAGGAGTTTTACGACCTCCTGGACGGAGCCTACGGAGCCTGTCCGGAGTACGATGTCAAAGTCGTGCTCGGGGACTTCAATGCTAAAGTCGGAAAGGAAAACATCTTTGGCGGATTAGTTGGAAAGCACAGCCTCCACGAAACAACAACAGACAACGGCTTCCGACTAATCGACTTTGCTGCAGCTCGTAATACGGTGATAAGTAGCACTAGGTTCCTCAGGCGAAGGATACACACAGCAACCTGGCGATCTCCAGATGGTCGAACGGCCAACCAAATCGACCACGTGCTAATTGGCGCAAGGTACGCATCGAACATCTTGGACGTGCGAAATTTCCGAGGTGCAAACGTGGACTCTGACCACTTTCTTGTTGTGACAAAGTTCAGAGCCCGACTGTCCAATGAAAAGAAAACGAAGACCGCCCAAAGAAAAAAGTTCAACATCGCATGCCTTAGCACATCTGAGAAAGCCAGAGACTACAGTGAGCAATTGACCGGGAAACTCTCTGCCGTACACCCAGCCACTAGCGTCAACAACCAGTGGAACCAGTATCGCGACATTATTAAAGAGACAGCCGAGACCACCATAGGCTATCAACCACCCAGAAAAAAGAACCCGTGGTATGATGATGAATGCGCGGTATTGAAGCAGGAGACGGAAAATGCACGAATGCAAATGCTGCAACGGAAAACAAGAGCAGCAAGAGAGGAGTACCGTGAAAAGAGAAGGAAAGAGAAAAAAACCCTGCGTAGAAAGAAAAGAGCATCCGCAGCCTCTCAGCTCAAGTATCTCGAAGAGTCCAGCACCGCCACCAACACCCGCCGGTTCTACAAAACAGCCAAGCAACTGGCATCTGGTTATAGGACTGGCACGCAAGCTCTTCGAAACAGCGAAGGGAACCTAGTCACCGAAGCACAGGGAATTGTAGACGTGTTTAAGCAGCATTTCCAGCAGCTGCTTAATGGGCATTATGTAGAGGAGGCAATAGAGGAACAAAGAAGCATAAGACCAGTCAATGAAGATCCAGTCCCAGCACCCAGTACTGAAGAGGTAAAGAAAGCCATCCACAAGCTTAAGAACAACAAATCCGCCGCACAGTGGGCTCAAAAGCAAATCTAGCGGGTCAAAAATCCAAATCTTTGTAAACGAGTGGTGTGTGTATCCGTATCTTATTTAAACACCTAAATAGCCTAGCAGGTACCAAATAGAGAGAATAGTTATTACATGGTTATGTGGACAATTAATTATTTTTAAAAGACAAGAAACACACAGAAATAATGATGAAATGATGTCTCATTGCCAGTTTTTGGACTAAATTATGGTTTGAATATAGGTAAAACTATATTAGCTAATATTATGTTGACTTCTGAGATATTTTCCACGGATAGTTTTTCACTTTTAGCCGAAGAATTTGGATCACTGTCGTCAAATAACCTGTAAGATGTTATGTTTTACTTTTTCGAAAACGGGCAAAAACGGGCAGATGAAATATAAAAATATGTTATCTATATTAATCCTGGAACTTAGTTTAAGTTCAATCTTTTTGTACAGGTTTGTACAGAAAAAGTTGCGGCCTACCGAATAAATGCTTTATCAATGTTTGCTTACTAATAAAGTAAATGAAATGGTTCGTTTAGTTAAAATACCATAAATCATAAATAAACAAAATTACTAACCTTCTTAAATATAGTACATTTGGGAATAATAACAAAAAAGTTCATAACTTTTCAAACAAATAAGAGGTAAACAAAGTCCTACCATCATTAAATATTGAACGAACAATGACTGAATGATGTGTCTGCAATTAACGGTATTATTCCTTGAAAACTGAAGTATTCTGTTAGTTAATTTGACTCTATTCATTGTCTCTGACATGTGTACAATCAACCTATGTACTACCTGCCCTGATATAAAATTCATATTTTTTGGACTTTTGACCCGCTAGATTCGCTTTTGAGACCACTGTGCGCCGGCTCGGATGGCCTACCAGCGGAACTCTTCAAGTATGGAGGAGATGTTCTGGTAGGGTGCATGCACCAGCTCATCAACCAAGTTTGGGAGGAGGAAAGTATGCCCGACGACTGGTCAAATAGCTCCATATGCCCAATCTACAAAAAAGGCGATCCTATGTCCTGCAAGAACTACAGAGGCATATCCCTGCTTAATGTTGCCTACAAGATCCTATCCAACGTACTATGTGAGCGTCTAAAACCTTTCTGCAACACTATGATCGGCACGTACCAGTGTGGCTTCAGGCCAGGCAGATCAACGATAGACCAAATCTTCACATTGAGGCAAATCCTGGAAAAGACCAACGAATTTCAAGTCGAGACCCACCACCTATTCATCGACTTCAAAGCCGCATATGATAGCATAAGTCGCCAAGAGCTTCTACTGGCGATGTCGGAACTCGGGATCCCGAAAAAACTGATCCAGCTATGCCGCATGACGTTACAAAATACGCGGTGCAACGTGCAAATGGGTAACAGCTAATCCGAGTTATTCCAGACGTGTACAGGGTTCAGACAAGGAGATGCGCTATCATGTGATTTCTTCAACCTAGTCCTGGAGCAGATAGTGCGCAAGAGTGGTGTTAACATGGACGGCACTATCTTTAACAGGTCTTCTCAACTGCTTGGTTATGCGGACGACATCGACATCATCGGCCGTTCCAAGAGAGCTGTACTTGAAGCATTCACAGCTATTGATGAACAGGCGAAACGCGTTGGTCTTGAAGTGAATGAGGACAAAACAAAGTATATGCTATCAACAAACAAAGCCTCATCTGTCCATCGCCTAGGACAAAACGTCACTGTTGGTAGCAGTAATTTCGAGGTAGTCAAGGAGTTCACCTACCTCGGAACAAACATCAATCCCACGAACGACACCTTAGTGGAAATCCGACGAAGAATTACCCTAGCGAGCCGCTGCTACTTCGGTTTGGCCAAACAAATGGGTTCAAAACTCCTTTCTCGAAAGACAAAGTGCACGCTATACAAAACTCTAATTTTACCAGTTCTACTCTACGGCGCCGAGTGCTGTACGATAAGTAAAAAAGGGGAATTGATCCTGGGCACTTTCGAGAGAAAAATTCTACGACGGATATTTGGTCCTATATGCGAAGAGGGCGATTGGAGGAGAAGATTCAATCGTGAACTGTACGAGCTGTACCAAGATGTGGATGTAGTCCAAAGAGCCAAAGCACGTCGACTACACTGGCTCGGCCACATTGAGCGAATGGACAACAACGCTCCAGCCAAGAAAATCTTCGAATCCCAGCCCCCAGGTTCGAGACGACCAGGAAGACCGAACCTCCGCTATAGGGACCAGGCGGTCACAGACGCAAGAGCGCTTGGTCTCGACGACTGGAGGGAGCGTGCGAGGGACCGCAGCCGATGGAAGACCGCAATATCTCAGGCAGAGACCCTTCATGGATCGGGAGCCGGATAAGTAAAGGCGATATTACACTAGCATATAAATATGGCAAATTTGCCATATAAATATGTCTCAAAAGGGTCATATAAATGTGATAGACATATTTATATGATAAAATATATATGGTGCCATATATATGACCATGATTTTGAGCCATATATTTGACAAAGTGTAATATCGAATCAAAGGCGTTGACATATATATTTGGAAGTTTTGAGCCATATAGTCATATAAAAATCGTTTAATTTTATATGTTCATATGTATGTCAAGCAATTTTATCATTTATTTTTGGAATATGGATCAAGTGAAATCAGAAGTCTTCATTTATTTTTTAATACAAGGGGAAAGATGCAGTATTTGAACCGGTGCAGTGCAATAACACCCGCGGTAATAAGGCCCGTGGGCGTTATTTTCCAAAATAAAAGGAAAAAACACCCACGGGCTTATTTTTCAGTCTGAAATGGCAATAAGACCCACACGAAAAAAAAGCAATAAGAAGCGCGGGTGTTATTACTTTTTGGATTTGTCATTTAAGCCCATCATTTTAAGTATGATCCATGCTCTACTTTTAAGCACCGCCTTTTTAAAAATCTCAAAATTTTACAGCTGCAATTATTGTTGGATATTAGGATAAATTCAAGGTTTCTTCAAATCCAGATTCTTTAAATGCAAAAGAAACTTTGCATACAACCAACCTCGCACCCACCCCAACCGATAGCTTTAGTCCAAACATTTACAAAACTGCTGGTCGGACAAGCTTTATATGGCCGCAATGGTTAGAAAATGCACTTTTCTGGTTGCATTTTCCGCTGAATGTACCTATAATATAAGAAAATTATGTATATAAATGGGGTATTAAATGAAAGCTAAGACAGTCCACTACACGGACTTTTTTTGGATGTTGCCACGAGTCCGACCACTTTTCTAAAATTTACATTTTGTGCATCCTTGGATACAAATGAAAAGAAAGTGGTTAAAGCTGTGTTAAAAAAATACCATTTTTTTTAAATGGTCGGACTCGTCACAGTAGCCAAAAAAAGTCTGTCCGACCATTGGTATCGTGTAGAAGACAGTCTTAGCTTTTATTTTATACCCCATTTATATAAGCTGCTTATATATTATAGGCATACATTCAGCGGAAAATGCATCCTGAAAAGTGCATTTTCTAACCATTGGAACCGGATAAAGCTTGTCCGACCAGTAGTTTTGTAAATTTTTGGACTTAAGCTCTCGGTTGGCATCCAATTTTTGTGTGGCCGCGATGAGATATGTATGCACATAGGTAATCTAACGGTCAGCTCCCGGACTATAATAATAATTTTCATAACACAAAAAAAAAATGCATGTTACTGGCGGAATTTCTTTTTGCATCTTTCGATTCCAGTTCAGAGAAAAAATGACAATTATAGAGCAAGCAGCAAGGATTTATTAAAACCAATTTAAATTATTATTTATTTTGACAAATTAATTTCCATTATTGTCAAATAATTTGTTTTTCATATATTTGATATTTCAAAGCTAGTGTGATAGCTATATTTAGCTTTGTCATATATATGAACAAAAATTATTTGACGAAGCCATTTGTCATATAAATTGGCCATATATGTATCGCATAGTGTAATACAACTTGTCATACATTGAAAACCTTTGCCATACCTTATATGGCAGCTTAAGCCATATATATATGATAGTGTAATACCGCCTTAAGTAAGTAAGTAGTACTTCTGACAGCAGGAATTGATCCAGAGGACGCCCGTCTTGGACGATGACCTCTTTATTGTCGAAGATCCGCAGAAGAAAGTGGAGGCTGTGGGGGCTGCTTTCCAGCAAGTCAGTGCGGTGGAAGACAGCTGTGGTGCATCCTCTCCCGAAAAAGGGAAAGGTCAACTCCAATCCGGCGAATCTCCGGTCGATAAGTCTTCTTCCGAGTATCAGCAAGGTATTCGAAAAAGTTATCAATAGAGCTCAGTCTAGGTGGGCAGAGGACAATAATATCATACCGGATAATCAGTTCGGTTTTAAGGCGGGACATGACACCATTCATGAGGCGTCTAAGCTCGTTTCTGATGTCCAATGAAACAAATCTAAAAAGCAGTGTACGGGTGCCTGTCTGGTTGATTTGGAGAAGGTCTTCGACACCGTATGGCTAGAGGGTCTTTATCTAAAGCTGACCAGACTTGGCATTAGTAAGCCACTATTAAATATGCTTTATGATATGCTTAATGGCAGAAAGTTTGTTGTCAAGAGTGGCAATGTGACTTCTGCCACAATCTTTAATATTAAAAATGGTCTTCAGCAGGGAGCGGTCAACTTGCCAATTCTATTTATATAGCATTTACACCAGCGATCTGATAAGTAGTCTAACTCAGGCAATTGCGTATGCCGACGATCTAATTGCGTACAGATCAGCTCCAAAAGTTGAGGTCATCAGAATTCTTTTGCAGCGTGACTTCGAAAAGATTCAGCGATATTGGAAGTTGAAAATCAACTTTCCGAAATCAGAGACTATCTTGTTTAGGACTTCCTGAATGGAGCCACAAGGGATACAAGTAAGAACTGGCGTAAGCTGAAGATCGTAGGGCGAAATGGACAGCCACTGGCGAGTAAAAGTGTAGTAAAGTACCTTGGCATATGGATGGATCAGTATTTGTATTTCGACAGACATATAAATGCTGCTCTGGCCAGGGCTAAGGGAGCTTTTGTCCTGACGAAACGGTTGCTGTATACCAGCCGGCTTGACAGCAGGGTGAAGGTGATTTGCTACATGGCCCTCATACGGCCAGTTCTATACAACGGCGCCAACATAAACAGGATAGATAATTTCTTGCTGAAGCTTATTCGGGGTCACATTGCAAGAGCAATGTCCTCGACCAACAGCTTAATTTTTGGGGCTTATTACCCTAAAAACGATTATTACGAGAGTGTGCGCCTAAGCGGCTTGATTCTGCCCGATGCATTCCTCTATTTTGACAGTCGAAGGCTGATCCAGGATAGAGCGGCGGTTCTGCTAATCTACCACGTCGGCCTTAGAACTGTGGATCGGCGCCTCCTTTATGATTGAGACGTCCTCGCACAACACGGAGCGGAGCACCTTCGGTTCAGTAGGACTGTGTCCGATCGGGACCGAAGAGACAGGGTAAAGCAGGAGACCCAGTTCTGGTGGCTGAAACCTGAACACGAAGTTAATTCGAATATATAAAAGTTAACTATGCATTTTTCTATGCCATGGCCGACTTACATAGGCTTAGGTAGTTAGTTTTAAGCAGGGACAGTCAGAGTGGCACCAAAAAAAAATATAAAACCAACAAAAACACAAAAAAAAAAACGAACAAAAACATACAAAAAAAATTATAAAAACCCGAAAATGCTTGCTGTGTCTATTCTCGTTTGTAAGTAGTCTGTAAGTAAATTTTAAGTAGCTTTAAGTAGTTTTATAGTAGTTTTAATTAGTTTTAATTAAGTTTTATTTAGTCTGTAAATTTTATATAAAACCAATTCAATTCTTCTTGGTGTTTTAGTTTTTATGAATTTTTGTCTAGCTTTAAGATAGTATTAAGATGAATGAAAAATAAAAATTGAATTTATAAAAAAAAGGGATCAAAATAAGACAGCATTCGTTTTTTGAAAATTTTATTGCATATAAGTATATGTAAGTTGCTAATTTTAAATTTTCTAAAAGTATTACTTGGACAAATTAAAGATATTATTTTGAATAACTTAAGAACACTTATTTTATTTATTTATTTACTAAAATGCATTTCGGAAGCAATGCTTCTATCTGCAGTAAGTTTTATATAAATAATAATACAAACAAAATTTTTGATTGATATTAAATACAAATAACTCAATACAAACAAAACAAACTACACACAAACATTTATAGTGAATTTAGGATCTATTATAAAATTGTTTGAAAATTGGATCTTTTATTGGTCCATCGTCATTATTCATTAAATTAAATTTTTATCCAGAAATAACATCAAAATTAAGACCAATTTTTAGTCGACAAATTGTTTGTATTATTATTTATATAAAACTTACTGAAGATGGAAGTTATCACGGACCCAACTGTAAAAAAGTGCATGAGTTGCACACGAGCCATGATCGTCGGCAGTCGTTCCCACCGGAAAATTTGAAGCGAGGTAATGCATGGGAACTGCATTTAGCATATGCAGCATTTATTGTTTTACTATCTCTATATTATAAGCATCTGCCATGTAAACTAAAATTAAGAACGGCCATTGGCGTAGGAAGGAATTTTTTCTAAGGTGGGCAACCAGTCCAAACCAAACCTTATCATTAATAAATTTTTCGGTGCAAATGATTTCCCAATAAGTATGTATATATTTGCCCTTGACCATTTAATTAATTCCCGAATTTGTTCAAGAGATCTAATAAATGCAGCCGACAACGACGTCAACAGTAAAGCAAATTAACAGTCATTAGAAGTGCTACCAAACTCAACTCTGCTCTTTTCAACAAAGTCTTACGTTGCATCTACAATACTACAATAAATATTGCTTGGAAAAACATATTTAACAATAGGCATATTGCCCATAGCAGCAAATACAAATTATTTGAATCGGTAGCCGAGTCAACATTGATGTATGCAGCCCAAGTGTGGGGTAGTAAGAAATATGATACCGCTGAAAAACTCCTACGATTTTATATAAAAAGGATATTTCGATATTTCGACTACCACCAAACGCTCCGAACTACATGCTGATGCTAGAAACCGGTATCTCTCCTCTATTTATTTAAACCCTTAAATTGCAAGTTGACTACATATGTAATGTCTTTAAGATGTCTGATGAGCGCCTCCCTAAAAAAGCAGCATTACATGCAATAAATAGTAGATCGAGTAGGTTTAAAGATTGGATAGAGCTAGAGGAAGAATCTAATATCGATCTTACACCAGATGAATATTTAATTTGGAAACCCTCTCTATATATCAGATGATATCGAATAAGATTTAGGATTCGCAGCTGAAGCAAAAGAATCCATCAACAGAATGTCATATAGCAAGCTAAACTACAACCTAAACCATCGAAATTACTTCCGTGATGACTACACGACTGATCAAATATCAATGATATTTAGATTAAAGCTAGAACTATAATGCTCGGAGGGGCACTTAAGTGGTCGGAAGAAAACAAGCGAATACACGGAAAGCATTTGACGCGACTATAATTGTGAAGTGCAGCGTTTCGTCAAGTTTCGTTCAACTTTGGTTACGGAAGTGAGGTGCGCTCCCGAGCGCACCTCACTTAAGTAAAACTGACATTTGGTGAAATAGGAATGCCAAAAAGAGAAAGATGATAGTTACATTATGGGTGTGTTCCCCTTTTTTCGGTACGGAAAGCTACTTTTCGTTGGTTTTTGACATTAGCTTCAGTGCCCTTCCGACTATTATAGTTCTACCTTAAGAGGCGAACTCCTCAATTTCAACTTCATTCCGCATCGTGAACAGTTGCCTTTGCAGTGTGAATTTTGTAATATGGGCGTGGGCGAAAGAGAGAACATTTTTCACTTTATGGGTAGGTGTCCGGTTCTGCGAGAAACAAGAAGATATATTTTTGGATGCGATTTTCTATCAGAAGAGCATACGATACGTCTTTTTAATGAAATGGAAGTTCCTAAACTGTACAAATATTGTAAAATAGTATTAGCTTATAGAAACAGAATTATAAATGGAAATTTTTAAAATAAGAATTGTAAAATGAAAAATTTTGTAAAATTGTCAATCAGGCAGACGGCAAATAGCCATGCTTTATTACTGTAAAATGTATATGTAGTACTATAATTTATAGAAATAAAATCTAATCAATCTATCTATCTATCCATCACCTTAGTCGAAAAAAGAGTTACACGGTCGTATTTAGCTCTCCTACTTCAAAAAGTTCTTTAAAAACTTTGTTCACCGTTGTCCTAAAGCTATCTTATTTGGACACCGGCATCTGTTTTCTAATATTTGACGAACTTTGCATTTTATTTAATTAAACAAAGCATATTTGCAACTAACCGTCTAACAAATTTAAATTCAGAGTATAAACATTATTCAATTTGATTATTCTTTAACACAGAGCTTGTCTTTTGAGTCATTTATTGAAAAGAAAAATACATTTTCCACTAAAACTTTGATCGCATTTTGAAAAGAAACTTCAAAATATGAAATTAAAAACTGGACCATTAAAAACAAATCAAAGCTGCATTAAAAAAATAAAAAAAACTTGATTAAAAATCTACCTGGGTACAAATTATAATATTTATTTTCCAACAATTTTCGGTTTCGATATGGGATTCCAAATCAAGTGTATTGCTTGCGCCACAACTGTTGCTGGAAAGTAAATTGGAGGCAAAACAAAACACCTATAATGAAAGTACATTTGCTTTTTTTTCCTGACGTCTCCTTTTTGATACTCGTATAGGTTTTAAGGGAATCTCATACTTTTGTGAAAATTTATCTATTTCAAACCAAATTTTAAAATCATTCCTTAATGTTTCAAAAGTATGGACTGTTAGTCAGGTCAAATGGTAGTTTGAATTTTAGAGTAATAAGGAAAAAAGACAAAAAATGTCGAAATTTTTGAAGTTTTTGGACGAATTCTCATATTTTCCATGAAAAATTTTGTTGGGCAACTTCAGATTCGTGTTCAGCAACCCCAAAAACATAGAGGGAGCAACTAAAAATCATTACACCAGAACTTTCCACTTCAAGTCCCTTTTGAACACCATTTGACTAGACTATGTACGGTCTGTAGAGTGTAGGTACTGGCACAGAAAAAGTGTATTTTGATCCAACCAAATGTAACCCGATTGACCTAAAATCATCTTTTTCCGGAACAGTAAAAAAAGCTAAAAATTTCTGATTTTGTTGAGGTTTTTTAATTCATCCACATTTTACTGGGGTGGAATCGGCTAAGGTGACTTGTGATAGTTGACAGTCACAATAGCAAAACTATGGCAATGTGACTGTCAACTATCACAAATCACCTTAGCCGATTCCACTCCTGTTCCGCAGGCAATAAGTGGAAGCAACTCGGTTTAGATTTTTTTATAAAATTCCGATTATTCGGTTTGATTTGTTCTAGAGCAAATACTACGTTAAGTCTGAGTCGATGACAGACGAGTTGATACATACCGAAACAGAACCGTAAGCTTTAATTTTAAACAAATCAGATCGAATTACGTTTCGGTTCATAAACCAAATTTGTCAGATGTAGCGATTTATCTACAAACAGAAGATTTGAAATTTCATTTGGTGGCATGAAAATCGATTTGGCGACGTACACAAAACAGGCAATATTTTTAGCTTTTCGTGATTTTAATTTTTTGAATACAAATCTTTATATTTTTTCCAAGTTTTTACTTACATAAACTCGTTTTATAATTTAGTATTTTGCTAGATGAAGCCATCGTAGTTCTAAATCTGAACGCACTCCAATTATCTTACATTTGATGATTCCGCTTTTTAAACCTCAAAACCTACTCATCTTCAAGGTTCAACCTAACTCGGTTTGAGACTAATTTAAACCGGTTCAACTTGGTTTGTGCGTCCTGAGGCTTCCCGGACAATGATGCAATGTGTAAACAAAAACAAAATTAAGGTGGGCAAGAATGGCTTTTATGTGACAACCAACTGTAACTGTAGGCAAAATTTTAATTTTCGTGTCTGAAATTTCATTCACAGTTTTTCAATCTGTCTTCTTGGGTGGGTTGTAGAACCAGAAAAGTTTAAATGTCGATTTTTCTAAGGTGGGCAGTTCATTTTTTAAGGTGGGCGCTGCCCACTTCCACTCCCCCCCTTCCTACGCCTATGAGAACGGCACTTCTCGTTGTACCTCCGAGCGGAATAAACTTAAACCTAGAAAAAAAAACTTGTTTCATTTACGGGACCAGTTGAGAGGTCCCAAAATATATTTTATTAATTATCAAGGATCATAAATCCTTTACTGGCGCCCGAGCAGGGACCTGACTGCCAAACCAAATCAATCGAATTGATATAAATAGTTGAATAAAAAGTGATACGAGACAGAAACCTGTGAAATTAAGAGGATACTTTAAAAACTATTCCTCTTCTAACTAAAATTAAAAAAAAAATTCTAAAAGTTACCTCCATAAAATAGTGTAACCAAATCGATCGAATTAATATAAATAATCGAACAAAAAGTGATACGAGATACAAATCTGTGAAACAAAAGAGGATACTTTAAAAGCTATTCTACAAAAAGTGATACGAAATACAAATCTGTATAGCCAAGGGGATATTTCAACTGTGTTGGTGTGAAAGAAATTGTTCGTTTATCGTTGGAGCAGAAGAAGCTGATTTAAATCAAAATTGCTGTATTCTACAAAATGAGCTGGATGTATTTTTTCATGTAAGATCATTCCAAATAATATAAGATTAAAATTTTTGCATTACATACAAATATAATTTGATACAAACATATATTTATGTATATACATATATAAGTAGAATTAAATAAAACTGTGCAAGAAATCAGAAATAAAACATATTAATTTCAAAACCAACTCTGTGAAGGGAAAGGGAAGATAAAATTTTGTTTTGTTGTAATAAAAATCCTTCTTCTGGGGAATCACTCCTTTGAATACATAGAGTATTTGAAACCCGTGTTGTTCAGCTGGAACAGGGAGGCACAAAAGAAGTTATAAACACAATATTAGGCAATGATAAAATTAAATCGGTTGAGGAAAGTAGGAGTAGCGGGGACAATACCCAGTCTCCCTTGTCCGTTGAGCCACTTCGAGGGCAAAGTAATGAAAATGGGCTGAGAGAAATCTCTAAGCTCCCGGATCCCGTCAAGGAAATTCAAGTATTTGACGGGAACCCGGTCCAGTACGTCTCGTGGATGCATTGTGTGGAAACCGTGTTGAAGGACTATGAGATAGTCCCCACGAAACCACTATCAAGGGCGATGCTTCAACATATACGCCAGAAGATTCGTGGAAAGGCTGACTCCACCTTTGTGTTGTACAACATTTTCGACAACAACTGGGCGGAGATTAAAAGAGTATTGTCCCTCCATTACGCAGATAAAAGGGACATACGAACACTTGAACATCAACTTAACCAGTTGAAACAGGGCAATTTAAAAGTTGACGATTTGTATGCCAACGTTAACCACCAATTCTCTCTCATTATTAATAAGATCCGCACGGAGACTTATTCTACGGAGACCGCCGATGCTCTTGTGGGAGCATACCGTGACAGGGCCCTGGACAGTGGCGTAGCTAGGATATTTGCCACCCGGGGCAAAACAATAATTTGCCGCCCCTTTGGTCTAACAATACTTAATATAAAGATTTGTGATAGGTACCTTCATATCATCGGTCTTAAAGTTGCAGACAAAATTTTGATTAAAATATTTTTTTATAAATGCAAGGAATCACATTCTGCGAAATATTGATACACACCACATTCCCGCAATATCTGCTGAAGTGCTGAATGAATGTTTTTTTGTTTCTGACCTAATGAGATTTAACTTTAAACCGACTGTATATAATATCTATAGGCACATGAGACTTGAAATTTTCTTAATGTTTGCTTTCGTCCAAAAATAGTGAAGTTCATAATTGTTCATAAGGCGTGTCTCACCAAATAAAATCTCTGAGAGCTCTGAGATTTTTACAGTGGGACATTAAAGCACTGAGATTTTCTTCAGAGATTACTGAGACGAAAATTTTTTGGATTAATTTCTCAATGTTCTTTCTCAGCTAAAACTGTTCATTTGACAGCCAAATTGCAATTTTTCGGTGATGTGCAAATACGAAATTGGTACAAAACAGAGGTTGAATGTTGATAAACAGGAAAAATAAATTGATCTTATAGTCCAGTAACTATATACATTAGACCTTGCGTCAGGTCCGGTAGTTCTGATTTTTTGCTGAGTTGTTTATGATGTTGGCCTAGTATTAAATCTGATTTTTCGACCTCGAGCGCCGAACGCAACATTGGTAAAAATCCAAAAAACCGCGAATTTTTCGCGGTTTTTTCACTTATTGGCTATTTTAACCATTACGCCTTAACTTCCGAATAAAACATTGCTCTACGATTTCAACCTTACTAAATTTGCTTATATTTGAGTCCAAAGCCGGTTCTGTAGACATAACGGTTTCCAAGGGACGGCATTTCAAAATATAGCAATAAAAAATTTAAAACAACAAGTAGTATATAAAACAGTATAATAACAAAAACATGGTCTTTGACATATGCTGCATCAAAGCAATAGAGCGTGCGGATTGGGCCAAAAGAAGAAAACAATAGTACTGGATGGGGGGTATATATCCCCCCGTTTAGGCAGGAGGGGCAATTTTAAGAAAAGTTGACTTCAAATAGAAAAATAACCATAAAAATACAATGGTAATAACTGGACGAATATCCATTCCTCATCTCAAAGCCAGAAATCCATTCTTTAATTTTATTTTAAAATAAAGTTTTTTTTTTCCCCCCCATGGTTTTCACCTTGATGTGGTGGGGGGGCTTACGTTCGATCTTCCAGCAATCCAGCTGGAGGATCGAACAACTAAGAAAAACCAAACAGAGATGTTTATCTAATAAAGAACCATTATAGGTATTAAATATGGATACAATTAAAAACATGAACAAAAAGCGAGTGGGGATATACACTCAAGAGTCGGCAGAAGTCACGACTGCCGGCGAGGGCTTGGCTTCGAATGAGGCTAAGTCGCCAGTGACACAAATAATAAAAACAACAACAACAACAACAACAACAACAACAACAACAACAACAACAACAACAACAACAACAACAACAACAACAACGACAACAACAACAACAACAACAACAACAACAACAACAACAACAACAACAACAACAACAACAACAACAACAACAACAACAACAACAACAACAACAACAACAACAACAACAACAACAACAACAACAACAACAACAAACACAACAACAACAACCGCAACAACATCAAAAGCAGTAGACTGCACTCCTGCCTTCAGCAGCGGTCATGCCGGTAAAATCCATGAGGTATTTTCTGAATATCTCATGGATTTTCCTGACTCTGAGGACGGTGCTGTTGGAACTGACGATGGAGCGATGGCGTCTGATGAGGAAAATCGTATCCTCAATGACGACGACTATCAATCCTTCGCCAGTTCGGACAGCTCGGACGCAGACGTCACTGTGGCCGAGAACCCTGTGAAAGGTTGGGGACAGGAACCCCCCAAGGCGAGTCTGTGGCAAAAATCAGCCAAGACTACTTCGACTCCCTATAAAGGGTCTGGTGCAAGTGAACCAACCGAAGTCTGCGCGGATGGCCCAGGGTCCTCCAAGACCGTGAAGGTAACCGTTTCTGAAGATCGCTGCCCGTCAATCGATGGGCCAAAACCGATCAAGGAAAGTAAGGTGTATCCAAGGAAGCAGAACAAGGGAGGGGATCTGAATCCGGATCTAAAAAGGATAGAAAACGCCAAGAGGGCCGTACGTAGGTATGGCAAGGGTGATCCGAAACTGCTCAGTCTTAGGGACTGGAAGCGCTTTAGCTGGGCTCAAAAGCTTCTTGCCAAGACGGGCTCCAACAGCAAGACACCGGTTGACCTTAAAAAGATCGAAAAAAGCGATCAGGATGTCTCTTCTCCCAAACTGACTGTCAGTAGCCCTAAAGTGAGACCGATAAGAGGTCCAAAGCACTCGAGGGTCGAACACACTGGCAGTCAAAGGAAGAGGATGAGACTTAATGACTCGACGCCCCCTACAACGTCTGCCAATAAAAGACATAAGATGGCACACAGCGCTAGCGCAGGCACGCTAGCAGACGTAGTGACACAAAGCCTTCAGGTGGCTGTCATCAATGAAGGGAGCTCCGATAGGCTGCTAACCAGTGAGCAGTGGGCTCAGGTAGAGATAAAGATCCTTGACTTTATAAACGCCGAAATTCTCGCTTCCACTGGTTTTGTGCCGAAATTCGGGCCACTGTCGACCGTCAAGGGTTTCAAAATCCTGACGTGTAGGGACGAACCCACACTAAAATGGCTCCAAGCAAGAATCAAGGAGATGAAAGATTTACTCGAAGGGGTAACTCTTAATGTTGCCTCTAAAAGTGAACTCCCGACCAAACCCAAAGTCCGCATTCATGTGCCGGGCCCTCGCGTCTCTAAGGAACTTCTAGAGAACCTCCTCCGAGGTCAAAACTCTAGCTTCCCGAGTAGCGACTGGAAGGTTCTGGACATTGAAGCTCCCACGAAAACAGGACAGGAAGCCATTGTCATGTTGAACCATGCTACAATGGCAATGCTTCCGTCTAAAGGATTTAAGTTGATGGTTGGCATCAGTGAGGTCAGGGTGCGCCCTATGTCGGCAGCCAACCTACAAAACAAGCAAAACAAAAATGATGATGAAGGTGGTACAGATAAACCTCCAGCACAGTAAGTTGGCCACTGCCACCCTGACCTCATTGCTGTCAAAAGATAACATTGATATCGCCCTTATTCAGGAGCCCTGGATCAACAGCGGCCGGATCTGCGGACTAATGTCCAAAGATTATATCCTCTACTTTCATAAAGGGCCTACAGAAGGTAATTATCGGACATGTTTAGTGGCGAAAAAATCTTTAAATCTCTTCCTCTTATCTTCCCACAGTAGTGCAGACATGACGACGGTGAAGTGCGAAAGAAAAGGGGCCCCACCCCTGATCCTAGCCTCCGTCTACATGCCAGGTGATTCACCGGGGCCTCCGCCGTCAGCTGCTCTTGATGACCTAGTTTCAGCGACAGGTAAGAACGGTTGGGACCTCCTGGTTTGCTGTGACGCAAACGCTCATCATCTACAGTGGGGGAGCTCTGATACAAATAAAAGAGGTGAGTCACTTTTTGAATTTATTATTAAGAAAAATTTGTTGATTTTAAATAAAGGTAACGAACCAACCTTCGTTACCAGGAACAGAAAAGAAGTGCTCGATGTGACGCTTTCCAATAACTCGGACTCTATCGTAGTCAGTGATTGGAAAGTCTCAAGTAATGTAACATTCTCTGACCATAGAATGATAACATTCCAAATTGAACACAATATAGAAAACCCGAAACCCTATAGAAACCCCAGGAAGACAAACTGGGATGCCTTTCATATGAAATTGGCCTCATCTTTGGGTCATTATGAAAATCAACCCTTGACAAACTGCTCAGAGATTGAAAAACAAATAAATGAACTAACATTAGCCATCAATAATGCTTATGAAAGCTCTTGCCCCATTACTAAAGGAAAAGGTAAGCTCAACCCCGTATGGTGGTCCAAAGAGCTGTCTGTCCTTAGGAAAAACTCAAGGCGGCTTTTCAATAGAGCAAAACACAGTAATGAACCTGCTGACTGGGATCTTTTCAAGATCAGCAAAAATATGTACAAAAACCGGACAACCTATGCAAAAAGAGCAGCCTGGCAAAAATTTTGCACTGACATTGAGTCAACAAATGACGCTGCTAGGCTAAGGAAAGTCATGTCTAAGGCTTACACTCCCCCGGGCTTTTTAAAAAGACCTGATAAAACCTGGACTGACTCCTGCTCCGAGACTGTAGAGTCACTTTTGAGCACTCACTTCCCAGGATGTTCAACTGATACATCTCCTATGGACAGAGGCCTTAACTTAAGTGTAATCTCTAACATAGGGAACCAAATTGTAGATAAAAGGAAGGTAGCTTGGGCCATTGACTCCTTCTCAGCATACAAGTCTGCAGGGCCTGATGGAATAATTCCAATTATGCTCCAAAGCTCTAAAGACATAATTGTTCCAATTCTAGTGGACATTTTTAGGGGTTGTCTTAACATCACCTATGTTCCTTCTAGTTGGAGAGAGGTCAATGTCATCTTCATTCCGAAAGCTGGCAAGCCCACCCACGCCGAACCGAAAGATTTTAGGCCTATAAGCCTATCCTCTTTTCTTCTCAAGACTTTAGAAAGACTAGTGGAGACACATGTTCGCCTAAAACTGAATGATGGTGTTCTCTCACAGGCCCAACATGCATATATGAAGGGCAAATCTGTCGAGACAGCACTTCATGAAGTGGTCGGCACAATCGAAAAGTCAATCCAATTCAAGGAATTCACCCTGGTAGCATTCCTTGATATAGAAGGGGCCTTCAACAACGTTGATAACGATGCAATTCGTCAAGCCCTGAACTCCATCAGCATCGATCCGTTACTGATAAACTGGATTGACTCCATGCTTCAGACAAGACTTATAAATGTAGAAATGGGTACCACCAAGATAAAAGTTAAAACATGCAGAGGAACTCCACAGGGTGGAGTCCTATCTCCTTTGCTTTGGCTTCTTGTAGTTAACCAGATATTAGTTGAACTAAGTATGAGTGGCATCAAGGTCGTTGCATACGCCGATGACATTGTGTTAATGGCCTCGGGCAAATTTGTCCCAACTCTATGCGATCTCCTACAAACAGCCCTCGACAAGCTCAGTAATTGGGCCAATAGTTGTGGACTTAGCGTTAATCCACTTAAGACAGAATTGGTGTTATTTACAAGGAAAAATAATATCCCCAACATAAACCCGCCAACCATTAACGGAACTCCGCTTCAAATCTCGGATACTGCCAAATATCTTGGTGTTGTACTGGACCGTAAACTGAACTGGAAAGAGAATATAAAAGAAAGAGAGAAAAAAGCATCAATTGCATTTTACACTTGCAGTCGAATTTTTGGTAAAAGATGGGGTCCCAGCCCTAGAACCATTCATTGGATGTACACAGCCATAATAAGGCCAATCCTAACGTACGCATGTTTGGTCTGGTGGCCAGCCTTGGAAAAGGAAACCAATCTAAAAACCATGACTAAAATTCAAAGACTTGCATGTATTGGCACAACCAGTGCGATTAAAACCACACCAACGGCAGCCCTAGAAACATTCCTTTCACTAGCCCCGCTCGATCTGTTTACGAAAGAGCTAGCGGCCAAAGGTGCTTTAAGACTTCAGCAGTGTAATAACTGGAAAAAGGGCCACTACGGTCATAGAACTATAGTGAAGTTCACTGACATAGACATTCAAACAGACTACATTACACCGCACATTGATTTCAACCCAGTAGCCATAACAGATATCCCAACCAGGAAACTCTGGAATGAAAACCGGGTCATAAATGAAAACCATGTTTCGGTCTTTACTGACGGCTCCAAGACCTTAGAGGGGGTTGGGTCAGGTATCTACTCAGATAACCCACCTATTAGCAGATCTATAAAGCTTCCAAATTTTTGCAGCGTATTCCAGGCGGAAGTACTTGCAGTTTGTGAAGCCGCAAAACATCTCTCCTCACGCGAAGTAATAAACAAAAATATTGACATCTTTGTAGACAGCCAGGCGGCAATCAAAGCCATTTCCTCAATCACTATAAAGTCAAAGCTGATAAAGCGTTGCCGGTATATGTTATCTTTACTAGGTGCAACGAACACAGTCACCCTTAGATGGGTCCCAGGACATTGTGATATATATGGGAATGAAATGGCGGATGAGCTGGCCAAAAACGGATCGTCTCTTGATCCGAGCCAAACCGACTTCTCGGTGCTTATGCCACTGGAGCAAGAAAAAAGTAGAATACACCAGAGTTTCTTAGAGGCTGCAAATGTCAGATGGTCATCCATCGACACTTGTCGGGTTTCTAGGAATCTATGGCCAAATATTTCAAAGAAAAAAACTGATTACTTACTCAAGCTAAGCAGGCCTCAATTATCTCTCATGGTTGGTGTCCTTACGGGCCACAACTCAATGGGAACCCACATGTACAGAATGGGCATCAGCTCATCGGACTTATGTAGAGGGTGTCATGATGAAGAGGCAGAGGAGGGCTCCCCTCACTTCCTTTGCGAATGCCCCAGTCTAGCTAGAACCAGAAAAGAGGCCCTTGGAGAATACTTCTTCGACGAACTGGGCGACATCTCTGTCTTGCCACTAAAGAACATCCTGAAATTCATTCAGAACTCAGGATGGTTCAAGGAGGCCCCCCACACCTAAAACTTCCTATTAACTCCCTTCCTATCCCTCCTCACTAACCATTTATACCCCGAGGAGCGCCATGGATCCACTGAGATCCGAGTGAGATGGTGCGGCTTGCCGTATTATCACCCCTTCCAACCTAACCTAACCTAGCTGATAGTTTTTGAAAAATTTACTTTCAAACTCAAAATTTTGAGAAAAAGACAATTTTTTTTTGTTAATCAATTTTTTTTTTATTTTATGGTATTAAGTACTATTTTTGATTTTTGATTTTCAATGCCCTTATTAATTCTAAGTTAAAAACTGAAAACCAAATGCTAAAATGACTTCTAGTTTTTGATAAAACTGAAAATTACATGATCAACTTCACTGTTTTCAGTCTAGTATCCTTTTTCTTCGGGGTGGGAGGGCTCTGCCTCTGATCCGGTAGTTCTGATTTTTTGATGAGTTGTTTATGATGTTGGCCTTAGCAATAATCCAAGTTTTCGACCTCGAGCGCCGAACGCAACTTTGTGAAATACGCAAAAAACCGAGAAATTTTCGCGGTTTTTTCAGTTATTGGCTATTTTAACCTTTAAAGCCTGGTTTTCGATTATAACTTTGCTCTACCATTTCAAAATAATTAAATGGGCTTCAATTTGAGCTAAAAATCAATTCAAATTGTGAATTTTTACATCAACTTTTGAATTTAGAATGCTGCAAATCGAATTGAAGGGGGCTTATTCACCCCTTGTGTGAAATCGTTTGCCCCTTTTCAATGATTTTTGTATACTGTGTAGCGTGTCATGTTGTCATGTTCAAAAGTTGATGAAAAAATTCACAATTTGAATTGATTTTAAGCTCAAGTTGAAGCCCACTTAATTATTTTGAAATGGTAGAGCAAAGTTATAATCGCAAACCAGTCCGTAAAGGTTAAAATAGCCATTAACTGAAAAAAACGCGAAAATTTCTCGGTTTTATGCATATCTCACAAAGTTGCGTTCGGTGCTCGAGGTCGAAAACTTGGATTATTGGTAAGGCCAACACCATAAACAACTCATCTAAAAATCAGAACTACCGGATCAGAGGTAGAGCCCTCCCACCCCGAAGAAAAAGGATACTAGACTGAAAACAGTGAAGTTGATCATGTTAATTTCAGTTTTCTCAAAAACTAGTAGCAGTTTTTAGCATTTGGTTTTCAGTTTTTAACTTAAAATTAATAAGGGCATTGAAAATCAAAAAACAAAAATAGTACAATACCATAAAATAAAAAAAAAAATAGATTAACAAAAAAAAAATCGTCTTTTTCTCAAAATTTCGAGTTTGAAAGTAAATTTTTCAAAAACTATCAGCTAAAAGAACTTTATTTAAAAATAAAATTAAAGAATGGATTTCTGGCCTTAGGATGAGCAATGGATTTTCGTCCAGATATTACCATTGTTTTTTTTAAGTTATTTTTCTATTTGAAGTCAACTTTTCTTAAAATTGCCCCTCCCGCCTAAACGGGGGGATATATACCCCCCATCTAGTACTATTGTTTTCTTCTTTTGGCCCAATCTACACGCTCTATTGCTTTGATGCAGCATATGTCAAAGACCATGTTTTTGTTATTATACTGTTTTATATACTACTTGTTGTTTTAAATTTTTTATTGCTATATTTTGAAATGCCGTCCCTTGCAAACCGTTATGTCTACAGAACCGGCTTTGGACTCAAATTGAAGCAAATTTAGTAAGGTTGAAATCGTAGAGCAATATTTTATTCGGAAGTTAAGGCGTAATGGTTAAAATATCCAATAAGTGAAAAAACCGCGAAAAATTGCGGTTTTTTGGATTTTTACCAATGTTGCGTTCGGCGCTCGAGGTCGAAAAACCAGATTTAATACTAGGCCAACATCATAAATAACTCAGCAAAAAATCAGAACTAACGGACCTGACGCAAGGTCTCAGTACTATGAAACTACAAGGTTACTGGACTATTAGTATTATTTTTCATTAACTTCATAAAGTTTTGTGCTTTAACATTTAAATATTTAAAGCAAAGTTAAAATTTTGTTTCCATAATTTCAGAACGATTGAACACACTCCACCTACGTCAACTTGATATTGAGCGCTCGGTGAGATTTTACTTGGTGAGACACGCCTATTGTTTCATCAGTACTTGACAGCAAAACTGAGAAATTGCATACTGTTCATATTTCTCAGATCTAATGATCATGAACCATATGAAAGGGTCAAAGCCACGGCTAAGTCACTACTGAGTGTCTGACAACAGAGTTGTAACTTCACTGAAATTGCAGTAGATTGTTGATCTTATGCATTTTTCTCAAAATAAATCTGCTGCAAAATCTACATACTGCACTTCATTTTATGAAAAAAAATTAATCTTCTTCATCTTTTTTTTTATATTCTTTGTCTTGAATGCAGCCATATGTATAATTTAGAGCTTTTTTTGTTTGCTGGTTTTATGTTAAAAAAATAACTAATCTTATGTTTTATTTATATTTATTCATTTATCAGCTTTTTTAAATAATTTTTGAAAAAAAAAACAAACACAAATCATCTTTGAAAATATTCAATCTACAGCATTTTATTTTCAAATCTAACGCGAAAAAGTTTCTGAGAAAGGTCAACCCGTCTGAAGCTACAAAAGAGAATGGTCATTACGAAAGCCATCATTTTGTTTCAAAAATTGAAAGAATTGTTAATTTAAAAAAAAACTAACTTTTGTGTTTATTGCCAACTTCTCATGAACAACGAGGATGATTTTGCCGCCCCTACAATTTTGAATATGTACTATAAAAATTGTATGTTTTATAGTAAAAAATTTTATAAAATTTTCATTAAAAAAGATTTTTTAATTGGCTTACAACATCCCATGAACAACGAAGATGATTTTCCCATTTGCCACCCCTAAATTCTGGCGCCCGGGGCGACCGCCCCCTTCGCCCCCCCCTAGACGCTAATGGCCCTGGACGTATTCGTCAGGGGTTTGAGCGGAGATTTATCAAGGCTTCTGATGATTCAGAACCTAAGTCTCTTCCGGAGGCATACACTGCCTGCCTAGACATGCAAAATATAAATTTGCGAAACAGTTCGGTGCACGTACAAGCACCAAATATAGTTTCTGCGCCTGTGGCCTATGACTTTGGAACAAACAGGAAACCCCCTATGCCAACTAGAAATCCAAACAGATACACGAATAGATTTTCTAATGGCAGGGGCAGATCCATGCAGTCTAGGCAATGGCAAAATAGTCGGGGTCCTGGCTATAGCAATACATGGGGTCCTAGCTATAATTCTAAGCAGTACCAATACCCAACAGGACCGAAACCCCCAGTCAAAATGGAGCTGGGGTCTGAACAAACCAAAAATGTTGACTATATGAATAGGCCCAACAACCCATTTAAACGGGGATCGGGTTCCGACAACTACTATGGGAAACAACAACGTCTCAACCATATGGTTGCGGACGTACCTGGAGTTGTAGAAGAACCAAGCTGTTCGAATTCAACAACCCCCGCTGAGGAAAATTTTATGACAGAAGCCTCGTTTCCAGCGTACCATAGCGAGTATGGTGCGCGAGACGGAAGAATTCTACACTTCCTTGTCGATACGGGTGCGAACAAAAATTTTATTAGGCCAAACTTTGTACCTGTACCCCATCCTGAAGGGCTTTTCGGTCCAGTTAGTAACGAAAAGATAAGAACAAATGTGAGGGCTGAAATTCGTACCAGTGTAGACGAACCAATTTATACTAAAAGCTATCCCTATCCTGCCGGTATGAGAGAAGAGGTGGAAACGAATTTTTAGCAGAAAAAATTATTCGATCCTCAAAAAGTCCCTATAATACCCCTATTTGGGTTAAGCCGAAGAAGGACAAACCAAATGGAGAAAAATAATATAGAGTGGTGATAGATTTCAAACATCTCAACGCCGTTATTATTTCAGACACCTATCCTATCCCCGACAGAAACAACACACTTACCAGTCTTGGCGATGCTAAGTTTTTCACCACCTTGGACCTCACCTCAGGATTCAATCCGATTGCTATGCACGAGAAAGATATCCCAAAAACTGCCTTCTCCACGATGAACGGCAAGTTCGAATTCCTAAGGCTACCCTTCGGGCTGAAAAATGCCCCAGCCATTTTCCAACGGATGATCGACGATGTCCTGAAGATAGATCGGGAAAATCTGCTACGTGTTCATCGACGACATTATCATCTACAGTAGATGGAAGATCATCTAAGGGATATCAAGACCATCTTCTCGAAACTTCACGAGGCCGGTCTGAAGGTTAACCTTGAAAAAACTCACTTCTTAGACACTAGCGTTGAATTCCTAGGGTTTTTGGTGACCTCAGATGACATCCTCCCTAACCCCGACAAGGTCAAGGCTATAGAGGCCACACTTCCGCCAAATACCTTGAAGGAACTGAAGAGTTTCCTTGGCCTTACGTCATATTATAGACGGTTTATTAAAGATTATGCCAAAATCGCGAACCCACTTACACACATGACCCGGGGGGAGCTGTCACAGGTAAGAGCTAACCAATCGAAGAAAGTAAGCGTACAACTCGACGACGACGGATTAAAAGCCTTCAAAAATTTGAAACAACTACTGACGTCAGCAGAGGTATTGGCATTCCCCGATTTTGACAAGCCCTTTAATTTAACAACTGATGCATCCGATTATGCTATCGGCGCTGTTCTGTCCCAGGGGGAACCCGGCAAGGATAGACCAATTTCATTCATCTCCCGTTCTCTAAGTAGAACGGAAGAAGGATATGCTACAAACGAAAAGGAGTTTCGTGCCATTGTTTGGGCACTCGACAATCTTAGGAACTATCTGTATGGAGCGAAAAAGATCAGAATTTTCACTGATCATCAGCCCCTAACATACACGTTGAGTAACAGGAATTACAATGCCAAACTTAAGCGTTGGAAATCACGCATCGAAGAGTATAACTACGAGTTGATTTACACTCCAGGTAAATCAAACTTTGTGGCAGATGCTCTTTCACGGCTCAGGACAGAGGTTAATCATCTCTCAGACTCAGGCCCTTCTTCTTCTCACACAGAAACGGCAAATGACAGACTAACAGAAACGGCGGACGACAGACCGACTGACATAACAGACAATTTACAGACATGTAGTGCTGAAGAAGTGTTGCGGGAACTATCACTTGACAGCAAGGAATCTCGAACCATGCATAGTGCTAACCAGGATAGTACAGACATAATACCGCATGTTGAGGTTCCACTGAATGTCTTTAGAAACCAATTGGTGTTTCGAACAGCCCGCTTTGACATGTATTTCCATGTTGCAGAGTTGTAAAAGATTGCAATCTTTGCGAATGCAGTCTTTAAACAATCTCTCATTGAATTCAACAAAAAGATTGCATTCTTTACATTCTTTTCCAAGAATGCGACTTCAAAAAATGCAGTCGCCATTCTTTTTTCCTTAAACAGATTGCAATCTATTTTTTTTCAATCTTTTGTCACCATCAACTGATTGCAATCTTTTGGGACTTCATGCATTCTTTGCATTCTTTTTGCATTCTTTTGAAGTCTTTTGCATCCTTTGAATTTTTGCATTATTTTGGAGTCTTTTGAAGTCTTTTGCATTCTTTGAATTCTTTTGAAGTCTTTGAAGTCTTTTGCATTCTTTTAAATTTTTGAATTTAATTTGAAGTCTTTTGAAGTCTTTTGCATTCTTTGAATTTTCTGAATTCTTTTGAAGTCTTTCGCATTCTTTGAATTTTTTTAATTCTTTTGAAGTCTCTTGAAGTCTTTTGCATTCTTTGATTTTTTTAGCATTCTCTTATAATTTTTAACATCATATTATAGCGAATTGCTCATTTTATATATATATTTTAGTACCTCGTGGCTTGATGGTTAGTGCGTAGGACTGTCATGCCGAAGGTGTGGTTTCGATCCCCAGCCGTGCCACCTAAAAACAGAAATGTTTTATTCGAGGTACTGCCTCTTGCGAGGAACTGACAAATCCTCCAAGAGTATACTTGTCATGAAAAAGTGCTTCTCATTTAGCCGTTCGGACTCGGCAAAAAACTGTAGGTCCCCTCCATTCCTGCCAACAAACACGCACACAGGAATGGTTATGAGTTGTAAGTCACTAGGCCCTGGTTCTCCACGAGCTGTTGCGCCACCCAATTTAATTTATTTCATTTTATATGGGAGGTTTGGTCTTGAACGCACACAAACGCGTTTGGTATTAAATGAAAGGAGAAATTGATTTGGTTATCTTTGTAAAATACACTAGTCAACAATATTAAAGGAACAAATTTTTTTTCAATTTTTGTTAGCGTTTTTTGAAGAGCTGTATCTTTGTGACGAGTGGTCATATTGAGTTGAAATAAATAGCATTTTACAGCTTTATGTTTTTTGTTTCGAGATCTATGGATAAATTTTTTTGAGTCAATTAAATGTCATGATCAGATACCTTGTTTATGCAAAACTGTAAAAAAAAATCCACGGTTTTCTTGTCATTTTGATGACAACTTCGCATTGTTTAGGAACACCACAATTTGTTCCTTTACCTGGTTTGTAAGACTTTGAAGTTTTGGTGAGGAAAAACGGTTCAATGAATCAATTTGAAAATTTACAAGAATATTGATGATTTCAAAATCTATAAATTTGCATACCAACGCAAGCCATGCAATCAATATTTGCAACGAAAAAAAAAGATTTACGAAAAGACCACAAAACGTCGGTTTTTAGTACTTTTTTTAAACTAACGGTGAACGGTAAAAAAAATAATTTCTACAAATTCATAAAAAAATCTTGTAAAACGCTTTTTCAAATTTCCAAAACTGTCTTTGAATTTTTTATAACGTCATTATTTGCTGAGATATTGGTAATCAAGGCTAAAAGTATCTTTTTTCATTCAAAGTCAGATAAACCATGTCAAAAAAAATCGTACGAAAACAACAAAAAAACTGAATTGAAGCTGAATAAACAAGTTATCTGATCATGACATTTAATTGACTCAAAAAAATGTATCCATAGAAATGAGGACCTTCAAAAAAAATTTAAACAAAATAATTTTGTTGTCTCGTCTCAGTTTTTGCAATAACGCAATAACGGTACTTCAAAAAAATTTGTTTGCAAACAAATCTCGAAACAAAAAACATAAAGCTGTAAAATGCTATTTATTTCAACTCAATATGACCACTCGTCACAAAGATACAGCTCTTCAAAAAACGCTAACAAAAATTGAAAAAAAATGTGTTCCTTTAATATTGTTGACTAGTGTACTTAGGCAATGGTTCATGCTTCATGGGAGGTGCGAGATATTTGGGGTTGGCTGCTTATTTCACGGAATTTTTAAATGGTAACAAAAAATGATTTTGGTATTAAATGAAAGGTGCCTCCTTTTAAATTTTATCAATATTGAACGTTAAATAAATTTTGAATTATTCATATTTAACATCTTGAGGGGCAGTTTTTTTGGGCAGGCTTTCGCATACTGATATCATGAAAAATTTAGTTATGAAATATATATCCTTTTTGGCATCTTAAAAACGCTTAATTTTCTTAAAAAATTAGTTGTCATTTGTTAAATAAATTCTTAATTAAAAGCAAAACTAGCTTCAAAACGCACACTAACGTGAACATACTACGAAATTTTTTTTACTGCTATATTCATTTTCCAATAATAACATGTACATTTCAATACTGACTTAAAACTTGATAAACAACCCTTTCGCTGATGTAGGTATTATAAGTTAATATTTTTCAATTAAATATGCACCTAATATAAATATTCGTATTGTATTCAGCCACTTAAGTTCCCATTACGGTTACAGATTCATTAAAACGATAGTTATTTAACACTGCTTAAGATGCCAGAATTAGTGTTAATTTGGGCTTATAACAAAATTAAATATTTAAAGCCAATTTTCTACTTTACATATAACTTTGAATAGTATTAGTATTTTATTTTATTTCATGATCTGCTTACACTGTAAGATATATTATCTTATTTATAGTGAAGCTTTATAATTGTACAAATAGATAATGTTGTATATTTTATAATGTTACAAGTTTAAGAATTAAATTTTCAAGTTTAAAAAGAGAACGATAATTATCTATATTCTATATATTTCCAAAATGTAGTTTAAGTTCTTTCTTCAGTAGAATCATGATATTTATGCTTCTTAATTGATGCGGTAGTAGGTTCCAAAGACGTGTAGAATTGACAAAAAACTTGCGTTCAGACGTCAAACAGCTGAAGCGAGGGATCAATAAGTGTCTGGATCTACTTGAATTTAATATTGTGATTTCATTGTAGAGATCAATGGGTTGGTGAGTTAAAAGTATATCCGAAAACAAGACTAAAGACCGAAATTTGAGTAGGTTTTCAAAAGACATTCCAAGAAAGTGTGATGCATGTTGCGAAACACTGTCAAACCGGCGTAGTCCATGGACGTATCGTATTGCACTGTTAAATGCGACGGTAAGTTTTCTTTTACTTTCATGATCTAAATTGCAGAAAAATTCACAGCCGTAAGTAATAAGTGGAATAATAAGGGTTTTAACGAGCAACGTTCGGATATTTAAGGATAGTATTGTGTCGACCAAAGTGTGCGAAGGACACCGTAAGTTTTACCAACAATATAAGCAACGTGGTTTTTCCAAGTTAGGCTGCGATTAAAGATAACACCTAAGTTCTTAGCTGATTCTACATATTCAATAGGGGCACCATTTAACAAGATAAATGGGAAGTAAGATACATCTATCTTACTCTTTGAAATCAATAAACATTTAGATTTTTTCGGACCAAGCATTAAACTATTTTGGTGTGACCAGCGTGAAATATCTTCTAGATCTTCATTTATGCAAGTAACAAAGTGTTCAATAAGTCCCAACGGACAACTAAGGTATAGCTGAGCATCATCAGCATATAATCGTATCGAGCAGTTTTTATAATTTTTGGAAGCTCATTAATATATAGAGAAAAAAACAATGGGCCAAGTATATCCCTGAGGGACACCACTTTTGTTTAAAACGAAGTTCGAGAGGACTCCTTTATGTTCAACCGCTCGCGTCCTTTCGGTAAGATAAGAATAGATCAGCTTGACTGCGTCTGAGGAAAAGTTATAAAAACTAGAGAGCTTTTCGCAAAGAATAGAATGATTCACCATGTCGAATGCCTTCGAAAAGTCGAGGAGTATCAAAAACTTGACATAATCATTATCTATAGATTTTCGTATGTCCTCCGAAACACTAATCAAAGCAGTGATGCAACTATTTTTCCTACGAAATCCGGATTGTTTTGACGTCAATATATTTTCGCGCTCGAGGAACGTACTTATTTGATTCTGTATGATTTTTTCAAACACCTTTGATAGAAATGGCAATATTGATATTGGTCTAAAATCATCTCCTCTCGAAGTTTTTGGAACAGGTATTGTTTTTGCCATTTTCCATTGCGTAGTAACTGTAATTGAATTGAATTTATGGGTTATATACGGCAACAGTACAGGCAAAAGAAGTTTTAAGAACGACGGGTGCATTTCATCCAATCCAATAGCTTTTGATTTAATTGAGAGGATTCCTTCCACCACATCTTCTGCAGATATGGTAGAAAAGCCGAAAAAAACAGATATAAAAAGATTTTATACCCATTAAGAGAACACAATAGATCATTTAACTCGGCGGTTAGCCAGGTTTCGGATACACAAATAACGTCAACTTGAGAATTTTCAAAAATGTAACGAAACTCATCTATTTTTATCATCAAACTTTGCGCATCAATATGACACACCTGAAAACCAGCTCGCTGCCTACTCAAAACGTTAATCATGGAACGTAGATTACCAGAATTCATTTTAAATTAAAAAGAAAGAAAAAAAAGAAAATAATGATAAATAGCACAACCCTAAAAGAAAAGAATAGAGAGAAAAGAAGAGAAGAAAGATAAATTGAAAGTAAATATGTTCTAATTTATTATATTTTCAAAATAATAATGCTAAGGAAATTTATAATTGATAAGAATTAATTTTAGTTATGAAAATAAAAAAAAAGTAAAAATAAAGAAAATACAATTTAATTTAATTCAGATTAGTGATAGGAACTATCGAATAAAAACTATCGAATTTTTCGATAGTAGCTAAATGTTCATTTATTCGATAGTATTTAGTTATACATTCGTTCATTCAGTAATGCAATTTTCGTTCAATCGCTTTTTCACTCGATATTAACTTTGAACGATTTAAGTATACTTTCTCACTCGACTACTACTACTACTACTAGTTCCGATTCTGGAATCGTTCATTGGCTTTTCGTTCGATTACTTTTTTGACCGATAGTATTACTGAGCGATTTTATATTACTTTTTTTTGTATTGTTCTTGTTAGTCAGATATTACTGTTACTATTTTCATTAATTTCATTCGCATTCTTGCTCTTTCTGGTATAGTTTTGGGTTGTTTTACTCTACTATATTTTCTATGCGCTATGCATTGAAAATTTGGAATAATAGTGTAAATTTGATATCTGAGATTTGAGTGAAACTTGATATACGTTTATATTGTTTAAGTTTATTAATTCATCGATATCGTGGGCATCATTTGATCGAATTTGTCACTTAATAGTCTAGCGAATAGAAGACAGACTCTACTTTGACACCCAAAAAGTATTTTTTTACATGTCACCCAAAATCCCTTAAATTGCTCTTTTCCGGAGATAATAATAAAATTTTAAATTTTTCGATTTTTTTGAGGTTTTTTTAATCCATTGCCATCTTTGGGTATAAATTGACAGTTTTCATGGACAAATAATTATTCTTTGACGCAGAAAGAGTTTCACGTTTCACTATATTTTCATATTTTTAAAGAGTTTGTTTAATCCATTGACATTGCAGCCATCCGTTTGCGAAATTTGACAGTTTATGATTTTAAAAATAGAAGAACTATTCTTCTTTGACGCACACAGAGTATTTGTAACGTAGCCTGTCGCGTTGCACTGTGAAACCATATTAATAGAAGTCATTTTTTTCCAACCGCCAAGTCAAAACAAACCTAGTAAAACTCTACCTATGCGTTCAGCGCTCACAGTTAAAAGTCTCACTATTATAAATGAGAACTATCAAAATCTCTCAAGTGATTCACTTATAACGATGATCTATTTAATCCACGCAATAAACCACCCCCTGACAACTTCAATAGCAAAGAAAAAAAAAGCAAACAAAAACAAACCACCACCTGTCCGAATCTGGCCTCAGATACAAAACATATGTATGTCTACTGTATATACATCATGTCCACATAGTAAAACACGTACCTACCCCAAAACAAAATGAACCACCAAACGAATCCAGTAGTAATAACATAACCTACTCATAGATGTAGGTGCATATGTACATAATCTTCAACCGAAAATCTTTCAACATGACCTGGGTCATGCATTCAAAAACATTTTAAATATAGGTAATTCACATTTATTAAAACGTGCGTGAAACAAAAATTTTCTTAAGGAAAAGAAAACGAAAAGAGTAAACAAACTTACGGCTGACAAAAATCAAGGTCGGGATCCAAGACGATGTCTGTATGTTTGTATACATCCATGGCAGTGAAAATCCTTGAGCAGGATCTCCGATCTCCTTACAGCTGCAAAGACAACTAAAGGTGTCGATGTCTATTAGACTGGTTGACGTTGGTTGGCGAGGGGAATGTATCCACTGTGATAGTCGATGATGATGGCCTGGAACAAAAAAGAAACAAATTATGACTAGGGACGAGTGAATTGTTGTCGCTTGAATAGTGTTTCTGGGGGATGTTTTCTAAGCACTCGGATTGCAAGACCCAGAAGCATTATCAGCGACGATGGTGAACCTATCCTTATGGTCAATGTTTATCTAAGTGCTGTTGTTTTATCTTGCTGATGAATGGTGGCTTCGAAACTGAAAAGAAAAGGAAAAAATTAGGGATTGTAGGTGCATGTACGTTTTGTATTGAAATCCCATGGAAAACCTACCGGCTAATGTTGGACGAGGTTATGAGTTGGTGTTGGCTGGGAAGTAATAGAGTTTTCTCCACTTTGTTGTTAAATTTCCATGTCTGATAATTGCCTCTTGTTTTGAGAAGTTTTTTTGTTTAATTTTCTTATGTAATTATCCACTTTTTGATGAATTCACTTCACAAAATAATTTAACACATTAATTTTTGTTGATTGAAAGTTAAATAGATCTCAAATGTCAAATGTCAGTAAGCTCTTAGAACTTAACGAAAATACGCGACATCTTGTGGCGATTACAAGTATGTTAGAGGGAAAAGTGCAATAGGAAGTAGTTGTTGGTAGGATATAAAATCAGTTAGGGTTTGAAAATAATAATTTTTGTGCAATATTATATTTATTATTGATTGAAATGAGAGTTAAGACTGAAAGGATTAGTTTATAAGTATTGTTAGTTATTTATTCTAAGATTTACTAGGTTTATTAACACTTTAAAGAAAGAAAGTGTTATAAAAAGTTTAGTACGGACACACACACATTTTAGGACAACGAAGGAAGACATTTTGACCGACAAAATATCAGAACGAGGGTTACAGAAAAGCTCTACTTCCAATGAAAAGAACGAAAAAATAATTGAAAGAGGGGAAACAAATGTAGGGCAATAGGCCAATGACCGGAGAATGCAAGTAGGATTTCTTTTAAGCATTTGAAAAGAAAAAGTACAGCGGAAAACATATACTGTATTGCACTATACAGTACGGTGTAACTGACTGGTTCGTTGACGATATACCGTGATTTTTTACTGATACGATCGTTGATTTGCTTGATTTCATCAGCAATTATCAAGAAGTAAATTTTATTGAAAATTAACTTGATAAAATCAGTGAATGATTTAAAAGGTGGGAATTATATTTTAGTGATCAAAAATTAGTAGTGATAAAAAAAATAAATAAAATTATAGAAATAGAGAATATCTGTGAAGATAGAGGTGACCGAAGATTAGAAGGAGGCTAACCGGCACTTTTCTGGGAGGTGAAGATTATCCTCGAAAATACCAAAGCAGAGGTAATTACAAAATAATATACATAGTAGAAATATAATATAGTAGAAAAAATGTATTCGATCAAAATACATTAGGTATAGTGCAGTGACTAAAGTCGTTAATTATATCCCTCAGGTTAAGGGTTGGAAAAAAAAAACAGTTTTTTTCTATCTCTGGGTCACATGACTGGAGGAATAACTCGCTGACTACCGATCATACTACCTACATATATGCATAGCCACGTTTATACGCATATATACAGATATATAGTCTTAGACCAAAACGCTAAGCAGGGATAGGCCCTAGCCTCTGCGTAAATTTTGAGGGTATAAAAATCCAAGAATCAAGGATTCAATCCAGACTTCACCTAGCCATTTTATAGAACTTGTGTTCTCCAATCGACTTAGAAGCAGAGAAGACAGCAAAGAAAAAGTGCTATAATTCTAAGTTCACGAAAATAAGAACGAGGTGTCCCGGAGTTGATAAATTTTTTTTTTTGACAATTCGTGTCTATAAAGATAGATTCCTTTTTTTATAATTTTTTTTCTTTTGGATTAGATAATAATTTTTTTTTGATTTTTGGAGTCAATGATAAAATAATCTTGATTTTTTTTTTTCATTTTTAATTTGATTTTTTTTGATTAATTCAACATTTAATTTTAAAGTAGAGTAAAAATTAAAGTAACAAGGAAACAAAAAAAAAAAGGGAAAGTTTAAGAGGTTGAATTTTAAATAGATACTTGTAAAAATCTTTTTTTTTAAATCTGTGCATGGTGAAGTAAAGTATATGTATATGAATATATATATATATCTATAAAAGTGAAAGTGTGCGGGAAGGGTCAAAATTGCCTATACATATACCGTCATCTGGAACGTGCTGCCGGCAGGACCTTTAGGGACGTGTTACCGTGAGTAATTTTTCTTTTCACTGATATGTTGTTGATGTATCTATAAATTTATATATATAAACATATATACATAAGAGACTCCCAAAAAGCATAGAAGGTCCCATAAATCATTTGTGAAACTTCTTTAAACCTTTCTAGATTGTTTTCTTCTTTTTTTCTTTTTATAAACATACATATATATTTTTTTTTATTGTTAACAAATTTTCTTTTATTTTCCTTTTGAATTTTTTATATTGAATTTTTGATATTTGAATTTGTTAAATTTTGGTGGACTATGTCCAAACTAATTAAAACAAAAATAATTTGTGGAAAACTTGGTTTTTGAATTTTAAACCATGGGTTGCTAAACATATGCAATGGTGTGTGGTGGCTTGACTGGGCCGTCTTTCCGGAAGAGGAAGTAGCAAATGACAAGAAAACATGACATAAGAGTACAAGACGAACTTTTGACTTAGGGATGTGACGAAAAATACTTTTACGACGGTTGTGATTGGACGTTGCATTAGGGGTCATCTCCTGTAAAATTCAGGCCAAGGAGATGACATTGGTTGTATCTCATATACAAGGGTGGGAGGCCAGCGTTTGACGATAACACCAGTCAAGGCTTCTGGTGGTTTGACGAACCATTGTCTGGGAGAGACAGTGGGGTGGATGTCCATGGTTTTGGCACAAAGTGGAGAGAATTTAATTTTGATAGACTTAGTTAGGTTTATATTAGGGTTTAAGCGTTTTATAATGAACATTCATTATATCCGAGAGGGATATATACATTTAGTTAGTAAGGGTTAAGAGGTTAGATTAGTTTTAAGATTCAATTTTCTCACTTTTAGCCGGAACGGTGATTCCAACCCTATCCTTTCTCTCAGACAGTGGCATAGGTCACTAAATTTGTGCATATCCTTATTTTTCATTCCTTTTTTTTATCATCCCTTTTCCTTTTTTTTATTAAATTCCTACTCTAGATTACCTTCCTTTCCTATCCTATCCCTATAATTAGGCATGTTATTCTTGTTAGTCGAGTAGGAGGTGTATGGGAAGGGGCAAGAACCGCCCCATCCTTCGAGCTAAGCCGAGCTGAAAGCAAGCATGCCACAGCCCCTTTCCCAACACCAAAGTATTACCTCTGGGTACCCTAGACTCGTAACAATGGCGCCCAACGTGATTCGAACGGCTACGAGATAGATTGAAACTTCAGGGTGGTGATTTTGGATTACCGGGGTCATCCCTTTGGATTTTCAATTATCTCCAATTTTTTTTTTTCTCTTTCAAATTTCAAGAACTCCTATCCTTTAGCACAAGTTTAGGTACCGTAGAGGCTCTTTGAAAGCGATGGATAAAGGACAGCTGTCCAACCTAACAGGTCTAGAACCAGGGGGTTTAGTGAGGTAGTCTGGACTCTAGCGCAATTCAAAGAGCGGAATGGGATTGACAGGTCAAACATTTGGTGCTATCCATTTAGTTAGGCATAGCCAGACGAATAGTGAGGCCTAATTGGGTGACCTGGACATCCTATTCGTGCGGAAGTTCATGTTGGGTTTCTGGCCAACCTTCTTTTAGGTTAATCACCAGAGAGTACGACGTGGTAGGAAATCGAAAGATGAACTGAAGCACTCGTCAAATCACCGGAGCCCCAGTCACAATCAGTTGACTGACACACGACAAGACATTAACTACAACTACGACATACTGTTACTACGATTCCGCGAATGTTATGGAAAATGATCGGGACTCCACACACCTAGCAGCATCAATAGATAAAACATATAAGCCGATATTTAATTTTTCCACAAAGCTTTGGATTAGTTTTTTTAAATAACTTCTAAGTTTAACAATAGCCATACATTTTTTTTATCAGTTTTTTTCTACCAAAGAGAATTGAAATACATATATACAAGGGACATTGAAACCAGTTTGAATTTTTTTTGAATACATAATTTGAATTTCAGTTTCTAGTCTTTGCATACTTCAATTTTTTTTTGTAAGATACAACTTTTGGATTTTTATATCTTTATTTTCGAAAACAGGGATTTAAGCATTGAATTTGGAATTGAATTTTTGATTTTTGGATATAAGGAAAAAGAAAAATTAAACAGAAAATTAGAATAGTAATTTTGAAATAGTCCTTTTTTGAAATGGTTGGTAGAGGTAAGGGGGCAGTTCCCAAGGGAGTTGAGCCCAAAACAGGGACGAAAAGGAAACCAAGGACTCGTTCGGTTCCCAATCAAAATGAAGAAGAAGAGGTAGGCGCGGTTGGTCAAGAGCCAGGCACAGTGCAAACAGATTTCAACCCCAACCAAACTGTGATAGGAAATCCGTTTACTGACTCCGAAGGAGATGAATTGGAAAAAGAGGGAATAAATAGAGAAGAGAGACTTCCCTTAGGAGATCTACCCGGGACCAGTGCCGAGGTTATTGAGCAAGTAAGGGCTGCGATTGTCGAATCTGAAAGATCTGATAGTGAGGTAGAAGAGGAAATTGAAACTCGTGAGAGTATAGGTGAACAGACTCAACGATTAAAAAAAAATAGGTTACAAATTTCTCAAACATCATTGGTAATAAAGGAGTCAGAGAACGTCACAGAAAATTCGATTTCGAGCGAGAGTATTTGTAAGGCGATAGACTCAGCAGTGTCACGAGCTCTACACGAGTCACAGTCAAAAACAATAGCAGTTTTGGCTGAACAAATGAAGAATATGACTGAGATGAAAAAGATGGTAAAGCCTGTCTCAAACAACGTAATGACAATTCACGAACGCTTGCGCTTAGTAGAAAAATCTACAATTTCACTGCACGCTAAACAGGAACAAAGGGAAAAATCTTCTCCAAATCCAGACGAATCCGTAGACTTGACTTCAACTGAAAAACATACAAATCCTTCACGGAACAATTCCAATCAGTCATTCGTAAAGCGAATTGATATCCACAAATGGGGAATCAAATTCGATGGCACTCCTAAAACGATGACTGTCGAAAGTTTTATTTTTAGGATAGAAACTCTCCAGAAAAAAAATGGTGTTACATATGAACAAGTTTTTGCAAATTTTCACCACTTACTGTCAGGGTCCGCTGAAAAGTGGTACTGGCAGTATTTAGAGGAGAACCAGGGCGACGAAATGCTAAATTATTTTGATTTAAAAACAGAACTTTTGAGACAATTTCGTAATTGCAAGAGGGATCACGAGATTCTTCGTGCAATCATGGATAGAAAGCAACAAAATAATGAAAACTTTGATGAGTTTTACGAAGATGTAAGGGGACTCACCTTGCAGATGCAAAATAGGCCTCCTGAAAAGGATTTGGTGTCTATTGTGCGTCAAAATATAAAAGATAGAATCGCGAACCTTATATTTGGTTGCAACATCAAAAGCATACAAGATTTGAGGGAAGAATGTCGACGGGCAGAGAAGCACCTTGCATGTAGGGAGTCGAGATTCAAGAAACAAGTGAGTGAAGTTGAGGAACGTGGAATTTCCCGCAGCAGATGCATGTCAGATGACTCGGAAGACGAGGAACTACATATCGCTGCAGTTCAAAACAAACGAACAGACCGGACATTGACAAACCTGAAAATGGACAAAAGGAATCCCACATTTAAAACGAATGAACGAGACAGAAAGACAGAAATTTCGACCGACAAGAACTCAGAGACATGTCCTTCCACATTCCATTCACTGACGTGTTTCTGTTGCGGGAAAGGAAACATTTCCTTCAGTTGTGCTAACTGCCAGGAAAACCTGAAAGTCGGCAGTGCAAGCGGGATTACACCGCTGACGAAAGCAGTTATCCCGGAGAAACAGAACCTGCCAAAATAAAAATTTTAAAACGAACAAATTTACCATTTGAAGAAAAGAATACCTTTATACCTCCACCGCATCATAAAAGCTTACATCAGCGTATGAGAGAATATGAAGATGCGAGGAGGAGGATATTTAACGAGGAAGTTAGTTGTAAAGAAGATAGTTTTATGGAAGAAGAGAAAAGTAGAAATTTTAAAAAGATAGAAAAATTACGGAGAAAATGTGCAATATTTAGGGTAAGAAAGAACAAAATTGAGTCCACGATCCTTGCAGTTGCAGGCGATAATCGGCCTTTTGCAAACGTACTTGTGAACGGAGAAGCAATGCAAGGTCTTTTAGATAGTGGGGCTTCAGTTAGTTGCCTAGGGAAGGGTGCAATAGCTTTCATAGCAAAACATAAAATACAAGTAACAAGAATGACAGAAGACATACGAACTGCAGACGGAAAACAACAACAAATAACTGGACGATTTATGGCAAAGATCTCATGGGGCAATATTACTCATGAGATTGAGCTATATATCGTACCCAGTCTTCAACAAGAACTCTATTTGGGAGTTAATTTTTGGAGAACCTTCAAGGTTGCTCCAAACATTATCGGCAGTCTCGACAGCCCGTCATCGACGCAGGGGCAAGAGGTTGATCTCTTGCGAAAACTTACACCAGCACAATCTGAGGAGCTTGAGCGGGTCAAGGGTACATTTCCTTCGTGCGCAGTGCTGGGATTGGGTAAGACGACAGTCGAAGAGCATGTCATTGAGATGGAGGACGACACCATTCCCATCAAGCAAAGACATTACCCAATCTCACCTGTCGTTCAGAAGCTAATGTACGCTGAGCTCGATAGGATGCTCGAGTTGGGAGTTATCGAAGAGAGTGAAAGCGCATATAGCTCACCAGTTGTGCTGGTTCGTAAGCCAGGCAAAAACAGGCTGTGCTTGGATTCACGGAAGGTGAACGCGGCCACGAAAAAATTCGCGTACCCTCTCCCACACATTGAAGGGATTTTGAGTCGACTTCACGATACGCACTTCATTTCGAGTATCGATTTGAAGGACGCCTTTTGGCAGATTCCTCTGGAGAGGAAATCAAGGGAGAAGACGGCTTTCACAGTCCCTGGGCGGCCGTTGTACCAATTCACGGTTATGCCGTTTGGTTTGTGCAACGCTGCTCAGAGAATGTGTAAGCTAATGGACAAAGTCATTCCCGCTCGTTTGAGAGAGAATGTCTTTGTTTACCTCGATGATCTCTTGGTTTGCTCCCCAGACTTTGAAACCCACATGAGCGTCCTCAAAGAGGTAGCGAGATGTTTGCGGGCAGCGGGTCTGACGATAAACGTGGAAAAGAGCAAGTTTTGTTTTAAGGAGATCAAATACTTAGGCTACTACGTCGGTGACGGCTGCCTGAGAACTGATCCTGAAAAAGTATCAGCGGTAAAGGATTTTCCTGTTCCGAAAACCCCCAAACAACTCCGTCGGTTCCTAGGGATGACGGGTTGGTATAGACGGTTCATACCGAACTTCGCTTCTATATCAGCCCCGATGACGGACTGTCTCAAAAAAAGGAAAAGACTTCGCAATGACAGATGAAGCAATTGCTGCTTTCGAGACTTTAAAAACGACACTAGTGACCGCACCCATACTTACGAACCCCGACTTTACTAAACACTTTTACATCCAATGTGATGCATCAACTTCAGGTGTAGGGAGCGTTCTTTTTCAGATGGATGAAGCGAAAAACGAACGACCGATAGCATTCATGTCCCAGAAGCTGAATTCCGCCCAGCGAAATTACAGTGTAACGGAACTTGAATGCTATGCGGCCGTTTTGTCTGTCAAGAAGTTCCGAGCCTACATTGAAGGACTACCTTTTACGATAATTACCGATCACGCGAGTCTTAAGTGGCTGATGACACAAAAAGACTTGAGTGGTCGGCTGGCTCGTTGGAGTTTTAAACTCCAAGGTTTTGACTTTACGATCGAGCACAGGAAGGGTATCCTCAATGTAGTCCCGGATACTCTCTCAAGAATCCATATGGACGAGATCGAAACTGAAACTCCAGAAGTTGACTTCAATTCACCATACTTTTCATCAGTAGAGTATGTTGAGTTGAAGAAGACTATTAACGAAAACCAAGACAAACTTCCTGACGTATGCATCTCGGACGGTTACGTGTACAAACGGACTGAAAAACGGACAGGAGACCCTATCCAAGAAGACAGGGCCTGGAAACTCTGGGTTCCGAAGGAGTTGTGTGGGGGTCTTTTGAAAGCAGCCCATGATTCCTTCACTTCTGGCCATGGAGGAATGAATAAAACGCTGTCGAAACTTCGTCAAAAATACTTTTGGCCCAATATGACGATAGAAGTTCAAAACTATGTGAACAATTGCGACATATGCAAATGCAATAAAGCGACAAATAAAATCTTAAGACCACCAATGGGACAACAGACTTTGACTGAACGACCCTTCCAACGACTGTACATCGACTTTTTAGGACCATACCCGAGGACTAGAACTGGACATACCCACATTTTTATTGTACTTGACCACTTTTCAAAATACGTGTTTTTGAAACCTATCCGCAAAGCAACAGCAGCCGAGGTAGTAAATTATCTTGAAGAAGGAGTTTTTCACATGTTCGGTGTGCCCGAATACATTCATTCTGACAATGGAAAGCAATTCGTTTCAGAATTGTTTTCCAGCTTTTTAAAGAAATATGGGGTCAAACATGTGAGAACTGCATTTTATTCGCCACAGGCAAATGCTTCTGAAAGAGTGAACCGTTCAGTTTTAGCAAAAATAAGATCTTATATCGATAACGATCAAAGAAACTGGGACACTCTTGTCAGTAGCACGGCATTTTCACTAAGAAGTGTGGTCCATGATTCAACCACATATGAACCATACTATGCCGTTTTCGGTACCCAAATGGTACAACACGGAGATACCTATGAGCTTCTTCGAAGGTTAAATATGCTCAAAGATACAAACATTGAAATAATTAACAAAGCTGATAAATTAGCATTACTCAGAAAAAACATATTTGACAGTTTGAGAATAGCTCATGACAAATCAACAAAAGTGTACAACACTAGAAGCAGAGCTATATCCTATAAGACAGGACAGATTGTTTTTAGAAGAAACTTTAAACAGAGCAAACTAGTAGACCAATACAATGCTAAATTAGGACCTAAATTCTTAAAATCAATTATCTTGAAACCGATTGGTAACTCATTGTACGAAGTAGGTAATTTGACAGGTGAGAAAGTTGGTGTCTTTCACGCGAAAGATCTACACACTTAGTACCTGCCTATACCTGTGATATTAGATTTTAAGAGATTTCCTTGACGCACTCAGGCTGCTGTTGCTTTAGATTAGACCTTCTGTGATATGAATGTGTGTTTCGTATAGAGATTTTAGTAATTTATTTATTTATTTTATTTTATTCATTTATTTATTCATTTATTTATTTATTTATATATTTATTTATTTATTTATTTATTTATCTACTTATTTATTTATTTATTTATTTATTTATTTGTTTATTCATTCTTTTATTTTTTTTATTGTTGAAGAAGTACATACATAGTGACGAATTTACTGATGTTCATAGAGAGATATAGACTGAAACCTACCCTCCAGTAGAAGACAGAAAACAGAAAAAAAAAATGATTAAGTCAATCAGATAATATCTAATGTCAGCAAGATATTTGGTAACACAAACCTTAGACTCCAAATACCAAATAAACGCCATTTAAATTTCAATACCTAACCATTAATGACAAGAATCCGAGAATAAACTCGAATATCTGATGAGACAGCATCAAATATCGATCCACTTATGACGAAACAAGAACTCATAAATTAGCCGAAACCACAAAAATAATTCCCTAATTTGAATGCCCGGACTTGATACAAAGTAATTGAAAATGCTATCAGGGCGTGGGACGTACCACACGTCACCGAACGGCACTACTTTCAAGTACGTACAAGTACACAAGCCACAGATTCATCTTGATGAAATGTTAAGCGACACGACAGCCGTACTTCTTTTGCGAGGTCAGTGTTCTCTTGACCACTCGAAAACTGTCGTCGAGCTTGTAACGTAGCCTGTCGCGTTGCACTGTGAAACCATATTAATAGAAGTCATTTTTTTCCAACCGCCAAGTCAAAACAAACCTAGTAAAACTCTACCTATGCGTTCAGCGCTCACAGTTAAAAGTCTCACTATTATAAATGAGAACTATCAAAATCTCTCAAGTGATTCACTTATAACGATGATCTATTTAATCCACGCAATAAACCACCCCCTGACAACTTCAATAGCAAAGAAAAAAAAAAGCAAACAAAAACAAACCACCACCTGTCCGAATCTGGCCTCAGATACAAAACATATGTATGTCTACTGTATATACATCATGTCCACATAGTAAAACACGTACCTACCCCAAAACAAAATGAACCACCAAACGAATCCAGTAGTAATAACATAACCTACTCATAGATGTAGGTGCATATGTACATAATCTTCAACCGAAAATCTTTCAACATGACCTGGGTCATGCATTCAAAAACATTTTAAATATAGGTAATTCACATTTATTAAAACGTGCGTGAAACAAAAATTTTCTTAAGGAAAAGAAAACGAAAAGAGTAAACAAACTTACGGCTGACAAAAATCAAGGTCGGGATCCAAGACGATGTCTGTATGTTTGTATACATCCATGGCAGTGAAAATCCTTGAGCAGGATCTCCGATCTCCTTACAGCTGCAAAGACAACTAAAGGTGTCGATGTCTATTAGACTGGTTGACGTTGGTTGGCGAGGGGAATGTATCCACTGTGATAGTCGATGATGATGGCCTGGAACAAAAAAGAAACAAATTATGACTAGGGACGAGTGAATTGTTGTCGCTTGAATAGTGTTTCTGGGGGATGTTTTCTAAGCACTCGGATTGCAAGACCCAGAAGCATTATCAGCGACGATGGTGAACCTATCCTTATGGTCAATGTTTATCTAAGTGCTGTTGTTTTATCTTGCTGATGAATGGTGGCTTCGAAACTGAAAAGAAAAGGAAAAAATTAGGGATTGTAGGTGCATGTACGTTTTGTATTGAAATCCCATGGAAAACCTACCGGCTAATGTTGGACGAGGTTATGAGTTGGTGTTGGCTGGGAAGTAATAGAGTTTTCTCCACTTTGTTGTTAAATTTCCATGTCTGATAATTGCCTCTTGTTTTGAGAAGTTTTTTTGTTTAATTTTCTTATGTAATTATCCACTTTTTGATGAATTCACTTCACAAAATAATTTAACACATTAATTTTTGTTGATTGAAAGTTAAATAGATCTCAAATGTCAAATGTCAGTAAGCTCTTAGAACTTAACGAAAATACGCGACATCTTGTGGCGATTACAAGTATGTTAGAGGGAAAAGTGCAATAGGAAGTAGTTGTTGGTAGGATATAAAATCAGTTAGGGTTTGAAAATAATAATTTTTGTGCAATATTATATTTATTATTGATTGAAATGAGAGTTAAGACTGAAAGGATTAGTTTATAAGTATTGTTAGTTATTTATTCTAAGATTTACTAGGTTTATTAACACTTTAAAGAAAGAAAGTGTTATAAAAAGTTTAGTACGGACACACACACATTTTAGGACAACGAAGGAAGACATTTTGACCGACAAAATATCAGAACGAGGGTTACAGAAAAGCTCTACTTCCAATGAAAAGAACGAAAAAATAATTGAAAGAGGGGAAACAAATGTAGGGCAATAGGCCAATGACCGGAGAATGCAAGTAGGATTTCTTTTAAGCATTTGAAAAGAAAAAGTACAGCGGAAAACATATACTGTATTGCACTATACAGTACGGTGTAACTGACTGGTTCGTTGACGATATACCGTGATTTTTTACTGATACGATCGTTGATTTGCTTGATTTCATCAGCAATTATCAAGAAGTAAATTTTATTGAAAATTAACTTGATAAAATCAGTGAATGATTTAAAAGGTGGGAATTATATTTTAGTGATCAAAAATTAGTAGTGATAAAAAAAATAAATAAAATTATAGAAATAGAGAATATCTGTGAAGATAGAGGTGACCGAAGATTAGAAGGAGGCTAACCGGCACTTTTCTGGGAGGTGAAGATTATCCTCGAAAATACCAAAGCAGAGGTAATTACAAAATAATATACATAGTAGAAATATAATATAGTAGAAAAAATGTATTCGATCAAAATACATTAGGTATAGTGCAGTGACTAAAGTCGTTAATTATATCCCTCAGGTTAAGGGTTGGAAAAAAAAAACAGTTTTTTTCTATCTCTGGGTCACATGACTGGAGGAATAACTCGCTGACTACCGATCATACTACCTACATATATGCATAGCCACGTTTATACGCATATATACAGATATATAGTCTTAGACCAAAACGCTAAGCAGGGATAGGCCCTAGCCTCTGCGTAAATTTTGAGGGTATAAAAATCCAAGAATCAAGGATTCAATCCAGACTTCACCTAGCCATTTTATAGAACTTGTGTTCTCCAATAGACTTAGAAGCAGAGAAGACAGCAAAGAAAAAGTGCTATAATTCTAAGTTCACGAAAATAAGAACGAGGTGTCCCGGAGTTGATAAATTTTTTTTTTTGACAATTCGTGTCTATAAAGATAGATTCCTTTTTTTATAATTTTTTTTCTTTTGGATTAGATAATAATTTTTTTTTGATTTTTGGAGTCAATGATAAAATAATCTTGATTTTTTTTTTTCATTTTTAATTTGATTTTTTTTGATTAATTCAACATTTAATTTTAAAGTAGAGTAAAAATTAAAGTAACAAGGAAACAAAAAAAAAAAGGGAAAGTTTAAGAGGTTGAATTTTAAATAGATACTTGTAAAAATCTTTTTTTTTAAATCTGTGCATGGTGAAGTAAAGTATATGTATATGAATATATATATATATCTATAAAAGTGAAAGTGTGCGGGAAGGGTCAAAATTGCCTATACATATACCGTCATCTGGAACGTGCTGCCGGCAGGACCTTTAGGGACGTGTTACCGTGAGTAATTTTTCTTTTCACTGATATGTTGTTGATGTATCTATAAATTTATATATATAAACATATATACATAAGAGACTCCCAAAAAGCATAGAAGGTCCCATAAATCATTTGTGAAACTTCTTTAAACCTTTCTAGATTGTTTTCTTCTTTTTTTCTTTTTATATACATACATATATATTTTTTTTTATTGTTAACAAATTTTCTTTTATTTTCCTTTTGAATTTTTTATATTGAATTTTTGATATTTGAATTTGTTAAATTTTGGTGGACTATGTCCAAACTAATTAAAACAAAAATAATTTGTGGAAAACTTGGTTTTTGAATTTTAAACCATGGGTTGCTAAACATATGCAATGGTGTGTGGTGGCTTGACTGGGCCGTCTTTCCGGAAGAGGAAGTAGCAAATGACAAGAAAACATGACATAAGAGTACAAGACGAACTTTTGACTTAGGGATGTGACGAAAAATACTTTTACGACGGTTGTGATTGGACGTTGCATTAGGGGTCATCTCCTGTAAAATTCAGGCCAAGGAGATGACATTGGTTGTATCTCATATACAAGGGTGGGAGGCCAGCGTTTGACGATAACACCAGTCAAGGCTTCTGGTGGTTTGACGAACCATTGTCTGGGAGAGACAGTGGGGTGGATGTCCATGGTTTTGGCACAAAGTGGAGAGAATTTAATTTTGATAGACTTAGTTAGGTTTATATTAGGGTTTAAGCATTTTATAATGAACATTCATTATATCCGAGAGGGATATATACATTTAGTTAGTAAGGGTTAAGAGGTTAGATTAGTTTTAAGATTCAATTTTCTCACTTTTAGCCGGAACGGTGATTCCAACCCTATCCTTTCTCTCAGACAGTGGCATAGGTCACTAAATTTGTGCATATCCTTATTTTTCATTCCTTTTTTTTATCATCCCTTTTCCTTTTTTTTATTAAATTCCTACTCTAGATTACCTTCCTTTCCTATCCTATCCCTATAATTAGGCATGTTATTCTTGTTAGTCGAGTAGGAGGTGTATGGGAAGGGGCAAGAACCGCCCCATCCTTCGAGCTAAGCCGAGCTGAAAGCAAGCATGCCACAGCCCCTTTCCCAACACCAAAGTATTACCTCTGGGTACCCTAGACTCGTAACATATTTTGTTCCAAATAATACCTGGAAAATTCGAAAATTTCTCTTTTTGTGGTCAAAACAAGATCTCAATTTGTTCGTATTTTTTTAAAAGTTTTTAATCTATTGTCATCGTAGCCATCCTTTGCTGAATTTGACAGGTTATGGCTTGACAGAAAGGGACTGTTTTCTGAGCGATAAATAAAATAATCCGATACGTTTTGGCTTTCTTTTCTTTTTTCATAGTTTTCAATTTTCTTTTAAATAGTAAATAAATATTCTTACGACTAACTCCGGTCGTATTTTAGTTTAAAAACGTATCTACAAGTATCATATTCTTAAAAACAAGCAACATGTTACTGTATTTCAACCGAATAAATGAATGAATGAATTCGTTCGATAGTTGAAATCATTCAGTTACTAACTATCGATAGTTCAAATCATTCGATAGTTTCCATCACTAATTCAGATATTAATGCTTCGATGCGATTAAGTAAGTACTTCTACTTCTATTGCTGATGGCGAAAGCTATCATATTCGGGCTTCGGGCTGGTGCTCCGTAGAGCTTTCATGCAAGTCCGGTGCATGATGCAGTTCAAGGTTGGAGGTTTTAATTGTCATGTTGCTTGATGGTTGTCTAGTAAGTGGTGCGATGATGTTTGAGCTATCCTCATGGATATGGAAGCATCTGAGTCTAATCCACAATCACGTAAACATAGTTGTGACTCTTTCTTTTTGCAAAAAAGTGCAATGGATTTAAGAAAAAAAATTTTATCATAGGGAGATTTAAATTTGTTTATTATAGGTGGGTCTGCATTGTTCTGAGAGCGGATACGATAAATGTGATTTAAAGTTGGAGCTTTAATGTCTATTGTTACACATAAATTGTTGAACAAGATTTTAAGATTTTCATCAGAAGTGTAAGGAACTTTATAAATTAAAGCATCAGCAGCAACGGTTTTATTCTCTTGAGCATCAATTATTAATTTAAGTTCAGATATTTGAGTTTTAAGAGCTTTATTATCAATCACTGTCGATTCGATTTGATTTTTAAGAGCATTATTATTAATAACTGTCGATTCGATTTGAGTTTTGAGAGCACTATTTTTAATAATTTTCAATTCAATGTCAGTAACTCTTTCATCAATTTTGGCAATGTCAGATTTCATTGAAGTTATTTCAACATCAATGCTTTCAATTCTATTTAATATTCTTTGTTCGGACTCGGTTATTTTAGACGATAACAGCCGAATTTATTAGATTTTCTTAAGAAGGCTCTTAGAAGTCAATTAGTTAAGTTTGCTTAAATATTTAAGTTGCCTTTAAATTACGTTGCTTAAATTCTAATCTATAATCAATTTTCTATTGCTAATTAACTAAACGATTGAAATGTAACGTAACGTGAGAAAACTCACAAATACATTAACATTTCAGTTGTTTTTTGACAGTTTGCAAACAAAAACGAGTGCATACTTATAAGACAGAAAGAGAAGCAACTGGATGTGGCATCTTGGCATAGTCCAATGCAAACGAAATGAACATGCCTCCATTTTGGTTTGTGATACTTTTATTTCTGTGTCCAGAAATTCTTTTATTTAATTTATTCATTCACATTTTGGTCTTTTGATGGAAATATATGTTGATAAATCAATGAAACAATTTAGTTTCAACTTAATTTACTAAAGGAAATCACAAATCTTAAAACTTCGATTAGGTACCTACAACATTCAATATGGAAACTCTACCTACATATGTACATACATACATAGACATACCTATATTTTTATAATAAAAATAATTTTTCTCGAATGTCAAAATATGTTTAAGATGGCTTTGAGTAGCCTTTAAAAGCGGTGGATGGCGTTTAAGTTGAGATGCATTTAAGTAACGTTGCTTAAATGTGAAAATTGATTATAGATACCAATTTCGAACATAAGACCAATTTAAAGGCATCTTAATGTTAAGATGCCTTTAATTTTTCTTAATAAATACGGCTGTAAGAGATTAACAATTAACTCACTTTGCTTCGTGCATTCCTCTATTGACCCTTCCTTTTTGTCTTTTTGTCGGAGTTTACGAGGGTTAAAAGGGTGCGAGGTGAGGAGGATGGATCTTGTTTAAGAGAGTTCGATCTTGTCTTGCTTGACATTTAAGCTTATTGTTTTTTTCAGAGAATTAACACACAATTTTATCTTTTATTTAATTTGATTTAAGTTAATGTTTCGGTTTTGAATTTGCAATCACTATTGACTAGGGAATATCGTTTGTACTGCAAAATGCACAGGTATAAATTAAACTTATTATTTGAAGAAAATTGGTGAACACCGGGAGCCGAAACAAGACACGTCTACTCAATCGCTGACATAATGTTCAATCCCAATCCCAATACAAAATGGAAAATCAGTAAACAAAATTTGTATTTGTTTTTTCAATTTGTAGTTTACAAACGAGTTAAATTAATAAATTTGAGGCTTTTAGAAAAGCTATAGCACAATAATGTGAGTTTTCCGTTGTTTTTAAATAACTATTTATCCATTCAACTCAATGTTTTTGGAATTAGTTCCTCCGTTATGAAGGGGAGGGGGAATACTAAGCCCCCAATTGATTTTTTTCTTAGATGTCCTCACATTATTTCACAAAGTATTGGTCTTATCTATGATTAAACAGGGTCTTGCGAATCAAAAAAAACAGTATATCAAATAAATTGAATAAGGTCATTTTGAACCCAACTTCCTTTCATAACCCCAACTTCCGCTCACAAACTTACTTTTTCCTTTATTTCTAGGTAAATTTATTATGAAACACAGTACCTACAATTGTTTTTCAAATGGTTGAAATTTATACTGCCCGTATCTTTCTTAATTTTCTTTTATCTTGTAGTGAACACTTTTCTGCTAAGTTTTCAAAATATTCAAGAAGAAATACAAAAGCGAAACTTAATTTAGTATATTTTACCTGGGGGTCATTCCTACCACACATAATAATAATCCAGAGAGCTTCATTTATTGCATTTATTTTTCCTTCGTTGCCTGGACTAACATATCTTATTCTCAAAAGGACTTTTTGTTGTTATTGAATTTATAGAATACATACAAATAAAGTGTCCACCTTTTTATTTAAATAACCACATAACTTTGTTTAATTTCTTCTTATTATTCGTTTCAAAAACAATTTCAATCATTCCACTTACGATTGCGGTTTTTCAAACACTACAGTAAAACTATTCTTTTTGCAACAGTCACCGACTATACTTCGAGCCGTCAACATCGTTTTCGATTGTGTTTTCTCTGCTCTCCCGAAGTTGGTTACTTAATTTCTTCCGCGCTTACCCCTTCCCTTTCCCCTGCGCTTTGTTTCCCTTTCCAATCAAACACGTGAGTGACAAACAAGCCCATATATAGTGTAAAATCTATTCAATATGGCCTCAGGGCCAAACGTGCTCGCGGGTAATCGGTTCGCTGAGCTGAATCAGCTAACTGATCCCCCCAAAAAAAGACATAAAAAAAATAATGTTAATACAAACTCTCCTGTAGTTTATAATTTTGACATTCCCTCCCAATCTAATTCAAAAAATCCTAAATTCATAATTATATCCCCAACCGACCCCAAACAACTTCTAACATCTGTTAGTGTTTTTCTTTTAAAAAAAGCTATTGACGCCATTAGCACATCTTACGAGTACATCACTCAGCTTCGAGATGGCAACCTGCTTATACTCGTAAAATCTCAACACGTTGCTAATCTTTTTCTTTCCAAAAAGACTCTATCTAATCTTTGTCCGGTTTCTATCTCGCTTCATAACCGACTCAACTCCTCAAAAGGCACTGTTTATGCTCCATGCCTGAACATCCTACCCGAAAAAGAAATCATTGAAGAGATGAGGGACCAAGGCGTCACAGACGTTTATAAATTTAAAAAAATCGAAAGAAGAGAAGTTGCAGGCATAGAAAAAAACGTTGAAGTACCTTCTGGTCTAGTACTCTTCACCTTTGACCTTTTCCGTCCTCCTACAACCTTAAATGTTGGTTGGTACAAACTTAAAGTGGAAGAATACTTCCCAAATCCGATGCGCTGCAAAAAATGCCAGCTTCTCGGGCACACAATGAAAAGGTGCACTCGTAGCGAGACATGTGTCACATGCAATCTCCCCCCACACCCGTCTGTAAATTGCTCACGCACTTTTTGTGCTAACTGTGCAGATAACCACCCAGCATCTTCGAAACAATGCACAAGGTTCATTCAAGCAAAAGAAATTCTGAAAATAAAAACAATAAAAAAATGCAGCATGGCAGAAGCCAAACAGATCTTCAGCGAACAAAATCCAATCCCCTTACCTTCCTTAACTTACTCTTCTGTCGCAGCAAACGGTACACAACCGATCTCGCAAAGCTTATCAAGCCAGCCACTCTCCACGTCCGTATCTCTCCCTTCAACTTCTTCTATGAAAACAACAAGTTTGACCCAAAAAACAACAAATGAACCCTCTCTTATAAATAAATCAATCAATATAACAGAAAAAACAAGCAAGACCCCTCCTACAGCACCTCCCCCATTTTATACAAACCAACCCACAACAATATCAAGCTCACCTATTTTACCTACCATCTCTGCTCCGGTAATACCTTCCAGATCGAACAAATCAACCAACGATACCATTCTTTCATCAGCCACACAAAACACTTCGAAATCTAATGCAACATTCTTATCAAATTCTAACTCCCACTCACACCTCCTCTCAAAAAATAATTTAGCTTCAAACACAACTTCAACAAACTCTCCACTCTTTCCAAACTCAAATTCTCACTCAAACTCATATTCACAATTCAACGCACCAAACTCATCTGCATTTATAAATAACATTTCAAACCAAGACCCAACAACTAATACAATATCCCAAGCATCTAAACCAGCTTCACCACTGTCCATCGACCACATCAGTCAACACTATGACAAAATTTCAGAAAATGAAAATGACGACGATGATAATGATGGAGACATCTAACCATAACATCGGTACTCAAGAAAACGACTCTGTCGTTCGGAGGTTGGAACACTCAAACTCCACTGGGAGTTTGAGTGACCCAACTTCGGAGCGACAGAGTCAATCAATTAACCAGAATAATACACACGCTAATGACTTTTCACAGTATAGCTCCTCTTATACTGCACAAAAGTCCTCTGCAACTACAAAATCAATCCTTAAGGTTCTCCAGTGGAATCTTAATGGATATCTTAATAATTATCATGAGCTAGAGATCCTAATAAAAGAATATAGGCCTCATATAATTTCTCTGCAGGAAACCCACGTTCCCAACAACACAATAGTTAAAGCCCCAAAACAGTACGCAAGTTACTTCCACAATTTAAACACTAATACAACAGCAAAACAAGGCGTAGGGATTCTGATTCATAAATCTATTCCACATAAAATTCAAACAATCACATCAAACATCTCTACAATAGCAGTAGAAATTGATTTTGACATTAAATTAACAGTTTTATCCCTCTATATCCATCCCTCCCAACCATTTTCCTCTTCCAACTTGGAAGACATTTTAAAATCTGTAAAATCCCCTTTATTGGTATGTGGAGACTTTAATGCTTGGAACCCTCTCTGGGGCTCACCTGTTGCAAATGCAAGAGGAAAAATTGTTGAAAATTTTTTAACAAATTCAAATTTATCTCTTTTAAATGATGGAAGCCCTACGCACTTCTCTACCCATAACACGCTAACACACGTAGATCTCACTTTCACTTCTCCGCAAATATTACCTAATATTACCTGGCAGAGACTAAATTTCCTCCACGGTAGCGACCACTTCCCCATTATATCCAGCATTAACCTCAAACGTCACAACACCAGCTGCAAGCCAACCCCTAAATTTCTAACCGACCGTGCCGACTGGAATTTTTTCCAAACAAAATCAATAGAATTTCTCAGCAACAGACCAGAATCCACAAATATTAACCAAGAAGCAGCAAATATAAGCAAAGGGCTACGATTCGCAGCTAATTTATCCATCCCACAAACAAAAAATAAGCCATTAAAAAACATAGTCCCATGGTGGAACTCTGAGATCGCTTCCCTTCGTGAAAAGAAGCAACATCTTTGGAAAATCTTTAAAAAGTATCCTAATGATACAAATCTCATTAACTTTCGAAAAGCTAACGCATTATTTCGAAGAAAAGCCAAAGCTTCCAAAATAGAGAGCTTCCAAAAATTCACCTCAAATCTTAATCCAAACACGACTAGTAAACAAATTTGGGCAGATGTCAAGTGCCTTACAGGAAACTATATACCTCATTCTATTAAAATAATACACACTGCTACCGAACCTCTTACGGATTCAAACCAAATCGCCGAGCATTTTGCAAATGGCTGGTCCACATACTCCAGTGATTCTAATTTTTCCTCCCGATTCTGTGAGGCAAAATATGAAGCGCTAAACCAGATTATCACGACTCATAAACTATCCCCATCCGCAAAATACCTAGAAATACCTTTTAACTTTCTTGAACTAGAAAGCAGTTTGAACTCAGTCAAAGGGAAAACTCCCGGACTCGACCGTATATCATATCCGATGATCAAAAATGCACCTTTTCAAGTAAAAAAACGAATTTTATTATTATTTAATAACATCTTCGACCAAGGCATAATACCTCAGGCATGGAAAACTGCAATCAATATTCCGATTCCAAAGCCAAACAAACAACCAACTGACACTAATGGTTACAGGCCGATTTCACTGTTATCTTGCACAAGCAAAATTTTAGAAAAAATGGTATCCAAAAGACTTCTTTGGTTTATTGAAAGAAACAATCTTATAAACCTCAACCAGGTCGCCTTTAAACACGGCCGCAGCACCATTGATTCTCTACTTCACATAGACGAGTTTATATCTTCTGCACTTTCATGCAAAAACCACATCTCAATTGTTTCGATTGACTTCGAGAAAGCGTTCGAACGCATCGGAATCCATGTCGTCCTAAATAAATTAACGAGCTGGAAGATTGGCCCCAAAATGTACAATTTTGTAAAGTCGTTTCTTACGAATCGATTTTTTAGATCGAAAGTAAACAACTCTTTCTCTAAACTGCACACTCTTAAAAATGGTATACCACAGGGATCTCCCCTTTCGGTGGTCTTATTTGTGATTGCTTACAACGATATAAGCGATATAATCTTAAAATTTAAAAACATCGATCATTCGTTATATGCGGATGATTTGTACTTAATGTCTAGATGTAACGATATGACACGAACAGCTAATTTATTTAAAGAAGTTATTAATTGTATAAATAATTGGTGCACCCAATCAGGGGCAATAATATCACTAAACAAAAACAAACACCTGCATATTTGCAGGAAAATTAACTGTTCAAACTTTAACATTGATATTAATAATATTCATATACCAACTGTTAATAATCTAAGTATCTTAGGAATATTATTTGATAATAAGTTTAGCTTTAAGGCTCACTGTACAGAATTAAAAAAAAAATTAGCTCCTAGACTCAATGTTATAAGATACTTGTCATCACAAAATAGTTATGTTCATACTAACACCTTAATTAACATAACAAAAATGATTTTTTGTTCTAAGTTCGAATACGGACTAACCATTTACGGCAAAACTGCCAAATCAAACTTAAAAATCCTTAATCCATTCTACCATGCAGCAATTAGAGCAAGCTTAAAATCTTTTCGAACTACTCCAATCAAAAATATGATGACAGAAGGCGGCTTTTGCTCGATTGAAGACCGAAGCAAAATCTTGACATCCCGGCTTTTTCCGAAGATTTGCGAATCATACAGCTCTCCAATTCACAACGACGCAGCCAAAATAATGAGACGTAAGAAGTTACCCAAACAACCCTCAACACTTTATAACGCTCTATCTTTCGGGAAAGACATTGGAATCATCCCCACTGTAAAAAGCATACCCATCGAAAAACACCCTCCCTGGGCACTTCCTCAAGATTCCATCAATACCAGTTTAACGAAATACCCGAAAGATACAACACCTAAAGAAGTATATATCCAACTATCCCTGGATCTGCTGTACAGGTATCCCAATAACCTTTGGAACATACTATACACCGACGGTTCCAAAAGCCGTGAGGGTACCGGATTTGCCATTGTTGATAATCAGGGTCAATTTATTTTTGCCGAGAAGCTCCCATCATATTTCTCTATATTCTCTACAGAAGCTTTAGCTATACTTGAAGCAACAAACATAGCCGTTTCAACAAACAGGAAAACTGTCATCTTTACTGATAGTCTCTCAACGCTAACAGCAATTAATAATATAAAACACCGTACACCATACATCAACAAAATCCGAGACAATATTACATCTCAAGGAGCAAAATTAAAACTGATCTGGATCCCAGGACATGTTGGGATTAAAGGGAACGAAGCAGCGGATCGAGAAGCGAAATCCATCTCCGTGTGTCCCAATACAAATACAAGTGAACAACGACCTCTCAAAAAAGACCTAGACAAAATCATAGACCTGCATTGGTCCCATAAAAAAAAAGAGAATTGGAGTACATATATACACCACTATGCCTCAATCAACCCGGAAGGGATGCCAGCATTTTACCCTACAAATACAACGGCCAAAATGAACAGATGCTTCCTGCGTCTAAGACTTGGACATACTTGGTTAACGAATAGCTACTTATTGAAGAATGAACCTCCTGCCACCTGCCACATCTGCCAATCAAACATTATAATTTCCATTAAGCATTTAACTTCCGAATGTGTTAAAATTAAGCAAATTTTTGAAAAATTATACAAAAGTAACATTAATACCCTACTTTCAGTCCCATCAGCGGATAACATAAGAAATGTATTTAAAGTATTACAAGATCTCAAACTCGATACATGTATTTAACTTACTTATTGAATCCTTAAACGGGGAGCGGTCGAGGACAGCAAGAGCGCGTGCTTTACAGCACTCACTCTTGTTGTCCTCGATCGCTCCCCCATACTTTCACAGCCTTAGTTTTTAAACCTTAATTTTTAAGAAATAATTGTAAGATCCCAGCCTTAAGCCACGGAGCTAGTGCTGTTAGTTTTAATATTAATCTGTACATTTATGTTTTTGATTAATAAATAATAATAATAATAATAATATTCTTTTTGGCTCTAGAAGTGAAAGTTGGACTGTAAATCATTAAAGAGGTGATAAGGGTGAAGAGAGGCGAAAACGCAAAAAGAAATGTACACTAAGGCTAGGACCGCACTTGCGATTTCAATCGCGCGACTGTTTAGTCGCCAGAAATAGAACACATGAATTTGAATAAGTTTCCAACAAGGACCAAAAGCAACCCACCCTTACATCACCACACCAGCCAGCGACTGTCAGCATTAACTAAGCAGATGCGCATGCACAACAGAGGTCGAAACCGAACCTACACTCAACAAGGACCTACATCTCATCACCCCACCACCATCATACCAGCCAACGACCGTCAGCAATGCTCAAGCCGACGTGAAATCATTTATTTAAAAAAAAAAAAACTAATGTTAGACTTAAGAAACTTTTGTAATACAAATGTAAAAATGAAAAATAACCTACTTAACGAAGCAGAGCCCCTTCTGTGCTCGCAGATTAAAAAATATTAGACTTAAGAAATTAATTAATTATTGTAAATAGTAGATAAATAATAACCAATGTAAAAACTTTTGAGCATTAATAAAAATATTGTAATAATAAATGAATTTGAATAAGAATGAACGCACATGCGACCTAGAAATCGCGACGATTAAAAGTCGAAAATTTGTTCCATTTTTCTGGCGATGCGATTGTCGAAAGTTAAAATGAAACAAACGGACTTAGATGGTTGTGCTCACACTTGCGATTTAAAATAGTGCGACTAAAAAATCGTAGTCGCAACTAGAAAAAATTATACACGCACTTGCGATTTTCAAACGTACGATTATTTAGCCGCAAGAAATGAGACACATGGTTTTAAATGTGAATGCACACATACGTGACCTTAAAATCGCAGCGATTAAAAAAATGGAACCAGATCTATTTTTTGAGCGTTTTTTCTGTCGCAAAATTAAAAAGACGCATGTGCGTGCATTCACATTAAAAGCTTTATGTTCTATTTCTTGCGACTAAAAAATCGCGCGATAGATAGCCGCAAGTGAGTGCATGGCAATTATTTGTTGTGACACCGATTTTTTAATCGCACCGACTGAAAATCGCAAGTGCGGTCCTAGCCTAATTCTGGCATCTTAAGCAGTGTTATTTTATTATCGTTTTAATGAATCTGTAACCGTAATAGGAACTTAACTGGCTGAATACAATACGAATATTTATATTAGGTGCATATTTAATTGAAGAATATTAACTTATAATACATCAGTGAAAGGGTTGTTTATCAAGTTTTAAGTCAGTATTGAAATGTACACGTTATTATTAGAATATGAATATAGCAGTAAGGAAAAAGTTCGTAGAATGTTCACGTTAGTGTGCGTTTTGAAGCTAGTTTTGCTTTTAATTAAGAATTTATTTGACAAATGACAGTTAATTTTCTAAGAAAATTAAGCGTTTTTAAGGTGCCAAAAAGGATACATATTTCATAACAAAATTTTTCATGATATCAGTATGCGAAAGCCTGCCCAAAAAAACTGCCTCTCAAGATGTTAAATATGAATAATTCAAAATTTATTTAACGTACAATTTTGGTAAAATTTAAAAGGAGGTAGAAGCACCTTTCATTTAATACCAAAATCATTTTGTTACCATTTAAAAATTCCGAGATATAAGCAGCCAACCCCAAATATCTCGCACCTCCCATGAAGCATGAACAATTGCCTAAGTATTTTACAAAAATAACCAAATCAATCCTTGCGTTCCAATGTTTATTCGCTATGCTATCTAGCTATCCCAAAAATTTTGAGATAACTTGAGTTGTTGTTGCGTCAGCTGTTATCAGCTGTTTTTTTAACAAGGGGTTACAACACAACAAAGCTATCCAGATAACTGAGAATAGCCAGCGGAACGTGCCCAATGTCACCTTTCATTTAATACCAGACGCGTTTGTGTGCGTTCAAGACCAAACCTCCCATATATAATGAGCAATTCGCTATAATATGATGTTAAAAATTATAAGAGAATGCCAAAAAATTCAAAGAATGCAAAAGACTTCAAAAGACTTCAAGAGACTTCTAAAGAATTCAAAAAATTCAAAGAATGCAAAAGACTTCAAAAGACTTCAAAAGAATTCAGAAAATTCAAAGAATGCAAAAGACTTCAAAAGAATTCAAAAATTTAAAAGAATGCAAAGGACTTCAAAAGAATTCAAAGAATGCAAAAGACTTCAAAAGACTCCAAAAGAATGCAAAAATTCAAAGGATGCAAAAGACTTCAAAAGAATGCAAAAAGAATGCAAAGAATGCATGAAGTCCCAAAAGATTGCAATCAGTGGATGGTGACAAAAGATTGGAAAAAAAATAGATTGCAATCTTTTTAAGGAAAAAAGAATGGCGACTGCATTTTTTGAAGTCGCGTTCTTAGAAAAGAATGTGAAGAATGCAATCTTTAATTGAAGTCACTAAAGATTGCATTCGCAAATGATTGCAATCTTTTACAACTCTGCTCTCCTGGCTTCCGTCGCTATGATATATCCTCCAAAAACTTAGACCATATAAGGCTAAGGGGAGCGTTGAGAGAAAAACTTAATCCAAACGTAGTAAATATGGTATTAAGATCCCAAAAGAAAATCTCTTGATGTTACAAAACGTCTATCTTGTCAATTTCGAAAAATACAAAATAAGAGTGACACAAAGGTTAATCGAGGATGTAGCCAATGAGGAGCGGACATTTGCAATAATTGAGAATGAGCACCGCAGAGCTCACCGAGCCTCAAGGGAGAATAAAGAACAAATACTCGAAAAGTATTATTTCCCACAAATGATGGCAAACATAAAGAAGTACGTTGCCTCCTGTGATATTTGCAACCGGAACAAATCTGACAGACATCCTTAAAACCCGGAACTCCAATCCACACCTGTTCCTAAATATCCGTGTGAAATTATTCACATGGATATCATGGAAATTCAAAATGAAAAATTCTTGACCGTCATAGACAAGTTTTCAAAATTTTCAAAATTTTTCCACCTCAAAGATAGGTCTACAATTTGTATAAGGTCAAAGATAATTTAAATATTACACTTCTTTACAGCCCCGATTACTCTTGTCACTGACAATGAGAAAGGGTTTCTAAGTCCTATTGTCCTTAATCTGATAAAAAACCTTGGAATTAAACTTTACCTCACGCCATCCCATAGGAGCGAGGTCAACGGGCAAATAGAACGAGTCCACTCCACTATTCTAGAAATATACAGATGCCTTGGAGAAGAACATAAAGATCTTAGTGTCAAAGAACTCGTGAATGTTGCCGTTGACCGTTATAATAATACTATACATTCTGTAAAGAATAAGAAACCATCCGATATATTCTTTAACAGGTCACAGAGAATAAATTATCAAAATCCTTTAAACATACGCTCAAAAATTAATAAGGACCTTAGGGGAATTATAAAAAGAAATTTGGATGCTGGGAGTGCTAGAATAAATCTGAAAAGAGTGGTTCCCAAGAATTATAGGAAGGATGATGTCGTTTATGTGGCTACCAAAGGCATTTAAGGTAAAAATAAGCTTCTATATAGAAAGGAAATCATAGCCAAGGATAACAAGGTCACTATAACGACATTGAGTGGCAAAAAAATCTATAAGGCCCACCTCAATAATATTAAATAACTCATAAAGAACACATATTTTCCCCAGCCCTTATATATATACAATACATATATAAAAAAAAAAAAAAAGGGCAATGGGACCACATGGGTCCGAATTTTACAAAATACACTAGTCAACAATATTAAAGGAACACATTTTTTTTCAATTTTTGTTAGCGTTTTTTGAAGAGCTGTATCTTTGTGACGAGTGGTCGTATTGAGTTGAAATAAATAGCATTTTACAGCTTTATGTTTTTTGTTTCGAGATTTGTTTGCAAACAAATTTTTTTGAAGTACCGTTATTGCGTTATTGCAAAAAATGAGACGAGACAAAATTATTTTGTTTTTATTTTTCTTGAAGGTCCTCATTTCTATGGATAAATTTTTTTGAGTCAATTAAATGTCATGATTGACCTTGTTTATTCAGCTTCAATTCAGTTTTTTTGTTTTTTACGTACGATTTTTTTTGACATGGTTTATCTGACTTTGAATGAAAAAAGATACTTTTAGCCTTGATTACCAATATCTCAGCAAATAATGACGTTATAAAAAATTCAAAGACAGTTTTGGAAATTTGAAAAAGCGTTTTACAAGATTTTTTTATGATTTTGTAGAAATTATTTTTTTTTACCGTTCACCGTTAGTTTAAAAAAAGTACTAAAAACCGACGTTTTGTGGTCTTTTCGTAAATCTTTTTTTTTCGTTGCAAATATTGATTGCATGGCTTGCGTTGGTATGCAAATTTATAGATTTTGAAATCACCAATATTCTTGTAAATTTTCAAATTGATTCATTGAACCGTTTTTCCTCACCAAAACTTCAAAGTCTTACAAACCAGGTAAAGGAACAAATTGTGGTGTTCCTAAACAATGCGAAGTTGTGATCAAAATGACAAGAAAACCGCAATTCCAGTGGATTTTTTTTACAGTTTTGCATTAGTTAGATACTTTTTTGAATTGAAATGAAATAAAAAGTACATTAAACAAAAAAATAAAAAAAATAATTTTAAAAAAGTTTTCAAACAAAAAAACTTGATTTTTTTAATTTTTTTTTTTTGAAAAATGTAATTTTTTTTTCATTTCCATTCAAAAAAGTATCTAACTAATGCAAAACTGTGAAAAAAATCCACTGGAATTGCGGTTTTCTTGTCATTTTGACGACAACTTCGCATTGTTTAGGAACACCACAATTTGTTCCTTTACCTGGTTTGTAAGACTTTGAAGTTTTGGTGAGGAAAAACGGTTCGATGAATCAATTTGAAAATTAACAAGAATATTGATGATTTAAAAGTCTATAAATTTGCATAGCAACGCAAGCCATGCAATCAATATTTGCAACGAAAAAAAAAGATTTACGAAAAGACCACAAAACGTCGGCTTTTAGTACTTTTTTTAAACTAACGGTGAACGGTAAAAAAAAAATAATTTCTACAAAATCATAAAAAAATCTTGTAAAACGCTTTTTCAAATTTCCAAAACTGTCTTTGAATTTTTTATAACGTCATTATTTGCTGAGATATTGGTAATAAAGGCTAAAAGTATCTTTTTTCATTCAAAGTCAGATAAACCATGTCAAAAAAAATCGTACGAAAACAACAAAAAAACTGAATTGAAGCTGAATAAACAAGTTATCTGATCATGACATTTAATTGACTCAAAAAAATGTATCCATAGAAATGAGGACCTTCAAAAAAATTAAAACAAAATAATTTTGTTGTCTCGTCTCATTTATTGCAATAACGCAATAACGGTACTTCAAAAAAATTTGTTTGCAAACAAATCTCGAAACAAAAAACATAAAGCTGTAAAATGCTATTTATTTCAACTCAATACGACCACTCGTCACAAAGATACAGCTCTTCAAAAAACGCTAACAAAAATTGAAAAAAAATTTGTTCCTTTAATATTGTTGACTAGTGTATATATGTATAAAGAAACGCCTTGGGTTGATCTCTCAAGAAACAAGGGGCCGGTTCACTTAAAAAACTACTTAATTGTAGTTGCGGTGGTGTTGGACCTCGTACCCTAGTAGGTTCCTTGTACTTTAAACCTTGTGGCCAAAACAGACTTATACGAACCTTCCGATCCGCAGTGACTACCCCGAAAATTTAATGGAGAGTAAGCCCATGGAGCATATTAAGAAATGAATACATAAGAAGAATGAATTAAAAAAAAAATAATAAAAGAAGAAGAATATAACATGACATGATAAAACTTCAAATGTTCATGAAACCTTGTTAACCACAACTTCATGTTTTAGATTTAAGAAAAATTGTTATTTTACCAAGCAATAAAATTTTGTATATATTACAGATTAGTAACTTATTTCAATCCCATGCAGACCCTGCATATTTTCGCTTATAATATGACATACTATATACTAAATACCTTGTTTGAGTTAAAAGCAATTTTTTTAAATAATATTACATAAGAAAATACCCTCCTTTTTGCTTTGATAGCAGTTTTTTTCTTTTCGGCATGGAATCCACGATATTTTTGCAGTTTTTTCTATCTGTTTTATCTCAAATTGGCACTTGATATGTACTTGAATTACCCCTTTTGATTTTTTTTAGTTCTGCATATGTATCTTTATGTAATGTGTTGTCCATTACTTTCACCTATTCTTTATAAATTGATCAAAAGTTTTCAAAAGAACGGTTTTATCGTCAATTTCGCTTCCAATCTTAAATGTTTATCTTATTCTCATCATTGTATGAAATGAAGCTAAATCTTCTCGATGAATACAATTTCAAGCTCAAGCTACATATAAGCGGGAGTCCGATTAAGTCTTAAGCTTATCCCTGATCACCTTCGACTGGAATGAAGCCATGATTAAGCTGGACTTTTGCTAAGCAGTTTTTATTGATGTTAACATTTCATGACCCCCCCCCCCCCCAATCTGAATTCCTGGATCCGCGCCTGTGAAGTGCCGTGAACTTGGCTGGGCACTACCGTGCCCTTTTATATTTGGTTTTTGAAAAAACGAATTTTGAACTCAAAATTTGCGAAAAAAAGGTTGAAACGAGGCAAGAGGAGAGGAGTGGTAGGAATTTAGGATGGAAAAAAAGCTAGGGACGCGGTTGGAGGGTCTTCTTCCGTCCGTGAGAAAGGACGATGGATTTTGAAAAAAAAAGTAGGATAAGAGCCGGAAAGTGTTGTTTTTTTTTTATTCGAAAACAAAATCTATAAACGGATGGAAGGGATGGGTGTGCAAGGGAAAGAGTGTCCGCGGGGACTGAGGCATGCTAGCGTTGTTCGACTCAGCTCGCCGGAAAAGAGGGGTCTTACCCCCGCAACGTGACCTCACCTGTTCCAAAACATAAAACATGCCTAACTAAACACTTTGACCTCCACTTTTCAACGTCCACACTTCAGGTTACTGCGGGTGTAATTGCAGTCGGGCCTTTTCCCTCCCTACCTGGAATTCAGGTGGCCAAACGATTCGAATTCCCCAAAAGTGAAACCAACTAGGTCGCTATTAAGTCATACTTACTCTTTCTACCGAAGGGCTTCAGCCATCCCTACCGCACCCCCTTATTAATAAATTTACCCCGACATCAGGCTTACGAAAAGCTCAAGAAAACACCAGAAATCCATTTATCTTGGCGTGATTTACAGCAAATTTATTAAAATAATATTAGCTATTATCGAAAGCTTTAACATTAAAAATTTACTAATAAAAAAATCATCTTAAAGACTAATTGTTCAAAATGAAATCCGTTGGATTTGAAAAATAAAATTAAAACAGTACAGGTATTTAACTAGGCAAACAAAAAAAATACAAAAAAAAAAATAATCAAAATTCTTATCAAGTGAAAAGACCCTTGACTGAATCCTTAAAAACCTAAAGACTAGAACCTAACAATAATACACGAAAATGAAAAATATTCTTTAATTTTTTTTTTCGTTACTCAAAACCAGCAGTGTGCGCCTGCGGTAACTGGACCACCCTCGATCCCAACACTTGATTGACTTAGGTTCTTCACACCGCCCTTGACCGATGATGGGGGGCTTAAGGTTTTTTTTTTTCCACCCCCAAAACAGAACAGTAAATCGGTGATCCTACCTAAACAGAGAGCTCTTTGTAAAGGGAGTTACCGGGAAGCAAAAGGTTGCTGTAAAAAAAATAAAACGAAAAGGCGCTGGAGGAACCCTTCCTCACAAGGAGCAGAAACAGGGGCTTCAGATCCCGACTGTACGCTATAAGCTGATGGCAACTTATACAAATCTCAATATGAAGATATAAATAGAAAACTATACAAAGAACCAATTAGATAAGAGTAGGTGCACATGTAAGGAATTATTTAAATATTAATAGAATAATAACAACCTAGGAAAATAAAGATATATATGGGTATGTATATGAATATATATGTAAATGAAAAGAACCTAAAATAAAATAAACAAAAAAAAAACTATCACGCCAATAGAAAACTTAAATATATCCAGCGCTGCTTCACCAGGTACCGACCAATAAAGGGTTCTTGGAAAACCACACGGGAGTGTGCTTGAATAAAACCCTTTCTCGTGCGTAAACTTTGATGCTTGCTCTTTTCGTTAGGGGGTGAATTCTAGTCAACAGATGCATTTAACTACACCGAGCGTCGTGTTTGTAGTAGCCACTCTGTAAAATACGTTAGGAGCCCTACTGTTATCTCCGACCTCCCGGTTAGAGGAGCCCCACTGTGACCAGTGATCTTCTAGTTAGAGGAACCCTACTGTAACCAAAGAACCAACGTTCGTCTTCCTATTCGCAACCTTAGTTCAAAATCTAGACCTTACTTGTTTCGGCCTGGGGGATCGACAGGCTTTTCTGGACAACCAATTTCTTAAATCCCGTATTCCAGTTCGTTAGGTTGATCACGAGTTCACTACGGACCTGAATACACGGAGGCCCGCTTTTCACCGTTGCTCACGTGACCCAAGGCTTGGAGCACTGCTCGAGTTACTTTGCAGTTTTTCCTCTGCGGGCTAAGATGGGATCAGATTTCTGCCTCTTTTAACTATGCGCTGTTTAAATCTCCGCCAACCGTTAAAGCTGGGTAGTCCCGCATTTCCAATAGCCCGTGACCGCCAATTCACCCCTATTAGAAGACAACTTTTCAAGTCTACCAAAAAAAAAGGTTCGTTATTTAACCATCACTTACCCTATATAACAAAAAGAATTAGCTTAAACTTCTCAACTATTAACTCACGAAACTATTCTTCAGAATTTTTTCTCTAAATTAAAATTTTTCAAAATTAATATCTCGGATTGGGCACTAATTCTTTATACGTACTATTACTCTGCGCACTATGGCAAACAAAATTATCTTCAATTACTTGTAAGAAGGCAATTGAGAAGCAAAGCCCTCTCTCGAGCAACTAAACTGCCCCTGTATAAGGCGCTTATCATCCCGGTCCTGATGTATGGTGCTAACGGTGGATGAGAACGCGTTAGGCTGTTTCGAGAGGAAAATTCTCCGGGTGATATTTGGTCCCGTCTGCATAGATGGGGAATGGAGAAGAAGATACAACAACGAACTGTATGGGCTGTACAGCGACACCGACCTAGATACAAAAGTGAAAAGCCAACGACTAAGATGGCTGGGTCACCTAGAGTGAATGGACACCAATGCTCCGGCCCGGAAAGCCTTTGAATCCAACCCCGTGGGACAACGCAGTAGAGGTGGACAGCGTAAAAGGTGGCGCACGCAAGTGGAAGAGGACCTCAACCAACTTGGCGTGCGAAACTGGAGACAGCTAGCTAGAAACCGAGCCGGCTGGAAGAAGCTTGTTGGTTGAGGCCCTGGTCCACCCCGGACTGTAGCGCCACCTTAAGTAAGTAAGTAAGCTATATACATTTTTTTTAAGAAACCACTCCAACGTTTTTTTCCAAACAATCATATTTGATCAAGAACTCAGATGCCATTCTCTTTTTTTACCTCAAATATTAAATAACTTGTTTAAGCTAATTGTAGCGTGATTGTAGTTCCGTAGAGCGGAATGTGGGGTTTCTCCAAATAAATTCACACACCGGATTTTTTAAAACAATAACTTCTGAACAAAACGAATATAAGCAAACTAGGTACAAATTTTGACTTCTTCTTGGTTATAACTAGACTTTTCCTTTGTTACTATGCGGGCGTGGTCCGCTGTAATTGATGAAGAAAAAGATGTCCCTCAAGTTAGCAGAGCATGGTGATCAGAACATATATTTTGTGATGGCATTATAAAGCGCTTATAAAATGCTAATAAAATACCCAACATTTAAATTGAATGCTCAAGTACCTTTGGTACAAATCAGTGTCAATCAAACTTTAAATCAAATTAGCAGAACAATTTCCTAAAATGGTTAAAACATTAAGTACGAAAATTAGGTTTAGTCCCATATTAATGCTCTGTGAATAAAAAAAAACCTTGATTTTCACAAAAAAAAAATTTTGTCACAACTTTGAAAAATAAAAAATATTTTTTCTTTTAGATTTTTCGACTCAAATCTTTTTGATCAACTAAATGCTATTTAAAGCTCCATTTTCGAAACAATTTTTGAAGATCTGAGGCAAACAAAAATAATTAAATTTCCCATACATTTCCATATTCTGCTAACTTAAAATCGATTTTTATAAAAAAATTCAAACTCTTACGACTCAAATCTTTTTGATTAGTTAAATAATAGCCTAAATGCAATTAAATGCTCCATTTTCGAAATAATTTTCAAAGATCTGTGGCAAAAAAAAAATAATATCTTTTTGATTAATTAAATGCTCGCCTAAATATTGTTAAATGCTTGCCTAAATGCATTCAAATGCTCCATTTTCGAAACAATTTTCGAAGATCTGAGGCAAAATAAATAATTCAATTTCCCATACATTTCCATGTTCTGTTAACTTAAAATCTATTTTTCTCAAAAAATTCAAGTTTTTCGACTCAAATGATTTTGATTCAAAATTCAATTAAATAGGTACTCCATTTTCGAAAATCTGAGGAAAAAAAATTTCCCACACATTCCATGTTTTGCTAGCTAAAAATCTATTTTTCTCAACAAATCAAACTTTTTGGATTCAAATCTTTTTATTTTTCCTAAATTCAATTAAATGCTCCATTTTGGAAACAGTTTTCGAAAATCTGAGGAAAAAAAAATTTCCCACACATTCCATGTTCTGCTAGCTTAAAATCCATTTTTCACAACAAATCAAACTTTTTGGATTTAAATCTTTTGGATTAGTAAAATGCTCACCTAAATGCAATGTACCATTTTCGAAAAAAAATCGAAGATCTTATTATACAAAAACAAAATAATTCAATTTCTGCTAACTAAAATCGATTTTTCTCAAAAAATTCAAACTTTTTCGACTCAAAATTTTTTTATTTGTTAAATGCTCGCCTAAATGCAATTAAATGCTCCATTTTCCAAAACGACGCAATGACGCAAAAAAAAAAATAATTTAATTTCCCATACATTTCCTTGTTCTACTAACTTAAAATCGATTTTCTCAAAAAATTCAAACTTTTTCGACTCAAATCTTTTTGATTAGCTGAATGCTCACCTAAATGCAATTAAATTAAATATATCGTATTTCATGCTTTTGATCATTTTTCTTTAAATAATTTCCATGTCCTTATACAGGGTGTCCCGGACCTAAGTGGAAGTATTAAAGGGGGTGGTTCTTGGGGTTATTCTAAGAAGAAAATTGTATAGGTGGAAAGTTGTATCTTCCCTCCCTGCAGCAAAGGGGGGGGGGCAGTTTCTGAAATATTGACTTTAAATGCAAAAAAAAACAACTAAACACATCTAATAATATGCTATAATTTTTTTGAAAGCTAAGAAAAAAAAAATAACAATTTTTTTTTTTAATTTTGACTTTGAAATTTAATTTCTCAAAAACTATTCGCTTAAACAACTTGATTTAAAATCCAAATGCAAAAATGGAGTATTAGCTTTCAAAAAAACTATAGCACATTATTAGATGTATTTTCGTTGATCTTTAATATTTGTTTTTGCATTTAAAGTCAATGTTTCAGAAACTGCCCCCCCTGCCTCAGGGAGGGGAGATACAACTTTCCCCCCATACAATTTTGTTCTTAGAATTACCCCCTTTAATACTTCCACTCAGGTCCGTTAGTTTAAAAAAAGTACTAAAAACCGACGTTTTGTGGTCTTTTCGTAAATCTTTTTTTTTCGTTGCAAATATTGATTGCATGGCTTGCGTTGGTATGCAAATTTATAGACTTTTAAATCATCAATATTTTTGTAAATTTTCAAATTGATTCATCGAACCGTTTTTCCTCACCAAAACTTCAAAGTCTTACAAACCAGGTAAAGGAACAAATTGTGGTGTTCCTAAACAATGCGAAGTTGTCATCAAAATGACAAGAAAACCGCAATTCCAGTGGATTTTTTCACAGTTTTGCATTAGTTAGATACTTTTTTGAATTGAAATGAAATAAAAAGTACTTTAAACAAAAAAATTTAAAAAATAATTTTAAAAAAGTTTTCAAACAAAAAAACTTGATTTTTTTAATTTTTTTTTTGTTGAAAAATGTAATTTTTTTTTCATTTCCATTCAAAAAAGTATCTAACTAATGCAAAACTGTGAAAAAAATCCACTGGAATTGCGGTTTTCTTGTCATTTTGACGACAACTTCGCATTGTTTAGGAACACCACAATTTGTTCCTTTACCTGGTTTGTAAGACTTTGAAGTTTTGGTGAGGAAAAACGGTTCGATGAATCAATTTGAAAATTTACAAGAATATTGATGATTTAAAAGTCTATAAATTTGCATAGCAACGCAAGCCAAGCAATCAATATTTGCAACGAAAAAAAAAGATTTACGAAAAGACCACAAAACGTCGGTTTTTAGTACTTTTTTTAAACTAACGGTGAACGGTAAAAAAAAATAATTTCTACAAAATCATAAAAAAATCTTGTAAAACGCTTTTTCAAATTTCCAAAACTGTCTTTGAATTTTTTATAACGTCATTATTTGCTGAGATATTGGTAATCAAGGCTAAAAGTATCTTTTTTCATTCAAAGTCAGATAAACCATGTCAAAAAAAATCGTACGAAAACAACAAAAAAACTGAATTGAAGCTGAATAAACAAGGTATCTGATCATGACATTTAATTGACTCAAAAAAATTTATCCATAGAAATGAGGACCTTCAAGAAAAATAAAAACAAAATAATTTTGTTGTCTCGTCTCATTTTTTGCAATAACGCAATAACGGTACTTCAAAAAAATTTGTTTGCAAACAAATCTCGAAACAAAAAACATAAAGCTGTAAAATGCTATTTATTTCAACTCAATACGACCACTCGTCACAAAGATACAGCTCTTCAAAAAACGCTAACAAAAATTGAAAAAAAACGTGTTCCTTTAATATTGTTGACTAGTGTATAACAGCACATTAAGGGTATCCATGCAACAGCGTAAAGTCATCGTAAAAGTAGAGAAGTTATAAAATGCGTAAATCTGTCTAATTTTCCATACAAATTGTGACAGGTATACGAAGTTTAAAAAATAACTGTAATTTATCACTTTTATAGTACAAAATCAAAAGTGTAACTTTGACACGCTATAACATCAAGACTAATAAACCTCTAAATATTGTAATGAATTTCCTTATTTGAACTATAACGACTCCGAATAGCAAACAAACGGACACTTTAAAGCTTTCGGTCGCAGTGCAAACATACCCTTATTAGCTATAATTATAGCGACTCTCAAAGGAAAGAAGCGCCATCTGCCGGATTATAGCAGATACACCAGCTGTCAAATAAAAGCTTTTGGAAGGGAAATTATTGGGAAATTTCCCCTATGGAAAGCTCTGGAAACAGGAACCAGAACCTTCCACTACTTTCCAGAGTTTGGAAAACAAGTATAAAAGGCACATGTTTGAACGGCAGCGACACAGTTTGTTTTTAATCGTGAATGAATAAAGTTGGTTGTAATAAAAGTGAAAATAAAAGTTTGTGAATTGATTTCAGTGGTGAATAAAAAATCGTTTTGTTTGTAGTAAGAAAAGTGTTTTATTTTGTGAAATAAATAAGTGGACGTTTTGAATAAAGTAAATAAGTTTTATTAACGAACCTGAGAAAATATTACGTTGGTGTTAGAAGTGGAATAAAACTTAGTTTATCTGTGCACTCAGTTAATTTATTGTGTGTTTACAAAAAAAAAAAAATAATTACGAAAAGTGAACGTTGACTGTAAAAAGTGAAAAATAAAAAAATAACAATCATCTCTGATTGATTTAAATTTAGTCGAACTTAAGGCAGAACTGAATAAGCGAGGTCTTTCTTCTGCTGGAACTAAGAACGATCTTATAATTCGTCTGCAAGAAGGTTTACGAAAACGCGGAGAAAACCCAGACACGTTGGTATTTGACATTCAAATGGAGGAAGAGCAAGAACAAGTAAGTACGTTGGACATAACCACTATGATGTCTCAGCTGCTCGCCAGCAAAAATAATCTTCTCGAACAAAGCCAAGAGCAAAAGAATCTTCTAAAACAGCAAAACCAAGAACACCGTAGTGAACAAAAGAATTTTCTCGAACGATTCGAGCAACAAAGCCAAGAACAAAAGAATCTTCTAGAAAAACAAGAAAGGAATCTTCTTCAAAAATTCCAAGAACAGACAAATCTGCTGGAAAGTAAGTTGGATGCTTTTGACAACAGAATAATTGCTCTTGACGAGCGTGTCGATAAACAATTTTCGACTGTAGATAAACAATTATCGACAATAGAAGCAACGTTCGACGATAAAATTGAATGCATTGCTAAGGAATTGGATAAAGTAAGGAAAATGAAGGTTCGAGAAAGTTCTGGCAACTATCCAAAGAGAAAGGAGATGCATCCACCAACTTTTGATGGGCAAACTTCTTGGGCGATCTACAAGAAGCAGTTTGAGGCAGCCGCAGCAACAAATGGCTGGGACGAGGAAGACAAATACATAGCTCTCACGCTTGCCCTCAGAAGAACTGCTGCTGAACTGCTGCAAACCATACCAGCAGATAAGAACGGCAACTTCAGTGCTCTTGTTCAGGCCATTGAGAAACGCTTTTAAGGTGGCCATATGCAAGAAGTGTTCCGTGTTCAACTCAATACTAGAGTCCAGAAAAGGGGAGAAACTCTGCAACAGCTTCAAGCAGACATCGAACGGTTGGCGCATCTGGCATATCCAGCTGCAGGAGATGAAATCATCAACCAATCGCAAGAGAATCCTTTGTTCGTACTGTATCTGACATCAACCTTCAGCGAGCAATTCGAACGGCTGGAAAACGCACACTACCTGAAGCATTAGCGTTTGCCTTGGCTATGGAAGCAGCAGAACAGGCTTCTCAAGGAGTTCATTGGGTAAGAGAACTAGAAATTGAGGTATGTGCTTGCCAGAGAACTGCATTCCTAAAGAGCCAGCGAGATGGACCTGCTCGATGCTGGAACTGTAACAAGACTTCAACGTCAGTGCAAATTACAACCGAGAAGACCTGCAAGTCAACATTGGGGAAGCAGAAACAGTAACAAAAACAATGTTAATACTCCTGCTCACCCCTTTTCTCAACCGGGAAACGAGTAAGAACCAACTTCGAGGGGCAGAATCTGGTTTCTGGTATAGATGGCTCCAGAACCACCATCCAGGTCTCACAGACGAAACGAAACAAAAAAAAATCTGACTGTGGAGGTAAAACTAGACGCCAAGAAGCAAGTGGTTACGATCGACACCGGTGCCACTGCCTCCATTGTTCGAAAGAACTTGGTGAAGATGACATGGCTGCATAACACCAACACTTACCTGCTGAAAACAGCAACAGGAGAGGCAGCCAGAGTGTATGGGGAGGTTCGTCTTACAATCCGTTTGGCAGAACTGGAGTTTTCACATCTATTTCTGGTAGCAGATATATGTGACGTGTGCATCGTTGGAATCGACTTTATGAAAGAGCATGGAGTAATTCTCGATATCGGAAAACAAGTTCTGAAATACCGAAATATGGAGATTCCTATGGTTTATGGCAATGAAAATTCATCAACTCTGAGAACTGTCATAAAGGAAGATATTTGCCTGCCACCTTCTTCAGAAGTGTTCGTTTCGACAAAAATAAAAGGAGATTTGGGTAGCCATCGATACCTAATGGTGGAGCCAGACTCTGAACAGTCTTCTCAAAACATCATCCTAGGGAAGACCCTTGTGGTGCCAAAGAACAACATGGTGCCCGTACGGATACTCAACATCAAACCGTACGAAGTCAAGCTTAGAAAAGGAGAAGTTGTTCGGAAATGTGAATCCGTATCCGCAATAACTAAAGAAGTTGATACACAAGAATATGTGGACCCCAGGAAAGTGAACACTATGAAGTCAAACATACTCAAGTCTTCAAAATTAAGTGAATATCAGCTAAGTGTTGCTGGAAGCCTCCTTCACGAGTACGCTGATATACTCTCTTCACCCAATGGGCAGTATGGTCGAACACAACTGGTGCAGCATCGAATCAAAACAGGAGACGCGAGACCTATGCGACAACCAGCAAGACGTCTCCCATTAGCCAAACAAGCCGAAATTGAAGAAATGATATGACAATGAAGAGAGATGGGCTAATCGAGAACTCTAAAAGTCCTTGGACATCCCCAGTTGTTCTTGTCAAAAAGAAGGACGGAGTACTCGATTTTATGTGGACTATCGGAGGCTGAACGATGTGACAAGGAAAGACAGCTACCCTCTGCCAAGAATCAGCGATACTTTGGATGCGATGGAAGGAGCTGAATGGTTTTCAACATTGGACTTGAAGAGTGGCTACTGGCAGGTAGAAATCCATCCAGAAGATCGAGAAAAGACAGCTTTCTCCACAGGAAATGGTTTGTGCCAATTTAAAGTGATGCCTTTCGGACTATGCAACGCTCCGGCAACATTTGAGCGTTTGATGGAGTGCGTTTTACAAGGACTTACTTGGAAATCTTGCCTAGTCTATTTGGACGATGTCATTGTTTATGGTAAGACATTTGATGAGCATTGTAGAAACCTTAAGGCCGTGTTCCAGAGGCTTCGAGAAGCAAACTTGAAATTGAAAAGTGTGAATTTTTCAAGTCTGAGGTAAAATACTTGGGACATATCATCTCTTCCCAAGGAGTGAAGACTGATCCTGAAAAAGTTGACACCGTAAAGAATTGGTTGACACCACAGGATAAACATCAACTCCGGAGCTTTCTTAGTCTAGCCACGTACTATCGACGATTTGTGAAGGATTTTCCTGGGATCGCGAAAAGTTTGCACCAGCTAACAGAGAAAAGCAAACCGTTCAAATGGTCAAGCGAGTGCAAGAAAAGCTTCCAGGAACTTAAGCAGAGCTTAGGCAATACACCAGTTTTGGCCTATCTGACACCAGAAAAACCTTTCATCATCGACGCTGACGCAAGTAACGTGGGAATTGGTGCCGTACTATCACAAGTCCACGAAGGAGAAGAGAAGGTCGTTGCCTATTACAGCAAGGTGCTCTCAAAGCCAGAAAAAAATTACTGTGTGACCAGAAGAAAACTTCTAGCTTTAGTATCGGCAACAAAACACTTCCATAAGTACATCTATGGACAGAAGTCCCTTCTTCGAACAGATAATGGCGAACTTAATTGGCTGTTGAACTTCAAAAATCCAGAAGGTCAAGTGGCAAGATGGATTGAAAGATTGCAGACATACGACTCCAGATCCAAACATTGAAGAGGAAGGTTGCACTCAAATGCAGATGCTTTATCTCGGAGACCATGCAAACCGGACTGCAAGCACTGCACACGTCAAGAAGAGAAGGAGGTTGCTTCCATCCAGCGACTAAGAGCCGATCCCATTTACGGTTGGAGTAATGAAGGAATAAGAGCTGCCCAACAAGAAGACTTGGATATTGAGCCCATTCTTGCATGGAAGGAACACCAAGAGAAACCAGAATGGGGTGATATCTCCGATAGAAGTCCAACTCTTAAAGCATATTGGGCACAATGGGACTCGCTTCATGTACAAGAAGGAGTATTAAGACGTAAATGGGAGACCACAGACGGCAAATCATATGTGATGCAGCTAGTCGTACCTCGTTCCAAAGATAATGACGTTCTTCAAGAGATGCATGATGGAGCTTCCGGAGGACATTTGGGTGTCAATAAGACACTGGAAAAGGTAAGGCAGCGATTCTGCTGTCTACACTCAAGAGAAGATGTCGAAAAATGGTGCCGAAAATGTGATACTTGTGCTGCAAGCAAGGGACCAGGCAGAAAAGTCCAGAGTAAGATGCAGCAGTATAATGTGGGTACGCCTTTTGAAAGAATTGCAATAGACGTTGCAGGCCTTTTTCCAGAAACCAGAAGCGGTAACCGATACATCCTGGTAGTCTATTTCAGCAAGTGGCCTGAGGCATTTGCCATCCCAAATTAGGAAACCAAAACAGTCGCGGATCAAATTTTTTTCAACTGGGTAAGCAGGTTTGGTGTACCTATGGAACTCCATTCAGATCAAAGGAGGACCTTCGAGTCCAAAATCTTTCAGGAAGTTTGAACACTCCTTGGCACTAAAAAGACGAGGACAACACCGCTTCACCCACAATCTGATGGGATGGTTGAACGATTCAACCGGAACCATAAAGAACACCTTTCTAAAGTTGTTAGCGACAACCAACGAGACTGGGATCGGCATATTCCATTATTCTTGATGGCCTATCGAAGTGCGGTACATAGCTCAACAGGACATACACCATCGGAAATCCTGCTCGGGAGCACAATACGACTACCAAGTGAAATCAAATTTGGATGTTCTGCAAATGAGCCACAAACAAGGAATAGACGACTACGTGGACAACCTCAAAGAAAAGCTAGTTGACATCCACGAAAGGACAAGGGCAAATATAAAGCTATCAAATGATCGGATGAAAACACGTTACGACACAAAAGCAACAAAAAAAGGGTTCCAAGCGGGAGACCTTGTGCGGTTTTATAATCAACACCGTCAGAAGGGACTTTCACAAAAGCTTCAACAAAATTGGGAAGGCCCTTATACTGTTGTAACACGAATAAATGATGTCGTCTACCGCATTCAGAGAGGATTAAGAGGAAAACTAAAAGTAGTTCACAGTGACCGTTTACATCGTTATAATGGTGAAGGAAGTGAAGGATTTGCTCGGGACAATCAATGCTAAGAGGGGAGCAGTGTAATGAATTTCCATATTTGAACTATAACGACTCCGAAAAGCAAACAAACGGACACTTTAAAGTAAATAAGTTTTATTAACGAACCTGAGAAAATATTTCAATATGTAGGTACATTATTTTTTTTAGATAATTTTATTGAATATTTGTTATTCTCTCATGATTTTGTTGTAAAACTAAACTATATCAAGTTGTTGAATAAACACCAAATCACTTTTTTTCACGATGGCAGCCTTCCCGTTACCCCGGGTACCCCAAAAACTTAGTTATATAATGAGGAGATGTAGCCAAACGCAAATTGTACACTAATTTTGCCCATCGATTAATAAAATGTTAGTACATTTTTGACGAAATTTGCTCCACCATGAAATTCTTGCACGATTTTCTCTGAATCTAATTAATGTATGAAAAAAGTATTTTTATCTTTTCTGCGTTGAATTACCTACATAAGCTACAATTTGTACCTTTACCTTTTCCAAAAAAAACTGCTAGTTTTCGAGACATTAAGAAAAAACTGAGTCTAAACCCCTTTTACACCCCTAAAAAATTTAGCCCCGGCCCAAATTTACGGAACTTTTTAGGAAATCCTTAAGACGTTAAAACAAAGCTCTCCACCAAAATTCAGCTTTGTGGGAATTTTTTTGAAGTGAAAGTCTAATTTTCCTGGGTTATTATGTTATTATAATTATAAGAGCTTTAATCTGCCTTTGACTATACTTTGCATTATGCATATATTATTATTATTTGGGTCGGTATGAAAGTTTTAATTTAAAACTGCTTTCGACTATACGTTTGAAAAAATGCACATTTTCCTTGCATTATTATTTTTTTTATTTCTTAAATATTTTTTTTTAATTCAAAGCCTGCTAATTTTCAAATAAGAGCTCATATTTCTCACTATAAAAGGAGAACCAAACTTAGAATTAAAATCACTTTCATTTAGGTGCCAGTTATGGCTATCATTGAAACTCATTATTGAAAATTTTAATGATAGATTTTGAGATGTATAGAAAGTAAAATCTATTAATATTTTGATGGCAAATAAAGCTCAAATATTTCTAGTCAAACAAAATTTCAAATATGCCCAACTTTCTTCAAAAAATTACTTTTAATTTTTTGATGATCATTGGTAAGGTAGTTCAATCATTGAAATAAGAAAAGTGTTTTTAAGGTGAAAGTTAGGCATTTTTGAATTTTTTTTTGGCTAGAAATATTAATTTAGTCTTAACCTTTATTTGTTCATCAAAATAATTAATGATTTTACTTCATAAACGTCTCAAAATCAATCATTAAAATTTTCAATGATGAGTTTCAATGATAGCTATAACTGGCACCTTAGACCAGGGAACGGTTAAGTAATGATTCAGAGGTATCACATACCGCTTTTCAATGTTTGCCTTTCTTTCTGGAATATTGTTGTGCTTTTCCTTCATAAATTATAGCGGACCATGCCAAAGGAAAACAACAGTAATAACCAAGAAGAAGCTAAAATTTGTACCTTATTTGTTTATTTTCGTTTGGTTCGTAAATGATTGTTTTTAAAAATCCTCCGATGTACGAATTTATTTGAAGAAACTCCAAATTCCACTCTACCGAACTACCATCACGCCACAATTTGATCATAGGTCTTGAAAAATATGAAAATTATGATGTAAAGTTATGTAAGTTTGACTCAACAAATTATAGACTCAAGTAATATTAATTGTTAGGTGCCCTTATTTTTCTCGTTGTATTGAATTATTTTTTTAATTAATTTACTGGGGTTATTTACTTTATTAAATTGGTATGTGTTTTATGTTCCTTGACACGTGGTTTTTGTTTTATTTTTGTTCATTGAATTAATTTGTATGTTTTGTTAAGTTTAAAGTCGTACAAACTAAAATATAAAAATAGAAATCAAAATTATTCACATTTCTATAACGAATATAATTGAATGCTGAATGTTCCCTGTTCCCTGTTAAGTGCCCGGTCGGAGAGCTTTCAGCAATTTGAATTGAGTTTTTTAATTGGGGAAAGTTATTAATATACCTACTTAGGGCTTTTCAGTGCGAGACCATCCTAGTCTTGGGGTAAAACCTGAGTTAACTCCATTAGCGTGTTTTCCAGTCAATTGAAATCCTAAGTTAACTCCGAGTTAACTCACTTTATTTGGTGAGGTTACTAAGGGACCAAATTGAGGGCCTTTTCAGGTGTGGCACCATCTCGATTTTGATAGTGAAAGTTATTCAGAGTGGAGTTTCGCTGTGGTGCCATCTCTATTAATAACACACATTAATGACAATAGATTTTTGACAACTGAAAAATAAAGTTAATCTTCAACTAAAAACTGTTCCTGAGTTAACTCGGGTTTATTAATTTTCATGATTAGAGTAAACTGGCCCTTAATAATATAGAAACTATTTTTTTTAAATAAATTGATCTTCAATTCAATAGCTAGGTAAATTATTTTAAACTTGAAAGAAATTTGCATTTCATGTACCTTTTAACAAAAGCAAAATGAAGTTTAAAAAAAAAAAACAATGTGTCCCTCTTTGACGGTGTTCATACCAGCTTCACGTGAGGCGACTAATTTTGACGTCTCTCTTTTTTATCTCATTACTATCTATTGGAAGGAAAGAGATGGCGAGGTGAGGCAGAAGTTTTTAAATTTTTTGAAAATTTCTGCCTCACCTCTCCATCTCTTTCTTTTCAATAAATAAGAATGAGATACAAAAGAGAGACGTCAAAATGAGTCGCCTCACGTGAAGCTGGTATGAACACCGTCTTTAACATACTTGGAATCGAAGTTAATTGATATTTTAATCACTTCTAATTGATGATGAATTAAGAAACTTTTACTAGATAAAGGTATTTGTTTTTAATTTATTAAGACGAATGAGGAAGACTTCAATATTTGTTAAGCACCCTGGAAAAAACTTCTATCGTTTATTTTCAGGATTGTCAAATCTTCTTAGTGCGTGTGCAAGTTCGTGTTAATCTTGCTAATAATGAAAGATTTCATTTTCTAAAAAAATCGATTGGAAGAAGTTCAACATTAAGTTTCTCTTACTGAAATTTATTCCTTTTTGAATTCACGCGGACAGTTAAATTACTTTAAAAATCAAGTAAAGCCAAGCCTAAAATTGTTCAAGAAAACTTGGGACAAGACCTCAATGAAAAATCACTACTGCTAGATACATACTTTTAGTGGCCCACATATGCCTGGAGTTTAATCCCCTTAAATAGCTCCGAACATCTCGTGTACAATTTTGCGAAATCTCTGACTTTGCTATTTTATTCCAATTCATTGCAATATTTTGTATATCGAATACCTCCAACATGTCTTTCAATCGAAGAATATTTGAAAAATGTGTTGCTTCACTATAATTACTTTCACTATTAGACTTAACAATTATCATTTGCATATTATCTTCAATTTTTGGTTCACTTGTATTAATTTTTCGTTCACCGACATTAAAAACCGCATCATTAATTATTTCTCCCCTACTATAGGACAGCAATAGCGCAAAAACCATCCAAAAAATCAAATCGCATTTGTTCATTTTCTTTAAATTAAATAAGTAATAATTTTTTGGACTGTACAGTTAATATTGAAACTTGATGTTGTTGTTATTTATTTAACTATAATTATTTTTTAGCCACAAACTTCTGAGGGTTACTCCATCATTTCTTAATATGTAACACTTGAGATGTAAATAAAACAAACAAAACAGTCAAGTCAAAAAAGGAAACACGAAATGGTAAAGTATGACGAGGAAGAAGCGTGTTTTCTTAGAAGACTTTTACTTTCTTTAGCAAATATGTTTAACATATACCTACAACTGTGTAAAAGTCTAAGTCATCACAGTCGATTACAAAAAAAAAGTACTAACTGGTTTGATTTTTTTTTGTAAATCTCTATCGTCACGACTCGGTCAACACGTAGGTATTGCTTTCGATCGAATACACACGATAAATGATGACAACGAAACCGACGAGGAATAGTTTCAAAGATTACAAAATATACAAAGAGGGTCTTATCCGTTTCACAAACGAAAGTGAACTGAAAACTTACTTCTTTCGCCAAGAAGTTGGAAATAGTACTTTGTGTTGAAATTCAAGTTTGGTTGAGCTGGTGGGGCAGAGAAAAACAAACAAAGCCGTAGCCGCTAACAAAATATTAAAGGGGTTTGATAGTTCAAAATTTCAATAAATACAATGCGTAACAGAGACCTTGATTAAACCTTAAATAAGATAAAAGTTTACTGCATTTTAAAAGAATAAATGTTGACTAAGTTATTTTTTGAGTACCTAGGTATGCAGTTTTATTGGGTCATACTCATATGTAGGTACATAAGGTTAGAAGCACTTAAGAAAAAAATAAGAAAAAAGAGGCTGGGTCCTGGGCACAGTTGGATTGTAATGATTATTATCGTTATTAAATAGTAATTTAATTACAAAAGTGAAAAAAATAACATCCAAGATCTCCATCACTATGTTCCAGAGATACTTAACGATATTCTTGTAGTGAATAAAAAAGCGATGAAATCTTTTTTGTTTCGGGACGAGGAGAGATACCCAGAAAAATATTAATCTTTTGGTGATGATACTTTTCAGTATTTAGGTGAATAAGGCACATGAAATTCTTCTCTTTAATTGACGTGATGAAATGCACTTAGTTGAAGTACATTAGTTTAAATGCGAAAATAGCAATTTGATATGTTGTTTATGTACATATGTACAAATTATTTATGTTGGGTGCCAACATGCTCCCCTTCATCAAAATGGAGATGATTGTTGCGTGTTGAGGTGGTTTATTTTTTGGCTACTACGTTTTTTGAGACTGTACTTTCTTGCTTAAAGTTTCTATCACATGAAAATAGATTCTGTGGTTGTTGATTCTAGGTTGTTTTGGATCTCAAATAATTTTGACCGTGTCCGCATTTTGTTGACATGGCAAATAATCAAATCAAGGCATCAGGGTTTCTTTAGAAAAATAAATGAAGTATTAAGAAGGAAAACAAAATTATATGCGTATTTCATTTGTTTATATTAGATCGGGGTACGAAGATTATAGGGAACTGCATCTTTTCGTTTGTTTTATTTTTATTTAAAAGTAACTTATTTAGAGTCATTGCGTTTACCTAATACATATATAGGGGTTATTTTATTCATTAATTGACTAGATATTGGTAAAGGAAATATTTTGAGTGTTGGTCGTTTAAGTATTGATTTTTTTTTTTTCGAGGCGTGTTTAACTTTACAAACTTATGTAAAGATCTATGACTTTTCCGAGTAACCATGTTTGTAGGTAACGACGCGTGGAAAGTAAAGAAATAAAGGCTACCAGCTACCAGTCTGTAATTCGACATATCCTTCAACTTCTTTCATTTGAGCTAAAGTAGAGAACTCGTTACTTCTAGATGTTTATCCATTTCGATTTGAAATCAAATTTTGAATAAATATGTACTTTCAACTGCAAAATTGCCACATTCGGCTTAGTTTCCAAGCTAACCCAAAAATATTGAAAAGTGGCCAGTTTGAACATTTTCTCAGAAACGCATGGGTGAATTTAGTTGCATTTTCAGTTTTAAGCATGCTTATGGCCCCAACGAACATATTTGTAATGACTTTCCATATTTGATATATAACATCTCACAACAGCTAGCAAACGGACACAACAGAGCTTACGGTCGCAGTGCAAACATACCTACCCCTTAGCTATAATTATAGCGACTCTCAAACGAAAGAAGCACCATCTGCCGGATTATAGCAGATATACCAGCCAGGAAATTATTGAGAAATTTCTCCTAGAGAAAGCTCTGGAAGCAGAGACCAGAACCTTCTACTTATTTCCAGAGTTTGTCAAACAAGTATAAAAGGCACATGTTTGACCAGCAGCGACACAGTTTGTTTTTAATCGTGAATGAATGAAGTTGGTTGTAATAAAAGTTAAAATTAAAGTTGGTGAATTAATTTCAGTGGTGGATAATAAATTGTTTTGTTTGTAGTAAGAAAAAGTAAAGTGTTTTATTTTGGGAAATAAATAAGTGGACGTTTTGAATAAAGTAAATAAGTTTTAAATTTAAAGTTTTTGCGACCTTTAGTCGAAATGCTATAATTTACAGTGCTTTTGTGCTGTTTATTTTATACGTGTCGGTAACCATCGACTAAAAATTATGCGTCTTAGAAGGGTACAACAACATCTAACTGATGAGCCCAATTGTTGTACCTTGGCGAAACGCATTTGGACTTAAGGTCGCAAAAACTTTAAATTTGAATTTCAATTCAAGAGTCCACAAAAACAGAAATAATTAATTTTAAATTATTTACGTTTTTATTTTTAATCTTATACCAGCCAGACCACGGGCTTTACCATCATATTTTTCTAGGCGTCTGAATTTAACCAAATTCCACTAAAACATTATATAATTTACAGTGCTTTTGTGCTGTTTATTTTATACGCGTCGGTAACCATCGCATCGACAAAAAATTATGCGTCCTAGAAGGGTACAACAACATCTAACTGATGAGCCCAATTGTTGTACCTGGGCGAAACGCATTTGGACTAAAGGTCGCAAAAACTTTAAATTTGAATTTCAATTCGAGAGTCCACAAAAACAAAAACAAAAAATAAATAAAATTGCGGGTGGCAATGGTGCAGTGGATGTAGTGCTTGACTGCTAACTTAGAGGTGTGGGTTCGAGCCCCATACTAGGCAGCATTCTTTTCTATATTCTCCCAGCTTAACTGGACGCCACGCGTGAGATTTAATGAGATAATACACACCTTGATCTCTATCCACTGTGCCAAATCTTTCCTATCCTCCTACTCTTCTAACTAGTGCCGTGCAATTCAGGTTGCATTTAAAAGACCTTAGGTCTTCAGGAATATAGTTAAAATTATTATTATTATTAATAATTAATTTTAAATTATTTACGTTTTTATTCTTAATCGTAATAAAACTTTTATTAACGAACCTGAGAAAATATTACATTGGTGTAAGAAGTGGGATAAAACTTAATTTATCTGTGCACTCTGTAATTTATTGTGTGTTTAAAGAATCACGAAAAAGGAATAATTGACTATGAAACGTGAAAAATAAGAAAAAAAAAAACAATGGGTAGATCTCTGAAGGATTTAAATTTAGTCGAACTTAAGGCAGAACTGAATAAGCGAGAACTTCCTACTGCTGGAACAAAGAATGATCTTATAATTCGCCTGCAAGAAGATATGAAAAAACGTGGAGAAAACCCAGACACGTTCATATTCGACATTGCAATTGACGAAGAGCAAGAACAAGTAAGTACGTCAGAGAAGAAGAACGTAGTGAACAAAAGAATCTTCTTGACCGATTTGAGCAACAAAGCCAAGAACAAAAGAATCTTCGAGAACATCAAGGCCAAGAACAAAAAACTCTTCGAAATCTTCTCGAAGGTCAGTTAGACGCCTTTGATAATAGAACTGTTGCCCCTGACGAGCGTGTCGATAAACAATTTTCGACTGTTGAAGCAAAGTTCGAAAAGATAGAAGATAAAATCGAGTCCATTATCAAGGAATTGGACAAAGTAAGGAAAATGAAGGTTCGAGAAAGTTCTCCTGACTGTCCAAGGAGAAATGAGATGCATCGGCCATCGACCAACCTTCGATGGACAAACTTCTTGGTCGATCTACAAGATGCAGTTTGAGGCAGCCGTAGAAACGAACGGCTGGGTTAGCGAAGACAAATATATAGCTCTGACGCTTGCTCTTAGAGGAACTGCTGCTGAGCTGCTGCAAACCATACCAGCAGAAAAGAATGGCAACTTCAGCGCTCTTGTTCAGGCCAATGACAAACGCTTTGGAGATGGCCATATGCAAGAAGTCTTCCGTGTTCAACTCAATACAAGAGTCCAGAAAAGGGGAGAAACTCTGCAACAGCTTCAAGCAGACATCGAACGATTGACGCATCTGGCATATCCAGCTGCAGGGGACGAAATCATCAAACAATTCGCAACAGAAGCCTTTGTCCATGCTGTATCTGATATCAACCTTCAGGGATTAATTTGAACTGCTGGAAAACGAACGCTCCCTGAAGCATTAGCGTTCCCCTGACTATGGAAGTAGCTGAACAGGTTTCTCAAGGAGTTCATCGCGTTAGAGAATTAGAAGTTGAGGAGTGTTCTTGCCAGAGAACTGCGTTCCAAAAGAATCAGCGAGATGGACCTGCCCGATGCTGGAACTGTAACAAGGCCGGACACCTCCAACGCCAGTGCAGACTGCCATCTAGAAAACCTCCATATTGGAATTGCAACAGGACTGAACATCTCCAACGCCAGTACAGGTTGCCACCTAGAAGACCATGGAAACCAGACTACAAGCATTGCACGCATGAAAAAGAAAAGGAGGTTGTTTCCATCAAGCGATTAAGAGCCGATCCCATTTACAATTGGAGTAAAAAGAAAATGAGGACTATGCAAAATGATGACTCGGGAAGCAATATATATCGCCCAAGAGTGGCTCCGCTACAACTTTCTTTTACTCGGCGAAAAGGTGACAAGCGTGATTCCAAAGAAAACTACAAAGTTGGAACGGACGGATTTCAAGTGTGCATGGATGTCAGCCATTTCAAGCCAAATTAATTCATGGTCAAAGCTGTTGGCAACAGCGTGGTAGTGGAAGCTAATCATGAACGTGAAGATGAACATGGCTGCATAAGTCGTCAGTTTGTACGGAAGTACCAGCTACCAAAGGGGTATGATGCCAAAGACGTCATCTCAACGGTTTCAATGGACGGTATCCTGCCAATCAAAACTCAACAGAAGGCATTGAAGAACAACGAAAGGATAGTGCAAACTCAACAGACTGGCCTTATGAATCAGAGTGATAAGGGAAAGGAAGAAGAAAGGCTGAATGACGTTCATGAAAGAACATGGGCAAATATAAAGCCATCAAGTGTTTGGAAGAAACGCGATACGACACAAAAGCAACAACGACAGGATTCCAAGCGGGATACCTTGTTTGGTTTTAAAATTCCCACCGTCGGAGGGGACTGTCACTGAAACTTCAACAAAATTGGGAAGGCCCTCATACTGTTGTAACACGAATAAATGATGGCATCTACCGCATTCAGAGAGGATTAAGAGGAAGAGGCAAACTAAAAGTAGTTTACAGCGACCCTTTACATCGTTATAATGGTGAAGGAAGTGATGGATTTGCTCGGGACGATCAATGCTAAGAGGGGGGCAGTGTAATGAATTTCCATATTTGAACTATAACATCTCACAAAAGCCAACCAACGGACACAATAGAGTTTACGGACGCAGTGCAAACATACCCCTTAGCTATAATTATAGCGACTCTCAAACAAAAGAAGCGCCATCTGCCGGATTATAGCAGATATTCGAGCTGTCAAATAAAAGCTTTTGGAAGGGAAATTATTGGGAAATTTCCCCTAGGGAAAGCTCTGGAAGCAGAGACCCGAACCTTCTACTTATTTCCAAATTTTGTCAAACAAGTGTAAAAGGCACATGATTGACCGGCAGCGACACAGTTTGTTTTTAATCGTGAATTGAGCATTGTAATATTTTCTCAGGTTCGTTAACAAAACTTATTTACTTTATTCAAAACGTCCACTTATTCATTTCACAAAATAAAATACTTTACTTTTCTAACTACAAACAAAACGATTTATTATTCACCACTGAAATTAATTCACAAACTTTACTTTTCACTTTTGTTACAACCAACTCTATTCATTCACGATTAAAAACAAACTGTGTCGCTGCCGGTCAAACATGTGCCTTTTGTACTTGTTTGACAAACTCTGGAAATAAGTAGAAGGTTCTGGTCTCTACTTCTAGAGCTTTCCGTAAGGGAAATTTCTTAACAATTTCCCTTCCAAAAGCTTTTATTTGAGACTGGTATATGTGCTATAGTCCGGCAGATGGCGCTTCTTTCGTTTGAGAGTTGCTATAATTAAAGCTAATAAGGGAATTTTGCACTGCGACCGTAAGCTTTATTGTGTCCGTTTGTTTGCTTTTCGGAGTCGTTATAGCTCAAATATGGAAAGTCATTACACTGCCCCCCTCTTAGCATTGATTGTCCCGAGCAAATCCATCACTTCCTTCACCATTATAACGATGTAAACGGTCGCTGTAAAATACTTTTAGTTTGCCTCTTTAAGGGTCCTGTTGAATCGCTCAACCATCCCATCAGATTGCGGTTGAAGCGGTCTCGTCCTTGTCTTTTCAATGCCAAGGAGCGTAGAAACTTCCTGAAAGATTTTGGACTCGAAGTTCCTTCCTTGATCTGAATGGAGTTCCATAGGTACACCAAACCTGCTCTCCCAATTAAAGACAATCTGATCCACGGCTGTTTTGGTTTCCTGATTTGGGATGGCAAATGCTTCAGGCCACTTGCTGAAGTAGTCCATTACTACCAGGATGTATCGGTTTCCGCTTCTGGTTTCTGGAAAAAGGCCTGCAACGTCTATTTCAATTCTTTCAAAAGGCGTACCCACATTATACTGCTGCATCTTACTCTGGACTTTTCTGCCTGGTCCCTTGCTTGCAGCACAAGTATCACATTTTCGGCACCATTTTTCGACATCTTCTCTTGCGTGTAGACAGCAGAATCGCTGCCTTACCTTTTCCAGTGTCTTATTGACACCCAAATGTCCTCCGGAGCTCCATCATGCATCTCTTGAAGAACGTCATTAACTTTAGAACGAGGTACGACTAGCTGCATCACATATGATTTGCCGCCTGTGGACTCCCATTTACGTCTTAGTACTCCTTCTTCTACATGAAGCGAGTCCCATTGTGCCCAATATGCCTTAAGAGTTGGACTTCTATCGAAGATGTCACCCCATTCTGGTTTCTCTTGGTGTTCCTTCCATGCAAGAATGGGTTCAATATCCGAGTCTTCTTGTTGGGCAGATCTTTTTTCTTCATTACTCCAGCCGTAAATGGGATCGGCTCTTAAGCGCTGGATGGAAGCAAACCTCCTTCTCTTCTTGACGTGTGCAGTCACTGCAAGAGTCCGGTTTGCATGGTTCTCGAGAAAAAGCATCTGCGTTTGAGTTCAACCTTCCTCTTCGATATTGGATCTGGTAGTCATATGTCTACAATCTTTCAATCCATCTTGCCACTTGACCTTCTGGATTTTTGAGGTTCAAAAACCAATTAAGTGCGCCATGATCTGTTCGAAGAAGGAACTTCTGTCCATAGATGTACTTATGGAAGTGTTTTGTTGCCGATCTAGTCACACAGTAATTTATTTCAGACATTGAGAGCACCTTGCCGACAACGAAGGAGAAGAGAAGCTCCTTCGAGGACTTGTGATAGTACGGCACCAATTCCCACGTTACTTGCGTCAGCGTCGATGATAAAAGGTTTCTCTGGTGTCGGATAGGCCAAAACTGGTGTACTGCATAGGCGCTGCTTAAGTTCCTGGAAGCTTTTCTCGCACTCGCTTGACCATTTGAACGGTTTGCCTTTCTCTGTTAGCTGATGCAAACTTTTCGCGATCCTAGCAAAATCCTTCACAAATCGTCGATAGTACGTTGTAGTTGATGTTTATCCTGTGGTGTCAACCAATTCTTTACGGTGTCAACTTTTTCAGGATCAGTCTTCACTCCTTGGGAAGAGATGATGTGTCCCAAGTATTTTACCTCGGACTTGAAAAATTCGCACTTGTCTGGATTCAATTTCAAGTTTGCTTCTCGAAGCCTCTGGAACAAGGCCTTTAGGTTTCCACAATCCTCATCAAATGTCTTACCATAAACGATGAGATCGTCCAAACAGACTAGGCAAGATTTCCAAGCAAGTCCCTGTAAAACGCACTCCATCAAACGCTCAAATGTTGCCGGAGCGTTGCATAGTCCGAAAGGCATCACTTTAAATTGCCACACACAACTTCCTGTGGAGAAAGTCGTCTTTTCTCGATCTTCTGGATGGATTTCTACCTGCCAGTAGCCACTCTTCAAGTCAAATTTTGAGAACCATTCAGCTCCTTCCATCGCATCCAGAGTATCGCTGATTCTTGGCAGAGGGTAGCTGTCTTTCTTTGTCACATCGTTCAGCCTCCGATAGTCCACACAAAATCGAGTACTTTCGTCTTTCTTTTTGACAAGAACAACTGGGGATGCCCAAGGACTTTTAGAGTTTTCGATTAGCCCATCTCTCTTCATTGTCGATATCATTTCTTCAATTTCGGCTTGTTTGGCTAATGGGAGACGTCTTGCTGGTTGTCGCATAGGTCTCGCGTCTCCTGTTTTGATTCGATGCTGCACCAGTTGTGTTTGACCATACTGCCCACTGTGTGAAGAGAATATATCAGCATACGCGTGAAGGAGGCTCCCAGCAACACTCAGCTTACGTCCGGTTAATTTGGATGTTTTCAGAATTTTTGCCTTCATAGAATTCACTTTCCCGGGGTCCACAGATTTGTGTGCGTCAGCTTCTTTGATCGTAGTTATTGTGAACACGGATTCACCTTTTCTAACAATTTCTCGTTTTCCTAGCTTAACTTCGTACGGTTTGATGTTAAGTATCCGTACAGGCACCATGTTGTTCTTTGATGCCACAAGAGACTTCCCTAGGACGATGTTTTGGGAAGATAGCTCAAAGTCTGGCTCCACCATTAGGTATCGATGGCTACTCAAATCTCCCTTTATTTTCATCTAAACGAACACTTCTGAAGAAGGTGGCAGGCAAATATCTTCCTTTATGACAGTCCTGAGAGTTGATGAATTTTCATTGCCATAAACCATAGGAATCTCCACATTTCGGTATTTGAGAACTTGCTTTAGATATATCGAGAATTACTCCATGCTCTTTCATAAAGTCGATTCTAACGATGCACTCGTCACATATATCTGCTACCAGAAATAGATGTGAAAACTCCAGTTCTGCCAAACGGATTGAATGGCAAACTTCCCCGTAAACACTGGCTGCCTCTCCTGTTGCAGTTTTTAGACGGTAAGTGTTGGTTTTATGTAGCCATGTCATCTTCACCAAGTCCTTTCGAACAATGGAGGCACTGGCACCACCGGTGTCAATCGAAGCCACTTGTTTCTTGCAGTTTAATGTTGCCTCCATAGTCAGACTTTTGTTGTTTCGTTTCGTCTGTGAGACCTGGATGGTGGTTCTGGAGCCATCGATACCAGGAACCAGCTTCTGCCCCTCGAAGTTGATTCTTACTCGCTTCCTGGGGCGAGTAGGAGCATTGACATTGTTGTTGTTACTGTTTCTGCTTCCACAATGTTGGCATGCAAGTCTTCTAGGTAGCAATCTGCACTGCCTTTGGAGATGTCCGGTCTTGTCAGTTCCAGCATCGAGCAGGTCCATCTCGCTTATATCTTTGGCACACAGTTCTCTGGCAAGAACACTTCTCAACTCCTAGTTCTCTTACCCGATGAACTCCTTGAGAAGCCTGTTCCGCTGCTCCCATAGTCAGGGCGAACGCTGAAGCTTTAGGGAGCGTGTGTTTTCCAGCAGTTCGAATTTTTATCTGAAGGTTTACATCAGATACAGCACGGACAAAGGCTTCTGTTGCGAATTGGTTGATGATTTCAGCCCCTGCAGCTGGATATGCTATATGTGCCAACCGTTCAATGTCTGCTTGGAGCTGTTGCAGAGTTTCTCCCCTTTTCTGGACTCTTGTATTGAGTTGGAGGCGGAAAACTTCTTGCATATGGCCATCTCCAAAGCGTTTGTCAATGGCCTGAACGAGAGGACTGAAGTTGCCATTCTTATCTGCTGGTATTAGTGGGGCGGCTTAGCTATTCAATTGTGCACTTTGTGATAAAAGCAAATAATTTTTATCATTGTTGGCACATTATAAAAGAATGATTTTAAGATATTGGGCCACTTCGTATCTCCGCCGTCCGCCCATTTAGGTGGGCGGGGCAATTTTGTTTTGAAAATGACTTGAAATGGAAAAAAAATTATAAAAAAATAACGACAACACTTACAATATTTTGCTATATTTCTTTTGAAAGCCAAAACACCATTCTTAAATTCTGTTTTTAAATTAAGTTATTTGAGTACATAGTTTTCGAAAAAATCATTTTCAAACTCAAAGTTTTGAAAAAAATGTATACTGATTTTTTTTTAACTTTGCGTAGTTATATAAAAATTAAATTTTTATTTTTCAGTGCTCCTATCAATTGTGGGTCGAATTTTGAGAACCAAGTTCTTTTAAGTACCTTAGTTTTTGAAAAAAAATTGAAAATTATAAAAAACCATTTTTTTCGTAGACAAACTTTTCTTTGAGTATTTGTCTAATGCATAACGTAATTTTTAATCAAAAACACCCTGAATTTGTACCTATTGACAAAAACAACAATATAGACCAGTAACTGTCAAATCCCTCCCTCGTCAAAAAAAAATATATTAAAGAGTAAGAAACCTCATATGACAATTCTTTTTATTTAATGACTTGAATGAATGAATGAAATATTGGGGTTGTTGCACCGCGACCTTAAGATCTATTATGCACCCGCCTATTAACTGGATGAGATTGCTCATCTTACAGTTCTTCCTCCACCTTAATTTCTCTCAGAAATTTGATATTTAATGACTTAACACAAATAAGAAATAGGAAGCAAAATTCGATTTAAAGACACTTTGTTACAAATTAGGTTAAAAACATGCTTAATTATAGTACATAATCCACTAAAAATAATATACTGTAAGACCGGCTTATACTAGAAATTTATAAATAATACATAATGTCATACATGTTAACACTTGTGTACAAGTTTGCGAAACCTTATCGAAATTCTACCCAGCCACAGGCATGTTTTTTAATCAATTATCTTCATATTAAACAATATCGTGAAGGTCATATTCATCGGTGCCCTTTGGTCAATGAGCACAGCCGTGATCGGCGCAATAACCACATATTGCTGTTCAGTGGTGTTTTCCCCGAAAAAAAGAGTAACACGTTGAACTTCGAGATTTTCAACCAGACATAGGTTGTGTTAGGTTAGGTAAGGAGGGGCGTGCTCAGAGGATGTTGCGTACAAGGGGGCCTATTGGTCCATTGTGATCCCCTTAAAAAAACTATTGGTTCACACAGACTGGTTCGTTTGCGAACTAGCCTGTGCTTTCTATGAATTTTCATGCCATTCAGACATGCGCTAGATAGTCCAGTTCTCCAACAACCCTGTTTCAAAAGTAACGTAGGCGATTTGTTTGGAGGTTTGAACAGTCGCAAAGTAGTAGTGTTTAATGGTTGGTAATTGGTTGGAAAATTGGGGTGTGAAAACACTCAGTCAGGTGGCCATTGTGTCAATAATGGCGCAATGACCCGTTAGTACATCTATCAAGATTCTAATAATCTTTTTACTCAGCGATAAAATATACTGAGTTTTCTTTTCATTAGTTCTAGGCCTTAAACTTCTAGAGATAACGCACTAGTTCCTGGACATTCAGGAGTTATTGATTTGCCCTTTCGTTATCAGGTCTATTCTACTTTTAAACCCACGCCGATTGAGACGTCTGGTCCCTTTTCTAATTGGCTACTACTATTTCTTTTTGATACTGACCCTTCCCTTGCCAGTTCATCTTCTATTCCTTTCTTTATTGTTATGTCCAGGAGCCCAGCAAAGTTTGACTTGGTTATTGTTACAAATATTATTCGGTATTCTTTGGCACTTTTCTACTGTCTTTGATCTTATAGTCTCACTGGCTATTGCTTTGATAGCAGCTTGGCTTTCCACGAAAAATGTGATCTCCGAAGAGCTCAGTATCCTTGTGTACCATTGGACATAATAGGGACTTTTTTAATATTTGACATAGTGGCTACATTTTTGCAAGCCGTTAGAGGAAATTGCTCTTCTTGTATCTTTGACTACATGGTGTGGTTGCCCATTATTCCGCTGATTCAAACTTAGGAACGCTGAAAGTTTAAAAGCCATGAAAGCGATGTTTATTAAGAGGAAATATTAAGTTCGTTCACTTGTAAGTTTGACCAAGACGACAAAAATCACACTAATGTGCAAATAAACCCAAACCAACTGTTTCACTGTCTCGCTTGCGTTTTTGAGAAGTAATGGTGAGCCTTCTACTTATATTCATTCATTCAAGTCATTAAATAAAAAGAATTGTCATATGAGGTTTCTTACTCTTTAATATATTTTTTTTTTTGACGAGGGAGGGGATTTGACAGTTACTGGTCTATATTGTTGTTTTTTGTCAATAGGTACAAATTCAGGGTGTTTTTGATCTAAAAATTACGTTTATTTAATTCTTTTTATGTTGAAACTTATTTATTTATTTAATGTTACCTTTTGTTTTTGCTTCTTTGAAAAAAGAAGCAAAACAAAAGGTAACATTAAAAAAATTACGTTATGCATTAGACATATACTCAAAAAAAAGTTTGTCTACGAAAAAAATGGTTTTATAATTTTCAATTTTTTTCAAAAACTAAGGGACTTAAAAGAAATTGGTTTTCAAAATTCGACCCAAAATTGATAGCAGCACTGAAAAATAAAAATTTAATTTTTATATAACTACGCAAAGTTAAAAAAAAAATCAGTATACATTTTTTTTTCAACATTTTTTTTTCAAACACTTTGAGTTTGAAAATGATTTTTTCGAAAACTATGTACTCAAATAATTATAATTTAAAAACCGAATTTAAGAATGGCGTTTTGGCTTTCAAAAAAGATATAGCAAAATATTGTAAGTGTTGTCGTTATTTTTTTATAATTTTTTTCCATTTTTTTTTCCATACAAAGTGCACAATCATGCTTCATATGGGCGCTATGCCACCTCACTATATGGTTTACAGCAGCTCAGCAGCAGTTCCTCTGAGGGTAAGCGTCAGAGCTATATATTTGTCTTCCTCGTCCCAGCCATTCATTGCTGCAGCTGCTTCAAACTGCTTCTTGTAGATCGACCAAGAAGTTTGTCCATCGAAAGTTGGTGGATGCATCTCTTTTCTCCTAGGACAGTCACCAGAACTTTCTCGGGCCTTCATTTTCCTTACTTTGTCCAATTCCTTGGTAATTAACTCGATTTTATCTTCCACTTTTTCGAACTTTGCTTAAACAGTCGAAAATTGTTGGACGACAGTCGAAAATTGTTTATCGTCAGTTGAAAACTGTTTATTGACACGTTCGTCAAGGGCAATAATTCTGTTGTCAAAGGCATCTAACTTACCTTCCAGCAGATTTGTCTGTTCTTGGAATTGTTGAAGAAGACTCTTTTCTACTTTTTCTAGGAGATTCTTTAGTTCTTGGCAAAGCCAAATGTTCAAGAAGATTCTTTTGTCCATTGCGTTGTTCTTGGCTTTGTTGTTCGAATTGTTCGAGAAAATTCTTTTGTTCTTGGCCTTGTTGTTCTAGAAGCAGCTGAGACATGAGATTTGTCATATCCAACGTACTTATGGCCTTTTCGATTGGCAATCCAGAAGCGTTCGGAATGCGTGTAAACCCTTCTGAAAGTGTTCTATTGGCATTCAGAATGACTGTTCTTCTCCTTAAAAGAACTTAAAACGATTCTGAATTTCATTTCAGAATCGAAACCAGAACTACTCACACATTCAAACACATAGTTGTCAAAGAGTTGTCAAATATTGCAAAAGTAAATTTTTAGCTAAAAATAAGTGAATTTCATATATTTTACTGTTTCTAAGAACAATTATTTTCCGTTTAGAATATTATTTTCCCATTTTCTTTATTGAAAATTATCATACTCGTTCATATTTGTGTCCACCAAGTTTCCAAATGTGAAGAACTATTTCGGCATCCGCATGTGAAGTTGCACAAATACAGGGATACAAAAACTTCAGAATCAAACTGCATGTGCCTGTTTGTTTTATTGGCGTTCCGGATAGGAGAGTTCTTCCGAATTGCCAATCGAAAAGGCCATTACTTGTTCTTGCTCTTCCTCTATTTGAATGTCAAATACTAACGTGTCTGGGTTTTCTCTGCGTTTTAAGATCATTCTTTGTTCCAGCAGTAGGCCCGTCTTACACTCCAGTACCCTCCATGAGGCCTAAAGTTTAAGGCTTGAAGTTGTAAAAAAAAGTGCCCATTCACCTCATTTTAGCAAGGGTCATCTTTTAATATTTCGTTTCATTGATTCAATATATACACGAAAATAACAATGTAAGACGTTTTAGCCCTCCTTGACATGTTGTAAGACGCTCGTGTATATGTAAAAAAATTACCCCATTCACCTCATTTTACCAAGGCTGGTATTTACACATAATTAAGATGACATAAGAACAAACACACGTTTCAAGTGTAAGACGTTTTTTCGGTCAATAACCCTCCGTAAGACGCTGAAAACTAAATTTCGGTTAAGTCAAGATAGCCAAGTAAAAATAGATTTTTTCAAGGAACGAATTTGTAACAGGCTGATTTTTGGTATACACGTTGGATTGGCGTTACTTATAACCTGTCAAAAGTCCTCAAACATCCAATGCCCGCTAGTCCCGTTAGAGGGGTCAAAGGTCATGAAAATGGGTTTTTGCTAAATATATCGAAAACGGTAAGTTTTAGAAGAAAAAATAGTTCTACAAACATGTAGCTGAGGTAATTTCCAACAAAAAACAAATATTCCAAATTGTTCTTAGCATTAACCCCGTTACAAAGTTACAGTACTTCAAAGATTCACTGTATTCCAAAAGAATGCTTTTTCTTCCACACCACCAGACTGGTCGAGCGCTTTGTGCTTTTTTTTTTACTGTGGTATCCCCAGGAGGCCTTTTTCACAACTGTTGTGTATATACCTACATACATTATGCATTTAACGTTAATACACTGACCTACATTTGAACAAACTTGTGAATGGTCAGTTATCACACAATCAATTTTGTTTTGAATAATCATGTTACCATTGTAAATCGTTGTGCACAAAATAAAATGATTCATTAATAGAGCAATTAATGACTGCACCTGAATGTGTCGCGGTGACTAAGGCATCGAATTGCATTTGGGTGGATAGAATTGAATGTTCATTCTGTTCAAATGGAATTCGAATCTTTGTCGTCATCCGGGCCATCATATGTGGGTTAATAATGAAATTGCATATTGATTACAAAAATTAAAATTGTAATAGGTAGATATAAGAGTAGGGATGAACCCAAATATTTGTAAGATAGATTTAAGTATAAATAGCCCTAACGTTTGAAAATAAAAGTTAGTCTTAAAACATATAATTTTGACTCTATTTATTTCGGGTGACGACCTTAGAAGAAAACGATCGTGCATTTTGATGATCGGACTAATATCGGTTGGAGAACTAAGATAATACTCAACAATAGGGAAATAAACATTAAACAACGTTTGATTAATGAATGTGTATTTTTAAATTAATTTTTCATTAAAATAATATAAAAAATCTGCATTGTATGATTTTTTACAGCCAGTTGAAGATGACATTGATTATAACAATGTGATATACATACATCATAGATGGAGGATTTGTGCTGCATCGTGTTGCTTGGAGCCGGTTTGCAATAGCCACATTAGTTATGTTCAAAAACGTTCTGGAAAAAAGTTATGGTTGTTTTCGATGGTTATAAGGATCACTGAGCAGCGTCATCGGTGTAGATCAGCTCCATTATCAGTGGATATTTTATTTGATGCATCAATGATGGTTCCACCTTCTAAACAATAATTTCTTGTGAATGCAAACAACAAAAGTAGTTAAATTGCTATGATTTCGGAGAAATTTGAGGCAACGAATATTTCTACGAGGCTGGATGATGCCGATGTTTTGATTGTCGAAACAGCTAAGGAGCAATCCAAAACGCGCACTGCTATTGTTGTTGGCAAAGATATTGACTTGCTGGCAATACTGATAGCAAGAGCTCTTCCTGACAAGAAAATTTATTTCAAAAAATCTGGCAATGGTTTAGCTGAAACAAAGGTATATTCGTCGCAAAGCTCATTCATATACCTACCCAAAATTTCAAGTAAAAATTCTATGTTTGCATTCATTTACAAGATTCAACTTCGGCTTTATACATACATTAAAGCCAAACTAAAATTTTTCAAACTATTTGAAAAAAGTGAATATCTAATGAAATATGGAGAAATATTTGCCAAACCCAATAATTGTTACCATAATATTATTTCCGAAAACGGCTTAAATATACCTTCTCCTTGCATTTTACAAAGCACCAGCAGAAGTGGATTCCATCGATACTCTAAGGTATTCAACATTTATCAAATTGACAATGCTAAATAAAGCTGTGCAATTATCTTCCCTTCCTCCAACTTTTGGTGCTGCTAAATAACATTTATATATACGGTATATCTTCAAGTTCAAACTTGGCTTGGGCACAAAGGTATGAAGCCAGAAGACTGGGGTTGGACATTAACAAATAATATTTTAGACTCTATAACAACTTTGCTCCAACCAGCTCCAGATGAACTCCTTTGTACAATATTTTGTAACTGCCGTAAAAGTTGTGGTTGTCGAAAAGCATGACTACATTGCTTTCTTGATTGTGGTCAATGTCATGGACAGTCATGTCATCTATCAAAATTGATGTACAAGAAGATGAATTGAATGATAACATGGAGCAAATACATTCAATGCCACAAGGAAACACGGATCACCAAATATTAAATGACGATTAAATAAATTTAGTTAAAATTTTTTTTAATGAAAAATTAATTTTAATAGGCACCTTCCTTCATCAAACGTTGTGGAAAAGGCCTCCTGGGGATACCACAGTAAATAAAAACCCACAAAGCGCTCGACCAGTCTGGTGGTGTGGAAGAAAAAGCATTCTCTTGGAATACTGTGAATCTTAGAAGTACTGTAACTTTGTAACGGTTAATGCTAAGGAACAATTTGGAATATTTGTTTTTTGTTGGAAATTACCTCAGCTACATGTTTGTAGAACTATTTTTTCTTCTAAAACTTACCGTTTTCGATATATTTAGCAAAAACCCATTTTCGTGACTTTTGACCCCCCTAACGGGACTAGCGGGCATTGGATGGTTGAGGACTTTTGACAGGTTATAAGTGACGCCAATCCCAACGTGTATACCAAAAATCAGCCTGTTACAAATTTGTTCCTTGAAAAAATCTATTTTTACTGGGCTATCCTGACTTAAACGAAATTTAGTTTTCAGCGTCTTACGGAAAAAACGTCTTACACTTGAAATGTGTGTTTGTTTTTATGTCATCTTAATTATGTGTAAATACCAGCCTTGCTAAAATGAGGTGAATGGGGTAATTTTTTTTTACATATACACGAGCGTCTTACAGAATGTCTTGGAGGGCTAAAACGTCTTACATTGTTATTTTCGTGTATATATTGAATCAATGAATGATATATTAAAAGATGAGCCTTGCTAAAATGAGGTGAATGGGCACTTTTTTTTACAGCTTCAAGCCTTAAACTTAAGGCCTCATGGAGGTTACCAGAGTGTAAGACGGTCATTTTTATAACTGTTGGGCCTCAATCTTTCTATGACCAAAGTTTTAGCCTTCCTAAAATGAGGTGAGTAAATCGGTCGCTAACTCTTGGTCTAAAACTGTGTCGCTGCCGGTCAAACATGTGCCTTTTATACTTGTTATAAATAATCCCACGCCTCTAGCCCCCCCCCCCCCCCCCCCAGATACCGCACGCGCTGGGTCCATTTACACTGAGTACGACGTAATTTCGATTGCAAGTCATATCGGCACTTATTTATGTATTAAAAATTAAATTATGTAAAAATTAAGATAGTTATTATGCTATGTCGTTGCCAGCATAACACAACAACTTCCTTTTAAAGCGATGCGAAGGATATTATTACTGAGAGATAAGAGGTAGGCATTGGCGTCCGCAGGATTTTTGCTAGAGGGGGGCAGAAGTAAAATGTTCCTACCTTTAAAAATTAAGATTCTAAATTAGGCATTGTTGCAAAAAATATAATGGCATATAATCAACAGGCACACGTTAGATATATAAAGATATTATTTTTTTATCTAAAAAGTTTTTTTTTTCTCTATAAACGTTTGTAAAAAACTCCGCGGTTACCTCCACTCCCTCCCACTTCTTAGTACATTCATATAATAAGCCGAAGTGAGTGCAGTGTGACGGACGCGTTCCGCTCGCTGCTCCCATAGGTCAGTTTCAGCATAGATACGCGTGGGTCCATGATATATTTGTTCCTGTTACTAATTTAGTTTTCGAGCTCTGATTCAAATTTGTGTAATGAAAAATTTAATTATTCATTCAGGGAATCGAGACGATATGATGGAGCAACAGCTAAGTGCTAAAAAGCCCAGCGACGATGACGAAAATAGCCAAAATTCAAATTTTCACGACTGCACTTAATTTATTTATTTATTTATTTAGCTACAAATTTACAAATTATTAGCTTTGAGATTGAAAAGATCTATAAAGTTCTTCTTTTAAACAATATTTTGAAGCATTAAAATCAATTACATTAATATATTTATTAAAAGCTGAGCATGCAGCAAGCAAAGGTTCATGATTTCCATAATTCGTTCTATTAAATCTTTGATTTAAAAAATCTACAGATCTTAAGGATCGTGAGTAAATATTTAGGTTGAGTTGTGCTAAAAGATATTCAGAATCATCATACACAAATAATATTTTAGAGACTGTTCTTCGATGAGTCAGTGACGGCAAATTAATTCAGGCTAGGCGCTGGTTGTATGGTGGTAGATTAGTGTTTACGTTCCACGGAAGATGGCGAAGCACATAAATGAAAAATCGTTTTTGCACAGATTCCAGTCTACTTATATAAGTTTGATAACTCAGACTCCAAACGCTGCTACAGTATTCGAATTTTGTTCGCACAAGATAGCAGTATAAAGTTTTTAAAATGTACGGGTCTCGAAATTCTTTTGAAAACCGACAAACAAATCCCTACATGCATTTTGCTTTGTTAATAATGTGATCAATATGTTTGTTTAAGTCTAATTTTGGGTCCATTATAACGCCAAGATCACAAAAACTATCAACCCTTTCAAGTGGTCGACTACACAGGAAAAAGACATTAAAGAAGGGCACAAGTTTGCGTGAAATAGACATACACTTGCACTTTGCTACATTTAGTTCCATATCATTGACACTACACCAATGGAAAACACTATTCAAATCCATTTGCAGCAGTTTATAGTCATCATTATTTTTATAAGATAAGCGAAGCTTAGCGTCATCGGCGAATATAAGAAGATTAGAATATTTGATTGCACTATGTAAGTCATTTATAAACAATATAAATAGAAAGGGACCTAAATGGCTTCCTTGAGGAACGCCGGAATACACAATTATCTTTTTTGATGTTTTGTTTTTAAAATAGACAAACTGTGATCTGCAACATAAGTATGACTCCAACCAAACTATAAACCATTTAGGGAGCCCAATGGTCATTAGCTTTTTTAAAAGTAAGCCACGATAAACGCGGTCAAAAGCTTTTGAAAAATCCAAGTATGCGACATCTGTTTGAAATCCATTTTGGTTTTTTACAATGACATCCGAGCAAAACTCCATCAAGTTAGTTGCGGTAGATTTACCCTTCATAAATTCATGTTGATGTGGCGAAATAACGTTTTTGTATCTTTTTTCAATGGCTTCTAGAAAAAAAATTTTCCAACAATTTTGGTATACATGTTAACTTAGCAGTGCCTCTATAGTTGTATATATTGCACTTGTTTCCGTTTTTAAATAGTGGCGAAATTAATGAGGACTTCCAAACGTTTTTAAGGGCTGATTAATAAGACAAAAACTTATAAAATAGATTTAAAAAATAAGACCTTGCACGAAATATTGGATTTATTCCTTTTCTCGCAAGAAAAGTTGTAGCCTTCTTGGTGCTTCCCTAGAAAATCTGTCTTTTTTTTTCAAATAATGCTCTTGTGGCTTGAGTAGATAACCGATCTCTATGTGAAAAAAGTATACAAAGGCCACTGAGTCGATCATTGCTCGCTCATTGCAGGGACATGATTCAAAAACATTCCTTTCTGTTATGAAAGAAAAAATACAAGTAGGTAACTTAACATATTATGAAAGTAATAGATATTGGGTTGTATGCTAAAAGATGAGCAAGATCTCTGAGTCCGAGTTAACGAGCTTGAACTCACATGTGAGATCGATCGAGCAGAGCCGAACTCGGACTCGATTTTATATGCAAACAAATTAGTTCGCTCTGAACAGCTCTAACTCGATGAATATGAGATCGATCTCAAAGCTCTTCGTCTTAAATAGTTGTGACTGTTATTTCTGTGCAGTGCGTAGAAGAAGAAAAAACATATATTTCTCTGAACGCGGAAACGAAAAATTGGTGTTTAAAATTCAGTTGGATTATGTTCGTAAGCTTTTGCGAGTACTAGGGGTTTAAGCAATGAAATGAGATGCTACATGTATGTTTATAAAAACCGATTTGGTGTATACACAAACGGAAAAAAAAATATTGAAAAAGTGGTCAGTATGAAATTGCGATAATCAAAAAAATGAAGAAAACAAAATTTAAATACAAATTTTTAAGTGTATTTTGATATGAAACAGAAAACAACCTACTGCTTAATTTTTCTAGTTTTTACTTTTGTTTGCAAATAATTTTTTTGTGCAAGGCAAATATTTTCTATTTTTTATTTTCTTAAAGGTTTGAATTTCTTTTGAATTTAAATTTTTGCGTCAATTGAATGTATAAGTCATGTAACATGTTTTTTCAGCTTCACTTAACTTTATTTTGTGTTGGTGTACAATTTTCTTTTGCCTGAGATATCTGGCTTAAACTGAAGGAGATACCTTAGTCTTTGGTCACTAATATTTAAGCAAATAGTGACAATATACAGTATTGAAGGGCGGTTCTAAAAACTGGTACATTAAATACTCCTTTATGTTTTGATGTTAATTTATTGAACGGGCTTTCAATTTATTTTACTCTTATTTTCTAACGGTAAAATGTGAAAACATAATCCTATACAATTTCAAAAGTTTTTTTTTAGAATAGCTACGTAGGAGGCACTCATTCGAGTTTGAGTTTTGTATATTGTCATTATTTGCTGAAATATTAGTGATCAAATATAAAAACAAACAAGGAATAGAAAATTTGAGCAACAACGGTAACTACATACTTTAAAAAAAATATTTGCCAACAATCCTCTGTAAAGGAAACATGAAACCGCAAAATGATTTTTCTTTCATCGCAATACGGCCACCTACAACCAAAATACAGCTCTTCAAAAATCACTAAACAAAATTGAAAAATATCTTGTTCCCTTTTTTTGACAAGAGTAGGTAGATGCATAGCATTCCAATTTCCAATCTCCAATTTTTATAAACTTAATTTGTAACAAAATTAAGCTGAAATTCTGGTATCTTGACGGTTGTATATGAGCTGAGTAAGAGAAAACCCATGCTCAATAATTTGTGAGATCGATCTCACGGAATCAACTGTTTTCTCACCTTTTTGCATAGCATACCGAGTTCTATCTCATAAGAGCTTTCAAAATGAGATCGAACTCATCACTGTGAGATTGAACTCACCACGTGAGATCTAACTCGGTCAGTAACTTTTTTTTTGCATACGAAGCTAAGAAAGTTCTCAAAAAAGTGAGAAAACAGCTTGAATTCATCTTTTTGCATATGACCCATTGTCGTTGTGGCACGCGACGCGTTTGTAGTCTTTGTTAAGGATATCTGTTTATCGAGTAGAAGGAAATATAAAAGAGAACAAACTTTATGCGGAAGATTACTTCTTTATGTTTTCTGAAACATGTGCATGTGCTAAGGAAGGTAAAAATTACCTACGTCAACTTTTGTTAATAATTTCATGAGGCAGAAAAACATTTTTTGTTGGATATTCAATTAATGAGTGACAAAAACTGAATTGCATTAGTGGAAGGTTGGTAGGATACCTACATATTTTGTATACCTTATTCTAATTCTCGTAATCCTGAACATTAAAATTAAATAAATGTACAGAACAAAAGTAAAAACTTGAAACTCATGGGGGGGGGGGGGGGCAAATACCCCCTCTGCCCCCCCCCCCCCCCCTGCGGGCGCCCATGGAGGTTGGGTCTGCTTAATTCAAGCAGTTACAAACATTTTAAAACGTAAACATAGAAAAAATTAAAAAAAAAATAATATTAGAAAAAAGGATCTTGCCAAAGCAGATCGCTTGTTGAAAAGTCAAAAAAGTTAAATTATACGTAAAAGTAAATCTAAAATTTAAAATTGCAGATTAAAATTGAATAGCATGCTAAAGGCATTTGTTAGGTTAGTAGAGTTAGTAGTTTCAGTTTCTCTCAGCTATGGTTATGATGAAGGCATACATTACTTTACTCTATTATTCAAACTAGTTAAAGGAGGAACTATAAAGAAGTTTTTTTTGTGTGATCTTGCTATGATTACAGTCGAAAATACTAGAATTTGAATTCACTTCCCTCAACATTCTAGTTACTGGTTCATTTCTACCATAATCAGTTGTGTGCGGGGCTTGATGGAATTGGAGTACTGATTTTAGAGAATGTAAGTTGATGTTAATACTCATTACCTCAAGAAGGGCAGAAGAATCAGTAGCACCAGATAAAATTTGATGCACAAAAATTATGTCAGCCACTTCACGACGTTTTTCCAGAGATTGTAGGTTAATGAGCCGCAACCGATCTTGATATGGGGGCAAGTTGTAGTTGTCAACCCATGGGAGTCCCCTAAGAGCAAAACGGAGGAATCTACGTGGTATTGCTTCGATTCGTTTGACATGAACATGGTGGTAGGGGGACCATACTTGACAAACCATGTTTGACAAACTCTAGAAATAAGCAGAAGGTTCTGGTCTCTGCTTCCAGAGCTTTCCGTAGGGGAAATTTCCCAATAATTTCCCTTCCAAAGCTTTTATTTGACAGCTGGTATATGTGCTATAATCAGGCAGATGGGGATTCTTTCGTTTGAGAGTTGCTTAGTTATAGCTAATAAGAGGTATGTTTGCACTGCGACCGTAAGCTTTATTGTGTCCGTTTGTTTGCTTTTCGGAGTTGTTATAGTTCAAATATGGAAAGTAATTGTAATATGCATAAACAAACTTTCTTACTTAAACTGATATTATTTTCTCTTGTCTCGACCCAAACTGTATGCTCTTCCTTTAAGATGCATCGTATGTGTATACCTGTCAATCTAACCGAGCACTCAAGAGTTGTTATTTGAAAACTTTAAAACTATAACTTAGCGGTAAGTACAAAATTTCAATTTTTCACCCCCAATCCTTTAAATATATTCAATAATTTCCCAAAATTTCAAGCTTCTTTACCAAACCCTTAAAAATATCCAAATTAAAAACTCTCCAAAATTAAAATAACTGTTACGTTACTCTACGGCCATATACAAGCCCGATTATAAGTTTGTTCATTTCTGGGTGATAAAACATTTTTAACGATCTTTAATTTATGCCTATTCACCTCATATGAACCTTACAAATGGTACGCAAGGATTTTTCCCTCACATTGTGTTAATAATGTAATTGATATTTTGTGTAATCAATTACATTTGTGCGTAATGTTTACAAAAAAAGAAATCATTACAAGTCTTTTCAATCACTTTTTTTTGCTCAATTACTTTTCTTCAATCACATGTAGGTAATTAACTCAAGTAATTATTTTTGTTTCAATTACATGTAATTTGTAATTGAAATTTTCAATTACAATTATGTGTAATCGGTAATTGAACTTTTTCAATTACAAATTACATGTAATCGTAATTGACTTTTTTTGTAATGATTACTACCCAACTCTGCTGAATTACAGTTACAGTCTTTTTGTAGGTTTAAAGACTTATTGAAATAAGTCCTTTAGTCAATTACCTGCAGTACTTGAAAAAACTGCAGTCCTTACAATTCTGCTGTACATTATAAATGTACCTCAAAACCCCAGAGCTTAAAATACATACCAAATCGATCATAATACCCACGGGGGTTTTTTCCATTTTGAAATGGCAATAAGACCCACGAAAGAAAAGAAATAGGAACCGCGGGTGTTATTGCCTTTTGGATTTGGCACTTAAGCCCACACTTGAAGTATGATCCATACTCTGCCTTAAAATACCCTTCTATTTAAAAATCTCAAAAAATAATTATTGTTGAATATAAAGGAAGAAGTCAAGTGCAAAGCTTAGCGAGTGGTAGTGTTTTTTGATAGCTCTTGAAAATATTTATTATTATATCGTTTATAAACCATTTAAAAATACAATTATCAATTTGAATAAATTTGATCGTGGGTGGCAACATTTTGCGCGTGTCGGCAGGTCTTGATTTCTGCATATTCTTCTAAAATATAGAAAAAAACATTAAATAATTTCATGTGAAGTGACAAATAATCCAATTATTTCGTTGATAGAGAGAAGTTGCCTGATATAAAAACTGTCTCTTTCGGTGCAAAGCGGAGAAATCACAACGACAAGAGAATTAATTAAAACAGCTACATTTCTTACTTTGTAAGTACCTGCACATTGTACATGTAAGTTAAGCTTTCAACACGAACCAAATAAGAAAACAAAAAAATAAACAACAAACACCTATCAACCCTCGCCCGCACCAAATATTAAACTATTGGCAAGATCGAGCTTTTCACCACATCAAAAGTAGTCAAGACCCGAACCATATACTCTATAAAGCTTACCACATAAATAAAGTCAAGCGTGGTGACTACAGGCAGAAATACAGTGACTCCAAGTTTTTCTCATGAGCAATACACCAAGGGCCATATGCATAAACGGTAGTAAGTGCTTTACTGGTAAATTTTGATAGTATTTACTAATTGTCATATGCATAAAACCGAAGTAAATACTGAACAACAAGTATTTACTGGAGGTAAAAGTATTTACTGGTTTCCGATGAATTTAGCCAGTAAATACTTTTATTGGTATGTATAAAAACTAGTAAGTACTTTTTATTTCCAGTATTTACTGCAAATTGTTCAAGTTTATAAAAACCAACTTGAACATTTGATAGTAAATACTTTTGTATACTGAATGCAAAAATTCACAGTCGTGAGTCAGAAAAAGTGGCGCAGAAAAGTAGAAAAAGAAGACATACCAAACGAATGGCTTACAGGTGTGTGTTCTATTAAAAGTTATAATTCTGGAATCTGCTCTCGAGATCGAAAATCACATGTGACCACAATTTTATGAGATTAGCTAACAAAGTGGTAGACAGCTATCCGCAGAGACGTCTTTAGGCATGGGCCAGGGGCCCAGGGCCCCGTGACTTAGGGGGCCCCTGACTTCATCAGTATACCATAAGTGATAGAGCATTATTCTTTCATCCTTTTAAATATTTTTTCACAAAAAAAGCATATTTTGAGTTATTGGTACGAAAAATAAAAGTTAAAATGAAATTCAAGAAAATTTCAATTTTTAAATAAAATAAATAGGTATAATTGAATAAAACTACGTCTACGCTTTTACAGGTTAGAAGAAGACAAGCAATGGAAAACAAATGAGTTAAACTGTTAAAACAAGTTAAGTGGGGTTTTGTGTGTAAATGGAAATCCACACAAGTGCAGTACAGGTACACGCTGCGAAGTATACATCAATCTTAATTGTATCATTTTTAAATGAACAACAACAGCTTGTGAGTATTACCACCAAGTTAGAAGGCTGGAGGTTTAGCTATTTCACAAGTGCAATCTCGATCTTCAGGCTGCTTTACTGGTGATTAGTCAGGTTTAAGGCAAATGTAAATTTATGTAGATTTAGCTTGTATTTCCAGCATAAACTTCAATTTGTGGGATTAAAAATAGTTTAAGCTTGAATATTATAGTAAAAGCTACAAAAGTATAAAGATTCCTGAACAAGAAGGCTTGGCTTGTTCTTTTTACATGAAAAGCATATAGAGACAGTTTTGGTAAATCAATATTTTTGTATTCACATAAAACAAAGCTAAGGCCGGAGCTGTCTAGCTTTAGCTACTAGCCATAGCTATGACAAGAAAGATTTAGTATCATCCAAAAATTGCCTTAAATTTGTTCACAAGGCCAATTGTTTTAAAGGATGGATTAGGAGTCAATTGATAGACACATTTTGCCTATACATCCGCCCGGTCATCCGCACGCTTTTTAACATTTTCCAAACCTGCTCTTTATTATTGGCAACATTTTGTAAAGCAATTTTCTCATAGTTGCCTTATCATGAATTATAGGGACATTTTTTTGTTTGGTTTTATGACTGCTCTTTTGTCTAAGTCTAAAACAATAATAATTGAGGTTAAAAGTGCAAAAGTGTTTTAGCTCATTTTTTGAAGACAAAACTGATTCTCTTGTACTCTACTTTTCCATTTATTCGTCAAAATCCATTTAAGATACTATTTTAAATTCTTAAGTATCTAAGTTTTCCCAAAACATGACATGCTTTCAAATTCAGTAATATTATAAGATGTTCCCGTCAAATTGAATCTTACTTTTGATATTTTTAATTGATGGAACAAGATTTCATGACAATTTAATCGAAAACTCTAGATTTCAACGAAATCTTAATGAAATCCTGCTCCACAAATTTGAAATCTCAAAATGTTTTTGCTGAAATCTCAGTTTTCGGTTTGGTGTGAACATAGTATTATATGGAGGGGTCAAAGCTGTACCGAACCAAGTCATATTTTATCTATTTTTTTTTGCAAATGTTTGTGAATATTTTTCAACTCAAGTTTGTCATTTTTAAGTGAGAGAATAATAATAATTTAATTTAAAGAATAAACTTTAGACTTGTCCCATTTACGAGTAAAATATTCATTAATTAGTGGCATATTTATTATCTTGTTAACTTCGAATTTTCTTTTCCTGACTTGGTTCGGTTTAGCTGATCCCTCCATATAAGATCGATTTATTCAATATTTTGTAAACAAAATTTAAAGTTACAGCCTTAATAACATGTTGAAGTGTAAAGTAAAGGTAACAAAGACTAAGTTGTGCGTGGCTGGTTATTTGTTTTATTTTGAAAAAATAACTACATAAATGTAAAAATTATAATTAGGCATGTGCAAACCAAAAATAACACAAATAGTTTTCGATGAGTAGGTAGTGAAGAAATTGAATAGTTTTTTGCAAACATATGAGAAACATTTACGCCAAGACACCCATGAGCCTCGAGTTGTGGAATATATGTCCAGTTTGAAAAATAGTGCACCAATCGTTAACAATAACGTAGAAATAAACAAAATTTTCTCTAGTTATAATATGAGCTAATTGAGCAAAAAACAGAATAGGCGGAATTTTATTGTTTAATATTTTGAATGACAGAAGAATTTTAACAGACAGAATTGAAAAAAAAAACAGAATTTGGATAAACTGAATTTTTGTGAAAAAAACCAAATTTTGAAAAGCTGAATTTCGAAAACAGAATTTCTACCCGTCATATTTTATCTATTTAGCTTTGAACACAAAACCTCGTCAAAACACATTCTGTATACGTTTCTAAAGAACATCATGGCCAGTACTAATTTTTATCAATTTTATTTGCGAAAATGGGAACGTAATTTTTCCATTGCTGATTATTCAGACATCGTTCGACAATCGACCAACAAAAGAAGTGTCAGTGCATATTTCAGCTTTGAAAGCCACTTTGGGATGAAAAGAAAATATAAAAACACATTTCTACCATCGAAAAAAGAAGTATTGAGTGTCACGTGAAAAATGCTGATAACATTCATTTAATCGAATTTCAGTTATAAAATGTTCAGAATTAGCCTTAAACTAGAAAACTGAAAACTGTTCCCCGAAATAATAAAATAATAATTGTTAGATAATATTTAAATGTTACAAAAATTGATACTAAAACTTATAAATTTGAAATAGTTTTCAAGGGGCCCCCATATCCGTAAGAGCCCAGGGCCCCCATTAGCCTAAAGACGCCCCTGGCTATCCGCCAGAGAACTTGTCAAGAGGTTTCTATTGAAATTATTCTCAAATAAACACACACCTTAAGCCCATAAGTACAAAACAAAAGTGTTTACAAAAGAGAAAATAGAACGGTAAATTATAAAAGAAATTCAGAACAACAGCTTCCAATTTCACGTAAACACATTCATTCAGTATATACTACCAATTTTGGGTGAATCAGTAGTATTTACTTGGATGAATTCAGTATTTACTACTAGTATGTGGTTACTAGTATAAACTTTATTTTATGCATACCAAACACAGTAAATACTATAAGCTTCAGCTTCTACTAGTAGTACCAGTATTTACTTTTACCTTCTACTGGTAGTAAGTACTTCATTTTTATGCATATGCCCCCAAATCTGAAGAGATTTGATCGCAGAAATTTCGCCCGAACAAAATAATAATTTCATTCAGAAAAAAACTTGTTCAAAGCCAGATATGTCTATAAGCGTTCAGATGGATATGCTAATGCAAGAAATGGACAAACTCTTAGACAAAAAACTTGGGCATTTAGCAAGAAGACGTCAAAGGAATAAAAAATGATGTTGCAGTACTCCAAGAAGAAAACAAGGTTCTGAGGGAAGAAATATCTAAACTTAAGGAGGGAGAAGCTCAACTTAAGAAGAAAATTGAGGAAGCTGAAAAGTTTACAAAAAGGATGAATGTCATCGTAACTGGTTTGAGCACTGAAAACATAGAAGAAGCTAAAACCCATTTTCAACAAGTATGTAGCTCAACTCTTAGAGTGTCTGCTACCACTAACAACGGTCATAAAATCAGCCCGAGAAATGCAAATAAAACGGCATTTGTGTTTGAGCTTGCCAATTCAACTGAAGTTCAGGTGGTTCTATCATCAACGAAACACTTAGCGGGAACACGTATTTCCATTAACAAGGATCTCACTGCAAATGATCGATCAGAACAATACCATTTGCGGCAAGTCAAACGATGCCTTTCTAGAGCTGACAGTGGTCTTCGGCTCGAAATAAAACGTTGGACTCTCACTGTTAATGGGAGCATACCATATAGTAGGGGAGCCCACTAAGGGATTTTGGGATTTACCCGAGCGCGACAGATTAGTATAAAGGGGGGTACCTTGCACCCTGCTGAGTACCTCCACCATATATCAGTCCTCTATGTAGGGCCGGGCGCCTAGGGCAGGTTGTCAGATTAGTAAAAAAAAATCGATAGCTCGAAATACTCGAGCGCGTCAGATTAAGATAGGGTAGGTTAATTACATGCTGAAAAGTGTATATTTCGATAATCTGACGATTTGAGTGTGACCTAAGGTAGTGGGAGGGCTACAAACTTGCAAAAAAAAAAATTGTCACCTGGACATTCTCGAGCGCGATTGATTTTTTGTTATTGTGAAGAAAATAATTCTAGGATAACGGGGAAAGTATAATCTGTCGTTTTCCTTGTCCCGTTTACGAGGGAGAGGGTGATTTTCGAAAAAAAAACGACTTAAATGGAAAAATAAATATTTAAAATCAATGACAATACTTAAAATGCAAGACAGTAACGGTTTTAAAAGTCAGAAATCTGTTCTTTAATCCTACATTTAAATTGAATTATTTGTGTCAATAGTTTTCAAAATATTTGCATTTCAACTCAAAATTTTTATAAAAAAACGCAAACAAAAATTTTTGGATTAATTTTTCTCAAAATTGTGGAATAAAAAGCTAAATTTATTTGAATCGAACACAAAAAACCAGAAGCTTTTATGTCTTCTAGTTTTTAAGAAAATTGTAAATTACTGATACTAGTTTTTTTAGAGATTATAATATTATATCATTATGTAGCTGTTCCCATTAGTAGCTATTGACATTGGAAACAGAGAATACATTCAAAGTTATTAAATGCAAGCGAAATTTGGGAAACACCGAACCTCGCACATACCCCAAATCCTATAGTGAGCCCAAGCAGGGCGGTTGCATACACATATCTTACTTTTAAAACGCAGCCGTAATGCTGGAAGTGCAAGCAAATTAAAAATATCTCAAAAAACAAGTATCATTAACTTGCAATTTCTCAAAAACTAAAAGCCATAGAAGCTTCCCGTTTTTTGTGTTCGATTCTAAATTAATATGAGCATTGACCACAAAAAAGAAAATGTAGTCTTTAACTTCACAATTTTTAGAAAATTTGACCCCAACATTTTTTTTGCGTTTTTTATCAAAATTTTGAAATATTTTGAAAACTATTGACATAAATAATTTAATTTAAATGTAAGATAAAAGAACAGATTTCTGACTTTTAAAACCGTTATTGTCTTGCATTTTAAGTATTGTCGCTGATTTTTAATATTTTTTATCCATTTAAGTCGTTTTTCTCAAAAATTGCCTCTACCTCCTAAACGGGGCGACATAGATCCCCCTCTCATAGTAAGAAAATGCTTGTACATATTTGACCCTTCTAAAAAAATCGATTTAATTTTTGGTGCCCAAGTTATTATACTCTCCCCAGTAACTGAAAAAATCCTGAATAAAAATGTTTCTTCTTTTCAAATCGTCAGATTAAGAAAACCCTTCCAGATAATTGTCAGATTAAGGTTTAGCACATGTAGGACATCGAGTTGAACCATGTATATCAAAATCTGACGCGCTCTAGAATTTCAAAATGGCGATTTTTTTTTGCATTTTCAAGAAGCTGCCGCAAGCGTGCGTCACATCCGAATCGTCAGTCTTTTGAATGTGAGCATCCTTGGGGGTCACTTAACATCCCCTATTAAAATCTGACGCGCTCGAGTAAATCCATTTGTTTTCCAATTTCTACACTCCCATACAGCCACCCCCACCACGCAAACTATAATAATATCTGACGCGCTCGAATATGTCCACGTGACTGTTTTTTTTAACATTTTTGAACACCTGTAGATGCTCCCCCCACCGATGAAACGGTATACTTTACTAACATTTTTTTCTCTCTATCATCAAATATTCAAAATCCATTAGGTCCCAACGACGCTCGAGTAAATCCACATTTAGCATCGTGGGCTCCCCTACTAATACAAGTGCAACCCAGCAGGCGTAATAGAAACGACAAATATAGAAGACAAAACTTAGATTATATCGCAGCGAAAAAGAAAATATAAAGCACTCTGCAAGTCCAAACAGTGCGAATACTTACAAATCATCTCTCAACAACTTGCATCTGTGAATTCGGCAAAAGAATGATGGAGAATCGCAAAAGAGATACGTGGAGATTCAACAAATATCGGAATACAAATCACTGCTAATGAATTCATAGATCATTTCAATGGCACATTGAATACATTATCGTCGAGTATCACGTTACCTATAACAGTTTTTGAAACCATTCATCTTCCAATTCTGATAGTCAAATAGAACTTTCTGAACTGTGTTGGGCAATAGAAACAACAAAAGAAAACAAAGCACCTGGCATTGATGGCATTCCGAACGAGTTCTACAAGAACGCAAGCATTTCATTTGTTGAAGAAATACACATTCTACTCAGAGATATCTTTGAAGCAGAAATGATACTATGTTCCTTCAGAAAGTCAATAATTTTCCCCCTATACAAAAAGGGTGATGCCAGCATCGCTTCGAATTATCGTGGGCTCTCCTTCTTGGACACGCTTTACAAAATATTTACAACAATTCTGCTTAAAAGGCTCACTTTCTGGATTGAAGAGAACAACATACTCAACGAAAACGAATACCAGGGGCCTATAACACAATACATAAAGTGCTTGTTGAACAAGTGAAATTCAACAACTTTTTAAAATTTGTGTAACACGAAACAACAAGTCTAGGAGAACTTGAACAATTGTTTTGGCTTCTCTCAACAAGTGGGAAATTTCATAAATTCACCGTTTCTGTAACTGGAAACAACAAGAGTTCGAAAAATAGAGAATAAACTTGTTGAAAAGTTAGTAAATTTTAACCGATGGTTCTGGACTTATTCGAAGTCAACAAGTCAGAAATAAATGCTTGCAGTAATGTTTATCAAGTGATGAAATCGTTAAAAATAAATTGTTCACAAGCAAAAATCAGAAAACTCAGTACTGAATCGTACACAGTTTATGTCAATTAGCTAAACCGCTAGCGAGATTTATGACAGTAGATATTTAAAAAAAACAGCTAGGAAAATTATTTTTGCTCTTATTTCGAAAACGCATCTTTGGAAAAAAAATCTGTATTTTTGTGCTCAGCGACCCACTGCGATGACCTAAAATTATGTAAACTAGTGTAATAAGCGCAAAAATTAATAGTTTTGAGAAACTGAAGTGAAGGTGGGTTAGTAAAAAAACAATTTTGATTTTTTCTTTTAATTTTAAGTTTGAAAATTATTTTTTCAAAAGCTATTTACAAAACCAACTTTATTTAAAAAGCAAATTGAAGAATGGATTTTTGGCTTTTGAAGAAGCTATTGCCTGACATTGTAAATTATGCCATTGTTTTTAATAATTTTTTGCTATTTTAGGCAAATGTTTTAGAAAAACTATCCCTCCCACGCAAATGGAGGAAATAAACCCCTTCTCCGGTTTCGATTTTTTCTTGTCTTCGTCCAACCTAAAAGGCTCTCTCCTTTTGTCACATCTCATATTAAACATCCTGTAAAGAATTTTTTGTCATTTAAATTTAATTTTCAAAAAATCTGCAAAATTTAGTTATTTTTCCAGCAAAAAATATATACATTGAGTATTTTATGCTTCAATTAATAAAAACACTCATTTGGAACGAAATTATAATCTTTGATGTCTAGCATGTATGAAACGGTCCACTGTGCACCGTGGAGGAAAACTCTAATTATTTACAATAAATTTATTTTATTCTTAAAAAAAAAAAAAAAAACATTAAAAGCCAAAACACGCCACCGTACCAAGCCGACAATAGACCACAAAAATAACTGTATCCACTATAAAGTAAAATTTCTATGTGCGGATTTGTTTGCCTTGTTTTTGAGCTGTTTGAATTTTTTTCTGAAAAAACGTAAGCAATCGTGCCAAAAGTCATCTGAATTTTCAAGATTTTTATGACAGGCCACCAATCAGAAGCTCGAAAAATTCAGATATTTGAATCCATGAAAGGACGGCTGATTTAGAATTTATTTATTGGTGAAGAATTTGGTTTATAAAAACAAAATGTTTTAATTTTTATTCTAAATCGAGCAGTGATAATGAGAATCAAAATGACTGTTCGGGTACCTCCCAAAACTACGAATTTCTACGAATTTGGCCCAAAGTTCTGTCAAAGCTCATATAAGAAAAACAAAATTCGTAGCAAGTCGTAGTTTTCGAAAGTAGAATAGCTAGGTAGATATTAGAAAGAAAAACTTGACTTAGGTGCCAGTTATAGCTATCATTGAAACTCATCATTGAAAACTATAATGATTGATTTTGAAACGTTTGGAAAGCAAAATAATTTATTATTTTGATGGACGACTTAAGCTCAAGACTAAAGTAATATTTTTAGTAAAAAAAAATTCAAATAGGTCCAACTTTACACAAAAATTGACTTTTAATTTTTCAATGATCATCGGTAAGGTATTTCATTCATTGAAATAAGAAAAGTCTTTTTATGTGGAAAGTTGGGCCTATTTGAATTATTTTTTTAGCTATAAACATTAATTAAGTCTTAAGCTTCATTTGTACATCAAAATAATAAACGATTTTACTTCCAAAACGTCTCAAAATCAATCATTAAAATATTCAATGATGAGTTTCAATTATAGCAATAATAACTGGCGCCTTAAAAAGAACCACAGTTGTTGTCATTGTACGGTGAATAAAATATTGATTTATCTTACTGAAAGTACATATCGTCCCTCATCTCATGAAGTGACGTAACTCGCAAATTGTCGTTTTTGAGATATGGGCATTAGGATGGTCCTTATATTGTTTTTTTTTGAAAATCCAACTTGGATAGGCATCAAATGACTCTAAATAGAGAAAATCAAATTTCCTAATTTTTTTCAGATTTTTATTTCACCCCCCTGGTCTCCCTTTTCCCACTTCAAGGTACAAATAATGGAGTTAGGGTGATTCTTATAACACGCGAAAAAAATCAGAACTTATAGATTAGATTGAGACGAACACAAAATTGTGTTGGAGGGGGGGTCTTTTTCCCCCCGTTCAGGTGGGAGGGGTCATTTTCTAAAAATTTGACCCAAAATAGAAAAAAAATATTAAAAAAAGACGGGACCACTTACAATGGCGTGCTATAGCTTTTAAAGCTTTTAAATCCATGAATCCAGTCTCTAATATGTTTCTTAAATCAAGGTTTTTATTATAAATAGTTTCTGAAAAAAATAATTTTCAAACGTACAACATCATTATTTTTGTTTTTATTTTTAAGTTTGAAAATTATTTTTTCCAAAACTATTTACAATAAAAGCTTGATTTAAAAAACATATTAAAGACTGAATTCATGGCTTTAAAAAAAGCTATAGCACGCCATTGTAAGTGGAACCGTTGTTTTTTAATATTTTTTTTCTATTTCGGGTCAAATTTTTAGAAAAAGACCTCCCCTCCGCTACAATTTTTTGTTCGTCTCAATCTAATCTATAAGTTCTGATTTTTTGTTGCGTGTTATAAGAATCACCCTAACTCCATTATTTGTACCTTAAAGTGAAAAAGGGAGACCAGAGGGGTGAAATAAAAATCTGAAAAAATTAGGGAAATTGTTTTTCAATGTTTTGACTCGAATGAAGGCTATCCAAGACAGTGTCCAATTTAAGGACCACCCTAATGGGCATATATGTGCTTGGTTAACTTGATTGCATATTTCTACATCATTAGAGTCCCTGAAAAATGTCTGGAACATGGTTCAATGCGTTATGACATAGTTGGCATAACTGCAATTTTAGGTAAAAAATTTTCACGAACAGACGTAACTGCAATTATGTGGGTAGCAGTTTTCCGTTTTATTGCAAATTATTGTGTAAATAAAGTGGTTTCAGGTACTAGGTGCATTTATCAGTGAGTAGAAATAAAAACGCTTTAAGTTTATGCTAAGATGTTGCTACTGACCTATAACTAAATTAAATTTAAATTGCATTCGATTCTTCCTGTTTACAATACTCTGTCAAACAAAAATTGTCAATACAAGGCTTATGGGCGAGCTTTTTTCAAAACAGTAATACCTGTGCATACTGTCACAACACTAAAATGCCTCACTAATAAGCTTTTTCAAAACAGTGGTGTCTGTGTATACTGCCACGACATTAAAACTTGTCACTAAAATTTCTCACGAACTGACGTATCTGGTTGATCGATTATTTGTTACTGTTTTAAGAATTGCATTTGCATTGTATCTCATATCATTTGAAACTTTAACATATTCTTGTAATTTAACAACAACAAAAAATACCAAAACCGTTATAAAACACAGAAGCAACGTTTATAGAAGGAGGACACAAATACACAAAACTAAAAACTGCTCTCCTGTAAAATATTGAAAAAGCAGATACGTTAGTTCGTGAGAAGAGGGACGATATGTAGGAGCTCACAAGCAAAGCAATGATTTAAGATGAAATGTTTTCTTTTTTTCGGAAACTTTTCGACTCATCGCGTAAGAATTACTTGTTGAACTGGTTCAACAAGTCGAGGGAAATATTTTCAGTTGACAATTGTTGCGGTTTTTATTGAGTTACAGAAATGATTTTCACTTGTTGAACAAACATAGTTGAACAAGTAATTGTTGACTAGTTGACTTGTTGTTCTGTGTTATAGGCCCCAGGCCGCATACAGAAGTCAATACAGTACAGTCGACCAAGTCTACAAACTTTACGCTTTACTTTCGTAGATTTGTCAGCAGCATTCGACAACATTAACAGAGAAGCTTTGTTTTACAAATTGTCAAAGTTAGGGGTCTCTTCAATAATGGTTTCCATTATACGTTTACTGTACAAGGCTTCTGTACGTCTAGCTTCTTTCAGACATCCAAAGGAGTCAAGCAAGGATGCGTACTGAGTGCTCATTTATTTGTATTATTTATAAACGATCAACACTTCGAACTTCCAACTGGTCTCATCGTGAATGGCATGCAAATAAATGCTTATATATACGCGGACGATATAGTTCTCCTTTCTCACAGCCCTAATAACCTACAAACGATCATTGATAGCTTCAGAAGATACTGCAATAATTCGAACCTGGCTGTTAATCTAGAAAAGTCTGAAATAGTTATTTTTAGGAATGGTGGTAGAAGAGCTGCAGCTGAAAAAAGGTATTTTAACAATGGTGAGATAAAGATTACTAACAAATACAAATATCTTGGCGTTACTTTCTCGTATAACATGTCCTGGGACCTATTTCATAAAACTGCAAGACTAATAATTATTTTTGAATTAAAGTCTGGGAGGCGATCGGACTCATAGCAACAACCTACAAAAATCTGTGCGACAGTTATAGTGGGGTCGCTTAGCGACAAATTTCAAGATGATGTGTTTTTGCCGGACAAAAGCACCAAATTTTTTTTAGGTACTACTTAGGTCCATAGCTTTAGATTTAGGGTAGGACCCATCTCGGCGGTCAGCCATCTTGGATTTTATAGCTGCCATTTTGAAATTCAGGTATATTATTAATATCTCGGCTTCTAAATCACTTAGGATCCCAAACTTGGTGTCTAGGTATACATTTTTGGGGTCAGGGAATACAACCACATACTTTTCAAATGTTAAAGTTTGCAAATGTACGAAGGGGGCATGGGGGTCATGACCCCCTTGCTCCAAGACAATCATATATTATATTTAGGGTCGGATAATATATATACACAAGTTGAAAATGTATCTGACTAAACTTATACAAGGAGGGAAATGGGGGGTCATGACACCCCCCCCTCAGAGCCCAGGAAAAAGTATAAATAAAAAACAAACTTCATTTAAACACACAGAAGTGCAAAAACTGACGCGACGTACGGCTAGCCCAAATTATTTCATAACCGTAATGTTACCTTTTATGAGACCATGGTAATATTATTCGCGAAGACTGTATGTTTTGTCGTATCGAGTTTTTCTGAAAGAAAAATGAATAAGTTAAATGCAAATGCATTTAAGTTAGGTTGTATGAGTATATATTAATAACAAACTATCCAATTATTAAATCGAGTGACAAAAATATGTAATTCCAAGATATAAGGTTGAAAATGAAATAAGATATATGTACATGTACAATTGTACATACATACATATACATGAAGTACCTCGTAGCATGATGGTTAGTGCGTAGGACTGTCATTCCGAAGGTGTGGGTTCGATTCCCAGCCGTGCCACCTAAAAACAGAAATGTTTTATCCGAGGTTCTGCCTCTTGCGAAGAACTGACAAATCCTCCAAAAGTATACTTGTCATGAAAAAGTGCTTCTCATTTAGCCGTTCGGACTCGGCAAAAACCTATAGGTCCCCTCTATTCCTGCCAACTACACGCACACAGGAATGGTTGAGTTGTAAGTCACTAGGCCCTGGTTCTCCACGAGCTGTTGCGCCACCCAATTTATTTATTTATTTATTACATGTACATACATATTAGTATATAAAATTTAAATACAAGAGAAATCACATATGAAAGATGTTGAATTGCATTGATCTACCTATATGGATTACTTATGTCGTCTTCAAATATATTGACATTTACAAAGATCAGTTCAATTCCAACGAGCAGCTTTGGAAGCATATCTACCAGTGTATTCTTTTTGACTCTTACAATTACATTTCACCAATTCAGTACATGCCTTTGAAGCTATAGGTAATGTGTTCCATACATGAACCCATGATCCGGACTAGGAGCACACTGTTGAATGTGTTCACTGGTACACCATACTCCTGTCTGATATATACAGCCCGCTTTGAGTGTTGAAGTAGTGCATCTTTTGTTGGTGGAAGTTTCTCCACTGTCTTAGTCTTCTGACAAAACAGCTCCTTGCTGACATCATTCACACTGTCCGAATTACTGTATTTATCATATAATATTACCGTGAAGCGTTCTAGCCTTTTAAATGTTCACCATCAAGCTCTGTGTAGGGATGTAATGCTATGCGTGTTAACAATTCCATGCCTCCCACGCAGATTTCTTGCCTCGTCCGAAAAATGAAGATGTTGTATCGCAACCCGTAAAACTGTGAAATACGGGAAGGCCAAGGATTTTTTTACGCTCAGTTTCTCGTTAATAGCATTGATGTCTATATAATTAAATGATCTGCCCGTACCAAAGGCAACAGAAATCTTCAAATTTGTGCACAAATTCATCAGGTGATGGAACTTGCCAATGAGGATTACCACCACGTCCGTGTCAACAGTACGAATCATACACCTACTACAGCCATTCTTCATTATGTTCGAAAAGAGTCAGAGGCAAAGAATCATCGTTTAATAGGGGACTTAGAAAAATCTTGCGTAAATGGTCGCATTTAGACAACTAACCAAAACATAGATATTGCTTAAAACAGCTGACAAAGAAATTAAATTTTAAATTTGATTTATGATCATCTATATGATATTTTAAGATTTTTTCTATTTCTGTTTTCTTGTTGAACGGAGTCCAGGATGATGAAAATCTGCATTTTGTATTTGCATTTAACTTGTTCATTTTCCTTTCAGAAAAACTCGATACGACAAAACATACAGTCTTCGCGAATAATAGTACCATGGTCTCATAAAAGGTAACATTACGGTTATGAAATAATTTGGGCTAGCCGTACGTCGCGTCAGTTTTTGCACTTCTGTGTTTTTGAATGAAGTTTGTTTTTTATTTATACTTTTTCCTGGGCTCTGAGGGGGGGTGTCATGACGCCCCATTTCCCTCCTTGTATAAGTTTAGTCAGATACATTTTCAACTTGTGTATATATATTATCCGACCCTAAATATAATATATCGATACCTTAATGCACACATGTGCTATGTCCGTTTTTTGCTGTTTTGAGATAGTGGTACCAATGTAAAGGTGAGAAGCAGAGCTTTCATATGCACACACGTCCTATGTCCAACAGAAATCCTAAATTGCTTAAATTTGCAAAAAAGGCGAATGTCCTATGTCCCCTGTTGAAATATTGGAAAAAGCACAATTGTTCTATGTCCAACATTTTGTGCTATGTCCATTCTATGTTTCACATTTTGTGCTATGTCCGGACATAGCACTTTTGTGCAATTTATTTTATGGTTAAGTAGGCAGTGAAACTATCTAAGTTTGAAGTTTGATATTGTACGATTTTCGTTTTTTGTGTGTTACATTATTTAAAAAAAAACTCATTTAAAATGAATCGTGGTAAATTAATGGTAGAGCTTTGCAAGCGAATGAAGCTTATTGAAAAAAAAAAAATACCCCGAACAGTTCTTTTAAAGGTAAATTTAAATTTTTTGAAGTTAATCCTTCCGTCATAAATTGGGAAAAAATAGTTCTTAAAAAAGAATTGGAGTATGCACCAGTTCATCTGTAAAATATGGCCGGAGGAAAGCATGCCCTATGAATGAAACCTCAGCATTGTTTGCCCGATCCTCAAGAAAGGCTATCCTTTGGACTGCACCAGCTACAGAGGCATCAGTCTTCTTAATATCGCCTACAAGATCTTCTCTGCCGTACTTTGTGAACGCCTGACGCTCTTCGTCAACAACCTGATAGGTCCATATAAGTGTGGCTTTAAGCCAGGGAAGTCTGACATCGACCAAATATTCGCACTATGGCAGATATTGGAGAAAACCCATGAGTTTCAAATCGATACCCACCACTTTTTCATCGATTTCAAGGCCGCGTATGACAGCATCTATAGAGAAGAGCTATACATATGTAGCGCAATGTCTAGTTTTGGCATCCCTGCTTTTGTGAGCATTGAGAAGGAAGCCAAGAAGAAAGGACACCCAACACCGACGTCTCGGACAGAACGTCACTACAGCTTTCATTTTGAGGCGGTCAGAGACTTTGTCTACAAGAGATCCGCTATAAACTCAGCGAACGATACCACTGCTGAAATCAACCGAAGAATTACTCTTGCCAATCGCTGTTTCTTTGGGCTAAGAAGGCAATTGAGAGGTCTCTCGAGCAACTAAACTGTCTCTGTATAAGACGCTTATCATCCCGGTCCTGATGTATGGTGCAGAGGCATGGACATGGACACTGCTAACGGTGGATGAGAACGCGTTAGGCTGTTTTGAGAAGAAAATTCTCCGGCTGATTTTTGGTCCCGTCTGCATAGATGGGAAATGGAGAAGAAGATACAACAGCGAACTGTATGGGCTGTACAGCGACACCGACCTAGCCACAAAAATATTGAATCCAACCCCGTGGGACAACGCTGTAGAGGTGGACAGCGTAAAAGGTGGAGCACGCAAGTGGAAGAGGTTCTTAACCAACTTGGCGTGCGAAACTGGAGACAGCTAGCTGGAAACCGAGCCGGCTGGAAGAAGCTTGTTGGTTGAGGCCCTGGTCCACCCCGGACTGTAGCGCCACCTTGAGTAAGTAAGTTCTTTAAAATAAATATCAGAACCACAACAATATTTCTATAGCTAAAAAGAGAGATTTGCTTAGCTTACTCAAGCAAGGGGTTATACCTCAAGAATACGCCCCATTCTATAATGATCACCCATCATGCCGCGGTGTTCGAGACGTTGCAGTATGGTGTAACGAAGAAGAAAAGGAAAACTGCGCAAATAAAAATGATTATTAAATAATTATATAAGTTTTACGTTTGTGTTAATAGAAATGATAATTTATTAATAAATTGCAATAGTTCTTGTTTTACAATGACAAAAAAAAATATATTAAGCATAGCAAAGTAAGTAATAAGTTAACGGTTTAGGAACCGAATCGTGTTCTATGTCCTATTTGAATAGCTGGTACCAAGCACAAAAGTTCTATGTCCTTACATATTTTATTCTATCATGAATAAATTAAAAAGAGGTAGAAGAAATGTTTATTTTTCATTACTATACCATTTCAAATGTATCTGGCCATAACATACTAAAATATTATCAAAGATAATTTGCTGCATTTGTATTTATGCACGTACCAAAACTTTACTTTGAGTTTGCCAAACACAGCAAAAACGGACATAGCGCATGTGTGCATTAAGGTATCGAATGATTGTCTTGGAGCAAGGGGGTCATGACCCCATGCCCCCTTCGTACATTTGCAAACTTTAACATTTGAAAAGTATGTGGTTGTATTCCCTGACCCCAAAAATGTATACCTAGACACCAAGTTTGGGAACCTAAGTGATTTAGAAGCCGAGATATTAATAATATACCTGAATTTCAAAATGGCGGCTATAAAATCCAAGATGGCTGACCGCCGAGATGGGTCCTACCCTAAATCTCAAGCTATGGACCTAAGTAGTACCTAAAAAAAATTTGGTGCTTTTGTCCGGCAAAAACAGATTTTCTTGCTAAGCGACCCTACTATTAGGAAATTGTAGAGGACAGTCTTAGCTTTCACTTGGATGTCCAATTTATAGAACTTCCTTATGTGAAAGAAATACTTAATCAAAGCTGCAACCTGCACAGTGCATTTTCTAACTTTAGTAACCATGAAACCTTATGCGACCAGCGGTTTTTTAAATGTTTGAAAAAAAGCTATAGGCTCCTATGCTGTTTTTCAAAAGCCACAATGAGATAGAAAATCAAAAAAAAATTAGAGACCAACTAGAAGATCAACAGCGTGTGCAACGTTTAAGTGATTTGATAGTTTGTGGTTTACCTAAAGATGTTAGTGCATTTGAACTAGCAAAAAAACTTGCTGCTAAACTCAACCATCCGCTCACACCTCACTTTGATGCCTTTCGTTTGAACACGAGAAACCCAAACAATGATCATCCACTTCTAATTCGACTGTCCTCCCCTGCCGAAAAAAGAACATTGATTTCTTCGTTTCAGTCATTAGGTGGTTTGACAACGTCACAACTGTTCCATGATCGAGAGGTACCCAATAACACACACCCTGATACACCTGAAAAACGCATCTACATAAACGAAAGCTTAACACCGCTTAATAGTTCTCTGTTGCGACATGCCATTCAGCTTCGAAGAGAGGGAATTTTGTTTTCGGCGCGGACAAGAAATGGATTTGTGTATGTAAGGAACAGCAGTGATGATATAGAAACAATAATAGATTCAAGTACTTTCTCTACTCTCTCCAATTCAACGTAAGGACAGGAATGTTATACGGAGCCGATCACCATAATGTATTATTTTGTTAACTGAGTATCTTTATTAATTCTTATTATTATTATTTTTTTTTTGTTTTTTAAATATCTATAATTCTAAATAATTTTTCATTTATTTTTATTTAAAATTTTTTGATTTCTTTCTAATTACAATTTTTAATTCTTATAATATTTTTTATTTTTATAGCACTTTTTTTCTTTTTTTTTTTGTAAAGCCTTTTTAATTTTCAAAATATTTCAAATTTGAACAAAAGAGCACATATCGCATTATCATCGTCTTGTCCTTGGATGCTCCCTTCAGCAATATCTTGATGCTAGATGTTGTGTATTCTTACACAAAATTATTCAAAGTAAAACACCTTTATACATTTATGAAAAATTTGCATTTGCTCAATCCCTCAGAACTTTAAAGATTTTGGTACCACATTTTAACTATTTGAACTCTTCGCGGCTCTTCATGATCTATGCAACGAAGCTATGGAACTCTCTCCCAGTGGCTATTAAGAAAATTATAAATGTTTCAAATTTCAGAAATGCAATTACTTCTGAATTTCGCTAAACTCCTCAAAGCATTTCTAAATAAATTATATATCTACAATAAAATCTCACATTACATACATAATTGTAAATAAAATAAAATAAAATATTATTCATTTATATTCATAACTATAGTTACAAACTTTATCTATACGTATATTATTTAGGTTTTTTTTATCTAATATAGTAAAATAATTGCTTCTTATCCAACTGTTAGGTACTATAAAAGACAAAGTCTTACTGTACATTTGTATTTAATAAATTGAATTGAATTGAATTGAATAATTATTAGTCTTGTAGTTTTATGAAATAGGCCCCTGGTCATATCATCTAACAAAACGACTTACATCATCGAAAAACTCGATCAACTCAACATGGTCGAAATTTGTTAGGAACAAATTTGTTACTCACTCTGCTAAATATAAAGTGCAATAATGCGCTACTGTGCCCAAGTGTGGGGATACGAAGAACACGTTCAAACCGAAAAACTCCAACGTTACTTTGTCAAAAGATGTTTTGGACTGCCGGATAATACGCCTACTTATGCAATTCACATCGAAACGGGTCTACCAAAAGCTTTCCTAAGTACATTTAAGATACATCTTTCATACATACGCAAAGTTATGTCTATGCCACTGATGTGTACGGCAAGTGAAACAAATGTTTTTATAACTTCACTTAATGTATAAATCCAATTTATTAACTTAAATAACTAGATCACAATGTATAGAGTATAGTTCTTATTACTAAGATTTTAATTTTTAATGTGTCAGCAGTAGGACGAATCATCAACGACTGACCAGCGCACTATGGGCCCAAATGATGGTTTGCGTCTCAAAAATGGTTTTTTCGAAACTATTTTTTAGATTAATTTCTTGGCAGAAATCAATTTAGGAATACTTAAAATACAGATTCCAATAAAAAAATTATGTTTCCATCCAGTCTTTCTAGTATTTAACCCTTTCTAAAGTGCTCCCTAGAAAAAACACTGTTTGAGTGACATAGTGAAGCTACTTTTGAAACCACTTTCTTTTAATTATTGATGATGATAAAGTGTAAGTGTTATATGTTTTTGGAAAGCTTTTTATTACTACTATTCGAATTTGCAAAAATATTTTTTGGAAAATATATATTTTAGATAAATTTATTTTTCCCAATAACACATGTTTTTTTAGCTTTTGCCAAATTTCGATTGGAGTTTTAAGTACTTCCACCGTCATCCACCGTTTAGTTCTAGGCCGCAAATTATTCCTTAGTTCATATACTAAAACATATAAAAAATCTGTATGCTTTTAATTGCTTTTCTTTGATTAAGAACTAAAAACCTATTATAAGAAGTAGAACAAAAAATCACAGATTTTAGATGTTTTTGCAATTTCTTTTTTCGCATGAAATCTTAAATCTTTAAAATCGGTTCAAAGCCATTGTAGACTCAAAATCGATTTCAAGAACATACTAAGAAATTATTTTTAAAGTCAACTCTCATTTTAAAATTAATATATTAAGGGCTTGAAAGTTATAAATTTCCCACCAGTTTGGATCGACCATCTTGTAGTTTGCTAACATCTTTTTTATTACAGCAGCACGCTCACATTATATTTTGATTTTATAAGTTTGCATAATGCTTGTGTGACATACATAATATGTATATACATAATTGGTATCAGTTATTTGTGAGTGAAAAAAGATTAAAAGTTACAAAAATAAAGTGTTAAAAAGAATGTTTAAAAATAGGTGAATTTGAATTATTGTCAAAGTTTCTATTTTTTTTCACTGGTCAAGTTTTTGTTCTAAATTGATTAATTAATTCTTTTTGCAAAGATTTTTCTTTGTTGAGGAAGTGGGTGGATGCCACGCCCCTTGAATACAAAATAACAAATTTTTCAATTTTCCAATGCACTACACCCCTAATACAAATTTCATCATTCTTCGACAAAATTGCCATTTAGTTGATAGATTTTAGAAAGTGGGTGGATGCCACACCCACTAATGGAAAATCTCAAGTTTTCAAATGTAAGCTATGTATGCTCAACAAGTTCTACCGCTTTACCAAATTTCACCATTGTACATTGTTGATAGATATGATAACAATTCTGAAAAATTGGGTTGATGCCACCCTCCATGAATGCAAAATCTAAAATTTTTCTTTTACATGCATTACACAGCCCTATTATTCCGCCAAAATTCAAAAATCTATGTGCTACGTGGAAGTGCTCTATATTGAAAATTAAATACAAATTTAGTGAAAAGACGCCCCCTACCCTTAATGGAAAATATCAAGTTTTTCTTTTTTATGCACAACATAATTTTGATGATGTGTCAATCAGCGAGTGAGGGGTGAGTAGGTCAGTTATATGGTTTTAGTGATGTATGAAGATCTATATATCTCAAGAACCACTAATTTTTAGAAGTTGAAATTTATTGCCACGCCTGGACTTGATTAGTTAAGTAAATGCTTCAAATTTAAAGTATCTGACTTTATTGGTACTGGAGAAAGAGGGGGGTCAATAATTGCTTAGGTTGGATCTGTAAATAAGATGTAGAGCAAGAACTTTACTTGCCATTACCGTGCCCTTTCATTTGTACTACTTTTTTTTAATTTAATTTGTATTTATTATAAATTTAAAGAAAAAAAAGTTTCAATTTCAAATAACATGACGCAAATAAATAACGGTGTTATGTGTTTCTTCCGTAATTTATGTGTATTAAAATCTTTGAATAATTTTTAAATAAAAATAGCATGCATTTAACTTTTAGAAACCTACATTATTTTGTTGGCCGTATATTCAAGAAGATATGTGCGAAATTTCAGCTTATTATCTCACAAGACAAAAAAGTTACAGATTTTTGAGACGCAAAACGTCACTTGGGCCCATAGTGCAGCGCCGAGATTCAGCTAATTCGAAGCCGCAGGGAGTGAGTGAGATGAGTCACTTTTCGTCGAAAATCGATTCAGTTAGCAAAAGGCAGTGAGTGAGCGAGTGAAATGAAATGTCAGATTACTCGCCAGATATTTCCGCAGTGACTTGGTGTATGTGTTGGTAAATTTCCAATTTTGGATAGGTATGTGTGCTTTTCTCAAGAATTCCTATTCATGGATAGGAAACGAAATAAAAAAAACAACAACGTAGATAAAAACAACTACCCTTTAATTAATTCTTTAATTTTATTTTATTATCACATGCACATATATTATATTAAGTAAATTTATATTCTTTTCACTTTAAACACTCTTAAACTTTTTATTTCTCAAGGGTGAAACTCACATTAGACTTTAATTATGACAAAAAAAATAATTGAAACAAAAGATACTCCAAACTCCATTATTAAAGATTCCAATGTTTACATTGTTGTATTTGTTGTTTCATTTCGTTTTGCGTAACGAGTGTGACAAGGAGGTAGAATTTAGCTCTTTTATTTTCATTCTTTGTCTCATGTTCGAAACTAGATTCGAACTTACTCATTTCACTTAAATAGCTGAATCACTTTTGCGAGTGAAGTGAGATGAGTCGGCGAGTAAGGCGAGTCATCTCATCTCACTCGCTGAAATAGCTGAATCTCGGCACAGGACTATATAGTGCGGATAAGAATAAATGGTAACTGTGCGTGTGCAGACTGCAGAGAGTTAATTTTGTGCATAAACTAAGACTAACATAAAGTCTGTAAACAATTTAATATAAGTGATGATCACGATGATTTAGGAATCATAGGGTGACCACTACATACTCCCCTTCCAGCTGTAAGCGTTCCGAAATTATATAAATTGATTTAACGAAAAAAAAAAATCAGATAAAAAAATGATAATTGATGATGAAAAAAACTAAGCGAAGGTTACTTTCTTTCTTTCAGCCGAGTTTGATTCATTTGCGATGATATGCGCAGGTTTCAATCGGTCAGTTGAAACTGATATGTTCTTATTATTTATGTCAATTATGAATTGTTTTCGTAGTTTTCGAACTACCTTATATGGTCCTTCATATGGAGCTGTTAGACCAGGCCAGACTCTATCAACTCTTAAGAATACATAGTTTAAAGAACTGAGTGATTTGGGTACATTGACATTTGACTGTGTAGAATTCCTAGTAGCAGTGGGAATCGCAGATTGCATAGACTGACGGATTTGGTTCACAAAATTAGACGGATCTGTGTTTTCAGAGATTTTAGTGATAAAATACTCTCCGGGAATTTTCAGAGTCTGGCCGTATACCAGCTCTGCGGCTGAACAACCAAGATCCTCTTTGACAGCTGTTCGTACTCCGAGTAATACAAGAGGAAGCTCGTCACTCCAATGTTGAGTGTTCCCTCGAGCTACAATTGAATTGAAGCTTTTAATTGTCGGTGCAGCATTCCACCATTCCATTGGCCTGGGGATGGTAAGCAGAAGTACGGATTCTATGAGAACCTAAGGCCTGGTTCACACGAGATTGTACTGCACGTTTTTTATCGCATTCGGTTTTTTCCGAACAAATATCGGGTGTTCACACGATATTTATATTTATTCGTTTAAAAATTGAATAGCTAAAGTATAATGAAAATGAATGGAAAAGTTTGAATTTGGGAAGTATTTTATTTTTATCTTTTTAAGGGCAAGGGCTAGAAAGCTGAAATTTGGACGGATGATAGAAATTATTGATTTAAATATGAATTAAAAAAATTAGATTCCTAGAATACCGTTGGACGGAGATAATGGGAATATTTGAGCGCTTTCACATAAGAACTCATATCTCTTTAGTGCATTGATGAATTTTCTTGTTGTTTTTTAATGTCACATATAAATAGAATTACGGTTATTTTGATACCTCATTCATTATCCTACGTGGTATATAAGCGACACAATCTTGATTTTAAATTGATCGAAAAATCAAAACAATTCCATTGAAATTACCTGCTTGGACCATTGTCCACGACCATCCACCAGCGAGAAGATCCCGTTATCTACATGGATTTTTTTTTATTAAACTTTGATATGGATGGCTTTAAAAAATTATAGCTCCCGTTCTACTGATTGGATCTTCAAGGTTAAGGTCTTTAAAGAAAGCTGACATAACGGGCTATATTGTGTAAAAAAATCATTGAGGAGGGGCAAACATTTTCATACTAAAGGGGTGAATAAAGCCCAATTCAATTCCATTTATTTTATTCTAAATTTAAATGTTGATGAAAATTTTTATAATTTTGAAAAACTAAAAACGCATGTTTATTGCCTCATTCCTCTTCTTTATTTTAAGACCTTATCCTACAAGATCCAATGAGTATCACCGGAGTTATAATTTTTTTAAACTAACCATATCGGTCGATTAATTTTTTTTTGTGTACATCGGCTTTTCTCTCCACTGAAGCTCATTTGATGCCAACGAACAAATACCCAACGTGGATTTAAACCGTGTGAACGAGACTATATAAAACTATACGCCACTGGAAGACGATACGACGCAGTTCATTCGTTTTTTTTGATAAGTCCGTTGAGTTTTCGATAAACGTACTTAGCTGAGTACGTTTTCTTGCCGTACAAACGTCGTGTGAAAGGCTCTATGTAAAATATATACGCCACTGCTCATTCGCACGGATTTATACTGCAAAAAATCGTGCAGTACAATCTCGTGTGAACCAGGCCTAACATGCTAGTTATCGCAGAAAATAATTTGGACTCAAACTGTGTTCCTAGGTCGGTTGTGATTTTAGCTGGAACACCGAATCTACAGACATACTGTTGGACAAAGGCCTTGGCGACGGTGGCTGCACAGATATCAGAAATGGCATACACTTCTGGCCATCGAGTAAAACGATCGACTATAGTGTGCACATATGAAAATCCATTGGATAGAGGTAGTGGACCCACAAGATCCATATGGATGTGTTCAAAACGTCCAGTTGGAATTTTGAATGTATCATATTTTGTTTTTGTGTGCCTGTGTATTTTAGAACGTTGGCATGCTACACACGTCTTTGCCCATAAGTTGCAATCTTTGTTCATAGAGGGCCAAAAATATTTTGATACATACAACTCTCTTGCGCGTGGCACGAATGCCCTCATGTAAAAGATTGTGAAAGGAGTCAAAAATGAGTTTGCGAAGGCTTCGAGGGACAAATGGACGGTTGGTTCCTGTGCTTGTTTCGCACCAAATTTGTTCGTTAGTGATGGGCATTTTGACAATTTCTAATTTAGCTTTGGAATTAGGTCTCGTGTTACTAGAAATCAATGATTTGAGCTCATCATCACTTCCATGTAGCTTTGAAATTTGTTTGAGATCGAAGTTGATTGAATTGATCTCTGCAGTTGGACGTGAAAGGAGATCAGCTACCACGTTATCTTTACCGCGAATGTGACGAATATCACTGGTAAATTGGGATATGTAGTCCATATGTCGAATTTGACGTAGGCTTCTCTCAGATTTGGACATCAAGGCATTTGTTAAAGGTTTATGATCTGTGAAGATCACAAACTCTCTGCCTTCAACAAAACACCTAAAATTTTTGATTGCTAAGTAAACACCAAGCAGTTTACGATCAAACGCTGAGAACTTTTGTTAAGAAGGCTTCGGCTTCTTTGAGAAAAAGGCAAGGGGCTGCCATTCGTTTTTGCTGTTCTGTTGCTGCAAAACAGCACCTTCAGCAGTATTTGACGCATCCGTGGTGATGCTAAGAAAACCGTTTTCTGTTGGATGAGTTAGCAGTGTAACTTGGGATAATACCTGTTTTGTTTTCACGAAGGCAGCATCACACTCTGGAGGCCAGGGAAAATGATTTTTGTCTTTCTTTATTTTCTGTAGATTAGCTAGATGAGTATGAATGGGTGAAAACAATTCGGCGAGATTTGGAATAAATCGATTATAGTAATTAACCATCCCAACGAACTGTTGGATTTGTCGAATCGAAGTTGGAGGGGGTATGTTGATAATTGCTTCAACTCGTTCCTGAGATGGAGCGATTCCATATTCAGAAATAGTATGACTCAAAAAATTTAAAGTCGATACTCCAAAAACACATTGATTAAGACTTAATCAGAGAGTCTTTGAAACAAAATTCTGAGGTGATGTTTGTGCTCTTCGTTGCCCTTGCTACCTATGAGGAGATCGTCTATGTATGCAAATACAAATTTTTTTTTTTTTTTTTTTTTTTTTTTTTTTTTTTTGACCGTGGGTAGGCGCAAAACCTGCATCAGGCTCTATGAGGACCGGAAAACGCGTGCTCATAGAAGTGTGAGATTCTTACTACACTAAAACCACCTCCACTTCCCGATTGCAACTAAGTTGAAACTTATCTAGCAATTTATTTTTAACGAAGTTAAGTAACGTGTTGCAGGTAACTTTCCGGTGAAAGTTTCTGCTTATTCCGCGATTTTAAAGCGGTTTTGTGTTCACCGCACCAAGTCGGAAGGTTTTGTTCTTTGCAGACGGCGTACTAAATTCGACTCGTCAAGAATGTCAATAATCGTTGGATTAGCGTGATCTAATAGCCGATTTCTATGTTTTCGCGCGAAACTCTTAATTTCGTCTCGAACCGTAGGAATCCCGAGATCCCTGTGAAGATCTTCGTTTCTTATATACCATGGTGCATTTACAAATGACCTAAGCAATTTATTTTCAAACGTTTGTAATTTATTTAAATTTGTATCGCAGGTACAACCCCAGAGTTGTATACCGTAAGTCCAGACAGGTTTAAGTACCTGCCTGTATAAAATCAACTTATTATCAATACTAAGCTTGGAATATTTACCGAGTAGCCAGTTCATATCTCTTAATTTACTTTTTAATTCTTCGCATTTCTTTTTTACGTGCGGCTTCCATTTTAATTTCGCGTCTAGAGTCATTCCCAGATATTTTGCTTCATTCGCAAATGGTACACGACCGGTATTAAGAAAGACGGGCAATCTATTTATTTTCTTATACGTTAAAGTCCACGTGGACTGACTTTTGTTCATTTAGCGCTATTCGCCATGTTTTTGTCCACTCATTAACATTATTAAGAGCATTTTGTAATTTAATCGTAGCTTCGTTAATCGTTTTGCCTACTGCTAGTATTGCAGTATCATCAGCAAACGTTGCTACGAAAGTGTCTTCTGTTTGAGGTATATCACGTGTAAATAGAAGGTACAGAACTGGACCTAAAACACTACCTTGTGGTACCCCAGCCACTATTTCTTTGAAATTAGAATATTCATTTCCGTGTCTTACACGAAAAAGTCTGTTTTCTAGATATTCGTTAAGAATTTTATAAAGTCCTTCAGGCAGAACTTGTCGTAATTTGAATTTGAGGCCTTCGTGCCACACCTTGTCAAACGCTTGCGACACATCCAAAAAGACCGTCGAACAGATTTTCTTTTCTTCAAGAGCTCTCTCAATTACGTCAGTTATTCTATGCACTTGATCAATTGTTGAATGCTTGCTTCTGAATCCGAACTGATGTTCAGGTATTAATCGTTTCTCTTCTATTATAGGCTGCAGGCGCAGGAGTAGTATTCTTTCAAAAACTTTCGATATTATTGGAAGAAGCGAAATCGGTCTGTAAGAATTCTTTTCGTGAGATGGTTTGCCAGGTTTCAAAACCATTATGACTTCCGCAACTTTCCATTGGCTTGGAACATATTCTAGCCTTAGAGCGGCATTTATTATATAAAGGAGGTTAATTAATCCTTTATTAGGAAGCATTTTTAATATTTCCGCTGTTATTAAGTCATACCCCGGAGCTTTATTAGACTTTAGCTTCTTTATTTCTCTGTTCAATTCAGCAAGCGTAGCATTTCTGGTTCTGTAATTTTCACTTGAGCTAAAACTCATATTAATATTTTCATTGAGTGCTTGCCCATCGGAAGGTTTAAATGTTTCTTCCAGGTAATCGGCGAATACCGCCGCTTTCTCTTTGTCACTTTTAGCCCATTCGTTTTGGCTTTTCTTAATCGGGGGTACTGGAAGCTTTGGTTTTTTCGTTGTTTTTATAGCTTTCCAAAGTGAGTAGTTGGATTCTTTCCCAGCTGACAAGCTTTCAAGGTAATTTTCAACTTCACGGTTTTTGAAATCTGATATCGCTGTTTTTAGCATATTACACAAGCGATTTAAATGAGCTTTGTGTTGAGGAGCACGGGTTCGCTGCCATTTCTTACGTGCTTTTCGTTTATCTTTTATTAAGTCTTTTATTTCCTGCGGATATTTTATATCTTTATAGCGCGGCGTAACCCTTTGATAAGGTGTGTTATTCCACGCTGCCTTTTGTATTATATCAACAAAGGTATCTACTGCGTATTCAAGCTCAAGAGGCGTTTGTAATGATACCCTCAATTCAACGTTGTCCTCGATATCTTTCTTAAATCCTTCCCAGTTGGTTTTACCGTTTGTTAACCTGGGTGGTTTTTTCAATTTTGACAAGGCTTTCGCTCATAGTGAGTATGACTGCAGAATGATCAGAGAACAGATCATGGCCTTCTGAAATTTCAATACGGTTGGAGGGTATTCCTCTTACCATAAACAAATCGATTAAATCAGGTATTTTTGACGGATCAGTTGGCCAGTAAGTTGGCTTTCCAGTCGAATGAAAATCGCTTTTATTTTCCATTCCTGCCTCATAGAGCATTCGACCCTTTTGAGATATGCATCTTGAAGCCCAAAAGGTGTGCTTCGCATTAAAGTCGCCACCAACAATTAAGTTTGGGCTTAGCGACTTTATCAATGTCGTAAATTCACTCTTATCGATTTTGCAACGCGGAGGGCAATATATCGAGGAGACATTGAGAAGAATGTTTTTAGTTCTAACTTGAACACTACTCAATTGCATCGATTCTACCTCTATTTTCAGGCCTATTGAGTGTTCAATGCACTCTTTTATATATAACGATGATCCACCCCTTGCTTTATTTGAAGGATGAACAGCGTGGTAGTCAAGAAACCCGTGGATTTTAAGATTTGATTCATTTTTGGCATGCGTTTCTGATATCAAGCATATGTCGATATCATTTTCCTGCATATACATCTCTAATTCTCCAAGTTTTTGCCATAATCCGTTGGCATTCCAGGTAAGAATTTTAAACTTTTCCATCATAATTTTTTTGAGAGAGATTTGGGTCGAAAACAATTTTCGAGCTTACTTAACCTATCAAAGATAAGTTTATTTGTGTCACATTGTTCCTCAAGTTTCGACAGAATTATTGAAAAGACTTTTGAAACCGGGTCTGTTTCAGTGTCGTTGTTTGCGGGTATATTTTTGGCCGCTATTTGGGCATATGTTTCTGCATTTCCTTGCTTTGATATATTCTCCGAAGGTATTGACACTGTTTTCTTTTCCTTACGGATACTAGGTTTTGGAGCTTTACTAGATTTGGAAGTCTTGGGAATTACGGTTTCTATTTGCCTTTGTGGGTTTCTTTGTGTTTTGGCAGATTTCGATCGCCGCTTTTGTAATTCTTTAGCTACTTCGCAGCCTCTATAGTTTGCCGGGTGATTTCCATTACAATTAATGCACGTCGGTGGACTTTCACTTTTTCCGATGCAATCAACGGTTAAATGCTTTCCGGCGCATTTTACACACCTTGGCTCTTTTTTGCAATAAGTTTGGGTGTGATTGAATTCTTGACAGCGTTTACACTGAGGGACTAACCTTGTGCTCTTTCTTAGAGGTTCGATCTTAACTACGATGTTTAGAATTGTTTTGATTTTATAAATTTCATCTAGTTTTTCAGTCTTATCGAACGAAAGTATAAATAGTGGAAGACCACGCTGTACCACTTTTGTTTCACCCTCTTTTGTCTGTTTCTCTCTTTTGACGATGTTAATTGCATCTAAGATTTTGAATTTGCGCTCTTTTAGATCACTAATGATATCGTCTTTTGAACATGATGCGTGTAAGCCTCTCGCCACAACACGTAAGGGTCTTTCCGACTTATTTTCATAGGTATACCACTCTACTTTTTCTTCGTTTAGTTTTCGCGACAGAAGGCGATAACTTTCGGGGTCTTTCACACATACTTTCCATTTGTTGTTATTGAGCGAAATAACTTTAAAAGCCGATGGTAGTAATGCCTTTAATATGGTTTGCAACTTGTTATACTCCTCAATACCGATAACATTTATCGGTGGCGGGGGCCGTTCCTTAACAGGTTTTTCTTTTACTGTCGCATGTTTTGGTGAAACTATTATTTCAAAAGACGAGGCTGCCTCAGGTGAAGAGCCAGCTTTACGCTTTTTACTTAATCTTTTCTTTGAGGACTTTTCCGTTTCACGTGCTAGCTCTTCTTCGTCTGTTTCATATCTAGAATTATTGACTTCTGGCAAGCTAGCTTTGGAGTTTATTTGAGAATTTTTGCCTTTCAACATCTCATTTTCTTTTCGAAGAAATACAAAATTGAGATCCTGCACTATTGAGTTTATGAACCTTTGAAATGTTTGACTGGCATTTCGGAGTCCGAAAGGCATCCTTACAAACTCGAATAGGCTGAATGGTGTAGTTATGGCGGTTTTATCCTACATCCTCAGGAACGACGGGTATCTGATGGTAGGCTCTAACTAACTCAATGCATGAAAACATCTTACAACCATTGAGATTCAACGAAAAGTTGTGTATGTGACTAATGGGATGTCGATCAGGTTCAGTGACATTATTTAAACCTCTGTAATCTCCACATGCTCTAAAACTATCGCTGTCTTTTTTGGCTACCATGTGAAGTGGTGAAGAAATAGGTGATGAAGACGGTCTACAAATCTCTAGGCTAACCATATTTTGAACCTCTAAAAGAGCCTCCTTATGTTGTTTAACATTTAGTCGTCGGGGTTTTGCAAAAGGTAGACGACCTTTTGTGATAATATGGTGTTGAACCGTATGTTGGACTGGTTTATTCAAGTCTGGAGGAGCGGTGAGCGAAGGAAACTCTTTTAAAATGTCTCCATAAGCGTTGTTAGTGGAAGGATTTTTCGGAGATGGAGTATCCACCAAAGCTTCCATAGCGCTTATATGCAATTTGGTTACTGAATCGATAAGGCGACGATTTTTGATATCGGCTAAAAGGCCAAATTTGTTAAGAAAGTCGGCTCCTATTAGTGAATGGTTTACTCCTGCTGTTATGAATTCATGAACGAATTGTCTTCGAAGTCCCAGATTAATTTTCATTAGCTTTGTACCATACGTACTTATGGAAGTACCATAAGCTGCACAAAGATATAAAGAGGGGTTCGTTTCTTTAGCTTGAAAAAGTGTGCTTGGAAGCACAGACAAATCAGCGCCAGTGTCAATCAAAAATGTGAGGTTGTGATCGGGATCACGAATGAAAAGACAGCTTTGTAAGGAACAAACCGAGCTGTGTGTCGTAGAAACAGCTGGTTTATTTAGTTTTTTTCATTTTTGTTTGTTTTGCTCAAAGCAGAACTTTTATTGAAATTGCAAGGACTAGAACAATTTCGGGCATTAGATCCAAATTTTGAATGAAACCAGCAAATGTCTGATCTGCTACGTGATCTGTGCCTACTCCTTGAATTATTTCTGTTTGAATTCCTCTGTGACCGAAAATTTTGCCTACTAAACCTACTCGTAAGTTGCTCAACCATGCATTTTAATTCACTTATTTCAGACCGAAGTTGTGTTTGGTCTTCAAAAACATTGGAAGTGTGTTTGTTGTTTGAATGTAATTCGGAAATTCCACCTACTATGCCTGAAGCTTCCCAAATTTTATCCGCCAAAGAAGTTACTTCAGCTTCTGTTTTCGTTTCTTGTGAAATGAGGGCTATGTTAATAACTTGTGGAAGTCGACGAAGCCACAGTTTTCGAATTAAATCGTTGCTAATAATACCTGATGATGAGTCAGCAAGCTGCTGTAAGGCTCTAAGAAACTCGGATGGTTTCCTGTCACCAAGTTGCTCGCTAGATAACAGTTTTTCAATTCGGCGCTCTTCGCTAAGCGAATGCCGTTTAATGAAGGTTTCTTTAAACTGATCGTAATGGTTAGATGCAGGAAGGTCCGTCAAGATAGCACCGCCACAACGGAAATTCAAAAATCTAATGATGCAATAGTTAGGTGCTAGTTAGGTGCTAATTAAGTGCTGCAATCTTAGCTGAGCTAATTCCCTTCCCCCTCAAACCTGTGGCGGTGCTAACTTGACGTCAAGATAGCACCGCCACAAAAGAGATCCAAAAATCTAATGATGCAGAAGTTACGCCCTACTTAGATGCTAATTAAGGGCTGCAATCTTAAATTTGAAATGCATCCGAAAAGTGCATTACAAAAACTTAAAATGCCTTAAAATGATTGTACATTGCAAAAAGTGGTTTCAAATTAAAGGCCTCTCCAAATCATTTTCAAAAAGGTACATCTCAACTTTTTACTCTCACTCCTTCATTCCAAAAAAGGCTTGTGGAACTTTGTGGAACTTGTGGCGGTGATATCTTGACGTCAAGATGGCACCGCCACAAGAGATTTTGAAAATCTAATGATGCAGAAATTACGTCCTACTTAAGTGCTAATTAAGTGCTGCAATATCAATGCAGCACTTAATTCGAGTGACCCTGAAATGCACTTTAACAGTTTAGCCAAGAAACCTAAATCGCTTAAAAATGACTCCACAAAGAAAAAAAAATTGCCATAACTAAGGGCTCCCGGAGCTCTGTTCAAAAAAGTACATGTTGAATTTTTACTCCCACCCCTTCATGGTCAAACAGTCTTTTGGACCTTGTGTGAAACTTGTGGTAATGTGGGGTAGGTGGCGCGCCACAAACGAAATTCGAAAATCTAATGATGGGTTGAAGTAAAAAATGAAATATAACTTTTTGCAAGCTGCTCCACAGCACTTTAATTCTGGTGTTTTAACATTTTGGATAGAGATCGTATTTTTATTTTTACATCCGATTTTAAGGTCATCTGAATTAAATGCTGCGTTGGTATTGCAGCACTTAATAGGCCCCTAAGTAGGACGTAATTTTTGCATCATTAGATTTTCGAATTTCGTTCGTGGCAGTGCTATATTTTCGGAAATGCATTCTTCGAAATAGTTATTTGGCCCTTTAAGAGCTAATGGATTGAAGTAGAAAAATGAAATATGACTTTTTGCAACCTTCTCAACAGTGTATTAATTATGGCGTTTCAACTTTTTGGATAGAAGTCGTATGTAAGAAGTCTACATTTTTGTTGGCATTTCTGCATCCGATTTCAAGGTCATCCGAATTAAGTGCTGCTTTGATATTGCAGCACTTAATTAGTCCCTAAGTTGAACATATTTTCTGCATCATTTGATTTTCGAATTTCGTTTGGGGCGGTGCTATCTTGACAGAAGTGCACTCTTCAAAATTGTTATTTGGCCCTTTAAGGGCTAATGGGCAACTGTTTCAAGAACATCTTGTGGCAATGCGCCAAGAACATAATTATATTTTGTTACATCTTTTTTAATTTTCGCGATTGAAATCTGCGCTTCTGCCTGTATAAACCAAACTGCTGGTGACTTTGGCCAAAAGGGCTGTAGCTTGACCGAGACCGAATTGACAACGTCACTGTCTGATTTAACATATTCTTGATTAACTTTTTTTGAAAATTCTGAATCCGTTTTTCCCTTATCATCATCATCAACACTTGCCATCTTGAATACAACAAAAAAAAATTTGTCAGTACCGGGACTCGCGTGGAAGATGTGTAAACATTCGTTTTCACCTGAAGGTAAGGGATCGGGTCATTACCACGTATGGCAAAAATTATGAATCTGTAATACAAGCGCTAAAACAAAATGGTTTGCACCACACACATTGTAATGAATTAACCCGCTAAAAAACACCTTCCGAGAAAACTTTATGACGTCACAAAGTTGTTCCTGGATTCAAAGTTTAAGTGTCAAAAAGTAACTTTGAGTACATTTTTCCAACTCATCTCTTTGATGCTGAGTTGAAATGGTAAATCTGTCAAAAGCAGCTAAAATAACGATGTTTTAATTTTGAGTTATCTTTTGTTTGCTTCTCGATCGTTCGGTTTGGAATTGATCTCATTTTTTTTAATATGTAATAGTTTAATTTTATTATCCCCCAGATCTGATCCAGATTAGATTATCATAATAAAACAAAAAAAGGATCCCAGTGCGACAAGAGTGTTATATACCTATCCGATCCCCGTTTATCCTTTTGTTTCTGTATTTTCTCTCTACTCTATTCTCTATTTTCTCCCTATCTTCAACACAAAAAGCCATCTACCTGTGAGAGAAAAAACTCATTTTTGCAAAAAAGTACAAAGGGTGTATGGTCAGAATTAATTTGCAAATCGAGATCCAAAAGCAAGGTCGGATTTTGTGTTGTTTTTGTAATACATGTATGCATATACAATCCAGATCAGATCTGGGGGAAAATAAAAGGCTAATATATTTTTATTTTTATTGATTGTGCCGTCGATAGTGAGTTTGAAAATTTTTTCCAGGTTTTGCGACATTTTTTATCTGATTTTTGATCGATTTGTAGTAAAAACATTTGTGCAAGTAATGAATGATAAAAAAAAATGGAAATATTTTTGCTTAAATATTCAATTTTGTGCTAGAATGAAGTTAAATGAAATTTTATTTGAAAAATGTATGCATTTTCGAAGTGCTGATAAAAGTTCTTTTCAATAATTTTTCACTCAATTTGTTTGACAGATCAGCTTTTTAGCTTTTGTCGTTCCTAAATGAAAAGTAACTTTCTTAAATATGACATAACAACACTTATTTTTGACACATTAACCACAGCCAACTAGAGAAACAGAAAAGAATGCGCCACTTGGCAAATCATGTTATGACATTTCAAATCAAGAAATTGCAAATTACACTTAATATCACAAACCAAAATTGCCACCCGCGATTGCAGAGATTAACATCAAAAGCAGCATATGGATATAAAATAATGAAATAAAAAATTAAATTTCTAGAAAAAAAAGCAACAAAATCTTCACCTGGAAAAATGTATGTCAAATATCTCTGTCAAAATATGATTGCATCTTGACATCCAATCAAGATATGAAACGGAGTGACTCCATTAGATATTTAATGTCAAGACGAACATTCTGAGAGAAATTATCTACTGTGGAGTCGGGGTGTAAGGAATTCACTCCACTTAGCAAATACCAAAACCATTAGGTATAAAATGAAAACTACCTTACCTATTCGAGTTTACAGAGTTCTGCTTAGTCGGCATTTACATTACCCGATTTTTCCAGTACGATTTTTCCCAAAATCGTGTGAAATGTTTACATGAAACGATATGAAACGATTTTTCCAGTCCGATTTCTATTCCTGTCCTCTTCATACTTTATTGCTGTCTCTTTCATTTTGCATTCAGAGGTAGATGGCATATTAGGACTAGCGTTGCCTATTGCATTTTTTTTCGTAAAACACATCTACTGGCAATCAAATACTTTTTGGTTTTACGAAAAAAAATTTAATTCAACAAAATTAAACCCACAAATAATCTCATCATCATTGTTGTTGTTTTTTCTCCTGAAACCCAACCTTTAAGTGTCTTGCATATGAGCTGTGTAGCAAACTATGTATGTATTTTCAATCACTTCTATGTATTATTAATTTCTTCTTCGAAAATACAAATACAAATTTGGAAATGCATATCTACTGTGAAAAAAAATAAATCTAGTTACTGCATTTTCTTTTTGGATCAGCTTCGGAAAATTCTCCGATTAGTGGCAACGCTGAACACACAAGACTCTGGGAAAAGTATAAAAGAGAACGCAAACATACTGGAAAAATCGTGTGAGTTTGCCAGGAACAGACGATTTGGTCCTTACCCCTCACTACTCCCTTCATCTATGAACAAAAGATCGTCTGAGAAAAAATCGGGTGGTGTAAATGCCGACTAACCTACAACAAACAAAATGGTTCCAAACGGAACCGTGAGCCCATATCCGTTACAACCGATTTTCAATTTTACCCATACCGAGCGCTAAGATGTTTACACATCAAAAATTACGAAATTGATTTCTTCAATCAAAATTAGAAGAAAAATATAACTATTCTGCAAACCGCACATGCACACAAAAAAAAATATGATTATTTGACTGTCTACGGATGATGATTCTTCCTGTATGTAGCTGCAAAAGGAAAGAAAACAAAAAACTTAAATGAAATAAGAGAATTAAATAATTTGAGAAAAGAAAATATAATATGGTTAGTGAAAACAGTAAAATATACAAATTAAAGGTTAATAATTTCAGGAATATAATAAATTAACTACAATATGAAAAATTTTATAATTCAATTAATTAATTGTTAGAATTTTATGATAGAAAACAAATTATAAAACAGCATTAACGTCTATTGTTGGCGATGAGGTTTGTTGTAGTGGTGTGCTTACTAATCCGTTGCGTTTAGAGACAAAGCTTTCTGATGTTGTTGGAGCTTTCGGTACAGGTACAGATGGTAAAGTTGATGTGAAGGAGAACGAAATGTTGCGGTGCATTCGTTCCGTTTTCGATTATGAAGAACAAAAAAATTATGGTCTGTTTCGTAATGACCAAAGCTTTTGTTCTTGAGCTTGGTATTGTATGATTTTACAGTTTTTTTAAATTGCGATACAATGGTATGGCAATTTGATATTTTATGTGTCAATGATAATTTTAAATAGTTTTTATGTTTGGTGTGGTGCGAGTTATTGTTGTAGGTACGAACTTAATTTGTTTTTGGGCTTAGCACTTTTTTCGTATTTGCCTAGCACTTTTGTATGGGCTTTTAGCACTAATTTTATATGAGATTAGCACAAGTTTATATTTTTTTTTGAAGATGCTTTGCCCGTAGTTTGGGTTTGTTACACAATCACAATTTAAGTTTTTGGTTTCTACGTGAACTTATCGGGGTCACCAATTGATGTGTACGGCAAGTGAAACAAATGTTTTTATAACTTCACTTAATGTATAAATCCAATTTATTAACTTAAATAACTAACAGCAGGACGAATCATCAACGACTGACCATGACTATATAGTGGGGATAAGAGAAAATGGTAACTGTGCTGTGCGTGTGCAGACTGCAGAGAGTTAATTTTGTGCATAAACTAACACTAACATAAAGTCTGTAAGCAATTTAATATAAGTGATGATCACGATGATTTAAGAATCATAGGGTGACCACTACACCACGTAACCGCTTACCACGTATCCTCTCTGAAGCAGTCATCGAGGAAAATATTTACTGGGCCCAGGAATCGTCAGCCCTTTTCCATGAGACAGCGATTGATTTCAGTCCCGAAACTCCAGTCTCAGAATGGAATCAAATTCACAAATTGCTGCTGACAAAGCTAGCAGAAAAGCACTGGGGCGATTTAACCAGCAAAGCACTACAGTCGCAGCTCCACGATGAATATCGCGACCTTTTATATGCTGAAGTAACGAATTATTTTGAAGATAATAATGCCCTTGATACTATCAACTTAATCTTTAGAGCAAGGTGTGGGCTTTTGAACTTAAATGCCAAAGCTTTTCGCAATGACACTGATGGCCTATGCACTCTGTGTAATCAGGATGCGAAAGAGAATACTTATCACTTCATTGGTGTGTGCCCTATCTTTAGAGGATACCGACAAAAATATCTTGGAAAAGTTACACTAGACCGGTCAACATTTCTCAACATTTTAAATGTATTTTGCTACACAAAACTCTAAAAAATTTTAAAAGACTCGCTCAAATATCGTAGTTTAATAATAAACGAATTTAGTTAAAACTTGCTTAAGCTTTGCTTAAATGTAATTAATTAATTTTTTTTGAACCTGACAGACGACTTAACAACAAGTTATTGTCATATTTAATTTCGAATACCAGCTTAATCATGTTTTTGTTAAGAAATTTTAATGGAAAATAAAATGATATTATCTATCTATCTATCTATTTATCTATCTATCTATCTATCTATCTATCTATCTATCTATCTCTCTATCTATCTATCTATCTATCTATCTATCTATCTATCTATCTATTTCTCTAAAGGATAAATTAAAAGTTTCTTCAAATCCAGATTCTATAAATGCAAAAGAAAATTTGGATACACCCAACCTCGCACCCACCCCAAATCCTATATACATACCTCACTGTTTATTCGCGAATTTTAAAATTTCACAAACCAAATAAAGGCGAGGATTTATTATGTTTGTGAAATTTTCAAATTCACGAATAAACAGTGAGGTATGCATGTGGGGGCATGCTGCCCCCGTGCTTGGGCTCACTATAGGATTTGGGGTGGATGCGAGGTTGGTGCATGTCATTTTTTTTTTTAAATATTAGCTTTTTCTTGAGCAAAGTTTGCTTTACCCACGTGGGTGGTTTTTCCTTTTATTTTGGGTAGTAACGCCCACGGGCGTTATTACCACGGGTGTTATTGCACTCCACCGAACCTACCATCGCATATGTCATGTGTAAGCAAAATGTGAGTGATCTTTATGATGCTGCTGAAGAATATATGCTTTTAAAAAAAAAAAATTTTTTTTTCTTCAATGACGATGAAATAGAGTTGAACATTTTTTGAAATTCTAGAAAAGACGAAGAAGTTTTAAAATAGCGATTGGGATTGTTTCGACAAATGCATCTGGTCTAACCCTTAGTCAGAACTTTAAGATAAATAAGAGTCCCACAAAAAAAAAAGCACTACACCTCCTTTCAAGTTAATGTGCACGAGTCTGCAATGCCAGCATCAACAGTATTGTCACACCTCATAAGACACTTGCTTCACTTATATACTATCAACAACCTTATTACAAGTTTTGACCACTTCACTATCTGTCAATCTGCTCTTGCAAATAGGATAATTCTCACTATCACTAGAAGAAGAATTAGCACTCACGATTTTCAAGATAGAAATCACAAATAAAACGATTTTCAAGATAGAAAATAAAACGCTTGTCATAACTTTTTATTGCATCAATTAGAAAGTGTCCCACTGAATGATTTAAACAGGCCGAAGTCTATTAAGAACTAGAACTGTTGCTTACTTTTATATTATATACCTACATAATTTTCATTCATATACGTTACTGCCCAACACGCTTTTTTCGGTCACAGGAGATATGTTGGTCGATTTAATCATCGATTTGGAATAAAGTTGATTGCATATACACTGATTTGTCTTAAGTCTAAAGTATTCGACCAGCTTAATCACAACATTATTATATTCAAACTCAAAGCTATTGGTTATACGTTTTTTGTATAGCATGGATAAAATCATACCTTGAGAATAGATCTTACCAAGTAAAATTTAGAAACGTCCTTTCAAACTCATTCAATGCTCTCTCGGGTGTACCCCAGGGAAGCCATCTGGGCCTGTTACTTTTCATTCTTGCAATAAAAGATGTTGCTTCATGTATACACTTTAGTGATATTCTTATTTATGCTGATGATATTGTAATGACTTTTCATATTTGAACTATAACGACACCGAAAACCAAACAAACGGACACATTAAGGCTAGTAGCAACTGCTACTGCAACAAAACAGTTTAGTCACAAGTTGACCGATGAGCGCACACATGAGCAACTCCACAAGCAATCGCAACGAACCTAACCAACACACCAACAATGTTTATTCAAATTTTCTACCCCATACATACAAAGAAAAATATTATCGCCTTTGTCCTATTCTTTTGCTCAGCAAATACAAGAAAAGATAAATTTGTTCTCTTTTGCACAGAGAACATAAGTCACTTTGGAAAGAACAAAATTCAACGATGTGGTAAAATATCTGCAACTATTTGGTTGCATGTGCGTGCAGTTACATATTATTCTATATGACACAAATTAGAAAACCGATTTCAGGCAATCGTCCAGTTTGTGGCAAAATACAAACTGAAAAGTTGCTCGAATCGATGAATGAATAGTTTCTGCATGTGCGCGCTGTCCCATATGAGTCAATAGGATTAATTTTTGCATCCAAACAGTTGCGAATCTGAAAGTTGCATGTGCGCGACTAGCCTAAAGCTTTCGGTCGCAGTGCAAACATACCCTTATTAGATATAGTTATAGCAACTCTCAAACGAAGGAAGCGCCATCTGCCGGATTATAGCAGATACACCAGCTGTCAAATAAAAGCTTTTGGAAGGGAAATTATTGGGCAATGTCCACTACGGAAAGCTCTGGAAGCAGAGACCAGCCCCTTCCACTACTTTACAGAGTTTGGAAAACAAGTATAAAAGGCACATGTTTGAACGGCAGCGCCACAAGTTTGTTTTCAATCGTGAATGAATAAAGTTAGTTGTAATTAAATTGAAAAGTAAAGTCAGTGAATTAATTTGAGTGGTTAATAATAAATTGTTTTGTTTGTAGTAAGAAAAGTAGTGTTTTATTTTGTGAAATAAATAAGTGGACGGTTTGAATAAAGTAAATAAGTTGTATTAACGAACCTGAAAAAATATTACATTGGTGTTAGAAGTGGAACTGAACTTATTTTATCTGTGCACTCAGTTAATTTATTGTGTTAAAAGAAAAAAATCACGAAAAAGTGATAGTTGACGGTGAAAACTGAAAAATAAAAAAAGGGCAATGGGTAAAACCCTGAATGATTTAAATTTAGTCGAACTTAAGGCAGAACTGAACAAGCGAGGTCTTCCTACTGCTGGAACAAAGAATGATCTTATAATTCGTCTGCAGGAAGGTATAAGAAGACGCGGAGAAAACCCGGACACGTTGATATTTGACATTGAAATGGAGGAAGAGCAAGAACAAGTAAGTACATCGGTCATGACCAATATGCTGTCTCAGCTGCTCGCAAAATTTGAAGAACAAAAGAATCTTCTAGAACAGCAAGGCCAAGAACAACGCAGTGAACAAAAGAATCTTCTCGAACGATTCGAGCAACAAAGCCAAGAACAAAAGTGTCTGCTGGAAAAACAGACAAATATGCTCGAATGTAAGTTAGATGCCTTTGACAATAGAATTATTGCCCTTGACGAGCGTGTCGATAAACAAATTTCTTCTATCGATAAATAATTGTTAACTGTCGATCAACAATTGTCTAATGTCGATAAGCAATTGTCGACAGTAGAAGCAAAGTTCGAAAAAGTGGATGATAAAATTGAATCCATTATAAAAGAATTAAATAAAGTTAAGAAAATGAAGGCTCGAGAAAGTTCTGGCGACTGTCCAAAGAAAAATGAGATGCATCGACCAACCTTCGATGGACAAACTTCTTGGTCGATCTACAAGAAGCAGTTTGAGGCAGCCGTAGAAACGAACGGCTGGGATGACGAAGACAAATATATAGCTCTGACGCTTGCTCTTAGAAGAACTGCTGCTGAGCTGCTGCAAGCCATACCAGCAGAAAAGAATGGCAACTTCAGCGCTCTTGTTCAGGCCATTGACGAACGTTTTGGAGATGGCCATATACAAGAAGTCTTCCGCGTCCAACTCAATTCCAGAGTCCAGAAAAGAGGAGAAACTCTGCAACAACTCCAAGCTGATATCGAACGGTTGGCGCACCTGGCATATCCGGCTGCAGTGGACAAAATCATCAACCGATTCGCAACAGAAGCCTTTGTCCGTGCTGTATCTGATATTAACCTTCAGCGGGTTATTCGAACTGCTGGCAAATGCACGCTTCCTGAAGCACTAGCATTCGCCTTGACTATGGAAGTAGCTGAACAGGCTTCTAAAGGAGTTCATCGGGTAAGAGAATTAGAAATTGAGGAGTGTTCTTGCCAGAGAACTGCATTCCAAAGGAGCCAGCGAGATGGACCTGCTCGATGCTGGAACTGTAGCAAGACCGGACATCTTCAACGCCAGTGCAGACTGCCACCTAGAAAACCTCCATGTTGGAATTGCAACAGGACTGGACATCTCCAACGTCAGTGCAGATTGCCACCTAAAAGACCATGAAAACCAGACTACAAGCATTGCACGCATGAAAAAGAAAAGGAAGTTGTTTCCATTCAGCGATTGAGAGCCGATCCCATTCACGATAGGAGTAAAAGGAAAATGAGGACTGTGCAAAAAGATGACTCGGGAAGCAATATATATCGCCCAAAAGTGACTCCGCTGCAATTAACTCCTACTCGGCGAAAGGGTGACAAGCGTGATTCCAAAAAAAACTACAAAGTTGGAACGGACGGATTTCAAGTGTGCACCGATGTCAGCCATTTCAAGCCAAATGAATTAATGGTCAAAACTGTTGGCAACAGCGTGGTAGTGGAAGAAAAGTGGAGTGTTCTATTTTGTGAAATAAATAAGTGGACGGTTTGAATAAAGTAAATAAGTTTTATTAACGAACCTGAGAAAATATTACAATATGAAAGTTTTTAAGACAGTACGGTCTAGTCCTGACCACATTCTCTTGCAGGCTGATATTGACAATTTTAATGTTTGGTGTGGGCAGGGCCGGCCTGAGCTAGATTAGCGCTCTGCGCAGGCTTCATCATTAGCACCCCTCAATTGCAGTTATTGGTAGAAGAAGTCATCTTCATATTACCAAAGGTGTAGACTTTGAAATGCGTTTTTTTTTAACGAAGTAACCCCAAGAGACGTACGAGGGATCCCCAAGAATAGTAGATATCTGTCTTTAAATTTAGAATAAGAATGGATATCAATATTGGTGTGAGCTATTAAAAAGAATTTAAAATTCACCGGGACCACGCTCAATGCAATTTGATGCTTTCTTGATACTTGCTCAAGGCACCCATTGGATTCAGCGCCCTGCGCATATGCACCGCTTGCACGTTTAGCTTGTCCAGCCCTGCGTGTGGGAAAAACAGTCTTTCATTTAACCCAGTTAAATGTCAAACTATAAATTTTTCTAAAAAACGAGTAAAGTAAGTGCTTTTGATTATTCCATTTCACAGCACACACTCTGTCGTGTGTTTAGTTTCAAGGATCTGGAACTTTAATTACGACAAACAAAAAATTGATACAAAAGATACTCCATTATTAATATTTCAATGTTTACATTGTTGTATTTGTTATTCAATTTCGCTACCATTAGTGGTGATGTGAAACAGAATATCAAACGTACGAGTGTGACAAGGAGGTTGAATTTGGCTCTATTATATTTATTCCTTGTCTCATGCTCAAAATTAAATTCGGACTTACTCATTTCTCCTAAATAACTGAATCACTTTTGCGAAATAGCTGAATCTCGGCACTGATCTAAGTTTCGTAGAACATATTAATTATATTGTTGATAAGGCAAGTTCCATGCTTGGATTTATAAAACGCTGGGCAAAAGAATTTAACGATCCGTATGTTACTCTTTCCTTATACAATTGCTATATACGAACCCATCTCGAGTACGCCTCCCCAGTATGGGCACCCTACTACGAAATTTATAAAAGTCGTATTGAAGCAATACAACATAGATTCATTCGCTTTGCCTTGAAAGGTCTACCCTAGGCTGATCCATATAACCTTCCACCTTATGAACACAGAATTCAGCTTCTGCTACTTCAAACTTTATATCAAAGGCGTATCAATAATGATTTGGTATTTTTTCATCAACTTATCAATGGTGAAATTGATGCACCTGACTTGTAAGCCCGTGCAGGCATTAATTACCGAGGAGGATCCCACCACCTGCAAAGATTTGAACTTTTTCACGTTCCTTTTCACAGAACAAACTATGGCACACACGAGCCTCTCAATCGCATGTGTAAGCTTTTTAACTTGAACGCCTCAGTTGTTGATTTTAACATGAATAAAATAGGATTAAAAACATTGGCGCAAAATTTTAAAAACTTAAAACCAGCTCTAAATCACTCTTTGGGGACCTGCATCGTGCCTGATCGGGAAACTATTGACTGCTCAGAACTTGGTCTGGGCCAGTAGCGCAACAATCAGTCACGGTGAATTGCTTGTTCTACCTCCCCGTGGTGGTCCCCGGGCAACTATTTGCCTATCCCTATATACGTAAATAGGCTTGAATTACATGTGCGAAAGGCCTAGCTTTCTAGGATAGGTTTTGGAGGTTAGCATTCTTCGAAACTGAAATCAACTCCGCTAACGAAACCAACACTACGCCTCGGATAAGGAACGATAACATGTTGAGGACTTTTGGCTATTGTACCCGGACAAAGATTGGTTTCTGGAATAAGAAGACGCTTCTCGATAACGGAAGTGAAGGTCCTCAAAATGCCAGATTCCTCCAACTAGAGAAGGAGTTCATGCGATATCAGTTGGACATCTTAGGGATCAGTGAAGTTAGATGGTTGGGCTCGGGGAAATATAAGTCACCAACTCGTAACACTGTACTACTCTACTCCGGAAAGGCACCTGGAAGTAACCGTGAATCTGTCGTTGGATTGCTGCTTTCTAAAACAGCTCTCAAGAGCTTAATTTCCTGGGAGCCCTTAGATGACAGGATCATGAAAGCTAGGTTCCGGACAAGAGTACGTCACGTCACCATCATACAGTGTTACGCCCCAATGGAGCTCTTTTCTGGGGAGGAGAAGGAGGCCTTTTATAATCGGCTGTGTGCTGCTTATGATAGTACACCACGTGGAGACATCATAATGGTAATGGGAGACTTGAATGCCAAGGTTGGCAATGACAATGATGGGCTTAGGCATGTAATGGGAAAGCATGGTGTTGGAAACCGCAACAACAATGGCGAACGTTTTGTCTATTTTTGTAATGCCAACCGCCTTGTTATAGGAGGAACCATGTTTGAACACAAGACGTGCCACAAAATCAGTTGGGTGTCGACGGACAGACAAGCAACTTCCAACCAAATTAATCACTTCGCGATCAGTCGGCGATTTAGAAGCAGTCTCCAGGACGTTAGAAACAGTAGAGGTGCAGACATGGGAACTGCCCGGAACCACCATTTGATGGTTGCTACCGTAAGATTACGAACAGCTGCAGTTCGGAGATCCCAAGAAAACACCCGAATGCCTAAATACAACACCGATAGACTTAAGGATCCCGCAGTCCGCCAACAACTAGGGGACCACCTTTCGCAAGGATTGAGTGCAATCAGTAGCACGGAGACCACCTCCATCGAAAACCATTGGTGTGCTGTGAAAAATATTTTCATATAAGGTGCTGAAAATATAGTCGGTCGGTCGCAAGGAAGAAACAGTGCCTGGCTTTCCGAAGAAACTTGGGCTAGGATAGAAGAAAGAAAACAGCTCAAAGCTCGCATTGCAGCAACTCCAGCAGCAGGCAGAAACGAGCTAGAGTCTACGTATCGCATGAAGATGAGAGAAGTTCACCGTAGCGTGCGACGTGATAAGCGTACCTATATCAACGCATTGGCAACAGAAGCAGAAGAGGCCCCAAGCAGGTGTGACAGTAGGACCGTCTACAGGATTACCAAAGAGCTTACAGGTGTCCAAAGGTCTAAACAACACCTGGTAAAGGACATAGGCGGATCATTGCTAGTTTCGGATAAGGACCAGCTCAAAAGGTGGAAGGAGCACTTTTCTGCGGTTTTAAATCGTGTTTTCACCACTGAAGTCAACCCAACACCCAATGACCCGTCCGTAGTAACAAATTCCCGATTCCGCACTGTACCCCCCAGTAGAGAAGAAATCTCAACCGCAATTAGAGCACTGAAGAACAACAAAGCCGTTGGACTTGACGGTATTCCCACAGAGTTCTTACGAGCAGTGCCAACAACATCGACTGAGCTCTTGCACCCACTCATAGAAAGAGCTTGGGAAACAGAGAGTTTTCCTGAGGAGTGGAAAAAGGGAATGATTTGTCAAGCTCCAAAAGAAAGGAGACCTTACACAGTGTGAAAACTGGAGAGGAATTTGCGTGCTGCCTGCTGTAGCAAAGGTTATAGCAAGAATCGTCCTAGAGCGAATTAAAGACCACCTAGAAGACACGCTTGACGACGAACAAGCAGGTTTCCGCACTGGATCTTCCTGTGTGGACCACATCAACACCTTGCGGATCATCATTGAACAGTGCGTTGAATATCGATCACCACTTCACCTGCTGTTCATCGATTTCGAAAAAGCGTATGACAGTGTCAATAGAGAATTTATTTGGCTTGCCTTGCGCAGGAGGGGCATCCCGGATAAATTGATTGCTATTATCAAGGCTACATATGAAGGATTCAAATGTCACGTTCTGCATAAAGGAAGATTTTCAGAGGAATTTGAAATCCAAAGTGGAGTTAGACAAGCTTGTATACTGTCACCAATACTGTTCCTGTTGGTAATAAGTGATGTGCTGCATGCAGCTTTGTCGACTGCAAATGGAGGAATTCAGTGGAATCTGCAATCACAGCTGAAGCATCTGGACTACGCGGATGATGTATGCTTACTCTCTCTCATAGGATCATGGATCTCCATCAAATGTCAACAAGAGTGGAGAGAGAAGCTGAAACCGTCGGGCTCAAGTTCAATACGGCAAAAACAAAATGGATCAGCCTTGAAACTTCCTCATCTACTCAAATAGATATTTCTGGACAACCAGTAGAGATGGTAGAGAGCTTTCAATACCTTGGGAGTATTGTCTCTACTGATGACGGGACCGAGCTAGATATAACCAGCCGTATCGGGAAAGCAAAGGCTGCGTTCGGGAAGCTGTCCAAAATATGGAGAAACAACTCTATAAGCCTAAAGACCAAGCTACGACTGTTTCGCTCCAATGTAGAATCCGTGCTTCTTTATGGATGCAGCACTTGGAAAGTAACACCTTTGTTTATCTAATGGCCTTTTCGATAAGCAATCCAGAAGCGTTCGGAATGCGTGTAAACCCTTCTGAAAGTGCTCTATTGGCATTCAGAATGACAGTTCTTCTCCTGAAAAGAACAGAAAACGATTCTGGATTTCATTTCAGAATCGAAACCAGAACTACTCACACATTCAAACAAATTTTAAGCTAAAAATAAGTAAATTTCACACATTTTACTGTTTCTAAGAACAACTATTTTCCGTTTACAATATTATTTTCCCATTTTCTTTATTGAAAATTATCATACTCGTGCATATTTGTGTCCGCCAAATTTCAGTTGAAGAACTATTTCGGCATCCGCATGTGAAGTTCCACAAATACAGGGATACAAAAACTTCAGAATCAAACTGCATGTGCCTGTTTGTTTTATTGATGTTCCGGATCGGAGAGTTCTTCCGAATTGCCAATCGATAAAAGGCCATAAACCATAGTACTATCATGGTGGCGATTCAAATAGTAGAACAACAGCTCTAGTGGCGGCGAGTAAACAACACACTCGTTCCCACGAGTCCATAAAATCATCTAGTTTTCAGTTTTTGATAAAGAATTAATTAGAGCAACGATTTTTAGAAAAAGAAATGATATATAATTTTACAGTTTTGAGAAATTACACTTTAAACCTATTTTGTATGCTTTTTTCTCGCAAATTTTGAGTTTAAAATTCATTTCAAAAACCATGCATAGATTTCACTTATTTCAAAAACTGGCTAATAGAACAGAGTATTAGCTTTAAATAGAGGTATAATACTTTGTTGTAAGTATTACCGTTATTTTTTAATATTTTTACATTTTTGGTACTGTTTTTATGAAATTGCCCCTCCCGCCCAAACGGGGTGAGATAGACCCCCCTCCTATAGTAAAAAAAATGCTTGTATTAAACTGTTCTACAAAAAACCGTTATTATTTCTTGGCGCCTGAGTTATCGTACTCGTGCCCAACAACCGATATTCAATAGATTGAATTAGGTATAATTCTGTAGGTCCTCGGAATAATTCCCCAATAAGGCAAAACTATCAGGCCACACCACCGCAGCAAAGAATGGATCTTAGAAGCTGAAACCACTACCAAAGCTCCCAGAATAATAATTACAATAATAATAACCATAATAGTGCTAGCAATAATCGAGACAGGCAATACAGTAGTAACTTATACAGAGATCAGCGTTTCAATAACGAAATACGAAATAACAATAATCCCTTTATAGCCTATTGAATAGACCTTTTAAAAAGGAACAATTACGTGCAAGGGTTTTTATTATTGAATATGTTTGATTGGCCCATAAGCATGCTTAAAACCAAAAATGCTACTAAATTCACCCATGCGTTTCTGTGAGAATGGTCACACTGGCCACTTTTCAGTATTTTTTGTATAACTCGAAAACTAAGCCGAATTTGACAATTTTACATTTAATACTTTTTGTTCAAAATTAAATTTTCTACCGAAATGGATAGTTTGGAAAATTTCTTAAAAAAATTTAAGCAGGAAAAGTAAACAAAAACCAACATAAAAAAAATCGAAAAATTAAAGATTTTTAAATTTTTTTCTAAATTGCGCATAATTTTTTTCGGAACAAATATACGCTCAAGACATGCATAAACAAAGTAAACTAGAGTCTTAAGGCCTTAATATGACATGATAAAAAGCCATATTATTAGAAAATTAATAGTGATATAGCCATTAAAACCTTACCATTTCTTATCATTTTTCGCAGTTTCTACCCGAAAGCCTATTTTTTGGTACTTTATGACAAATTTAACGTTCCTAGCACCTTGTACCAAATCTTATGTTAATCGGACCAGCCGTTTGGTCTGTAGGTCTGAAAGTATTTAAAAACAGCCGAAAAACGAAATTGGGAACTTACATCCTTTTTTTAATTTTTTTATAATTCTAATGTCATATTATAACAAAAATTTGATTTCGAACATTTTTACGAAAGTGAATTTTGCCATATTGTACCGAAAAAGGGACTTTTGGGCCAAAACTGCGAAAAATGATAAGAAATGATAAGGTTTGAATGGGTATATCTCTGTCAATTTTAAACAAATATATATTTTTGAACATGTCATACTAAGGCCTTTAGTCTCTACTTTATTTTGTCCCTGCATGTCTTGACCCTATCTTTGCTTCAAAAAAAAGTTATGCACAATTTATTAAAAAATTTAGATATCCTTGATTTTTTTATTTTTTTTAGGTTGGTTTTTTTAACTTTTCCTGCTTAAATTTTTTCGTAAAATTCTTTGAACTATCCATTTCAATAGAAAATTTAATTTTGAACAAAAAGTATTATGAGTAAAATTGTCAAATTCAGCTTAGATTTCAAGTTACACCAAAAATATTGAAAAGTGGCCAGTGTGACCATTCTCTCAGAAACGCATGGGTGAATTTAGTAGCATTTTCGATTTTAAGCATGCTTATGGGCCAAACAAACATATTCAATAAGAAAAACCCTTGCACGTAATTGTTCCTTTATACCCCTCATTTTCCGGTCTATTCAATAGGCTATTAAAAGGGATAGGCCAAATAGTAGCCAACAGCCTTTAAACAAAAACCCTAGGATAAATAATCTAGAGGAACAAGGTAATTTTTTACACGACTTACCTTGTATTAAAAGAACGAATAGTAAGTCGGGTAGAATATTCAACATTCTAATAGACACAGGTGCCACGCATAGTTACGTAAAACCTGGAATGTTTCCTAGTAAAACATTAGACATCCCTTCTCAAGTAAAAAGTGTTCATGGAACCACTATTATTAAGAAATTTCAAGAAATAAATATTTTAGGAATCAGAGAAAGATTTTTCGAATAAGACGAGCTAAATGATTATGATGCGATCATTGGCATAAAACTCTTGCGCAAAGTAAAGGGTAATATTAATATAAGGGATTCGACATTAGAATATGATCAGGGCATTATACCTTTAATATTCAATGATGAATTGATTAACAACTTAGAGATTAATTTAGAAATTTATGATAATAAAGGAAGGCTTAAACAAATTTTAAGGAAATACCAGGGAGTGTTTACGGAAAACCCAAACTTTTTGCCCTATAATACGAGAATCAAAAAATGTAGCATAGATACTCAGTGGCGTAGCGTGGGTTTTTGCCACCCGGGGCGGTGTCTAATTTTGCCGCCCCCCAAAATGTATTCAAAACAAACAAATTCAAAACAAACAAAAAATACAAATTACATATTTATACATAGACATAAAAACGCTACAAAACTTTTCATGCTTTTCATAAATGGCAAAATGTGGTGAAAAGCGAGGCGCACATCTCTAGTTCTCAAAGAATAAAAATAAGAATAGAATAAACAAACAAAAAAATACTTCTAGTGTAATTTGCTTGGAAGTCATAACCATAACTCATAACTAGTCAAATAACAAATACCTACATATAATTACATTATTGTTATAAAACTATTGGTATTTCGTTTTGGTGTCAAATTTTTGACTAGTGCACAAATTTTAAAATAAATAAAAATAAAATGTTTGAAATGCTGTGTCGGCAAATTGCACTCGAAAACTCTTACTTCGAGGACGTCTAACAAAGAAATGATAAATGACCCATAAACAAACATTTTTATAGGTATCAGAAAAAGGAGATAGCTTCATGATAATAAACTTTTTCTTATTTCAAAACCATTTAAAAAATCAAACACTTTGAGAATCAGAATTTTAATTAGACTTACGTGGATGTATATTAAGTACAAATATTAAAGGTAATATCGTCCCCTGATTGCAAGAACTAGGTATAACTCAATTTTTTTAATTTTGGAGATAGCAACGTTCCTAGATGGCTAACTACAAGAGAACGAGGGAAAGTTTATTTTTTTATGTTGTTTACACTTCAGAAGTATTCTATATTTGTCTAGAATAGAAAAAATTGGACGAAAAATCTTGAAAACTGTTCTAAATAATACCGTTTTTGCCGAGACATTTTATAAATTTAAAATACAAATATTTCTTTCTATTGAAAGGGTTTCTTGTAAGATAAATCGATGAGAACCAAAACTTGCCATATCTAGGCCAGAAACACTCGTCATAACCAAGCGTGAAACGTAATAGTAACATTTCTTTTTATGGCACTTTAAATATCAATCGTATAAAAGTATTTTAACAATTAAGTTTGGCTATAGTTTATTCTGGTTCGGGTTTCGTTTGGTTCCGATCACATCATACATACTTGCCGGAAGGCTCCAAAGTTTTTAGCAGGATATAAATGTTGAACTTGAGTTTGCTACCACTCAAGTTGTTGTTGTTGCATTCAAATATTCAATATTATTCTTTCTATTGTTTAAATGAATTTGATAATAATTTTTGGTTGGTGACATGATTTTTGATTTCAATACCGCCCCGGATATATTTTGGGAAGGGCAAAATTAATTAATCATGCTTATTACGGAATTTAGAATGGGAGCGGAAGCAAGGTGGTTTAGCACATTGCGTCGGTATTAGGTGCCAGTTATAGCTATCATTGAATATTTTAATGATAGATTTTGAGATGTTTAGAAAGTAAAATCAATTAATATTTGGATGGACAAATAAAGGTCAAGACTTAATAAATATTTCTAGTCAAAAAAAATTTTCAAATATGCCCAACTTTCTTCAAAAAATGACTTTTAATTTTTTAATGATCATTGGTAAGGTAGTTCCATCATTGAAATAAGAAAAGTGTTTTTATGTTGAAAGTTAGGCCTTTTTGAAATTTCTTTTTGGCTAGAAATATTAATTAAGTCTTAACCTTTATTTGTTCATCAAAATAATAAATGATTTTTCTTCCTAAACGTCCCAAAATCAATCATTAAAATTTTCAATGTTGAGTTTCAATGATAGCTATAACTGGCACCTTACAATTGAACGGATAACGATTGGGAGATTCACTAATTGAAATCTGATGTAAAGCATTACTGATCGAGTAGCTTCCCGCCTGGATTGCGAATTCGATAATAGACTTGAATAATTTTCTAAGAGCGCTGAAATTTCACAGTAAAATTAAATTAAAAAAAAATTAAAATTGGCACTAAATTTGCCGCCCCCTAGTAAGTGCCGCCCGGGGCGGAATGGGTTTACATAGGATGTAGCTAATTGTTTACATTTGTGTATTCTAAGATATATAATATACAGGGTGTGTTAACTCCAGCGTTATTCCAATGTGCCATGGATGACATCTTAAGACCTTATATAGGGAAATTTTGCCATGTCTACATTGACGATGTTATTATCTTTTCAAATTCAGAAGAAGAACATCTAGAACATATTGAAATTGTAATCAAAGAATTAAGTGAAGCGAATATGCGCATTTCCAGTGAAAAAAGCAAATATTTCATGAAAGAAATTGAATTTTTGGGTTACACTGTTTCCCATGACTGCATTAAAACAGACCCAAAGAAAATTGAAAGTATTAAGGAATTTCCGGAACCAAAGACTTTACGTCAATTACGATCATTTCTGGGATTATCAGGCTACTACAGAAAGTTCATCAGGAACTACGCTATGATTTGTAAGCCATTAACGAAATATTTGAGAGGTGAAAATGGTAGAACGGGACAGAATAACATTAAAAAGGTGTTTTTAGAATTAGATAACGAAGCTGTAAGAGCTTTAAAAATAATTAAAGATAAATTATGTGAAGAAGTTATCCTAAATCAACCAAATTTTGATGAAAAATTTGAGCTAACTACCGATGCAAGCAACTCAGCCATAGGCGCAGTGTTAAGCCAAGGTAATAAACCAATAACGTTCATAAGTAGAACTTTGAGTAAAACCGAATCAGACTACGCCACTAATGAGAAGGAATTACTTGCGATTGTGTGGGCACTACAAAATTTAAGGAATTATTTATATGGTACCAGTGGCATTCGTATATATACGGACCACCAACCATTATCATTCGCAATAAGTGATAAAAACCCAAATGCAAAGTTAAAAAGATGGAGAGCATTCATAGGAGAGTATGCTCCAGAAATTATACACAAACCAGGTAAGGAGAATTTTGTAGCAGATGCTTAAAGCAGGCAAGAGCTAAACATGATGAATTTGGACGTAGGAACAGTACATAGTACTCAGAGTAGTCCAGTTGAGGAAATTAAAAGATTACGAGGAAATATTAACAGATTTAGGAATCAACTAATATTTCAGGAAGGAAATCAAAGCAGTATAGTTAGTAAGCAAGTACATACAGGATACTGGAGACATACTGTTATTTATAAAGATGATGGGATTTTTAATAAACTAAAGGAAGTAATCAAGAATGGTTTTAATGCAATACATTCAACAGAAGAAGTATTGTTCAAGATAAAGGAAAAACTAGTTAACGAATACCCAACAACACAATTTGCTTATATAACCAATTTAGTAGAAGATATCACAGATAAAGATACTCAAGTTTCAATCATAAAACAAGAACATAATAGAGCACACCGGGATTCAAGAGAAAGCTTTAAACAAATATCAGGCAGATATTATTGGCCAGATTGTTATAAACAATTGCTTTCATACTCAAAAAATTGTTCAGTCTGTAAAGAAAATAAGTATGACAGACACCCAATAAAATATAAGATTGGAGAGGCTCCAATTCCGAAGAAAGGGGGGGAACGTATACATGCTGACATATATTACGTAGACAATGATCAGTTTTTGACGATGATAGATTCATTTTCAAAATATCTTATAGTGAGACACGTTGAAAACAAAATAGATGCAAAAGACAAGTTAATAGAAACGATACCAATATTCGGTAAAGCAGAGGTATTAGTGACTGATAACGAAAAAACATTTTGTACACCATCAACAGAATTAGAGTTACAACGGCTCGGTATAAAGCATGAAAAGGTAGCTCCTAGCCACAGTACGACGAACGGTATGATTGAAAGAGTGCATAGCACCATAACAGAATTAATTAAAATAACAAAAACTGAAATTCTTGCAGAAACAAAAGATATTATGTCATTTGTGGTAAAAAAATATAATGAGTCTATACACTCAGTTACGAACCATCAACCAATAAAGGTATTCCATAATTTCGAAACATTTAAACATTTAACAGATGTACTAAGAGATAAGCAGGATAAAACTCTTACATATTTTAGCAAAAATAGAACAGAAATAAAGTTTAAACCTGGACAGAAGATTCACGAAAAGTCTACACGTAGACAAGGTAAAGTAAAACCATTATATAAAAAGAGAATAGTAAAAGAGGACAGGGGAAGAGTAATTGTTGACAGTAAAGACAGACCAATACATAAAGACAATATAAAAAAATAAAAGCACTTAAGAGACAACACACATTTAATTACAGACCATGAGTGTCATACTGACATTATTGACGCTACTAGCCACATCTGCTCAGGTGCAGATAGCCGACTATAGTTCAGAGGAATATATATATCCTCATAGAGGAAGGTCCTTCGGCAGTGTATGAAGAAACAGGAGAAATTTATCACATCCTGAACTTTATGAAAATACGTTAAAAACCATTAAATCAGACAGTAGACCGAAATCCCGTGAAGTCGAAGAAGATATCCTAATAACCGAAAAACTTTTGGAGCAAATCATGATAAGAGTAAGACGTACACGGGGAATAAATTAAATAGGAACATTCTGGAAATGGATCAGTGGAACACCTGACCATGACGATGTTGTTAAAATCAATATGAAATTGGAGGCACTAATTCGTTCTAACAATAAACAATTAACACTAAACACACAACTGATTGACACAATAAATAGATATAGAGACACAGAAGAAATTAATAATAATCATGAATACATAACCATGATGAAATATGTAATAATAGATTTGAGAGAAATAATAAACACAATTAATTTAGGGAAATCAAATGTTTTAAGTACAATGATTTTAAATTTAAAGGAGATAAAAAATGCCATGAAAGAACAGGAAGTAGAAGTTTCCGTTTCGGATGTATTAAGCTCGTCAAAGTTTAAAATTATCCAAAATAAAAATATTAATGTTATATGTATATCAGGGATGTTGCGAATATCCGCATCCGCATCCGCATCCGCAAATGCGGAGCTTCCGCATAGATTTGGACATCTGCATCTGCATCTGCATCCGCATCCGCAATAATCAATGTGGATGTTTATGCGGGTGCGAATGTAATACGAACCTCTGCGTAACCGCCTTGAATCAGAAAAGGCGGTAGTATTTCTCTTTATTAAGTATAATGCTCCTATTTTAAACTTCACTTACTAATATAAATTCTGCTTAATACTTGTTTTTATCAATAAAAATGTTAATAATTACTTTATCATTGTTTTAATTCTTCGTTCATATACCTTGTGAGCCTTCAAAAATCCGCATCCGCATTCACATCCGCGGATGTGAAAAAATCGGCATCCGCAACATCCCTGATGTATATATAAAGTACCCAAAAGTATTTAAAGTATGTGAGCACTATAAAGTGCGAAGCAATAACATAAATGGTGGTAAATTGTTAACCCCGAAAGAATTACTAAAATGTGAAACCAAATATTACGGTACGAAATGTAAAAAAGAATTGAATGGAAATTATTGTCAAATAAGTAACCTAACTGTCTTACTGAATTATTAAACCAAGCAAAAGCTTCTTGTTTGAAAATTAAAGAGAAAAACCCTTCATTAGAAAGAATCAATGACGGAACAATTTTAATTACGGGTACACATACCTACTGTAAATAACGAAACATTGTCTGGAAGAAACCTCATTCAATTCAAAGACAATATTACTATCGATAATCAAGTTTATGTAAACATTAGAAATAAAATTATAGAACACGTAAAAAATATAAGATATGGAAAATTAGAAGTTGTTGAATATTTGGAGTCAAATAACATAGAGTTAAAAAATAGTAATATTGATCTAATCGAATCATATGTAAACGAAGTTTCAAAACACCCTGCATTTTAGGGAATTAATATTAATATCGTTCTTCTTATAAGTATTATAGCCATTCCACACTATCCCACTGAGTATTAACACATGTCAAAAAAGTGTGATGAAATCATGTATAATACCTATAGTGTGGAAACAAAATATGAAATTTCATCACACACAACTTGAGCGCATCCGACATGATTTGACATGTGTTAATACATGAAAATATTTAGGATCGGTTCTAAAACCATCACACTTTCTATCCCACTTGGCCTACTTGGGCGTTTGAGGTTATGGTGAAACTGATTTTTGATGCAAGTGTGGAAGGAAAATATGAAAGTCAGTTACATCACACAAATTTGGCTGTCGTATGAAATTTCTTCCCACTTTATTCTGACATGTGTTAATACTTTGTGGGATAGTTTAGAGGCACTTTTATCATTATTTTCAAACTGTTTAAAATTTATAAACATAAGCAAATTATAAAAACTCAAATCGACGAAATGATAAACACATCAACGATAGCACCCATATAACTAATATACGAACCACTTGATGAAAGCTCAGGACGATCTTTTTCCGGCTAAGGGGGGAGTTAACAACACACTCGTTCCCACGAGTCCGCATACGTACACAGTACACAATTATGATACCCTTTCCCACGAGGAAGTAAAGTAAACAACCACTCGAGTAACATAATCACTCGAAACAATAAATAATTCTTTTAATGCTTGGCACTTCGATATGGAATTTCGTTAATGTAAACAATGCATTTGTCATCCCAACAAATGACCATCGTATATACTTAACAAGAATGGACACGTACCAAGCACAGCATCATCCAATAGGAAACGATCTTCAACCCTTCAATAACACTGGTCTGCAAAAATAAACTTTTTTTTCGCCTTCAAGTAATTCCTTGAAATTATGACAGATTTGACTTTTTTTAATCTAAATCTGGGGGTCAATTCTCGATCTGTGAAACTGTGAAGTGATAAATATGATAATGCCTTCACGACAAATGCGATTCTCAAATTGTGAAAAAATGAAAACAAATGCCAAAATGTTTTCATATGATAATTCGTTTATCACAATCATTTCAATCTGTGAAAACCTGTGAAAAGAAAAATGATAAACAGATACAAATTGTGCTCATTTGATACACCCAAGTCGCCATCTTGGTCTTTTTATGACGTCACAATCATCTTTTTCTATGAGCAAGTGGTAGCATTTTTCATGTTAGTACTTTTTAGTACTCACTTTGACAGCTGTTTTTCATAACGAGTTCGGGAATCGCATTGCGCGTGCTTGTGAAGTGATAAAATGATAAAACTCTGTGAAAACTGAAATGATAACTTTGTTTTCATTTCACAGTTTCACAGATCGAGAATTGACCCCCTGGTTTCAGAAAAATTTTATCACGTCCAGTTTTTTTTAAATTGATTTTTGAAAAATATGATTGATTTGTAAAAAAGAGCCCTCTTAAGCATAGTACGCAGCTGAAGTGAAACAAAAATTTTCTGGGGTCTCCAACTCGAGAACGAAATCAGAAGCGAAGTGATTGTGAAAAAAATATGAAGAGTTTTATCAGAAAGATATCAAAATAAATTAAAAAAAAAAAACAGTTCAAAATCTTAAGTCAATTTTTTTTCTCGTCTGATGTAAATTCTTGTTTTTTTTTTCGTGTCGTCCGTTATGGTGCTAAGGTTCGAAATAATTGTGTTCTGCAGTTCGTTTCGACGGTATTTTCTTCCATTTTCATTTTCAAATGATATTCAACAGCAAAATATAACAAGCTGTCAAATTTTCGTCTGAAATAATGTTCCGATCAATTAATTGTGTACGAAAAATAAGTGGAGACTTGGTTCGAGTATCTGCTAGGATTTTCTGTTTTATTGACATTTCACTGTCGAACTGCGTACTACATAACAAAAATCACTACGAAATTTTTCGTTTACTATTTCGTTGTGTCAATTTCTGTATGAGAATTTTCGTTTCACTTCAGCTGCGTACTATGCTTTAGACTTGGTTGACCTGGTAAAAACAAAAAACTATTGCGCCTATTCTGCTCAAATTTGGAGGACTTATTCCACATAATATTAGCTTTCACATAAAACCAGAGATCATCCATCAATGTTCACCCATATTTTAAACCTTTATTTAAAAAAAAACTACAGGAATTTCGAAATTTCGTAAAAACATATTTTTTTGGAAAATAATAGAATTTCCCTATATTTGATATTCATAAACTCAAGTATATTAAATAAATTTTCATCAAAGACTTTTAAAAAAGAAACAACTAAAGCCCGTATGACACTATATTTTTTCTTCATTGTATTTCTCATTTAATCTTTTAAAGTGTCAGCAGAGCAAAAACAGGATAAAAAGTGTTTTTAAGAAAGGGGTAGCAGTTCTCTAAATTAAATTTCACATTTACAATGTGTCCCAAAAGAAAATTTACATCAAAACCTAGTGTTCTCTAGGGTCCAGTGTATATCTACTTTTGTAACTGAGTGTACCTTGAAATAATTTTTCATTTTTAATTCTGAAATATCAAGAAAAGCTGCCAGAACCTGACAAATTTAATTTGAAAATCAAATTTTTTTTAGATTTTTTGTGACATTTTTACATTTATGGATATAGTGCGTACCCACTCACACCTATAAAAGTTTGAATAAGAAATTGAACGTTCCGCTTCAATTTCATTTTCAGTTCATTTAAAATGAGAGAAAAATGTAGTGTCATACGGGCTTAAGCGTTTTAAAATCCCAAACACTTTTTTCCGATTAGTAAATTTCACTGAGTGCTCTGTATAAAAAACTGGTAAAATATTTTAAAATATAAAAAAAACACCGATTCTACCAAACTACACCTTAAAAAAGTAGTTTAAAAAATAAAATAAGCTCAAAAATCCAAATAAACAATTTATACATTATTTTTTAGCCTTTTTTCTTTTCATATTTCCATTGTCAGACGAAAAATTGACCAGCAAAAATCTGCCAGCATTGCTTCTCACCATTTCCCGTTATATCTTCGTTCTATGTGCATCATGTCTTGATGAAACATTTCACCATATTCATCTGAAACTACACCAAGGTTAACAGGGGGAAAAAATCTAAGTGGGAGTCCAAAAAATTAATTTTCAGTGACATGTTGCAATAAAGAGCTTTATAAGAGCTAAGTAGTTCTTGGATGATTTCCTTGAAATTACAATATCTTTGGGAGGAAAACGCATATTTAAAAAGATTTAGAATGATTTAGAAAGATGAAATATAGTTCCTTCAGGTCCTGTTATTAGTTTTTAAAAAAAGTTTCTATCGGTGAAGAAATTCGACGTCAAAAGTACCCAAAAAATGAGTTTTTGACATCTTTGAATTGGAATATCTCAAAAACGTGACGTGTTAGAGTAATTTTGCCAAACTCCTTTAGAAAAGTATATTTTGGTTTAAAGGCGATTTTCGTTGCAGACCAGTGTAATCAATAGAGTTTGGAAGATATTTTGGAAATCACCAGACGGCAGATCATCCACGCCATCGAACCAGAGAAGTCGCATTTGATGTAATCTTAAAAACTATATCTGTATTTTAAATAAAGTTTTTTAAAAATACGAACGTGTAACGGTCTCATTATTTCGGCGCTACTTTCGACAGCGTCGGAGACTTGCATGCAAGGCATGGCAATGGAGACTTGCATGCTATGCAAGTCTATAAAACCAAGGGACCTAATAAATTCAGCTGTTTGTGTGTGAAATGTCTCTTCTTTGAATACAAGGTTATTTGTTGTTTTATTTAGGACTATGTTTGTATGTAGCCAGTTGTTCTTGTTGAATGTGAGAAAAAAAGTATATATGTAGGTAGGTATAACCATCATAGGTGTAGTTTATTATAATATTGAGGGTAGGTTTTGTTTTTGTAATGAAGTTGCAATTTGATTTCAAGATTTTGAAGATAGTCATATAACCATTGTATATAAATTCTATAGTAGTCTCATGAAGAAAAAAGCTCGTGGCCATCTATGCGTCCAAATGTAATACTAATTTTTGTTAAGGGATCTCGGTAAGGCGATCACAGCGATTCTATCGACCAAATGTCTACAAAATCGTGTTTCATGAGAATACTATAGATTGGATATACAATGATATAACTTTAGGTAGGTAGGTATGTATTTGACTTGATATTTTCTTACAAGATTTCAAGAGTATGAATGATTGCATATACATATATCTTTTGGTAGGTATTTAAATTGAATTTAACTTTGAAAGATTGCGATGGTAGGCATAATGTATATCTTTTGCTAGTTATATGATATTTTGCTTGGAATGTTTTTTGCAAGATTTTTTTTGCGAGGGTGGGTTGTTATAGGTATGTAAATCTTTTGCTACCTACATTCATATTTGAATGAAAGTTTTTTATGCTAGATTATTATTTATAGGTAAGTAAGTAGGGATTTTGTATTATTATTTATTTCGAGGAAAGGTTGCTATGAATAGGTGGATATTTTAATTAAGGTTTTTATGCTAAATTGGCGGGTGGGCTTAGATAAAGGTAGGATCTCTTTTAATAGGTAGGTAGGTATTTTAATAATAAATATGTAGTTGAGTGCGCTTCAGGTCAAATGAAAGAAATTGTACCTATATTTGTCACAATTTGTTTCGTTTGACCTGAAGCGAACTAAAAGAAGTAAGTATCTACCAACCTAGGTTACGAAAGTAGAAACAATTACTTATAAGTACCTATCTATTATTTATCAAGAAAATGGTACCTACCTAGCTATTTTTGTTAAAGTTATTAATGCAAAATTGAGGTAGGTTTAGGTATGGGTAGGCATATCTTTTGGTATGTATATCAACTAAAGTTTTTATGTTAAATTCGGGGGTAGGAGACAAGTATAAGTAAGAAGGACCAGTGGTGTATCTAGGATTTTGTTCTGGGAGACAAACTATTTATTTAGCGACCAAATTGTGGGGTAATTTTGAATTTTTTCTACTATGTGTTTTCGGTGGTGCTGAATCCGAATCTGAAGTAAACCACTGAAAATAAGTGCAAAACAATGAATTTTTGTCTGTGTTTTTATTACTTGTGGCTCGAAAACTATCAATTATTATTCGTAAATTGCATCTGAAAACAATTCAAAGCATATACACAATTTCCAACAAAATTCCGTTTCACCTATTTGAACTCAAGTGCTAGTTGAAAATAGACGTGATTTAACTGTTCCGAAAATCCACTTGAAAACACTAAATTAATTACATTGTTTGACAAATTTGAATTTGAAATTGAGTTTGCAAATGAACCAAAACATTCAGGTACCTACATTGTATATACTTTTTTGATGTTATTTGATATACTCTGAATTCGAATCTGGCCTCCAAATTGTGCTAGCGTTTGTTTTTGAAATATTCGAATCTATTCGAATTTTTAGGAAAATATTGAGTGAGGTACTCTTTTTTGGAATACATTTCTGTGGTCATTCTGGAGCATGCAAATTTCAAAACTCTTTTTCAATCTTTCAAATAGGTACCTACCTTCATTCATCTTCCGTAAATCATTATTAAGTTATTAGCATTCTCTTAAACTATACCTAATAGGGTTTTGCGGAAACATTAAAAATACGCCAATATCACTGTGCGACAAGAAAAATTTTAATATACTTTTCCCTAGACCTACATATATAGGTCTTGCAGAACTTCGTAAAATGGTATACAATAAATTTTCCATATACCCCCTTTTATGGCGTAAGACCCCCTATTTGGTAGTTTCTTGTGAAGAATCATTCATAACTTTTTTGTTTACTATTCGATTTTAGAATTTGATCTCTCTTTGATCTAACATTGTAGGTTTGAATGTAATAACACCAACTTGTGAGGGAGCCAACACCAAGTTTTCTATAAGCTGGAGTTTTCATATTTCATTGGTGTGACACCCGTGCTCATTCTTATATTTTCATTTTTAATTACAAAACTTTTGCCGTCACTGAGACTTGAACGAACATAGACGGAGATTCTTCAGAAGCACTCTATGCACTACTTAACATGCCGGCTCCACTGGGCATGATCCATGCTTTGACTATGAACATGTTTTGAAAAAAACCAATGGAGCCTCAAAAATCCATGTATTGAGTGAAAGAACAGTACAAGTTCCGTCTCAATACTACTTTTCTATCTTCTCAAAAATAACAAGGCAGCAGGACTTGACGGTATACCAGCCGAGTTCCTGAAAGCTGACCCTGTCAGAACGGCTAGTATTCTACACCCGTTGATACAAGCTGTGTGGGAAAATGAAATCTATCCCAGCGACTGGAAGGATGGTGTAATTGTTAAGTTGCCAAAGAAAGGTGATCTTAAGAATTGCAACAATTGGCGAGGTATTACAGTTTTGTCCGTTTTCTATCGCCAATTCTCTTTCTACTGGCGATTGACGATGTTTTGACGGCCAGCGTTGGAACAGCAGAGAGGCAGGGCATTCAATGGAGACCGTTTGAAAGGCTTAGCCACTTAGACTATGCCGATGATATATGTCTCTTGGCAAATAACATCAGCGGGCTGAACGGGATGTGTCAAGCTCTGAAGGTAAAAGGAGAGGCGAGTGGTCTTAAAATAAATAGCAAAAAGACAAAAATAATGCTCACAGGCCGCTCCACACATCAGCGTATTTTAATACAGGAGACGCCAGTTGAAGAGGTTGAACAATTTAACTACCTTGGAAGTATTGTTTCAGCAAATGGTGGTACTGATCTGGACGTTCAAAGTAGAATAAATAAAGCTCGCGCAGCCTTCGGTTCTCTCTCCCAAATTTGGAAATCGTGTCAAATCTCCTTGCGCACAAAGTTGAGATTCTTCGAATCCAATGTCAAATCCGTGCTGTTATATGCTTGCGAAACCTGGAAAGTCACGACTACCATCTCAAAGAAATTGCAGGCTTTTGTGAACCGTTGTCTACGCCATATTCTAAAAATTCGCTGGCCACAAATTATATCAAACGAGGAATTGTGGCGCAGGAAAAGTCAAGAGCGGCTGGACGTTGACATAAGAAAGCGTAAATGGCAATGGATTGGTCACACACTGAGGAAACCAAACGATGAAATTGCAAAGCAACCATTTGAATGGAATCCTCAGGGTGCACGGCGGGTTGGAAGACCAAGAACAACATGGAAATCAACAGTTCTAGCAGAAGCAGACTCCCAGAGAAAGACGTGGCCACAGTTAAAATATCTATCTGCAGACCGTGAAGGATGGAAACGATTTGTTGGCGCCCTATGCCCCAACCGGGGTTACAGGACTTGATGATGATGACTACTTTTCTATATAAACATTTATGAATTATTTTTTCATGAAAATATTCAGGAACTTGAAAACTTAAAATCCCCCATACAATATTGCACCAATAAATTAATTGTTTTTCTGTTTAATAGTTATTTCCGTTTTTCTCGAAACTAACATTTTGTACTTGTACTGTTCTTCCACTCACCGATTCAATTAATGATGGGAGAATGTAGGTTATATCGAAAAAAGAAAAAAGTTATTTTAAAGGGGGTCTTACTGCCCCCTGTTTGAGCGGGAGGGGCAATTTAAAAAAAAATCACTTAAATTAGAAAAATAAATGTTAAAAAAACAATGACAACAGTTATGATATCATGCTATAGGTTTTTGTAGAGCCAGAAATACATTTTATTTTTAAATTAAGTTGTTTAAGAAAATAGTTTTTGAAAAAATAACCTTCAAGCTCAAAATTTTGAAAACATAATTACAAAAAAATTGTTCAAACTGATTTTTTTTCACAATTTTATTTTATTAAGTACTATTTTTGTCTTAAATTTTCAATACTTTAGTCAGTTTTTAGATAATACAATATTATGCTATAATTTTTTGTAAGGCCAGAAATTCACTCTTTAATGTCTTTTTAAAATTAAATTTTTACGTGAATAGTTTTAGAAAAATTAACCTTCAAACTCAAAGTTTTGAAAACATAATATATAATAAATCGTTCAAACTGATTTTTTCACAAATTTTATGTTATTAAGTACTATTTTTGACTTTAATATTCAATGCTTTTGTCAATTTTTAGTCAAGCACATAAAACCAAATGGTCCTAGGACTTTTATTTTTCAAGATATAAACAAATAACTAAACTCATAAAAACAATTTTTTTTTTTTGTCCGTGGGTAGGGTGCAAAACATGCATCAGGCTCTATGAGGACCGGAAAACGCGTGAGATTCTTACTACACTAAAACCACCTCCACTTCCCGATTGCAACTAAGTTGAAACTTATCTAGCAATTTATTTTGAACGAAGTTAAGTAACGTGTTGCAGGAAACTTTCCGGTAAAAGTTTCTGCTTATTCCGCGATTTAAAAGCGGTTTTGTGTTCACCGCACCAAGTCGGAAGGTTTTGTTCTTTGCAGATGGCGGGCAATTTATTTTCAAACGTTTGTAAGATATTTAAATTTGTATAGCAGGTACAACCCCAGAGTTGTATACCATAAGTCCAGACAGGTTTAAGTATCTGCCTGTATAAAATCAACTTATTATCAATACTAAGCTTGGAATATTTACCGAGTAGCCAGTTCATATCTCTTGTTGTGTGTAACACCCAAAACCAAAACAATTAATAAATGTAAACAATAAAAAAATCAAAACAATAAAAAATCAAAACAATAAAAAATCAAAACAATAATTATGTAAACATTCATGAACTCGACGCATATCGACCTACATGCAATTGTGCTTAAAATCATCAGCCGTCACCAAGCGATACCATCGTGCATTGAACTGATTATGTTACACACTAAGCATGTTCGGTCACTATGCGCCAAGTCCATAGATCGATATTTGTTTATGACTGCAATCATATGCAACACATTGACTGAGCATTCGGAATGCCTTTGAGGAAATAAAACCGAAGGTTTATTTTGTCAAGTGGACATTTAATTCTTACGTCATGTGGGGTATTGTATTGTAGGTCATAGGCAAAGTAAATTAATAAAGAATTAGGATAAGAATATGTATGGATATGATATGATATGATAACTAGTTGTAAGTATAAATAGAAGAAAATTTTGAAAATAAAATTAGTCTAGTTTTACACTCAGAACACGACTCGTTATTATTTGCGGCTGGAGAGCTCAGTTCAACACTCATTCCAAATCGTGCATTTTTACCGATGCTCGGACACACAAGCGGCTTTATTCTAAAAGCTAAGAAATTTTAGTTCGTTAGAACTAGAGACTGCCTCGACCAACCTTACATGGCGATCCTGCAAGTCTGAACCAACAATAATCTTCAGAAACATTTGTTCTCTTTTCCTCAAAATCAAGCAAATAAATGACTACACTAGAGGACATCAATGAGATATTCAGAAAGTGGGAAGAACTCACAGAATACCGTCCAACAACTTCTGTAGAATCTATAAAATTCCCAAAATATATCCCAACTCCCAAGACCGCTGGTCCAAAACCATTGTCTATAGAGGAGTATAGAAAACGACAATTAACAAGAAAGGAACAAAAGAACAAAGAAGAAGAGAAGCAGAAAACAAAACAAAAAAAGCGAGGAGGCCGCAAAAGACAGTTCCAGAAGAAGTGTGCAGACCTCCAGAGGATTATAAACCTGAGTACTGGAAACCAGAAACGACTCCTCATTGGTGAGCTCAAGGAGCTAAAGCACAATGGGTGGCAAAACTTCCAAGGAGGAAATCATCAATAATAACGTAGCAGCAGCAACATCTGCAGCAGCAAATACGACATATCCATTAATCTCATCAGACAGAATAGTATATTTTAATTTCTTTTTTTTAATCATCATAATATTATTTAAAGTAAATTCGTACTATAAAAAATACTTAAGGAAACATGCCCTTAAAACACTCAATGTATAAAAAAAAAATTAATTAAATTTTATGTTACATATAGAATATAAATCTTTTAAATCGAAAAAAAAAATAATAAAAATACTTTTAAATATGTATATGGAGTTTGTAAATTTAAGAAAAATACTAGAAAATTTAAAAAAAGCACCTAATAGAACGTATACTAAAGAATATGTACAAAAGGTTGATAAACAAATTGAACAGACATGGTTAGAAATACAAAACACAGCTGACCTAAAAGACATTACAAATCTAAAACAAAAATTTGACTTTTTAGTTATACAAATTCGGGAATATCTAAAGATAAAAGGTGAAAACGAAAATTTGGAAACTATAGAAGAAAACGAAGAGACAGATACTAACACAGAAATAGAGGCAGAAAGCACAATGGCAAATTTTGATTTAGTAACAGCCACCAAGGTGATACCTGAATTTCAGGGTAGTCAAAAAGAGCTGAATAATTTTCTAGGTTTGATAGAATTCTATCACAATACTCTTAAAGACATAAACCAAAAAGAAACACTTATTAAATTCGTTCTGGATACTAAGCTATCGGAAAAAGTAAAAAATAAGATCCAAACAGAAAATACACCGACAACTTTTGATGAGTTTCGACAAATCTTAAAATCATCATATAAATCAAACAAAAATGCTTTTAGATTACATAGTGAGATTTCGCAAAGCTATCAAGGAAACCAAAATGTTTCAGTCTTTTCTTCACGAATAGAACATCTACTAGCATCTTTGAACGATTTACAAATTTCGGAACAGGGTGAGGCACACAGAGAGACAATAGTCAAGCTGAATGACCAAATAGGACTAGCAGCATTCAAAAATGGTTTATCAGAACCTTATAAATCATTAGTAATGGCTGCAAGACCATCCAAGCTTGCAGAAGCAGTGCAAATTGCTTTAGAAGTTAGTCCTCAGCATTCTAGCCAGATAATGTATTTTAATAGGATACAGAGAGGTAGAGGTAACCCCAGAGGAAACTTTAACCGAAATTATTCAAATGCTAACTCTTCATATAATCAGAACAATAATAGTAATCCCAACCAATTCAGGGGACAAAATATAAACAACAGAGGACATTACAGAACGCAAAATTATAATGACAGAAAAAATTCTCAGGGAAACGGGTATGTCCCCGGCCGACAAAACCCGGGGCACACATTCAGAAGAAAATAATTTACATACAAAATTCCAACAAAGACACAAATTTTATAAAATTAAAAATTAAAGGCAGAAATCAACCAATAAATTTATTAATAGATACAGGAGCCGATATTTCAATAATTAAGAATAGCATAGTCAATAGTAATTACAAAGTAGAATATGATAACAATTGTCAGATAAATGGAATAGCAAAAGAATCTATAATAACTTTAGGAATCACAAAATTAAATTTATGGTTCGAAGATAATGAAGTTGAACATAAATTTAGCATAATAGATAATAAAATAAATTTAACTACTGATGGAATACTAGGAAGAGACTTTTTAATAAAGCATAATTGTAAAATTGATTATGAGACGTGCACATTAACAATTTCCCTAGATGGAGAAGATATAGTATTGCCAATGAACATGAATACAAGATATATTTATGATAATATAAAATTACCGCCAAGAACAGAGGTAATTCAACTAATAAATATAGATTTAAAAGAAGATAGTATAGTATATGGAAAAGAAATTAGGAAGGGGATATTCCTAGCTAACGTAATTATTCCGAAAGAAGGAAATAAGCATATAAAAATACTTAATACAACAGAAAATGAGGTTAATTTAAAACATATTTCGTTAGGAATAGAACCAATCTCTAGCTATCAAATACTTCATTTTAAAAACAGTTTAGAAGATGAAGATAGGTTTAAAAAAATAAAAAGTGAAATAAAAGTAGATAATTTAGATAATAATGCAAAAGAAGAAGTTTTTAGAATATGTAAACAATTTCAAAATATATTTCATTTAGAAGGAGAAGAATTAAGCAAAAACAACTTTTATGAGCAGAAAAAAGCATTAACAGACAAAACACCCGTTTATATAAAAAATTACAGGTTACCACATGCAAATTTGCATGAAATAGAGGAACAGGTTGACAAATTACTGGATGAGGACATCATTGAACCATCAACAAGTCCATATAACTCACCATTGCTGATTGTACCAAAGAAAAGCACAGGAGAATTAAAGAAGTGGAGATTAGTTGTAGATTTTAGGTCTCTGAATAAAAAAGTAGTTGATGACAAATTTCCATTAACTAGACTAGAAGATGTACTTGATAAGTTAGGAAAGGCTAAATATTTTTCAACTTTAGATATGACAAGTTCATTTCATCAGATACCACTAAATCCCAGATCAAGACCATTAACAGCTTTTTCAACTGATTCGGGACACTTTCAATTCAAAAGATTACCTTTTGGATTAAAAATATCAACGAATAGCTTTCAAAGGATGTTATCAATTGCATTAAGTGGTCTACAAACATCTGCATTTCTATATGTAGATGAATTGTATTCGGTTCAAATTTAAAAGAACATAATAATAACCTTATAGAAGTATTTAAAAGATTACGAAAATACAATCTGAAACTAAATCCAAATAAATGTAACTTTTTGCGACCAGAAGTAGTTTATCTTGGACATCTTATAACTTCGCAAGGAGTAACAACAGACCCGAGTAAATATAATATCATAAAACCAAAACCAGATAATGCAGATGAAGTTCGAAGATTTGTAGCTTTCTGTAATTATTACCGACGTTTTATCCAGAACTTCGCTGAAATTGCAAAACCTTTGAATCAATTATTAAAGAAAGATCAAATCTTTAGCTGGGCACAAAATTGTCAAAATGCTTTTGAAAACCTTAAAACGAAATTAATGACACCTCCAATACTAAACTATCCAGATTTTTCAAAACCGTTCATATTGACAACAGATGCATCAAATTATGCATTAGGAGCTATTTTATCTCAAGGAGAAGTAGTTAATGATAAACCCATTGCCTATGCAAGTAAATCCTTAAACAAACATGAGCTGAATAAAGCAGTAATAGAGAAAGAATTGCTAGCTATACACTGGGGAATAAACCACTTTAGACCATACTTATACGGTAGAAGATTTGTTGTCTATACAGATCATAGGCCATTAGTTAGTCTTTTTACCCATAAAAATCCTTCATCTAAATTAACTAGAATAAGAGTAGATTTATTGTTGAATATTCATTTCCGTGTCTTACACGAAAAAGTCTGTTTTCTAGATATTCGTTTAGAATTTTATAAAGTCCTTCAGGCAGAACTTGTCTTAATTTGATTTTGAGGCCTTCGTGCCACACCTTGTCAAACGCTTGCGACACATCCAAAAAGACCGTCGAACAGATTTTCTTTTCTTCAAGAGCTCTCTCAATTACGTCGGTTATCCTATGCACTTGATCAATGGTCGAATGCTTTCTTCTAAATCCGAACTGATGTTCAGGTATTAATTGTTTTTCTTCTATTATCGGCTGCAGGCGAAGGAGTAGTATTCTTTCAAAAACTTTTGATATTACAGGAAGAAGCGAAATCGGTCTATAAGACTTCTTTTCATGAGATGGTTTGCCAGGTTTCAAAACCATTATTACTTCCGCAACTTTCCATTGGCTCGGAACATATTCTAACCTAAGGGCGGCATTTATTATATAAAGAAGGTTGATCAAACCTTTACGAGGAAGCATTTTTAGAATTTCTGCCGTGATTAAGTCATAACCTGGAGCTTTATTGGACTTAAGCTTCCTTATTTCTCTTTTTATCTCGGCAAGTGTAGCATTTCTTATTATGTAGCTGTCATTTGATGTTAAATTCATATTAAAATTTTCGTTGAGTACTTGTCCATCGAAAGGCTTAAATGTTTCCTCCAGGTAATCGGCGAATACCATAGCTTTTTCTTTGTCACTTTTAGCCCATTCATTTTGGCCTTTCTTAATAGGAGGCGCTGGAAGCTTTGGTCTTTTTGTTACTTTTATAGCTCTCCAAAGTGAGTAGTTAGAATCTTTTCCTGCTGTCAGATTTTCGAGGTAATTTTCAACTTCACCGTTTTTGAAATCTGATATTCTCGTTTTAAGCAAATTACACAATCGATTTAAATTAGCTTTGTGTTGAGAAGCACGGGTTCGCTGCCATTTCTTGCGTGCTTTTCTTTTCTCTTTCACTAAATCTTTTATTTCTTGCGGATATTTTATATCTTTGCGGCGCGGCATTTCCCTTTGATAAGGTGTGTTATTCCATGCTGCCTTTTGTATCATATCAACAAAGGTATCTACTGCGTTTTCAAGTTCGAGAGACGTTTGTAATGATATTCTTAATTCAACGCTGTCCTCGATATCTTTCTTAAATCCATCCCAGTTGGTTTTACCGTTTGTTAACCTGGGTGGTTTTTCAATTTTTATAAGACTTTCGCTCGTATTGAGTATGACGGCAGAATGATCCGAGAAGAGATCAAAGCTCTCTGTAATTTCAACATAGTTAGAGGGTATTCCTTTTACCATAAATAAATCGATTCAGGTATTTTTGACGGATCAGTTGGCCAGTACCTAAGTTGGCTTTCCAGTTGAATGAAAATCGCAATTATTTTCCAATCCTGCCTCATATAGCATTCGACCTTTTTGAGATATGCATCTTGAGGCCCAGAAGGTGTGTTTTGCATTAAAGTCACCACCAACAATGAAGTTTGGACTTAGTGACTTTATCAGTGTCGTAAATTCACTCTTATCAATTTTGCAACGTGGAGGGCAATATATTGAAGAGACATTGTGAAAAATATTTTTAGTTCTAACCTGAACACTACCATAGACTAACTAATAATAAAGACAGGCCGCTTCATATAAAGAAAAAGGACCCGATTAGAGATTGCCTCCACCTAGATTGCCTCCACTTCATACATGTTTTGTACTTGGCGAGAAAAGCTTTTGCTTCATATGAAGCTTTCAAGTTGCATCGAACTGAAATTCATTTCACCACTATCGCAAGTGTACCTGTTTTTGTTGTTAGTTTTTGGGTATTTTGTCTGTTTTTTGTTTGTTTTGCAATTAATGAAGGTTGTGAAGCAGTGGTGGTAGTTTTTTTGTCTTCATAGTTTGCTCTAACTTAAATTTAGCTTGTGTGTGTGTACACTTCAGGTAGGTATATTTATTTCATTCTTGTCGATCTTGGCAAGAATTTTCGTTTTTGGGTTTTGATTTGGTAGGTTTGAAGGAAAAATTTGTTCTTTCGAGGATTTCTCTTTTTTCACGTTTGGGGGTGGATGTTGAGAATATATGACTGTTCTGAAGTAATGGTAGACTTGGTGGCGGTTGTTTCATTTATTCTTTTTTGTGCGCTTGCTTGTGTACTTTTGCATATAGGTACATTCATAAATATAATCTCGATCTTCTAGTAATGACATAAGGATTTTCGTTTTTGGTGGTTTCGAGGATTTCTATACAGCATTATGAAGGAATATTTTTTTTTATTTTATGCATTTATTTATTCAGTACCGAAATAAAAAAATGTTAAGAAATACAGGTGAATAACATACCTTATTTGTTAAATTGCAAAAATAAACTTACCGAGTCGAGGAGTATGTTCGCAAATGATGTGTATAACATTTCTTTAAATCGAGTAAACTTATTGTAAAGTTAAAATGCTTTTTTTTTTACATATTTAAAGCATAAATAAAGATTCATTATTTCTATACATTCATGTGTTTTTGTTAAAATTTTCTAGGGAAATGCGCCCGAAAATAGCCACATTTTCACTCTAAACGAATTTGCACTTCTCATACTTAGTAATTTATCATGTTCATTTCAATCATTATAGTTTTCTAAAAATATAATCCTTGTTATATTATCATTCATTTCATACCTTAAAAAAGAATTACTGAAGTTATAAACCATTTCCGGAGAGCTTATTCGTGATATTCCAAATACTGTATTTGTACCTAGTTTGCAAAATTTTGGGTTGAGTAATTTTCAAAAATCGATATAACATCATGTGGTTCACCAAGAAATATGTCTGATACACCAAAATAGCCTGTTATTAATCAAAATTATTTTAAAATACAAATTTTTAAAATCGTAGCGTTTCTCGACTTATATAGAATTTAATGCAGCGGGATCGAGATTTTTTTGATTTTTTGTTTGCTTTACCTGGATCAAAATACAAATTTACTTGCAATTGATTAATATATTGAAACTTAACGGTGGAGCTTGTGAGCAACACACATAAACATACTCGTATATGTACGAGTATAATCAAATTTTAGTTAGGTTATGCAAAATAGAATTTTGGAAAACTAAAATCATTTGGTGGGTGTGGTCAACAGATATGAACTATATAATTCGCTGGTAGGAGGTGGAGGATTAATTTAGCAGTTTTTGAATGTATGTAAATTATCTTTAAAAAATCCATTTTCTGCTCTTTCTATTCGAAAATACTATTATTTTGGATATTTAAAGCATAATCTAAGATTCTGTATTTTGTTTAAGATTCATTTTATTTCTTAATATTCAAGCTTACTATTGATTTTCAGGAAAATGAGCTCGAAAGAATTGATATTTTCTCTATAAACCAAATTACACCTCATACAATAATTTCATATTCATTGGAACTATTACAACTTTTATAAAAATATAAATGATAGGTATAAGTATAAAATTTCATCGAATTTATCGTTTTTATAGAATAGAAATTTGAGTTGAAATTAAAAGTCATTAGAAGCTCAAATGCTTAAATATTATTCAAAAAAAAATTTAACACTTAAAAATAAAAAAAAAAAAAATACAAAAAAAATATAGGCACGAGTATAACTACCTATGGAAACAGAATTGAAGAACTAAAATTAATAAGAAATAAAAAAAAAACACTTAAAACATAAAATAAAAATATTCAGAACCTCAAGAATTAAAACTATAAAAAAATAAAATGAAATAAAAACGTAAAAAAATAAGAAAGAGTAACAAAAATGAAAAAAAAAAAAAAATAAAAAAGTTGCATAAATAAATGGTGCATAAATAAAAGAATGGTTATTCCAGCTGAATTGAAATGAGAGCAACCATTGCTTTTTGCTTATTTTCCAAAAAAAAAAAAAATGAAAAAACGAAAATGAACATACTGGTACACAGTGGCGTAGCGAGGGTTCGAGCAGTGGGGGGGTGACTTTCATTAAAATGCCGACTTATTTTAGGGAATTTGCCGACTTATTTTAAAAATTTGCCGACTGTATAGATTAAGCATTTTTCGGGTGAAACTCAAAATAAGGCAAAAGAAAAAAGGGATTTTTTCCGAGTGGAATGACATTCGGGCGAAACTCCTGATAGGACTGATTGATTTTAGCTCAAATCTTCACTTCGCCACATACACTTTTGAGATTTCGAAATGCGAGATTTTTCAATGAAACCGCCTTCAGCTGATGTAAGAGATTTAAAAAACTTAGGAGCAATGATTTTCCATGAAACTATTTTAAAATCTTGGGAACTATTATTTGGTAGAAAAATAAGATATCAATTATTTTTGGAATTATGTATTTATTTATAATAAATAATTAATAACAATGGAATAAATTAATTAATATTATTATTGCAACGATTAATCTAAATAAGAAATAATTTTTAACAACGAATTAAATTCATAAACATTTTTATTATTATTGCAGCAATTTTTTTTGTTTAGGTGTAGGTATTAAACAATCTTTACAAAAAAATTAAAGTAACGCATAATTCTATCAGCATCAGCAGTTTAGTCATTTATAAAAATAAAATACATTAATTTATTAATATTGCAGCAGTTTATTTATTTAAAAAAAAAAACAATTTTTAATAATATAGCTAATTATTTATAATAAATTAATTTTAATAATAAAATTTATTAATTTATATTTATTATTATTTTATTGCAGCAACTTAATAAGTTGTAATAAAAATTTAATATTTAAATTTAACATTGTACTATATAGATTTAAATTCGGTGGTGTTTTAATAAGGACCATTCTTCAACGACCTCATTAAGAATAATTTCGTCCACTTTATCTTTTGAAGAATAAAGCAGCATCAAATTATTCAAACGATCATCACCCGATTGTCGTGCGCAAATAGTTTAGTTCCCAAGAAGCTGATGTCACAGGAGCAGTTAAAATGAAGCAAATGAGCTTGTGCGCTAAGGGAATTACCATTTTCAACTTGAACACAACTTTGGTAATGTCTTCGAAATTTATACAATTTGTGGATGAATCAAGAAGAATTTGCAACTCAGAAAGCAAACAGTCTGGATCTTCTTTAAAAAATAGGGGCTTCAATTTCACTATGGATTTCACTGATTCTATTGTCACATTGCCTCTGTCGACTGGAATTTCAAAAATCTTTTGAAAAGGTTCGCAAGATGAAAAATTATCTTTTAAATTATCGTTTATACACGTCGTAAAAACTTGCAAAACCGTTCTAAATTCTTTTCGATAAAATGTTTGGAAATCGAAGTCGAAAGCTGTTTCTGGATTTTCATCGATTCTTCTTGACATCAATGACATTCAACTCTTCAGCTTCTTAATTTTCTGTCAAATTTTTTACTTTAAACATGACGTTTTTACAAAAATATAACGAGCTTATAAATTCAAAATCCAAGATTTTTTTCAGCAGACCAGAAGCGGAGGTACGAGTATTATTATCAAAAGAACTTACATCGGTTTTTATTTTTTCGAAACCATGTACAATGCCTTCGAAAGATATCCAAACAGCCTTTACAGTCTCAGCTCTAGCTGTCCATCGAGCTTTCGACAAATTTTTCAGTTGCAATGAATTTTCAATGCTTTTGAATTCCTCACGCATACATTGAAAACGTTTTGTGCGGCCGTAGAAGAAAACATATAATGCTTCCAAAACATTGAAAAACTCTTTAATCAACACACTCGAATTACATACTGTTTCAACGAATATATTGATACGATGCGCTTGGCATGGAATTTAAGGGATTATCTTACCGCATTTTTCCGATAGTTTTTGCTGCGTACCGTTGTACTTTCCGGACATGTTTTTGGCGAAGTCATAAGATTGGAAAGCAATGTTTTTAACTGACTGAAGGGTCACTATTATTTTTTTGGCCAATTCTTCTCCCGTTTTTTTCGTTAGGACGGTGTCCATTTTCAGAAGACGTTCAATAGGAATAAGTCTCTCGTTTTCTTTCACTACGTATCGAACATTAATAGCGAGTCGATCTTGATGTGACGAGTCTGGAGTTGTGTCAACCATTACAGAAAAAATACCAGCTTTATTGATTTAGTCGGCATATTTGCGAAATTCGCAATCAGCAAAAATGCTCGTTTTATTAATTTTTTTTGTCAAATTAAGCTTCGTTGATTTGCCGACTCTTGAATTAGCCGGCATATTTGCAAAATTGGCAATCAGCAAAAATGCTCTTTTTATTAATTTTTTTGTCAAATTAAGCTTCGTTGATTTGCCGACTCTTGAATTAGCCGGCATATTTGCGAAATTCGCAATCAGCAAAAATGCTCGTTTAATTAAATTTTTTTCAAATTAAGATTCGTTGATTTGCCGACTCTTATTAGTCGGCATATTTGCGAAATTCGCAATCGGCAAAAATGCTCGTTTTATAATTTTTTTTTTAAAATGAAGCTTCGTTGATATGCCGACTTTTGAATTAGTCGGCAAATTTCCGACATCCGCAATCGGCAAAAATGCTTAGGTTCGTTTTATTCATAATTGTTTGAAATGAAGCTTCGTTGATTTGCCGACTCTTTAATTATTCGGCATATTTCCAAAATCTGCAATCGGCAAAAATGTCGATTTGCATAGGTACATTTAAAAGTTTAAAAACCTAATTATAATGAAAATAGAACTTACTTTTTTTTAACTTTTTCCGAAAAACATTGTAAAATTTCTGGTTTATTATTTTTTTTTAATTGCTTGAATAATTAAATCTAGCTTCCTGAATTTGCCGACTCTTGATAATCGTGGGGGGGTGGTACACCCCCCCACACCCCCCCCTCGCTACGCCCCTGCTGGTACATAATGAACATACCTTTAAAATTTGAGACCTTTTTGTTCAAAGCAATTGCTCATTCAACAAACAGTAATTTAAAAGGAATATGTAAATTATCGATTAAACTGAATTAAAAATATAACAAAATTAAAACCACTTAGCAATCTTGAAATTAATCAGAAAAATAATGCCGACAAAAAATTAAAACTCAAAAAAAAAAAAATATTTAAAAATGCAAAAAAAAAAAAAACTAAACTACAAAAAAACAAAAAAGGTAAGAAAAAGACGAGAAAAACATAAAAATGAACTTTTCGAATAGGATAGCAAATTGAGAGCAAAAATACGAATAATTTCTCAATTTTGTTTACTGATAAAAACTGAATTTCTATCTACATGCCAACTTTCATGAGCAAAGATCTGTTAGAGTAGAGAAGTGCACTAACTATTTGCCTCAATTATTTAAATAAATCATTTTTTATTTAAATAAAGAAAGGTTCTCTACTTTCAAAATTTAAATGGAAATGGCATTAAATCATACTGCTATTTTGATATACCTATCATAAGAAATAATTTCACTATCAACATAAGCTGAAATAAAAAAATTTTTCTATATCCGTTAAGCCAACAATGGGAAAATTCAAAATAAAAAACATAAAATATAAAAAATGTCTTTTTAAAAAGTCTTGTATTAAGAAACTGCTAAATTGATCCTCCTTATGGCAAACTATATGGGTTATATATTTCAACCACCCCCCCACCAGATGGTTTCATTGTTTTGTTCATGAAGTCCTAAGAAACGTGTTGTTGCTGTGCATTGCTCACAAGCTTAAGTATTAAAATTGAATTCAATATTACCTTTTGTTTTGCTTCATAAAAGTTCAATAAAACGCATTGTGTATTTTTATTTTTACTGTCTATGCCTATATATGCATATCGAGGTCTAATTTCCTCATCTTCAGGCTTGTTTCACACATATTCGGTTTCATTCGGTTCGGTCTCTATTCGGTTCGGTTTCAGTTTTGTATTTTCACACATACGGTTCCTATAAGGTTTGCATTCAAATATATCAATTTTTAATTCCAAAAATTTCAACATACTTCAGGGGGTCAATTCTCGATCTGTGAAACTGTGAAGTGATAAATATGATAACGCCTCCACGCCAAATGCGATTCTCCAAGTGTGAAAAAATGAAAACATATGTCAAAATGTTTTCATATGATGATTCGTTTATCACAATCATTTCCTTCTGTGAAAACCTGTGAAAAGCAAAACGATAAACACAAACAAATTGTGCTCATTTGATACACTCAAGTCGCCATCTTGGCCTTTCTATGACGTCACAATCATCTTTTTCTATGAGCAAGTGGTAGCATTTTTCATGTTAGTACTTTTTAGTACTCACTTTGACAGCTGATTTTCATAACGAGTTCGGGAATCGCCTTGCGCGCGTTTGTGAAGTGATAAAATGATAAGACTCTGTGAAAACTGAAATGATAACTTTGTTTTCATTTCACAGTTTCATAGATCGAGAATTGACCCCCAGCACTATAGTTGTTAATTCCAAATAAAAACGAACAAAAAAAACCTTATACAACCGAATATTTGTGAACGATACGATAAGTTTGTGTGCCCTTGAAACCGAATGAAACCGATTCGTGTCGAGGGGACGTTCGGTGCTATTCGGTTTCTATTAGGTTTTTATTCTTACCGTTTTCATCGGTTCACACTTATCAGGTCCGACCGAAAATGAACCGAATAGAGACCAAACCGAATGAAACCGAATATGTGTGAAACAAGCAGGGTCATACGGAAATATTAATAGAATTATGTATAATGTATATATTGAACTTTTTCAGAAAGTTCTAAGAAAAGTTTTCATATATATAAAACATTGCTGTACATTATTGCTCACATGTATCGATAAAATTCGAGATTTGGAAAGTCATACACAAGCTCTCCCAAAATGGCTTATAACTTCAGTAATTTTTTTTTTCTAACAAATGAGGTAGGTATCAACTAAAAGATAATATAAAAAGTTTATATTTTTATTAAACCAGTAATATTTCGAATGAATATGAAATTATTGTAAAAGGTGCAACTTGGTTTATAGAGAAAATACCGCTTCTTCGAGTACATGTGCCTAGAAAATCAATAGTTAACTTGAATTTTGAGAAGATAGAGATTCTTAATAGTTATAAGCTTAAAATAATTAATAAATAACATTTTCAAACAGAAAGCATAGATAATGGATTCTTAAAGATATTTACATACATTCAAAAACTGCCATTTAAATCCCCGGTACCGTGACATAAGGCCAAGTGACATAAGGCCAAATTTAAAAGTTTGGCCTTAAGTCACTTTCCAAAAGCGACTTAAGACCAAGTTTTAAGAGTTGGCCTTATGTCGCTTTTACAAAGTGACATAAGGCCAAATTTGTTTGTGACTTAAGGCCAAACGTAAAATTTTTTGTAAAAAAAACAGTAATTTTTGGAAAAGAAACTTTGCATACACCCAACCTTGCACCCACCCCAAACCTATAGTGAGCCCAAGCAGGGGGGTTGCAGGGGGGCAGCATGTCCCCCGATACATACCTCACTGTTTATTGCGAATTTTTAAATTTCACAAACCTAATAAAACCTCTCCTTTATTTGGTTTGTGAAATATAAAAATTTTCAAATGAACAGTGACGTATGCATGGGGGGGGGGGGGGCATGCTGCCCCCCTGCAACCCAACTGCTAGGGCTCACGATAGGATTTGGGGTGGGTGCAAATTCGGGTGTATGCAAAGTTTCTTATGCATTTAAGAAACTGGATTTAATGAAATTTTTCAATGAAAAATGAAAAAAAAATAACAGGTACGCTAGTATTAAAAGTGACACAAGGCCAAATTGGCCTTATGTCACTTTGTAAAAGCGACAATAGGCCAACTCTTAAAATCTGGCTTTATGTCACTTTTGTTAAGTGACATAAGCCCAAATATTCAAATTTGGCCTTATGTCACTTGGCCTTATGTCACGGCACCTAAATCCCCCAACCTGTGAATTATATAGTTCATATCTGTTGACCACACCCACCAAATGATTTTAGTTTTCCAAAATTCTATTTTGCATAACCTAACTAAAATTTGATTATACTCGTACATATACGAGTATGTTTATGTGTGTTGCTCACAAGCTCCACCGTTAAGTTTCAATATATTAATCAATTGCAAGTAAATTTGTATTTTGATCCAGGTAAAGCAAACAAAAAATCAAAAAAATCTCGATCCCGCTGCATTAAATTCTATATAAGTCGAGAAACGCTACGATTTTAAAAATTTGTATTTTAAAATAATTTTGATTAATAACAGGCTATTTTGGTGTATCAGACATATTTCTTGGTTAACCACATGATGTTATATCGATTTTTGAAAATTACTCAACCCAAAATTTTGCAAACTAGGTACAAATACAGTATTTGGAATATCACGAATAAGCTCTCCGGAAATGGTTTATAACTTCAGTAATTCTTTTTTAAGGTATGAAATGAATGATAATATAACAAGGATTATATTTTTAGAAAACTATAATGATTGAAATGAACATGATAAATTACTAAGTATGAGAAGTGCAAATTCGTTTAGAGTGAAAATGTGGCTATTTTCGGGCGCATTTCCCTAGAAAATTTTAACAAAAACACATGAATGTATAGAAATAATGAATCTTTATTTATGCTTTAAATATGTAAAAAAAAAAGCATTTTAACTTTACAATAAGTTTACTCGATTTAAAGAAATGTTATACACATCATTTGCGAACATACTCCTCGACTCGGTAAGTTTATTTTTGCAATTTAACAAATAAGGTATGTTATTCACCTGTATTTCTTAACATTTTTTTATTTCGGTACTGAATAAATAAATGCATAAAATAAAAAAAAATATTCCTTCATAATGCTGTATAGAAATCCTCGAAACCACCAAAAACGAAAATCCTTATGTCATTACTAGAAGATCGAGATTATATTTATGAATGTACCTATATGCAAAAGTACACAAGCAAGCGCACAAAAAAGAATAAATGAAACAACCGCCACCAAGTCTACCATTACTTCAGAACAGTCATATATTCTCAACATCCACCCCCAAACGTGAAAAAAGAGAAATCCTCGAAAGAACAAATTTTTCCTTCAAACCTACCAAATCAAAACCCAAAAACGAAAATTCTTGCCAAGATCGACAAGAATGAAATAAATATACCTACCTGAAGTGTACACACACACAAGCTAAATTTAAGTTAGAGCAAACTATGAAGACAAAAAAACTACCACCACTGCTTCACAACCTTCATTAATTGCAAAACAAACAAAAAACAGACAAAATACCCAAAAACTAACAACAAAAACAGGTACACTTGCGATAGTGGTGAAATGAATTTCAGTTCGATGCAACTTGAAAGCTTCATATGAAGCGAAAGCTTTTCTCGCCAAGTACAAAACATGTATGAAGTGGAGGCAATCTAGGTGGAGGCAATCTCAAATCGGGTCCTTTTTCTTTATATGAAGCGGCCTGTCTTTATTATTAGTTAGTCTATGAAACTACTCAATTGCATTGATTCCACCTCTATTTTCAAGCCTATTGAGTGTTCAATGCACTCTTTTATATATAACGATGATCCACCTCTTGCTTTGTTTGGCGGATGAACAGCGTGGTAGTCATGAAACCCGCGGATTTTAAGATTTGATTCATTTTTTGCATGCGTTTCTGATATCAAACATATGTCGATATCATTTTCCTGCATATACATCTCTAATTCTCCTAGTTTTTGCCATAATCCGTTGGCATTCCATGTAAGAATTTTAAGTTTTTCCATCATATATTTTTTGAAAGAGGTTTGGGTCGAAAACAATTTTCAAGCTTACTTAACCTATCAAAGATAAGTTTATTTGTTTCACATTGTTCTTCAAGTTTCGAAAGAATTATTGAAAAGACTTTCGAAACCGGATCTGTTTCAGTATCATTATTAACGGGTATATTTCTGGCCGCTCTTTGGGCATATGTTTCTGTATTACCTTGCTTTGATATTTTGTCCGAAGGTTTTGACACTGTTTTCTTTTCCTGATTTAAAGCTTTCCCTGATTTAAAAGTCTTGGGAGTTCCGTTTTTAATTAGCCTTGGTGGTGTTCTTTGCGTTTGGGCAGATTTTGATCTTAGCTTTTGCAATTCTTTAGCTACTTCGCAGCCCCTATAGTTTGCCGGGTGATTTCCATTACAATTAATACACGTTGGTGGACTTTCACTTTTACCGTTGCAGTCAGCGGTTAGATGTTTTCCGGCACATTTTACACATATTGGCTCTTTTTTGCAATAGGTTTGGGTGTGATTGAATTCTTGGCAGCGTTTACACTGAGGGAATAACCTTGTGCTCTTTCTTAGAGGTTCGATCTTGACTACGATGTTTAAAATTGTTTTAATTTTATAAATTTCATCTAGTTTTTCAGTCTTATCGAACGACAGTATAAATAGTGGAAGGCCACGTTGTACCACTGTCGTTTCGCCCTCCTTTTTCTGTTTCTCTCTTTTGACTATGTTCATTGCATCTAAGATATTGAAGTTGCGCTCTTTTAGATCACTAATGATATCGTCTTTTGAACATGATGCGTGTAAATCTCTCACCACATTACGTAAGGGTCTTTCTGACTTATTTTCATAGGTAGACCATTCTACTTTTTCTTCGTTTAGTTTTCGCGACAGAAGACGATAACTTTCAGGGTCTTTCACACATACTTTCCATTTGTTGTTATTGAGCGAAATAACTTTAAAAGACGATGGTAGTAATGCCTTTAATATGGTTTGCAACCTGTTATACTCCGCAATACCGATAACATTTATCGGTGGCGGGGGCCGCTCCTTAATAGGTTTTTCTTTTACTTTTGCATGTTTTGGTGAGACTATTATTTCAAAAGACGAGGCTGCCTCAGGTGAAGAGCCAGCTTTACGCTTTTTACTTAATCGTTTCTAGCTAGCTCTTCTTCGTCTGTTTCATATCTAGAATTATTGACTTGTGGCAAGCAAGCTTTGGAGTTTATTGGAGAATTTTTGCCTTTCAACATCTCATTTTCTTTCCGAAGAAGATCGACTTCTTTCTTTAGCTCTTGATAAAGTTCCATTACTTCATCAAGTCTTCGTCGAAATTCGTTATTATCTGTTTCAAGATTTTCTGTTTTATCTGAGTCTTTTTTGGCGCGCGACTAATATTTTATGTAGCCGCCAACGAAATAAAAAAAAAACTAAATATTTTTTTTATACTTAAATTGGGCCACAGGCCTCTTACGCTTTATTTAATATAAAATTATTACAAATAAAATTTAAATTAAAAAACCACCAAGACAGTCCGCCGTCCAAGCGTCGCTGCAACCATCAGGGTAGTATACGTATTATTGGGCACCTCTGCGTCTCAATGTCTTTGGTTTTATATTGGTTTGTTGTTGACATTGCATTTATAGGTTTACTGAAATGTGTTGATGTTGTAGTTCTTGCATTTGGTTCATTTGTAGGTTGTTGACCAAAATGTGCTGATGTTGTATTTCTTGCATTTGGTTCAGTTGTAGATTGTCGACCCAAATGTGTTGATGGTATATTTGTAGAAGTTATATCATATGTAACTCCTTCTCGGTTTGAGTAAGAATTCTCCTGAATTCTATAATTTACTTGTTTTACATTGTATGCTTTACTATATATTTTATTACAAAAATAGATTATGCTTACTGTTGTACAAATAATCATTATAATCATGCTGACGTTTATTACATATGATATATTTTTATGAAATTTCAGAAGAAGAAAGAAGTATTAAAATTATTTTCGGGGTAAAAATATTTTTCTTGAATTATTGTTTGGTTATTATAAAAAATTTCTTTTAACAAATATATTTGACAATTAAAAAAATTAATAAGATAATTATTATTTAGTACAATTTTTCTTTCATCACAATTATGTTTCAATTCTTCTTTGTATGCATTTTTTACAATTAAAGTTTCTTCATCTATTATTTGAATTTGGGTTTTATTGTTATATCTCAATTTACAATTTTTTGTTAGAATACAATGCTTGCTTGGTTTTAATTGCTGTAAAGTTGCATCATTTTGGTATATAAATGTTTTATTATTTATTTCTATAATATATTCGTTTTCGTAATCAATTTCAAAATGTTTATCATTGGGTAGAGGTAAAATTAACTTTTGTTCCACTGTCACATAGTTTCTAGGAATCTTGATGGCAATTATAAGAAATTTGTTTTTGTATTCTAGTATACCCATTTTAATTAATTTAAGTTTATGCAAATCTATTTCATATTCATTTAGTTCTTCTAATGTTAATATACTGGGGTGTATTATATTATATTTCGCTGATACAACGTTATCTTGAATTTGATTTATTTTGTTTTCTATGAACCTTAATTTGGTTATTTGATCTAAAAATAATTGTTGTTGTACAGTTTTTGAAATAGAATTTTCTATTTTATTATATGTAAGTATTAAGTATGTTTTTTCTATCGTTTAAAATTATTGTTTTTAATGTTTCTATCGATTCATTGAAATGGTTGTTGATTTTAATTTGTTCATTTACTGCCTCAATTGCATTAGGACTATTTTCTTCTGCTATATTTAAATAATTCCAGATTTGTTCCCTATCTTTATTATCCATGGTTCCAAAGAGCCATTTTTCTATGTTTCCTACCACGTTTATTAAACCTCTTCTAGTTCTTCTTTGTTCTTTAGGTGTAATTGATTTAATTTTAGCTATGTGTTTCTATTTCTTTAAATATCATTTTTTTGTTTTCGATCTGTAAGTGTTTAATGTTAGTTTGTATGAGTGTGATTGTGTTAAGAATTTCTTCTGGGTTTATAATATGTAAAATAGTATTTGTTTGATTAGTAATTTCTAAATCCTTAATTTTTATTTTTAAGAAACCTGTTTGTTCATTGATAAGAGTTGTTTGAAGTATCCCGTTTGTTGTTTGTGTTATTAGTAGTACTAGGAAAATTATTACCTGAAAATTTAAAAGGTCTTTTAATATTGCTAACGTGTACGTTATTAAGATTTTTAATTTTATATCTAGGTTGTTCTTTATGTCGAACATTTTTGTAATTTTTTATTGGTCCTGCTTCTCTTTTTTCTGAGTAAGTTTCGCGCTTTTCATTAAGTTTGTTAATTTTTTTAAGCTTCATTTGTTCGATTCTTTCTCTAAGTATTAATTCATTGATTTCTTCTTTAGCTATCTTAGGTGTGGTTTTTATTGTGGAATGATATCTGTTGTTATAATTATCTAGAACTAATTGCAATTTCATTTCTATTGATAAATCTTTTTCTTCAATGCCTGCTATTTTTTCCAAAATAGTTGAATGCAATCTTTCAATGTCTGCGTTCCCTGTGTGGCTTTTGGGTTTCGTGAAATGTATTTCGACCTCACTTCTATTAAGAAAATCTAGAATATGTTCTGATTTAAATTCGTTATCTGATATTATTTTTTTTGGTTTACCGAATTTCGAGAAATGTTCTATTATAATTGCTTTTTTTCTTCTCCAATTTCTATCAGTTATTACATACCCTACTGCAAATTTCGTAAGTTTGTCAATTATAGTTAGGAATGCTTTTTTCTCAATATGAAATATATCTAAATGTATTATTTCATTTTTATGTTTCGGGGTTTCTGTTAAGTTATACTTTGGTTTAATGGGATTCCTATCGTATTTTATTTCCTGACACTTCTTGCAATTGTTAATTACTAATTGTATTTGTTCCTGAAGTTTGGGGAAAAAAATTTTATCTTTCAGTGTGTAGTATGTTTCGTTTATTCCACTATGCATAGATTCTTTTGTGTGGTACAGAGAAATCTGTTTATGAATCTCCTCCTCGGTTTTGATCTCGGCTGCCCTATTAGTACATTTTATGAATTTTATTTTGTCGTTCATGGAGAATAATTGAATTATTACTTGTTGAACTTTATTATAGTCATGATCTTCTACCTCAGAATATATACCTGTTGTTCCTTTCTTAGTTACTCTAATTAGAACATCTTTTATTTTATCAACTCCTTCAAGAGGATTAAGATATATAATTCTTCGTTCATGTAATATTTCTATTTCGTTTTTTATTTTACTGTAAGTTAGGATTAACTGCGTTTTATACTTGTTAACAATTTCTTCTTTTATTCCTATATGATCTAAATGTTGTTCCTCGACTGAGTGAATTGTTTCTGTAAGCTCCATATTAGATTCTGAATCATTATCCTCATTAATCTTAGGTGTATTCTCTAACCTACTTAGGAAATCCGCAACTTTGTTCTCTTTCCCTTGCAAATATTCGATTTCAAAATTATACTCTTGAAGCTTCAAAAGCCATCTTTGATTTCTCTGAGAGAATTCCTTTCCTTTGTATTTGCTATTTAAATACTTTATTGGAATGTGATCAGTTACAATTTTAAAATGATTTCCATATAAATATGGTCGAAAATAATTAACTGAATAAACAATTGCAAGGAACTCTTTATCAGTTACACTATATTTTTGTTCGTGTTTATTAAGAGTTCTGGATACGAAGCATATCGGGTGCCCATTTTGAGAAAGAACAGCGCCAATGCATAATTGCTTGCGTCTGTTGTAACTACAAATGGTTTGTCATATTCAGGATATTTTAAAATTGGATGTGAAATTTGTTACGTAGCCTTTCGTGTTGCACTGTGAAATCATAATAATAGAAGTAATATTTTTCGAACCGCCAAGTCGAAACAAACCTATCAAACTCTACCTATGCGTTCAGCGTTCACAGTTAAAATTCTCACTACCTATTATAAATGAGAACTATCAAAACCCCTCAAGTGGTTCACTTACAACGAGGATTTATTTATTCCACGCAATAAACCACCCCCTGACAACTTCAATAGCAAAAAAAAAAAAAAAAAGTAAACAAAAAAAAACAAACCACCACCTGTCCGAATCTGGCCTCAGATACAAAACGTATGTATATCTACTGTATATACCTACATCATATCCACATAGTAAAACACGTACCTACTCCAAAACAAAATTAACCACCAAACGAATCCAGTAGTAATAACATAACCTACTCATAGATGTAGGTGCATATGTACATAATCTTCAACCGAAAATCTTTCAACATGACCTGGGTCATGCATTCAAAAACATTTTAAATATAGGTAATTCACATTTATTAAAACGTGCGTGAAACAAAAATTTTCTTAAGGAAAAGAAAACGAAAAGAGTAAACAAACTTACGGCTGACAAAAATCAAGGTCGGGATCCAAGACGATGTCTGTATGTTTGTATACATCCATGGCAGTGAAAATCCTTGAGCAGGATCTCCGATCTCCTTACAGCTGCAAAGACAACTAAAGGTGTCGATGTCTATTAGACTGGTTGACGTTGGTTGGCGAGGGGAATGTATCCATTGTGATAGTCGATGATGATGGCCTGGAACAAAAAAGAAACAAATTATGACTAGGGACGAGTGAATTGTTGTCGCTTGAGTAGTGTTTCTGGGGGATGTTTTCCAAGCATTCGGATTGCAAGACCCAGAAGCATTATCAGCGACGATGGTGAACCTATCCTTATGGTCAATGTTTATCTAAGTGCTGTTGTTTTATTTTGCTGATGAATGGTGGCTTCGGAACTGAAAAGAAAAGAAAAAAATTAGGAATTGTATGTACATGTACGTTTTGTATCGAAATCCCATGGAAAACCTACCGGCTAATGTTGGACGAGGTTACGAGTTGGTGTTGGCTGGAAAGTGGTAGAGTTTTCTCCACTTTGTTGTTAAATATCCATGTCTGATAATTGTCTCTTGTTTTGAGAAGTTTTTTTTGTTTAATTTTCTTGTTTTTATCCACTTTTTGATGAATTCACTTCACAAATTACTCAAAGACATTATTTTTTGTTGATTGAAAGTTAAATAGATCTCAAATGTCAAATGTCAGTAAGCTCTTAACACTTAACGAAAATACGCGACATCTTGTGGCGATTACAAGTATGTTAGAGGGAAAAGTGCAATATGAAGTAGTTGTTGGTAGGATAGAAAATCAGTTAGGGTTTGAAAATAATAATTTTTGTGCAATAATATATTTATTATTGATTGAAATGAGAGTTTAGACTGAAAGGATTAGTTTATAAGTATTGTTAGTTATTTATTCTAAGATTTACTAGGTTTATTTACACTTTAAAGAAAGAAAGTGTTATAAAAAGGTTAGTACGGACACACACACATTTTAGGACAACGAAGGAAGACATTTTGACGGACAAAATATCAGAACGAGGGTTACAGAAAAGCTCTACTTCCAATGAAAAGAACGAACAAATAATTGAAAGAGGGGAAACAAATGTAGGGCAATAGGCCAATGACCGGAGAATGCAAGTAGGATTTCTTTTAAGCATTTGAAAAGAAAAAGTACAGCGGAAAACATATACTGTATTGCACTATACAGTACGGTGTAACTGACTGGTTCGTTGACGATATACCGTGATTTTTTTCTGATACGATCGTTGATTTGCTTGATTTCATCAGCAATTATCAAGAAGTAAATTTTATTGAAAATTAACTTGATAAAATCAGTGAATGATTTAAAAGGTGGGAATTATATTTTTGTGATCAAAAAATTAGTAGTGATAAAAAAATAAAATTATAGAAATACAGAATATCTGTGAAGATAGAGGTGACCGAAGATTAGAAGGAGGCTAACCGGCACTTTTCTGGGAGGTGAAGATTATCCTCGAAAATACCAAAGCAGAGGTAATTACAAAATAATATAGGTACATAGTAGAAATATAATATAGTAGAAAAAAATGTATTCGATCAAAATACATTAGGTATAGTGCAGTGACTAAAGTCGTTAATTATATCCCTCAGGTTAAGGGTTAGAAAAAAAAAAACATTTTTTTTTTCCTATCTCTGGGTCACATGACTGGAGGAATAACTCGCTGACTACCGATCATACTACCTATATGCATAGCCACGTTTATACGCATATATACATATATATAGTCTTAGACCAAAACGCTAAGCAGGGATAGGCCCTAGCCTCTGCGTCAATTTTGAGGATATAAAAATCCAAGAATCAAGGATTCGATCCAGAATTCACCTAGCCATTTTATAGAACTTGTGTTCTCCAATAGACTTAGAAGCAGAGAAGACAGCCAAGAAAAAGTGCTATGATTCTAAGTTCACTAAAATAAGAACGAGGTGTCCCGGAGTTGATATTTTTTTTTTTTTTTTTGTCAATTGGTGTCTATAAAGATAGATTCTTTTTTTTATAATTTTTTTTCTTTTTGGATTTGATATTAACTTTTCTTTTGATTTTTGAAGTCAATGGTAAAATAATTTTGTTTTTTTTTTTCTCATTTTTAATTTGATTTTTTTTTATTATTAATTCAAGATTTTATTTTAAAGTAGAGTAAAAATTAAAGTTACAAGGAAACAACAAAAAAAAAAAAAGAGAAAAGTTTAAGAAGTTGAATTTTAAATAGATACTTGTAAAATTTTTTTTTCTTAAATCTGTGCATGGTGAAGTATATGTATATGGATATATATATATATATATATAAAAGTGAAAGTGTGGGAAGGGTCAAAAATTGCCTATACATATACCGTCATCTGGAACGTGCTGCCGGCAGGACCTCGAGGGACGTGTTACCGTGAGTAATTTTTCTTTTCACTGATATGTTGTTGATGTATCTATAAATTTATATATATAAACATATATACATAAGAGACTCCCAAAAAGCATAGAAGGTCCCATAAAGTCATTGGTGAAACTTCTTTAAACCTTTCTAGATTGTTTTCTTCTTTTTTTTATATACATACCTATATATTTTTTTTTATTGTTAACAAATCTTCTTTTATTTTCATTTTTGAATTTTTTATATTGAATTTTTGATATTTGAATTTGTTAAATTTTGGTGGACTATGTCCAAACTAATTAAAACAAAAATAATTTGTGGAAAACTTGGTTTTTGAATTTTAAACCATGGGTTGCTAAACATATGCAATGGTGTGTGGTGGCTTGACTGGGCCGTCTTTCCGGAAGAGGAAGTAGCAAATGACAAGAAAACATGACATAAGAGTACAAGACGAACTTTTGACTTAGGGATGTGACGAAAAATACTTTTACGACGGTTGTGATTGGACGTTGCATTAGGGGTCATCTCCTATAAAATTCAGGCCAAGGAGATGACATTGGTTGTATCTCATATACAAGGGTGGGAGGCCAGCGTTTGACGATAACACCAGTCAAGGCTTCTGGTGGTTTGACGAACCATTGTCTGGGAGAGACAGTGGGGTGGATGTCCATGGTTTTGGCACAAAGTGGAGAAAATTTAATTTTGATAGATTTAGTTAGGTTTAGACTAGGGTTTAAGAATTTTATAATGAAAATTCATTATATCCGAGAGGGATATACATTTAGTTAGTAAGGGTTTAGAGGTTAGATTAGTTTTAAGAATCAATTTTCCCACTTTTGGTCAGAACGGTGATTCCAACCCTATCCTTTCTCTCAGACAGTGGCATAGGTCACTAAATTTGTGCATACCCTTATTTTTCATTCCTTTTTTTATCATCCCTTTCCCTTTTTTTATTAAATTCCTACTCTAGATTACCTTCCTTTCCTATCCTATCCCTATAATTAGGCATGTTATTTTTGTTAGTCGAGTAGGAGGTGTATGGGAAGGGGCAAGAACCGCCCCATCCTTCGAGCTAAGCCGAGCTGAAAGCAAGCATGCCACAGCCCCTTTCCCAACACCAAAGTATTACCTCTGGGTACCCTAGACTCGTAACAATGGCGCCCAACGAATTCGAACGGCTACGAGATAGATTGAAACTTCAGGGTGGTGATTTTGGATTACCGGGGTCATCCCTTTGGATTTTCAATTATCTCCAATTTTTTTTTTCTTTTTCAAATTTCAAGAACTCCTATCCTTTAGCACAAGTTTAGGTACCGTAGAGGCTCTTTGAAAGCGATGGATAAAGGACAGCTGTCCAACCTAACAGGTCTAGAACCAGGGGGTTTAGTGAGGTAGTCTGGACTCTAGCGCAATTCAAAGAGCGGAATGGGATTGACAGGTCAAACATTTGGTGCTATCCATTTAGTTAGGCATAGCCAGACGAATAGTGAGGCCTAATTGGGTGACCTGGACATCCTATTCGTGCGGAAGTTCATGTTGGGTTTCTGGCCAACCTTCTTTTAGGTTAATCACCAGAGAGTACGACGTGGTAGGAAATCGAAAGATGAACTGAAGCACTCGTCAAATCACCGGAGCCCCAGTCACAATCAGTTGACTGACACACGACAAGACATTAACTACAACTACGACATACTGTTACTACGATTCCGCGAATGTTATGGAAAATGATCGGGACTCCACACACCTAGCAGCATCAATAGATAAAACATATAAGCCGATATTTAATTTTTCCACAAAGCTTTGGATTAGTTTTTTTAAATAACTTCTAAGTTTAACAATAGCCATACATTTTTTTTATCAGTTTTTTTCTACCAAAGAGAATTGAAATACATATATACAAGGGACATTGAAACCAGTTTGAATTTTTTTTGAATACATAATTTGAATTTCAGTTTCTAGTCTTTGCATACTTCAATTTTTTTTTGTAAGATACAACTTTTGGATTTTTATATCTTTATTTTCGAAAACAGGGATTTAAGCATTGAATTTGGAATTGAATTTTTGATTTTTGGATATAAGGAAAAAGAAAAATTAAACAGAAAATTAGAATAGTAATTTTGAAATAGTCCTTTTTTGAAATGGTTGGTAGAGGTAAGGGGGCAGTTCCCAAGGGAGTTGAGCCCAAAACAGGGACGAAAAGGAAACCAAGGACTCGTTCGGTTCCCAATCAAAATGAAGAAGAAGAGGTAGGCGCGGTTGGTCAAGAGCCAGGCACAGTGCAAACAGATTTCAACCCCAACCAAACTGTGATAGGAAATCCGTTTACTGACTCCGAAGGAGATGAATTGGAAAAAGAGGGAATAAATAGAGAAGAGAGACTTCCCTTAGGAGATCTACCCGGGACCAGTGCCGAGGTTATTGAGCAAGTAAGGGCTGCGATTGTCGAATCTGAAAGATCTGATAGTGAGGTAGAAGAGGAAATTGAAACTCGTGAGAGTATAGGTGAACAGACTCAACGATTAAAAAAAAATAGGTTACAAATTTCTCAAACATCATTGGTAATAAAGGAGTCAGAGAACGTCACAGAAAATTCGATTTCGAGCGAGAGTATTTGTAAGGCGATAGACTCAGCAGTGTCACGAGCTCTACACGAGTCACAGTCAAAAACAATAGCAGTTTTGGCTGAACAAATGAAGAATATGACTGAGATGAAAAAGATGGTAAAGCTTGTCTCAAACAACGTAATGACGATTCACGAACGCTTGCGCTTAGTAGAAAAATCTACAATTTCACTGCACGCTAAACAGGAACAAAGGGAAAAATCTTCTCCAAATCCAGACGAATCCGTAGACTTGACTTCAACTGAAAAACATACAAATCCTTCACGGAACAATTCCAATCAGTCATTCGTAAAGCGAATTGATATCCACAAATGGGGAATCAAATTCGATGGCACTCCTAAAACGATGACTGTCGAAAGTTTTATTTTTAGGATAGAAACTCTCCAGAAAAAAAATGGTGTTACATATGAACAAGTTTTTGCAAATTTTCACCACTTACTGTCAGGGTCCGCTGAAAAGTGGTACTGGCAGTATTTAGAGGAGAACCAGGGCGACGAAATGCTAAATTATTTTGATTTAAAAACAGAACTTTTGAGACAATTTCGTAATTGCAAGAGGGATCACGAGATTCTTCGTGCAATCATGGATAGAAAGCAACAAAATAATGAAAACTTTGATGAGTTTTACGAAGATGTAAGGGGACTCACCTTGCAGATGCAAAATAGGCCTCCTGAAAAGGATTTGGTGTCTATTGTGCGTCAAAATATAAAAGATAGAATCGCGAACCTCATATTTGGTTGCAACATCAAAAGCATACAAGATTTGAGGGAAGAATGTCGACGGGCAGAGAAGCACCTTGCATGTAGGGAGTCGAGATTCAAGAAGCAAGTGAGTGAAGTTGAGGAACGTGGAATTTCCCGCAGCAGATGCATGTCAGATGACTCGGAAGACGAGGAACTACATATCGCTGCAGTTCAAAACAAACGAACAGACCGGACATTGACAAACCTGAAAATGGACAAAAGGAATCCCACATTTAAAACGAATGAACGAGACAGAAAGACAGAAATTTCGACCGACAAGAACTCAGAGACATGTCCTTCCACATTCCATTCACTGACGTGTTTCTGTTGCGGAAAAGGAAACATTTCCTTCAGTTGTGCTAACTGCCAGGAAAACCTGAAAGTCGGCAGTGCAACCGGGATTACACCGCTGACGAAAGCAGTTATCCCGGAGAAACCGAACCTGCCAAAATAAAAAATTTTAAAACGAACAGATTTACCATTTGAAGAAAAGAATACCCTTATACCTCCACCGCATCATAAAAGTTTACATCAGCGTATGAGAGAATATGAAGATGCGAGGAGGAGGATATTTAACGAGGAAGTTAGTTGTAAAGAAGATAATTTTATGGAATTAGAAAAAAGTAGAAATTTTAAAAAGATAGAAAAATTACGGAGAAAATGTGCAATATTTAGGGTAAGAAAGAACAAAATTGAGTCCACGATCCTTGCAGTTGCAGGCGATAACCGGCCTTTTGCAAATGTACTTGTGAACGGAGAAGCAATGCAAGGTCTTTTAGACAGTGGGGCTTCAGTTAGTTGCCTAGGGAAGGGTGCAATAGCTTTCATAGCAAAACATAAAATACAAGTAACAAGAATGACAGAAGACATACGAACTGCAGACGGAAAACAACAACAAATAACTGGACGATTTATGGCAAAGATCTCATGGGGCAATGTTACTCATGAAATTGAGCTATATGTCGTACCGAGTCTCCAACAAGAACTCTATTTGGGAGTAAATTTTTGGAGAACCTTCAGGGTTGCTCCAAACATAATCAGCGGTCTCGACAGCCCGTCATCAACGCAGGGGCAAGAGGTTGATCTCTTGCGAAAACTTACACCAGCACAATCTGAGGAGCTTGAGCGGGTCAAGGGTACATTTCCTTCTTGCGCAGTGCTGGGATTGGGTAAGACGACAGTCGAAGAGCATGTCATTGAGATGGAGGACGACACCATTCCCATCAAGCAGAGACATTACCCAATCTCACCTGTCGTTCAGAAGCTAATGTACGCTGAGCTCGATAGGATGCTCGAGTTGGGAGTTATCGAAGAGAGTGAAAGCGCATATAGCTCACCAGTTGTGCTGGTTCGTAAGCCAGGCAAAAACAGGCTGTGCTTGGATTCACGGAAGGTGAACGCGGCCACGAAAAAATTCGCGTACCCTCTCCCACACATTGAAGGGATTTTGAGTCGACTTCACGATACGCACTTCATTTCGAGTATCGATTTGAAGGACGCCTTTTGGCAGATTCCTTTGGAGAGGAAATCAAGGGAGAAGACGGCTTTCACAGTCCCTGGGCGGCCGTTGTACCAATTCACGGTTATGCCGTTTGGTTTGTGCAACGCTGCTCAGAGAATGTGTAAGCTAATGGACAAAGTCATTCCCGCTCGTTTGAGAGAGAACGTCTTTGTTTACCTCGATGATCTCTTGGTTTGCTCCCCAGACTTTGAAACCCACATGAGCGTCCTCAAAGAGGTAGCGAGATGTTTGCGGGCAGCGGGTCTGACGATAAACGTGGAAAAGAGCAAGTTTTGTTTTAAGGAGATCAAATACTTAGGCTACTACGTTGGTGACGGCTGCCTGAGAACTGATCCTGAAAAAGTATCAGCGGTCAAGGATTTTCCTGTTCCGAAAACCCCCAAACAACTCCGTCGGTTCCTAGGGATGACGGGTTGGTATAGACGGTTCATACCGAACTTCGCTTCTATATCAGCCCCGATGACGGACTGTCTTAAAAAAGGAAAAGACTTCGCAATGACAGATGAAGCAATTGCTGCTTTCGAGACTTTAAAAACGACACTAGTGACCGCACCCATACTTACGAACCCCGACTTTACTAAACACTTTTACATCCAATGTGATGCATCAACTTCAGGTGTAGGGAGCGTTCTTTTTCAGATGGATGAAGCGAAAAACGAGCGACCGATAGCATTCATGTCCCAGAAGCTGAATTCCGCCCAGCGAAATTACAGTGTAACGGAACTTGAATGCTATGCGGCCGTTTTGTCTGTCAAGAAGTTCCGAGCCTACATTGAAGGACTACCTTTTACGATAATTACCGATCACGCGAGTCTTAAGTGGCTGATGACACAAAAAGACTTGAGTGGTCGGCTGGCTCGTTGGAGTTTTAAACTCCAAGGTTTTGACTTTACGATCGAGCACAGGAAGGGTATCCTCAATGTAGTCCCGGATACTCTCTCAAGAATCCATATGGACGAGATCGAAACTGAAACACCAGAAGTTGACTTCAATTCACCATACTTTTCATCAGTAGAGTATGTTGAGTTGAAGAAGACTATTAACGAAAACCAAGACAAACTCCCTGACGTATGCATCTCGGACGGTTACGTGTACAAACGGACTGAAAAACGAACAGGAGACCCTATCCAAGAAGACAGGGCCTGGAAACTCTGGGTTCCGAAGGAGTTGTGTGGGGGTCTTTTGAAAGCAGCCCATGATTCCTTCACTTCTGGCCATGGAGGAATGAATAAAACGCTGACGAAACTTCGTCAAAAATACTTTTGGCCCAATATGACGATAGAAGTTCAAAACTATGTGAACAATTGCGACATATGCAAATGCAATAAAGCGACAAATAAAATCTTAAGACCACCAATGGGACAACAGACTTTGACTGAACGACCCTTCCAACGACTGTACATCGACTTTTTAGGACCATACCCGAGGACTAGAACTGGACATACCCACATTTTTATTGTACTTGACCACTTTTCAAAATACGTGTTTTTGAAACCTATCCGCAAAGCAACAGCAGCCGAGGTAGTAAATTATCTTGAAGAAGGAGTTTTTCACATGTTCGGTGTGCCCGAATACATTCATTCTGACAATGGAAAGCAATTCGTTTCAGAATTGTTTTCCAGCTTTTTAAAGAAATATGGGGTCAAACATGTGAGAACTGCATTTTATTCGCCACAGGCAAATGCTTCTGAAAGAGTGAACCGTTCAGTTTTAGCAAAAATAAGATCTTATATCGATAACGATCAAAGAAACTGGGACACTCTTGTCAGTAGCACGGCATTTTCACTAAGAAGTGTGGTCCATGATTCAACCACATATGAACCATACTATGCCGTTTTCGGTACCCAAATGGTACAACACGGAGATACCTATGAGCTTCTTCGAAGGTTAAATATGCTCAAAGATACAAACATTGAAATAACTAACAAAGCTGATAAATTAGCATTACTCAGAAAAAACATATTTGACAATTTGAGAATAGCTCATGACAAATCAACAAAAGTGTACAACACTAGAAGCAGAGCTATATCTTATAAGACAGGACAGATTGTTTTTAGAAGAAACTTTAAACAGAGCAAACTAGTAGACCAGTACAATGCTAAATTAGGACCTAAATTCTTAAAATCAATTATCTTGAAACCGATTGGTAACTCATTGTACGAAGTAGGTAATTTGAGAGGTGAGAAAGTTGGTGTCTTTCACGCGAAAGATCTACACACTTAGTACCTGCCTATACCTGTGATATTAGATTTTAAGAGATTTCCTTGACGCACTCAGGCTGCTGTTGCTTTAGATTAGACCTTCTGTGATATGAATGTGTGTTTCGTATAGAGATTTTAGTAATTTATTTATTTATTTTATTTTATTCATTTATTTATTTATTTATTTATTTATTTATTTATCTATTTATCTACTTATTTATTTATTTATTTATTTATTTATTTAGTTATTTGTTTATTCATTCTTTTTTTTTATTGTTGAAGAAGTACATACATAGTGACGAATTTACTGATGTTCATAGAGAGATATAGACTGAAACCTACCCGCCAGTAGAAGACAGAAAACAGAAAAAAAAAATGATTAAGTAAATCAGATAATATCTAATGTCAGCAAGATATTTGGTAACACAAACCTTAGACTCCAAATACCAAATAAACGCCGTTTAAATTTCAATACCTAATCATTAATGACAAGAATCCCAGAATAAACTCGAATATCTGATGAGACAGCATCCAATATCGATCCACTTATGACGAAACAAGAACTCATAAATTAGCCGAAACCACAAAAATCATTCCCTAATTTGAATGCCCGGACTTGATAAAAGTAATTGAAAATGCTATCAGGGCGTGGGGCGTACCACACGTCACCGAACGGCACTTCTTTCAAGTACATACAAGTACACAAGCTACAGATTCATCTTGATGAAAAGTTATAAGCGACACGACAGCCGTACTTCTTTTGCGAGGCCAGTGTTCTCTTGACCACTCGAAAACTGACGTCGAGCTTGTTACGTAGCCTTTCGTGTTGCACTGTGAAATCATAATAATAGAAGTAATATTTTTCGAACCGCCAAGTCGAAACAAACCTATCAAACTCTACCTATGCGTTCAGCGTTCACAGTTAAAATTCTCACTACCTATTATAAATGAGAACTATCAAAACCCCTCAAGTGGTTCACTTACAACGAGGATTTATTTATTCCACGCAATAAACCACCCCCTGACAACTTCAATAGCAAAAAAAAAAAAAAAAAGTAAACAAAAAAAAACAAACCACCACCTGTCCGAATCTGGCCTCAGATACAAAACGTATGTATATCTACTGTATATACCTACATCATATCCACATAGTAAAACACGTACCTACTCCAAAACAAAATTAACCACCAAACGAATCCAGTAGTAATAACATAACCTACTCATAGATGTAGGTGCATATGTACATAATCTTCAACCGAAAATCTTTCAACATGACCTGGGTCATGCATTCAAAAACATTTTAAATATAGGTAATTCACATTTATTAAAACGTGCGTGAAACAAAAATTTTCTTAAGGAAAAGAAAACGAAAAGAGTAAACAAACTTACGGCTGACAAAAATCAAGGTCGGGATCCAAGACGATGTCTGTATGTTTGTATACATCCATGGCAGTGAAAATCCTTGAGCAGGATCTCCGATCTCCTTACAGCTGCAAAGACAACTAAAGGTGTCGATGTCTATTAGACTGGTTGACGTTGGTTGGCGAGGGGAATGTATCCATTGTGATAGTCGATGATGATGGCCTGGAACAAAAAAGAAACAAATTATGACTAGGGACGAGTGAATTGTTGTCGCTTGAGTAGTGTTTCTGGGGGATGTTTTCCAAGCATTCGGATTGCAAGACCCAGAAGCATTATCAGCGACGATGGTGAACCTATCCTTATGGTCAATGTTTATCTAAGTGCTGTTGTTTTATTTTGCTGATGAATGGTGGCTTCGGAACTGAAAAGAAAAGAAAAAAATTAGGAATTGTATGTACATGTACGTTTTGTATCGAAATCCCATGGAAAACCTACCGGCTAATGTTGGACGAGGTTACGAGTTGGTGTTGGCTGGAAAGTGGTAGAGTTTTCTCCACTTTGTTGTTAAATATCCATGTCTGATAATTGTCTCTTGTTTTGAGAAGTTTTTTTTGTTTAATTTTCTTGTTTTTATCCACTTTTTGATGAATTCACTTCACAAATTACTCAAAGACATTATTTTTTGTTGATTGAAAGTTAAATAGATCTCAAATGTCAAATGTCAGTAAGCTCTTAACACTTAACGAAAATACGCGACATCTTGTGGCGATTACAAGTATGTTAGAGGGAAAAGTGCAATATGAAGTAGTTGTTGGTAGGATAGAAAATCAGTTAGGGTTTGAAAATAATAATTTTTGTGCAATAATATATTTATTATTGATTGAAATGAGAGTTTAGACTGAAAGGATTAGTTTATAAGTATTGTTAGTTATTTATTCTAAGATTTACTAGGTTTATTTACACTTTAAAGAAAGAAAGTGTTATAAAAAGGTTAGTACGGACACACACACATTTTAGGACAACGAAGGAAGACATTTTGACGGACAAAATATCAGAACGAGGGTTACAGAAAAGCTCTACTTCCAATGAAAAGAACGAACAAATAATTGAAAGAGGGGAAACAAATGTAGGGCAATAGGCCAATGACCGGAGAATGCAAGTAGGATTTCTTTTAAGCATTTGAAAAGAAAAAGTACAGCGGAAAACATATACTGTATTGCACTATACAGTACGGTGTAACTGACTGGTTCGTTGACGATATACCGTGATTTTTTTCTGATACGATCGTTGATTTGCTTGATTTCATCAGCAATTATCAAGAAGTAAATTTTATTGAAAATTAACTTGATAAAATCAGTGAATGATTTAAAAGGTGGGAATTATATTTTTGTGATCAAAAAATTAGTAGTGATAAAAAAATAAAATTATAGAAATACAGAATATCTGTGAAGATAGAGGTGACCGAAGATTAGAAGGAGGCTAACCGGCACTTTTCTGGGAGGTGAAGATTATCCTCGAAAATACCAAAGCAGAGGTAATTACAAAATAATATAGGTACATAGTAGAAATATAATATAGTAGAAAAAAATGTATTCGATCAAAATACATTAGGTATAGTGCAGTGACTAAAGTCGTTAATTATATCCCTCAGGTTAAGGGTTAGAAAAAAAAAAAACATTTTTTTTTTCCTATCTCTGGGTCACATGACTGGAGGAATAACTCGCTGACTACCGATCATACTACCTATATGCATAGCCACGTTTATACGCATATATACATATATATAGTCTTAGACCAAAACGCTAAGCAGGGATAGGCCCTAGCCTCTGCGTCAATTTTGAGGATATAAAAATCCAAGAATCAAGGATTCGATCCAGAATTCACCTAGCCATTTTATAGAACTTGTGTTCTCCAATAGACTTAGAAGCAGAGAAGACAGCCAAGAAAAAGTGCTATGATTCTAAGTTCACTAAAATAAGAACGAGGTGTCCCGGAGTTGATATTTTTTTTTTTTTTTTTGTCAATTGGTGTCTATAAAGATAGATTCTTTTTTTTATAATTTTTTTTCTTTTTGGATTTGATATTAACTTTTCTTTTGATTTTTGAAGTCAATGGTAAAATAATTTTGTTTTTTTTTTTCTCATTTTTAATTTGATTTTTTTTTATTATTAATTCAAGATTTTATTTTAAAGTAGAGTAAAAATTAAAGTTACAAGGAAACAACAAAAAAAAAAAAAGAGAAAAGTTTAAGAAGTTGAATTTTAAATAGATACTTGTAAAATTTTTTTTTCTTAAATCTGTGCATGGTGAAGTATATGTATATGGATATATATATATATATATATAAAAGTGAAAGTGTGGGAAGGGTCAAAAATTGCCTATACATATACCGTCATCTGGAACGTGCTGCCGGCAGGACCTCGAGGGACGTGTTACCGTGAGTAATTTTTCTTTTCACTGATATGTTGTTGATGTATCTATAAATTTATATATATAAACATATATACATAAGAGACTCCCAAAAAGCATAGAAGGTCCCATAAAGTCATTGGTGAAACTTCTTTAAACCTTTCTAGATTGTTTTCTTCTTTTTTTTATATACATACCTATATATTTTTTTTTATTGTTAACAAATCTTCTTTTATTTTCATTTTTGAATTTTTTATATTGAATTTTTGATATTTGAATTTGTTAAATTTTGGTGGACTATGTCCAAACTAATTAAAACAAAAATAATTTGTGGAAAACTTGGTTTTTGAATTTTAAACCATGGGTTGCTAAACATATGCAATGGTGTGTGGTGGCTTGACTGGGCCGTCTTTCCGGAAGAGGAAGTAGCAAATGACAAGAAAACATGACATAAGAGTACAAGACGAACTTTTGACTTAGGGATGTGACGAAAAATACTTTTACGACGGTTGTGATTGGACGTTGCATTAGGGGTCATCTCCTATAAAATTCAGGCCAAGGAGATGACATTGGTTGTATCTCATATACAAGGGTGGGAGGCCAGCGTTTGACGATAACACCAGTCAAGGCTTCTGGTGGTTTGACGAACCATTGTCTGGGAGAGACAGTGGGGTGGATGTCCATGGTTTTGGCACAAAGTGGAGAAAATTTAATTTTGATAGATTTAGTTAGGTTTAGACTAGGGTTTAAGAATTTTATAATGAAAATTCATTATATCCGAGAGGGATATACATTTAGTTAGTAAGGGTTTAGAGGTTAGATTAGTTTTAAGAATCAATTTTCCCACTTTTGGTCAGAACGGTGATTCCAACCCTATCCTTTCTCTCAGACAGTGGCATAGGTCACTAAATTTGTGCATACCCTTATTTTTCATTCCTTTTTTTATCATCCCTTTCCCTTTTTTTATTAAATTCCTACTCTAGATTACCTTCCTTTCCTATCCTATCCCTATAATTAGGCATGTTATTTTTGTTAGTCGAGTAGGAGGTGTATGGGAAGGGGCAAGAACCGCCCCATCCTTCGAGCTAAGCCGAGCTGAAAGCAAGCATGCCACAGCCCCTTTCCCAACACCAAAGTATTACCTCTGGGTACCCTAGACTCGTAACAAATTATTAAATCTTTAAGGTTTTCAAATGCTGAAATATATTGAGGGTCTTTAATATTAATTGTTTCGCCTTTCTTTAAGTACCTTATCATCGGATACGCAATCTTAGCATAATCCCTGACGAACTTTCTATAATAGCCTGTCATCCCTAAGAAACCTTTAAGTTGTTTCTCCGTTTTTGGTATCTTTAAATTATCAATTTCTTTTACTTTGTTTGGATTTGGTTTAATCCCTTCCTTAGTCAAGATGTGACCAAGAAATTCAGTATCTCGTTTCATGAAACTACATTTATCTGCTTGTATTTTAAGGTTATGATCTTGTAATTTTCTAAATATTTTTTCTAGTGACTGCATATGTTCTTCTAAGCTTGTGGAGAATATTAGTATATCATCCAAATAGACTATGCATATTCTATTTATATAATCACGTAATACATCATTCATCAGTCTCTGAAACGTTGCAGGTGCATTCTTTAAACCGAATGGCATCCTGACGTATTCATATAGACCTGATGGAGTCACAAAAGCAGTTTTTTCGATGTCCTGTTCAGCTACTAAGATTTGATGATAACCTTTCGCCAGATCAGTGGTAACACTGGTTTTCTGTGTCGATTAGTGCGTAGCATTAGCTCTACAGTATTTTAATTTATTTTAATAGTTTTATCTTATTATAAATCATAGTGTATGTTTTTTATAAAATTTAAAGTGAATGCCTTCATAGTTTTGTAGCCGTTCGTTCTTAATTTGCTACATTTAATTCATAGTGTTAATAATTTCAGTAAGTGAAATTCTATTAATTTTGTTATCTTCTTGAAAGTCATATGTGTCAGTTTCATAAATCTCTTAATTTAACATTTGCATGAATACCTAAACATCTTCTCTTTTCTTTTATACACATACCTGTGAATATTTCGTCCTTCCCTCCCTAAAATCTAATTGAGTGTTTCTGTATTATACTTAAACTCACCACTTAACAATTTATATGCTTTACTCAAAAGCTTTCTTTTTATTATAGCTTATACCATTCATTCTTTTACATTTTATTTTTCTCTATCTAAACAAATCACTTATTTTCTTTGTTTTTTTAATTGTAATTTGCTTAAGTATATCCTAAAAATCTTTTCATCTATAGCAATCGGTGGTCGTGATCGTTGAGGCTAGGTGTGAAGAAAACTCGGTGTGGGGAGTACGAGTTCAACTCTCATTATTTCCAACTTTTTTTTTTTTTTTTTTTTTTTTTCTTTTTTTTATTATTTTTATTAATTCTATTTTTGCACACATTTAAAAGACAGGTTTCTTTGTTTTATATTTAATCATGGCCTGTTCTGCACCTAAATGTTCAAATCATTCAGCTACGTCATCTCTTTTTGAATGCCATGGCCCCTGCGGAAACCTTTTTCACGCTAAATGTGTCGGTGCAACTAATGCCTTAATTGACAAAATTAATTCCTCTGAAATTGGTTTCTGGTTTTGCGTTAGTTGTAGAAAGCACTCCGTATCCAGTTTGGCTTTTAAAATGACAGCTTTAAAGTCCGAAATTCTTAAGATCTCTAAAGCTTTCGAGGAACTATCCCAAAATGTTTCTTCTGTTGTTTCAATTGTTAATAAATTTTCTTTTCCCAATATTTTAGTAGATAAATCATCATCCACAAATGATGATGAATCACAACCCATACCTCCAAATGATTCAGAATCTAGTCCGACCCCTTCCCAGAATATAACAGATACAGCCTGTAAAAAGGGTAATAAAAGGGGACGTGATGCTGCTACTTCTTCGAAGAGTGCTGGTCCTGCTCCTAAAAGATCAAACATTATAAGTATTCAGGCTGACGTTAACTGTGCTTCTAATATCAGTCAAGAGGAAGGCTTGGCAGTGGCTGGTGATTCAAGTATCGAGGTTGACCAACCCTCGGTACTTGATGACTTGCCGGTGCTACAGCCTATAGAATTAGTTTCGAACTTAGATATTATAGATCCCACCCCTCAAATCAGTGCTGTTGTTCCCAGAGCTTTAGAATCGGTTCCTAAACCCAAATCAATATTCATCTCTCGTCTTTTACCGGAAATCGTACCCGAAGATATTTTGCAACATCTCATTGCCTGTAAATCCATACGCAATGTATCATCCATTAAATGTACTAAAATAAGTAGACCTAACAGTTTCGTTTCATCGTTCAAAATTACAGCTCCCTTCTCATTATTCGATTCAATTTTGAATAGCTCTTGGCCTCCTAATACATTGGTAAAAGAATTTACAATCCCACCTAGGCAAAGAAAGATTGCAAACAACAACAATAATAATTTAACTACAAAAAACTTAGTAGGTTCTCCCTCTACTACCAAAACGTAAGAGGGCTTCGCAGTAAAACTGCCAAAATCTTTCAAAACTCCCAAGCTTTTCCATATGATTTATTTGCTTTCACTGAAACGTGGCTTAATGACACGATCTTAGACACAGAACTTTTTGATCAAGAATTCATAGTTTTCAGGAAAGACCGTCATGTGGATAGTTCAAATTTAGTAGGCGGTGGCGTCCTGATTGCGGTTAGAAATCATTTCAACACAACTCCTATTATATTCCCTTTTAATCTTTCAATAGAACTTGCCTGCATCAAAATATCCATGCAATCAAAAGATTTATTTATTCTTAATGTCTATATTCCCCCCAAAAGTACAGTTTCAGTATATGTTGAGCTTTCCCTTGCTCTCGACTATATTATTGAGATTGCTGGATTTCATAGTATTATTACTCTCTTAGGCGACTTTAACCTTCCACACATTGACTGGATTCCTTCAGAAGACGAGTCTTACTTTGAAGCGTCATCGTTGACTTCATCTCAACAGGAGCTTCAATTGTTAGACCATATTATATCTACGGACTTACAGCAAATAAGCTGTATTAAAAACTCTTTAAATCGAACACTCGATTTAGTTTTCTCATCTGACGCTGTTAATACTGTAGTGGTAGAGTCTACTACTGCAATATCAAACATAGATAAATACCATCCTCCTCTTGACATTTTTCTTGACTTGGACGGGCATTTACTCAATAATAGTAATTCACAAGACTGTTCATATTCTTTTGACTTTCGGAAAGCTAATTTTCAGTTGCTTTCTGAGCATTTAAGAGCATCTGGTATTAAAAATATACCAGTTTCAAGCGACATTGACGTTGCAGTTTCATACTTTTATCAAGTATTGACTAACTGTATAAATGACATAGTTCCACACAAATTACCCAAATACTCTAGCTTCTGCCATCCATGGTATACGAAAGAACTCAAAATTCTTCGTAATAAAAGAAACAGAGCTTGGAAGAACTTCATAAAAAGTATGTCCCTTCAGGACCGAGAATTGTATATTTCCTTGTTTGATGAGTTTAAAAACCTTTCCAATCATTTATACGCTGAATATCTTAAAAAAATGGAAAGTTCCCTTAAGCTTGACCCCAAAAGTTTTTGGAGTTTCGTTAACTTAAAAAAGAAATCTGATGGCTATCCAGTCAACTTTACTTATAATAATATTATTTTAAATAGTCCTCCGGATATTTGTGATGCGTTTGCTAACAACTTTCGCCAGTCTTTCGTTGATACCCCCGTTGATGTTGATGAGAACTTCTTTCGCTACTTAAAAGACTGTCCACAAACTACCTTCAATAATATCCCAATTATACTTGAAAAAATGTTACATTATATGTCCTTACTTCATGATGATTACTCGTCTGGACCTGATGGCATCCCACCAATAATCTTGAAAAAATGTAAATCAATATTAGCACCCCCTCTTCTTAATTTGTTTAACCTATCACTTAGCTCAGGTAAATTTCCAAGTATTTGGAAAAAAGCATTTATTACACCAGTTTTTAAAAAGGGTATCAGATCTGATATATGTAATTACAGGCCAATCTCCAAACTGTCTTGCATTCCAAAGCTTTTTGAGCAAGTTATGTGCGATAGTTTGACATTCAACTGTAAGAATATAATTTGCAATCAACAACATGGATTCATGCAAAAGCGATCGACGATAACCAATTTACTTGCATTCTTGCATAAGTGTTCAACTGCGTTGGAACATGGCCATGAACTCGACTGCATTTATACAGATTTTTCTAAAGCTTTCGATCAACTTTCTCATGACATCATCACGTTTAAGTTAAAGGTGTTTGGGTTTCCTCCTAAACTCATCACTTGGGTTTCTTCATATCTCCATAATAGATCCTATCAGGTTAGATTTAGGAGCTCTGTCTCCAACCCTTTCTTTGCCAAATCTGGAGTTCCCCAGGGTAGTCATTTAGGCCCACTTCTTTTTATCTTAGCTATCAACGACGTATCCCTCTGTATACGTTATAGTGAAATTCTAATTTTTGCGGATGACATGAAAATTTTCAAAAGCGTCAAATCTGAGAGTGATCGGTTACTTTTGCAAGAAGATATAAACAGTTTTATTATTTGGTGTAATAAAAACGGTTTAAATCTCAACCCTATTAAATGTCAGGCGATGATTTTTTCTAAAAAAAAAGTTCCTAGTTCATTTGATTATAAAATATCGCAGCACACATTGCGTCGTGTTGATAGTTTCAAAGACCTAGGGGTTCATTTTACTTTTAATCTTGATTTTACGAAGCATATCAATTTAATCGTCAACAAGGCAAACTCTATGTTAGGGTTTGTTAAACGATGGTCTAAGGAATTTAAGGATCCTTATGTTACCCTTGCTCTCTACAACAGTCTTGTTCGCCCTCATCTTGAATACGCATCACAGGTATGGACTCCTTTTTACGATGTCCATAAGAATAGACTAGAAGCAGTACAGCGTAATTTTATACGTTTTGCCTTGAAAGGTCTACCGTGGTCCGATCCTTATAATCTTCCTCCTTACGAACACCGGATTAAGCTTCTTCAGATTCAAACTTTGGCACAAAGGAGAATTAATAATGATATTGTATTTATTCATCAACTTTTAACGGGCGTTATTGATGCACCTGATTTATTATCTTGTACTAGCCTTAACTACCGAGGGGGAGGTCACAACACTCGTAGTCTAGAACTAATGCATATATCTCAACACCGTACCAATTATGGAATGCATGAGCCTTTTACCCGCATGTGCAACATTCTGAATTTGAATTCAAATATTTTTGATTTTAATATAAGTAAGAATAGTCTCAAAGCTACATTGAAGACCAGTGTACCACGCTCTTAAATGTTTATAACTGTTATTTTTTTTCAATGTCATTGTATTTGTTATTTTATAATTATTGTTTTTGATTTTATTTTGTAAAGTGTATGTCTTAAGTAGTTTGTTGCTTACTAACTACTAACACTACACTAAGTGATGAGCCTGATAAGCACTTAATTTGTGTTTGGCAATTCTTTGGTCGCAAGATGTCGCTTGTACTAAGCTCTCTTCGACAAAGATCTGATAGTGTAAAAAAAAAAAGATCTAAAGTGCTGAAATACTGAGATTTCCCTAATTTATCTAATATGCTATTGATATTAGGAATTGGGTATTTATCATCTATGGTTACTTGGTTTAATTTCCTATAATCTACTACTATCCTGTATTTTTGTATTTCTGAGCTGTCAAGTTTTTTCGGAATAACTATTATTGGTGAACTATAACGACTATTACTCTTTCTAATGATTCCTTGTTTCTCCATTTCTTCCATTTGCTTACGTACTTCATCTTCGTGCTTTGGGGGGTACCTATATAATTTAGAGTTAATTTGTTGGTTTGTAGTGGTTTTTATTTCGTGCACTACTGTACTTGTGTTTGTTAATTGATCTCCTTCTTTGAAAATCAATTTTTTATATCTATTTAAAAGTTTTTCTATCGATTCTTTTTCTAATTCATTGAGGTGATTTGTTTGAATGTTGCAAACTTCGCTTATTTCCAACACATTAACTTCTTCAAGTAATATGGTTAAGAATGGAAGATGCCTATCATTCATTAAAATAATTTCTTTATTTTTTAAATCTATAATCTTTGCATTGTTCTTTATCCAATCCATTCCTATAAGGAAATCGTAAGGTTTATTTAATGCTACTTTCGTCCATTTGATTCTTGCATTGCAAGGTTGATCAAATTGAATTGGACATTTTGTTTTTACTTGTGCCGTTTCGTTAACAGTACCATGAATAGTGTTTATTTGAATTGGTATATCGTTTATGTATTCGTAAAGATTTGAGGGGACTCTAGTTGAGTTAAGAAGGCTTATGGTTGATCCTGTATCAATCAATGCTATATAATCTGTTTTTTCAAAAGTTAACTGTATACAAATTTTTCGTGTATCCGAGGCTAGTTGATAAAAAACTCGTGATTTTCTATTTGGTTAGTCTCTTCTCTATTACTTAAAGAGTCTACTTCCATAGGTTCTATTCTATTCTGTCTTGATCTATGTTGACCTGAGTTTTGAAAGTTTTGGGGGCTGCTATTATACCAATTATTTCTAGCTTGGCCTGATGCATTATTATTTCTTATTTGTCCTGTCGGGCTATTCCCATTAGGTTGATTTTGATAAGCGTTATTGTTTCTATTGAAAGGGTTTTGATTAGTGTAATTATTGTTTCTAAAAGGATTTTGGTTAGTGTAATTGTTGTTTTTGTTAAAATGTTGATTAGTGTAATTGTGTCTGTTATTTTGAAAATTTTGAGAAGCTGTATTTTGATAATGATTTCTAGGTTCAAAGGTATGTGTTTTTTCTAATCGTAAATTGTATACATCTTGCCCTATATATTTAAACAAAATTTGTCTAATTCTTGATAAATTGTATTCATTGTGAATTTCTGCAGCTAATGCTCCTGCTGTTACATCTTTTATTTTAAGAATTAATGCACTATTTAGATAGTTAGCTATTTCTAAACCATTTTGATTGAACGTTGCACATTCTGTTGTGTAGTTAATAATATTTTGGACTTTATCTAGTAATTGACTTATACTATATACCTTTATACTATTGATGTTTTTCAATATGGTTGCTTCGTCTTTTGTCGGCCGGAAATGTATTTTAAGTTTTTGCTTGCACTGCTCCCACGATGCTGGTGCTTCAATCACCAAAAAGTTTTTCGCAATTCCTCCAATTTTTTCGTTGTATACTACAGCAAACACTTCGTTATGATTTACCGCTCCAAATTCTTCTAGGATTTGGTCTACCGTCGCGATAAACGAACTTATAATGTACCTTGTTTTCCCGTAAAAGTTTCTATGTATTTTAACCGTTTTTCTATCGTAACTCTTATGTTTTGCACTGTATTCTGATTGTTTAGAATTTCAGTTAATGTTAACAAACATTGTTCCATTGTTGGCTGTGCCATTTTCGATTTTGTTTTTGGATGTGATTATTAGATTCTTAAAAGTCACTTTATTATAATCACAGTTTTCACTTCGATAATCCGTGGTTTTTGTTTAATGCGATTATTAGATCCTTAAAGTCACTTTATTATAATCACACTTTTCACTTTGCTAATCCGTGGTTTTTGCTTTTTATTGAAAAGTTTCTTTCTAAAACAAAACACTGAGATTTTTATTTTTCGTATCGTTTCACTATCCTCTAATTTTTTATCACAGAGGACAACCGACTGCGCCACTAATATTTTATGTAGCCGCCAACGAAATAAAAAAAAAACTAAATATTTTTTTTATACTTAAATTGGGCCACAGGCCTCTTACGCTTTATTTAATATAAAATTATTACAAATAAAATTTAAATTAAGAAACCACCAAGACAGTCCGCCGTCCAAGCGTCGCTGCAACCATCAGGGTGGTATACCTACGTATTATTGGGCACCTCTGCGTCTCAATGTCTTTGGTTTTATATTGGTTTGTTGTTGACATTGCATTTATAGGTTTACTGAAATGTGTTGATGTTGTAGTTCTTGCATTTGGTTCATTTGTAGGTTGTTGACCAAAATGTGCTGATGTTGTATTTCTTGCATTTGGTTCAGTTGTAGATCGTTGACCCAAATGTGTTGATGGTATATTTGTAGAAGTTATATTATATGTAACTCGCGCTGGCGTGACGGGTGGACTCTTTTGCCCGAATTTAGATTGTTTTATACTCGATTTAGATGGTGGTGATCGAGATACCCTTGCACTTTTAAGGAAGGGATTTATTAAATGCAATAATTGGCTCTGCCCAGAATCCATAGAGCCGACCTCCGATGCGGGTGGATTTTCCAGTGAACCTGGACTGCGACCTGGGGAACTATATCTTATTGTTTTGCTCGATGCATAGTTTTGTATACATCAATCTCAGTATACGGAGTTTGGATTTTAGTCGCCTCTTACGCCAGGCATGTCTACCTCGGGTGTATTCTTGCCCCTAACCCGCAGGGGGTCCTAACCCGCAGGGGGTCCTAACCCGCAGGGAGTCCTAACCCGCAGGGGGTTGTTTCAGGCTACTATACTCAAAAAGAACGTTGCGTCACGAAATTTTAGTCGTAAACCTCTGATTCGAAAACATAATGAGGACTGTTATATACTTATACAATATCACACATACATTTAAATAAACATGCAATACATGAGTCAGTCTTGTACCGACCGTCAACTTGAGCATCTCGTGTTTTACTTAAGTATAGAATATTGGCGACGAGGATAAAAGAGCAAAAAGAATTTAAATTGAAAAAAAAAGAAAAAGAAACGTAACCATAAATTAATAGTATTACAAAAAAAAAATAAAAATGAGTAGTCAAGATAAGAAGCTAGACGATATACTTAAGCACGTGCAAGTACAGCAAGCACAAAACCATGTGATTGGAAACATCTCGACCTTTGTGCCTGGGAATAATTTCAGCACCAATGTAATGCGCTTAAAAATGTTCATAAAAGTCAATAAGATCCCCAAAGGAGATCAAGTCGGTATGTTGCTAACCTTGCTCAGTGACGAAGTGGTCGAAAAGCTGATGCACATGGTGCCATCCGGGAGAAAGCCAGAAGACCAAAGCTTGGAAAGCCTTTTGGAGTTATTAAAAAAATATTATTCCCCAACGGGAAATGTAATAGCAGAACGATTTAAATTTTATATATTATTTATAGATCTGTGATTATGTGGTGCGACTCAAATTTGTAGCCCAAAAATGTCATTTTCCAGAAACATTTATCAGTGAAGCTCTGAGAGACATATTCATCGTTGGCCTTGCACATAGAGAATGGCAAAGGAAATTGATTGAAATTGGCAAAACTCTAAAATTCGATGACGCAGTAAGCAAGACTCTAAACTATGAGCTTACGGAATCAGAAACACGTTCTATAAGTGATCCATCCAATGTAAATGTCAAATCGAAAAACAAATTTACAATCCATCAGCCTACAATGAATCATCCTCATTATCAAAATACAAATCAGTTGCGTAGATCTTTTCAACGGGATGAAGGACATCAAGGTGATTTTCGAAGAAGTCGGCAGTACAACAGAGGATTAGCATTACAATCAAGGGGCACCTCAAGTCAGAAAGAATGTGAAAGATGTGGCAGTCGATTAACTCATGCAAATGGGAACTGTCCAGTCATAGATATGTTTTGTTTTCGTTGCAAAAAGAAGGGGCATATTTCGGCAAAGTGCCGAGCAAGAAGAGTCATACATTATGTTGACGACGATGACAATGGAACAGTGGCTTTTGAAGAAGACGAAGATGTGGAAGCAGCAAGAGAGTCATCATACGTTGTTAGTCCAACAAACAAGTATGAGGGTCTTTACAGGTACGACGAAATAAATAGAATAAATGAGCCGGTATATATCGAGGTTATTATTGCAAATAAGACGCTGAAAATGGAAATGGATTGCGGTGCATGTACCAGTGTGATTAGTGAGGCAGATTATTTTAAGTATTTTCCTAAGTTAAGTATTATTCCATATAACAAATTGTATTCAGTAACAGGCGAAAATATTTCTGTTTTAGGAAAAATACAAGTTCCAGTCCGATTGGTTAGTGATCGTAGCAATGCGGAAAATTTTTGCATTTGGTTATAATTAAAACAACAAACAAAGATTTTCTGCCATTGATGGGTCGAACATGGATGGATGCCTTAATGCCAGCATGGCGAACTCACCTATCTCAGCCAGCACCTTCTAAGGTAAAAGCTTGTCTTGAAATTCAGAAAACCTTAAACAGAATACACTTCCTAGTTCTCTTGAAAATATAACTACCGCCGAGGCACTTCTTAATTTCTTAAACAAAATTTTCCAAAAGTATTTGATTCCAGTTTGAAAGTTCCTATAAAAGGATTTGAATCCCAAATTCGCCTAAAAGAAAATACACGACCAATTTTTTGTAAACCTTATAGTCTTCCATATGCGTTGAGGGAAACTGTTGACATTGAATTGGAAAAACAAATTTCAGAGGGTATACTAGAACGGGTTGAAAATAGTAATTGGGCTACGCCTATTGTTGTAGTGGAAAAACAAAACAAGAAAATATGGATTTGTATTGATGGGAAGGTCACAATTAATAAATTTATTTCGATGAATCATTATCCATTAGCGCGTTTAGATGATATTTTGGCCGGGCAGGTGAAATGTCGCTATTTTATTAAAATTGATTTTTCGGGAGCGTATCTTCAGCTTTCTGTAGAGCCTGAGCCAAGAGAGCTTCTGACTATCAATACACATAAAGGGCTACTACGGTACACTCGCTTAGCTATGGGAGTTGCGAGTGCTCCTTCAATTTTTCAATCGGTTATATTGAAAGAATCTTAACTGGAATCAAAAATATAGGTGTATTTATAGACGATTTATTGATTGGGGGAACAACTATTATGGAATGCGTTTCCATCTGTGTAGAAGTGTTCAAAAGGTTGAGTTACCATTGCGTTAAGGTTAATTTAGAAAAGTGTGAGTTTTTGGTATCCAAAGTATTTTACTTGGGACATATTTTGTCATATAATGAAATCAGGCCAAATCCAAAAAAAGTTGAAGCCTTAATAGAAGCATCAGTGCCAAAAACTATTCAACAGCTACAAGCATATTTGGGTCTGATGAATTATTATTCACACTTTATTCCCGATTTGTCATCAAAAATCTGTTTTATACAATTTACTGAAAAAAGAGAATAGATTCACTTGGACCCAAGATTGCCAAAGAGTTTTCGAAGAATCGAAATTTTATTTTTTGCTAAAGTACAAGGTTTTAGCAGTATATGATCTAACAAAGCCCTTAGGACTCTATGCAGATGCTAGTCCTTATGGATGTTCTGTAATTTAAGTTCATTTTGTTGATGGTTTAGAGAGACCTGTACTTTTTGCTAGTTGCCATTATCTGAAAGCGAACGAAACTACTCTCAGTTACACCAAGAAGCACTTGCCATAATTTTTGGTGTACAAAAATTTCACAGGTACCTTTATGGATTAAAATTTAGTTTATTTAGTGACCACAAGCCACTCCGAGAAATTTTAAACCCAAAGAAATCAAATTTAGCTATAGCAGTTGGCAGATTAAAGAGGTGGGCAGTGATATTGTCCATGTACGACTATGATTTTCGATATAAGCCAGGTCGGCAAATGGGTCATGTTGATGCACTTTCGCGTCTTCCGCTAAATGAACCAAGCGGAGTTTCCGATGAAAGTATAAATTACATAAATTTTTTTAACGAAAATGGGGATTTGCCTTTGGATTTTTACAAAGTTATTTCCGATCAAAAGGAATGCCCCTTTATGAGAAAATTAAAAGGTTATGTACAAAATGGTTGGCCATTAAGGATTTATGCTGATTTTAAATTATATCATTCCAAAAGACTGGGGTTCAGTATTGAGAATAATGGGTTATATTTCAATAGTAGAATTGTTGTACCATATAAACTGCGAAATAAAATTCTCAAAATGTTGCATGCTAACCATAATGGTATGGTTAGAATGAAAATGTTATCAAGATCATATGTCTGGTGGTTAAACATAGATCACGATATCGAAAAATACGTGACATGTTGCTTGACGTGCCAATCTACAAGAAACATATCTTCTCAAAAATCAAGTTTTTCCTGGCCAATGACTACATATCCTTATGAACGAATTCATATTGATTTTTTTCACTTCAAAAACCAAAATCATGTAATTATATTTGATGCATTCTCTAAATACATTGATGTAAGTAGCATGCATTCTACTACGGCAAAAGCTGTTATCAGTAAATTGCAAAAAATTTCAGTATTTTTAGATTACCTACATCTCTTGTTTCTGACAATGGTCCACCCTTTGATTCACACGAATTTAAGTCTTTTTTAAGAAATCAAAGCATTAATAAAATTCCGATTCCAGCATATCACCCATCCACAAATGGTAGTGCAGAACGGGTGGTTCAAACCGTCAAATCAGCTCTTAAAAATTACTTGCTTGAAAATGAAAACAAACAAATAAATGTTCCGACTCAAATATTAAATTTCTTATTCGCATATCGCAATACTCCGTCTACAATCACTAATCAATCACCTTCTGAATTATTATTTAAATATTAAAATCGAACTATATTAGATTGCTTGATATTTTCAAATGTAGAATCCGAAAAACATCATTCATATTAAAAGAAAACCAAATGCAGTGTTCCCAGATTGGTGGTTTTTCCAACCAAAATGGTTGGAAAAAATGCCTTTGGTGGGAAAAATGGTGGGAAAATATTCATAGTGGGATTTATGGTGGGAAAATATTTCAATGATCTCTTTTTTGGTGGGAAAAACCACAATTCACTATTACCTGCCTATCTTCGAGTTTTATGACATATAATGATTTGGCACTAAAAAACAGAAACTTTCAAAAATAATTTTTTTTTGAATACCACACAAATGAGGTACCAAAAATCAATGAAACCTACTAGCTGACCTTTTATAACCGTTAAGTGACCTTTCAACTGAGATGCTGACATTTTTTTTGTAACCTTGAAACGAAGTTTAACTGAGCAATTATTGAAAATAGTTGATCTTGTCATGATCTAGTGATCTTTCGGATCGGTATAAATTTTTTGTGAATATTCCACAAATGAGGTGGCAAAAATCGTGCATGACATTAAGAAACTTTAACTCTTGATTACAAGTTTTCTAGGGCTGATTAATTTCTAGAACAAGTTGACTTTCTTCACCAATTACTGACCAATTAGATGACATACTTTTTTTGCGAATATGAAGTACCAAGAGTGTAGCGCCAAAATTCTTCTTTTTTATATCTAGGAAATATTTGTAGCAGAAAAGGTTATGGTGGTTTTTTTTTCCTCCCAGTACAAAAATGGTGGGACTTTTTTTGGAATTTGGTGGGATTCTAGAAATCTCATCTGGCATCACTGACCAAATGTAACGTTATCAAAAATTCTGTAAAAAATTTTAAAGAGGGAGAAACGGTGTTTTATTTGAACCACTTTAAAGATATTTGTAAATGGATTTTATGTAAGGTCATTGTATATCCAATCTATAGTATTCTCATGAAACACGATTTTCTAGGTAGACATTTGGTCGATAGGTTCGCTGTGATCGCCTTACCGAGATCCCTTAACAAAAATTAGTATTACATTTGGACGCATAGATGGCCACGAGCTTTTTTTCTTCATGAGAATACTATAGAATTTATATACAATGGTAAGGTTATAAAAGTGGAAAGCCCACTTATTTATCTGATAGAATTTCAAGGAAACATTCGTAGAGTTCATAGTGATCACATGCGTAAGGCTTCTCACTCTGAAGCTCTATCAGATCTCTTTCATAAATCGATAGAAGATAACCCATCATTGGGCTCCATTCCAAAACCACAAAATCAAACAGGTTTAGATTTTAATTCTCCAAATGATAAGTTAAAAAAATCTTCCCCAAAGAGCATGGAGTCAATTAAAACACCCGATTTTCCTCAAAAAAACTGAAATTTAAGACCTAGAGAAACCTTACAAAGACCGGAAAGATTAACTACTTATTGTTAACTTTTATTTATTGCCTAAATAAAATAAAAATGAAAAAAAAAATGAATTACCTACTACCTATTACTTATTTGATATAAGTTCCTACTTAACAATACATATTATATACATATACAGGGTGTCCCGTAATGAGTGGATAATACTGCAACTGGTGATAGCAGGCCTTATGACTGCTCAGAAAAAAAAATATTTTTCTTGTGGTCTCCATGGTATAATTTATTTTCGAAAAATGTTAAAAAATTCAGGGTCTCCTAAAATACCTGATTACAACGGCCACCCCTAAAGGATTCTTATTATTTTTGTATTTTTATAATATTCTTGAATAACCGTTCTAAATGATGGGTAGTAAATTTTAACACCAGCTGATGCAGTTTTGGTGTTATAATTTTTTAAAATTGTTTTTTTATTCAAAAATAATTAAATTTTTTTTTCACCAAAGTTTGAAAAATAATACAGGGAAAAAAATGTATGAGAACATAAGTGGCAAATTTGATAAAAATTGGCCTGTTTAATGTACTTTCCAAAATGGTATAACACATGTTTTTGCCTACAACTATAACCAATAAAATTGGCATAGAATCTACAAAAGTAGTTTTTGAACATTTTATCAGATGAAATTAAGTTACAAAGTTAAGTAAACACTACGACGACGAATGAAAGACTCATATTGCTTTTTTTAAATTTTTATTGCATTTAAAAATAGCCGTTCTTAAATAAAGGCAGTAACATTTAACACTAGTTGCTGGATTTTTTGTTTAATAATTTTTTTAATTAATTTTTTAATAAAATAAAATGCACGACTGGGTCGCACGTACTTGCTCTTATGTTCAAGACACTGCGAGTTTAAGAAAATTGTATATACAAACATGGAAATTATGAGAGAAAAATGTAGAGAAGCATGAAATACGACACTTAAATTAGCTAAAACAACTCTTTTGACAGTTTGAGGTGAAAAAAAGTATGCCATCTTAATTCATGATGGAATATGATTATATGGGAAAAAAAAATTTAAAATCGTTGGAGCGGTTTTTTTTTAAATTAATTTTTTATATATACAATTCTTAAAATATTTTTAAGAACAAATTTTGGTATGTAGATTTAAACTATATATTTATGTGTATATAAAAACAAAATTTGAAAAAAAATTGTCAATCCGTTTTTGAGATATCGAATTTTCAAAAAAAAATTTGAAACTTTTTTTAAAAATCCAAAAACTTTTTTTTTGAAAATTTTGATGTGCAATATTATTTAATCTTATCTGAAATTTGTATATAAAAAAATTCATTCAAATCTGTTAAGCTGATAACGAGAAAACTAAAAATAAAAAAATACGTTCTATGACAGGTACTACTAATAGTTGCTATGTGTAAAATTTTATAATTTTTGATGGTAGATCGTACTAATATTAGTATATAAAAAAGTTTAATCAAAATCGTAGGAGTCGTTTTCAAGCAAAAAATATTTTCCTTTGCGGTTTTTTCACTTTTGTATGGAAGGTACCGTTATTTTTTCATAAATGTAAAATTTTTTCTAAAAATATTTTAGAGAGTACTAAAAAAACCTTAAATATCGAGTTTCAAAAAAATCTATGATGCCGTTTTCGAAATATTTGATTTTCCAAAAAAAAATTTGAAATATTTTTTAAAAATCCAAGAAATATTTTTTCAAAAATGTTGGTACACAAAACTATTAACATTTCTTGGAAGCTTCTGTATAAACAAAATAATTGAAATCGGTCATACCATTTTGAAGAAAATCAAAAAATTAAAAAAATGGTTCCTTGGGAGGTACCATTAATAACCATTTTTGAAAAATGGTTTTCCACCCAAAGAAAGCCTTTACTAAAATAAATTTACCGATTTTTTTTTTTAATAGTTGTTGAGCCGTTTTTGAGAAAAATACGATTATGTAAATTTGCCAAAAAAAAATGTATGACAGGTACCGTTATTTTTGGTTCTAAAAAAAAAAAAATGAAAAAAACGTGTCGGCAGAATCACCAAAAACCACTAAGTACCAAGTTTGAAGAAAATCCATCGAGCCGTTTAGGCTGCAGACGAACAGACAGACAGACAGACAGAATTTTGCCACCCACTTTTTTGGTGTTCTCTATCATCGTAATATCATGTTTGATTGTTATCTCAAAATTTTTCTTTTGCACGAATCCAAAACTTGCCTTATAGTACCTATAATCGCAAGTAAAAATGATAAAATATTTATTTTCATCAAAGTTTGTAAGTTAATAAAAAATACAAAAAACTGAAAACTTTCGTGGCAACTAAAATGTTAAAAAAATCTCCTTTTAATGTACTTTCCCAAATGGTAAATCACAAGCTTCTATCTACAGCAATAACACATTAAATTGGCTTTTAATCTACTAGAGAAGATTTTTAACACTTTCTCAAATCAAAATTGACTTGTAATAAAATAGGCATTAAAATGCATAAAAGAGTATTATTTGCAAATATTGTCAATTCTCTGTCATTACATTACGAATAACGTTGTTATACTGGTTTCGTCAACTAAACGAATCTTTGAATTTGATTAAATTAATACTGATTAAGAATGTCACAGTATACGTACGGTGACCATATTTTAGAATGCCGAATAATGAACAAAATTCTACTCAATTTTACTTAAAATAGCATATAAATTAAAGCTGCGTAAGGAATTAAGTCTTTGCTTTACTTAAATCTAGATTAAGTTGTTCTATCAGCACTTTTGCACTTCACTGTTTTCAAGTGTTTTTCGACATTGAGTTTTCCAAATTTGTTATGGAAAAAAATTATGAATTTTTTGCATTTTTATAGATAACTTCAAGTTAAATTTACACATTTTAATTTTAATACACCAAGGACAGCCTACACATAATCCAAATCCAGTTTATACTATATATGTTTGTATCTTCTGTGGGTAAGCGCACGCAAGTATTATCAATTTTTATCAAAAAATTTTGATTTTGAACTGTTAACGTTATTATTTATAGGAATTTATTTGGAATATAGAACATAATAATGAACAACCTCTAAAATACTGAACATTTATATGTTTTGGTAGACAAAATAATTCATAATGAACACTGTCTTCAAATACAGAACTGTTCATTATAATAATGAACGGATGGTCACCGTAAGTATACGCCGCTGGAGTATGCAAATATGCATTTAATATACGGGGAATGCCGAGGAAGCGCTAACGCAGCTGCAGCACTCTATAGAGAGCGATATCCAAATCCAAATGCGCGGCATCCGGACTATCGAGTGTTCATCAGAGTCCACCAATGTTTTTCAGAAGGACGAATGCCTGGTAATGGACGTGTTCTAGAAGCTGTGATGAAAATAAATTAGCGCCAATATGCTCGTTTTATTGAGAGGTCCTTCATTAGAAGATGCAGAGCCTGTATCACAGTGAATGGGGGACAGTTTGAACACTTGGTATAAATTTATTTAAAAATACAAATAAATCAGAATTTTTAATACAGTAGTTTTTATTTATCGCATTTCCCATACCTTAATCGAAACCTTTTTGAAAGTGCATACTATTATTTTAGTTAGTGAATTTAGCACTCATAATAGTGACACTGGTATATCTATTGACTTTTCCTTACAACTCATTTTTTGTTGTCATCAAACTTTGATGAAAATAAATATTTAATCATTTTTTTATTAAAAAATTAATTAAAAAAATTATTAAAAAAAAATCCAGCAACTAGTGTTAAATGTTACTGCCTTTATTTAAGAACGGTTATTTTTAAATGATAGATAGATAGATAGATAGAAACAGATTTTATTAAACATTTCATTAAGTATAACAATAGTACCTACAAAAATTTGCAAAAAATCTTAATATGTAATGTAAATATTACAGTGTTATTGACATAACATTTTAAGTTGTCCGTCAGGTTGGCTAAATATATTTATATAAATAATTTTATAAAATTATTAGAGTAGTACATACATCGTTATTTATTTTATTTCGTATTCCTATTTTTTCATTATTTAATATAATATTTCTAATTAACAAAATTCATTTAGTAATAAATCTCTATATTTCAAACAATAATTTAAAAAATTGAAAAGAGATTGAAAGTTTTTGCCGTTTAAAATTTCATAGAGCTCTTCACAAGAAAGCACACTTTTACCGAAACATATAAGTCTAGAGTTCTTAAAAACTGGACATCTGCCAATAAAATGGTACGTATTTTCCACCTCATCTAGATTGCAAATTGTGCAAATACCGACGGTATCTTTTTTAAAAGCCTTGGCGTTAATATTGAGGAGCCCGCCCCTAGCTTTGAGAACTAAGCTTACCAAATGTGAAGAATGATCGTCGATGAAGTATGGTTGGATGTTGTAATCAAGATGGGGGTATAGATCATGGAATTGTGAGTTTCTGGCACTATTGATGTTGTTAGTGGTTTCCAAACTTTTCAGGGATTGTAGAATATTCTGGTGCAGATTGAACAATGAAGAAGTAAAAGAATTAGCATCTATAACTATGCCCAGCTCACTACATAAATCTCTCAACTCGCGTGCCCAAAAAATGTTTTCAGTGATTGTCTCTTCCGCAAGGATACGTGTCAATCTGGAACTAGGAAGCTTAAGCGTTTTTCTTATGTAATTAAAATGGAGTCGTAGCGTTTGTACAAATTGGGAGTGAAGGCCAGTTTCCAAATGTAACATATAGTTGGGGGTGTTACTGGGGAGGCATAACATCTTTTTTTATAAAAAATCGAAATAGTTTTTCAACCTGCTCATAACGCTTAAAGCCCCATACTTCCGCGCCATAAAACATAATTGATTTAGCTGCGGTGTCAAAAATCTTGAGTTTTTTCGAAAAATTAATTTTAGAGTTTTTAATATAATTTGACCACGTTGCATTAATTGCATTTTTTGATACAACCAGTCTTGAGTCCAGATATTTATTAAAAGACAAATTATAGTTAAGAATAACACCTAGATATTTATATTGATTAACTATTTCAATAAGATTTTCCCCATAATTCCAATTTAAATGTCTAGAAATTCTTGTTCCTTCGCGAAAGACAACAATTTTTGACTTATTTAGGTTGATTTTCAAACCCCAAACCGTGCAGTAACTGAACAGATGATCAATCATGCGTTGCAAATTGACAGGGCAGTCAGAGAGCAAGACAAGATCATCTGCATAGAGTAAAATCTTGATAACCGTGTTCGCCACAGACACCCCACCAGGTAAGTCTTCATGAAGGTCATTAAGATAAAGAGCAAATAGGAGTGGGCTCAGCAAACACCCTTGCTTCACGCCCTGGCTAACCAAGAAAGACTCCGACAACGATGTTCCATCCCAGATCCGACTTGTTGTATTATTGTATAGCAGTTGCAGAATTCTAATGACCTTTGAGGATAATCCGAGACAAGAGAGTTTATAGAATAACGAACTACGTGGGATTAAATCAAAGGCACAGGAAAAATCAACAAAGAAAGCGAACGTGTTTTTCTTGTTCTTGCGTTTAAGTTGTACGATGCTAGTAAGATTAAAAATGTTGTCAGTGGTGGAGTACCCTTCACGAAAACCTGCCTGGTATTCACTGAGGATACTTTTGCACTCAATCCAACTATTAATTCTACTCAGGATAATGCCAGTAAAAATGTTGTATATTGTATCAAGAAGAGAAAGACCTCGATAGTTTGCCACACTATTTGGATTGGACTTTTTGTGCAATGGTGTAATAATCGATTTCTGAAAGGAAGAAGGAATGTGTTCAGAGAGATAAATTTGATTGAGTAGGGACAGAACTTCTTCTAAAAAACAAATTGGAGCATTTTTATAAAATTCATAGCTGACTCTATCTTCTCCCGGGGCTTTTTTATTCTTTGCTCTTTGAAGCACTTGCAGCAGGTCCCACATTTCAAAAGGAGAGTCAAGAAAAGGATCTATTTTTTCCGGCATGGCCCAAGAGATATGAACATCAACTTCAGATTGTGAATAAAGTGACCTGAAATAAACCATAAAGTCTTCGCTTTAAGATTGCCACCAACTTTTGGCCTATATTTCTTCATAGAGTTAGCCAGTTTCCACCAATCACTAGCATTCCTAATTGTATTAAGTTTTTCAATATTTTTTTATGCAAAGTTGATTTTTTTACTTTTACAAATACTTATGTACTTAGATCGCCTCTCCATGTAAAGTCTCTTATAAAATCCAAGATTATATTTCCGGTAAAGGTTGAGCTGCTTTAACATCCTATTCCGAGCGCGATTACATACAAAGTCAAACCATTTATTTTTTGGAATAAAACGTTTACTACTTTTACATTTACCAGCCGCAGTTTTAATCTTGTGCAGAAGAGAATTCACTTTGTCTTCAATTGTTTTGCTTGAAAATATATAATTGCAATTAGAAAGGCGGCTGAGAGTGTCTGCATATTTTACACGATTGTTTTCAGACCACTTAAGTTTTTGGGGGAGCACCAATTCAGAGAGGTTATCATTGTGAGTTGATGGGAGAGAAAGGCTCAGGCAGAGGGGCATATGATCAGAAAAAGCTTTGTTTGGAATTGTAAAATTTTCGATCAAGGGTAGGAAACTAAACGAGCATACACAATAGTCTATGACTGAACTACCAGAGGCCCCACAGAAGGTTAACTCTCCATCAATATCACCAAGCATTCTGCCATTCATGATCACCCCACCTATAGTTTCAAAAAGATCTAGTAGTTTCTTTCCTTTAGAATCTATAGTCTTGTCCTTGGATGCCCGTATCTCAGAGACATGGGGAGCACTACTCAATAGACACCTATCAACAAATTGGGCTTCGGCCGTGTGAGCATTTAAGTCGCCAAGTATACAATACGAATCAATGTTCATATTTTTTAAAAAAAGTTTCAAATTTATCGAAATCAGCCGCCCAATTTGTTTTATTTGAACCATTTAAATAGCGAGGTATGAAGTGGAAGTTTGCACCATCAAACTTGGCAGCGAGAACAACATTGCCAGACATTTCAAGAAATCTAAACGAAAATTTATCTTTTAATATTTTTTAAATCCAAATAAACACCCACTAATTGCGTGGCCAGCACTATGAAACTTTGTTGCATCTTCCCAATACAAATAAAAATCACTAAAATAATTTGAAAAATTACATCTCTTATCATTCAAAATATTAGTTTCATATAAGAAAAAAATATCAAATTTATTTATATAAGAAAAAAAATTACTAAAAATAAGCTTACTCTTTAAGTTTGCTACATTATACGACACTACCTGACAGACATATGGTTGCTAGTTTTTATGTTGATCAGCAGCTTGTGATGCAGGAACTTTAGCTTTAGAACTACGTGTCTCTCATACAATTATATCGCAAGAAATGTTTACTTTGGTGACGATCGCTCGTAGAAACTCAGCATCCTGGATCTTTACAGCTTCGATTTTTCCATCGTTCCAGGTAAACTGAATATCGTTAACGTAGATGCAAAACTCTCCAAAGCGAATTTTAATATTTTCCCCAGCTTGTGCAATGTTTTTTCCTAGTTGACGTAAATGGAATCTCTTATTTCGTTCATGGGCAGTGTAGTCTTTTTGTACGTAAATAGAAGACCCTTGAAGCTTTTGTTTAGCTGCAATAATATTGTTGACTTGCAGGGCAGAGTCCAATGAGAACACAAACGACTTCCCACCATGAATCTGCCGCGATTCTTTAACAAGTGCTGTTGTGTTGAGAGTTTTAGAGCACAGTTCATTGAATTCGGCAACAGCTGACTGTGTGTCTTTGTTGTTTAGCCCACTGACTACAATGTTAGCACGTCGAGAAGATTCGTCAATAAACTCCAATCTATTTTTCATCGACTGTAACTCTTCTCTAAGCTGAGTGTTTTCTGAACGCAGGTGCTGAATCTCAATATTAAGATGTTGCAGGTCATCCTTACGTGCGGCGTCTTGCAGTTTTGAGTCCAGAGCAGCGCTCAGCCTTAAGTCAAACACTGACCAAGAAAATAGATCATGACTATTATTAGTCTGATTCGAACTGGTGCTGGTTGAGGAATTCGCCATTATTTTTGTGTTTAAAGAGTGTTTTTTTGGGAAATTAGGTGCACTTTGGTCAGGTGAAGTTTTATTGGTGCCCGCGTTTTTTGTGATGTGCCATATATTTTGGGGTTATGTTTAGTCGCACAAACACTTTTTTTTGTTTTCGCCAAAATAACACTTTTTAAAAGATTATGTTATCGTATTTGTGAAAACACTTCACTAAAGTTTCAGATAATAAAGTTATTTTATTTAATTATATAAAATAAATATTTTTTTTTTAGGAATTTATATAGAGTGTAATAAATCAGACGTGTGACGTTTATCAGAGCAGAGTTGCCAACCACCCAATGCAATAAAAATTAAAAAAACAATATGAGTCATTCATTCGTCGTCGTAGTGTTTACTTAACTTTGTAACTTAATTTCATCTGATAAAATGTTCAAAAACTACTTTTGTAGATTCTATGCCAATTGTATTGGTTATAGTTGTAGGCATAAACATGTGTTATACCATTTTGGAAAGTACATTAAACAGGCCAAATTTTTATCAAATTTGCCACTTATGTTCTCATACATTTTCTTCCCTGTATTATTTTTCAAACTTTGGTGAAAAAAAATTTAATTATTTTTGAATAAAAAAACAATTTTAAAAAATTATAACACCAAAAATGCATCAGCTGGTGTTAAAATTTACTACCCATCATTTAGAACGGTTATTCAAGAATATTATGAAAATACAAAAATAATAAGAATCCTTTAGGGGTGGCCGTTGTGATCAGGTATTTTAGGAGACCCTGAATTTTTTAACATTTTTCGAAAATAAATTATACCATGGAGACCACAAGAAAAATATTTTTTTTATATTTTTTTTTCTGAGCAGTCATAATCATAAGGCCTGCTATCACCAGTTGCAGTATTATCCACTCATTACGGGACACCCTGTATTTATAAAGATATTATCTTGTAAGTTATATATTATACCTTTTATTATTTATAATTATAGTATTATCTTGTAATTATAATAATATTACTATACATTTTTGAAGTTTACTTTTAATTTCTGGAACATATAGGGGAAGGGTGCGAACAGTGAGACAGTGCAAACAGTGAGACAATGCATATTGTGTTTCCCCCAAAGCTTACACAGACATGCCAATGATACAAAATAGATTTTTTTTCTACGCCGAATTCTAAGTTTTTACTTACACTCTATAATATTCAATTAAATGAACTAAGTTTTTTTTACTAATTTGTTGCTACATAATCTTTTAATGCAACAAATCAATCGGATAAATATTAAGCAATTTTTATTTAAACAAAAAAAATCTGAAAAAAATCACAAGGGGCGAACAGTGAGACATTTTCACAAACAGTGAGACATATCTCGAACTTAAATTTTGGAAATACCCCTCTCTTTCTTGTGTTTATTATTTTACTGTCAAGCAAGCAGAAGAGAGTTTAAGTTATGTTCAAGGTTATTAATTTGTTTGAAAGTTTTTATTGATTTCTTTATTTAAAAGTGACTAACACATGTAAGGCTTTAATTGAATGTATTTTTTTGTTACAAATTAAACAATTAAAGTTAATTTTTTTTGTTATTTGTTTATATCGTCTCACTGTTCGCCCTACAGTGTCTCACTGTTCGCACCCTCGGTGAACAGTGAGACAATTTGACTTTGCTCACAATTTTGCTTATAACAGTTTAACTATTATATTTTTCAGTAAAGTTTCTCCCTCCGTATGAAGGTAAAGTATGTCTCAAAATACTATCAAAGTTTCTGTAAGATTGCTTAAAAGGTTCCAAAGCTATATAAATTTGAAAAAAAGTGTCTCACTGTTCGCACTCTTCCCCTATACCTATAGTTACCGTATTTAAGATAAAAACAAATTTTCTAATTACATATTTGTTTCTATAAATGTTATTATAATTAAACTAAGCATGGAGAAATGTTATATACTTATACAATATCACACATACATTTAAATAAACATGCAATACATGAGTAAGTCTTGTACTGACCGTCAACTTGAGCATCTCGTGTTTTACTTAAGTATAGAATAAGGACGTGTTTTACTTAAGTATAGAATAAGGACAAAAATCGAAACTACGCCACAATTGACATGGTAAAAATAACATATATATGACTGGTTTATTGTGTATTGTGTACTCTTTAAGATGTTAAAAAACCCTTAAGTACCAAGTTTCAAACAAACTCGACCATGTAGTTTTAAAAATACATATTTGATTTTCCCAAAAAAAAGAATTATATTTTTAAAAAATCCTAAAAATATTTTTTTGAAAAATTTGGTAAAAAAAACTGTTTTTATTTTTAAGAAGCTTCTGTATAAAAAAATGTTATTGAAATCATATGTACCATTCTGAAGAAATAATAATTAACAGAATTGTGAACAAAGTCAAACTGACTCACTGTTCGCCCAGGTTAATAATTAAATAACCAAATTTTTAAAATGAACATCCAATATACCTCGGTATATACATGGGTATGTAGGTACCTAGCTGTCGAAGTCCATCCTCTAAATAGGTAACTAGGTAGGTATGTTATAATCTTTGAAACACAAAAACAACATTTAAAATCGAATTCATATGTATGTATGTAATGTATGTATGTATCATTTAGGTAACCAATTTCAACCTATAAATACCCATGTATCTAAGTTTTTAAATATACTTATTGAGCCTTTAAGCTGTCCTTTAAAGATAACCTATAACTTTTTAATTGTTCTTTTTTAATAAATAACATCATTGAAGAGCTTCAATCCTATAACTTTATTTACTCATTTCACCCTATGCCTATGTGGCTTAATTAAGAAAAACGTCAGGTCCACAAGCCAGCCTCTAAGTAAATATTTATTTAAATGGGAAAAATAAGTAGGTATAAGACCAGTGATTTCTATAAGTCTATAAGTACTTTAATATAACTTCACCATAAAGTATTGCTACTATTTAAAAAAAAAAATATGTATCTACATGCTAATAACATACCTATACCTACTTACATTCATTAATTAAAACCAAAAATCTTAAGCAAGATAACACTTACCCAAGATTGCAAGGCAAAATACGTGGGTATAGGTACCTACACATGTACATAAAACTACACGATATTATAACTTTACTTACATAGGTACAGACAATCACATACATATTAAACGTACTATATCTATCTTGACGCATATCCATAGGCGTTTTTCTTTTTTAGCTCTGAGCAGAGCATGGAGTAGAGCTCGAGCTATCGGAGTCAGCTCTGAGCAGAGTATGATCAGAGCTCTCCGATATAATTTTGAAACACATCTGAGCTCTGAACTGTCATACGATTGCGATGCGTTCAACTCACAAAAATTAAGTAATGACTTAATTTTCATCAGACAGCTGGCCAATCAAAAACTCGAAAAATTTCCAAATTGTGAATTGAAATGGATTTGTTGAACGCGGCCACTTGAAGTGAGTGAAAAAAATAGTGAAGTTGGCTGCACTCAGCTATTTGCTCCATTCGTTCTGTCTTTTTATTCTGAGCTCATGGAGCGTACTCCGAGCTGAGCGCTCTGAGTGCTCGGAGCTAAAAAAGAAACACAGATCTTTTTTTGACAGCTAAAAAAGAAAAACGCCTTGTTGCGACAAATTCGGCCGCAACCAAGACTTTTGAGTTAACACGCACAAGGAAACAATTTGGTTTAAGTGTGCAGCGTTACAAAACCTTTATTAGGGAAATAAAGTTATGTAATAAGATATAAATTCATTTAACTTAAATTCATTAAACTTACTTAGTCTATTTTATATACAAAATTCACAAATTGAATAAATTTCTAAACGGTGATTGTAAAGGACGATCACCTCGTGGTAATTACAGGTTATGAAAGAAAATTATAGAAAGATCGAGAAAGTACATTTGACGTTTGACCTTTGTAGAGAGTAGCTCCACACAACAGTCAATTTGCGAAACTACTCCTTAGGCTGCATGCGCATTAATATTAACACTCCCCCTTGGTAGTTCCGCCTATGGGCTGGTGTCTCCTGGAGCTTTGACATCAAGGACCGCCAGTTTAACTGCAGGTCTTTCGTAGACTCCGCTTTGAGTTTGTATGACGGCACTTCTTACTTGTCCATCATTTGATAATTTTACTTTAACTATGCGACCCTTGGGCCAACTATTTCGGGAACTATTTGGATCAACGACCAAGACTATGTCGCCAACCTCCAAGGGTTTCGTGGGTGTGAACCATTTTGTGCGTCTGGTAAGTGTGGGTAAGTATTCTGATACCCAGCGCTTCCAGAAGCGGTCCGCAAACTGCTGTGAGATAAGCCAACTTTTACGAAGCACTGTCACGTCGTCATTAAATTTAGCCAAAGGTTTGGAACCACAAGCTGAGCCCAACAGAAAATGGTTGGGAGTGAGAGCCTCCGGGTTCTCTACGTCTATGGGGATGTATGTCAACGGCCTTGAGTTTAGAATATTTTCTGCTTCAATCAGCATACTTCGCAATAGTTCATCGTTCGGATTTCTTGTTGGTGCGATAGCATAGAGGACGTTTTTAATGGAGCGTACTAAACGCTCCCAGCTGCCGCCCATATGTGGGGAGCCCGGTGGTATGAAGTTCCATTGAGTGCTAGTAGTAGTGAAGGTCTCAGCTAACCTGTCTCTCTGGATATTGGCCGCCGCTTCCCGTAACTCGCGTTCCGCACCGTGAAAATTAGTCCCATTATCACTATAAAACTCGATGGGTGTACCTCTTCTGGCGATAAAATTTCGAAGGCAAAGGATACATGAGTCAGTTGTTAAAGTGTGGGCAACCTCAATATGAACTGCTCTTATGGTGAGGCAGGTTAAGAGCACTCCCCAACGCTTTTCGGATCTTCGACCTAAGGTGACTGTTATTGGGCCGAAATAGTCAACCCCGACATAAGAAAATGGTCGACAAAAAGAGGCGAGTCGCGCAGGAGGTAAAGGGGCCATTATTGGTGGCCGGGGCCGAGCTTTGTTGTTCTTGCATTCTTGGCAGGACTTTTTGACGCCTTTAAGAGCCGATCTTATATCAGATATGTAGTACCTTTGGCGTAAGACGTTCACCACTGTTTCGTCATTTTGGTGCCCGTAGCAGCAATGAACGTCGTTTATGATGAGCAGTGTAATTTCATGCTGTCTTGGGAGGATAATGGGTTGCCTAACATCTGCACCAGCGCCTTCTGCCAAACAAATTCTTCCATTAGCTCGAATGATGCGATTTGTATCCAAGAAAGGATTCAAATTAAGAATAGCACTGCTCTTTTGGATACAACGATTCATTGCTAGGTCCGCAATCTCTTCTGCATACTGCCAACACAGGACAGTTTTTGAGTCCGACCAGAAAAAACGGCGATTAAATGTGATTTCGTGTGACTCGGCAATGCATTTCGCAAATCGCACTCCCAGAAGGGCTGCCCGTAACTCGAGGCGAGGAATTGATAGCGACTTAAGGGGCGCTACTCGAGTTTTTGCCCCTATCAGGCTAGTCTCTGTGAAGTCTTTGTGTGAGTTTCTGATGTAAGCTACTGAAGCATAGCCATTTTCGCTGACGTCAACGAAGATATGTAGCTGTATTTCAGAACCCCACGATGCTGTTACATGACATCTTGGGATTTTCACATTTTCCACTTCGGGTAGGTGTTTGATCCATTTGATCCATTTTGCGAATTCTTCGTCATTGATGGTACTATCCCACTCAATTTTGGAGCGCCAAACCTCTTGGAGAAGAATTTTGATGTACATAAGGAAGCAGGCTATCAGTCCCAGTGGATCAAATATCGTCATCATCACTCTAAGGACTTCACGTTTAGTAGGACGTCGTGACCCGAGAAGAACTCCTCTCTGATTTGGGTTAGTTGTGATCTTGAAGGTTAACAGGTCTAGAGATGTGCACCACCACATGCCAAGCACTTTTTCTGTTCCTAACTCAGGGTTGATATTCATGCTGATTTGCTCAGCAGTTTCTGATGTAAAAACCAGCGTTGTTATGGATATATCGGATGTCTCGAGCTAATTTGACTGCTTCCTCCTCTGTTGGGACGCTGTCCATCAAATCATCCACATAGTGGTTCTTTTTAATGGAGTGGACGGCTCTAGGATATTCGGCGGCAAACAGTTCCGCATTAGTGTTTTTAACATAATGTGCGGTACACGGGGAACAAGTCGCCCCAAAGGTCATCACCATCATTATGTACGTATCGGGCCTTCCATCCTCGTTGTGTCCCCATAAGAATCGCTGATAATGTTGATCCTCTTTTCTGATTTTGACTTGATGGAACATTTCCTTGATGTCCCCGCAAATAGCGATCTTGTGCTGTCTAAACTTAAAGATAACTGAAATCAGAGGCGTCAGCTGGTCAGGACCCTTGAGGAGTACAGAATTAAGTGAAGTTCCATTAACTGTGGCTGCAGCATCCCACACAATTCTAACTTTGCCGGGTTTGTTGGCATTTTCAACTGGAAATATTGGTAGATACCATGAACGACTTTGATTTTCTACTATCTCCTGAGCCGTTAACTTTCGAGCATATCCCTTCGTGATATATTCTCCGATTTTACTATCTAGCAATTTGGCTAGTTCTGGGTTACGCTCCAACCGTTCTTGCAGGCAATCTAGTCGTCGTTTGGCCATGGAGTAACTGTCTGGTAACTGCACATCATCAAATCTCCAAAGGAGCGTTGTCTCAAACCTTCCATCTTTTCGAATAGTGTGGGTGTCGAGGAGCTCTAGTGCTCGAGCATCATCTTGCGACATCATAAGATTTCGTGACTCTAAAGTGCCAAAATTGTCATCACAAATAAAGTCATTCATTAATCGGCGTAATTCTGCGTCATTACAGTCACAAATATGAAAGCTGTGAGCCTTTGTGTGATTATTTACTTTATTGGTGCAGTTTCCATGGACCACCCATCCTAGGCGCGTTTTGGTAGCTATGGGCTCGTCCCAACCTCCTTCTTTGGATTTAAGTGGATGTCCGAGTTGAGCGTTGTTAACGCCGATAAGTAGTCGAGGGACAGCTTTCTTGTATGACTCAAAGGCAAGTCCCTTTAGATGTTCAAACTTCATTTGGAGCTCATCATGTATAAGGGTTTGAGCTGGTAGGGCAAGCTTCTGCACGGTATGAACATTGGTGAGTTGGAATTTTTCAGCGTTCTCTTTGGTGCCGGATATTTGCAAGTTGATCAGTTCGGATCGGCTTTCCAACCGAGAAGTGTTCCCTGTCCACTTTAAACATAAAGGGTGCTGCTCTCCACGTACGTTGAGCTGACTCAGAATGTCTTCATCTAGCAGGGTTACGGATGACCCTTCATCCAGAAGCGCATACACTTTGATTTTAACTCCTTTTCCGTAAAGGAATACTGGTACTATTCTAAACAGGATAGGATCGGTTTTGTCGCTCAAAGAATCAGATGGGAGTTCAGAGTGTACTCCGACGGTAACAGCATTAGTAGAAGATGAAGTGATTTGTGTTTGATCCTTATGGAGGAGCTGGTGGTGTTTTAAACTGCACTTATTTTTTCCACAAATAGCTTCTGCCTTACATCTGTAGTTCAAATGCCTTTTAAGACACTTACTACACAATTGATGCTTCCTCACTTCTGCCCAGCGAGCTGCAGAAACTGTTTACAAACGGCTACCGAAGCACAGTTGCAGCCACAAACACAGCACTTGTTTTCCGACTTTGGGAGATGTTGCTCGCTATCATTATAATGTGCATTAACAATGCCTTTGTTTTTCCAGCCTTTGCTTCGAAGTTTCTTTTCCTCAGCTGATGAGGAAGGAGCCGAAACGAGAACCCCATTGGCCGCTTCAGCCATCGTGTACATCCAACTGCTGAAATCTGCAAGCGTACATGTTAGTAATGACTGCTTGTGAAGTGCCCAGTTTAGACGCAAGGCCGGAGGAAGCTTATCGACGAGTTCTTGTAGCAGCATAGGGTAGTTCAGATTATTCACGATACCAGAAACCTCAAATGTAGCACAAAGGTTCTGCACCGCAATAGCAAAGGTTACAATTGTCTCGAGTTTGTCTGCTTTCGGAGAGGGTGTAGAACTTATATTTCGAATCAAAGTATTGATTATGAGCTCTGGTCTTCCATACAACATCCTCAGGGTCTCAATCACTCGTTGCATACAATTCGGTTGTATTATAAGACTTTTCACTGCCTCTAATGCATCACCTTTAAGAGCTCTATGCAACCGTAAAAGATTCTCTTCATTACTAAAACCTCCTAGTTCTGTGCTCCGATTAAAACTTGCAATAAATAATGGCCATTCCAAGGGATTCCCATCGAAAGTTGGCAAGTCACGGATTAAATGGCGCGCTGCTAAATGATTTTTCGTTAAATAAATATCTGAGGGCACACATTGTTGTTGGGTATTGTTGAACGCGGGCAAATGTTGAGAAGAAGGCAAGTGTTGAAAAGTCTGTACGCCTGGATGTCGAGGAATGTGATGATTGTGAGCACTCTGTAACGGCGGCACCAAAAAATTTACTTTGTAGGTATTCTCGTTAGTCGATGGCATATACGTTTGTTGTTGATGGTCTAGCTTTGGCAACAGAACTTCATCACCGCCTCTCCACGTTCTAGGAATGTGTTGATGTTGAGAAGTGACTGGCGCAAAGTCGGAGGGATTGATGTCAACATTCGTCGTGGAATGTAGGTAATTTCTCTGTGGTATTCCGGCAACCCACTTGCCAACATCCGTGTTGGCGGTTTTTACTTTCTCTGCATCAAGGGCAACCTCATCGTCATCGTCTGAAGATTCAAAAACTCGATTCATTATTTGGTACTTTTTGGATATATATTCAGCATCCCTCTCTTTTCGTAGTTTGAGTTCTTCCTTGTCACGACTTTCCCTCAATTCTCTTTCCTCTTCGATTCTCTGCAACTCAATTTGGAGTTGCTTATTCGAAGAACACTTGGAGGACCTTGAACCGCTGGAGGTCTTGGATCGTGGTTGTCGAGACACAAATTCTGGAATATTGTTGTCCTCTGGTAGCACAAACCCTTGAGCTAAAGTTTTTTTTGTTTTTGAAAAATGTCCACTTCTTATTAGCGATGGTAAAGGCACGCTGTGAGCAGAGGTTACGAAACTTTGGGATTTCAACGAAAATTTTTCAGCACTCGGCGGCAAAGTTGGCAAACCCAGTACGTTCTGGGTTGATGGTGGCGCGAAGGAGTATGGCTGGCTTAAATTCGCAGTTGGGATGGTAGGGAGAAAAAAGTTTCTACACATGGCGGCAACTTCGGCCGCACTGTGCGCAGAAACCTTCGCAGCACCTTGGGCAAACGCGGCAGAAGTAGGTACTGCTGATGGTGCCTGATAATAGACAGGATTCAACGGCGTTTGAAGTTCGTATTGATTCTTACGTATAGCAGCAAATTCGGCTGCACTGTACGCAGAAAATGTCGAAGTACTTTGTGCACGTGCAGCAGTAAATGGTGCTGCTGATGACTGAACGCAGGCAGGATCGAAAACAGTTGTTACATCGGTAAGATTCCCAGGCATAACAGCAAATTTGGCCACATTTGCCCCAGTAACCGTGAAAGCACTTTGTGCAAACGAAGCAGTAAATGGTGTTGCTGATGATGTTTGCGACGGTTGGCTATGTAAATTGACTTATTTATTCACCCACCCCACAGCAGATGCAGAATCCGCCCCTGTAAAGCTATCTAAACACTTACTCTTACCTGATGCACATGCCTGACATGTGAATGATTTATCTTGTATGCTGCTATTCACACCAGCACAGCTGAAATGGTTCCAAGCATTACACTGGTCGCATTGGACCATATCTTCGGCGGAGTCTGGCTCATCGCAGCAGCAGCAATTGTATTCCTCATTTTGTCCAATGTTCAGGTTTATGCTCGTTGTCACTTTAGGTGGCATCTTTTGTTCAGAATTCACTGGATATCTTCACGTAAGTTTTGTAAATGTGAATAAGTCTTGTAAATGTGAATAAGTTTTGTAAAATGTTGCGACAAATTCGGCCGCAACCAAGACTTTTGAGTTAACACGCACAAGGAAACAATTTGGTTTTAGTGTGCAGCGTTACAAAACCTTTATTAGGGAAATAAAGTTATGTATCTTATATAAATTCATTTAACTTAAATTCATTAAACTTACTTAGTCTATTTTATATACAAAATTCACAAATTGAATAAATTTCTAAACGGTGATTGTAAAGGACGATCACCTCGTGGTAATTACAGGTTATGAAAGAAAATTATAGAAAGATCGAGAAAGTACATTTGACGTTTGACCTTTGTAGAGAGTAGCTCCACACAACAGTCAATTTGCGAAACTACTCCTTAGGCTGCATGCGCATTAATATTAACACGCCTCATACTAACAACTTACAAATAAAAACCCATTAGCCATAAGAATAAAAAAAATATATGAACTACCTTTCTCAATGAAAACCAAAGATCTTTTTTTTCCTTCACGCCACTCGCACAGTGCGTTCGTCGCCGCCGCACAGTGGGATGAGAAGTGATTCTAGCGCCAGTCGATCTTGAACTGTGGAAGCGAGTGGACGTTAAGCGACGTTCCCAGTATTTTTCAAATAAAAGCGCGTGTGCACTAGTACAATTTAAAAAGAAGTATTTCTATAAGTGCTTATAGCACAAGTGGTAGTGGCGTCGGACCACAGTGCGGAGGGTCCCAGGTTCGAGCCCCGGCCGGGCCTAAATTTTATTGAAGCTTTTTTTCACAATAGAGAAGTGGAAAATTTTATTATTTGGGAAAATAAACGAATGGAAGAAGAAAAAAATGCGGGGACATCGCAAGGTGTCTCAGCAACAACAACAAAGCCGGCAACGGCACCAACAACTGCAACATCGAAAGATCCCATAGCAACCACAGCAAAACTAGCAACGGCACCATCAGCGGATATGCCAAAAAAAAAAGGAAGAAGATAAGTTGTGAAGCAAACCACGTCAAGCGTCGATCTACTACCACTTCAGCTAAGCTGCCAGCTGGAGTGAAGGAGACGACGCGCATGGGCAGCAAAAATTCAAACACAATTGTACACCTCGTCATCTGACGAGGAAATTCAGTATATGTCCGAAGGAGGAGAGGGGCTTTATACAACGGGTGACAGTAACCTGTTGGTCGACGTTTCGACGACAGTGGCGTCGTCCGATGAGGAAATGGAGACAAAAAATGCAAATGAGGAGCAGACAATTAGTGCCCAAATTGGTGCAATTGAGGGAGAAATGGAACTCTTAAAAGCCAAACTGGCTTCACTTGTATTGACCCTTAAAGAAAAACAAGAGATGCGCCGAGCAAAAGAAAAGCAGCAGCGCGAAAATAAAAGGCTGCTCCAGGCGCCAGAACTCAAAGATCCAAAGCAGCAACAAAAAGATCATGGACAGCCTCAGCTAAAAAAGCAAGTGCAACAAAAACAAAAACAACAGCTGATGCAAACACTTACACAGCCACAACAACAGCTGCAAGATCAACAGCCACAGCAGCAAATAATACAAAAACAACAACAGCAAAACCGACAAAACACAAAGCAACAACAACAAAATCAGGAGCAGCAGAACCAGCAGCAACATAAACAACAGCAGCAAGAACAGCAGATGCAGAAAAAACAGCAGCAGGTCGAACACCAGCAGCAGCCACAGGCAGCAAGTAGCAAAAAAGAAAAGGTGCCACCGATAAATGTATACAAGATGGAGCTCCAAGACACTATTAACCTATGTAAGTCGGCCATAGGCCACAATTTCTATATAAAAAGACTTAACGAAGACAGGCATGCTATCCACTGTTCTACTGTGGAACAATATAAACAAATTAAAGATTTATTAAAAGACACCACTACTGAATTCTTCACATTTACCCCAAAAGTAGAAAAATTGCAAACGGTCCTGCATGAAGGGCATAGATTCCTGCACGGAACCAGAGGTGCTCTTAAATGAGCTCCGTCAAAAAGCGAGTGGCGATCTCGATTTTAGGGGGGTCAAGCCTTCTACTACAGTCAAAGCCAGACGGGAGAAGCGGTCTTTGCCGTTTTTCCTGGTTCAACTCTCACCCAGCAGCAAACTGGATAGTTTGAGGAAAATCTCCGTCCTCAACTACCAGGTTGTAACATGGGATAAATTAAAGAGACGCGGCGACATGCTTCAATGCATGCGCTGCCAAAGGTTTGGCCACGCTGCAGCAAACTGCAAAATGCAGTCACGCTGCGTGAAATGCGGTGAGAACCACAATAAAGGAGAGTGTAAGCTTGGTGAAGAACGGGTCGATGATATGACCCAGCTTAGATGTGCACTTTGCGGAAAGGAGGGGCACCCTGCAAATTATCGGGGTTGCTCAGCTTTTCAGCAAATACGATTAAAAAAAACGGCTAGGCAGACAGCGGTAGAGATACGCCCATCTACGCGTGCTCCTACAACAACACCTGTCAATCCCCAAATTTCCTACGCCCAAATGGCATCAGGAAGGGGAAGCACGGTACAGCCTGCAGCTAAGGTAGCCCAACCGGCCCTCGTGCCTAAGGCTTTCGATGCTTAGGCCGAAATTAGAAGCATGTTGCTTGCAATCCAAGGCCAGTTGACAGGACTTCAAAAACAGATAAAGGAGCAGGCAGCTAGGATAGATCATCTCTATTCTGTGTTGCCTAGCCCATCGCATTTTAGAGGTTAAAGGCGCGCTGTCGGAGAGGCCTCTTAGGATCCTTGCTGTGAATGTAAATTCACTGATTAGGACCGAACGTAGAGCTAATCTTTTTCAACTGTTGAAAGACCAGAGTCCAGATGTGTTTATGGCCAGCGAAACTAAGCTGAACCAGAAACATAAGTTGACTAACAACAATTACAATATCGTTAGAAGAGATCGACCCAACTCCATTCAAGGGGGGGGGCGTCGCAATCTTCATACGAAAAGGCATTAATCATAAAGTTATATATAATAGTGATCTGCGAAGATTTCGGCTGTTAGAGGCGTGCATCGTATGCATTTCTCTCCAACAGGGGAAGCGAATGTATGTGATCGCGGCTTATGCACCGGAATCACCTCAGCCAACTGATTTTATGGCAGATCTTGAAAAACTTTTCGAATGTCTAACGCTTGAGCTTGGAAGAAAATTACTTTCTCATGGCCGGTGCGGTGATTTGAATGCCAAACACCTAGATTGGGGAAATCAAATACAGAATCCAAGAGGTATTCATCTTTTTAATTGGATGAGTCAATATAACACTGAATATGGTGTCGACCTGCTGGCTACGGATCGGCCATCGTTTCCAAGAAGCGGTGCCTATCTGGATTAATTGCTAATAGACTCAAGACTGACAATTACTGACACTGTGGGTCAAAGAAACTGTTTACGAACGATCGAGTATGACAGTGACCACTGCGGACTCGCCGCCGTAATACAGCTTCCGAACGAGGTCGTGGCGTTGGATGAGTATGTGCTTGTGCATGCTTACAATTACAGTAAGGTGCGCTGGCCACGCTTTACCAACGCCTTATCGAGCGAAATCAGTTCGAACAATATATCCCCACCAAATGACAGGAATTTGACAAATAACGAAATAGACCAATACCTGGAACAAATGGACGAGACAATCAAACGAACAATGGACAGAACGATACCAAAGTACAAACAACGGGACGCAACTGACATGTACCGTAATGCGACCATTGATGCATTACACAGACAAAAGAGTGGACTGCTGACAAGACTCAAACTCTTGTACCGACGGTTTACTGACCCACACGATCCGGAGATTAGGACACTGAAGTCTTCGATCAAGAACATCAACCAAATAATAAAAGAAAATTATCGGTTTTCGATTAATTTGTATTGGGATAACGAAATTCGGGCTGTTAATTCTAGCGACCCGAGTATGTTTCCCCAAATTAACAAAATATTAAGAAGGAATGATCAGAACGACCTTCCGTGTCTTAAGCTCCAGAGAACGACAGATAACAGAGACGTACTTCTGACAGCAGGAATTGATCCAGAGGACGCCGTCTTCAGCATTCAGGCAATTCCGTATGCCGACGATCTAATTGCGTACAGAACAGCTCCAAAAGTCGAGGTCATCAGAATTCTTTTGCAGCGTGACTTCGAGAAGATTCAGCGATATTGCGATGACTGGAAGTTAAAAATCAACTTTCAGAAATCAGAAACTATCTTGTTTAGGACTCCGTTGCGTGGAGCCACAAGGGATACGAGAAAGAACTGGCGTAAGCTGGTGATCGTAGGGCCAAATGGACAGCCACTGGCAAGTAAAAGTGTAGTAAAGTACCTTGGCATCTGGATGGATCAGTATTTGTATTTTGACAGACATATAAATGCTGCTCTGTCCAGGGCTAGGGGAGCTTTTGCCCTGACGAAACGGTTGTTTTATAGCAGCCGGCTTAACTGCAGGGTGAAAGTGATTTGCTACATGGCCCTTATACGGCCGATGATTGCCTATGGGTGCCCGATTTGGTTCAACGTTGCCCCATCTCAAATGGAAAAGATTCGGGTGTTTGAGAGGCAGTGTCTTAGACGCTGCCTTGGATTACACAGAACACCAGAGTCGGAGTACAAACATTACTATTCCAACCTGGTTCTATACAACGGTGCCAACATAAACCGGATAGATAATTTCTTGCTGAAGCTTATTCGAGGTCACATTGCAAGAGCAATGTCCTCGACCAACAGCTTAATTTTTGGGGCTTATTACGCTAAAACGACTATTACGAGAGTGTGCGTCTAAGCGGCTTTATTCCGCCCGATGCATTCCTCTATTTAGACAGTGGAGGGCTGATCCAGGATAGAGCGGCGGTTCCGCTAATCTACCACGTCGGCCGTAGAACTGAAGATCGATGGCTCCTTTACAGTCGAGACGTCCTCGCACACGACGGAGCCGAGCACCTTCGGTTCAGTAGTAGTGATGGGCGCATTCGAATGATATAATCGATTATAATCGATTCAGGCAATATCTCGAGATATCTCGATTCTTAACTTAAATCATTCGAATGATTTTTCATCAATACTAAACTAGAACTCGAGAATCAAGAACAGAAATGAGAATTAAAGACAAGTAAGAGAAAGGATACGCACATAATAGAGAACTCGAGACCGTTGATTGTTTATGTACGTGTATTCAACCACGCGACTCAACGCGATGGGAGCTCGAGAGCCGACAGCAACTTGAATATATGAACTTCGAATGATGAATGAATGAATCATTCGAATGATTTTCCTACCTACCTGCTTACTATTGTAGTAAGTGTCGTGAGAACTCGAGATTCAAGAACAGAAATGAGAACGGAAGACAAGCAAGAAAAAGAGAAACACACATTATCGACCCAAAAAGTTGATTGTTGTGTAGTGTATTTAATCACTCGAGCTAATGCGGTGGGAGAAATAATAAAAAAATTAACACAATTAATTGAGAACTCGGTGCTCAGGACGCTCATGTTTATGTATGTGTACACAATTGCTTTCGAATTCTCACAGTGTTGACTCGAGTGGTTGAATACAATCATACATAGACAATGAATGTATTGAGTTCTCGAATATGTAGGTTTTCGTTCCTTTTCTTTCGTTCTTATTTCTTGGTTCTCGACTCTCATAATATCTCGAATGATCATTCGATTATTATGATCACTCGAATACTAACATCTCGATTATTGAAATCATTCGATTATGCCCATCACTGTTCAGTAGGACTGTGTCCGATCGGGACCGAAGAGATAGGGTAAAGCAGGAGAACCAGTTCTGGTGGTTGAAACCTGAACACGAAGTTCCTTCGGATATTTAAAAGTTGACTGCATTTTTCTATGCCATGGCCGACTAACATAGGTTTAGGTATTTAGTTTTAAGCAGGGACAGTCACGGTGGCACCAAAAAAACAAAAAAAAAAACAAAAAAAAAAAAATTATAAAAAAAATTTACAAGTTGACTGCATTTTTCTATGCCATGGCCGACTAACATAGGTTTAGGTATTAAGTTTTAAGCAGGGACAGTCAGGGTGGCACAAAAAAAAAACAAAAAAAAAAAAAAAAATTATAAAACCAATAAAAATACAAAAAATTATAAAAACCCGAAAATGCTTGCTGTGGCTGTTCTAGTTTGTAAGTAGTTTATAAGTAGTTCGTAAGTAGTGTTAAGTAGTTTTATAGTAGTTTTAATTAGTTTTAATTAGTTTTAATTAGTTTTAATTTAGTTTTATTTAGCTTGTAAGTTTTATATAAAACAAAAAAAAAAAATAAAGACTTAGATACCGAGTTTTTTTTATAAATTCTTCTCGGTGAAAAATAAAACCGGATTGAATTCTAGCTTTTAAGATAGTTCTTAGGCCCAAAGGCATTAGCATTAAGTTATTAGTTTAACTTAGAGCGCCCGAATGGGGTCAGTAAGTTAGTTGTAAAATATTGATAAGTAGGCTAGTTTTTATGAATTTTTGTCTAGCTTTAAGATAGTTTTTAAGAAAATGGAAGAATAAAAATTGAAAAAAAAAGTGATTCTAGCGCGCCAAAAGTGGTATAAAAAATGGTCTCCAAAATGCGTAATTTTTTCAGGGAATGTTGTCAATACCTGGGCGTGAAAAAATCGAGAGCCAGTTTTTGTAAAACGTCATGCACTTTTTTGTATTCCTCGTTTCTTAGAAGGTTATGAATAATCTTAATTATGAAGTCAAATTATAAATAAATAATAAATTGGGTGGCGCAACAGCTCATGGAGAACCAGGGCCTAGTGACAGGAATGGAGGGGACCTACAGTTTTTTTGCCGAGTCCGAACGGCTAAATGAGAAGCACTTTTTCATGACAAGTATACTCTTGGAGGATTTGTCAGTTCCTCGCAAGAGGCAGTACCTCGAATAAAACATTTCTGTTTTTAGGTGGCACGGCTGGGAATCGAACCCACACCTTCGGCATGACAGTCCTACGCACTAACCATCAACCCACGAGGTACTTCATGAAGTCAAATTACTGCTTTTTTAAAATGTCGATATTGATCCTATTTAAGGATGGATATCTGCTAAATTTTTTTTTTCTTGTTTACCAATAGTGTCAATATTATAACCATCAATTCCAATAAAATTAATTCACTGATTGTATGTTATTTAAATCATTTTATTTAAACAATTTTTATATCATTTTTTTTTGTTTGTATAGTCTGCCAAAAATCCGGAACGTCATGGAACCTCTTACCTATACTTCCATTAGCTAGTCCAATTAGTTTTTGTCTGTAATGATGATTTTAAAACCGATGTTTTTGAAGCGCCCTATCAATTGTTAAATAACTCTATTCACCACAATCAAATTTTGATAGAAATTAGGGGTTATACATTCTTGGAACCTGTTTTTTGCTCTGAGAAAGTTTTCAACTTCGCGAGATCAAATTTTTCGGGACTTAATAATTTCCTAAGCATTTTTGATTGGGAGAATGAATTCAAATACCTTAATATCCAAGAAATGTTTTCTTCTTTTACAAATATTTTAAAAAATTCTTTTCCTAGGTTTGTTCCATGCTTATCTAATAGAAAATTGTCTAAGCCCCCTTGGTACAATAATGAGTTCGTTCACTTAAAAAACATTAAAACTAAAGCCCATGCTAAATACAAAAAAACCCTTAGCCCAATCCACTACAATCTTTTCCGCATTCATAGGAAAGATTTTGAGGTTTTAAACAAGTTCCTGTACAGAAATTATATTTTTGATACAGAAAGCAAACTCAAACATGATTCAAAAGCATTCTGGTCATACATAAGTGATAAGAAGAAATCAGTAGGAATACCAAAAACTATGTTTTATAATGATATCGAGTCAAATGACGTTGATCAAACCCTGGATCTTTTTGCCTCATTTTTTGAATCCGTCTACTCAAATTCAATATCGCATATTAATATTAATGTTGATACAACATCGCGGATTGATATCGGGTTAATGAAACTTGATATCCTTGATGTTGAAAATGCGCTTTTCAAACTGAAGCCGAATTCTAAGCCTGGTGTTGATGGAATACCTGCCATAATTCTTAAAGAATGCTTTCAAACAATCTCCAAGCCATTATTAATCATTTTCATTGAATCTCTTAGTTCGGGAATTTTCCTTGAGGAATGGAAATCGTCGTTTTTAATCCCTATCTTTAAATCAGGATCAAAAAATAACATAGAAAATTATAGAGGTATATGTAAACTGTCTTCAATACCAAAAGTTTTCGAATCGATTGTTAAATCCAAATTACAATTTCAAATTAAGGAACATTTATCCGAAAATCAGCACGGGTTTATTACTGGTCGATCAACAATCTCCAATCTTGCGCTTTTCACATCTTATGTTGCTAATGCCGTTGAAAATGGGTCACAGGTAGATTCTATATACACTGATTTCAGCAAGGCGTTTGACTCAGTTAGCCATGGTATTCTTCTTAAGAAGCTTCAGCATTTTGGGTTTCACTCAGCAATGCTAAATTGGATTGCTTCGTTCTTAATTGGTAGAACCCAGCGAGTATCTATAAAAAACAGATTATCTCGATCTATAAATTGTACATCTGGCGTACCCCAAGGAAGTCATTTGGGACCTCTGTTGTTCATTATTTTTATTGATGACATAGTGTCAAGAATTAAGTTTTGTCAATGCTTGATATACGCTGATGATCTAAAACTATTTCTCAAAATAAACCAACCTAAAGATTGCTTATATGTTCAGCATGATTTAAACTATCTCTCGAATTGGTGTGATGAAAACTGCCTCAAACTTAATATAAAAAAATTCAATGTCTTAACTTTTTCTAGAAGTTCTGCTATGTATATTTTTGACTATAACCTGAATCAATGTCAGTTAAAAAGAGTCGACCAAATTAAAGATCTTGGTGTAATTATTGATACGAAATTGACATTTAACTCACACATCGATTATATCGTAGCAAAAGCTAATTCAGTTGTGGGTTTTATCAAAAGAAACAGTAAGGAATTCACCGATCCCCACACCCTCGTATCTCTTTTTGTAGCAATGGTTAGGTCTATTCTTGAATATGCTGATTTAATATGGAATCCTATCTACAAAGTACATTCCGATCGCATAGAAAACGTACAAAGACATTTTACCAAATATGTTTTTAGGAAAATGTGTTGGGATTTTTCCCCTTCTTATTCCGCTAGATGCCAGTTACTTGGTATATTGCCTCTTAGTGATAGAAGAAACGCGCATGAAGTAATATTTATTTGAGATGTGTTATGTAACCGTATTAATTGCCCTTCACTACTTTGTCTTATTCCCATTTATGCTCCTACAAGATCACTGAGGGAACGAAATTTTCTATTTCAGCAACAGCATCGAACAAATTATGGGATGAATGAACCTATCTGCAGGGCTATCAGATCTTTCAATAAATTTTACTCTGTTTTAGATTTGCGCTATTCAAGGGACCACTTCAAAAACATTGTATTTAATTCATATTCATTCAATTGAAACAAATTGTTATTAATTTAATATATGCAGCATAAATTTAACTTATTTTTCTGATATTTTTGTATTTATATTTGTTTTACTTTATGTTAAAAAGTCTGTTAAGCTAAGCTTGTAGATGAATTATAATAAATAAATAAATAAATAAATATGTATACTTACACTCCTATAAAAATCGCTACCAACTACCACCAACTAACAATTTTATTTAACTTTTAATGAGAGATAACGTTAGCCAAGATAGTCAAACTGCCCTCTCTGGTGACTCCAGGGGCCTATAACACAAAGCTACAAGTACTTGTAATACAAGTCAATCCTTACAAATGTAATGAATTTCTGTAACACAAAGCTACAAGTCGGCTGGATCTTTTACAAGTGTAATGAACATTCATTACAAGTGGGAAATTGTGCAATTTCCCTCTTTCTGTAACACAAAGCTACAAGTGTAAAGAAAAACTAAATCTTACTTGTAGAATAATCGATGAAATCTTACAGGTGATTCAAGACTTGTAGGATGCAGAAGATGTATTTTAAAATGCTAAAAAAACAAGCTTTTCAATTAATCAGCATTTCAATAATTTTTGTTCATCATGATTATTGCTTTTTTTAACCGAAAAAAAGTTCCAATTGTCAATATATCCACGCAGTCAATTAATTCAAATATCCCGAATAAAAAAAAAGTAAGTTAGTCTTTCAGTGAACTATTGGAATGACGTATAAATCGTAAAAATAATAAAGTTCGAGAAGTTTGGTCACGGCTTGGTTTCACTGTCTGCGGAGTTAAGTCGAACTATGTTTACTCGCACCATGTTCGAGCATCTCCAGAGCCCTTAAGAAAGGGATATCATTTCTCTAAATAAGTTTTCACAATTATAATGTGTCCGAAATGTGAATATACGTACATCTTAAATTAGTGGTTTCTAGGGTCCAGTGTATACTTTCTTTTGTCACTGGGCCTTACTAATAATCAAATTTAGCAACGAGTTAAATATTTCAGTGAAATTAACCATAATATTATGGATCCCAAATAATGAACCATACATGGAATGTTGACTTTTTTGGAGTTCATACCACCTATAGTTCATTGTTAAGAGCTCAATCAAATATTAAGGTCATACCATGCATGGTTTATTAGAGTCCATTTCATTATTGTCCATTTCAATGAAATATTTAAGTCTTCACTAAATTTGATTATTAGTAGGGCCCACTGAGTGTACCTTGAAATTATTTTTCATTTTTAATTATGCTATATCAAGAAAAAGCTGCAGAACCTGACAAATAGAATTTCAAAATCAAATTTTTGTGACATTTTTACATTTATGGAAATAGTGCGTATCCACTCGCACCTATCAACGTTTGAGTAAGAAATAGAATAAGAAAAATGTAGTGCCATTCGGGCTTTAATGAAATAAAATTTAAATTAAAGTTATTAACATTTTTACTTTCCGTTCTTTTCATTGGTTAAGACATCGGAAAATGAAAAAAATATAATATTTTTATTTTCTCTAATTTTAACCAAAAGGGACATTTTTCTTGAAGAAGTTAGTAAACAAATAAAATGCACGACTGGATCATTCTTTTAATTGTATAAGCAGCCTGATAATAACTTAGAGCTTTAAAACAAGCACGCCATATGTACCTTTGTATATAAAATGTATGTAACATTACAAAAAATTGATATGCCAATTTTGAGTATATATTAATATACATATAAAACTGAAAATTCAAAATAATTTATCATCCCGTTTTTGAAATATTGAATTTTCAAAAAAAAAATTGAATATTTTTCAAAATCCAAAACTTTTTTCGTCCAAAATTTTGATACGCAGTATTATTTGTATTCTAAGAAAGCTTTTTTGCAAGAAATTTTATTGAAATCGGATGAGCGTTGAATGAGAAAACCAAAAATCAAAAAACAGTTTTATGGCAAATACCGTTAATAAATATTTTTGGTAATTTTTTTTTTTCTTACCAGAACACTGATTTGTTTTTATCAAAATCGTTAAAGCCTTTTTTGAGATAAATTTAGATCTTCCTTAACGGTTGTATGGCAAGTACCGTTATTTTAAGAGCTAAAAAAATATTTCAATTTCCTGTCTGGAGAGTTAAAAAAAAACCTTAAATTCTAAATTTGAAGAAAATCGCATCATTGACTTAGGCATCCAGATACACACAGACAGAATTGTGCTTTTTCCGTGTTCTCTATCATCGTAATGTTATGTTTGATTGTTATCTCAAATTTTTTTTTTGTACGAATCCAAAACTTGCCCTACAGTTCCTATATCGCAAGTAAAAATGTTGGTACAGTTCCCCGCTTTTTGTATAATTTTTAGATCAATAAACAGAATTACGTTTTTTATTTCCATGTTTTTATTTTGTTGGCATGAGTTTTTTAAGATCACCTTATGTCACTTAAGCGAGGTGCAATTAACCGGGGAATACTTTGTAGCATGTCTATACACGCATAGATGCAGGGCCAAATCTTTATGAATTATGATATAGGACTTTACCTTTTTAGTGCGGAGTTAAACACGAATTTTAAATTCATAATATCTTAATCTCAAATATCCGAGCATTAGAAGCAAAGTTATAATTTTTTGAAGCTAATAAAATCGACGATTTTTTTTATTAAAATGAATTTTTAGGTGCAAAATTTATTGAAATGCCCCCATTAGTCCCTCCTGTTGCATTAAGCCTTAGTATGTACATCACTCACAAATTTGTAGAAGAGGATTGGGGCAATTACTTTGTACGATACAATTTTTAAAATGGTATAAGTTTTCATCCAATTTTGCATTTTGAAAAATAATTAAAATTAAATTGATGGGAGACTCAATTTGCCATTTAGTATTAAATTCTGTGTGCCTCATCAAAAAACTGAATACAAAAATGTTGCCTTATATTTACGCTTTATTTAAAATCCTTAACTTTGAAGATCGGACAGTTATAACCAAAGTTATAAGCATTCCAATCGGTCGGTTTGAAGGCTTTTTGTGCATAACAGAAATTTTCTACACTGCATCTTGTCGGTCGATCACCGACGAACACTCAACTCATTGCATGCAGAATGGAATGCCTACAAGTGTAGGGAAATTTTTGTTTCTACAAATGTAAGTTTTTTTTTTGTGTTACAGAAATAATCTACACTTGTAAAACTAACGTAATCCTACAAGTGGCTCTTGGCTTGTAGACTTGTAGCTTTTGTGTTATAGGCCCCAGGTCGGTAATGTATTCCGTTATAATAAGTTGTTGTGAGTGTTTTCTGCGTTTTTTGGGTTGTTTTATTTGATAAACACTCAAAAAATAATACATATTAATTAAATAATTAAATTTTACCCACCGGATTATCGATTATTAAAAAAAAAAACTATAAGTCCTATTAAAGTGTGAAAGAATACGTGAAGAAAAGTTCCATGTAGGTTACAAATAATAAACAGGCAAGTGTTGCCATTTTAAAGGTTGAAATTGATAAAATAAGGTCTACCATTGGAAAAGCTGCAGAAGCTTGCGATAAGGAATACCGACTAATAAGAAGATATCACACGAGGAAAAACTCGAGAATTAACACCAACACAGATCTACTCCACATGTTGCTGGTCTCTTCGGATCCATATGTCTCGTCAATGCGAAAGGCAACAACTAAAAACAAAAGGGAATATAATAAGGAAGTTCGCAATTTATTATTCCTCCAAAATGACGAAAATGAATCTGAACATGACTCGGAAACGAGTAGTAATAGTGACTCGGAATAAAAAGTTTTAAAAAATAAAAATTTTTAGTTTTTCTTTTTAGTTGTAAGTTTGAAAACTTTTTTTTCAAAAAGTATTTACAAAACCAACTACTATGTATATAGTCAAACAAAGAATCGATTTTCGACTATAAAAACAGCTATAGCATGACATTCAAACTGTTGCTGTTGTTTTTTAATATCTGTTTGTCTATTTCAAGTAATTTTTCTTATAAAATTGCCCCTCCCACCAAAATGGGGGGAAACAGATCCCCCACCCCATACAATTTTTTTTAGAACCGCCTAAGAATCATTTCTCAAATAATCCTGCATTGAGGGACACCCTTTTTTCGAACACTGATAGAATTTTCTTTTTGCAACTTTCTTGTCCCTTATTTTTGACAACACCCTGGAAAAATATTGAAAACGGCTGCAACGACCTCAAAACCATTAAAGCTTATCAAAATTAGGTCTTTATTGCATATAATTACCCCAAGAATACTTTTGGCGTGCTAGAATCGCTTTTCATCCCACTGTGCCCCGTGGCTAAGCATATTGACATCAGCTATTTTCGTTCATGAAGTCTTTAAAACCAAAAATAAATCCAAATGCACTGCAGAACTACTTTGTACTTGTACAAACCAACCCCTTCCTCGTTCAGCGTACATCAAACAAAACCTACAAAACAAACGAGAATACCCAAAATTGTCATCATTTGACACACTTTTCAATTTTCTTAATCTTTTCATATAATAAAAAACTAACCATCATACAAAATACAATACAAAAACTGTAAACAAAACCAAACCAAAGAAAGCAAAATTGACTACTTTTTTCATTCTGAGCTTTATCTATGTATTTGTGTGTTTTCATTATTATGAATACTTATACTTTTGCAAGTCTACACCGAAAGTCAAAATTCTACACCCAAATGTGCGACAACAGAACTGAAGATGGCGTTAGTATCGACAGCCACCATGATAGTACCTTTGTATATGAAAACCATAATACTCTCATGAAATTTTTTTTTTGTAGAACGTGGACCCTGTGGGGGCGCCACATTCGACCGCCGTTTTTGCGTGGAGACTTTGGAGACAGGACAAATTAAAGAAACGAGGACAAGTAGTAAGAGCAAGAGGAAAGTATTGTTTCCATTCTCATAAGAAATACAGGGAGTAAGAGAGATAAGTTTCTTGTATTCTCTTTTGAATTTAGGTTATTTGTTGTTTTATTTAGGAAATATTATTTTGTATGCAGTCAAAAAAGCAAAGAAAATTATAACAAGGGGGTAAAAGAGATACCTGAGTAAGCTGCTTGCGTCGTCGACCGTCGCGTCGTTGGTGTCTATAGTCTGTCGAGCAAAAATTGTCAGTACAGGGCTTATGGGAGAGCTTTTTTCAAAACAGTGGTGCCTGTGTATACCATCACAAAACTAAAATAAAAAATCTGCCACTGATAAACATACAGGAATTATTGTTGTAATTCTTAGAAGCATTCTCTACGCTACAACATGACCGTTGTCTTTCAATGCCAAAAGCATTCTGATATCTGATCGTATACTCGCTTTCACTTCTTCCTTCGCTGTTTGAAATAAAATTTACATTCCAAGGGAGTTGCCTTTGTCAAGTCGCAACAATACAACACAGCTTTTTCAGTGGCTTATATGAAAGAACTTTCGGCTTTGAAGCTTTTGAGAACAAAATTTATAAGGGTGAGAGCCAACAGTGTTGTCGTGTTGATTGTCTTCTTACTATTTGTTTGTATTTCTGAATACACCTATAAAATGCAGTTAAAATTTGTACAATTTAAGTCTTTAAAAAAAAAAGTTATTTGTGCTCAGTTTTGAAACGTTCACAAAGCCTTACGTAATCAAATTCATTTAAAAGGGTGTGGTGTGGGAAAAAAAAGATAAATTGATCTCTTTTTAATATGTTTGAAATGGTAACCATGGTAACCATATGCACATTGTTCTTCGATTTGTGGCAATTTATAATTCAAAGTATGGAAGCCCTATGAGAGCTTTAACTTGAGCCAGATGTATGCAAGCCAATGCAACTAGACTGAGAGGCAAACATCCTATCTTGCCTGTACTGACAATTTTTGTTGGATAGAGTATAGTTCGTAGCAACGAGTAGAAAAATTATTATTTAAAGTGCCTCTACACTATCCCACAAAGTATTAACACATGTCAGCATAAAGTGGGAAAGAATTTCATACGACTGCCAAATTTGTGTGATGAAAATTATTTTCATATTTTGCTTCCACACTTGCATCAAAACAAATCAGTTTCACCATAACCTCAAACGCCCAAGTGGGATAGAATGTGTGATGGTTTTAGAACCAATCCTAAATATTTTCAGATATAAACACATGTCAAATCGTGTCGAATGCGCTGTCAATTTGTGTGTGATGAAATTTCATATTTTGTTTCCACACTATTATACATGATTTCTTCCCACTTTTTTGACAAGTGTTAATACTCAGTGGGTTAGTGTGGAGTGGCTATTACAGAGATTTCCTTGTGTGCGAGTGTGAAAAGACAAACGTGTGTAGGTTATAGCTATATTTTCTTATTGAGGGTAGGTTTTGTTTTTGCTTTTTTTTTAATTGACTTGAAACTTTCTTGCAAAGTTTCGAGCATAGGCTAGGCATAATATAATGAATATAATGTATCTTTTGGTAGATATTTTGATTGAAATTTTCTTGCATGATTTCGGTGGTAGGTATTTTGGTGGGTATATGAATTTTTAATTGCAATCTTTTTTGCGAGGATCGGTCTTTTGGTAAGTAGGTAGGTAGGTATTTGAATTAAGGTTTTTGTGCAGTTACTATTAATTTTTTGCTAGATAGTGTTTTAGTTTAGTTTAGTTTTTATTACCTACATAGGTATCTACCTAATATATTTTATATTAATTTTCATGTAAAGAATCTACAAATTAAATTTCAAGTAGGTAATTAAGTATTATATTATTATAATACCTTTGTACCTATTATTAAAATATAATTCAGATTTCGTATTCCTTTGTAATATCTGATATTATTAAGTTTTAATATATTTTGAATTAACTTCCGAAATTTAATATTTGCCAAGTATTAAATTTCAATATTTTTTGGTGTTGTCATAATATGTAACCCAGAAAATATTTAAAAAAAACTCAACATTTTTAACCGTGTATAAAGTTCATCTTTGTAAATTGTGCCAAATAAAATTGCAAATTTTTTGTACCTATCAAGTTGATTTTTTTTTTAATTTTTCGCAATTAGGTGGTATTTTTTGTATGTTAAATTCAAAGCCTTTATTATTTTTTAGTCAAGTTCTGAAACCTGGATGTAAAAAGATTTCTTATAGTTTTTAAGCTTTTTAAAAAAAAATAAAGGAACTTTTTTCCATTGCTTGTTTGTGTTATGCTCATGAAGCAAAAAAATAACTAATCATAATTATAAACCTTTTTCGGGTTTTTTAGGATAGTACCTTTAATTTTTTTAATTTCTCAAAAATTAAGAAAGCTTTTTGCATTTGTTTGTCGATATTTCACTGAAAATTGATAAAAGCATTGGATATCAAGAATAACATGGCACTTAACTACGCAAAATTTGAAATAAATTAACTTAAAAAATATACAATTTTTTTTAAAATTTAATTTCTAAAAACCATTCTTTTAAACATCTCCATTACAAAAAAAAAAGAAATAGAATATTGACTTTCTAAATAGCTATAATAGGTTATTGTATGTGTTTTGGTCGACATATTAAAATATTTTTGTTTGCATTTAAAGTCATTTTTTTTTTGACCATTATTAAATAAGTTATGAATAATCAACCAAAAAGAGAGCGATTTTTTGAAAACTCGATATCTTTTGAACGGGTCATCAACAAAAATCTCAAAATTTGTCAGAAAGTATTTATCGATGGATACTAAAAAATTTCAAAAAATAGAGAAAATCATATATCGCACAATGAAAACAAAAGTGAAACTATACAAAAATGTTCACTCTCGAGTTAAAGCGACATCTAGGTTCCGATGTATACCACGCATCTTTTGCGAAGATCCTCGTTCTGATACCTCCTCTAGTTTCCACAAGAGAGCGGTAGTGTCACTTTAAAGTCTGACGTAAATCACTGAATTGGTAATAGATACAATGGCATTTCTTGCATTATGTCGGTTTTCTCCTCAAATTAATAGTGATTTTATTTTTAGTGAAATTAATTAACACAGGTACTTTTGGTACCCATTATTTGTTTTGTCGTCTTAAAATGCCAATTTATTAAAAGCTAGAGAGACTACATACTATATTTAAGTAACATAGCATTCAAGGGCCCTATTACGGTTCGCGAATCGAATAAAAAAGCTAGCCATTTCAAAATGGAAAATAAACCCGTGGGTATTTTTTCCTTTTATTTTGGGAAATAACGCCAACGGCCCAAGGGCTTTATTACCGCGGGTGTTATTGCACTGCACTTTAATAATCATTTTTTTGAAAATGGTATTCCACCCCAATGTAGCCTTTACTAAAATTTATGTATATATATTAAGGAAAGAAGCGAAAGAAAAGTTTGAAAAGTTTGTAGGTACATATGTAAAAAATCTTGTACACAAAACACCTACATTTGAGTAGATGAGAACGAAAACTCATCATACCTATCCACTTTTATCAAAAATTGAGATTTTGATCCAGATTTGTTAAGCTGGGCATATTAAATAGCTTTTAAAGAAAATTTGACTGCCAACCCCTCTAATCCCCTTTAATATTGATGTCAAACATCGTTATTGTTTCCAAAACTCTCGGTATCCACAGTGCAATTTACATTAAGACTTTCCATATCCATTTTAAGCAGTAGGTTTGCTTTCAAAACTCTTCTTATCCATCATAGGCTATTGATTATGTTATATAAGAAGGAACTTAAACGTTCACGGGTTTTTATTGTAAACAATTTTAAATGGGTCATTAAAGATTGGAAAGTAGGGGAGTGCTTTTATATTAGAGTGTGCAATTGTGAGAGGGGGCAAAGGTGGGGGAAACTGGCCATATCCAATCATTTGCAACAAAACTCTTCATAACCAAATTGAATTGTTAAATTTCATTTAAACGGATCTTCCAATATTTGTTTGCTCTCAATCAAAACATAGATTTAAAAATCTTCTATTATAGCTTTGTGTAAGAAAAATTTTCATATACAAAGATTATAGGTACAATATAAAATCTTTTATAACATCTACCATTACACCTTAATTAGTTTTTTTTTTTTCATTTGCACAAAAAAATTTTTTTGGATATGACGAGTTTTGGTTCTCAACTACCCACTCAGTTGTAAAAACTAACTCACATACCTACCTACCTATATTCCAATGTATAAGAACCTCTTCCTCTTGCACCATAGAAACCCAAATATATTGAACACAATACGCCTACAGCTGTGAAAAAAACAAATACACCTTCACATGTATACCTACCCCTTTCTCTTGCACCATAAAAACCCCATAAGCCAAAAAGAATATCCAAAATTGTTCTTTTTGTGTCTTTCAGCTTTATCTGCATAGTAAAAAAAATGTAAACAAAACCGACAATCAAAACAAAATTGAATATTTTCTCCAAAATGCCTTCTACCTGATTCACTCTAACTCTCATAAATTCAGTATACGTCTTTCCCATGCTTATACTATTCTTCACGTCCACACTTCCACTTATTCCTCAATTCTCCACGTCAAGGTACCCCTTGGAGACTTGAGATGTCGCCCTCTTCGAGTGCCGTCATGATAGTACTATGGTTTTCATATACAAAGATAGTACTATAATTTAGATATACAAAGGTATTACCCATTGTCACAAGAAAGCTGCAAACGTTCGTAAATAGATGTCTGCGAAACATCTTGCGGATTTTCTGGCCTAACCGCATCTCCAATGATGAACTTCATGCGAGGACAGGTCAGGAACCCATCGACTCTATAATACGAAAACGTAAGTGGCAGTGGGTTGGACATACGCTTCGAAAAGGCCACGAGTGCATTGCGAGTCAAGCGATGCAATGGTACAGAGATTAAAATGAGCGTGTTCGAATCAGTTCGAACAAAATCCAATTTCTGTTTATGATCGTTCATACTCGATCGATCTGCCTCTATACTCATAAGTCATTTTATCCACGAGTAAAAATACTCATAAGTCAGGTCAAACAAATTGATCGAACTCATGAGTATCTGATGCCTTCTATATCCACAATCAAAATTACTCATGAACAGTTGCAACAATTTTCGAGTACTCAAAACAAAGCGAGTATACTCGAAAGAAAATGGGTATTCGAAAATATCGTGAACATCATGAATAGCCAAGGCAATGTGATCGTGGATCGGTCGTTGGTCTTGCATCATAGTTTGTGGACGGGTAGGTAGATTCTATATGTATTTATTTTTATCCATTCATTGTTTCTATGGTCGGTGGTTTCAATTTGCAATTTTGCAAGAAGTAAACTTGTTCCTGTTGGTTTTTGTTTGTATCTCTTGAATAGATTTATTGGGTCGGTAAGAAGATGCAACACATGATCGTCAATATTTGCGACAAATGTACTTACATATGTAGATTAGGTATTTATGTAAATAATATAGGTATGCGACCCTAATAAAAATGCGGTATGTATAGTGCTGTATTTTTGGATTTATTTTAAGAAAGGATAACTCTTTTCGTTTTTTGGGTCTAGGTATATTGTCTAGTGTTTTTTTAGGGATGGGTTGAATTATCAGGAAAAAAAACCTGTCTGTCTTTTTGCGAATATGTTAAAAAGATTTATGAATGGGTCGATGTATAGGAAATGCAATTATGTGACACATAATTATCAATATCGCGACAAATGCCTTTTTGTAAATAAGGTATATAATATACCTACACACGAATGCCACATGAAAGTTTGGGATATTGCGGTTTTAAGTCATTCTTTTAAAAAGGATATTTAGGTACTTTTGTTTGTACGTTGGAGATTTTTAAACGCCTTCAAAATGAAATATAAAAAAATAGTTTTCAAAGCTGCAACATTTTTATATCCTCCATGCATTTTATTGAAAATACTTTCGGAAATCGAGAAAATGGAAATATATGATTATATAAAGTCTATAGTTCCGACAGTGCATTCTACATCTGTTGGCAATGTTGAAGATCAACCAACTACTTCATCTAGTGCCAGAGACCTTTTCTCCGACTTTATGGTTGCAAATTCGACGCGAATTCCAATTTGAAGATAAATTCTATTTCACTCAACGACGGCAACTTAAGAGGAGCAACAATTTAATAATAAAATAAAAATAATATTCAATAAAGGCTTTTCTAAAGAACAACATTATAATCTTTTTAAACAAGCATATCTAGACTATTATTTAAAAAAAGTTTCATAGCTTTTAAGTTTTTATTAGTTTTTTCTTTGTTTTATTCATTTTTATTCATTTTCTTCTCTTATATCTTTTTTTTTCATTTTATTTAGCTTGGATATCATTATACGTTTTTAATTCAGTTAGATAAAACAAGTTAAACAAATTTCATTTCATCTATTTTTATTATTTTGAAAACACATAATCCGAGAAACATCTATTTCTCACTACTAGTCGAAATACTGAAAAAAAAAAGAAATTGAAATTACATCACAAAAACCAACCACCATCCACCAATCCACACAAAATTGCTTAGCCTACCCATCGTCATCAACAGACCTCGAATACACACCTTCCGCCACGATTCGAGTATATTTGATCATACTGATCGTGAACAATATGGTCATGAGCGCCTGACTCGTTTTTATTCGAAACCATTTGAACTCGGTTGCAACGTATACTCATTTGTACTCGTTTGATGAGTGTGCTGACTTACGAGTCATCATAGTCATGAACATGAAAACTCGCTAACATTTTGGTTGTGCTGACTTTGTTTGTTTGAACTCGCTTTTTTTGAGTGAGTATTCAATGTTCATGAACATTACTCGACTCATTTTATTCTCTGAATGGAACCCTCTCACGCAGCGAGGCAGAGGAGTGGGCCAACCTAGAAGTACTTGGCGAAGAACGGTCGAAGAGGAATCTGCACAACTGGGGAAGAGTTGGAGAGAGCTGAAATACATTTCCAGAAACCGTACACGATGGCGCGTAGGAGTAGTGGAGGCCATATGCCCCGCAAGGGGAAACTCACGGACGTAACAGGTCTAAATCACTCTTAAAATGGCAGTCTGCTCTAAATAATTGTTTTAGAGCGAGAGTCGGCTCTTTTTTAATTTTAAACGAAATAAAGTTTACTTTAACACTAAAGCACTCGTCTAAGGCCTGGTTCACACGAGATTGTACCGCACGATTTTTTGCAGCATAAATCCGTGCGAATGAGCAGTGGCGTATATGTTTTACATAGAGCCATTCACACGACATCTGTACGACAAAAAAACGTACTCAGCTAAGTACGTTTATCGAATACTCAACGGACTTATAAAAAAAACGAATGAACTGCGACGTATCTTCTTCCAGTGGCGTATAGTTTTATATAGTCTCGTTCACACGGTTTAAATCCACGTCGGGTATTTGTTCGTTGGCAGCGAATGAGCTTCAGTGGAGAGAAAAGCCGATGTACACAAATAAAATTAATCGACCGATATGGTTGGTTTAAAAAAAATTATAACTCCGGTGATACTCATTGGATCTTACAGGTTAAAGTCTTAAAATAAAGAAGAGGAATGAGGCAATAAATATGCGTTTTTAGTTTTTCAAAATTATAAAAATTTTCATCAACATTTGAATTTAGAATAAAATAAATGGAATTGAATTGGGCTTTATTCACCCCTTTAGTATGAAAATGTTTACCCCTCTTCAATGATTTTTTTACACAAAATAGCCCGTTATGTCAGCTTTCTTTAAAGATCTTAACCTTGGAGATCCAATCAGTAGAACGGGAGCTATAATTTTTTAAAGCCATCCATATCAAATTTTAATAAAAAAAACTCCACGTAGATAACGGGATCTTCTCGCTGGTGGATGGTCGTGGACAATGGTCCAAGCAGGTAATTTCAATGCAATTGTTTTGATTTTTCGATCATTTTAAAATCAAGATTGTATCGCTTATATACCACGTAGGATAATGAATGAGGTATCAAAATAACCGTAATTTTATTTATATGTTATATTTAAAACAACAAGAAAATTCATCAATGCACTAAAGAGATATGAGTTCATATGTGAAAGCGCTCAAATAATGCCGTTATCTCAGTCCAACGGTATTCTAGGACTCTAATTTTTTTAATTTATATTTAAATCAATATTTTCTATCATCCGTTAAAATTTCAGCTTTCTAGCCCTTTCCCTTAAAAAGATAAAAATAAAATACTTCACAAATTCAAACTTTTCCATTCATTTTCATTATACTGCAGCTATTCGAGTTTTAAACGAATAAATATAAATATCGTGTGAACACCCGATATTTGTTCGGTAAAAACCGAATGCGATAAAAAACGTGCGGTACAATCTCGTGTGAACCAGGCCTAACTTTAAAAACAGCAAAACCCTTCTTTATCTCATAAAAATTATACTTTATCCCAGTGTTTTTCAAACTTTTTGAGTACGTGACCCCTTTGTTAGTAAAAAAATTCTGGCGACCCCCACATTCATAATAATACCATTGTATATAAATTCTATAGTATTCTCATGAAGAAAAAAATCTCGTGGCCATCTATGCGTCCAAATGTCATACTAATTTTTGTTAAGGGATCTCGGTAAGGCGATCACAGCGAACCTATCGACCAAATGTCTACCTACAAAATCGTGTTTCATGAGAATACTATAGATTGGATATACAATGATAATACTTTGTCAGTTATTTAAAAGGTGACATGAATCAAGCCCATTGAAATCTCATTTTTCAAACAGAGCTCAGATGATTGTCAAAAGGAAAAGTATTAAGATTAAGAGCCCACAGTAGTGCCGAGATTCAGCTATTTCAGCGAGTGAGATGAGATGACTCGCCTTACTCGCCGACTCATCTCACTTCACTCGCAAAAGTGATTCAGCTATTTAAGTGAAATGAGTAAGTTCGAATTTAGTTTCGAACATGAGACAAAGAATAAATATAAAAGAGCTTAATTCTACCTCCTTGTCACACTCGTTACGCAAAACGAAATGAAACAACAAATACAACAATGTAAACATTGTAATCTTTAATAATGGAGTTTGGAGTATCTTTTGTTTCAATTATTTTTTTTTGTCATAATTAAAGTTTAATGTGAGTTTTACCCGTGAGAAATAAAAAGTTTAAAAGTGTTGAAAGTGAATAGAATATAAATTTATTTAATATATATATGTGCATAATATGATAATAAAATAAAATTAAAGAATCAATAAAAGGGTAGTTGTTTTTATCTACGTTGTTGTTTTTTATTTCGTTTCCTATCCATGAATAGGAATTCTTGAGAAAAGCACACATACCTATCCAAAACTAGAAATTTACCCACACATACAACAAGTCACTGCGGAAATATCTGGCGAGTAATCTGACATTTCATTTCACTCGCTCACTCACTCCCTTTTGGTAACTGAATCGATTTTCGACGAAAAGTGACTCATCTCACTCACTCCCTGCGGCTTCGAATTAGCTGAATCTCGGCATAGATTTTGGGTGTGATTGATAACAAAAAAAAGAAGTATAGCTTCATTAAAGGCCATTCAAAAAAAGTCTTGTAATAACCGGAGCCTTAGTGATAAAACACGAGGGTAATCGTGTTAGCCGAAATTGAATTTCATCCCTCCCTAGATAAGCTCCTCGGATCCCATATCACGAAATCTGAGATCAAATGAGTATATAGTTCACCCTGCCAGACTGTAAAAAAAAATCGTTTTTCACTTCAAATTTTGAATTTTTTAAACGGTCTGGCAGGGCGAACTAAGCACTCAAATGCTTTCGGACTCCGTGATATGTGACCCAAGGAGCTTATCTAGGGAAGGGTGAAAACCAATTTCGGCTAACATGATTACCCTCGAAGTTGCATTCATACTACATTTTTTGCTATCACTCACACCCGAAATCTGCTGTGGGCTCCCTGCCTAATTAACACGAGTTCTGGAATTAAAAGCTGAATAAGTGATTTTTGTACAAGATTCAAAATCTGGATATTCAAATAGTTGTTCTGTCCCCACTTGGCTTTTAAGGTGCCGTGAAATAACGACGAGCGAAATAAGGCCGAATGTCGAAATTCGGCTTTATTTCGCTTTAATAAAGTGAAATAACGTCGAATTTTATCGTTCGGCCTTATTTCGCTTTGAAAAGAGAAATAAGGCCGATTCGGTGTTATTTCACTTTTCAAAAGGATTTACATAATTATTTAATTAGTTAAAAAATATAAAAGTTCCATATTCTTTAAATGTAAAAGAAACTTTACATACACCAACCTCGCACTCACCCCAAATCCTATAATGAGCCCAAGCAGGGGGGTTGCAGGGGGCAGCATGCCCCCCATACATACCTCACTGCCCAAGCAGGGGGGTTGCAGGGGGGCACCATGCCCCCCCAAACATACCTCACTGTTTATTCACGAATTTTAAAATTTCACAAACCTAATAAATCCTCTCCTTTATACCTATGGTTTGTAAAATTTTAGAATTGCGAATAAACAGTGAGGTATGTATGGGGGGCATGTTGCCCCCCTGCAACCCCCCTGCTTGGACTCGCTATAAGATTTGGGGCTGGTGCGAGGTTGGGTGTATGCAAAGTTTCTTTTGTATTTTTATAGAATCTGGATTAATGAAACTTAGAAATAAGATCGAACTTGGAATTTGTTTGGTTCGGCTTTATTTCTCAGTTAGCATTCGGTTTTATTTCGCTTTGCCACAGCGAAATAAAGCCGAACGCTAAAATTCGGCGTTATTTCACTTTAGTAAAGTGAAATAAAGCCGAATTTCGACATTCGGCTTTATTTCGCTAAAGCCGAACGCTAAAATTCGGCGTTATTTCACTTTAGTAAAGTGAAATAAAGCCGAATTTCGACATTCGGCTTTATTTCGCTCGGCGTTATTTCACGGCACCGGCTTTTAAAATTATCATTTCTCGCTGATCTTTTTGACGAATTAAACATCTTGAATACGAGCCTCCAAAAAAGAGAGGAATCCTCACAAAACTTCGATTGTGCTCAGAGTATTTGCAAGCAAAAATGTATGATTCTTTTCCACGGGTTCAGAAATTTCAGCAGATGAGTCCATGTCATGATAGTAAGCTCACATTGCTCTCATGAGAGTTTGCATAATTTGGAGAAGAATCCATTAAATGACTTTCCAGATCTCTATTCTGAAGGTGGAAATGAACAGAGGTACTTAATCCGTTTTTGAATATATCAGTCCATCTGGCTGATCTTCCACCGATAAAGATGACTGGAAATCTTATAAATTTAGCTGCAGATGGTATGCTCTGAATTCAATGTAAGAAACATTCATAATTTCTGGATGAATTCAAGAGAAGAGGAAAATATCTAGAGTTGGAAAAAGAAGCTTTAAGATTGATAGTGCCATTCACCACTTCATACCTATGTATACTCACGTTCTCTTCCTTCAATAGAAAAATGTTAACAATTTAATTGTTAACGCCTCAAAGATACAACCAAGTTTTAAACATTTAATAAAAGAAAAACAGCTCCAACCGTCTCACTAAAAAATGTTGTGTTAAGATTTTTTAGTATCTTGCACCTAATAGCTTGCGACCGCGACCCCCCTAGTTATTCTTGGCGACCCCCTAGGGCAGCTATACTCAACCTGCGGCCCGCGGGCTGCATGTGGCCCACCGAGCTTTCACAAGTGGCATTTTAAAATAAATATGCGATGTCATAGAAAAACTGAATACCATCAAAACAAATTAAAATGCGTTTGGAAAAAGCACCTATAGGTGTGATTTGTTGCCCTCCTTAATGCGAACATTAAGAAATACTTTTTAGGCAAATTTTCAAATGCAACCAACAAGTTAACTTCACATTAGAACTTCAAAAACTCAACGGCTGAATGTTGAACGTATCTAAATATTCACATTAAGGAGGTCAACAAAACACGCCTAGTATTAGAGCCCCCTAATGCCGAGTGTGTGAAGTTAGCCCCCCTTTTTTTGAATTTGTTATTTTTGAAAGTTGTTCCAGATTGTTCCCGATTTGTTCCGCATTGTTCCAAATTTTTTTTGAAAAATATTCAAAAATGGGGGTTTTAGACCCAAAAAACCGTTTTTGACCTAGCCCCCCTTTTTTCGAAAATCAAAATTTTGAAAGTTGTTCTAGATTGTTCTAGTTGTTCTGAACATTGTTCCAAGTTTTTGGACCTCTATGTTCAAAATTTCAAAAGTTATGGCCAAAATTCGAAAAAATTGTAGCCCCCCTTTTTTTGAAATTCTTACTTTTTAATTTTTTTTTGGATAAAGAAAAGTGTTCTAAACATTGTTCCAAAAAATTAAAGCTGTAGAGTGTATATCTAAAAAGATATAGCCTTTCAAACTTTTTTTCAAAAATTCAAATTACGGCTCCCCAATATTTTTTATTTTTTTTTTATTTTAAATATTTCATATTTAATAATATAAACATGTGTTGAGAAATTATGGTGCTCTTTCAGAAAATAAATCAGCCTGAAACCGGACTTTAAAAAATAATCTTCGAGTTTTTGAATTTTGTAAAATTTTTATTGGTCCCCTTTTCACAAAATTCAAAAATCCAAAAGTTGTTCCAAGTAAAACTCTGTTTTTTCTACCAAATACCAAAATTTCATGCAAATCTATGCATAATTGATGACATAATCTAACTAAAACGATTTTATCAATTTTTCATTCCCCACGGACCCCCCCTAAAAATATCAAATTTTTTTAAATTCAAAATGATTATTCGAGCTTTTATTTAAAAGGGTTCAAAATCCTGGTTCCATGAAATATATTTTAAATATTCAAATTTTCAAAAAACACCCCCACGCCCCCCCTTTTAGAAAAAAAAATTTAAAAAAATCCTTTAAATAGGCATCTACCTTCATCTTCATGCTCCAAAAATTTTATTCTAAAATGTGTGTAAACAAAGAATTGAGAGCATAAAAACACTATTTACGATATTAAATGATAATCCTCATTATGCAGCCCCATTTTCGAAATTAATGGATAGAAAATAATCAACATTTTGTATAGGTTTATATTCATTGCGCCCTTAAAAAATAACAAAAACAAAATAATAAAGAGAAATTGTTACCCCAACCCCCTCACCCACTCTTAAAAAAATTGAAAAATAAAAATGGGTTCTGAATTTGTTCACCCCCATGTCAATGCTAGCAAGTTTTAAACACAAACAAAACAAACAAAAGCTCTTAAACCCAAAATAAAACTCTTACGATATTAAAAGGAAATTGAAATTCATATTTTAGGTCTACATTATCGAATAAAAAGGTTTTAAAAATTAAACCAGGATACAAAGAGAATCTTCTTGAATAACCACATCTTAAACTTAAAAAAAAAAAATTAAAAACTTTTTCGAAAGGTCTTGAAACCCAAACCCCCCAAAAAAAACTTTTTTTCCAAAATCAAAAATGAAGCTATAGTCCATAAGCAGATAATAAAATATCATACCTAAATAAGAATATAAACAAAAGTAAAAAATTTAAATCCTTTAAATTGATTTTTAGTATAAAACTTAAAACTTCCCCGACCCCCCTTTTTCAAAATCGAAAATCTAAAGCTTGTTCCAAGTGCAGGATGGCCTAAATCAAATTGTTCCAAGGATTCATTCAAAAATATTGAAAATTGTAGATTTTAAGCCGAAAAAACACTTTAAATGAAAAAATACTAATTATCCTTGCTCTGGCCCCCCTTTTAGGAAATCCAAAATTCAAAAACTTGTTCCAGGTTGTTCTAGGGCTCTTCTAAATTGTTCCGAGCTTTCGTTTCTTAAAATTGATTTTTAGTATTAAAACTTTCAAAAAAATGCTCCCCCGGCCCCCCTTTTCCAAAATCGAAAATCTAAAACTGGTTCCAAGTGCAGAATGGCCTAAATCAAATTGTTCCAAGGATTCATTCAAAAATATTGAAAATTGTAGATTTTAAGCCGAAAAAACACTTTAAATGAAAAAATACTAATTATCCTTGCTCTGGCCCCCCTTTTAGGAAATCCAAAATTCAAAAACTTGTTCCAGGTTGTTCTAGGGCTCTTCTAAATTGTTCCGAGCTTTCGTTTCTTAAAATTGATTTTTAGTATTAAAACTTTCAAAAAAATGCTCCCCCGGCCCCCCTTTTCCAAAATCGAAAATCTAAAACTGGTTCCAAGTGCAGAATGGCCTAAATCAAATTGTTCCAAGGATTCATTCAAAAATATTGAAAATTGTAGATTTTAAGCCGAAAAAACACTTTAAATGAAAAATACTAATTATCCTTGCTTTGGCCCCCCTTTTAGGAAATCCAAAATTCAAAAACTTGTTCCAGGTTGTTCTAGGGCTCTTCTAAATTGTTCCGAGCTTTCGTTTCTTAAAATTGATTTTTAGTATTAAAACTTTCAAAAAAATGCTCCCCCGGCCCCCCTTTTCCAAAATCGAAAATCTAAAACTTGTTCCAAGTGCAGAATGGCCTAAATCAAATTGTTCCAAGGATTCATTCAAAAATATTGAAAATTGTAGATTTTAAGCCGAAAAAACACTTTAAATGAAAAAATACTAATTATCCTTGCTCTGGCCCCCCTTTTAGGAAATCCAAAATTCAAAAACTTGTTCCAGGTTGTTCTAGGGCTCTTCTAAATTGTTCCGAGCTTTCGTTTCTTAAAATTGATTTTTAGTATTAAAACTTTCAAAAAAATGGGGCCCCCTTTTCCAAAATCGAAAATCTAAAACTATTTCAACAACAATGGAACAAACGATGGTCGATTGTGAAAGAGAAAGAGAACAGCCGTTTAAACTTTAAATGGAACCTTATAAACAGAATTCGATATTAAAAATAATAAAAACATGGAAAGATGGTAGAAACACTACTATTAAATGATTTTGAATGCGGCAAAATTAAAAGATTTTTTATTTTGGGCTTTCAGAGGAAGAGTCTGTCGTGTTGTTTTTTTTGCCAATGATATATTAAATTAATTTTAAGAACCGAAAGCTCGGAACTATTTAGAAGAGCCCTATAACAACCTGGAACAAGTTTTTGAATTTTGGATTTCCTAAAAGGGGGCCAGAGCAAGGATAATTAGTATTTTTTCATTTAAAGTGTTTTTTCGGCTTAAAATCTACAATTTTCAATATTTTTGAATGAATCCTTGGAACAATTTGATTTAGGCCATTCTGCACTTGGAACAAGTTTTAGATTTTCGATTTTGGAAAAGGGGGGCCGGGGGAGCATTTTTTTGAAAGTTTTAATACTAAAAATCAATTTTAAGAAACGAAAGCTCGGAACAATTTAGAAGAGCCCTAGAACAACCTGGAACAAGTTTTTGAATTTTGGATTTCCTAAAAGGGGGGCCAGAGCAAGGATAATTAGTATTTTTTCATTTAAAGTGTTTTTTCGGCTTAAAATCTACAATTTTCAATATTTTTGAATGAATCCTTGGAACAATTTGATTTAGGCCATTCTGCACTTGGAACCAGTTTTAGATTTTCGATTTTGGAAAAGGGGGGCCGGGGGAGCATTTTTTTGAAAGTTTTAATACTAAAAATCAATTTTAAGAAACGAAAGCTCGGAACAATTTAGAAGAGCCCTAGAACAACCTGGAACAAGTTTTTGAATTTTGGATTTCCTAAAAGGGGGGCCAGAGCAAGGATAATTAGTATTTTTTCATTTAAAGTGTTTTTTCGGCTTAAAATCTACAATTTTCAATATTTTTGAATGAATCCTTGGAACAATTTGATTTAGGCCATCCTGCACTTGGAATAAGCTTTTGATTTTCGATTTTGAAAAAGGGGGGTCGGGGAAGTTTTAAGTTTTATACTAAAAATCAATTTAAAGGATTTAAATTTTTTACTTTTGTTTATATTCTTATTTAGGTATGATATTTTATTATCTGCTTATGGACTATAGCTTCATTTTTGATTTTGGAAAAAAAGTTTTTTTTGGGGGGTTTGGGTTTCAAGACCTTTCGAAAAAGTTTTTAATTTTTTTTTTTTAAGTTTAAGATGTGGTTATTCAAGAAGATTCTCTTTGTATCCTGGTTTAATTTTTAAAACCTTTTTATTCGATAATGTAGACCTAAAATATGAATTTCAATTTCCTTTTAATATCGTAAGAGTTTTATTTTGGGTTTAAGAGCTTTTGTTTGTTTTGTTTGTGTTTAAAACTTGCTAGCATTGACATGGGGGTGAACAAATTTAGAACCCATTTTTATTTTTCAATTTTTTTAAGAGTGGGTGAGGGGGTTGGGGTAACAATTTCTCTTTATTATTTTGTTTTTGTTATTTTTTAAGGGCGCAATGAATATAAACCTATACAAAATGTTGATTATTTTCTATCCATTAATTTCGAAAATGGGGCTGCATAATGAGGATTATCATTTAATATCGTAAATAGTGTTTTTATGCTCCTAATTCTTTGTTTACACACATTTTAGAATAAAATTTTTGGAGCAAGAAGATGAAGGTAGATGCCTATTTAAAGGATTTTTTTAAATTTTTTTTTCTAAAAGGGGGGGTGTGGGGGTGTTTTTTGAAAATTTGAATATTTAAAATATATTTCATGGAACCAGGATTTTGAACCCTTTTAAATAAAAGCTCGAATAATCATTTTGAATTTAAAAAAAATTTGATATTTTTAGGGGGGGTCCGTGGGGAATGAAAAAAGTGATAAAATCGTTTTAGTTAGATTATGTCATCAATTATGCATAGATTTGCATGAAATTTTGGTATTTGGTAGAAAAAACAGAGTTTTACTTGGAACAACTTTTGGATTTTTGAATTTTGTGAAAAGGGGATCAATAAAAATTTTACAAAATTCAAAAACTCGAAGATTATTTTTTAAAGTCCGGTTTCAGGCTGATTTATTTTCTGAAAGAGCACCATAATTCCTCAACACATGTATATATTACTAAATATGAAATATTTAAAATAAAAAAAAAATAAAAAATATTGGGGAGCCGTAATTTGAATTTTTGAAAAAAAGTTTGAAAGGCTATATCTTTTTAGATATACACTCTACAGCTTTAATTTTTTGGAACAATGTTTAGAACACTTTTCTTTATCCAAAAAAAAATTAAAAAGTAAGAATTTCAAAAAAAGGGGGGCTACAATTTTTTCGAATTTTGGCCATAACTTTTGAAATTTCGAACATAGAGGTCCAAAAACTTGGAACAATGTTCAGAACAACTAGAACAATCTAGAACAACTTTCAAAATTTTGATTTTCGAAAAAAGGGGGGCTAGGTCAAAAACGGTTTTTTGGGTCTAAAACCCCCATTTTTGAATATTTTTCAAAAAAAATTTGGAACATTGCGGAACAAATCGGGAACAATCTGGAACAACTTTCAAAAATAACAAATTCAAAAAAAGGGGGGCTAACTTCACACACTCCCTAATGCCCGTGTATTTAAATACACGTGTTACCCGTGTAATTAATTATCCGTACATGAACCCGTGTCTGTATATTTACACGTGTTTTTATAATTACCCGTGTATTTAGCAATACACGGGTAATTACTATGGGAATCGGCACAAATCGGTAAATCGGATGCAAAGGACCTTGAAAATCGGTCTAATTATTGTTTGAATAGTTAAAAAACTGTTTTATGACAGGAATTTCTACTAGTACATTCGTATAACACAGATATTTCTGTATTATTTGTATATTTATGCTTTGTTTTACTTCTTATAGTTCAAATAAAAAAAGTTTTTTTATTTACTTTGGTAATTACTTACAGACACTAATATATTTCGAGGATTATTTGTAGGTCTAAAATTAATATTAAAAATAATAATATATAAAAAAAAAAATTACCTAAGATATTATTTTTTGTATACAGATTATAATGTTTCTGTATTATATTTAAATTTATTTGGCTTTTCTGAACGGCTATATCGATTCTGAAGAAATTTTAAGAGTTTGTTTTAATGAATGATAAAAAAATCTTAAAAATTGGCTTTAGATACATCCGCCCCCTGCCACGGAACCTTTGCTTTGTTTAATTGAAATACTTTTTTTCTTGGAAGCTACTCAACCGATTTAGATGAAACTTTTCGATAGAATTTTGAAATTAGTTTTGGTACAATCTGCCTACTTCCACTCCCATTTTAATCTATTTTAGAATTTAAAAGAGCAATTTGCAGTATACATTATGTATTATTATGACTTCTATGATTTGGATGACATTTAATATTTAGTATAATATAATTTAACTTCAAAGTTGATCTAGACAGGAGTCATCCAGGACCAAAGCTAAGGGGGTGCCAAAATTTAAACTAAAATGTTTAAACTAGTATTTCCTCAAGAGAAATATTTTTTTCTATAATTTTTTGGCGATACAGATTTCCTTATTTTTTTGGTTAGACAATAACTCTTCTGGGGCATTTCTTTTTTTAATAAAACTTCGTTTTAAGAACATTTTTTTTTTGATAATTTTTGTAATAGCTTTTAAGCTTAAATATAAGTAAAGAACATAATCTACTTTTTCTTCATTTTCACTGTGTCTAAAATTAAATTGATGTGTTCTTTATATTTATCATTATTTTTCAATGAGCGCTTTGGGCATGTTACAACCAACTTGATGTATAGGTTTTAAGTAAAAAGTATAGGTATGTTAGGTACGAAGTGCTATTTGTTTTCTTTCGAAAGGTATTGACCTACTTTAAGGAATCTAAGGACTTATTTTCAAAGAAAAAGAAACTAATGCATAGAAATTCGTTTAAATCATCTTTATTAGTAAAAAAATAAATAATAATTCTTCATAAATTTATAATGTACATAAATAAGGTTGGTTTCATTGGTCTATGTGCCTTAGGCTAGTTGTTAAAAAAAATATATCTTCTTCACTCCTAATAAAATTCCATAGTTTTTAAGTTTTTTTTACCTTCTGATAGTTTTGCTATTTTAAAAGGAAGTTTTTAATGTATGCCTTCAGATGAAAATTTACAATTTTTAGAAATTTTCGTTAAAAGCGTAATTTTTTTTTCAGAAATGTTATTATATGGAAAACTAATTATTAGAAAACAACAACAATTGCTACATTTCTAATGCTAGGTATATTTTTCTGTTTTCGAAGAATTTAATTGTTTCAATAAATAGTTTTTCAAAAATAAGTTTTCAAAAATTTTGAAACAGAATTTACTATAAGGCAAGTTTTGGATTCGAGCAAAAAAAATTTTTGAGATAACAATCAAACATGATATTACGATGATAGAGAACACCAAAAAAGTGGGTGGCAAAATTCTGTCTGTCTGTCTGTCTGTTCGTCTACAGCCTAAACGGCTCGATCGATTTTCTTCAAACTTGGTACTTAGTGGTTTTTGGTGATTCTGCCGACACGTTTTTTTCATTTTTTTTAGAACCAAAAATAACGGTACCTGTCATACATTTTTTTTTGGCAAATTTACATAATCGTATTTTTCTCAAAAACGGCTCGACAACTTTTCTTAAAAAAAATTCAATAAATTTATTTTAGTAAAGGCTTTCTTTGGGTGGAAAACCATTTTTCAAAAATAGTTATTAATGGTACCTCCCAAGGAACCATTTTTTTAATTTTTGATTTTCTTCAAAATGGTATGACCGATTTCAATTATTTTTTTTATACAGAAGCTTCCAAAAAATGTTAATAGTTTTGTGTACCAACAATTTTGAAAAAATATTTTTTGGATTTTTAAAAAATATTTCAAAATTTTTTTTGGAAAATCAAATATTTCGAAAACGGCATCATAGATTTTTTTGAAACTCGATATTTAAGACTTTTTTAGTACTCTCTAAAATATTTTTAGAAAAAATTTTACATTTATGAAAAAATAACGGTACCTTCCATATTAAATTGGGTGGCGCAACAGCTCATGGAGAACCAGGGCCTAGTGACTTACAACTCACAACCATTCCTGTGTGCGTGTTTGTTGGCAGGAATGGAGGGGACCTACAGTTTTTTGCCGAGTCCGAACGGCTAAATGAGATGCACTTTTTCATGACAAGTATACTCTTGGAGGATTTGTCAGTTCCTCGCAAGAGGCAGTACCTCGAATAAAACATTTCTGATTTTAGGTGGCACGGCTGGGAATCGAAACCACACCTTCGGCATGACAGTCCTACGCACTAACCATCAAGCCACGAGGTACTGCACGGTACCTTCCATACAAAAGTGAAAAAACCGCAAAGGAAAATATTTTTTTGCTTGAAAACGACTCCTACGATTTTGATTAAACTTTTTTCATATACTAAAATTAGTACGATCTACCATCAAAAATTGTAAAATTTTACACATAGCAACTATTAGTAGTACCTGTCATAGAACGTATTTTTTTATTTTGAGTTTTCTCGTTATCAGCGTAACGGATTTAAATGAATTTTCTTATATACAAATTTCAGATAAGATTTAATAATATTGCATATCAAAATTTAAAAAAAAAAGTTTGTGGATTCTTAAAAAAAGTTTCAAACTTTTTTTTTGAAAATTCGATATCTCGAAAACGGGTTGACAATTTTTTTTCAAATTTTGTTTTTATATACACATAAATATATAGTTTAAATCTGCATACCAAAATTTGTTCTTAAAAATGTTTTAAGAATTTTATATACAAAAAATTAATTTAAAAAAAAAACCGCTCCAACGATTTTAAAATTTTTTTTCCCATACAATCATATTCCATCATGAATTAAGATGGCATACTTTTTTTCACCTCAAACTGTCAAAAGAGTTGTTTTAGCTAATTTAAGTGCCGTATTTCATGCTTCTCTACATTTTTCTCTCATAATTTCCATGTTTGTATATAAAATTTTCTTAAGCTCGCATTGTCTTGAACATAAGAGCAAGTACGTGCGACCCAGTCGTGCATTTCATTTTTAAATACACTTGCCAAAAAATTAAAAGAACAAGACTTGTTTCAATTTTTTTGACAGATGTATTCAAAAAAAATGATTAGGTACAAAATTTTGTTTCCAACTTTGTGTTTCAAAATTCCATCAATTCCGTCTATCACAAGGTAAATAAAATATAGATTATCATTTGGAGCAAAACTGGCATGCAGGAAGGATAATGCGTACCTGGCTCTACAATAAATAACACCAGGAAGCAAAAATATATGTACACATGCATAATGTAAATGGTAAGGTTATTCAATTATTTTCAACTATACCTATGTAACCTACCAACAACTGGCTTCCATTCTTTTTGATCTAGTTTTCTTTCTTTATTCATTCCAATTCCATTGCCATTCTGGATAATAATTTTGTCTACTATTTCATTATAATCTTTAACCGAAATAAATTAAGAATACAGTCAGTTAAAAGAAAAATAGCCACTTAGCACTTGTTTGACAAAAAAAATCGAAAAAGGTGTCAATTATGCTAGACCTGGTACGGAGCTTAGGCAAAGAATGATTTTTATTTATGCTGCGAAGCGTCCTTTGTAAATATAATGCACGACGTCTGGTTAATCATCAGAAAGAAGCAACGTTCTTTTAAATACACGTGAATTTTTATTTACACGTGTATTTAAATAGTACACGGGTACACGGGTATCAATTCCTTAAAACACGGGTACCCGTGTCACGGGTACCCGTGTAATTAATCGTCCGCCCAAAATCGAAGGCTCTACCTAGTATTGATTGGGAAATAACGCCCAAAAAAAGCCTGAACATTTTTAATGATATTTCCTGATTTCACTTTTTAATGTAATGAAACAATGCCCAAAATAATAAATAATATTGTATAATCAACTAGGAAATAAAGCCCAAAATAGGAAACATTGCCAAAAACAACTGCAATATAAGGAAATATCGCCCAAATGCAATCGGGTCGATTCTTTAAATGCAAAAGAAACTTTGCATACACTCAACCTCGCACCCACCCCAAATCCTATAACGAGTGCAACACACTGTTAATTCGTGAATTTGTATCTACATTTCACAAACCTAATAAATCCTATCTTTTATTTGGTTTTTAAAAATTAAAAATTTGCGAATAAACAGTGGGTGAAATGTAGATATAAATTCACGAATAAACAGTGAGGTATGTATGGGGGGGCATGTTGCCCCCCTGCAAACCCCCCTGCTTGGGCTCGTTATAGGACTTGGGGTGGGTGCGGAGTTGGGTGTATGCAAATTTTCTTTTGCATTTATATCCAACAATATTTGTAACTGTATCATTTTGAGATCTTTAACAAATTGTATTACCATCACAAATCAATCATCACAATAAATAGTTTTTCAAAAATAAGTTTTCAAAAATTTTGAAACAGTATTTACTATAAGGCAAGTTTTGGATTCGAGCAAAAAAAATTTTTGAGATAACAATCAAACATGATATTACGATGATAGAGAACACCAAAAAAGTGGGTGGCAAAATTCTGTCTGTCTGTCTGTCTGTTCGTCTACAGCCTAAACGGCTCGATCGATTTTCTTCAAACTTGGTACTTAGTGGTTTTTGGTGATTCTGCCGACACGTTTTTTTCATTTTTTTTAGAACCAAAAATAACGGTACCTGTCATACATTTTTTTTTGGCAAATTTACATAATCGTATTTTTCTCAAAAACGGCTCGACAACTTTTCTTAAAAAAAATTCAATAAATTTATTTTAGTAAAGGCTTTCTTTGGGTGGAAAACCATTTTTCAAAAATAGTTATTTATGGTACCTCCCAAGGAACCATTTTTTTAATTTTTGATTTTCTTCAAAATGGTATGACCGATTTCAATTATTTTTTTTATACAGAAGCTTCCAAAAAATGTTAATAGTTTTGTGTACCAACAATTTTGAAAAAATATTTTTTGGATTTTTAAAAAATATTTCAAAATTTTTTTTGGAAAATCAAATATTTCGAAAACGGCATCATAGATTTTTTTGAAACTCGATATTTAAGACTTTTTTAGTACTCTCTAAAATATTTTTAGAAAAAATTTTACATTTATGAAAAAATAACGGTACCTTCCATATTAAATTGGGTGGCGCAACAGCTCATGGAGAACCAGGGCCTAGTGACTTACAACTCACAACCATTCCTGTGTGCGTGTTTGTTGGCAGGAATGGAGGGGACCTACAGTTTTTTGCCGAGTCCGAACGGCTAAATGAGATGCACTTTTTCATGACAAGTATACTCTTGGAGGATTTGTCAGTTCCTCGCAAGAGGCAGTACCTCGAATAAAACATTTCTGATTTTAGGTGGCACGGCTGGGAATCGAAACCACACCTTCGGCATGACAGTCCTACGCACTAACCATCAAGCCACGAGGTACTGCACGGTACCTTCCATACAAAAGTGAAAAAACCGCAAAGGAAAATATTTTTTGCTTGAAAACGACTCCTACGATTTTGATTAAACTTTTTTCATATACTAAAATTAGTACGATCTACCATCAAAAATTGTAAAATTTTACACATAGCAACTATTAGTAGTACCTGTCATAGAACGTATTTTTTTATTTTGAGTTTTCTCGTTATCAGCGTAACGGATTTAAATGAATTTTCTTATATACAAATTTCAGATAAGATTTAATAATATTGCATATCAAAATTTAAAAAAAAAAGTTTGTGGATTCTTAAAAAAAGTTTCAAACTTTTTTTTTGAAAATTCGATATCTCGAAAACGGGTTGACAATTTTTTTTCAAATTTTGTTTTTATATACACATAAATATATAGTTTAAATCTGCATACCAAAATTTGTTCTTAAAAATGTTTTAAGAATTTTATATACAAAAAATTAATTTAAAAAAAAACCGCTCCAACGATTTTAAAATTTTTTTTCCCATACAATCATATTCCATCATGAATTAAGATGGCATACTTTTTTTCACCTCAAACTGTCAAAAGAGTTGTTTTAGCTAATTTAAGTGCCGTATTTCATGCTTCTCTACATTTTTCTCTCATAATTTCCATGTTTGTATATAAAATTTTCTTAAGCTCGCATTGTCTTGAACATAAGAGCAAGTACGTGCGACCCAGTCGTGCATTTCATTTTTAAATACACTTGCCAAAAAATTAAAAGAACAAGACTTGTTTCAATTTTTTTGACAGATGTATTCAAAAAAAAATGATTAGGTACAAAATTTTGTTTCCAACTTTGTGTTTCAAAATTCCATCAATTCCGTCTATCACAAGGTAAATAAAATATAGATTATCATTTGGAGCAAAACTGGCATGCAGGAAGGATAATGCGTACCTGGCTCTACAATAAATAACACCAGGAAGCAAAAATATATGTACACATGCATAATGTAAATGGTAAGGTTATTCAATTATTTTCAACTATACCTATGTAACCTACCAACAACTGGCTTCCATTCTTTTTGATCTAGTTTTCTTTCTTTATTCATTCCAATTCCATTGCCATTCTGGATAATAATTTTGTCTACTATTTCATTATAATCTTTAACCGAAATAAATTAAGAATACAGTCAGTTAAAAGAAAAATAGCCACTTAGCACTTGTTTGACAAAAAAAATCGAAAAAGGTGTCAATTATGCTAGACCTGGTACGGAGCTTAGGCAAAGAATGATTTTTATTTATGCTGCGAAGCGTCCTTTGTAAATATAATGCACGACGTCTGGTTAATCATCAGAAAGAAGCAACGTTCTTTTAAATACACGTGAATTTTTATTTACACGTGTATTTAAATAGTACACGGGTACACGGGTATCAATTCCTTAAAACACGGGTACCCGTGTCACGGGTACCCGTGTAATTAATCGTCCGCCCAAAATCGAAGGCTCTACCTAGTATTGATTGGGAAATAACGCCCAAAAAAAGCCTGAACATTTTTAATGATATTTCCTGATTTCACTTTTTAATGTAATGAAACAATGCCCAAAATAATAAATAATATTGTATAATCAACTAGGAAATAAAGCCCAAAATAGGAAACATTGCCAAAAACAACTGCAATATAAGGAAATATCGCCCAAATGCAATCGGGTCGATTCTTTAAATGCAAAAGAAACTTTGCATACACTCAACCTCGCACCCACCCCAAATCCTATAACGAGTGCAACACACTGTTAATTCGTGAATTTGTATCTACATTTCACAAACCTAATAAATCCTATCTTTTATTTGGTTTTTAAAAATTAAAAATTTGCGAATAAACAGTGGGTGAAATGTAGATATAAATTCACGAATAAACAGTGAGGTATGTATGGGGGGGCATGTTGCCCCCCTGCAAACCCCCCTGCTTGGGCTCGTTATAGGACTTGGGGTGAGTGCGGAGTTGGGTGTATGCAAATTTTCTTTTGCATTTATATCCAACAATATTTGTAACTGTATCATTTTGAGATCTTTAACAAATTGTATTACCATCACAAAAATTTCTAAAAACTTTGCCTTTTCATTGAAATAAAGTTTGGAAATACCACCCAAAATTGAGGAAATATCGCTTAAATTCTACAAAAACAATTTACATGCAAAATATTTGGGCGATATTTCAATTTTATTTTTTGGGTTCAAAGTTGTTTTGGGCAATATTTCCAATTTCTTCCTTGCTTTTGAGTGATACAAATTTTTTTGGGCGATGTTTCCAAATCGATTTGGGCGCTATTTCCTTGGGCGTTATTTCCTAATGCCAACACTAGGCGTGTCTCACTAAATGAAATCTCTGAGCGCTCAGAAAGACAAGTGGAAATAGCTCAATTGACAAAAGGAAATGTCACTTTGTTTTTTCGTTTTCGCGAATGACACACCAAGAAAATATTTTGCTAACATTATTTGACAGCTGATTAAACTCAAACTGAAAGTGATTTTGAGAAGTTTCACGGTGTTCACACTGGACTGAAAAACTATTTTTTTTTTTTTGACGTTTCAGTATTGAGTATTCCTTCAGTGAAGGAGTGGGAGCGAGATATAAGTACTGAAAAGTAAAAAAAATCCAGTTTTTCAGTTTCAGTTCAATTTGAACACCGTCTTTGACCGGTTTTGCTATCAAAAGTGAAGTCTAAAGTTAAAAAAAAAACAATACTGTGGAATGAGTGACCACAACACATAGTTTCTTTCATCTACTTCAGCTGAAGATAATTTTCCTGACAGAAAAAAGTCAGACAGTCAACCCTGGAGTCAACAATGAAAATCAATATAAAAATACAGACATTTGCTAATACTTGGGATTCAAAGCATACATTTATTCACAAGAATTACATGGAATTTTGGAGCACTGCCCCTAAAAATTAAATCCGTTCAAAGAAATACCCAAATCCTATCAACATAACTTGGATCTGCATACATTTGGCAATCACCGTTTTCGTTAATACAAATTTTGTACAAAAAGAAAACATACGGAAGAGTTAGTTTAGAATGCAGGAATAAGCCAGATTTTGTGTTCTAAATTTTAAAAATCTAATTAATTTTGTAATTAATTTAAATTGTTTTTTTTTTTTCGTATTAAGTAAGTACATACATAAAGTAATTCATGTTGCGGCCCGAGGCACCAAAGTTAAAATTACTTTATGGCCCTTAAGAAAAAAAAGTTGAGTATGGCTGCCCTAGGGGGTCGCGACCCACAGTTTGAAAAACACTGCTTTATCCATAGAGAAAAGTTATTTCACACAAAAGAATTACCTAAAGGAAAATGTTTTAAAAGTTTTTTTGTTTAGACTTTTTAAGATTTTTACTTTATAATTAGTAAAAACATGTAAAATGAGGATAAATCCAATTAAGGGATCTTCAATTTTGCAATATTGTAGCAATGAAACACACACACACTGTACCTACAACTCACCTAAATTGAAACAAGTCTCAAGGGAGTACAGCAATGATTTTTTTTTAAATCAATCTAATATCATCATCATCATATAAATAAAATCGTAACTCGATATACGCGTTGTCCTCGCATCACGCAGAAATTATCATGGGTATATTGAGATACGTTTTTTATAATTGGTTTTTATTAGGTCATTATAGGATATATTTTATAAAAATTCAAGCTCAAGAAGGTACTCAAATGCATCATAATTATTAAAAAATCACTCAAATATGAATATAAAAATAAATGATTTCTGCTTCATTGGCAAATATTTATGAAAAATTATTTGAGTTGTCAGAATTTTTAAATGTATGTAGATATGTAAATATGTATGCATAAAGCGGACATAGTATGAACATTTATATATGTATGTATAAACATACATACATACATACATAAGGTACATGGTTTGGATTGAAACTGCATTTTGGTGAGTATAGAAGTTGTAAAAAGTTGAGTTTTAAAGACAAAAAATGTAAAAATTATGTTCTGTGCAGTGGCGTAGCTGGGATATTTGCCGCCCGGGGCAAAACACTAATTTGCCGCCCCTTCGGTCTAACAATACTTAATAAAAAAATTTGTGGTCTTCTATTATCGGTCTTAAAGTTGCAGACAAAATTTTGATTAAAATATTTTTTTATAAATGCAAGGAATTACACTCTGCAAAATATTGATACACGCCACTTTGCCGCAATAGCTGATGCTGAATGAATTTTCTTTGTTTCTGACCTACTCAGATTTATTTTAAAGCCGACTGTATATAATATAGGCACATGAAACTTGAAATTTTTGTAATGTTTGCTATCGTCAAAAAATAGTGAAGTTCATAACTGTTCATTAGGCGTGTCTCACCAAATGAAATATCTGAGAGCTCAGATATTTCTAAAGTGGGACAAAAAATCTCTCATGAGATGGTCAAAGCCACGACTAAGTCACTACTGACTGAGTGTCTGACTACAGAGTTGTTACTTAACTGAAATTGTAGTAGATTGTTGATCTAATGCATTTTTTCTCAAAATAAATCTGCTGCATAATCTACATACTGCACTTCATTTTACGAAAGCAAAAAAAAAAAAAATATTCAAGCATTCGCAAAAAAACTCACATTTTTTTTGTAATTCTTTGTGTTGAATGCAGCCATTTATGTACATATAATTTAGAGCTTTTTTTGTTTGCTGGTTTTATATTAAAAGAAACTAATGTAATGTTTTATTTATTTTTATTCATTTATCAGTTTTGTTTAAATAATATTTATTTCATTATTTCATTCAATCTACAGCATTTTTTTTTTCAAATCTAACGCGAAAAATTTTCTGAGAAAGGTCAACCCCTCTGAACTCTAAATTGAGAGAATTAACAAACACATATATGTTAAGCTAATGGTCATTACGAAAGCCATCATTTTGTTTCAAAATATGAAAGATTTGTTAATTTAAAAAAATAAACTTGTGTTTATTACCAACTTCTGTAATAAACAACAATGATGATTTTGCGCCCCTGTTGATTTCAATTTAATAAAAATTTATTGAATTATTTATTAAACAAAAATTAAACTTGTGTTTATTTCCACTCCTCATGAACAACGAGGATGATTTTGCCGCCCCTACAAATTTGAATACTATAAAAATTTAATAAAATTTTCAATATTCGTTTTTAATCACTGAAAAAAAAACAAAAATGCAACTCAGCATTTGAATCATTGAATAATTACAAATAGAAGGGGACACCGAGCATTGCTCAAACGACAGTCGCACCAATCGAATCCAGTGGCCGCCCATGAAGCTATAATTTCCTTTTCACACAATAATTGGTTTTCTTCTCGGCTAAGTGAGTCTCAAATAAATCCTTTTGTATTTTTCTTAGAGATATAGATACATACGAGTAGATATGTAGATACAGCGAAGAAAGGATACATATTTTTTTTCTTCAATTTGTGCTTTGATTTTCTTTTGTGAATGAACGCACATGTAGGTACACATAGGTGCATTTTGAATATATTGGTGTTTGGTGTCCGTCTCACCGCCATACAGCAGATACAAAACGGTTTCTCTTTTATTTAATTTTAATTTTATTCCATTATCAGCAGGTGAGTTTTAATTTCTCACTCCCAGTGGTGTTAAAAATTAAACTTATTTACAGTTATTATCCTGACATCCAATTAAAATTAAAAGAGCCAAACTTTTTCCTGCATAGATAATCTAATCATCCAAGCAAATTTTTGCCTACAAATAAAAGGTCTGTTTTTTTTAATAAAACGATATTATAAATCAATCATTTAAATGAAAAAAAAGGAAAACGTGAGTATTTCTTAAGAAAAAATCTACATATTATGCAGGCACATATAAATATCATTTAAAAGATATCATTAAAGATTTTTTTTTTTTCAAAATTTTTCATTATAAATGCAACTTAACATGTGAAATGTGAAGAAAGCAATATTTGTGAGTTTGACGATTCAGATGACGAGGCATCCTTAGACAATGAAGTTGAACAAAATACACCGTCAAATATTTCAGAAATGTCTACAACATATTTTGCTGGATACATCGCAAAGTCTGTCCTCAAAAAAACCGGTTGTGAAATATGAAAATTCAACATAGTCATGAAAAGACCACAAATGGAGGCTTGATAATTCCTTCAAAATCATTTGTCAAGCTCATAGATATTATTGTAAAATGTTTCAAAGAAAATTTTGATCAGCTTTGTTTCCAACAAACTGTTCTACAATCTTTTTTAAATATATGCGATGCCCAAGTTTATTACCCCTGTACATCCACTGATCATAAACAAGTTTTATTAAATCATACTTTAAAGGTATTAATAAGAGCTAAAATTAAAATTATAAATGCCAGGCTAAAGTGTAAAGAAACTAGATATATTGAGACATATTTGAAGTACAGCTATTCGAATTTGTGGACCTCTTCTTTTCTGTAATATACAGGGTGTCCCGGACCTGAGTGGATTTATTTAAGGGTGTGGTTCTTGGGGTTATTCTAAAAATTGTATGGGGGGAGGGGGGAGGGGGCAAGTTGTATCTCTCCTCCCTGAGGCAGGGACTTCAAATGCAAAAAAAAATTCAAAATCAACGAAAACACATCTAATAATGTGAAAGATAATACTTCATTCTAGCATTTGGTTTTTAAATCAAGTTGTTTAAGCAAATAGTTTTTGAGAAATTAAATTTCAAAGTCAAAATTAAAAAAAAAAATGTGATTTTTTGAACTTAACTCGATATTTTTCAAAATTTTACGTACTTAAGTTTGTGTTCAATATTCAATGTCGTCATTATTTTTTAGTCCATTACCGAAAACTTAATGTAATTATCTTTCTTAGTTTATGAGAAATTAAGAAAAAACAAAAGGTATTTTTACCAAAAAAGGCCGAAAAAGGGTTAAATTATGGATAATTCATGAATGAATTTATTTTTTCGAGTTTTTTTTGGTAAAAGTACCTTTTACCAAAATTTTTGCATTTGGTTTTCGGTAATGGACTAAATAAATAATGAGGGCATTGAATATTGAACACAAAAATGCACTTTATTACGTAAAATTTTGAAAAATATCGACTTAAGAAAAAAAAACACTTTTTTTTTTTAATTTTGACTTTGAAATTTAATTTTTCGAAACCTATTCGCTTAAACAACTTGATTTGAAATCCAAATGCAAGAATGGAGTATTATCTTTAAAAAAAAAAACTATAGCACATTATTAGAAGTGTTTTCGTTGACTTTTAATGTTTTTTTTGCCTGCCTCAGGGAGGGGAGATACAACTTTCCCCCCAAACATTTTTTCTCTTAGAATAACCCCAAAAACCACATCCTAAAATACTTCCACTCAGGTCCGGGACACCCTGTATGTTATCTATACTTAGATTTAAATAATTTCTTGTATTTGTTGTTTGAATTAAGCTTAAGAACAAACTACCGCTCACTTTCAAAAAGTATTCTTTATTTTTTTTATTATGTGTAGACTAAACTTTAAAATCTATAAAATAATTTAAAAACTACTTTTTGTTTTTAATTAATTAAATAAATACAATTCTAATGTTCGGACTCAGACGTCAAACTTCAACCATTCAAACAAATTTAAGGAAAACAAAATGTTTGTTTATAATTTTGTATTCATGGTACTAAGTTGTGGTATAAGATGAAACACGAAGCATTTTTTTATTTTTGAAGGTTGTCAAAGTGAGAAAATCTCCGAACTTTTTGTTCGGAACTTTAGTTAGGTGACTTCTGTATTCAGCTTTAAGTCACCTTGTTTTTGTTGTAATATTTAGTTTTACCTGAGATATGTGATCTTCAAGCTTCATTGATTAATATTTTTTTATCACCAATATCCCAACTTATAATGATCATTTTAGACTTTATTGAAACTATTTGTTTTTGTGGCTTTTCACCGTTATTTTAGAAAAAAGTTCAAATGGCTTTTTGTGATCTCTTCGTAGGTATGTATATCTTTTGCTTCCTTCCAAATATTTATTGCATGGTTAATATAAGTATGCAGATTTGAAGACTAACATATTCTTAACATTTTTGAAAATAACAAATTGTGTTTTTACTAAACATTTGTGTAATCACCATCGAAATGAAAACAAAAATAACGAATTCTTTTCAACTATTTACAATTTTGTATTGGTCACGCACTACTTGGACAAGAAAAAATACTTAAAGTTTTTTTTAAATTTTTTTCAATATAAAAATGTTCAGCAATGTTAAGAATATGTTAATCTACAAATTTGCATACTTATATTTACCATGCAATTAATATTTGCAAAGAAGCAACAGATAAACATATAGGTATGTACCTACGAAGGGATCACAAAAAGTTGTTTTTTTTTATTATTAGGTGTGATTTTGGTGATCAAAACAAAGTTTTTCGATTAAAAGTCAGATATCGCAGCCAGAACAAAATTTTACAACAACGGCAACAACAAAAAGGTTAGTAACTTATAGTTGAATAAAGTCATAACCGATAGATTTGATTGACTTATAAAAGTTCCGAGAAAATTACAACCTTTAAAAATTAAAAAAAGCTTTCTGTCTCATCTCACACATACAACAAAAACCACTGACAAAAAAATTCAAAATCTTGTTCCTAGAATTTTTCTTAACTAGTGTACATACATGTGATTTTTTAATTTAAATTAAATTATGGCCAAATTCAAATCAGAATATCTTCCTCTCAAAAGTACACTTAAAGTGTATCCTTCTATTTAAAAGAAAAACATAAGATTTTTATCGCTTAGTTACTAAAAAAAGGGAGTTACATACCTACATACCTTCAAATGTGTTCTACACCCTGTTTCACGGTTTTAGTTTTAAATTTCAAACATTTTTCATTTGGGTACAGTAAAAACAAAACTTTAATTAAAAAAAACTACATCTTTACTATCACTGGTTGCTTTAGTTTCTTTTTTGATTTATTAAGTACATAATAATACTTATAATTTTTATTTTTCTAATCTTAAAAATAACAATGTATGTATGTACCTACATTTATACCAAAATCGTTGAAAAAACAATAAATGAGAACAAATTATAAACCATTATTTAATTATTTTTATGTGACAGATGGCAGGTACCTATGTAATAATGAGTACCTACTTGATAATCTATATTAATTGATAAGGATCCGTAAAAATCGACGAAAAATTTAAAAGAAGATGGAACAGGTACCTTCCTGCATATATACCTATAAAACGACCCATTCACAGCACATAAGTGTGCACACACTCCGCCACACATATACCACCGATCGACCCACCACACCAAAAATCAAAGAGTGCACACTTGTGTTGTGTGTATGTACCACTTGAGACTAATGTTTTCAAATTAAAAAAAAAAATATTATTCCTTGCCTATGGATCTCAAGATATAAAAAACAAAACAAAGCCATCATCGTTAACATCCCAAATTGCAACAAAACACTAACAACAAATTTCATTTACTGGACAACACAACACACACACAACCCAGAAAAGAAAATATAATTTTTATCTCTACCCCATATTTTCATTAACCTTGAGTCCTCGAATGGCATTGAAAAAAAAAATGTGTGAGTACCGGGACTCGCGTGGAAGATGTGTAAACATTCGTTTTCACCTGAAGGTAAGGGATCGAGTCATTACCACTAATGGCAAAAATTAGGAATCTGTAATACAAGCGCTTAAACAAAATGGTTGCACGACACAAATTATAATGAATTTACCCATTAAAAAACTCCATCCGAGAAAACTCCTCCGTAAATAAACAATCACAAATTAAGCTACATCAATTAACTTTATGACGTCACAAAGTTGTTCCTGGATTCAAAGTTAAAGTGTCAAAAAGTAACTTTGAGTACATTTTTCCAACTCATCTCTTTGATACTGAGTTGAAATGGTTAATCCGTCAAAAGCAGCTGAAATCACGATTTTTTCATTTTGAGTTATCTTTTGTTTGCTTTTCGATCGTTCGATTTGGAATTGATCTCATTTTTGTAATATGTAATAGTTTAATTTTATTATCCCTCAGATCTGATCCGGATTAGATTATCATAATAAAACAAACTGGATCCCAGTGCGACAAGAGTGTTATATACCTATCCGATCCCCGTTTATCCTTTTGTTTCTGTATTTTCTCTCTACTCTCTACTCTATTCTCTATTTTCTCCCTATCTTCAACACAAAAAGCCATCTACCTGTGAGAGAAAAAACTCATTTTTACAAGAAAGTACAAAGGGTGTATGGTCAGAATTAATTTGCAAATCGAAATCCAAAAGCAAGGTCGGATTTTGTGTTGTTTTTGTAATACATGTATCCATATATGTACAATCCAGATCAGATCTGGGGGAAAATATAAAGCTATATATTTTTATTTTTATTGATCGATAGTGAGTTTGGAAAATCTTTTCCGGGTTTTGCGACATTTTTTTATCTGATTTGATCGATTTGTAGTAACGAAATTTGTTCAAGTAATGTATGATAAAAAAAATTGGAAATCTGTTTGCTTAAATATTCAATTTTGTGCTAGAAATAAGTTAAATGAAATTTAATTTAAAAAATGTATGCATTTTCGAAGTGCTGATAAAAATTCTTTTCAATAATGAAATCACAATTTCTTCTTGATTTTCAATTCCAAATCAATTTCGAATTTTTTTCACCCAATTTGTTTGACAGATCAGCCATATTTTTAGCTTTTGTCGTTCCTAAATGAAAAGTAACTCAAAGTAACTTTTTTAAATATGACATTACAACACTTCTTTTTGACACATTAACCACAGCCAACTAGAGAAACATAAAAGAATGCGCCACTTGGCAAATCATGTTATGACATTTCAAATCAAGAAATTGCAAATAACACTTAATATCACAAACCAAAATTGCCACCCGCGATTGCAGAGATTAACATCAAAAGCAGCATAAATGAAATAAAAAATTAAATTTCTAGAAAAAAAAGCAACAAAATCTTCACCTGGCAAAATGTATGTCAAATATCTCTGTCAAGATATGATTGCATCTTGACATCCAATCAAGATATGAAACGGAGTGAATCCATTAGATATTTAATGTCAAGACGAACATTCTGAGAGAAATTATCTACTGTGGAGTCGGGGTGTAAGGAACTCACTCCACTTAGCAAATACAAAAACCATTAGGTATAACATGAAAACTACCTTACCTATTCGAGTTTACAGAGTTCTACTTACCTGCAACAAACAAAATGGTTCCAAACGGAACCGTGAGCCCATATCCGTGACAACCGATTTTCAATTTTACCCATACCGAGCGCTAAGATGTTTACACATCAAAAATACCTCAAAAGCAAAACTAAAACGGCTGCATTGTATATCCAATCTATAGTATTGTCATGAAACACGATTTTGTAGGTAGACATTTGGTCGATAGGTTCGCTGTGATCGCCTTACCGAGATCCCTTAACAAAAATTAGTATGACATTTGGACGCATAGATGGCCACGAGCTTTTTTTCTTCATGAGAATACTATAGAATGTATATACAATGACGGCTGTTCAATTCGTTGTTGTTGTTCATTTTCATGCTCTGTGAAAAAAAAAACATTTCTTCCCTTTCTTCTTCGGCAATTAAGGAAATTTCCCAAAAGGAACAAACTTTTAAGGAACAAATTTATTAAAGGGGTGTTGTATTTGATAGAGCGATTGCAGCGACAGCCTGCCAAACCAGGCCACCTAGTGGACGTTTTGCCCGGTGTCCCTTCTATTTGTAGTTATTCAATGATTTGAATACTACCATTGAATAATTACAAATAGAAGGGGACACCGGACATTGCTCAAACGACAGTCGCACCAATCGAGTCCAGTGGCCGCTCATGAAGCTATAATTTCCTTTTCACACAATAATTGGTTTTCTTCTCGGCTAAGTGAGTCTCAAATAAATCCTTTTGTATTTTTCTTAGAGATATAGATACATACGAGTAGATATGTACATAGATACAGCGAAGAAAGGATACATATTTTTTTTCTTCAATTTGTGCTTTGATTTTCTTTTGTGAATGAACGCACATGTAGGTACACATAGGTGCATTTTGAATATATTGGTGTTTGGTGTCCGTCTCACCGCCATACAGCAACAAAAAGATACAAAACGGTTTCTCTTTTATTTAATTTTAATTTTAAGTTTTAATTTCTCACTCCCAGTGGTGTTAAAAATTAAACTTATTTACAGTTATTATCCTGACATCCAATTAAAATTAAAAGAGCCAAACTTTTTCCTACATAGATAATCTAATCATCCAAGCAAATTTTTTGCCTACAAATAAAAGGTCTGTTTTTTTTTTAATAAAACGATATTATAAATCAATCATTTAAATGAAAAAAAAGGAAAACGTGAGTATTTTTTAAGAAAAAATCTACATATTATGCAGGCACATATAAATATCATTTAAAAGATATCATTAAAGATTTTTGTTTTCAAAATTTTTCATTTTAAATGCAACTTAACATGTGAAATGTGAAGATAGCAATATTTGTGAGTTTGACGATTCAGATGACGAGGCATCCTTAGACAATGAAGTTGAACAAAATACACCGTCAAATATTTCAGAAATGTCTACAATATATTTTACTGGATACATCGCAAAGTCTGTCCTCAAAAAAACCGGTTGTGAAATATGTAAATTCAACATAGTCAAAGCTCGACAATATGAAAAGACCACAAATGGAGGCTTGATAATTCCTTCAAAATCATTTGTCAAGCTCATAGATATTATTGTAAAATGTTTCAAAGAAAATTTTGATCAGCTTTGTTTCCAACAAACTGTTCTACAATCTTTTTTAAATATATGCGATGCCCAAGTTTATTACCCCTGTACATCCACTGATCATAAGTCAAGATTTAAAAAAAAATATGATTTTTTGATCTTAACTCGATATTTTTCAAAATTTTACGTACTTAAGTTTGTGTTCAATATTCAATGTCCTCATTATTTTTTAGTCCATTACCGAAAACTTAATGTAATTATCTTTCTTAGTTTATGAGAAATTAAGAAAAAACAAAAGGTATTTTTACCAAAAAAGGCCGAAAAAGGGTTAAATTATGGATAATTCATGAATGAATTCATTTTTTCGGGTTTTTTTGGTAAAAGTACCTTTTGTTTTTTCTTAATTTCTCAAAAACTAAGAAAGATTTTTGCATTTGGTTTTCGGTAATGGACTAAATAAATGATGAGGGCATTGAATATTGAACACAAAAAAGCACTTTATTACGTAAAATTTTGAAAAATATCGACTTAAGAAAAAAAATCACTTTTTTTTTTTTTAATTTTGACTTTGAAATTTAATTTTTCGAAACCTATTCGCTTAAACAACTTGATTTGAAATCCAAATGCAAGAATGGAGTATTATCTTTAAAAAAAAAACTATAGCACATTATTAGATGTGTTTTCGTTGACTTTTAATGTTTTTTTTGCCTGCCTCAGGGAGGGGAGATACAACTTTCCCCCCAAACATTTTTTTTCTTAGAATAACCCCAAAAACCACATCCTAAAATACTTCCACTCAGGTCCGGGACACCCTGTATATTATCTATACTAAGATTTAAATAATTTCTTGTATTTGTTGTTTGAATTAAGCTTAACAACAAACTACCGCTCACTTTCAAAAAGTATTCTTTATTTTTTTTATTATGTGTAGACTAAACTTTTAAATCTATAAAATAATTTAAAAACTCCTTTTGTTTTTAATTAATTAAATAAATACAATTCTAATGTTCGGACTCAGACGTTAAACTTCAACCATTCAAACAAATTTAAGGCAAACAAAATGTTTGTTTTTATAGTTTTGTATTCATGGTACTAAGTTGTGGTATAAGATGAAACACGAAGCATTTTTTTTATTTTTGAAGGTTGTCAAAGTGAGAAAATCTCCGAACTTTTTGTTCGGAACTTTAGTTAGGTGACTTGTGTATTCAGCTTTAAGTCACCTTGTTTTTGTTGTAATATTTAGTTTTACCTGAGATATGTGATCTTCAAGCTTCATTGATTAATATTTTTTTATCACCAATATCCCAACTTATAATGAACATTTTAGACTTTGTTGAGACTATTTGTTTTTGTGGCTTTTCACTGTTATTTTAGAAAAAAGTTCAAACGACTTTTTGTGATCTCTTCGTAGGTATGTATATCTTTTGCTTCCTTCCAAATATTTATTGCATGGTTAATATAAGTGTGCAGATTTGAAGAGTAACATATTCTTAACATTTTTGAAAATAACAAATTGTGTTTTTACTAAACATTTGTGTAATCACCATCGAAATGAAAACAAAAATAACGAATTCTTTTCAACTATTTACAATTTTGTATTGGTCACGCACTACTTGGACAAGAAAAAAGACTTAAAGTTTTTTTTTAAATATTTTTCAATATAAAAATGTTCAGCAATGTTAAGAATATGTTAATCTACAAATTTGCATACTAATATTTACCACATTTACTACGAAGGGATCACAAAAAGTCGTTTTTTTTTTTTATTATTAGGTGTGATTTTGGTGATCAAAACAAAGTTTTTCGATTAAAAGTCAGATATCGCAGGCAGAACAAAATTTTACAACAACGGCAACAACAAAAAGGTTAGTAACTTTTAGTTGAATAAAGTCATAACCGATAGATTTGATTGACTTATAAAAGTTCCGAGAAAATTACAACCTTTAAAAATAAAAAAAAAAGCTTTCTGTCTCATCTCACACATACAACAAAAACCACTGACAAAAAATTCAAAATCTTGTTCCTAGAATTTTTCTTAACTAGTGTACATACATGCGATTTTTTAATTTAAATTAAATTATGGCCAAATTCAAATCAGAATATCTACCTCTCAAAAGTCCACTTAAAGTGTACTATCCTTCTATTTTAAAGAAAAACATAAGATTTTTATCGCTTAGTTACTAAAAAAAGGGAGTTTTACATACCTACATACCTTCAAATGTGTTCTACACCCTGTTTCACGGTTTTAGTTTTAAATTTCAAACATTTTTCATTTGGGTACAGTAAAAACAAAACTTTAATTAAAAAAAACTACATCTTTACTATCACTGGTTGCTTTAGTTTCTTTTTTGATTTATTAAGTACATAATAATACTTATAATTTTTATTTTTCTAATCTTAAAAATAACAATGTATGTATGTACCTACATTTATACCAAAATCGTTGAAAAAACAATAAATGAGAACAAATCATAAACCATTACTTATTTAATTATTTTTATGTGACAGATGGCAGGTACCTATGTAATAAATAGGTACGAATTGAAAATTGAGTACCTACTTGATAATCTATATTAATTGATAAGGATCCGTAAAAATCGACGAAAAATTTAAAAGAAGATGGAACAGGTACCTTCCTGCATATACCTATAAAACGACCCATTCACAGCACATAAGTGTGCACACACTCCGCCACACATATACCACCGATCGACCCACCACACCAAAAATCAAAGAGTGCACACTTGTGTTGTGTGTATGTACCACTTGAGACTAATGTTTTCAAATAAAAAAAAAAAAATATTATTCCTTGCCTATGGATCTCAAGATATAAAAAACAAAACAAAGCCATCATCATTTCATTTACTGGACAACACACACACAACCCAGAAAAGAAAATATAATTTTTATCTCTACCCCATATTTTCATTAACCTTGAGTCCTCGAATGGCATTGAAAAAAATACCTCAAAAGCAAAACTAAAACGGCTGTTCAATTCGTTGTTGTTGTTCATTTTCATGCTCTGTGAAAAAAAAACATTTCTTCCCTTTCTTCTTCGGCAATTAAGGAAATTTCCCAAAAGGAACAAACTTTTAAGGAACAAATTTATTAAAGGGGTGTTGTATTTGATAGAGCGATTGCAGCGACAGCCTGCCAAACCAGGCCACCTAGTGGACGTTTTGCCCGGTGTCCCTTCTATTTGTAGTTATTCAATGATACTACCTTACTATTGTAATATTTTCTCAGGTTCGTTAATAAAACTAATTTACTTTATTCAAAACGTCCACTTATTTATTTCACAAAATAAAACACTTTACTTTTCTTACTACAAACAAAACGATTTATTATTCACCACTGAAATTAATTCACAAACTTTACTTTTCACTTTTATTACAACCAACTTTATTCATTCACGATTAAAAACAAACTGTGTCGCTGCCGTTCAAACATGTGCCTTTTATACTTGTTTTCCAAACTCTGGAAAGTAGTGGAATGTTCTGGTCTCTGCTTCCAGAGCTTTCCGTAGGGGAAATTTCCCAATAATTTCCCTTCCAAAAGCTTTTATTTGACAGCTGGTAAATCTGCTATAATCCGGCAGATGGCGCTTCTTTCGTTTGAGAGTTGCTATTATTATAGCTAATAATGGTATGTTTGCACTGCGACCGTAAGCTTTATTGTGTCCGTTTGTTTGCTTTTCGGAGTCGTTATAGTTCAAATGTGGAAAGTTATTACACTATACTCAACATCAATGTGTCGTACATCGCTGAAAAGGTTATTGCATGTGAGTATGTACATACATACATAGTTTTGTTATCTAAATAGCTGTTGAGCTGTAGACCATGGGCTACGAGAGGTATTCGGCACCGAAAATGGCCAAGTTTCGACATCATGAACCCAATAGTTAAGAGCTTAACAGCCATGCAATGAAATAAAGTATACGCAATGATATTTGACACATTGGTGTTGACTAGATAGACCATCAGCGCCTAATGCAGAATCTCATTACTGTTCTATTTGCTGTTTTTGATGCCGAATATCTCTCGAGTTCGACTTAATATCTATGATGAAGTATACAGATATTAACCTTTTCAACAATATATGTATTTGTACAGTGTTGGACAGAGAATTAGCACACATTAATGGATCGGATTTTAATAAGGAAAATCTGTATTTTTGCTATGTTCTTGGAACATAATTTATTGAAAACTCTTTAATTCAACGCTGAAGAGCTTAAATATATGGAAAAAAAATTCAACAAAATAACAACAACAAAAAAATCCTTAAACAAAATTTTTTGGTGTAAAATGTTGTGGTCACAGAATTAGTACAAGTATCAAATTAAATAATTTATCATTAAAACAAGTAGTCTTTTTTCTAATATTTTGTTGGGTACTCTTTCTGCTTTAACACAGCCTTAAACCAACAAGGAGTACTCGCCTCTAGGTGCTGGCATTGATGAATAGGAATGCTGTTCCAGCCATTCCTAATTGCCTCCCAAAGATCTGCTAGATTCCTTGAGTTCCTTAGTCCAACCTGATATTCAACATCGTTTCATAGATTTTCTATGGGATTCAGGTCAGGACTCTGCACAGGCCAAGGCAAAAGATTGATTTGCTGATCATTTAACCACTGCTTCACCAGCCGGGAAATGTATTTAGGATCATTATCATGCATGAATGTCCATGATAATGGTAAATTATCGTCTGCAAAGGGCCCTATATGGTTTTTCAAAATGTTTTTGTACAGATGCTGGTCCATTTACTGCTCTATTTTCACAATAGGGCCCACACCGTACCATGAAAACGCACTACAAAGCACAGGGGTAAAAAAAATATAATATTACAGCCAGGCCTAAGTTCACGGGAGTACGGATCCAAACCCTTATCATTTTCGAAGATATTTTTTGGAGTGATGAGTCGCAATTTAATCGATTGTGCTTTGATGGAAAGCGTCATGTTTGGCTTCCACCAAAGCAAAATCTTAATCCACGTTACACAGTTAAAACTATGAAACACGGTGGTGTGTGTATTATGGTTTGGGCTGCGTTCATGGTGCGGTGTAGGGCCTATTGCGAAAATAGAGCAGCAAATGGACCAGCATCAGTATAAGAGCATTTTGGAAAACCATATGGAACCCTTTGGAGACGATAATTTACCATTATTATTTACATTCATGCATGATAATGATCCTAAATACACTTCCCGGCTGGCGAAGCAGTGGATTAATGATCAGCAAGGCAATCTTTTGCCTTGGCCTGCGCAGAGTTCTGTTGGAACTTAAATAAAAAAGAAATGTTCAATTTCAGATTAACTTTATTTTAGGTATATATAAGAATTAAATTTAGGAATGAACAAGTGTAACTGCTGAGGGTTAAAAGAAGAGTGAAAGCTAAGTTACAAAAGAAGTTATATAATGCGTTCGTAGTAGTATTATAAATGAATAATATTAATGTGTACATATAACTCTTGATATTACTTCATATACAATACATGCATGAGGCTAATTGATGATATAAATTAGTATGTATTTCTAACACTCCTCCTATCAACTAAGCCTTTAAATGTTCGATTTTAATTTTAATAACAAAATATTAATTATAAAGAAAATTTAAAAGAAATCAATAATTCAAAATTATTTTAATCATTACAGATTTGCAAAATTTCGATGCATTTATCGTTTTTATTTTTCGGTAATCCTTTTGTGAGAATATCGGCTGCCATCTCACTAGTTGGCTTGTACTGGATCTTAATCTCTCCTCTATCTTGTGCCTCTCGTGAAAAATGGTATCGGATATCAACGTGCTTGCTTTTACCATGATGACTGATGCTGTTTGACAATTGAATTGCACTTTGATTGTCGCAGTAAATGACTGTAGGCTCCGAGACTAACGCACTCAAACCAATATCTGAAAATAGTTTTCTCAAAAATAAAGTTTCTTTAGTTATTTCAGAAAGCACCATGTATTCGGCTTCCATAGTCGACAAGGCAACCGATTTTTGTTTTTGTGACTTCCAGCTTATCGGTCCGCCGGCCATCTGAATCATGAACCCTGTACAAGATTTCCTATCATCAAGATCTCCTGCCCAGTCCGAGTCAACATATCCCATCAAATCAGATTTCAGCTGTCGATATCGAATACAGTACTCTCGAGTCCCTTTTAAGTACCTAAGCACTCGCTTTGCTGCCACCCAATGATTTATACCAGGATCATCCAAAAAACGACTTAAGCAGCTTACCGCAAATGATATGTCGGGTCTAGTTCCATTGGCCAAGTAAATTAAACTTCCAATCAGCTCACGATAGGGTATGGATTCCATGTTTTTAACGTCTTCAGGAGTTTTTGGGCTCATGTCCTTGCTGACCTTTGACTTAAAATCAATAGGTGTCGTAACCGGTTTACAATCTTCCATTCGAAACATCTGCAAGAGTTCACCTATGAACCTTTTTTGATCGAGTTTTATTTCCATAATAGTGCTATTTATTCTGACGTTTATTCCCAAAATGGTAATGACTTGTCCTAAGTCTTTCATCTGGAATTTATTTTTCAAAAGCTCTTTCACGCGATTTAGGTCATTTATATTGGCAGCTGCAATTAATAAATCGTCAACATATATTATAACAATTACCTCTGTATCATTTGCGCCTGATATAAAAATGCATGGCTCGACATCAGATTTCTTCATATGCATTGATTCCAAATAACTTGTTAGCTTTTGGTACCATTGTCTGCCCGATTGTTTAAGACCATATAAAGGCTTTAATAGTTTGCATACCTTAGTGACATCAGTTTTAAAAAGATCCGGCTGCTCCATATATAGTTCCTCATTTAGATCACCTTGCACGTAGGCAGAAACTACATCCATCTGATGAACATGGAATTGTTTTTCGGCACAAGTCGCAAAGAATGCTCGAATAGCTTCATACCGAGCAACAGGTGCAAACACCTCCTCATAGTCAATACCGTAGCGTTGTTCACAACCTCTTGCCACTAATCGCGCTTTATATTTGACTATTGATCCATCGTTGTTGCGTTTGCGCTTGAAGACCCACTTGTTGGTGATTATGTTCTCGTGAGCTGGACGATCCACCAATTTCCATGTTCCAATTCCTATCAAGGAACTATACTCACTCTTCATTGCATCCAATCATTCTTCTCTTTCTGGTCCATTAAGAGCCTCCGATACAGATTCAGGATCCAAATTATTATTTTCGGCAGCAACTGCACCTTCCTCTAACGCCAATGTAGCCGAATCATCTGTATTTATCTGCTTTGACCTCAGTTTAAAGGGTCCACCTTCACGAACGAATTTCTGCTTTGCCTCTTTTTTGCGTTTTGTTTTTGTTGTAGGAGAATCTTCATCTGCTTTATCCAAACACCTATCGGCAACTACATTTTTCTCCTCCTCCTTTACCTCGTTAAAACTAGGGAATACGTCATCAACTGGTAGCTTCTCAGTTATCAATTCGTCAGTGTTTTCTTCTTTATCTGTCACTTGGATGTTTTCGTCTTGCTTGCAAAAATTTTCCATGTCAATGTTAAAAAAATCATCCATATTCATGGTATCGATGTTTTCAAATATTTTAACATCTCGACTCTTGATGATGTTATTTGTCTGGCGATCCCATAATCGATATGCTTTCGAATCATCGCAATAACCAACAAAAGTAAATTCCTTACCTTTGGCTTCGAATTTTCCTCTGCCTGGCCTTTTGTCAAGAGCGATGGCCTTTGATCCGAAAATTTTCATGTATGCAATATTTGGCTTTTTACCATGCCATGCTTCAAAGGGAGTTTTATCCACTAGTGACTTTGTAGGATATCGGTTTCTTATATGTACAGCAGTATTAGTTGCTTCAGCCCATAAGCCCTGGGGTAGATTCGCTTGAATCAGCATCAGTGTTGCCAGAAACACCGATTTATCGTAATTCTCCCGATTTTCAGACCTTTTTCCGATACACCGATTTTTGATCCAAATATGACACTTTTCCCCGATTTTCAATATTTCTTAAGCTGAAATAAACCAATATAACCATTGCAACTTATGTTTCGTTAGACTCTTCTTATTATTCTTTGTGTTTTTATTTTGGGTTTTGGTAACACGCTGCGTGCATGCGTTAGAAAATTCGTTTTAATAACGAATCGATGTTGTCACTTTACATACTTTACAGAGAATATTACTTTCTAAAGAATACTTGAAGTTCAAGGAATGCAATTGTTCGAACGTTAAAGCATATTTAAAATAACTAAAATTAGCACTGAATTTAATTTAATAAAAATAAATATGTGTAAGATAATTAAAATTAAGACAATGTAAGTCGATGGTTTATAAGAAACTTTAATCTTTGGAGTATTTTTTGTCTTATGTCCTACGTTTTCCTTTCAATGCTAACTAGGTGCTATAAGCGCAAACAGTCGAATTTATAAACTTTTTCTAACTCTAGACATCGTTCCAACTCCAAAAAGATATAAGCTTTGTTCACTGTTGTCGTAAAGTTGTCTAAATTGGACAACCGAATTGGATTGAGTAACTTGTCATTTTATTTAATTAAATAAATCATATGGCCAACAATTGAAAACTTTTAAGAAACTGTCTATCAAGTCAATCATCTAAGAAATCTAATAAACAAGGCTGTAAATTTTTAAGCATATAGCACCATACAAGACTATCAAATAAATGAAGTTTTTATTTTTGATTTTGAAGTTTAACGTACTGTTTACTAACAATATTGCATTTAAAAATGACTTTACACCTTCAAACAATTTTATTTAAATAAATCTGATTTTATTTACTTTAAGAATGAAAAAATGAACAATCTTAGAATTCGAAAAAAAGCAAAAACCTTTTTTTATAAAAATCTGAGGTGCATTTGACACCTGGCATGACTTTTAGGGTTAAAGCTGTTTCCCCGATTTACACCGATTTCTAGTGTGGCAATCTCCCGATTTCAGAAAATATTTTCTGGCAACACTGATCAGCATACACCTAGCCATCTCTACGAGCGTCCGATTAGCTCGCTCGGCTACGCCATTTTGCTGTGGGGTGTATTCTGTCGCCAGCTGCCTGCTTATTCCAGAGTTATCCAAGAAGCTTTGAAAATCTCTCGACAAATACTCTTTTGCATTATCAGTTCGTAGTCGCTTTATACGTTTACCAGTTTCATTTTCTACTTTTAGCTTATATAGCTGAAAAGTTGAAAAAGCCTCTGACTTTTGCTTCAAATAATAAACATGCACATATCTGGTGTGGTCATCGATAAAAGTGATGAAATATTTGGCACCTCCAAGTGACTGAGTTCTAAATGGTCCACAAATATCAGAATGAACCAAGCCAAGTACCTCTGCATCCCTGGTTCCATGACTCTGAAAGGGCAACCTCTTAATTTTTGCTTTTTGACATGTAAAGCAATCTACTTTCATTATATTTTTATAAGATTTCATACCCATAACCATATTTGATAGCTTGTCTAAATCGGTCAGATTTGAATGTCCCAATCTCTGATGCCACTGTGACGAAAGTTGTTCGGTCTCATCTCCCACTGCCACTGCCGCTGCCACCTGCTGAATTCTCTTCTCCTTCATTTTGACGATGTACAATTTTCCACGTTTTTCTGCTGAAAATATTAAAGACCCATCGTGTCTTAGAATATGAGCATATTTGTCCCCAAATTCTATGGTATAACCACGCTCGGCAATTTTTGGCACAGAAATTAAATTTTGGCGCAATTTCGGTGCATAGACCACGTTTTCAAGTGTCAAATTTATTCCATTGGTAGTTGTAATGTTAACTGAACCAACACCAACTCCGTGTATCATGGTGTGACCGGCTGTTTTTATCTGACATCGTAGGTTAGTATTGATGCTCACAAATAACTCATTATCATTGCACATGTGTGCAGTAGCACCACTATCCAGACACCATTCACTTGGATATATTATATCATTTCTATTTTCATCTACACTTAAAGATGATATTAAAACTGTATTGGTATTAGATTGATTTGCAGATTGAGCTGAGTTTGTATTTCTGCAAACGGATGATCGATGCCCATACTTTCCACATTTAAAGCATTTGCCTCCAAACTTCTTAAATCTGGTTTTTGTGTTTCCCGTATGAAAATTTTTATTTTTTGATTTAGAGAACAATGCGTTTGGGCAATCATCTTCTCTATTATTTCTCTCTTCTCGTCTCGCTTCTTCTTCCAGCAATTTTGCTCGTAGCTCTTCTGGGCTGGGGATTTCATCACGTGAATCGATTGCAATTCGAAAATTTTCAAATTCTTCGGGCAATGTGTTAAGAAGCATTATAGTTTGCAACTCGGCTGGCACAGAAATACCAGCTTCATCTAACTGCTCGGCTTTATTCATGAAATCGTTCACATGCTGGGCCATTGATTGATCAGCTCTTTTCTTCATGTGGTAAAGCTGTTTGTATAACATCGCCTTTCTTATTGGACCTTTAGATTTGAATATCGATTCAAGAATCTCCCATGCTTCCTTGGATGTTTCAGCCTTTTTCACATGTCCAAGCTGGTTTGGTTTTATGCTAAGTAGAATCAATGCCAGTGCCTTTGCGTCTTTCATTTCCCATTCTTCAATTTTGGCGTTATCCGTTTTTGGTTTTTCTTTTGTGCCACTTGTATAAGACCACATATCGCTACATATGAGGACGCTCTTCATCTGGACTTTCCAAGTCTCAAAATTTTCATCACCCAGCTTCTCGATGTTACTCGCGTTGTTCATGTTCATGCTCCTTCACACAAGACAAAATTTTTAACCTTAATTTTATACCAAAGAAAATAAAAATTAATTATGATTAGACACTGTTTTATTAATCCCTGGGCCCATAACCTGTTGGAAATTAAATAAAAAAGAAATGTTCAATTTCAGATTAACTTTATTTTAGGTATATATAAGAAATCAATTTAGGAATGAACAAGTGTAACTGCTGAGGGTTAAAAGAAGAGTGAAAGCTAAGTTACAAAAGAAGTTATATAATGCGTTCGTAGTAGTATTATAAATGAATAATATTAATGTGTACATATAACTCTTGATATTACTTCATATACAATACATGCATGAGGCTAGTTCATGATATAAATTAGTATGTATTTCTAACAAGTTCTGACCTGAATTCCATAGAAAATCTATGGAACGATGTTGAATATCAGGTTGGACTAAGGAACTCAAGGAATCTAGTAGAACTTTGGGAGGCAATTAGGAATGGCTGGAACAGCATTCCTATTCATCAATGCCAGCACCTAGAGGCGAGTATTCCTCGGGGGTTTAAGGCTGTGTTAAAGCAGAAAGGGTACCCAATAAAATGTTAGAAAAAAACTACTTGTTTTAGTGATAAATTATTTAATTTCGTACTTGTGCTAATTCTGTGACCACCACATGTTACACCAAAAAATTTTGTTTAAGGATTTTTTGTTGTTGTTATTTTGTTGAATTTTTTTTTTGTATATATTTAAGTTCTTTAGCGTTGAGTTAAAGAGTTTTCAATAAATAATGTTCCAAGAACATAGCAAAAGTACAGATTTTCCTTATTAAAATCCGATTCACTAATGTGTGCTAATTCTCTGTCCAACACTGTATATACATATGGCCACGGCCACGGTCTGATAGGGTGACATTTCTACAAGGTTTTCGCTCATAACTCGCCAAACAGCTATGCAAAGCTTGACATTTTTCATAGGCGTATGGTAAGGCTTGCCGTATGCCGCACATTCTGTACACACAATATTTTTTGATATCTTTTATAGTTTTCGAATTACGGCCATTCAAAGTGGCTGATAAAGTTACATTTCACTTCAGAAATTATGTAAATTATGCCACTTTGAAAGAATTAAAGGCCGTATGTCTTGCAGGGCCCTAACATAGGCATATGAAAAAAGTTTTGCTTTGCAAAGTCAAGTTTCGAATTATGGGCAAACATTATGTAAAAATGTAACGATATCAGTCCGTGGCCTTGACCATATGTATGACCAAGGGTGTAAGAGGGGGTAAGAGGGGGTAAGAGGGGCAGCTAGGGGCGCTTGCTCTCTCTAATCTGAATATATTTCGTACATTAGGAAATTCGTCCTCTTTTGAAAGCATTTTAAAGAATAATTTCTGTACCAAAACTAATTTTTGAATGAGTTTGCCCCCTTAATCGAGATCCTGCATACGCACTTGGGTATGACCCATTCATGTTGCGTAAAAGGAAAATTTTGCCAATTCTCCTATAATATTGTTATTTGATTGTGAGCAAGAAGGTGGAAGGTTAATGTTTCAAAATTTATCGCGGACAAAGTCGCGGGCATCAGCTAGTGTACAATAAAGTATAATAATATTTCAGCAATCGAATGGCACTTTCACTATAATTTTATAAAATTTACCTTCTCCAGCGAGGAATTATTTTTTTTTGTGCTCATTTTAAATTTGTTTCTGTTGTGTAGCTGTGTCTCTTTCTTCAACTGTCAGATTTGGGCTTGTTCAACCCAAATTTTCTTACGTTACGTTGCGGAGTTCACTCTAGTTAGAAGAGTTGTTTAATGTGCTTAAAATTAGGAAATAGTTAGACAAAGGTTCGAAGCAAAACGACTACGCTAACTAGAGCCGGTTCTATTCCTTAAACGAGCAATGTTTAAAATTTTTTGGAACCAGTGCTCCACTCTCGTTAATGTATCTATTGTTTTAAGTTTGTATGTTAAATTTAAATGTTTTATATTATATATAATTTTGTATTTATTCTAATTTTTTTTAATTGTTTGTAGTTATGCATGTGCTTGTATATATTTATTTCAATTCGTTAAATGCTAACGTGAACAATACTTATACATAATACTTAAAAACTAATATATATTACAAGTTATTAAAGAACATAGTTTTGAATTTAATGCATTTAAGGTTATCATTTACGGACTCTATACAAAAGTAAAATTTGTTAAATATTGCAATCAATTGATTAAGGGGGCTATTTGCACCATAGTTTGATCTACTGAATATATGGCCTAATGGTTGCTGTAATCTTATACTTGTACAACTAAAACTGAAATTAAAACGACTTAGAACCGGTGGAGATGATATTAACCCATTAATAATACCAACCATGAAACAAAACTGCAAATACTGCCTATGATTAGTGAGTGAAGGAAGATTTATTAAAGCCAGTCTTTGAGAATAAGGAGGAAGCATATTTTATTAAACTTCCTGAACTTTAAACTTGGCATGTATTTTAGATCTCATTACTTTTTTTGGTTGACTTTTTACGCACAGGATTCTTGTACATATAAGAACTTGGCTCTTTTTTTTTTTTAAATAAATAAATAAATTAGGTGGCGCAACAGCTCGTGGAGAACCAGGGCTTAGTGACTTACAACTCTAAAACCATTCCTGTGTGCGTGTTGTTGGAAAGAATGGAGGGGACCTATAGTTTTTTGCCGAGTCCGAACGGCTAGATGAGAAGTACTTTTTTCATGACAAGTATACTCTTGGAGGATTTGTCAGTTCCTCGCAAGAGGCAGTACCTCGAATACAAAATTTCTGTTTTTAGGTGGCACGGCTGAGAATCGAACCCACACCTTCGGCATGACAGTCCTACGCACTAATCATCATGCCACGAGGTACTACGCTCTTTTTTTAACATTTATGTTTTTGTTGTGATCATATTCATTTAAAAAGGGATGGTAAGGTGAAAAAAAGTTCTGTGGCTGTTTTTTTTATATGTTTGAAATGGTATCCATGGTAGCCATATGCACATTGTTCTTTGATTTTCGCCAATTTATAATTCAAAGTATGGAAACCCTGTGAAGCTTTAATTTTAGACAGATGTATGCAAACCCAACAACTAAAGATGGAAGAACATATTGACTATTTGGAACGTATGGAAAAATCTAGGGATGTTATTGTGAGTGGTGTACCAGCGTTGCATGAGGAAAATTTAAATAGCATCTACGAACAGATCTGTATATCTGTCCAGGTTATAAATCCTCCTGGTTCAATTAAAATATTCCGGCTACCTTCAAAATCGACAAAAATGGAGTCAGCCATAATAATAAAGTTTTGTTCAAATGATGATAAGATAATTTTTCTATCCGCAGTGCGTCAAGGAATTAAAGCTAATGCTTTAAACAGATGTGCAGCAGGTCTGCATGCATCGCTGCGAGTAGAGCTGTACTCGAAACACATGTGCATACACTTAAATATTTATCATACAAAGGACTCCATCACCCTTTTAGCATGAAATTTTTCGGCATTTCTAAATAATTTTTATATACAAATGTAGTTTTGTATTTTAACTTTATTTAAATGTCTTAATCTTGTAGATCCGAGCACTAGAAGCAAAGTTATAATTTTTTTAAGCTACGGAAATCAAAGATTTTTAAAGATTTTGTTATTTTTTTGGATTAAAAACAATTTTAAGGTGGAAAATTTAGATAAGTGGCCCTGCCGCCTCTCACGTTGCATTTAATTATAAAAAACTATTTACATTTTTGTAGAAGAGGATTGAGGCAATAACTTTTTAAAAATAATTTTTCAAAATTGTGTAATTTTTCATTAACATTTGCAAAGTGAAAATCAAACCGATGTAGGACTCAATCTGCTTTCTAGTATGAAATAAATTAAGTATTCCAAAAAAAAAAATTATATAGAAATGTAGCCTGACATTCATCCTTTCCATAAAAGCCTCAACTTTGAAGATCAGACAGTCAAAACCGAAGTTATAAGCTTCCCAAATGATCTACTTGAAGGCTATTAGTGCACAACGGAATTTTTCTCCACTGAACCTGGTCAGCGGTCCACGAACAACCACTTATTGCTGCGGAGCTGCGCAGCAAATTTATAAAAAGAGCAGCCCCGGATCTACGATTTTTCCGAACCGGGGCAAAACTTGATTTTGGCGCCCCTGCCGTTTTTGATAAAAATGAAAAAAAAAACGCATATCCGCTTGGTTGGATTTTTTGTCACTGGGAGGATAAAAATTTTTAATCGATGTGCAGCCCATACCTATTCAGCAACTTATTATTATAGATAAGAAAATTTACAATGCCTAAACAAAGACAATGCACAAGGCACAACCAAGGTTCGTAGAGCGATAAAATAGGATTAGTTCTCTCGTGAACAATTCAAAAGAATTTTATTTTTGATTCGATCACGAATCTTATTTTTTGGATCCTGATAAAATTCGTTTTCATTTGAATCAAATCTGCAAGGATCTGTAAAATATAGTTCGTTTACGAATTTATCATGGGAGAACTATAATATCCATTCACAAACTGTTGAAATAAGAAAGAAAAATGTTGTTTTACCACAGGGCACAATTTCGAAAAGCCAAAGTTATGCAAGATAAAGTATCGAATCACAAAGTTCCGAAAAAAAGTTTTTAAGTCCTTCGCGTTGTTCCTTGAGCGATTTCAATTAAATTGACAGAGGTGATAGCTGAGACAGAGTTTTAGCAGAAAAAAATATCTTCAAAATAGGATGTTTCTAAAATATGTCAATATTTTGCAACTCCATTCATTCTTGAGAGATTGTAATTAAATTTACTCAGGTGGTAGCTGATACAGAATTGTAACAAAAAAATATTTCACAACAGAATTCTTCAAAAAAATGCATATTATAACTTCGTTGTTCCTTGAACGATTTCAATGAAATTGACACACACAATTTCAAACCTTGATGGTACGAGAGCTAGCTAAACAACGTCAAAACACAAGTAATTTTAGATTGGCAGGTTCCGTCATTTTGAAAAAGGGTGCTGAAAAAGTTAAATCCAATTTTCTCGGAAAGTAAATTTTTTTATTCGATTTTGTAGGTTGAAATATCTTTTCAATTTTTGTTTCCCAAAATTATCCACATCATGAACAATTTTTGTCGAAAACTGTAAAAATGGTTTTTAGCATTTATCTCACTTTTTGTTCATCTGAACGATTTTTACCAAACAGTTTTTTGTAGATCACCTGATTTCCTACATTTTGTTTGTATTTAGGTGTTTTGTGAACTAAAAAAGATCTTAAATACAGTGCAATAAAGTTCCCAGCATCCAGCAAATAATTGTTCAAGCAATACTACGATTTGTACGGCGGCGGCTCGGGCGGTGCGGCAGCGTGGTGTGAGGTGGAGAAATAATAAAAGAAAAACTGCTCAAGGTTGACGGAGAAGTAAAATTCGATACTCCATTGCCGCATCTTAATTCATTTAATTTTTTTAAGCGTCGCAATTCTCAATTTTTCAGTCACATGGATTTGGCGCCTCTGTAAGCTGCCGCCCGGGGCACAGGCCCCGGTTTGCCCCCCCATAGATCCGGGGCTGAAAAAGAGACATCATGCAGCTCTGATCTGCATGCAGCTCTTGAGTTTTTCTGCTCCCATTAGAACCTGTGTTATTTTATTTCGCTGCATTAAAAAGGCTGCACGTGTGTTTAAGTCATAAGGGTGGTTTATTCTTGCATGACTTAGATATTGCTAACGAAAATGATAAGCGCAGTCCTGTCTATTTCAACGAAAGCCTCACACCTCATTTTTATTCTATCTTAAGGAAAGCACTTCGTATGAAACAACAAAATCATTTTTCATCTGTCTTCACGTTGGCTGGGAGAGTTTTTGTGCGTGAAAATGAAAACGACCGTGCTGTTATCATCCATAGGATCTCGAAACTAGACTAGCAGTTGTTACTTATATTATGCATTAATAAAAGATAAGAAATACAAATATACAAGTAAAGTTATAATAATTACTAAAACAAATTTAAATTAACAATTTCTTAAAGTATAGGTTAGGTAATAACATTATATTTTTATTTTTGTTCCCGAGTTTTCTTCTTTTTTTTTTTGCTTTTTTTCTTTACGATGTCGTTGCGTGTTGTTCATCCTTTTAATAATACTAATCTTCGTATCCTCGTTAACATTCTCGGCAATCAGAAAAATGGTATAAAGGTTTGTCACTTTAATGCAAAAAGCTTTCTACCTAAGATTGACGAATATAGGGATATTTTTCAACATTCTTTAATGGACATTATCATTGAATAATTACAAATAGAAGGGGACACCGAACATTACTCAAACGACAGTCGCACCAACCAAGTCCAGTGGCCGCTCATGAAGCTATAATTTCCTTTTCACACAATTATTGGTTTTCTTCTCGGCTAAGTGAGTCTCAAATAAATCCTTTTGTAGATATAGATACATACGAGTAGATATGTAGATAGAGCGAAGAAAGGATACATATTTTTTTTCTTCAATTTGTGCTTTGATTTTCTTTTGTGAATGAACGCACATGTAGGTATACATAGGTGCATTTTGAATATATTGGTGTTTGGTGTCCGTCTCATCGCCATACAGCAATAAAAAGATACAAAACGGTTTCACTTTTATTTGTGTTATTGTGCGTTTGAAGTCCGATTACTATGCGGAGGAGAACTACCAAAAAAGGCCGAAAAAGGGTTAAAATATGGACAATTCATGAATGAAATCATTTTTTCGGGTTTTTTTGGTAAAAGTACCTTTTGTTTTTTCTTAATTTCTCAAAAACTAAGAAAGATTTTTGCATTTGGTTTTCGGTAATGGACTAAATAAATGATGAGGGCATTGAATATTGAACACAAAAAAGCACTTTATTACGTAAAATTTTGAAAAATATCGACTTAAGAACAAAAATCACATTTTTTTTTTTTTTGATTTTGACATTGAAATTAAATTTTTCGAAACCTATTCGCTTAAACAACTTGATTTGAAATCCAAATGCAAGAATGGAGTATTATCTTTCAAAAAAAACTATAGCACATTATAAGATGTGTTTTCGTTGACTTTTAATGTTTTTTTTTGGCTGCCTCAGGGAGGGGAGATACAACTTTCCCCATTTTTTTCTTAGAATAACCCCAAGAACCACATCCTAAAATACTTCCACTCAGGTCCGGGACACCTTGTATATTATCTATACTAAGATTTAAATAATTTCTTGTATTTGTTGTTTGAATTAAGCTTAACAACAAACTGCCGCTCACTTTCAAAAAGTATTCTTTATTTTTTTATTACATATGTGTAGACTAAACTTTAAAATCTATAAAATAATTTAAAAACTACTTTTTGTTTTTAATTAATTAAATAAATACAATTTTAATGTTCGGACTCAGACGTCAAACTTCAACCATTCAAATAAATTTAAGGAAAACAAAATGTTTGTTTTTAATTTTGTATTCATGGTACTAAGTTGTGGTATAAGATGAAACACGAAGCATTTTTTTTTTATTTTTGAAGGTTGTCAAAGTGAGAAAATCTCCGAACTTTTTGTTCGGAACTTTAGTTAGGTGACTTGTGTATTCAGCTTTAAGTCACCTTGTTATTTTAATATTTAGTTTTACCTGAGATATGTGATCTTCAAGCTTCAATGAATAATGTTTTTTATCACCAATATCCCAACTTATAATGATAATTTTAGACTTTGTTGAGACTATTTGTTTTTGTGGCTTTACACCGTTATTTTAGAAAAAAGTTCAAACGACTTTTTGTGATCTCTTCGTAGGTATGTAGGTATATCTTTTGCTTCCTTCCTAATATTTATTGCATGGTTAATATAAGTATGCAGATTTGAAGACTTACATATTCTTAAGATTTTTGAAAATTTTCCAATTGAAAAAAATAACAAATTGTGTTTTTACTAAACATTTGTGTAATCACCATCGAAATGAAAACAAAAATAACGAATTCTTTTCAACTATTTACAATTTTGTATTGGTCACGCACTACTTGGACAAGAAAAAAGATTTAAAGTTTTTTTTTTTACCTTTTTTCAATATAAAAATGTTCAGCAATGTTAAAAATATGTTAATCTACAAATTTGCATACTAATATTTACCATGCAATAAATATTTGCAAAGAAGCAACAGATATACATACATTAAACTGATTCAAAAAAATGAAAATGTCTTCGATTTTCAATGCCACTAGGTTTTTAGTTAGAGTTTAATGAAATAATAATCCTGGCAAAATTTCAGCCCTTTAGGTCAATATTTAGAGGTCGCTCATCGCTACTTTCTATTTTCCATACAAATCGTATGGGAACTTTTTATTGATTCCTTGTTTATTTTATAATTTTAGAAACGGTTTTCATACAGAAATGATCAAGATAGAATCTGAAAGAAGATTTGATGTTCTTTAAAAAAGTTCCAGACGTCTTATCTAATTAATGTATTCCTTCCAAAGTTATTCAAGGTCAGAATGGTATTCGTGGTGAATTTAAAAGTTTTTTGGATTCCGTGTTGAAAAAATCTGCTATAATACAAGGTGTTTTGCAAAAGTTGTAACAAAAGCCAAGTGCGTGTAAGTTGAACTCAGACAAGAAAAAAATCGTCTTAGAGTGGGGGTCTATTTCCCCCCATTTAGGCGGGAGGGGCAATTTCCTAAAAAATTGGTTTAAAAAAGAAAAAAATATTAAAAATCAACGGCAATACTTACAGTGTCATGCTATTACTTTTTTGAAGCCAACAATCCATTATTTAATTAACTTTTTAAAAAAAGTTGTTTTTGTGGATATCTTTTGAAAAAATTAATTTCAAACTTTGATTTAAAAAATTAAAAAGTGATTTTATTTTTAAAATCTTTTTGAAAAATTTTCCGTTATCAAGTACAATTTTTGTTTATCGATTTCAATACCTTCATTAATTTTTAATCAGATGCTGAAAACCGCAGGCCAAAATGTTTTGTCATTTCTTCGTTCACTAACTAAGGGCACGTTAGTATCATCAGTTTCTTTCATTAAATTTTTACGTTCCCAAAATAATTAATAATGAACAACATCTTCAAATACAGAACAGTTCATTTTTATAATGAACGGATGGTCACCGTAATTATAGCAGATTTTTTCAACACGGAATCCAAAAAACTTTTAAATTCACCACGAATACCATTCTGACCTTGAATAACTTTGGAAGGAATACATTAATTAGATAAGACGTCTGGAACTTTTTTAAAGAACATCAAATCTTCTTTCAGATTCTATCTTGATCATTTCTGTATGATAACCGTTTCTAAAGTTATAAAATAAACAAGGAATCAAAAAAAAGTTCCCATACGATTTGTATGGAAAATAGAAAGTAGCGATGAGCGACCTCTAAATATTGACCTAAAGGGCTGAAATTTTGCCAGGATTATTATTTCATTAAACTCTAACTAAAAAGCTAGTGGCATTGAAAATCGAAGACATTTTCATTTTATTGAATCAGTCTAATATACATATACATATGTACCTACGAAGGGATCACAAAAAGTCATTTTTCTTTTATTATTAGGTGTGATTTTGGTAATCAAAACAAAGTTTTTTGATTAAAAGTCAGATATCGCAGGCAGAACAAAATTTTACAACAACAGCAACAACAAAAAGGTTAGTAACTTATAGTTAATTAAAGTCATAACCGATAGATTTGGTTAACTCAAAAAAGAAAATGACAAACTTTAAAAATGAAAAAAAAGCTTTCTGTCTCATCTCACACATACAACAAAAACCACTGACAAAAAAATACAAAATCTTGTTCCTAGAATTTTTCTTAACTAGTGTACATACATGCGATTTTTTAATTTAAATTAAATTATGGCCAAATTCAAATCAGAATATCTACCTCTCAAAAGTCCACTTAAAGTGTATCCTTCTATTTAAAAGAAAAACATAAGATAGATCCATTTTTATCGCTTAGTTAAAAAAAGGGAGTTACATACCTACATACCTTCAAATGTGTTCTACACCCTGTTTCACGGTTTTAGTTTTAAATTTCAAACATTTTTCAATTGGGTACAGTAAAAACAAAACTTTAATTAAAAAAAAACTACATCTTTACTATCACTGGTTGCTTTAGTTTCTTTTTTGATTTATTAAGTACATAATAATACTTATAATTTTTATTTTTCTTATCTTAAAAATAACAATGTACCTATGTATGTACCTACATTTATACCAAAATCGTTGAAAAAAACAATAAATGAGAACAAATTATAAACCATTACTTATTTAATTATTTTTATGTGACAGATGGCAGGTACCTATGTAATAAATAGGTACGAATTGAAAATTGAGTACCTACTTGATAATCTATATTAATTGATAAGGATCCGTGAAAATCAACGAAAAATTTAAAAGAAGATGGAACAGGTACCTTCCTGCATATACCTATAAAACGACCCATTGGGCACGTTCCGCTGATTATTCTCAGTTATCCGGATAGCTTTGTGTTGTTGTATAATCCCTTGTTAAAAAACAGCTGATAACAGCTGACGCAACAACAACTCAAGTTATCTCAAAATTTTTGGGATAGCTAGATAGCATAGCGAATAAACATTGGAACGTGAGGATTAACAGCACATAAGTGTGCACACACTCCGCCACACATATACCACCGATCGACCCACCACACCAAAAATCAAAGAGTGCACACTTGTGTTGTGTGTATGTACCACTTGAGACTTATGTTTTCAAATAAAAAAATAAAAAAAATTATTATTCCTTGCCTATGGATCTCAAGATATAAAAAACAAAACAAAGCCATCATCGTTAACATCCCAAATTGCAAGAAAACACTAACAACAAATTTTATTTACTGAACAACACACAACCCAGAAAAGAAAATATAATTTTTATCTCTACCCCATATTTTCATTAACCTTGAATCCTCGAATGGCATTGAAAAAAATACCTCAAAAGCAAAACTAAAACGGCTGTTCAATTCGTTGTTGTTGTTCATTTTCATGCTCTGTGAAAAAAAAACATTTCTTCCCTTTCTTCTTTGGCAATTAGGGAAATTTCCCAAAAGGAACAAACTTTTGAGGAACAAATTTATTAAAGGGGTGTTGTATTTGATAGAGCGATTGCACCGACAGACTGCCAAACCAGGCCACCTAGTGGACGTTTTGCCCGGTGTCCCTTCTATTTGTAGTTACTCAATGACATTATATGTATATCTGAGACCTGGGGCCTATAACACAAAGCTACAAGTACTTGTAATACAAGTCAATCCTTACAAATGTAATGAATTTCTGTAACACAAAGCTACAAGTCGGCTGGCTGTTTTACAAGTGTAATGAACATTCATTACAAGTGGGAAATTGTGCAATTTCCCTCTTTCTGTAACACAAAGCTACAAGTGTAAGGAAAAACTAAATCTTACTTGTAGAATAATCGATGAAATCTTACAGGTGATTCAAGACTTGTAGGATGCAGAAGATGTATTTTAAAATGCTAAAAAACAATCTTTACAGTTAATCAGCATTTCAATCATTTTTGTTCATCATGATTATTGCTTTTTTTTAACCAAAAAAAAGTTCCAATCGTCAATATATCAATGCAGATGTTTGTTTCTACGTTTGTGATCCCAATTTTAGGAAGTGTAAGTTGCTTTAATAGTCTCCTTCAACATACATACATATTGTATATTTGTGTACAATTTATTGAAAAATGTAATTATTGAATATGCCTACTTTGCATAAAATCTTAATATCTTGTTTAGGTACCTATGTATATATAATTTAATATAAAGTTACTGTGACCTTAGCTCTTTTTTTTAAAAAATAATTAATAAATTAGGTGGCGCAACAGCTCGTGGAGAACCAGGGCTTAGTGACTTACAACTCTAAACCATTCCTGTGTGCGTGTTGTTGGAAAGAATGGAGGGGACCTATAGTTTTTTGCCGAGTCCGAACGGCTAGATGAGAAGCACTTTTTTCATGACAAGTATACTCTTGGAGGATTTGTCAGTTCCTCGCAAGAGGCAGTACCTCGAATAAAAAATTTCTGTTTTTAGGTGGCACGGCTGGGAATCGAACCCACACCTTCGGCATGACAGTCCTACGCACTAATCATCATGCCACGAAATACTACGCTCTTTTTTTAACATTTATGTTTTTGTTGTGATCATATTCATTTAAAAAGGGATGGTAAGGTGAAAAAAGTTCTGTGGCTGTTTTTTTTATATGTTTGAAATGGTATCCATGGTAGCCATATGCACATTGTTCTTTGATTTTCGCCAATTTATAATTCAAAGTATGGAAACCCTGTGAGAGCTTTAATTTTAGACAGATGTATGCAAACCCAACAACTAAAGATGGAAGAACATATTGACTATTTGGAACGTATGGAAAAATCTAGGGATGTTATTGTGAGTGGTGTACCAGCGTTGCATGAGGAAAATTTAAATCAGTCGATCTCGATCTGTGGAAGTGTTCGCACGTTTTCGGCTTCCCAGTTAATTCAACTATTTATATTCGGAGTGACAAAGTAAAGTTTAATTAAAAGCAAGCTATTTTCAATAGCTAGTATAGCTCAGTGGTAGAGGTGGCGGACCGAGAATCCGAAGGTAGTGGGTTCGAGTCCCAGTCGGGCAATAAAATTTTGGCCGCTTTTTTCCACAATCGAGAGGTGGAAAACATCATCGAAAGGGATAAGCGGCGGATGGAAACAAGTAAAACGGCGGGGGCATCGAAAGGTGTCCCAACAACAACAATGAAGAAAGCTATGGCACCACCAGCCTTAGCAACAGCAAGTGCAGTAGCGCCAACAACAACTAAATCGATGGCACCACCAGCCATACCGTCGTCGAGTGCCGTACCAACAACGGCAAATCCATCAACGGCACCAACAGCCGACACCAAATACAAGAGGAGGAAGAGGATTAGCTGTGCGCCGAACCTCGTCAAGCGCCGCTCCACCATCACCTCAGCCCAGCTGCCAGCCGGGGTGAAGGAGACGGCGCGCACAGCAAAACTTACAGCAGCAGCAAAGATCCAACGACAGTTGAACACCTCGCCATCCGATGATGACATTGAATACATGTCCGAAGGTGGCGAGGGACTGTTACTACAGGGGAATGCAATAGCAACCTGTTATGTCAACTTAACCTCACCAGAGGCGTCCTCCGAGGAAGAATGCGAGACACAAGAGGCAGCAGAGGAGCAGGCCATCAATGAAAAGATCGGTGCTATACAGGGGGAGATGGAACGTCTCAATGCCATGCTCACGCCCCTGATAGAAAAATTAAAAGCTAAACAAGAAGCTCGTCGCGAGAAAGAAAAACAGGAGCGCGAGCAGAAGAAAGGAAATCAGGCGCCACAGCAAAAGGCGCATAATCAAGTGGCTGTGCAGCAGCAAAAACAAAACCCACCAGCACAGCAGCAACAAGAACAGCTGCCACAACAAAAGCAGCCACAACAACAGCTGCAAACCAAACAGCCACAGCAGCAGCCAATACAAAAGCAACATCAACAGAACCAGCCGCAGCAGCAGAACCACCAGCAGCTGAACCAACAGCAGCAGAACCAGCAGCAGCAGAAACAACAGCAGGAGAAGCAGCAGCAGAATGAACATCAGCAGCAGCCACAGCCCACTAAAAACAAGAAGGAAAAGGTGCCACCCATCAATATATGAATATGTAAGTCGCCATAGGCCAAAACTTCTATATAAAACGTTTAAGTAAAGATAGGCATGCTATCCACTGCTCCACAGTGGCGCAGCACAAAATTATAAAAGATTTGCTAAAACAATCCACGACTGAGTTCTTCAGTTTTACCCCCAAAGTGGATAAATGGTCAAACGGTCCTCTTGAAGGGCAAAGATTCCTGCACGGAACCAAAGGTGCTCTTTGATGAGCTCCGTGAAAAAGCGAGCGGCGATCTCGAGTTTATCGGGGTCAAGCCGTTTACCACAGTCAGAGCCAGACGGGAGAAGCGGTCTTTGCCGTTCTTCCTGGTTCAGCTTTCGCCCAGCAGCAAACTGGATAGTTTGAGGAGTATCTCCGTCCTCAACTACCAGGTTGTAACTTGGGATAAATTAAAGAGACGCGGCGACATGCTTCAATGCATGCGCTGCCAAAGGTTCGGCCACGCTGCAGCAAACTGCGAAATGCAGTCACGCTGCGTGAAGTGTGGTGAGAACCACATTAAGGGAGAGTGCAAGCTCGGAGAGGAACGGGTCGAAGACATGACCCAGCTTAAATGTGCACTTTGCGGAAAGGAGGGGGCACCCTGCTAACTATCGGGGTTGCTCGCTTTTCAGCAAATACGAATTAATAAAACAGCTAGGCAGACAGAAGTTGAGAAACGCCCCCCAACGCGGGCTCCCACAACAACGCCCGTCAATCCCAAATTTCTTACGCCCAAATGGCGACAGGAAGGGGAAACACGGTACAGCCTGCAGCTAAGGTAGCCCAACCGGCCCTCGTGCCCTAGGGCTCCGGACGCTCAGGCCGAAATTAGAAGCATGTTGCTGGCAATTCAAGGCCAGTGACAGGACTTCAAAAAGAGATCAGGGAGCAAGCAAACAGGGTAGACTATATCTACTCTGTTTTGCCTAGCTTAACGCAAATTAGAGGTTAAAGGCGCGCTGTCGGAGAGGCCTCTTAGGATCCTTGCTGTGAATGTAAATTCACTGATTAGGACCGAACGTAGAGCTAATCTTTTTCAACTGTTGAAAGACCAGAGTCCAGATGTGTTTTATGGCCAGCGAAACTAAGCTGAACCAGAAACATAAGTTGACTAACAACATTGACAATATCGTTAGAAGAGATCGACCCAACTCCACTCAAGGGGGGGGCGTCGCAATCTTCATACGAAAAGGCATTAATCATAAAGTTATATATAATAGTGATCTGCGCAGATTTCGGCTGCTAGAGGCGTGCATTGTGTGCATTCCTCTCCAACAGGGGAAGTGAATGTATGTGATCGCGGCTTATGCACCGGAATCACCTCAGCCAACTGACTTTATGACAGAGCTTGAAAAACTTTTCGAATGTCTACGCTTGAGCTTGGAAGAAAATTACTTTCTCATGGCCGGTGATTTGAATGCCAAACACCTTGATTGGGGAAATCAAATACAGAATCCAAGAGGTATTCATCTTTTTAATTGGATGAGTCAATATAACACTGAATATCGTGTCGACCTGCTTGGCTACGGATCGGCCATCGTTTCCAAGAAGCGGTGCCTATCTGGATCTATTGCTAATAGACTCAAGACTGACAATTACGGACACTGTGGGTCAAAGACCAAGAAACTGTTTACGAACGATCGAGTACGACAGTGACCACTGCGGACTCGCCGCCGTAATACAGCTTCCGAACGAGCTCGTGGAGTTGGATGAGTATGTGCCTGTGCATACTTACAATTACAGTAAGGTGCACTGGCCACGCCTTACCAACGCCTTATCGAGCGAAATCAGTTCGAATAATATAATCCCCACCAAATGACAGGAATTTGACAAATAACGAAATAGACCAATACTTGAACAAATGGACGAGACAATCAAACGAACAATGGACAGAACGATACCAAAGTACAAACAACGGGACGCAACCGACATGTACCGGAATGCGACCATTGACGCATTACACAGACAAAAAAGTGGACTGCTGACAAGACTCAAACTCTTGTACCGACGGTTTACTGACCCACACGATCTGGAGATTAGGACACTGAAGTCTTCGATCAAGAACATCAACCAGCTTATTAAGGAAAATGATCGGTTTGTCGATTAATTTGTATTGGGACAACAATATTCGGGCTGTTAACTCAAGCGACCCGAGTATGTTTCCCCAAATTAACAAAATATTTAGAAGGAATGATCAGAACGACCTTCCGTGTCTTAAGCTCCAGAGAACGACTGATAACAGAGACGTACTTCTGACAGCAGGAATTGATCCAGAGGACGCCGTCTTGGACGATGACCTCTTTATTGTCGAAGATCCGCAGGAGAAAGTGGAGGCTGTGGGGGCTGCTTTCCAGCAAGTGTACAAGGTGAATGCATGCATTCGCCCGAACCATGACCTGGAGAACAGAGCCTTGCTCCACCACTTCTACCTTCGGAATGACATCACGCAATGGCGATCAGAGAACCTCGGTTTCACCGGGTTCAATGAAGATCATTTGGCAAACGCCATAATCGCCGAGCGAAATGGGCCCAGTTCCCTGTTAATTACGAAAGTGGAACTTCAGCTCATCTTCGATTCATTAAAGAAGAAGAAGTCAGCAGGAGTCGATGGCATATCCAACGTTGTACTTCGACATTTACCACAAGAAGCTGTAGACATTTATACCACACTGTTTAACAACGCTCTGAATAATGCATATTATCCAGTGCGGTGGAAGACAGCTGTGGTGCATCCTCTCCCGAAAAAGGGAAAGGACAACTCCAATCTGGCGAATCTCCGGTCGATAAGTCTTTTTCCGAGTATCAGCAAGGTATTCGAAAAAGTAATTAATAGAGCTCTGTCTAAGTGGGCAGAGGACAATAATATCATACCGGATAATCAGTTCGGTTTTAAGGCGGGACATGACACCATTCATGCCGCGTCTAAACTCGTTTCTGATGTCCAATGGAACAAATCAAAAAAGCAGTGTACGGGTGCCTGTCTGGTTGATTTGGAGAAGGCCTTCGACACCGTATGGCTAGAGGGTCTTTATCTAAAGCTGACCAGACTTGGCATTAGTAAACCACTATTATATATGCTTTATGATATGCTCAATGGTAGAAAGTTTGTTGTCAAGAGTGGCAATGTGACTTCTGCCACAACCTTTAATATTAAAAATGGTCTTCAGCAGGGAGCGGTCAACTCGCCAATTCTATTAAGCATTTACACCAGCGATCTGATAAGTAGTCTAACTCAGGCAATTGCGTATGCCGACGATCTAATTGCGTACAGAACAGCTCCAAAAGTCGAGGTCATCAGAATTCTTTTGCAGCGTGACTTCGGGAAGATTCAGCGATATTGCGATGACTGGAAGTTGAAAATCAACTTTCAAAAATCAGAAACTATCTTGTTTAGGACTCCGTTGCGTGGAGCCACAAGGGATACGAGAAAGAACTGGCGTAAGCTGGTGATCGTAGGGCCAAATGGACAGCCACTGGCGAGTAAAAGTGTAGTTAAGTACCTTGGCATCTGGATGGATCAGTATTTATATTTCGACAGACATATAAATGCTGCTCTGTCCAGGGCTAGGGGAGCTTTTGCCCTGACGAAACGGCTGTTTTATAGCAGCCGGCTTGACAGCAGGGTGAAGGTGATTTGCTACATGGCCCTCATACGGCCGATGATTGCCTATGGGTGCCCGGTTTGGTTCAACGTTGCCCCATCTCAAATGGAAAAGATTCGGGTGTTTGAGAGGCAGTGTCTTAGACGCTGCCTTGGATTACACAGAACACCAGAGTCGGAGTACAAACATTATTATTCCAACCTGGTTCTATACAACGGTGCCAACATAAACAGGATAGATAATTTCTTGCTGAAGCTTATTCGAGGTCACATTGCAAGAGCAATGTCCTCGACCAACAGCTTAATTTTTGGGGCTTATTACCCTAAAAATGACTATTACGAGAGTGTGCGTCTAAGCGGCTTTATTCCGCCCGATGCATTCCTCTATTTAGACAGTGGGCTGATCCAGGATAGAGCGGCGGTTCCGCTAATCTACCACGTCGGCCGTAGAACTGTGGATCGGCGGCTCCTTTACAGTCGAGACGTCCTCGCACAAGACGGAGCCGAGCACCTTCGGTTCAGCAGGACTGTGTCCGATAGGGACCGAAGAGACAGGGTAAAGCAGGAGAACCAGTTCTGGTGGTTGAAACCTGAACACGAAGTTAATTCGGATATCTAAAAGTTATCTACGCATTTTTCTATGCCATGGCCGACTTACATAGGTTTAGGTAGTTAGTTTTAAGCAGGGACAGTCAGGGTGGCACCAAAAAAAAAAAAAAAAAAAAAAAAAAATATATATAAAACCAATAAAAACACACAAAAAAAAAAAAAAAAAAAACCGAAAATGCTTGCTGTGGCTGTTCTAGTTTGTAAGTAGTCTGTAAGTAGTTTGTAAGTAGCTTTAAGTAGTTTTATAGTAGTTTTAATTAGTTTTAATTAGTTTGTAAGTTTTATATAAAACCAAAATAAAGATAAAGATACCAAGTTTTTTTTCAATTCTTCTTGGTGAAAAATAAAACCAACATGAATTCTAGTTTTAAGATAGTTCTTAGGCCGAAAGGCATTAGCATTAAGTTATTAGTTTAACTTAGAGCGCCCGAATGGGGCCAGTAAGTTAGTTGTAAGATATTGATAAGTAGGCTAGTTTTTATGAATTTTTGTCTAGCTTTAAGATAGTTTTAAGATGATGGAAAAATAAAAATGAATTTATAAAAAAAAAAAAAAAAGGAAAATTTAAATAGCGTCTACGAACAGATCTGTATATCTGTCCAGGTTATAAATCCTCCTGGTCCAATTAAAATATTCCGGCTACCTTCAAAATCGACAAAAATGGAGTCAGCCATAATAATAAAGTTTTGTTCAAATGATGATAAGATAATTTTTCTATCCGCAGTGCGTCAAGGAATTAAAGCTAATGCCTTAAACAGATGTGCAGCAGGTCTGCATGCATCGCTGCGAGTAGAGCTGTACTCGAAACACATGTGCATACACTTAAATATTTATCATACAAAGGACTCCATCACCCTTTTAGCATGAAATTTTTCGGCATTTCTAAATAATTTTTATATACAAATGTAGTTTTGTATTTAAACTTTATTCAAATGTCTTAATCTTGTAGATCCGAGCACTAGAAACAAAGTTTTAATTTTTTTAAGCTACGGAAATCAAAGATTTTTAAAGATTTTGTTATTTTTTTGGATTAAAAACAATTTTAAGGTGGAAAATTTAGATAAGTGGCCCTGCCGCCTCTCACGTTGCATTTAATTATAAAAAACTATTTACATTTTTGTAGAGGAGGATTGAGGCAATAACTTTTTAAAAATAATTTTTCAAAATTGTGTAATTTTTCATTAACATTTGCAAAGTGAAAATCAAACCGATGTAGGACTCAATCTGCTTTCTAGTATGAAATAAATTAAGTATTCCAAAAAAAAAAAATTATATAGAAATGTAGCCTGACATTCATCCTTTCCATAAAAGCCTCAACTTTGAAGATCAGACAGTCAAAACCGAAGTTATAAGCTTCCCAAACGATCTACTTGAAGGGTATTAGTGCACAACGGAACTTTTCTCCACTGAACCTGGTCAGCGGTCCACGAACAACCACTTATTGCTGCGGAGCTGCGCAGCAAATTTATAAAAAGAGACATCATGCAGCTCTGATCTGCATGCAGCTCTTGAGTTTTTCTGCTCCCATTAGAACCTGTGTTATTTTATTTCGCTGCATTAAAAAGGCTGCACGTGTGTTTAAGTCATAAGGGTGGTTTATTCTTGCATGACTTAGATATTGCTAACGAAAATGATAAGCGCAGTCCTGTCTATTTCAACGAAAGCCTCACACCTCATTTTTATTCTATCTTAAGGAAAGCACTTCGTATGAAACAACAAAATCATTTTTCATCTGTCTTCACGTTGGCTGGGAGAGTTTTTGTGCGTGAAAATGAAAACGACCGTGCTGTTATCATCCATAGGATCTCGAAACTAGACTAGCAGTTGTTACTTATATTATGCATTAATAAAAGATAAGAAATACAAATATATAAGTAAAGTTATAATAATTACTAAAACAAATTTAAATTAACAATTTCTTAAAGTATAGGTTAGGTAATAACATTATATTTTTATTTTTGTTCCCGAGTTTTCTTCTTTTTTTTTTTGCTTTTTTTCTTTACGATGTCGTTGCGTGTTGTTCATCCTTTTAATAATAATAATCTTCGTATCCTCGTTAACATTCTCGGCAATCAGAAAAATGGTATAAAGGTTTGTCACTTTAATGCAAAAAGCTTTCTACCTAAGATTGACGAATATAGGGATATTTTTCAACATTCTTTAATGGACATTATATGTATATCTGAGACCTGGGGCCTATAACACAAAGCTACAGGTACTTGTAATACAAGTCAATCCTTACAAATGTAATGAATTTCTGTAACACAAAGCTACAAGTCGGCTGGCTGTTTTACAAGTGTAATGAACATTCATTACAAGTGGGAAATTGTGCAATTTCCCTCTTTCTGTAACACAAACCTACAAGTGTAAGGAAAAACTAAATCTTACTTGTAGAATAATCGATGAAATCTTACAGGTGATTCAAGACTTGTAGGATGCAGAAGATGTATTTTAAAATGCTAAAAAACAATCTTTACAGTTTGTAACGGTCCGAGGTGTTGTCGGCAAAGGACTCTCGACGGGATGTTTCATATTCTCCTAACCTAGAGGTGCTATTGCCCCAAAACATACAATCACGTCAGCACATAGTCGAAACAATCCTATCGGGAAGTCCTTATTCCCTTTCCATCCTATGCTACCATTACAACCCACTGCTTACAGGCACAGTGGGCTGATCCTGGCAGCGGAAGGAAAGGGTGTTCAGGTTGTGATGGCGTGGCATGCTAGCTTCATGCACATCCTAGCTCGTCGGAATGGGGGGGTTCTTGCCATCACAACGCTGAACGGTTGTTACGTTTAAAACATGCCGGTAAATATTAAAGAAATGGATCGGGATCTAAAGGAGCCCGAATTCGTCCTGATATTTTAACCCTGAAATAAAACCAAAAAAAAACTTCCATGTGAGGAGAGGGCTTGGTGTTATTGCCTCTCAGAGGGATCGCCCACCCACGCATCGCAAAGGATGCAACCATGGCTGATATTTCCTCGATTTTATATCAGCCCCTAAGCTGAAGATGATATCAGGATCTAGAATATCATCTAAAGCAATAACTCCCATCATGAAGAGAAAAAAACATAAAAAAAACACAACCTTATAGCTTACGTGGTTTCAAACTCCAAAACCTTCCCATCTGCAAACTAGGTAGATAATTTTCTTATCTTTCTCTAACTTAGTCTTCATCCATCATTAATGCACCGCCACATCCACTCGTGACGTCACTTAAAAGAAAGCCATGCTAAAATCCAATAATCTCAAAAAAAATATCTTCCCAAAACGAATCAAAACCATCAAAATATTATAACAAAAAGATCAAAGTTTCAGATCATCAACATAATACAAAATTCATTTTATTGTAACCCAAGTCTTAACCTAACAGAAATTTTGTCAAATATGCTAAATGTAAATAGAACGATTTTGATTGTGTATAATCAAGCATATGTTTGGTACTTTAGCAATAACTACTTAATTACTAATAACTAATTGAAATTTCTTACAAAATTATAAAACCAACAGTCGAAATATATCGTTATCATTCAATTCCCATATAAATCTAATTTCACAAAGGAATAAGGGACTTAATCAAAAAAAGTATTTATTATTTTATAAAAAGAAAATATCAAAAAGAAATAGCATAAAAAGAAATTAAAATATGGTTTAATTAAATATTTAAATATCGAATGAATTTCAAAATCAATTTATAATTAGATATAATTTCTTTTCTTTTTCGTAACACATTTTCCATATGTGGCAAAAATTTAAAAAAACTGGACGAGAAAAAAAAACTCAGAAATATGAAATGAGTGCAAAGTTTTTAATCTCTGTCTCTCTATTATTAATACGCTCTTCTCAATGAATTCACCACAATTCTTTCGATTTAATGCAAAAAATGATTTCCTATTTGGATTTCACTAGGATTTCACCTCGATGAGAAAATTTTGCATAATTCTAGGGTCACTTTTAATTTTGGCTCTAATTAATTAAATTTGAGCTCTTTTGATTTGTTGTTGTGGGTAAAAGTACGTTTAATTCAAAAATTTGCTCAAAAGTAAAAAAAGTAATACAAGAAAAGAAACTTACCACAGTTTTATTAAAAAGTTGAATATCCTCGAGGTGGTGCACCGCTTCGGAGGCTGAGTTGATTGTACCTTTTGTACATACTGGACTGGAAAATAAGTACACAGTTGAACGAATTTTAAAATACACACTTTACCCATGACTCATAACGATGGTTCATTTAATTCTCACAGAAAAGGATAGGGAGCCGCGAATATCTTAATATTTTTTTTTTTCTTAGCTTAATGATTTGAAAAAAACTTAACCGTGTGGTGAATACAGATGGAGAGAGATAGAAAATTTTATATGAAGGTAGAACTACATAGAACATGCAAAAAAAATTATTGATTATTATCGATTAAAAAAAAAAAACAGGCTGGTGGTGATGATGCTGGCGGCGGCGGCGGCGGCGGCGGCGGCGATGATGTTGGCTGCAGGCGTCACTGCTGTGGTGGAGATACCGACTTTCAGGTGGCCGATGATCGATATGGGCTTTTGATAAGCGTGATGAAGAAAATGTTTTCTTTTGTATTTTTTTGATACAGTAGGTACCTCAGGTCGGATTCCTATTCAAGGTTAGGCGGTGACTGTACCTTAAGTACGGGGCTCTGGGTACGTTTTTTTTTATATTTTTGGCGTCAGTTCGGTCGTTTTGGTCACGGGATTTTGCGTATTTTTTTGTGGGGGGGGATGAACAAGCACTTTATATTTTTCAGGCGTTCAATTTGCTTTTTTTTTGTTACTTGTTTTAAGATTTTATTGCGAGAGTTTGGATTAGAAAGGTTTGATGTTTTTTTTGGTTTTACCCCCTTTTTTTTTGGGGTAGGTACACGTATTTTATTGCAAGAGATTTCTCGTTTTTATATTTTTTTTTTTTTATTGGAGTTTAGCAATATGTATGTATCTTAACACGTTGGGGTTCTTGCATGTTTTTTCTCGCACTTTAATTTGGTTTATTTAATAAACTGTTTGCTCGTTAGCACAAAAATTTAGTGGATTAACGGCACTTTTAGCGAGTTTCATCGGGCGCTTTGATTGGGTAGTATGTAACCCATTTTAATGTCTTTTATATTTACGCTCCTTTTTGCGATACATTTAGGAAAAAGTAACTTTTATTCACGTACCGATAATTCAAAGATATTTTAAGGTAGATTGCAAAACTTAGCAAAAACCAACATACAAAAAAAAATTATCTCCCGTGACCGACCGCGTAACAACAAGTTAACTCCAGAAAACTTTAAGACAAAAAGGAACGAAGTTTGGCAATCTTGTCCTTATAGAGGCTGGTGGCAACTCTCATCGCGACAGACATTTCGCGGGAGAGAGTTTCCTGTCATGGCGGTGAGAGTGAGTCCGGAAGAACTTGTTCCCGGCCGTATCTTTAACCAAAAAATTCATCTTTTTACTTTAAAAATCATTTTGATTTTTTTTAAAAATAAGTGTGTTGAAAGATCAATTTTCTGGTCAAAACCCGCCCAGAAAAACCCTCCCGGAAGTACTTCCATGATAGAAAACACGATAACTTGTGCATGTATTTTTCTTCGATGCGCTTACATTTCGTCGTCAGCTCTTTTTTATAATTTCTCTTAATTTTTCTCTTCCAACATGCAAATGGAAGTTGTCAGCCATCTGCTTGCTGATTTAGCCGTTGAAAAAGACTTTAACTCTCCGCAGCAACGACAACATTCACCACCATCATATTCTCTTCAGTACATTTAATATTTGTGAAATATTGAAAGGAATTGAATTGAATCGATAGGTTCAAATAATGGCTAAATGATAACCAGATACCCTCAACCTACCTCGACTGTTGGTTTTGAATTAAATATAAGTAGGTTGGCAAATATATTAAATGAATGCAAAAACCTAGGACGTTTACCACAAAACTTATACATTTCAGAGTTTCATCGATGGAAATGAATAAGAGTAAAAACGCTCGGATACAATCGCTAGTCGACCCACGCCCAAGAGGCTGTCTCATGCACAGTCTGATGCAAGCCGGGTGAAAAACATGAAACAAAATTTCTACCGCTTTATATCTTTAGAGTGAAAAACTCCTAACGCCTTTCCGTTTTCATCTTCCAATTCGTAAAGATTATTTCCTATGAGTTTTGTAATTTTCGATTTAATAAATTTCGGGCATAATTTAGCATTGATTTTCTTTGCTGCGTCGCTAAGAACAAAATTCCGTTTATAGACGATATCGCCCACCTTATATTTAACCTTCTTGCTTCGGGTATTGTAGTTGTGCTCATAAGCAAGATGAGCTTTTTGAAGGGAATCTTTAATTGCCGAATGGATTATATTCATTTTTGCCGATTTAGGGATGACGTTGAGCTCCGAGTTATTGACGCAATTAAGTTTTCGTAGAAGCTCAAACTCGGAACCATGTTCCACCATTCTCTGGCCAAACAAGGCTTCATAGGGTGACATATTGATGGCCGAATGGGTAGCAGTTCTGAGAGCACAGGTGATTGACGGGAGGTTTACGTCCCAGTCTCTTTGATCTTTCCCTATATATGACCTAATAGCCGCGAGAATAGAACGATTTACACGCTCGCTGGCATTAGCTTGAGGAGCATACGAAGCGGTTTTAACATGCTGAATGCCGAAGGAAGATAACAATTTTGAAAAGTTCGTGCTGGTAAATTGTTTTCCATTATCTGTAAGGATAGATTCGGGTACTCCAAACAGGCATAAAACTTCTTCATTTAAAAATTTAACTGCGGATTCTGAAGTAGCATTCCTCAAGGCCTTTATGACGACAAATTTTGTAAGCTGATCTAGAGCGATAATAATGAACACGTTTCCCTGTTTAGACCGAGGATATGGCCCCAAAAAATCTAGGTATATATGTTGAAATGGTCGTTCCACTACAAAAGGCTTCCCCATAGGTTGTCGTAAGATTTGGTTGGAGGCTTTTGACGTTTTACACGTATCACATGAACCTACGTAAGACCTCACCTGTGAAGCCATGTTCGGCCAAAAGAATTGTTGTCTGAGCCTATGCAGAGTTTTACCTAAACCGCCATGCGCCGCTCTTGGTGGTTGATGAGCCAAAGTAATCAGTCTGCTGGTCAGCTGCGACGGAATCCATAACTTCCATCCTAGGTCATCCTCTAAAGGATTCCCTGTGCTGTGTCTGACCTTCTTATACACGAAATTGTCCGAGACTTGAAGGTCGGGCAGCTGTTCCTTTTGTTTTGTGATGTTGTCAATGATCTGAACATATTCCTCAGATTTAAAACTGGGATCTGTTAGATCTATGTGCAGCACATCAGAAGGATATTTCTCCGATAAGGCATTCAGGTTCAACTCGTCGGCTGCAAAAACCCTTGACAGAGCGTCTGGCACGACATGCTGTGAACCTTTACGATGCTCTATATCGAAGTCATATCCTTGTAGTTTAAGGCTCCACCGAGCTAGCCTACCACTGAGGTCCTTTTGACCCATCAACCACTTTAAACTAGCATGGTCGGTCACTACTTTGAAGTGGTATCCCTCTACATAGGGACGAAACTGTTCGATGCTCTTAACTGCAGCTAAGCACTCGCGTTCAGTGACGCTGTAATTACACTGAGCCTTGTTCAGTTTGTGTGAATAGAAGAAGATGGGGCGTTCGTTGTCGTCTTCGTCCTTCTGACATAATACGCCTCCAATTCCAGTCGAAGAGGCATCACACAAAATGATGAAGGGCTTGGTGTAATCAGGGTTCACTAGAACGGGTGCCGAAGTTAGGATTTCCTTAATCTTTTGAAAAGACTCTAACGCTTCACCATTAAACTTGAATTTTATGTTCCTTTTTAGCGTATTCGTGATGGGGGCAGCAAGTGTACTATAGTCACGCACAAATCTGCGATACCACCCAGACATACCGAGAAACCTACGTACTTGTCGCTGATTTTGTGGAACAGGGAAATCTCTAATGCCCGATACTTTCGCTGGATCAGTCTTAAGACAACCATCGCCAATTATGTAGCCTAAGTATTTAAGTTCCTTAAAACAAAACTTTGATTTTTCGAGGTTAATTGTTAAACCTGAGGACTTTAATTGTTTGGCGACGATGTTTAAAAAACGAATATGTTCTTCAAAAGTGCGCGTTACTATCAGTAAATCGTCCAAGTAAACGAAAACATTTTCTTTTAATTCGTGGGGTACCACTTTGTCCATTAATTTGCAAAGACGTTGGGGTGCATTGCAAAGGCCAAAGGGCATTACCTTGAATTGGTACAGAGGTCTACCGGGAACCGTGAACGCCGTCTTTTCCCGTGATGACTTCTCCAGCGGTATTTGCAGAAATGCGTCCTTCAGATCCACACTAGAAATATAGTGTGTATCTGAAATACGACTTAGCACAGACTGTATATGAGGCAAAGGATAGGCACTTTTCTTAGTCTTTTGGTTCACCTTCCTGTAGTCTAAACACATCCGGTTTTTCCCGGGTTTTCGTATTAAGACTACCGGAGAGCTCCATGGGCTATTACTTTCTTCTATTATTCCCATATCAAGTAGCCTATCCAATTCCTCATACAACAGTTTTTGTACCGCCGGAGAAACAGGATAGTGTCGTTGTTTTATTGGCTCGGCATCCCCTGTGTCGATTTCATGTTCCTCCAGCGTGGTTTTGCCTAAACCAAGAGTAGCAAAGGACGGAAACATGCTGATGGCTGTTTGTAGTTTACTGGATTCTTCCACCGATAGTTCCCGCATTTCTGAGGACATATTGTTAAACGAGGTCTTTGCTGGTGAAAGTTCCGAAATTAAATGAGGAGCAATTTCAAACGCCTTCCAGAAATTGACCCCTAGGTATAATTTCTGCTGAAGCGAAGGAACAATATACATTTCTATTTTCTTTGTCTGATTTTTGTAGGTTATATCAACTACAAATTTGCCGGTGATAGGTTGATTGTGACCGTCCGCGGTTCTGACGTTGGATGAGAATTGTGTGTATATAACTTTGTGTTTGTTCAGAAAATCATCACCACCTATGCCTATGCAGCGGATTGGGTACGATATGTCGACTTTTAAAATATCGACTTCATAAGATCGACTTTTAAAATCTCGACAGAAAAAATCTCGACTGGTTAAAAGACCGACAGATCAAAATATAGACACAAATTTGACCGACTTTTTAAAATGTCGATTTTCAAAATGTCGATTCTCAAAATGTCGACTGTGATCGAGATTTTACGAATCGAGATTTCAACAGTCGACATTTTAAAAGTCGACATTTTGAAAGTCGACATTTTGATCAGATCATAGTTTAGGGAATGATGTTTACAAGCGCGCGCTTGTAAACATCATTCCCTAAACTATGATCTGATCATTATTATCTAATAACGCATGGTCAAAGTTCTATAAATCGCATTTTTTGTAATTTAATTTTTGTTGCCTAAATATTTTGACGTCCTTATTGCCTCTTATTCAGGGTCGGTAATGTGTTTTAATATTAATACAATAATAAACATCCAGAAAATGAGGCAGTTAAAAGTTCGAAATATTAGGTATAATGTAGGTAGGCAACAAAAATGAGTTCAATTGAACTTTCTTGAAGCTAAACAAAAGGTTATATAAAACTTATAACTGCCTAAATAAGTTTATTATTATAAGAATCAAATAAGAACTTGTGTCTTAAACATAGTCTTAAATTTTCCACAGTATCAAAAACTGTTAAGTTCCTGTTAAAAAATCAAACAAGAATTTATGATTCCGTGCAAACATTTAAGGCAGAGCGCTGTAATTTGGTTTACTTTCAAATGACCGACAGACAAAATATCGACAGGTCAAAATGTCGACTGGTTAAAATGTCGATTTATATTTTATATCGACTTTTCTGTATGGGAAAAATTCCGACAAGTCGATATTTTTCTCGACTTCTATCAGGACAGTCGACTTTTTGTCAAATCGACATTTCAAACTGTCGATATTTTAATGAGTCGCTAAAAACAAAGTCGGTATTTTAACTTACAAAAAAGTCGATAAAAGTCGAAATTTTAACCAGTCGACATTTTTTTTGTCGGTCATTCGTACGTAACCCCTATGCAGCTAATGCTTGCACCACTGTCAAGCAATCCTAACATGTTTTCACCAAAAATCTGGACATTGGCATAGGGGCGAGGATCATCTGAACAACACAACGTTGTAGCTTCTATGCTTCTTAAAGCGTTTTTTCTATTTTTTTTTCGTTCTCGGATCCTAGTAATCCTGGCAGAGATAGTACGTTTCGGGCAACCAAAGATCCTATCCCTGGCAGCGTAGTAAATTCTCTGGCGCTCGTGAAGACTTTTTAAAGGCGGTGAAATTTTATCTGGTGGTGGAGGTAAGCTTGTCTCTAGTTTTTCTAAACAAATAGGTTTTTTTAAAATTTGAACTCGAAAATTGTTAGGTTTAGGGTCTGAGTTGAACTTGAAAGTGGATGAATCTAATTGGTGTCCGGTCTCTGGGTTCGAGAGCAAGCCACCCCGGTTGAAGGATTGCTCTTCCTTGAGTTTCCCGCACATTTGGAGCTTGTACACTGAGGAGAAGTTGTATCTTCTTTTCCGCAGCGGTAGCAAAACAAGGATCTTTGTGGAACTGGACATTCCATATAACCGTGGCCTACTTTCCTACAGTTCCAACAAATGTAACTACTACTATCTCGTTGTAACTGCAGGGCTTCAACCGAATCTGTGGCTGCAGCTTGGAGCTCTGCTGATACCTCAATTTCATTTATATTTCTACGGAATGGTTGAGCTATGGGAGTTCGAAATTTTTGTTTCTGCTCGTTTATGTACTTTTCCATATTGCGGCAGACATACGCCATATCGTTCAGACTTTGGGTCCTAAAAGTCAGCAACAATTCTCCCATTCGACTATGAACATTTTGTTTTATAAGGCTTATCAGTTCGTTATTTGGCTTAGGACAAATCAGTCGCGTGTTTAGCTTCTGGATGGCCATGAAAAAATCATCGAAGCTTTCATTGGGTTTTTGTCGTCGATCATAGAGTTGTTTTGATAGCTCGGCATCAGTCTCAAGAGAACGAAACTGTTCCATCAAGGCAAAACGAAGCCCAGGCCAATCTACTCTAGGATTCGTTTTGAGGAAGACCCAGAACCAAGTTTCAACCTGTCCACTAACAAACTGGTGAAAATTTAACACGATATCATGCCATGAAGCTCCGTAGCAATCCTTCAATCTCTCTAATCTAAAGATGAATTCATCTACCGTCATATTGAGGTTGTCATATTTAAGACCCCATTTGTGGAAACCATGAATCTTAAAATTTGAATTCATCGATAAATTTTGTCTTGAGTGATTGTCTGGTGTTGGTCTAGTGGAAGTATCAACGAAATTCATATTCCTAATCCGTGATAGGAACTCATCTGCATTAGGATTTAGATTGGAGTGGTTGGTTCTCAAATCTGATTCAGGTTGATTTTGACTGACAGGATTAGGAGCGCAAGTTGGTTGTGGTCGTCGCCTACGGACTTCATATTCAGTCTGAACAGATGGGGTGGCTTCCCTCAATGTTTCACGGAGGATTTCCGCCATCTGCTTTTTCAACTCGTCCCGATTTGTTGCTAGTTCCTTTCGAATAGCTTGCAAATCCTCAGTCCTACTGATGCCTACCGATGCAGTTACAAGACCCTGAATGTATGTCGGTAGATCAATTTCTTCCTGATTGTTTGTTGGAAGTGTACCTAGAGAAAAACTATCCCTATTTCCTAAAAAGGTTTGCGAATCAGATGCTCCGACTGGGTTGCTATCCTTTGCAGCTGGATCAACGGTATCACTTGCAGCTGGGTCACTGGGATCCTTTGCAGCTGGGTCAACTGGATCGGAGGTTTGCTGCGGAGGGTCAATAGGGTGTGAACCTAATTCCAAACCGGGAATATTCGGATTGGTATTGTTAGCCATTGCTAAGCGTTGAATGCTATTTAACCCTTGACCGTGACTGTCTTTGCTGGCCCCATGACCACGAGTTTTTTGAGATGTACCACGACCACGAATAGTTTGCGATACACCACGACCACGAATATTTTGCGATACCCCACGACCACGAGAGTTTTGGCTGGATCCACGACCTCGAGCTGAACGTAAGTTATAGGCGTTATCTGGCTCACCTGAAGACATAGAGTCACCCTACCAACCTGAACCTCAAAAACTTTCTACGAATTGGAAGTCTAGAACCGCAAAATCAAAGATTTGTATGAAATTACTTGAGTAATACTCTTAATGAAAGGAAATATTTAAATGAAAACGAAACCAAAACTTTGAAGGATAATATAATTAGTAAATAACTAAAAGAAAACGGTATCTGAGCAAAATATAGTAGAAACGGATAATTCAATGTGAAAATTAAACCTTGTTATTAAATCGAACTTGGAAAAAAAAATTATGATCATCAAAATAAACTATATGAGAAAAAAAAACTTAAATGGGTTTGTATATCTAAATTTTACTGAATATATTTTGTATCTGGTGTGAAAATTTATCATGAAAATGTCTGGTGGATGTGACGGATGATGAAGATTTGTGAAGACTACTGACGTTGTTAATAAAACTCACATGAAAATTTAATCGAAGCTGCAGAATAAATGTGCAAAAACAAAAAAACGAAATTTGACTTTAGGAACAGACTGTGATTTGTTGAAATGAAACTAGGAACACTTATCAACTCGCATCTGACATAATACGTTGCTTCAAGAGCTCATACTATCGGTCGTCATTGATTTTGGTCCTAAAGTGAAATTCAAAAGAAAGGGTTGAACTACTATAATTTCGGTCGAACCAAAAATACGGTTTCAAAACAAAAGAAACTTTTGAAAATTCAAGTCTGCTGTTGATTTTGGAGTGTATGATTGTCGCAACAGACTAAACAAGGAAAGAACTTCAAACCTATTTACTGGTCGTTCGCTCATCACTACCAATCTCACAATAAAAATCATGAATAAGAAATTACAAATCTGTTGGAAAAAGAAAAAGTTCAAAAGTCAAATAAAGTCTATAAAATTTTCGAAGGACACGAAAAAAATTATCAAAAATTGAAATTTTTCGAAAACTGTCGTTCAAAAATTAGGTACTCAACTTCTTATCTGGCATCATCAAGACGAATCGGGCCCCACGTTGGGCGCCACCTGTAACGGTCCGAGGTGTTGTCGGCAAAGGACTCTCGACGGGATGTTTCATATTCTCCTAACCTAGAGGTGCTATTGCCCCAAAACATACAATCACGTCAGCACATAGTCGAAACAATCCTATCGGGAAGTCCTTATTCCCTTTCCATCCTATGCTACCATTACAACCCACTGCTTACAGGCACAGTGGGCTGATCCTGGCAGCGGAAGGAAAGGGTGTTCAGGTTGTGATGGCGTGGCATGCTAGCTTCATGCACATCCTAGCTCGTCGGAATGGGGGGGTTCTTGCCATCACAACGCTGAACGGTTGTTACGTTTAAAACATGCCGGTAAATATTAAAGAAATGGATCGGGATCTAAAGGAGCCCGAATTCGTCCTGATATTTTAACCCTGAAATAAAACCAAAAAAAAACTTCCATGTGAGGAGAGGGCTTGGTGTTATTGCCTCTCAGAGGGATCGCCCACCCACGCATCGCAAAGGATGCAACCATGGCTGATATTTCCTCGATTTTATATCAGCCCCTAAGCTGAAGATGATATCAGGATCTAGAATATCATCTAAAGCAATAACTCCCATCATGAAGAGAAAAAAACATAAAAAAAACACAACCTTATAGCTTACGTGGTTTCAAACTCCAAAACCTTCCCATCTGCAAACTAGGTAGATAATTTTCTTATCTTTCTCTAACTTAGTCTTCATCCATCATTAATGCACCGCCACATCCACTCGTGACGTCACTTAAAAGAAAGCCATGCTAAAATCCAATAATCTCAAAAAAAATATCTTCCCAAAACGAATCAAAACCATCAAAATATTATAACAAAAAGATCAAAGTTTCAGATCATCAACATAATACAAAATTCATTTTATTGTAACCCAAGTCTTAACCTAACAGAAATTTTGTCAAATATGCTAAATGTAAATAGAACGATTTTGATTGTGTATAATCAAGCATATGTTTGGTACTTTAGCAATAACTACTTAATTACTAATAACTAATTGAAATTTCTTACAAAATTATAAAACCAACAGTCGAAATATATCGTTATCATTCAATTCCCATATAAATCTAATTTCACAAAGGAATAAGGGACTTAATCAAAAAAAGTATTTATTATTTTATAAAAAGAAAATATCAAAAAGAAATAGCATAAAAAGAAATTAAAATATGGTTTAATTAAATATTTAAATATCGAATGAATTTCAAAATCAATTTATAATTAGATATAATTTCTTTTCTTTTTCGTAACACATTTTCCATATGTGGCAAAAATTTAAAAAAACTGGACGAGAAAAAAAAACTCTGAAATATGAAATGAGTGCAAAGTTTTTAATCTCTGTCTCTCTATTATTAATACGCTCTTCTCAATGAATTCACCACAATTCTTTCGATTTAATGCAAAAAATGATTTCCTATTTGGATTTCACTAGGATTTCACCTCGATGAGAAAATTTTGCATAATTCTAGGGTCACTTTTAATTTTGGCTCTAATTAATTAAATTTGAGCTCTTTTGATTTGTTGTTGTGGGTAAAAGTACGTTTAATTCAAAAATTTGCTCAAAAGTAAAAAAAGTAATACAAGAAAAGAAACTTACCACAGTTTTATTAAAAAGTTGAATATCCTCGAGGTGGTGCACCGCTTCGGAGGCTGAGTTGATTGTACCTTTTGTACATACTGGACTGGAAAATAAGTACACAGTTGAACGAATTTTAAAATACACACTTTACCCATGACTCATAACGATGGTTCATTTAATTCTCACAGAAAAGGATAGGGAGCCGCGAATATCTTAATATTTTTTTTTTTCTTAGCTTAATGATTTGAAAAAAACTTAACCGTGTGGTGAATACAGATGGAGAGAGATAGAAAATTTTATATGAAGGTAGAACTACATAGAACATGCAAAAAAAATTATTGATTATTATCGATTAAAAAAAAAAAACAGGCTGGTGGTGATGATGCTGGCGGCGGCGGCGGCGGCGGCGGCGGCGATGATGTTGGCTGCAGGCGTCACTGCTGTGGTGGAGATACCGACTTTCAGGTGGCCGATGATCGATATGGGCTTTTGATAAGCGTGATGAAGAAAATGTTTTCTTTTGTATTTTTTTGATACAGTAGGTACCTCAGGTCGGATTCCTATTCAAGGTTAGGCGGTGACTGTACCTTAAGTACGGGGCTCTGGGTACGTTTTTTTTATATTTTTGGCATCAGTTCGGTCGTTTTGGTCACGGGATTTTGCGTATTTTTTTGTGGGGGGGGATGAACAAGCACTTTATATTTTTCAGGCGTTCAATTTGCTTTTTTTTTGTTACTTGTTTTAAGATTTTATTGCGAGAGTTTGGATTAGAAAGGTTTGATGTTTTTTTTGGTTTTACCCCCTTTTTTTTTGAGGTACACGTATTTTATTGCAAGAGATTTCTCGTTTTTATATTTTTTTTTTTTTATTGGAGTTTAGCAATATGTATGTATCTTAACACGTTGGGGTTCTTGCATGTTTTTTTCTCGCACTTTAATTTGGTTTATTTAATAAACTGTTTGCTCGTTAGCACAAAAATTTAGTGGATTAACGGCACTTTTAGCGAGTTTCATCGGGCGCTTTGATTGGGTAGTATGTAACCCATTTTAATGTCTTTTATATTTACGCTCCTTTTTGCGATACATTTAGGAAAAAGCAACTTTTATTCACGTACCGATAATTCAAAGATATTTTAAGGTAGATTGCAAAACTTAGCAAAAACCGACATACAAAAAAAAATTATCTCCCGTGACCGACCGCGTAACAACAAGTTAACTCCAGAAAACTTTAAGACAAAAAGGAACGAAGTTTGGCAATCTTGTCCTTATATAGGCTGGTGGCAACTCTCATCGCGACAGACATTTCGCGGGAGAGAGTTTCCTGTCATGGCGGTGAGAGTGAGTCCGGAAGAACTTGTTCCCGGCCGTATCTTTAACCAAAAAATTCATCTTTTTACTTTAAAAATCATTTTGATTTTTTTTTAAAATAAGTGTGTTGAAAGATCAATTTTCTGGTCAAAACCCGCCCAGAAAAACCCTCCCGGAAGTACTTCCATGATAGAAAACACGATAACTTGTGCATGTATTTTTCTTCGATGCGCTTACATTTCGTCGTCAGCTCTTTTTTATAATTTCTCTTAATTTTTCTCTTCCAACATGCAAATGGAAGTTGTCAGCCATCTGCTTGCTGATTTAGCCGTTGAAAAAGACTTTAACTCTCCGCAGCAACGACAACATTCACCACCATCATATTCTCTTCAGTACATTTAATATTTGTGAAATATTGAAAGGAATTGAATTGAATCGATAGGTTCAAATAATGGCTAAATGATAACCAGATACCCTCAACCTACCTCGACTGTTGGTTTTGAATTAAATATAAGTAGGTTGGCAAATATATTAAATGAATGCAAAAACCTAGGACGTTTACCACAAGTTAATCAGCATTTCAATCATTTTTGTTCATCATGATTATTGCTTTTTTTTAACCAAAAAAAAGTTCCAATCGTCAATATATCAATGCAGATGTTTGTTTCTACGTTTGTGATCCCAATTTTAGGAAGTGTAAGTTGCTTTAATAGTCTCCTTCAACATACATATTGTATATTTGTGTACAATTTATTGAAAAATGTAATTATTGAATATGCCTACTTTGCATAAAATCTTAATATCTTGTTTAGGTACCTATGTATATATAATTTAATATAAAGTTACTGTGACCTTAGCTCTTTTTTTAAAAAAATAATTAATAAATTAGGTGGCGCAACAGCTCGTGGAGAACCAGGGCTTAGTGACTTACAACTCTAAACCATTCCTGTGTGCGTGTTGTTGGAAAGAATGGAGGGGACCTATAGTTTTTTGCCGAGTCCGAACGGCTAGATGAGAAGCACTTTTTTCATGACAAGTATACTCTTGGAGGATTTGTCAGTTCCTCGCAAGAGGCAGTACCTCGAATAAAAAATTTCTGTTTTTAGGTGGCACGGCTGGGAATCGAACCCACACCTTCGGCATGACAGTCCTACGCACTAATCATCATGCCACGAAATACTACGCTCTTTTTTTAACATTTATGTTTTTGTTGTGATCATATTCATTTAAAAAGGGATGGTAAGGTGAAAAAAGTTCTGTGGCTGTTTTTTTTATATGTTTGAAATGGTATCCATGGTAGCCATATGCACATTGTTCTTTGATTTTCGCCAATTTATAATTCAAAGTATGGAAACCCTGTGAGAGCTTTAATTTTAGACAGATGTATGCAAACCCAACAACTAAAGATGGAAGAACATATTGACTATTTGGAACGTATGGAAAAATCTAGGGATGTTATTGTGAGTGGTGTACCAGCGTTGCATGAGGAAAATTTAAATCAGTCGATCTCGATCTGTGGAAGTGTTCGCACGTTTTCGGCTTCCCAGTTAATTCAACTATTTATATTCGGAGTGACAAAGTAAAGTTTAATTAAAAGCAAGCTATTTTCAATAGCTAGTATAGCTCAGTGGTAGAGGTGGCGGACCGAGAATCCGAAGGTAGTGGGTTCGAGTCCCAGTCGGGCAATAAAATTTTGGCCGCTTTTTTCCACAATCGAGAGGTGGAAAACATCATCGAAAGGGATAAGCGGCGGATGGAAACAAGTAAAACGGCGGGGGCATCGAAAGGTGTCCCAACAACAACAATGAAGAAAGCTATGGCACCACCAGCCTTAGCAACAGCAAGTGCAGTAGCGCCAACAACAACTAAATCGATGGCACCACCAGCCATACCGTCGTCGAGTGCCGTACCAACAACGGCAAATCCATCAACGGCACCAACAGCCGACACCAAATACAAGAGGAGGAAGAGGATTAGCTGTGCGCCGAACCTCGTCAAGCGCCGCTCCACCATCACCTCAGCCCAGCTGCCAGCCGGGGTGAAGGAGACGGCGCGCACAGCAAAAACTACAGCAGCAGCAAAGATCCAACGACAGTTGAACACCTCGCCATCCGATGATGACATTGAATACATGTCCGAAGGTGGCGAGGGACTGTATACTACAGGGGAATGCAATAGCAACCTGTTTGTCAACTTAACCTCACCAGAGGCGTCCTCCGAGGAAGAATGCGAGACACAAGAGGCAGCAGAGGAGCAGGCCATCAATGAAAAGATCGGTGCTATACAGGGGGAGATGGAACGTCTCAATGCCATGCTCACGCCCCTGATAGAAAAATTAAAAGCTAAACAAGAAGCTCGTCGCGAGAAAGAAAAACAGGAGCGCGAGCAGAAGAAAGGAAATCAGGCGCCACAGCAAAAGGCGCATAATCAAGTGGCTGTGCAGCAGCAAAAACAAAACCCACCAGCACAGCAGCAACAAGAACAGCTGCCACAACAAAAGCAGCCACAACAACAGCTGCAAACCAAACAGCCACAGCAGCAGCCAATACAAAAGCAACATCAACAGAACCAGCAGCAGCAGCAGAACCACCAGCAGCTGAACCAACAGCAGCAGAACCAGCAGCAGCAGAAACAACAGCAGGAGAAGCAGCAGCAGAATGAACATCAGCAGCAGCCACAGCCCACTAAAAACAAGAAGGAAAAGGTGCCACCCATCAATATATGAAATATGTAAGTCGGCCATAGGCCAAAACTTCTATATAAAACGTTTAAGTAAAGATAGGCATGCTATCCACTGCTCCACAGTGGCGCAGCACAAAATTATAAAAGATTTGCTAAAACAATCCACGACTGAGTTCTTCAGTTTTACCCCCAAAGTGGATAAATGTCAAACGGTCCTCTTGAAGGGCAAAGATTCCTGCACGGAACCAAAGGTGCTCTTTGATGAGCTCCGTGAAAAAGCGAGCGGCGATCTCGAGTTTATCGGGGTCAAGCCGTTTACCACAGTCAGAGCCAGACGGGAGAAGCGGTCTTTGCCGTTCTTCCTGGTTCAGCTTTCGCCCAGCAGCAAACTGGATAGTTTGAGGAGTATCTCCGTCCTCAACTACCAGGTTGTAACTTGGGATAAATTAAAGAGACGCGGCGACATGCTTCAATGCATGCGCTGCCAAAGGTTCGGCCACGCTGCAGCAAACTGCGAAATGCAGTCACGCTGCGTGAAGTGTGGTGAGAACCACATTAAGGGAGAGTGCAAGCTCGGAGAGGAACGGGTCGAAGACATGACCCAGCTTAAATGTGCACTTTGCGGAAAGGAGGGGCACCCTGCTAACTATCGGGGTTGCTCAGCTTTTCAGCAAATACGAATTAATAAAACAGCTAGGCAGACAGAAGTTGAGAAACGCCCCCCAACGCGGGCTCCCACAACAACGCCCGTCAATCCCCAAATTTCTTACGCCCAAATGGCGACAGGAAGGGGAAACACGGTACAGCCTGCAGCTAAGGTAGCCCAACCGGCCCTCGTGCCTAGGGCTCCGGACGCTCAGGCCGAAATTAGAAGCATGTTGCTGGCAATTCAAGGCCAGTTGACAGGACTTCAAAAAGAGATCAGGGAGCAAGCAAACAGGGTAGACTATATCTACTCTGTTTTGCCTAGCTTAACGCAAATTAGAGGTTAAAGGCGCGCTGTCGGAGAGGCCTCTTAGGATCCTTGCTGTGAATGTAAATTCACTGATTAGGACCGAACGTAGAGCTAATCTTTTTCAACTGTTGAAAGACCAGAGTCCAGATGTGTTTATGGCCAGCGAAACTAAGCTGAACCAGAAACATAAGTTGACTAACAACAATTACAATATCGTTAGAAGAGATCGACCCAACTCCACTCAAGGGGGGGGCGTCGCAATCTTCATACGAAAAGGCATTAATCATAAAGTTATATATAATAGTGATCTGCGCAGATTTCGGCTGCTAGAGGCGTGCATTGTGTGCATTCCTCTCCAACAGGGGAAGTGAATGTATGTGATCGCGGCTTATGCACCGGAATCACCTCAGCCAACTGACTTTATGACAGAGCTTGAAAAACTTTTCGAATGTCTACGCTTGAGCTTGGAAGAAAATTACTTTCTCATGGCCGGTGATTTGAATGCCAAACACCTTGATTGGGGAAATCAAATACAGAATCCAAGAGGTATTCATCTTTTTAATTGGATGAGTCAATATAACACTGAATATCGTGTCGACCTGCTGGCTACGGATCGGCCATCGTTTCCAAGAAGCGGTGCCTATCTGGATCTATTGCTAATAGACTCAAGACTGACAATTACGGACACTGTGGGTCAAAGACCAAGAAACTGTTTACGAACGATCGAGTACGACAGTGACCACTGCGGACTCGCCGCCGTAATACAGCTTCCGAACGAGCTCGTGGAGTTGGATGAGTATGTGCCTGTGCATACTTACAATTACAGTAAGGTGCACTGGCCACGCCTTACCAACGCCTTATCGAGCGAAATCAGTTCGAATAATATATCCCCACCAAATGACAGGAATTTGACAAATAACGAAATAGACCAATACCTTGAACAAATGGACGAGACAATCAAACGAACAATGGACAGAACGATACCAAAGTACAAACAACGGGACGCAACCGACATGTACCGGAATGCGACCATTGACGCATTACACAGACAAAAAAGTGGACTGCTGACAAGACTCAAACTCTTGTACCGACGGTTTACTGACCCACACGATCTGGAGATTAGGACACTGAAGTCTTCGATCAAGAACATCAACCAGCTTATTAAGGAAAATGATCGGTTGTCGATTAATTTGTATTGGGACAACAATATTCGGGCTGTTAACTCAAGCGACCCGAGTATGTTTCCCCAAATTAACAAAATATTTAGAAGGAATGATCAGAACGACCTTCCGTGTCTTAAGCTCCAGAGAACGACTGATAACAGAGACGTACTTCTGACAGCAGGAATTGATCCAGAGGACGCCGTCTTGGACGATGACCTCTTTATTGTCGAAGATCCGCAGGAGAAAGTGGAGGCTGTGGGGGCTGCTTTCCAGCAAGTGTACAAGGTGAATGCATGCATTCGCCCGAACCATGACCTGGAGAACAGAGCCTTGCTCCACCACTTCTACCTTCGGAATGACATCACGCAATGGCGATCAGAGAACCTCGGTTTCACCGGGTTCAATGAAGATCATTTGGCAAACGCCATAATCGCCGAGCGAAATGGGCCCAGTTCCCTGTTAATTACGAAAGTGGAACTTCAGCTCATCTTCGATTCATTAAAGAAGAAGAAGTCAGCAGGAGTCGATGGCATATCCAACGTTGTACTTCGACATTTACCACAAGAAGCTGTAGACATTTATACCACACTGTTTAACAACGCTCTGAATAATGCATATTATCCAGTGCGGTGGAAGACAGCTGTGGTGCATCCTCTCCCGAAAAAGGGAAAGGACAACTCCAATCTGGCGAATCTCCGGTCGATAAGTCTTTTTCCGAGTATCAGCAAGGTATTCGAAAAAGTAATTAATAGAGCTCTGTCTAAGTGGGCAGAGGACAATAATATCATACCGGATAATCAGTTCGGTTTTAAGGCGGGACATGACACCATTCATGCCGCGTCTAAACTCGTTTCTGATGTCCAATGGAACAAATCAAAAAAGCAGTGTACGGGTGCCTGTCTGGTTGATTTGGAGAAGGCCTTCGACACCGTATGGCTAGAGGGTCTTTATCTAAAGCTGACCAGACTTGGCATTAGTAAACCACTATTATATATGCTTTATGATATGCTCAATGGTAGAAAGTTTGTTGTCAAGAGTGGCAATGTGACTTCTGCCACAACCTTTAATATTAAAAATGGTCTTCAGCAGGGAGCGGTCAACTCGCCAATTCTATTCAGCATTTACACCAGCGATCTGATAAGTAGTCTAACTCAGGCAATTGCGTATGCCGACGATCTAATTGCGTACAGAACAGCTCCAAAAGTCGAGGTCATCAGAATTCTTTTGCAGCGTGACTTCGGGAAGATTCAGCGATATTGCGATGACTGGAAGTTGAAAATCAACTTTCAAAAATCAGAAACTATCTTGTTTAGGACTCCGTTGCGTGGAGCCACAAGGGATACGAGAAAGAACTGGCGTAAGCTGGTGATCGTAGGGCCAAATGGACAGCCACTGGCGAGTAAAAGTGTAGTTAAGTACCTTGGCATCTGGATGGATCAGTATTTATATTTCGACAGACATATAAATGCTGCTCTGTCCAGGGCTAGGGGAGCTTTTGCCCTGACGAAACGGCTGTTTTATAGCAGCCGGCTTGACAGCAGGGTGAAGGTGATTTGCTACATGGCCCTCATACGGCCGATGATTGCCTATGGGTGCCCGGTTTGGTTCAACGTTGCCCCATCTCAAATGGAAAAGATTCGGGTGTTTGAGAGGCAGTGTCTTAGACGCTGCCTTTGATTACACAGAACACCAGAGTCGGAGTACAAACATTATTATTCCAACCTGGTTCTATACAACGGTGCCAACATAAACAGGATAGATAATTTCTTGCTGAAGCTTATTCGAGGTCACATTGCAAGAGCAATGTCCTCGACCAACAGCTTAATTTTTGGGGCTTATTACCCTAAAAATGACTATTACGAGAGTGTGCGTCTAAGCGGCTTTATTCCGCCCGATGCATTCCTCTATTTAGACAGTGGGCTGATCCAGGATAGAGCGGCGGTTCCGCTAATCTACCACGTCGGCCGTAGAACTGTGGATCGGCGGCTCCTTTACAGTCGAGACGTCCTCGCACAAGACGGAGCCGAGCACCTTCGGTTCAGCAGGACTGTGTCCGATAGGGACCGAAGAGACAGGGTAAAGCAGGAGAACCAGTTCTGGTGGTTGAAACCTGAACACGAAGTTAATTCGGATATCTAAAAGTTATCTACGCATTTTTCTATGCCATGGCCGACTTACATAGGTTTAGGTAGTTAGTTTTAAGCAGGGACAGTCAGGGTGGCACAAAAAAAAAAAAAAAAAAAAAAAAAAAAAATATATATAAAACCAATAAAAACACACAAAAAAAAAAAAAAAAAAAACCGAGAATGCTTGCTGTGGCTGTTCTAGTTTGTAAGTAGTCTGTAAGTAGTTTGTAAGTAGCTTTAAGTAGTTTTATAGTAGTTTTAATTAGTTTTAATTAGTTTGTAAGTTTTATATAAAACCAAAATAAAGATAAAGATACCAAGTTTTTTTTCAATTCTTCTTGGTGAAAAATAAAACCAACATGAATTCTAGTTTTAAGATAGTTCTTAGGCCGAAAGGCATTAGCATTAAGTTATTAGTTTAACTTAGAGCGCCCGAATGGGGCCAGTAAGTTAGTTGTAAGATATTGATAAGTAGGCTAGTTTTTATGAATTTTTGTCTAGCTTTAAGATAGTTTTAAGATGATGGAAAAATAAAAATGAATTTATAAAAAAAAAAAAAAAAGGAAAATTTAAATAGCATCTACGAACAGATCTGTATATCTGTCCAGGTTATAAATCCTCCTGGTCCAATTAAAATATTCCGGCTACCTTCAAAATCGACAAAAATGGAGTCAGCCATAATAATAAAGTTTTGTTCAAATGATGATAAGATAATTTTTCTATCCGCAGTGCGTCAAGGAATTAAAGCTAATGCCTTAAACAGATGTGCAGCAGGTCTGCATGCATCGCTGCGAGTAGAGCTGTACTCGAAACACATGTGCATACACTTAAATATTTATCATACAAAGGACTCCATCACCCTTTTAGCATGAAATTTTTCGGCATTTCTAAATAATTTTTATATACAAATGTAGTTTTGTATTTAAACTTTATTCAAATGTCTTAATCTTGTAGATCCGAGCACTAGAAACAAAGTTATAATTTTTTTAAGCTACGGAAATCAAAGATTTTTAAAGATTTTGTTATTTTTTTGGATTAAAAACAATTTTAAGGTGGAAAATTTAGATAAGTGGCCCTGCCGCCTCTCACGTTGCATTTAATTATAATAAACTATTTACATTTTTGTAGAGGAGGATTGAGGCAATAACTTTTTAAAAATAATTTTTCAAAATTGTGTAATTTTTCATTAACATTTGCAAAGTGAAAATCAAACCGATGTAGGACTCAATCTGCTTTCTAGTATGAAATAAATTAAGTATTCCAAAAAAAAAAAATTATATAGAAATGTAGCCTGACATTCATCCTTTCCATAAAAGCCTCAACTTTGAAGATCAGACAGTCAAAACCGAAGTTATAAGCTTCCCAAACGATCTACTTGAAGGGTATTAGTGCACAACGGAACTTTTCTCCACTGAACCTGGTCAGCGGTCCACGAACAACCACTTATTGCTGCGGAGCTGCGCATAGGGATGGGTCAAAAATATAGTAACAGGTATTCAGTAACAGGTATTGGCAAATAGCAATAACAACCTGTTACCGAAAATCGAAAATACCTGTTACCGAAAAATTTTTTTTTAATAATGCAATTATTAATTTATTGGTGGCATAAAAATTCAAATACATTTTAACTAAAATTAACAATTTTTGGATTTTTTTTCTTTGCTTAAGAATTCCAAGGAATAACAAGATGAGAATAGCATACTCATATTTAAATGCATTATTATTTTCATACTGAATTTGCTTAATAGTGATTTCAATATTATCGTGTAAAATCGAAATCTCACTGCAATAACAAATAGACCCGAAATCTCACTGCAATAACAAATAGTCGTCTTAGTTTTGTTGCTGATTTTCCTTAACTGTTATTCTGCTTAAAAGTGATTTCAATGATATCATGTAAAATCAAAATCTCACTGCAATAGCAAAAAGTCGTCTTAGTTTTGTTGCTGATTTTCCTTAACTGTTATTCTGCTTAAAAGTGATTTCAATGATATCGTGTAAACTCGAAATCTCACTGCAATAGCAAAAAGTCGTCTTAGTTTTGTTGCTGATTTTGCTAAACTGTTATTCTGCTTAAAAGTGATTTCAATGATATCGTGTAAACTCAAAATCTCACTGCAATAACAAAAAGTCGTCTTAATTTTGTTGCTGATTTTCCTTAACTGTTATTCTGCTTAAAAGTGATTTCAATGATATCGTGTAAAATCAAAATCTCACTGCAATAGCAAATAAACGTCTTAGTTTTGTTGCTGATATTGCTTAACTGTTATTCAGCTTAAAATTGATTTCAATGATATCGTGTTAACTGGAAATTTCACTGCAATAACAAATAGTCGTCTTAGTTTTGTTGCTGATTTTGCTTAACTGTTATTCTGCTTAATAGTGATTTCAATGATATCGTGTAAGCTCGAAATCTCACTGCAATTGCAAATAGTCGTCTTAATTTTGTTGCTGATTTTGCTTAACTGTTATTCTGCTTAAAAGTGATTTCAATGATATCGTGTAAACTCAAAATCTCACTGCAATAACAAAAAGTCGTCTTAGTTTTATTGCTGATTTTCCTTAACTATTATTCTGCTTAAAAGTGATTTCAATGATATCATGTAAAATAAAAATCTCACTGCAATAGCAAAAAGTCGTCTTAGTTTTGTTGCTGATTTTCCTTAACTGTTATTCTGCTTAAAAGTGATTTCAATGATATCGTGTAAACTCGAAATCTCACTGCAATAGCAAAAAGTCGTCTTAGTTTTGTTGCTGATTTTGCTAAACTGTTATTCTGCTTAAAAGTGATTTCAATGATATCGTGTAAACTCAAAATCTCACTGCAATAACAAAAAGTCGTCTTAATTTTGTTGCTGATTTTCCTTAACTGTTATTCTGCTTAAAAGTGATTTCAATGATATCGTGTAAAATCAAAATCTCACTGCAATAGCAAATAAACGTCTTAGTTTTGTTGCTGATATTGCTTAACTGTTATTCAGCTTAAAATTGATTTCAATGATATCGTGTTAACTGGAAATTTCACTGCAATAACAAATAGTCGTCTTAGTTTTGTTGCTGATTTTGCTTAACTGTTATTCTGCTTAATAGTGATTTCAATGATATCGTGTAAGCTCGAAATCTCACTGCAATTGCAAATAGTCGTCTTAATTTTGTTGCTGATTTTGCTTAACTGTTATTCTGCTTAAAAGTGATTTCAATGATATCGTGTAAACTCAAAATCTCACTGCAATAACAAAAAGTCGTCTTAGTTTTATTGCTGATTTTCCTTAACTATTATTCTGCTTAAAAGTGATTTCAATGATATCATGTAAAATCAAAATCTCACTGCAATAGCAAAAAGTCGTCTTAGTTTTGTTGCTGATTTTCCTTAACTGTTATTCTGCTTAAAAGTGATTTCAATGATATCGTGTAAACTCGAAATCTCACTGCAATAGCAAAAAGTCGTCTTAGTTTTGTTGCTGATTTTGCTAAACTGTTATTCTGCTTAAAAGTGATTTCAATGATATCGTGTAAACTCAAAATCTCACTGCAATAACAAAAAGTCGTCTTAATTTTGTTGCTGATTTTCCTTAACTGTTATTCTGCTTAAAAGTGATTTCAATGATATCGTGTAAAATCAAAATCTCACTGCAATAGCAAATAAACGTCTTAGTTTTGTTGCTGATATTGCTTAACTGTTATTCAGCTTAAAATTGATTTCAATGATATCGTGTTAACTGGAAATTTCACTGCAATAACAAATAGTCGTCTTATGTCGAATTCCTTTCACCATTTCAGACCGATTTTAAATCGATTATTTTTTTGGGTAGAAGGAATTTGTAAAAAAGTCGAAATTTTTGTTTGTGATTGTATGTGTGCAAATTGACAGCAGTTTTGAGGCAAAAAGTAAACAAATTAATGTGCATACAAATTCATAAATTATTCGTGTCGTTTTGTACGATTAAAAACAAATATATTTTCGAGAATAGTTGCAAATATAAACGAAAATTGTTGTGCTCTCGTTAAAGTTAAAAAAAAATATTCCATAATCCATTAATAAACACATCAATCGAAGAACACATCGGCGAACGTGCGCTTCTTATCACAAATTGACTTTGGGCACTTGAAATCGAAATTTATTGATATTTTGATTACTTCTTATTAATTATTCACTATTTTTTAATCAATAAGAAACTTTTTCAAAAATATATTTGCTTTTAATCCACTCAAACGAACGACGAACACTTTAGAATATTTGTTAAATCCGCGGCAAACTACTTTCAACTCCAGAGAAATGTCAAATCTTCCTAGTGTGTGTGCAAGTCTGTGTAAATCTTGCTTCAAATCCAAGATTTGGTTTTGCCTAGAAAAATCGATCTTTTTTCTAAACAAATCGAATTTTTTCTAAACAAATCGAATTTTTTGGTTGAAAGGAATTCAACATTAGTTTTGTTGCTGATTTTGTTTAACTGTTATTCTGCTTAATAGTGATTTCAATGATAAAAAAAGTCGTCTTAGTTTTGTTGCTGATTTTCCTTAACTGTTATTCTGCTTAAAAGTGATTTCAATGATATCGTGTAAACTCGAAATCTCACTGCAATAGCAAAAAGTCGTCTTAGTTTTGTTGCTGATTTTGCTTAACTGTTATTCTGCTTAAAAGTGATTTCAATGATATCGTGTAAACTCAAAATCTCACTGCAATAACAAAAAGTCGTCTTAGTTTTGTTGCTGATTTTCCTTAACTGTTATTCTGCTTAAAAGTGATTTCAATGATATCGTGTAAACTCGAAATCTCATTGCAATTGCAAATAGTCGCCTTAGTTTTGTTGCTGATTTTGGTTGGTTGGTTGATATCGTGTTAACTGGAAATTTCACTGCAATAACAAATAGTCGTCTTAGTTTTGTTGCTGATTTTGTTTAACTGTTATTCTGCTTAATAGTGATTTCAATGATATCGTGTAAACTCGAAATCTCACTGCAATAGTAAATAGTCGTCTTAGTTTTGTTGCTGATTTTGCTTAACTGTTATTCTGCTTAAAAGTGATTTCAATGATATCGTGTAAACTCAAAATCTCACTGCAATAACAAAAAGTCGTCTTAGTTTTGTTGCTGATTTTCCTTAACTGTTATTCTGCTTAAAAGTGATTTCAATGATATCATGTAAAATCAAAATCTCACTGCAATAGCAAAAAGTCGTCTTAGTTTTGTTGCTGATTTTCCTTAACTGTTATTCTGCTTAAAAGTGATTTCAATGATATCGTGTAAACTCGAAATCTCACTGCAATAGCAAAAAGTCGTCTTAGTTTTGTTGCTGATTTTGCTAAACTGTTATTCTGCTTAAAAGTGATTTCAATGATATCGTGTAAACTCAAAATCTCACTGCAATAACAAAAAGTCGTCTTAATTTTGTTGCTGATTTTCCTTAACTGTTATTCTGCTTAAAAGTGATTTCAATGATATCGTGTAAAATCAAAATCTCACTGCAATAGCAAATAAACGTCTTAGTTTTGTTGCTGATATTGCTTAACTGTTATTCAGCTTAAAATTGATTTCAATGATATCGTGTTAACTGGAAATTTCACTGCAATAACAAATAGTCGTCTTAGTTTTGTTGCTGATTTTCCTTAACTGTTATTCTGCTTAAAAGTGATTTCAATGATATCGTGTAAACTCGAAATCTCACTGCAATAGCAAAAAGTCGTCTTAGTTTTGTTGCTGATTTTGCTAAACTGTTATTCTGCTTAAAAGTGATTTCAATGATATCGTGTAAACTCAAAATCTCACTGCAATAACAAAAAGTCGTCTTAATTTTGTTGCTGATTTTCCTTAACTGTTATTCTGCTTAAAAGTGATTTCAATGATATCGTGTAAAATCAAAATCTCACTGCAATAGCAAATAAACGTCTTAGTTTTGTTGCTGATATTGCTTAACTGTTATTCAGCTTAAAATTGATTTCAATGATATCGTGTTAACTGGAAATTTCACTGCAATAACAAATAGTCGTCTTAGTTTTGTTGCTGATTTTGTTTAACTGTTATTCTGCTTAATAGTGATTTCAATGATATCGTGTAAACTCAAAATCTCACTGCAATAACAAAAAGTCGTCTTAATTTTGTTGCTGATTTTCCTTAACTGTTATTCTGCTTAAAAGTGATTTCAATGATATCGTGTAAAATCAAAATCTCACTGCAATAGCAAATAAACGTCTTAGTTTTGTTGCTGATATTGCTTAACTGTTATTCAGCTTAAAATTGATTTCAATGATATCGTGTTAACTGGAAATTTCACTGCAATAACAAATAGTCGTCTTAGTTTTGTTGCTGATTTTGTTTAACTGTTATTCTGCTTAATAGTGATTTCAATGATATCGTGTAAACTCAAAATCTCACTGCAATAACAAAAAGTCGTCTTAGTTTTGTTGCTGATTTTTCTTAACTGTTATTTTGCTTAAAAGTGATTTCAATGATATCGTGTTAACTCAAAATCTCACTGCAATAGCAAAAAGTCGTCTTAGTTTTGTTGCTGATTTTCCTTAACTGTTATTCTGCTTAAAAGTGATTTCAATGATATCGCGTAAACTCGAAATCTCACTGCAATAGTAAATAGTCGTCTTAGTTTTGTTGCTGATTTTGCTTAACTGTTATTCTGCTTCAAAGTGATTTCAATGATATCGTGTAAACTCGAAATCTCACTGCAATAGCAAATAGTCGTCTTAGTTTTGTTGCTGATATTGCTTAACTGTTATTCTGCTTAAAATTGATTTCAATAATATCGTGTTAACTGGAAATCTCACTGCAATAACAAATAGTCGTCTTAGTTTTGTTGCTGATTTTGCTTAACTGTTATTCTGCTTAAAAGTGATTTCAATGATATCGTGTAAACTCGAAATCTCACTGCAATAGCAAATAGTCGTCATAGTTTTGTTGCTGATTTTGCTTAACTGTTATTCTGCTTAATAGTGATTTCAATGATATCGTGTAAACTCGAAATCTCACTGCAATAGCAAATAGTCGTCTTAGTTTTGTTGCTGATTTTGCTTAACTGTTATTCTGCTTAAAAGTGATTTCAATGATATCGCGTAAACTCGAAATCTTACTGCAATTGCAAATAGTCGTCTTAATTTTGTTGCTGATTTTGCTTAACTGTTATTCTGCTTAAAAGTGATTTCAATGATATCGTGTTAACTCAAAATCTCACTGCAATAGCAAAAAGTCGTCTTAGTTTTGTTGCTGATTTTCCTTAACTGTTATTCTGCTTAAAAGTGATTTCAATGATATCGCGTAAACTCGAAATCTCACTGCAATAGTAAATAGTCGTCTTAGTTTTGTTGCTGATTTTGCTTAACTGTTATTCTGCTTAAAAGTGATTTCAATGATATCGTGTAAACTCAAAATCTCACTGCAATAGCAAAAAGTCGTCTTAGTTTTGTTGCTGATTTTCCTTAACTGTTATTCTGCTTAAAAGTGATTTCAATGATATCGTGTAAACTCGAAATCTCACTGCAATAGCAAAAAGTCGTCTTAGTTTTGTTGCTGATTTTGCTTAACTGTTATTCTGCTTAAAAGTGATTTCAATGATATCGTGTAAACTCAAAATCTCACTGCAATAACAAAAAGTCGTCTTAGTTTTGTTGCTGATTTTCCTTAACTGTTATTCTGCTTAAAAGTGATTTCAATGATATCGTGTAAACTCGAAATCTCACAGCAATGGCAAATAGTCGTCTTAATTTTGTTGCTGAATTTGCTTAACTGTTATTCTGCTTAAAAGTGATTGCAATGATATCGTGTAAACTCGAAATCTCACTGCAATAGCAAAAAGTCGTCTTAGTTTTGTTGCTGATTTTGCTTAACTGTTATTCTGCTTAATAGTGATTTCAATGATATCGTGTAAACTCGAAATCTCACTGCAATAGCAAATAGTCGTCTTAGTTTTGTTGCTGACTTTCCTTAACTGTTATTCTGCTTAAAAGTGATTTCAATGATATCGTGTAAACTCAAAATCTCACTGCAATAGCAAAAAGTCGTCTTAGTTTTGTTGCTGATTTTGCTTAACTGTTATTCTGCTTAAAAGTGATTTCAATGATATCGTGTAAACTCAAAATCTCACTGCAATAACAAAAAGTCGTCTTAGTTTTGTTGCTGATTTTTCTTAACTGTTATTTTGCTTAAAAGTGATTTCAATGATATCGTGTAAACTCGAAATCTCACTGCAATAGCAAATAGTCGTCTTAGTTTTGTTGCTGATTTTGCTTAACTGTTATTCTGCTTAATAGTGATTTCAAAGATATCGTGTAAACTCGAAATCTCACTGCAATAGCGAATGGTCGTCTTAATTTTGTTGCTGATTTTGCTTAACTGTTATTCCACTTAATAGTGATTTCAATGATATCGTGTGAACTCGAAATCTCACTGCAATAACAAATATACGTCTTAGTTTTGTTGCTAATTTTGCTTAACTGTTATTCTGCTTAATGGTGATTCAATGTTATACATATGTTATACGATAACATTGAATCACTATTGAGCAGAATAACAGTTAAGCAAAATCAGCAACTAAACTCACACGACTTTTTGTTATTGTAGTGAGATTTCGAGTTTACACGATATCATTTAAATCACCATTAAGTAAAATAACAGTTAAGCAAAATCAGCAACAAAATTAAGACGACTATTTGCAATTTTAGTGAGATTTCGAGTTTACACGATATCATTGAAATCACTTCTAAGCAGAATAACAGTTAAGCAAAATCAGCAACAAATTTAAGACGACTATTTGCTATTGCAGTGAGATTTCGAGTTTACACGATATCATTGAAATCACTATTAAGCAGAATAACAGTTAAGCAAAATCAGCAACAAAACTAAGACGACTTTTTGCTATTGCAGTGAGATTTCGTGTTTACACGATATCATTGCAATCACTTTTAAGCAGAATAACAGTTAAGGAAAATCAGCAACAAAACTAAGACGACTTTTTGTTATTGCAGTGAGATTTTGAGTTTACACGATATCATTGAAATCACTTTTAAGCAGAATAACAGTTAAGCAAAATCAGCAACAAAATTAAGACGACTATTTGCCATTGCTGTGAGATTTCGAGTTTACACGATATCATTGAAATCACTTTTAAGCAGAATAACAGTTAAGGAAAATCAGCAACAAAACTAAGACGACTTTTTGTTATTGCAGTGAGATTTTGAGTTTACACGATATCATTGAAATCACTTTTAAGCAGAATAACAGTTAAGCAAAATCAGCAACAAAACTAAGACGACTTTTTGCTATTGCAGTGAGATTTCGAGTTTACACGATATCATTGCAATCACTTTTAAGCAGAATAACAGTTAAGCAAAATCAGCAACAAAATTAAGACGACTATTTGCAATTGCAGTGAGATTTCGAGTTTACACGATATCATTGAAATCACTTTTAAGCAGAATAACAGTTAAGGAAAATCAGCAACAAAACTAAGACGACTTTTTGTTATTGCAGTGAGATTTTGAGTTTACACGATATCATTGAAATCACTTTTAAGCAGAATAACAGTTAAGCAAAATCAGCAACAAAATTAAGACGACTTTTTGCTATTGCAGTGAGATTTCGAGTTTACACGATATCATTGAAATCACTATTAAGCAGAATAACAGTTAAGGAAAATCAGCAACAAAACTAAGACGACTTTTTGTTATTGCAGTGAGATTTTGAGTTTACACGATATCATTGAAATCACTTTTAATCAGAATAACAGTTAAGGAAAATCAGCAACAAAACTAAGACGACTTTTTGTTATTGCAGTGAGATTTTGAGTTTACACGATATCATTGAAATCACTTTTAAGCAGACTAACAGTTAAGCAAAATCAGCAACAAAACTAAGACGACTATTTGTTATTGCAGTGAGATTTCCAGTTAACACGATATCAATGAAATCAATTTTAAGCAGAATAACAGTTAAGCAATATCAGCAACAAAACTAAGACGACTATTTGCTATTGCAGTGAGATTTCGAGTTTACACGATATCATTGAAATCATTTTGAAGCAGAATAACAGTTAAGCAAAATCAGCAACAAAACTAAGACGACTTTTTGCTATTGCAGTGAGATTTCGAGTTTACACGATATCATTGAAATCACTTTTAAGCAGAAAAACAGTTAAGCAAAATCAGCAACAAAATTAAGACGACTATTTGCAATTGCAGTAAGATTTCGAGTTTACGCGATATCATTGAAATCACTTTTAAGCAGAATAACAGTTAAGCAAAATCAGCAACAAAACTAAGACGACTATTTGCTATTGCAGTGAGATTTCGAGTTTACACGATATCATTGAAATCACTATTAAGCAGAATAACAGTTAAGCAAAATCAGCAACAAAACTAAGACGACTATTTGCTATTGCAGTGAGATTTCGAGTTTACACGATATCATTGAAATCACTTTTAAGCAAAATAACAGTTAAGAAAAATCAGCAACAAAACTAAGACGACTTTTTGTTATTGCAGTGAGATTTTGAGTTTACACGATATCATTGAAATCACTTTTAAGCAGAATAACAGCTAAGCAAAATCAGCAACAAAACTAAGACGACTTTTTGTTATTGCAGTGAGATTTTGAGTTTACACGATATCATTGAAATCACTTTTAAGCAGAATAACAGCTAAGCAAAATCAGCAACAAAACTAAGACGACTTTTTGTTATTGCAGTGAGATTTTGAGTTTACACGATATCATTGAAATCACTTTTAATCAGAATAACAGTTAAGGAAAATCAGCAACAAAACTAAGACGACTATTTGTTATTGCAGTGAGATTTCCAGTTAACACGATATCATTGAAATCACTTTTAAGCAGAATAACAGCTAAGCAAAATCAGCAACAAAACTAAGACGACTTTTTGTTATTGCAGTGAGATTTTGAGTTTACACGATATCATTGAAATCACTTTTAAGCAGAATAACAGTTAAGCAAAATCAGCAACAAAATTAAGACGACTTTTTGCTATTGCAGTGAGATTTCGAGTTTACACGATATCATTGAAATCACTATTAAGCAGAATAACAGTTAAGGAAAATCAGCAACAAAACTAAGACGACTTTTTGTTATTGCAGTGAGATTTTGAGTTTACACGATATCATTGAAATCACTTTTAATCAGAATAACAGTTAAGGAAAATCAGCAACAAAACTAAGACGACTTTTTGTTATTGCAGTGAGATTTTGAGTTTACACGATATCATTGAAATCACTTTTAAGCAGAATAACAGTTAAGCAAAATCAGCAACAAAACTAAGACGACTATTTGTTATTGCAGTGAGATTTCCAGTTAACACGATATCAATGAAATCAATTTTAAGCAGAATAACAGTTAAGCAATATCAGCAACAAAACTAAGACGACTATTTGCTATTGCAGTGAGATTTCGAGTTTACACGATATCATTGAAATCATTTTGAAGCAGAATAACAGTTAAGCAAAATCAGCAACAAAACTAAGACGACTTTTTGCTATTGCAGTGAGATTTCGAGTTTACACGATATCATTGAAATCACTTTTAAGCAGAATAACAGTTAAGCAAAATCAGCAACAAAATTAAGACGACTATTTGCAATTGCAGTAAGATTTCGAGTTTACGCGATATCATTGAAATCACTTTTAAGCAGAATAACAGTTAAGCAAAATCAGCAACAAAACTAAGACGACTATTTGCTATTGCAGTGAGATTTCGAGTTTACACGATATCATTGAAATCACTATTAAGCAGAATAACAGTTAAGCAAAATCAGCAACAAAACTAAGACGACTATTTGCTATTGCAGTGAGATTTCGAGCTTACACGATATCATTGAAATCACTTTTAAGCAAAATAACAGTTAAGAAAAATCAGCAACAAAACTAAGACGACTTTTTGTTATTGCAGTGAGATTTTGAGTTTACACGATATCATTGAAATCACTTTTAAGCAGAATAACAGCTAAGCAAAATCAGCAACAAAACTAAGACGACTTTTTGTTATTGCAGTGAGATTTTGAGTTTACACGATATCATTGAAATCACTTTTAAGCAGAATAACAGCTAAGCAAAATCAGCAACAAAACTAAGACGACTTTTTGTTATTGCAGTGAGATTTTGAGTTTACACGATATCATTGAAATCACTTTTAAGCAGAATAACAGCTAAGCAAAATCAGCAACAAAACTAAGACGACTTTTTGTTATTGCAGTGAGATTTTGAGTTTACACGATATCATTGAAATCACTTTTAAGCAGAATAACAGCTAAGCAAAATCAGCAACAAAACTAAGACGACTTTTTGTTATTGCAGTGAGATTTTGAGTTTACACGATATCAATGAAATCAATTTTAAGCAGAATAACAGTTAAGCAATATCAGCAACAAAACTAAGACGACTATTTGCTATTGCAGTGAGATTTCGAGTTTACACGATATCATTGAAATCATTTTGAAGCAGAATAACAGTTAAGCAAAATCAGCAACAAAACTAAGACGACTTTTTGCTATTGCAGTGAGATTTCGAGTTTACACGATATCATTGAAATCACTTTTAAGCAGAATAACAGTTAAGCAAAATCAGCAACAAAACTAAGACGACTTTTTGCTATTGCAGTGAGATTTCGAGTTTACACGATATCATTGCAATCACTTTTAAGCAGAATAACAGTTAAGCAAAATCAGCAACAAAACTAAGACGACTATTTGTTATTGCAGTGAGATTTCCAGTTAACACGATATCAATGAAATCAATTTTAAGCAGAATAACAGTTAAGCAATATCAGCAACAAAACTAAGACGACTATTTGCTATTGCAGTGAGATTTCGAGCTTACACGATATCATTGAAATCATTTTGAAGCAGAATAACAGTTAAGCAAAATCAGCAACAAAACTAAGACGACTTTTTGCTATTGCAGTGAGATTTCGAGTTTACACGATATCATTGAAATCACTTTTAAGCAGAATAACAGTTAAGCAAAATCAGCAACAAAATTAAGACGACTATTTGCAATTGCAGTAAGATTTCGAGTTTACGCGATATCATTGAAATCACTTTTAAGCAGAATAACAGTTAAGCAAAATCAGCAACAAAACTAAGACGACTATTTGCTATTGCAGTGAGATTTCGAGTTTACACGATATCATTGAAATCACTATTAAGCAGAATAACAGTTAAGCAAAATCAGCAACAAAACTAAGACGACTATTTGCTATTGCAGTGAGATTTCGAGTTTACACGATATCATTGAAATCATTTTTAAGCAAAATAACAGTTAAGAAAAATCAGCAACAAAACTAAGACGACTTTTTGTTATTGCAGTGAGATTTTGAGTTTACACGATATCATTGAAATCACTTTTAAGCAGAATAACAGCTAAGCAAAATCAGCAACAAAACTAAGACGACTATTTGTTATTGCAGTGAGATTTTGAGTTTACACGATATCATTGAAATCACTTTTAAGCAGAATAACAGCTAAGCAAAATCAGCAACAAAACTAAGACGACTTTTTGTTATTGCAGTGAGATTTTGAGTTTACACGATATCATTGAAATCACTTTTAATCAGAATAACAGTTAAGGAAAATCAGCAACAAAACTAAGACGACTATTTGTTATTGCAGTGAGATTTCCAGTTAACACGATATCATTGAAATCACTTTTAAGCAGAATAACAGCTAAGCAAAATCAGCAACAAAACTAAGACGACTTTTTGTTATTGCAGTGAGATTTTGAGTTTACACGATATCATTGAAATCACTTTTAAGCAGAATAACAGTTAAGCAAAATCAGCAACAAAATTAAGACGACTTTTTGCTATTGCAGTGAGATTTCGAGTTTACACGATATCATTGAAATCACTATTAAGCAGAATAACAGTTAAGGAAAATCAGCAACAAAACTAAGACGACTTTTTGTTATTGCAGTGAGATTTTGAGTTTACACGATATCATTGAAATCACTTTTAATCAGAATAACAGTTAAGGAAAATCAGCAACAAAACTAAGACGACTTTTTGTTATTGCAGTGAGATTTTGAGTTTACACGATATCATTGAAATCACTTTTAAGCAGAATAACAGTTAAGCAAAATCAGCAACAAAACTAAGACGACTATTTGTTATTGCAGTGAGATTTCCAGTTAACACGATATCAATGAAATCAATTTTAAGCAGAATAACAGTTAAGCAATATCAGCAACAAAACTAAGACGACTATTTGCTATTGCAGTGAGATTTCGAGTTTACACGATATCATTGAAATCATTTTGAAGCAGAATAACAGTTAAGCAAAATCAGCAACAAAACTAAGACGACTTTTTGCTATTGCAGTGAGATTTCGAGTTTACACGATATCATTGAAATCACTTTTAAGCAGAATAACAGTTAAGCAAAATCAGCAACAAAATTAAGACGACTATTTGCAATTGCAGTAAGATTTCGAGTTTACGCGATATCATTGAAATCACTTTTAAGCAGAATAACAGTTAAGCAAAATCAGCAACAAAACTAAGACGACTATTTGCTATTGCAGTGAGATTTCGAGTTTACACGATATCATTGAAATCACTATTAAGCAGAATAACAGTTAAGCAAAATCAGCAACAAAACTAAGACGACTATTTGCTATTGCAGTGAGATTTCGAGTTTACACGATATCATTGAAATCACTTTTAAGCAAAATAACAGTTAAGAAAAATCAGCAACAAAACTAAGACGACTTTTTGTTATTGCAGTGAGATTTTGAGTTTACACGATATCATTGAAATCACTTTTAAGCAGAATAACAGCTAAGCAAAATCAGCAACAAAACTAAGACGACTTTTTGTTATTGCAGTGAGATTTTGAGTTTACACGATATCATTGAAATCACTTTTAAGCAGAATAACAGCTAAGCAAAATCAGCAACAAAACTAAGACGACTTTTTGTTATTGCAGTGAGATTTTGAGTTTACACGATATCATTGAAATCACTTTTAAGCAGAATAACAGCTTAGCAAAATCAGCAACAAAACTAAGACGACTTTTTGTTATTGCAGTGAGATTTTGAGTTTACACGATATCATTGAAATCACTTTTAAGCAGAATAACAGCTAAGCAAAATCAGCAACAAAACTAAGACGACTTTTTGTTATTGCAGTGAGATTTTGAGTTTACACGATATCAATGAAATCAATTTTAAGCAGAATAACAGTTAAGCAATATCAGCAACAAAACTAAGACGACTATTTGCTATTGCAGTGAGATTTCGAGTTTACACGATATCATTGAAATCATTTTGAAGCAGAATAACAGTTAAGCAAAATCAGCAACAAAACTAAGACGACTTTTTGCTATTGCAGTGAGATTTCGAGTTTACACGATATCATTGAAATCACTTTTAAGCAGAATAACAGTTAAGCAAAATCAGCAACAAAACTAAGACGACTTTTTGCTATTGCAGTGAGATTTCGAGTTTACACGATATCATTGCAATCACTTTTAAGCAGAATAACAGTTAAGCAAAATCAGCAACAAAATTAAGACGACTATTTGCCATTGCTGTGAGATTTCGAGTTTACACGATATCATTGAAATCACTTTTAAGCAGAATAACAGTTAAGGAAAATCAGCAACAAAACTAAGACGACTTTTTGTTATTGCAGTGAGATTTTGAGTTTACACGATATCATTGAAATCACTTTTAAGCAGAATAACAGTTAAGCAAAATCAGCAACAAAACTAAGACGACTTTTTGCTATTGCAGTGAGATTTCGAGTTTACACGATATCATTGAAATCACTTTTAAGCAGAATAACAGTTAAGCAAAATCAGCAACAAAACTAAGACGACTATTTGTTATTGCAGTGAGATTTCCAGTTAACACGATATCATTGAAATCAATTTTAAGCAGAATAACAGTTAAGCAAAATCAGCAACAAAACTAAGGCGACTATTTGCAATTGCAATGAGATTTCGAGTTCACACGATATCATTGAAATCACTTTTAAGCAAAATAACAGTTAAGAAAAATCAGCAACAAAACTAAGACGACTTTTTGTTATTGCAGTGAGATTTTGAGTTTACACGATATCATTGAAATCACTTTTAAGCAGAATAACAGTTAAGCAAAATCAGCAACAAAACTAAGACGACTTTTTGCTATTGCAGTGAGATTTCGAGTTTACACGATATCATTGAAATCACTATTAAGCAGAATAACAGTTAAGCAAAATCAGCAACAAAACTAAGACGACTATTTGTTATTGCAGTGAAATTTCCAGTTAACACGATATCATTGAAATCAATTTTAAGCAGAATAACAGTTAAGCAATATCAGCAACAAAACTAAGACGTTTATTTGCTATTGCAGTGAGATTTTGATTTTACACGATATCATTGAAATCACTTTTAAGCAGAATAACAGTTAAGGAAAATCAGCAACAAAACTAAGACGACTTTTTGTTATTGCAGTGAGATTTTGAGTTTACACGATATCATTGAAATCACTTTTAAGCAGAATAACAGTTAAGGAAAATCAGCAACAAAACTAAGACGACTATTTGCTATTGCAGTGAGATTTCGATTTTACACGATATCATTGAAATCACTATTAAGCATAATAACAGTTAAGCAAAATAAGTAACAAAACTTAAACAACATTTTGCAACGGCAATGGGGGTTGATAAAATTGAAATCACTATTTAGCAGAAAACACTTTCATTTATGAGTTTAATTAGAGCTATAACGTCCATTTTTGTTCCTATATTTCAACGACTTTTTTTCCTTAACTGTTATTTCAGTAACAGGTATTTGTAACTGTTATTGAAAAGTAGCAATAACATCAGTAACAGATATTGCAAACTAGCAGTTTGGCCCATCCCTAGCTGCGCAGCAAATTTATAAAAAGAGACATCATGCAGCTCTGATCTGCATGCAGCTCTTGAGTTTTTCTGCTCCCATTAGAACCTGTGTTATTTTATTTCGCTGCATTAAAAAGGCTGCACGTGTGTTTAAGTCATAAGGGTGGTTTATTCTTGCATGACTTAGATATTGCTAACGAAAATGATAAGCGCAGTCCTGTCTATTTCAACGAAAGCCTCACACCTCATTTTTATTCTATCTTAAGGAAAGCACTTCGTATGAAACAACAAAATCATTTTTCATCTGTCTTCACGTTGGCTGGGAGAGTTTTTGTGCGTGAAAATGAAAACGACCGTGCTGTAATCATCCATAGGATCTCGAAACTAGACTAGCAGTTGTTACTTATATTATGCATTCATAAAAGATAAGAAATACAAATATATAAGTAAAGTTATAATAATTACTAAAACAAATTTAAATTAACAATTTCTTAAAGTATAGGTTAGGTAATAACATTATATTTTTATTTTTGTTCCCGAGTTTTCTTCTTTTTTTTTTTGCTTTTTTTCTTTACGATGTCGTTGCGTGTTGTTCATCCTTTTAATAATAATAATCTTCGTATCCTCGTTAACATTCTCGGCAATCAGAAAAATGGTATAAAGGTTTGTCACTTTAATGCAAAAAGCTTTCTACCTAAGATTGACGAATATAGGGATATTTTTCAACATTCTTTAATGGACATTATATGTATATCTGAGACCTGGGGCCTATAACACAAAGCTACAAGTACTTGTAATACAAGTCAATCCTTACAAATGTAATGAATTTCTGTAACACAAAGCTACAAGTCGGCTGGCTGTTTTACAAGTGTAATGAACATTCATTACAAGTGGGAAATTGTGCAATTTCCCTCTTTCTGTAACACAAAGCTACAAGTGTAAGGACAAACTAAATCTTACTTGTAGAATAATCGATGAAATCTGACAGGTGATTCAAGACTTGTAGGATGCAGAAGATGTATTTTAAAATGCTAAAAAACAATCTTTACAGTTAATCAGCATTTCAATCATTTTTGTTCATCATGATTATTGCTTTTTTTTAACCAAAAAAAAGTTCCAATCGTCAATATATCAATGCAGATGTTTGTTTCTACGTTTGTGATCCCAATTTTAGGAAGTGTAAGTTGCTTTAATAGTCTCCTTCAACATACATATTGTATATTTGTGTACAATTTATTGAAAAATGTTATTATTGAATATGCCTACTTTGCATAAAATCTTAATATCTTGTTTAGGTACCTATATATAATTTAATATAAAGTTACTGTGACCTTGGCTCTTTTTTTTTTTAAATAATTAATAAATTAGGTGGCGCAACAGCTCGTGGAGAACCAGGGCTTAGTGACTTACAACTCTAAACCATTCCTGTGTGCGTGTTGTTGGAAAGAATGGAGGGGACCTATAGTTTTTTGCCGAGTCCGAACGGCTAGATGAGAAGCACTTTTTTCATGACAAGTATACTCTTGGAGGATTTGTCAGTTCCTCGCAAGAGGCAGTACCTCGAATAAAAAATTTCTGTTTTTAGGTGGCACGGGTGGGAATCGAACCCACACCTTCGGCATGACAGTCCTACGCACTTTTTTTTTTTTTTTTTGTAAATTCATTTTTATTTTTCCATTATCTTAAAACTATCTTAAAGCTAGACAAAAATTCATAAAAACTAGCCTACTTATCAATATCTTACAACTAACTTACTGGCCCCATTCGGGCACTCTAAGTTAAACTACTAACTTAATGCTAATGCCTTTCGGCCTAAGAACTATCTTAAAACTAGAATCCATATCGGTTTTATTTTTCACCGAGAAGAATTTATAAAAAACTCGGTATCTTTGTCTTTATTTTTTTGTTTATATAAAACTTACAAACTAAATAAAACTAAATTAAAACTAATTAAAACTAATTATAACTAATTAAAACTAATTAAAACTACTATAAAACTACTTAAAGCTACTTACAAACTCTTACAGACTACTTACAAACTAGAACAGCCACAGCAAGCATTTTCGGGTTTTTATAGTTTTTTTTGTGTTTTTATTGGTTTTATAATTTTTTTGTGTTTTTATTGGTTTTATAATTTTTTTGTGTTCTTATTGTTTTTTTTTTTTTTTTTTTTTTTTTTTTGGTGCCACCCTGACTGTCCCTACTTAAAACTAACTACCTAAACCTATGTAAGTTGGCCATGGCATAGAAAAATGCAGTCAACTTTTAAATATCCGAAGAATCTTCGTGTTCAGGTTTCAACCACCAGAACTGGTTCTCCTGCTTTACCCTATCTCTTCGGTCCCGATCGGACACAGTCCTACTGAACCGAAGGTGCTCCGCTCCGTGTGCGAGGACGTCTCGACTGTAAAGGAGCCGCCGATCTACAGTTCTACGGCCGACGTGGTAGATTAGCGGAACCGCCGCTCTATCCTGGATCAGCCCTCGACTGTCTAAGTAGAGGAATGCATCGGGCGGAATAAAGCCGCTTAGATGCACACTCTCGTAGTAATCGTTTTTAGGGTAATAAGCCCCAAAAATTAAGCTGTTGGTCGAGGACATTGCTCTTGCAATGTGACCTCGAATAAGCTTCAGCAAGAAATTATCTATCCTGTTTATGTTGGCGCCGTTGTATAGAAGCAGGTTGGAATAATAATGTTTGTACTCCGACTCTGGTGTTCTGTGTAATCCAAGGCAGCGTCTAAGACACTGCCTCTCAAACACCCGAATCTTTTCCATTTGAGATGGGGCAACGTTGAACCAAACCGGGCACCCATAGGCAATCATCGGCCGTATGAGGGCCATGTAGCAAATCACCTTCACCCTGCTGTCAAGCCGGCTGCTATAAAACAACCGTTTTGTCAGGGCAAAAGCTCCCCTAGCCCTGGACAGAGCAGCATTTATATGTCTGTCGAAATACAAATACTGATCCATCCAGATGCCAAGGTACTTTACTACACTTTTACTCGCCAGTGGCTGTCCATTTGGCCCTACGATCACCAGCTTACGCCAGTTCTTTCTCGTATCCCTTGTGGCTCCATGCAACGGAGTCCTAAACAAGATAGTTTCTGATTTCTGGAAGTTGATTTTCAACTTCCAGTCATCGCAATATCGCTGAATCTTCTCGAAGTCACGCTGCAAAAGAATTCTGATGACCTCGACTTTTGGAGCTGTTCTGTACGCAATTAGATCGTCGGCATACGCAATTGCCTGAGTTAGACTACTTATCAGATCGCTGGTGTAAATGCTGAATAGAATCGGCGAGTTGACCGCTCCCTGCTGAAGACCATTTTTAATATTAAAGGTTGTGGCAGAAGTCACATTGCCACTCTTGACAACAAACTTTCTACCATTGAGCATATCATAAAGCATATATAATAGTGGTTTACTAATGCCAAGTCTGGTCAGCTTTAGATAAAGACCCTCTAGCCATACGGTGTCGAAGGCCTTCTCCAAATCAACCAGACAGGCACCCGTACACTGCTTTTTAGATTTGTTCCATTGGACATCAGAAACGAGTTTAGACGCGGCATGAATGGTGTCATGTTCCGCCTTAAAACCGAACTGATTATCCGGTATGATATTATTGTCCTCTGCCCACTTAGACAGAGCTCTATTAATAACTTTTTCGAATACCTTGCTGATACTCGGAAGAAGACTTATCGACCGGAGATTCGCCGGATTGGAGTTGTCCTTTCCCTTTTTCGGGAGAGGATGCACCACAGCCGTCTTCCACCGCACTGGATAATATGCATTATTCAGAGCGTTGTTAAACAGTGTGGTATAAATGTCTACTGCTTCTTGGGGTAAATGTCGAAGTACAACGTTGGATATGCCATCGACTCCTGCTGACTTCTTCTTCTTTAATGAATCGAAGATGAGCTGAAGCTCCACCTTCGTAATTAACAGGGAACTGGGCCCATTTCGCTCGGCGATTATGGCGTTTGCCAAATGATCTTCATTGAACCCGGTGAAACCGAGGTTCTCTGATCGCCATTGCGTTATGTCATTCCGAAGGTAGAAGTGGTGGAGCAAGGCTCTGTTTTCCAGGTCATGGTTCGGGCGAATGCATGCATTCACCTTGTACACTTGCTGGAAAGCAGCCCCCACAGCCTCCACTTTCTCCTGCGGATCTTCGACAATAAAGAGGTCATCGTCCAAGACGGCGTCCTCTGGATCAATTCCTGCTGTCAGAAGTACGTCTCTGTTATCTGTTGTTCTCTGGAGCTTAAGACACGGCAGGTCGTTCTGATCATTCCTTCTAAATATCTTGTTAATTTGGGGAAACATACTCGGGTCGCTAGAATTAACAGCCCGAATTTTGTTATCCCAATACAAATTAATCGACAACCGATAATTTTCCTTAATAAGCTGGTTGATGTTCTTGATCGAAGACTTCAGTGTCCTAATCTCCAGATCGTGTGGGTCAGTAAACCGTCGGTACAAGCGTTTGAGTCTTGTCAGCAGTCCACTTTTTTGTCTGTGTAATGCGTCAATGGTCGCATTCAGATACATGTCGGTTGCGTCCCGTTGTTTGTACTTTGGTATCGTTCTGTCCATTGTTCGTTTGATTGTCTCGTCCATTTGTTCAAGATATTGGTCTATTTCGTTATTTGTCAAATTCCTGTCATTTGGTGGGGATATATTATTCGAACTGATTTCGCTCGATAAGGCGTTGGGAAAGCGTGGCCAGCGCACCTTACTGTAATTGTAAGTATGCACAGGGACATACTCATCCAACTCCACGAGCTCGTTCGGAAGCTGTATTACGGCGGCGAGTCCGCAGTGGTCACTGTCGTACTCGATCGTTCGTAAACAGTTTCTTGGTCTTTGACCCACAGTGTCCGTAATTGTCAGCCTTGAGTCTATTAGCAATAGATCCAGATAGGCACCGCTTCTTGGAAACGATGGCCGATCCGTAGCCAGCAGGTCGACACCATATTCAGTGTTATATCGACTCATCCAGTTAAAAAGATGAATACCTCTTGGATTCTGTATTTGATTTCCCCAATCTAGGTGTTTGGCATTCAAATCACCGGCCATGAGAAAGTAATTTTCTTCCAAGCTCAAGCGTAGACATTCGAAAAGTTTTTCAAGCTCTGTCATAAAATCAGTTGGCTGAGGTGATTCCGGTGCATAAGCCGCGATCACATACATTCGCTTCCCCTGTTGGAGAGGAATGCACACAATGCACGCCTCTAACAGCCGAAATCTGCGCAGTTCACTATTATATATAACTTTATGATTAATGCCTTTTCGTATGAAGATTGCGACGCCCCCCCCTTGAGTGGAGTTGGGTCGATCTCTTCTAACGATATTGTAATTGTTGTTAGTCAACTTATGTTTCTGGTTCAGCTTAGTTTCGCTGGCCATAAACACATCTGGACTCTGGTCTTTCAACAATTGGAAAAGATTAGCTCTACGTTCGGTCCTAATCAGTGAATTTACATTCACAGCAAGGATCCTAAGAGGCCTCTCCGACAGCGCGCCTTTAACCTCTAATTTGCGTTAAGCTAGGCAAAACAGAGTAGATATAGTCCACCCTATTCGCCTGCTCCCTTATCTCTTTCTGAAGTCCTGTCAACTGGCCTTGAATTGCCAGCAACATGCTTCTTATTTCGGCCTGAGCGTCCGGAGCCCTAGGCACGAGGGCCGGTTGGGCTACCTTAGCTGCAGGCTGTACCGTGTTTCCCCTTCCTGCCGCCATTTGGGCGTAGGAGATCTGGGGATTGACGGGTGATGTTGTAGGAGCACGCGTTGATGGGCGTACCACTACCTCTGTCTGCCTAGCTGCTTTATTGGTACGAATTTGCTGAAAGGCTGAGCAACCCCGATAATTAGCAGGGTGCCCCTCCTTTCCACAAAGTGCACATTTAAGCTGGGTCATATCATCGACCCTTTCCTCACCGAGTTTACACTCCCCCTTAATGTGGTTCTCACCACACTTCACGCAGCGTGACTGCATTTCGCAGTTTGCTGCAGCGTGGCCGAACCTTTGGCAGCGCATGCATTGAAGCATGTCGCCGCGTCTCTTTAATTTATCCCAAGTTACAACCTGGTAGTTGAGGACGGAGATACTCCTCAAACTATCCTGTTTGCTGTTGGGCGAAAGTTGAACCAAGAAGAACGGCAAAGACCGCTTCTCCCGTCTGGCTCCGACTGTAGTGAACGGCTTGACCCCGATAAACTCGAGATCGCCGCTCGCTTTTTCACAGAGCTCCTTATAGAGCACCTCTGGTTCCGTGCAGGAATCTATGCCCTTCAAGAGGACCGTTTGACATTTATCCACTTTGGGGGTAAAACTGAAGAACTCAGTCGTGGATTTTTTTAAAAGTTCTTTAATTATCTTATGTTGCGCCACTGTGGAGCAGTGGATCGCATGTCTATCTTTGCTTAGGCGTTTAATAAAAAAGTTTTGGCCTATGGCCGACTTACACAGGTCTATGGTTTCCTGAAGCTCCATTTTATAGGTGTTAATTGGTGGCACCTTTTCTTTTTTATTTTGGTTTTGGGGCGGCTGTGGCTGCTGCTGATGAATTCTCTGCTGCTGCTCGTTCCGCTGCTGTTGGTTCTGCTCCTGTGGTTGCTGCTGCTGCTGCTGTTGTCGTGTTTGTTGTTTTGGGCGTTGCTCCTTCGGTTGTTGCTGTGGCTGCTCTGTGGGCAGCTGTTGTTGTTGCTGCTTACTTTTGGGCTGCTGTGGCAGTTGCTGCTGTTGAGCTCGGGGATTTGGCACTTGCTGTTCTTGTTGTGGCGCTGCTGATATTTGTGGCGCCTGTGCCGCTTTTTTTTGCTCGCGCTCCTGTCTCTCCCGTTCACGTCGAGCTTCTTGTTTTGCCTTTAAGGCTTGAATCAGTGGGGTTATGACGGCATTAAGACGTTCCATCTCCCCCCGGATTACGTCGATCTTTTTACTGATGGCTGGCTCATCCATTGCTTCTTGTGCCTCAATTTCCTCTTCGGAGGACGCCTCTGGTGAGGTTAAATCTACAAGCAGGTTGTTGGTGCTGTCCCCTGTTGTATACAATCCCTCGCCACCCTCGGACATATATTCGATGTCATCGTCGGATGGCGAGGTATTCAATTGTTGTTGAATTTAAGCTGCTGCTGAAGTTTTTGCTGTGCGCGCCGTCTCCTTCACCCCAGCTGGCAGCTGGGCTGAGGTGGTGGTGGAGCGGCGCTTAACGAGGTTCGGCGCACAGCTTATCCTCTTCCTCCTCTTCTGGTGTGTGTCGGCTGTTGGTGCCGTTGCTGTTTTTGCCGTTTTTGCTACGGCACTAGCTGACGGTATGGCTGGTGGTGCCATCGCCTTAGTTGATGTTGTTGGTGCTGATGCACTTGCTGTAGCTTGGGCTTGTGGTGTCAAAGCTTGCTTCATTGTTGTTGTTGCTGGAACACCTTTCGATGTCCCCGCCGTTTTGTTTGTGTCTTTATGCCGCTTATCACTCGCGATTATATTTTCTACCTCGCGATTGTGAAAAAAAGCGGCTAAAAGTTTTTTCCCTGACTGGGACTCGAACCCACTACCTTCGGATTCTCGGTCCGCCACCTCTCCCACTGAGCTATACTAGCTAATGGAAATAGCTTACTTTTAATTAAACTTCACTTGGTCACTCCGAATATAAATAATTGAACTAAATGGGAAGCCGAAAACGTGCGAACACTTCCACAGATCGAGATCGACTGAGTCCTACGCACTAATCATCATGCCACGAGGTACTACGCTCTTTTTTTTAACATTTATGTTTTTGTTGTGATCATATTCATTTAAAAAGGGATGGTAAGGTGAAAAAAGTTCTGTGGCTGTTTTTTTTATATGTTTGAAATGGTATCCATGGTAGCCATATGCACATTGTTCTTTGATTTTCGCCAATTTATAATTCAAAGTATGGAAACCCTGTGAGAGCTTTAATTTTAGACAGATGTATGCAAACCCAACAACTAAAGATGGAAGAACATATTGACTATTTGGAACGTATGGAAAAATCTAGGGATGTTATTGTGAGTGGTGTACCAGCGTTGCATGAGGAAAATTTAAATAGCATCTACGAACAGATCTGTATATCTGTCCAGGTTATAAATCCTCCTGGTCCAATTAAAATATTCCGGCTACCTTCAAAATCGACAAAAATGGAGTCAGCCATAATAATAAAGTTTTGTTCAAATGATGATAAGATAATTTTTCTATCCGCAGTGCGTCAAGGAATTAAAGCTAATGCCTTAAACAGATGTGCAGCAGGTCTGCATGCATCGCTGCGAGTAGAGCTGTACTCGAAACACATGTGCATACACTTAAATATTTATCATACAAAGGACTCCATCACCCTTTTAGCATGAAATTTTTCGGCATTTCTAAATAATTTTTATATACAAATGTAGTTTTGTATTTAAACTTTATTCAAATGTCTTAATCTTGTAGATCCGAGCACTAGAAACAAAGTTATAATTTTTTTAAGCTACGGAAATCAAAGATTTTTAAAGATTTTGTTATTTTTTTGGATTAAAAACAATTTTAAGGTGGAAAATTTAGATAAGTGGCCCTGCCGCCTCTCACGTTGCATTTAACTATAAAAAACTATTTACATTTTTGTAGAGGAGGATTGAGGCAATAACTTTTTAAAAATAATTTTTCAAAATTGTGTAATTTTTCATTAACATTTGCAAAGTGAAAATCAAACCAATGTAGGACTCAATCTGCTTTCTAGTATGAAATAAATTAAGTATTCCAAAAAAAAATTATATAGAAATGTAGCCTGACATTCATCCTTTCCATAAAAGCCTCAACTTTGAAGATCAGACAGTCAAAACCGAAGTTATAAGCTTCCCAAACGATCTACTTGAAGGGTATTAGTGCACAACGGAACTTTTCTCCACTGAACCTGGTCAGCGGTCCACGAACAACCACTTATTGCTGCGGAGCTGCGCAGCAAATTTATAAAAAGAGACATCATGCAGCTCTGATCTGCATGCAGCTCTTGAGTTTTTCTGCTCCCATTAGAACCTGTGTTATTTTATTTCGCTGCATTAAAAAGGCTGCACGTGTGTTTAAGTCATAAGGGTGGTTTATTCTTGCATGACTTAGATATTGCTAACGAAAATGATAAGCGCAGTCCTGTCTATTTCAACGAAAGCCTCACACCTCATTTTTATTCTATCTTAAGGAAAGCACTTCGTATGAAACAACAAAATCATTTTTCATCTGTCTTCACGTTGGCTGGGAGAGTTTTTGTGCGTGAAAATGAAAACGACCGTGCTGTTATCATCCATAGGATCTCGAAACTAGACTAGCAGTTGTTACTTATATTATGCATTAATAAAAGATAAGAAATACAAATATAAGGGGTGATTTTTTAGCTGGTTTGGTTTTGGCAACACTGGTTTTGACAGCTGACGTGTGTTTAGTACCTTGTGTCACTGTCAAACAGTTTCAGTTTGGTTTGCAATTTAACCATGGATCGTCTTACAAATGAACAACGCTTGCAAATTATTGAATTTTACTATCAAAATTCGTGCTCGGTTCGAAATGTTCATCGCGCACTGCTTCCATTTTATGGTCGGCATTCTCGACCTTCTGAGCAGTCTATTCGGAAGATTGTGACCAAATTTCGCACCAAATTTACTTTGTTGGACATTAAACCACCAACACGTTAACGTACTGTGCGTAGTGAAGAAAATATTGCGGCCGTATCAGCTAGTGTGACAGAAGACCGCGAAATGTCGATTCGGCGCCGTTCCCAGCAGTTAGGCCTTTGTTACAGCACTACGTGGAAAATTTTGCGGAAGGATTTGGGCGTAAAGCCTTTTAAGATACAGCTGGTGCAAGAACTAAAGCCAGCCGACGCACGGTGCCACATGCCACACAGCACGCGAAACAATGGCGCAATTGCGAGGCGAGTTTGGTGAACAGTTAATTTCACGTTTCGGGCCGGTCAATTGGCCGCCTAGATCGTGCGATTTGACACCATTAGATTATTTTTTGTGGGGGTATGTCAAGGCTAATGTCTATAGGGACAAGCCCGCTTCGATTGACGCACTGGAAGCCAACATCCATGCATTCATTCGTGAGATACCGGCCGATATGTGTGAAAGAGTATGCCAAAATTGGACTCAGCGGATGGGCTACCTGAGACGCAGCCGCGGTCAACATTTGCATGAAATTATCTTTAAACATTAAATTGCAAGGTTCAAACTATCGATTCAAATAAATATTTCATTCATTTTTTCGAATTTTTTTTGTTTTTTTTTTTTTTTTTAAAAGTTCTAAACCTCTTAAAAAATCACCCGTTATAAGTAAAGTTATAATAATTACTAAAACAAATTTAAATTAACAATTTCTTAAAGTATAGGTTAGGTAATAACATTATATTTTTATTTTTGTTCCCGAGTTTTCTTCTTTTTTTTCTTGCTTTTTTTCTTTACGATGTCGTTGCGTGTTGGTCATCCTTTTAATAATAATAATCTTCGTATTCTCGTTAACATTCTCGGCAATCAGAAAAATGGTATAAAGGTTTGTCACTTTAATGCAAAAAGCTTTCTACCTAAGATTGACGAATATAGGGATATTTTTCAACATTCTTTAATGGACATTATATGTATATCTGAAACCTGGGGCCTATAACACAAAGCTACAAGTACTTGTAATACAAGTCAATCCTTACAAATGTAATGAATTTCTGTAACACAAAGCTACAAGTCGGCTGGCTGTTTTACAAGTGTAATGAACATTCATTACAAGTGGGAAATTGTGCAATTTCCCTCTTTCTGTAACACAAAGCTACAAGTGTAAGGAAAAACTAAATCTTACTTGTAGAATAATCGATGAAATCTTACAGGTGATTCAAGATCCTACAATGCAGAAGATGTATTTTAAAATGCTAAAAAACAATCTTTACAGTTAATCAGCATTTCAATAAATTTTTGTTCATCATGATTATTGCTTTTTTTTTAACCAAAAAAAAGTTCCAATCGTCAATATATCAAATGCAGATGTTTGTTTCTACGTTTGTGATCCCAATTTTAGGAAGTGTAAGTTGCTTTAATAGTCTCCTTCAACATACATATTGTATATTTGTGTACAATTTATTGAAAAATGTAATTATTGAATATGCCTACTTTGCATAAAATCTTAATATCTTGTTTAGGTACCTATATATAATTTAATATAAAGTTACTGTGACCTTAAGTCCTTATGTGTTTCGCTCAGGTACAACTTTAAATTCAAAAGTGGACTTTTGAATGTTATTCAAAATAAATAATGATTTGTTTTTACTCTTCTTTTTCGTACCTATAATTTGTAATCTTAGCAGAGCCCGTATGACACTACATTTTTTCTTCATTATACATATTTCTCATTAAAGCAATCAAAGTATCAGCAGAGCAAAAAAGAGATTAAGTGTTTTTTAAGGGCTCGGAAGATGCTCGAACATGGTGGGAGTGAACAGTGAATATAGTTCGAGTAGAGTACTATGTTCTATTTTCGAGTCGATTTTACTTCTTTGCGGGCTGGTTAGAGTAGATACCAAATATTTGGTGTCACTAAACTAAAATTTGGTCTCACCAAAATCAAAAAGAGTACCAGATTCGGCTGTTTGCGGACCGGTTTCGTTTGTTTACTCGAATATTTCAGTTTAATTTTGAGTTGCAATTTGAAAATTTTGAAAAGAAAAAGAAAAATGTCAAATATCCCGAATAAGAAAATAAATAAGTCTTTCAGTGAACTATTGGAATGACGTATAAATCGTAAGAATAATAAAATTCGAGTAGTTTGATGTCAGCTTGGTTTCATTGTCTGCGGAGTTAAGTCGAACTATGTTTACTCCCACCATGTTCGAGCGTCTCCAGAGGGATATCATTTCTCTTAATTAGTTTTCACAATTACAATGTATCCGAAAAGTGAATATACATCATAAACTAGTGGTTTCTAGGGTCCTGTGTATGCTTTCTTTTGTCACTGAGTGTACCTTGAAATTATTTTTCATTTTTAATTCTGAAATATCCAGAAAAAACTGCCAGAGCCTGACAAATATAATTTCAAAATCACATTTTTTGTGACATTTTTACATTTATGGATATAGATATAGTGCGTATCCACTCGCACCTATCAACGTTTGAATAAGAAATAGAATAAGAAAAATGTAGTGTCATTTGGGCTTTAATGAAATAAAATTTAAATTAAAGTGATTTACATTTTTACTTTTCGTTCTTTTCATTGGTTAACACATTGGAATGAAAAAAAAATATAAAAATATTTTTATTTTCTCTAATTTTAGCCAAAACGGATATTTTTCTTAAAGAAGTTAGTAAACAAATAAAATGCACGACTGGATCCTTCTTTTAATTGTACAAGCAGCTTGATAACAACTTAGAGCTTTAAAACTTGAAAAAATGTGAATATAAGCAAACAAAAATTAAAATCGTTGGAGCCGTTTTCTTAGAAATAATTTTTTATATATAAAATGTTTGTATCATTTAAAAAAAAAAATAGTATGCCAATATTGAGTATATTAATATACATATAAAACTGAAAATTCAAAATAATTCATCATCCCGTTTTTAAAATATTGAATTTTCAAAAAAAAATTTGAATCTTTTTTTAAAATCCAAAACTTATTTGTTCCAAAATTTTGGTATGCAGTATTATTTATATGCTAAAAAAGCTTTTGCGCAAGAAATTTTATTGAAATCGGATGAGCGGTTATTGAGAAAAAAATAACACACTGATTTGTTTTTATCAAAATCGTTAAAGCCTTTTTTGAGATAAATTAGCTTTTCCTTAACGGTTGTATGGCAAGTACCGTTATTTTTAGAGCTAAAAATATTTCAATTTCCCGTCTGGAGAGTTACAAAAAAAGCTTAAGTTTAAAATTTGAAGAAAATCGCATCATTGGCATAGGCTGTTGATCCAGATACAAACAGACAGAATTGTGCCACCAACTTTTTTCGTGTTCTCTATCATCGTAATGTTATGTTTGATTGTTATCTCAAATTTTTTTCTTGTAGGAATCCAAAACTTGCCCTATGCTATAAGACATATGTATATCGCAAGTAAAAATGTACAGTGTTCCCCGCTTTTTGTGTAATTTTTAGATCAATTAACCGAAATAGGTATTTTATTTACATGTTTTTATTTTGTTGGTATCAGTTTTTTAAGATCAACTAAAATCAATTAAGCGAGCGAGGTGCAATTAACCGGGGAATACTTTATAGCATGTCTACACGCATAGATGCAGAGCCAAATCCTTATGAATTATGATATAGGACTTTTAAGTGCGGAATTTTGAATTTATAATGCCTTAATCTCAAATATCCGAGCATTAGAAGCAGAGAGATTTTTTTGCAGCTAATAAAATCAACCATTTTTTTTATTAAAATGAATTTTTAGGTGAAAAATTTATTGAAATGCCCCCGCTGTCCCTCCTGTTGAATTAAGCCTTAGTACATCACTCACAAATTTGAAGAAGATTGAAGCAATTACTTTGTACAATTCAATTTTTAAAATTGTTTAATTTTTCATCCACTTTTGCATTTTGAAAAATGAAAATTAAATTGATGGGAGACTCAATCTGCCATTTCGTATTAAATTACATATGTGTGCCTCATCAGAAAATTGAATACAAAAATGTAACCTTATATTTACCCTTTATTTAAAGTCCTTAACTTTGAAGATCGGGTAGTTATAACCAAGTTATTTCCAATCGGTCAGTTTGAAGGCTTTTTGTGCAGAAAACTCAGGGCATGTAGAATGGAATGCCTACAAGTGTAGGGAAATTTTTGTTTCTACAACTGTAAGTTTTTTTTTTGTGTTACAGAAATAATCTACACTTGTAAGACTAACATAATCCTACAAGTGGCTCTTGACTTGTAGACTTGGTGTTATAGGCCCCTGGTTTAAATCGGATTTGCATGGTAGTCTTGTAGATATACCTGGCTATAGAATGTATCCTAATGATCGTTCTTGTCTGCGTGGAGGTGGTGTAGCTATTCTTGTAAAAAAATGTTTTAAATCGAATTTTGTTCTTTGTTCAACTGAAGTTAATTTGATGGAATATATTTTTTGTGAAGTTCTTATAGGTGAACACAAAATATTAGTTGCCTCTGTGTATAAACCTCCTAGATGTTCAAACATTGATTCGATCAGTAGAGATCTTGCACATTTATCTCCCAGGTACCAACATATCATAGTGACTGGAGATTTTAATCTTGATTTCTTAAATCCTTGCTATCTTACCAATTCTATGAATGGAGTACTTGATGGCCTTGATCTCTATCGTGTTAACAATATTCCTACTAACATAACAAACACTTCAGCTACTCTAATTGAAGTTTTTTTTTCACTGCCAACGTAAGTAAAGTTATTTTTCAAAGCCAAATATGTCTTCCCGGACTTACTGACCATGACTTAATCATGATGACCTATGACCTCCCAAAAAATGCAGTCTTACGTCCTACTTCCTTTTGCTACTATGACTACAAAGGAGCTAATTTTGAATCTCTCAGTCTTGGAGCCAGTCTTATAAATTGGAATAACATCTTTCTTCAGAACACAATTGACGGTAAAGTTGATCTCCTTAATTCCAACTTACTGTTCCTACATCCAGTGGCGTAGCGTGGGTTTTTGCCGCCCGGGGCGGTGTCTAATTTTGCCGCCCCCAAAATGTATTCAAAACAAACAAATTCAAGACAAACAAAAAATAAAAATTACATATACATATATACATATATATATATATGTACATAGACATAAAAATGCTACAAAACTTTTCATGCAAAGTTAAATTTACTATTGTCACATATCTATACGAGAACATATCATTATTTTTGAATGTCAGTCAGAAAAAACATTATTATTACACATTTTTTTTAAGTAAAGATGCATAGATGGTTGAAAATAAAATTTAATTTTTATATCCTAACAGTGTTGGTGAAATAGTCGAACACAGAAAAGTGGTGGAAAAGTATAAATTATGTAATTTTGGATACAGTTTGTATATAACTTGAACGAAAGCCTTTACAATTCATTTAGGAAAATATAAGTATCATTTTTAGACATTAAAATAAAAGTCATCTTGATTCAAAACAAAGTATAGGTAATTATTATTTTTTTATATGGTGGCTTTTCATAAATGGCAAAATGTGGTGAAAAGCGAGGCGCACATCTCTAGTTCCCAAAGAATAAAAATAAGAATAGAATAAACAAACAAAAAAATATTTCTAGTGTATTTTGCTAGGAAGTCATAACCATAACTCATAACTAGTCAAATAACAAATACCTTTCATAACATTATTGTTATAAAACTATTGATATTTCGTTTTGGTGTCAAATTTTTGACTAGTGTTCAAATTTTAAAATAAATAAAAATAAAATGTTTGAAATGCTGTGTCGGCAAATTGCACTCGAAAACTCTTACTTCGAGGACGTCTAACAAAGAAATGATAAATAACCCATAAACAAACATTTTTATAGGTATCAGGAAAAGTAGATAGCTCCATGATAGATAATTAACTTTTTCTTTATTCAAAACCATTTAAAAAATCAAACACTTTGAGAATCAGAATTTTAATTAGACTTACGTGGATGTATATCACAGTACACATATTAAATGTAATATCATAAGAGTTTTGATTTTTGTTTCTTATGCACATTTATCAAAATTTGTGTGAAATGTCAATATTTGTTGTTGTTTTTACGTGTATTTAAGTCATCACATTCCCAGCCATTTTTATTTCTGACATTTTCAATTTGAATTTGTTGTTGTTATTACATGTGTTTTCTTCCTCACGTTCACAGCCATTTTTACTTGCGATTGTAGGTACTATAAGGCAAGTTTTGGATTCGTGCAAAAAAAAAAATTTGAGATAACAATCAAACATGATATTACGATGATAGAGAACACCAAAAAAGTGGGTGGCAAAATTCTGTCTGTCTGTCTGTCTGTCTGTTCGTCTACAGCCTAAACGGCTCGATGGATTTTCTTCAAACTTGGTACTTAGTGGTTTTTGGTGATTCTGCCGACACGTTTTTTTCATTTTCTTTTAGAACCAAAAATAACGGTACCTGTCATACATTTTTTTTTGGCAAATTTACATAATCGTATTTTTCTCAAAAACGGCTCGACAACTTTTCTTAAAAAAAATTCAATAAATTTATTTTAGTAAAGGCTTTCTTTGAGTGGAAAACCATTTTTCAAAAATGGTTATTAATGGTACCTCCCAAAGAACCATTTTTTTGATTTTTGATTTTCTTCAAAACGGTACAACCGATTTCAATTATTTTTTTACACAGAAGCTTCCGAAAAATGTTTATAGTTTTGTGTACCAACATTTTTGTAAAAATGTTTATTGGATTTTTAAAAAATGTTTCAAATTTTTTTTTTGAAAATCAAATATTTCGAAAACGACATGATCGATTTGTTTGAAACTCGATATTTAAGACTTTTTTAGTACTTTCTAAAATATTTTTAGAAAAAAACTTACATTTATGAAAAAACAATGGTACCTTCCATACAAAAGTTAAAAAACCGCAAAGGAAAATATTTTTTTGCTTAAAAACGACTCCTACGATTTTGATTAAACTTTTTGTATATACTAAAATTAGTACGATCTACTACCAAAAATTATAAAATTTTACACTTTGGAACTATTAATAGTACCTGTCATAGAACGTATTTTTTTATTTTGAATTTTCTCGTTATCGACTGAACAGATTTTGATGAATTTTTTTATATACAAATTTCAAATAAAATCAAATAATATTGCATATCAAAATTTTCAAAAAAAAAGTTTTTGGATTTTTAAAAAAAGTTTCAAACTTTTTTTTTGAAAATTCGATATCTCAAAAACGGGTTGACAATTTTTTTTTAAATTTTGTTTTTATATACACATAAATATATAGTTTAATGTTTAATGTTTTAAGAATTTTATATATAAAAAATTAATTTAAAAAAAAACCGCTCCAACGATTTTAAAATTTTTTTTCCCATACAATCATATTCCATCATGAATTAAGATGGCATACTTTTTTTTCACCTCAAACTGTCAAAAGAGTTGTCTTAGCTTATTTAAATGTCGTATTTCATGCTTCTCTACATTTTTCTCTCATAATTTCCATGTTTTTATATACAATTTTCTTAAACTCGCAGTGTCCTGAACATAAGAGCAAGTACGTGCGACCCAGTCGTGCATTTTATTTATTTCCGACTGACAACCTGCGCAGTATAATACCTTAGATTTGTGTACTGTGGATGTATATGATGTGTATATAATAGCATAAGAACTTTAAAAAAATTTCAAACTTTTCACATGAACAATTTCCGATTACTACATTTCGAGTAGGTAGGTATCTTTACAGAAAAGCAAAGTTCAAACGAAGTTTTTCCCCGTTATTTTATTTTGGTAAGACGGCATAATGTTTCAGAAAGTAAAAGGAAGAGCAGTCTACTCGTTTTTGTTTGTGTTTTTTCTTCGCCTTTCACGTACCTATACTATTATCTCATTTCATCTCACAATCTTAAAAGCGCTTTGGTCAAAATGTTTAGTGACTTGTCCGTCTGGCGAATAATTTAAATGAAAGGGCTGTGTTCAGAAAAGTTTTCAATGTGCTACCATTGGGAGTCCCCAATTTAAAGTTAAAATATTTAGTTCTATTTGTGGACTTCTTCATTCCTTTTGATGGAATTTGACAGTTTATGGCTTGACAAATTCTCCCTTTACATAAAAGAGTCCATTAGCTTTCATAAGAAAACATATTAATACAAATATTTCTTTCTATTGAAAGTGTTTCTTGTAAGATAAATCGATGAGAACCAAAACTTACCATATCCAAGCCTCGTCATAACCAAGCGTGAATTTTTGGTTGGTGACATGATTTTTGATTTCAATACCGCCCCGGATATATTTTGGGAAGGGCAAAATTAATTAATCATGCTTATTACGGAATTTACAATGGGAGCGGAAGCAAGGTGGGTTAGCACATTGCGTCGGTATTACAATTGAACGGATAACGATCGGGAGATTCACTTATTGAAATCTGATGTAAAGCATTACTGATCGAGTAGCTTCCCGCATGGATTGCGAATTCTATAATAGACATGAATAATTTTCTAAGAGCGCCGAAACTTCATAGTAAAATTTAATAATTAAATTTAAAAAAACATTAAAATTGACACCAAATTTGCCGCCCCCCCAGTAAGTGCCGCCCGGGGCGGCATTTTTTTGAAAAAAATTGTGCATTTCCAGATGTATAGCCACATAACTAACAGTATTATCATTATATATAAATTCTATAGTATTCTCATGAAGAAAAAAAGCTCGTGGCCATCTATGCGTCCAAATGTAATACTAATTTTTGTTAAGGGATCTCGGTAAGGCGATCACAGCAAACCTATCGACCAAATGTCAACCTACAAAATCGTGTTTCATGAGAATACTATAGAGTGGATATACAATGGTATTATCATCAGACGAAATTTTTTCTCGACTCCTTCACAAACCAGATGGCGTATGATCGCTTCTCAGAGAAAGGGAATTTAAAAATTCCCTTACTCAGAAAAAAAATTAACTGAGCAAACAGAAAAAGAGCCCATAACAAATGGCAGATAAAAACAAGAAAAACTGGTTCCAAACAACAACAAACGACAGACAAAAACAAGAAAAACTGGTTGGTTCCTTTTTGATTTTCTCGTGTTTAGGAATCAGGAAGAGGAATAGGATAGCAACATGGCTGCATGTATGCATGTAGGTATATTTACTTTCGGCAATGCAAAAAAAACTGAAAGTATGAGCAGATCACACAAAAAATGACAGAGAAAAAAAACTTGTTTCTGGTTTCGGGCTCGATTGTTTCGGTCTCTCTTGTCTGAACTCTGGTAGTTTGTTTTTAAGTAAGAAAAAGTATAATTGCATAGGAAAAAAATTAAAATAGAGATAGAGAAACTTATTCGTAGGTAGTTTGAGTTTGGTTTTCTTGTACCAGAAGTTTTTCGATTAATTTTTTTTCAATATTTCAAGCTATTTTTCATGAACTCTAAAAGGAGTTAGCAGTTACATAGGTATCTGCCTGCCTAATTGGAAGTGATTTTTTTTGCCGAAATATGATGTCAATTAATATGTATGATTTTTAGCTATTGATGTGGGTGGAAAGTTATTTTTCGCTGAAAACATGAACCAAGAATTTATTTCATCTTTAAATTCTCGGGGCTTATGGCCAGTTGCACCGACCTCTTTTAAATTTTTATTGCTTCGTTTAATTTTAAAATGACATTTATCGGTTGCACCAACCACTTCTAAATCTAACAGGCCAATAAACGAACCAATAAACTAAAATTCCATTTTCCTCCAGATAAATTTTAAAAGCAAGTTTAAACGAACATATCTGACTACCTACAAACAAAAATAATTCAATTTTATTTGATGGAATATTGTTCATTCCAAATTAAAATAACGATAACAACAGGTGAAGGTATTACGTTTACTATTTATAGATCACTACTTAAATAAATAAATTATTCCAGAATTATTAAATACCGGTCATCATGTATTCATCTGATAACGAACTAAAACAAAAAAGGACGTCGAAGAGTTGTTCAGGTTCACAGAGAAATTCATTTTATGAATTCGATGACGTCACTCTTAAATATGGGTTCATAATTTCCAAACAGTGTGTCGAAAAAATATTAGTGTGCAATAGTTTCATAGTTTCTCTAAAAAAAAGGAAATAATAAATAATAATAAAAAACACCAAGATGGCGCATTGGCTGTATCTAATGAGAATACCTTGTTTCTGTTTATTGTGTATTCATATTTTCTTTATTGCTTTCTCACTTGCACTTGCTAATTTTTTTCGTTCAGTTTAATAAACAGATGATAAAATCCAGGGGTGGTTCACGAACTGCATTTTAGCTAAAAAATGTGTGAAAGAGATTGGTGCAACCCAAATAAATATATCAGTCCGATAAATTTTAACTCCATTTTAGCAAAAACCGCTTTTAGTGAATTTTGGTGCAACTGGACATTAGAGTAATTTAATATTTACAAATTTAAATCTTCGTTTGGGTCACTTTTTTTACAAGGTTGTTGTGTTTTTTTTTTTCAATTTTTGTTAGTGTTTTTTGAAGAGCTGTATCTTTGTCACTAGTGGTCGTATTGAGTTGACACAAAAAGCATTCTACAGCTCTATGTTTTTTGTTTCGAGATTTGTTTCCAAAAATTTTTTTGAAGTACCGTTATTGCGTTGTTACAAAAAATGACACGAGACAAAAAATTTTGTTTTAAGTTTTTTTGAAGGTCCTCATTTCTATGGATACATTTTTTTAAGTCAATCAAATGTAATGATCAAATACATAGGCGCCCGCAGGATTTTGTCCAGGGGGGACAGACACCAAAAGAATTTTGAGATGTGTACCTACATATTGAATTTTCGAAAAAAAATGGGTATTAAAATTTTTTTTTTATTTTAATATGCATTATAATTTGAGTTTTTTGTATGTTTTTATAAATAGTTTAAATTACATAAATCCTTCAGTCAATAATGAAAAATCCAAAATAACGTTCTATCTACTATGGGAGGTATGTACTGTTATTAGTTATCCAGCGCAAAATTATTTTATATTTAATAGTAGACTAGAGTAGAATATCATTCGTTCACTCGTGAAAAAATCAAAAGGGAATGTTATTTTTGATTCGATTAAAACAAAATTCATTTTCACGATCGAACCAAAAATGCTAGGACATCATCACTGATACCTCACAAGTCAAAAGAAGTGGTGAAACTGATTTTGTGACTTTTTCGTTTTCTCCCCCTAAAGTCACAACTTGTGAGAGTCATAAAAACAACCGAAACTGTGATCTCCTCCAGAGCAGGTCACAACTCACAATTTACTTGAGTTTCTACATATAATTGAATTATATTATTACTAAGGAGGCGTTATGTTCTCTGTGCGAAAGAGAACAAAATGTATGTATTCTTTCATTTCTTAAGCAAAAGAATAGGACAAAGGTGCGATATTCTTTTGCTTTGTATTTTTCAGACATAAACTGAATACATATTGTGGGTGTGTTGGTTGAGTTCGTTGCGATTACTTGTAGAGTTGTTTATGTGTGCACTCATCGGTCAAGAAGCTACCAACAAAATGATGTGGTGAATTTCGTTGTGAGTTTTCTTGTGACTACTAGGGGGAGAATACCAAAATGTTATCGAGTCACAACAATCCTCACAAGGAGGAGTCACAAGAGCTTGTGACTTGTGATTCCTCATAAGGGGGAGAATCGGGCTATATCTGTGTGCGAAAAAAGAGTGTAGACTTCTCCAAAAAATATGCAACAATTTTCAATTTCGCTCATCGAACAGCGTACTGCAGAACGAAAAGTAAAACCTTTGTATATGAAAACCATAGTACTATCATGGTGGCACTCGAAGAGGGCGACATCTCAAGTCTCCAAGGGGTACCTTTACGTGGAGAATTGTGGAATAAGTGGAAGTGTGGACGTGAAGAATAGTATAAGCATGGGAAAGACGTATACTGAATTTATGAGAGTTAGAGTGAATCAGGTAGAAGGCATTTGGAGAAAATATTCAATTTTGTTTTGGTTATCGGTTTTGTTTACATTTTTTTTACTATGCAGATAAAGCTGAAAGACACAAAAAGAACAATTTCGGATATTCTTTTTGGCTTATGGGGTTTTTATGGTGCAAGGGAAAGAGGTAGGTATACATGTGAAGGTGTATTTGTTTTTTCACAGCTGTAGGCGTATCGTCTTCAATATATTTGGGTTTCTATGGTGCAAGAGGAAGATGTTGTTATACATTGGAATATAGGTAGGTAGGTATGTGGGTTAGTTTTTATAACTGAGTGGGTAGTTGAGAACCAAAACTCGTCATATCCAAAATTTTCATTTTGTGCAAATGAAAAAAAAAACTAATTAAGGTGAAATGGTAGATGTTATACAAGATTTTATTTTATACCTATAATCTTTTTATATGAAAATTTTTCATATACAAAGCTATAATAGAAGATTTTTAAATCTATGTTATGATTGAGAGCAAACAAATATTGAAAGTTCCGTTTAAAAGATATTTAACAATTAAATTTGGTTATGAAGAGTTTTGTTGCAAATGATTGGATATGGCCAGTTTCCCACCATTCCCCTCTCTCACAATTGCACCCTCTAATAAGCACTCCCCTACTTTCCAATCTTTAATGACCCATTTAAAATTGTTTACAATAAAAACCTGTGAACGTTTTAGTTTCTTCTTATATAACATAATTAATAGCCTATGATGGATAAGAAGAGTTTTGAATTTTTTACATATGGACGTATGCAAACTTTTCGCACTTTTCAAACTTTTCTTTCGCTTCTTTCCTTAATATATCCATGGCGGTCGTGAAGAACCAGGTAAGTCGAGATACCTGAAGTGAATTTTTATTACTTTTAAAATTTTTAAATAAATACTTAACAATATTTTACAAAATTTTACCCTTATCTAATACTTTCCAAAAATATTTGACAATACATAATGAACACTTGTTTTGACATTAGTTAGATTTTGTGAGTTATATTAAACATAGACCCCGACCTTCTATTTTTTTTTTAAGTTTGAGTTACCTGGTTCTTCACGACCGCCACGGATATATACATATATTTTAGTAAAGGCTACATTGGACTGGAATACCATTTTCAAAAAAATAGTTATTAAGGTGCAGTGCAATAACACCCGCGGTAATAAAGCCCTTGGGCCGTGGGCGTTATTTCCCAAAATAAAAGGAAAAAATACCCACGGGTTTATTTTCCATTTTAAAATGGCAATAACCCACGAAAGAAAAGAAATAAGAACCGTGGGTGCTATTGCTTTTTGGATTTGGCATTTAAACCCACACTTAAAGTATAATCTATACTCTGCTTTTAAATACTCTTCTATTTAAAGATCTCAAAATGATAAAGTTGGATATCTTAATATATACAACAAAGTCGGGCTAGTTACACCATTTATAAGTTATAACTGAAGAACGGCTGAACGTATTTTAATTATCTATGGTTTGTTGGATTTGTCTCCGCCTCAAATAGGATACCTAATACCTATTAAAATATCAGAAAAGTTCACGGATAAAAATTATATGCACTTTGGGTAGGTAGGTACCTGTTTTATTATATAAAAAAGAAATCAGAAAATGAGTTTGAAAATGAATCAATAAATTATGAAATTTTGTTTTGACAAAATGAAATTAAAAAATTATAATATAGTCGAATCTCCATATTTCGTTCTGACAAAATAAAATTACAAAATTATAATCAATTTATATGTATTTAAAATAACAATTAAATCTTCCATTGATCCACTTAATCAAAATAGCTTTTTGTTTTCTTTGATGTTTAGCAAAACTTTTAAAGGAATTAAAATAGTTTGATGAGAATTTTGTTTACAATAATAATAGTAAAAATTACATACTATATAAGTATCTATACCAAAATGTTTATAGATTTTTTAAATTTATACATTTTACTATTTTTTTGTCTTTAAAAATATTAATATATCGCGCATTGAAAACAAAAGTGGCACTAAACGAAAAACCTAGTTTTCAAATACGGCCGTTTAAAGTTTTGGACGACTTACGTAAATAGTCGATAGCTCTTTGAAAAAAGATTTAGGGCCTTATTACGGTTCGCGAATCGAACGTTCACTTGAAGTCGAACGATTTGGCGAATGTTATGTACGTTAGGGTTAGCGAATGAATTCATTCGCTAAAAATTCATCGCTGTCACAGGAAAAATTCATTATAATCAATTTTTCTTGCGACAAATGTCAAATAGAAAAAATTAAAATCAGAAAATACATCTTAAAGTGCGGAATTTTTGTAGTTTTCTTCATTTTATTCTAGACTTAATTATTTAATTGGTCATTAATAAATTATTTAATAATGGTCCAAAAAAAAAACTGACTTTAAATGCAAACAAAAATATTTTAATATGTCAACGAAAAAACATACAATAACCTGTTATAGCTATTTTGAAAGTCAATATTCTATTTCTTTTTTTGTTTGTAATGGAGATGTTTAAAAGAATGGTTTTTAGAAATTAAATTTCAAAGTCAAAATTTTTGAAAAAAAAAATTTATATTTTTTAAGTTAATTTATTTCAAATTTTGCGTAGTTAAGTGCCATGTTGTTCTTGATACCCAATGCTTTTATCAATTTTCAGTTAAAAATCAACAACCAAATGCAAAAATCTTTTTTAATTTTTGAGAAATTAATAAATTAAAGGTACTTTCCTAAAAACCCCGAAAAAGGGTTATAATTATGATTAGTAATTTTTTTGCTTCATGAGCATAAAACAAACAAGCAATGGAAAAAAGTTCCTTTAATTTTTTTTAAATAGCTTAAAATCTATAAAAAATTTCTTCACATCCGGGTTTCAGAACTTGACTAAAAAATAATAAAGGCTTTGAATTTTACATACAAAAAATATCACCTAATTGCCAAGAATTTTGAAAAAAAATCAACTTGATAGGTACAAAAATTCACAATTTTATTTGGCACAATTTACAAAGAAGAACTTTAAGCACGGCTAAAAATTTTGGGGTAGGTACTTTTTAATATTTTCTGGGTTACATATATGACAACACCAAAAATATGTTGAAATTTAATACTTGGCAAATATTAAAATTTGGAAGTTAATTCAAAATAGGTATATTAAAACTTAATAATATCAGATATTACAAAGGAATACGAGATCTGTATTATTTTTTATAATAATACAAAGGTATTATAATATAATACTTAATTCCCTACTTGAAATTTAATTTGTAGATTCTTTTCATGAAAATCAATACAAAATATATTACAAAATAATAGTAGTGAAGGACATTTTTTGTAAGAGTATTTATCTTCAATTAATAGTGGCATTATTATATTTATTGTATTTCACATACATATATCGTCCCCTGATTGCAAGAACTAGGTAACTCAATTTTATATTTAAATAATATATCGGCAAAAACGGTATTATTTTGTATAGTTTTAAAGACTTTTTGTCTAATATTTTTCTATCACAGACAAATATAGGATATTTGTGAAGTTTCAGGATCACATAAATTAAACTTTTCATCGTTCTCCAGTAGCTATATTTCTATAAAGGCTGCTATCTCCAAAATTTATGCAAATGAGTTACCTAGTTCTTGCAATCAGGTGACGATATGAGAACTAAAATCTTACTGCGATTGAAATTTTATCTACTAATCTGTATATTTTACCTCGAAATATTTCAACGCGCCTTCAAAATAATGCATATTTAAATTGTTTATTAGGCAGAAAAATGGTTGCTATATACCTACCTAGGTAGGGGGAAAACGGGAGACTTGACCATACGGGAGACATGAGCCACTCGCAATATTTCACTCAGGCTACCTTTAAATTCTAGGAAAGTTTATATATCCGAAGCAGAAAATGACCTTCTATTTGCTAATAAAAAGGTTTCAGGATCAACATTTGATTTTGGTTCCTGGATGAGTATATGCATTTTTCGCTATGAAAAGCTAAACAATTTTTTTTTTCTTTTCATTGCATAAATTTTGTTTGTCTCGTAGTTAATCAAATAATTCAGTATGATCTTATTCCTTGAATTATTGTTTTTGTAAATACCCGTGCAAAATATTGCAACAGCTTACGTAACAGAATTTATAATCTCTTTTGTCTCAAAAAGCGTGAACGGGAGACTTGAACCACTTATTGTAGGGAGACTTGATCATAAGAAAATGAGGAGCAAAACAAAAAAAAAGTAAAAAAACTGCCGCAGAAGAGGAAATACTAGGATAACAATGCTCAATTTATGTTTAAGAAATCATACAATCTTCTTACTGTATTTCCCAAGGAGGGGTTTATTTAAGTTTTGTATTTATTTTCATTTGTTACGGTCTTTAAGGTTGTTTTTAATTTTGTTTCAATATTTTCGTGTATACATTTTTAAAACATTTTTCTTAGCAAATAATACGTTAAATATAGTAACAGTTGAGTTTTATGAAAATCATAGACGGTGATCTCATTTTCGTATTGTTAACTCGTTCAATTTGGGTATGTTCAAGTCTCCCCTAGGGGTTGTTCAAGTCTCCCGTAGGGGCGGGAGACTTGAGCCGAAAATCTTTGTTCAAACAATTTGCTCTGGGTTGAAACCGATTGCATATATTTGAAGCCAATTTAACTAGTTTCAAAATAGATAAGTGTAGCTTTATAGAGATGTACGGCTGAGATAAATAGACAAGTTTGTATCAACAATTTTACAAAAAGTGGCTCAAGTCTCCCGCCTTCCCCCTACATACCTACCAACTTATACAAAATAAATCTGTAAAAAGTTATAAATTCGTAAATATTTTGTTAAATATTTATTGATGGAACTAATGTACGAGTTCAAATTATAATGGATAAATTGAAAGATTTATTCTTATTCAGTTATTTGTCAAGATTGTGATGCGATTTATATTGGTCAAACCAGAAGAACAGTTAAAATAAGATGGTCAGAACATTATAAGTCAATTCATTCTAAAACATTGAATGAGTCAACTCCAGCCGACCATATGATAAACAATAACCATGATTTGGCAGGTTTTCGTTTGCTAAAACAAATAAATAATCCAAAATTGTTAAATGCATATGAAGAAATGTACATACACCGTACAAACAATATAAATAAAAATAACATTTATGAACGCTCTTCATTGCATAAATTCTTAAAACCATTAACCTCCAAAGACATATTTGAGACAAAATTTTAAAACGCATTTATTCAATTATTCATAATGCTTGATAAAATTACTCTAAATCTATATGTATTAATACAATTATTTATAATTTAATCATATTTCTTTTTGATTTATATGTTTGTAAAATTTAAAAAATATATTTTTATAACTAGCCTGAAGATGAGAACGTATGTTCTCGAAAACGTTAGCGAATAAAATAAAATTTGTATGAGAATAAGAATAAATCTTTCAGTTTATCCATTATAATACTGTAAAAAGTTCTTTAGATAAAAAGTTTATTAGGTACCTACATATACATACATACCTACCTACCTATGCTTACCTAATATATGTACATAAAATTAGTTTTAAATTCAAGGTCAAATAGGTACTCAAAGAAATAGGTACCTACGTACCTACCTACCCTTGAATTTTGCAACAAAAACCTTTAAATAAAATACCTACCGATGAGTCGAAATGAACTTCGACGTTGGAGCCAATAAAGCTAGGAATGAATTTTTGAAAATCACTGGTAAGAAATTTGAAATTAAATTTGTTTTGACAGTATTTTGAACTGGCATAGGGATTCCCACTTACAGACTAGTGAATAATATTAGGTTATCTTTTTACAAAATTCGAAGAAATTTCAGGTCAAATAAGTAGGTACTCAAAGAAATACATACCTACCCTCGAATTTTGCAAAAAAAAAAAAAAAAACAAATACCTAGGTACCTATTAAAAGATAAACCTACCTAGGTATGAAGGTACCTATACCTAAACCTACCCCCGAATTTAGCAATAAAAACTTCTTATCTATGCCTTAATCCACCCCCCAATTTTGCATACAAAATTTAATTAAAATACCTACAAATACCTTTTAAACATAACTACTCGAAATAATTTATAATATGTAGGTAATAAAAACTATTAACAAAAAAAACTATCTAGCAAAAAATTAATAGTAATTGCACAAAAACTTTAATAATTCAAATATGTACCTACCTACCTACATACTAAAAGACCAATCCTCGCAAAAATATTGCATCTAAAAATTGAAATACCTACACACCAAAATACCTACCACCGAAATCATGCTAGAAAATTTCAATCAAAATATCTACCAAAAGATATATGCCTAGCCTATCCTCGAAACTTTGCAAGATAGTTTCAAGTCAATTAAAAAAAAAAGCAAAAACAAAACCTACCCTCAATAAGAAAATATAGCAACGACCTACACACGTTTGTCTTTTCACACTCACATACAAGAAAATCTCTGCAAATAATAATTTTTCTACTCGTTGCTACGAACTAGACACCAACTACGGGTGACGACGACGACGCAAGCAGAAGCGACACGATCAACTCGTTCACCACTTCATATAATTTCTTTGCTTCTCTGCCTGCAAACAAAATACATTCCTAAATACACCAACACAAATATTCATCTATTCAAAGAGGAGACGACAATTTTTTTCTTATTTTCTTCACGTTTTTCTATTCTTTGACATTTTAAAAACAGCTGATTTGCTTATCTCTCTTACTCCCTTTATTTCTTATGAGCATGAAAATAATACTTTCCTCTTGCTCTTACTACTTGTCTTCGATTCTTTATGTACCCCGCATCCACAATTCTCCACGCAATCGAATGCGGTCGAATGTGGCGCCCCCACAAGGTCCGAGTTCAACTAAAAAAAATTTTTCATGAGAATACTATGGTTTTCATATACAAAGGTAAAACTAAATTTTTCGTTTATGATTTCGTTGTGTCATTTTTGTATGGGATTTTTCGTTTCGCATCAGCAGCGTACTAGGCTTTAAACTTGATTTGCGGCTTAACCAAGCGTCCTAGCGACTTATAAAATGCATATTCGTGATCTTGGAATGTGCCCGTTCCCAAAAATCAAATTTTTTTCTAAAACTTTAAAAAAAAAAAAATATTTTCAGTTTTTTTCGGCTAAACTTTAGCAATTTTTGTTGTCTTTTTTAATTTTTCCTTTTGTAATTTTTTTCTTTAAATGCAAAAGGAACTTTGCATATATACCCAACCTCGCACCCACCCCAAATCCTATAATGGGCCTAAGCAGGGGGGTTGCAGGGGGGCAGCATGCCCCCCATACACACCTCGGTGTTTATTCGTGTGTATTTGCCACCCAAGCTACCGTTGCTCAAGAAAACTTGACATTGGCGCTCAATTCATGCAAAGCATTATACGAAAAATCGACTTTTATCTTTAAACGCGATTTGCGGCTAAACTAAGCGTCATAGAGGCATCAAAGTTGACACCTTTATAGCCAAACCACAATCAAGCGTTCGGTCGCGCCGACTTTGACATATTCAATAGAAACAATGGACTCTTATGGGGCAATCTTAAATGTTACCTCAGGCGTCAGGCTTGCCTCACATCGTAAATATCGTAAGCCTGAGCCAAACGCCCGAATAGATCTATTTTCTATTCCAGTCGCGCTTTGGCAACTGAAATAGACTTTTTCTTTTCATATGTTCTTTTTTTTGTGTGTATGAGAAGTGTTTTAGCAAATATTTAATAAAATTTACCATTTCTGATAGTAAAAAGATAGATTTGTAATTCTTAAAGCCAGTAGAAACTAAAAATTATGTTTTTGTGATTACTTTATTAATTTGCAACGACAACAGCAGAAATAAAACTCATTGTATCTATGTACGTGTTTGAAATGTATTTTGTTGCAGTTCAACAGGCAGCTTGGATATAATAGAACTATGCCAATTTATTAACGTGTTTCTTATTTACATAACAATTGAATAAAACTACACAGTGATAACCAAAAATAATCAAATAAATAAGCTAAATATTCCTGTGAAATAAATTTTTTTTTTTTTATACATTTGACAGCTGTTTGCACTGTTCTCTTTCTTGGGCATGTTCGATTGCTTGAATCAATTTAAGTTCCGGAGAAAGTGTTTATGTACAGTGTACACTGTGCCAGGTTCTGTGATGATGAAATCAGAAACAAAGCACATGAGTTTCGATCCATTTTTAAAAGCTTCTCGACGAATTTTGTCGATGCAAGGGTTATAGAACATGAGCATTGGTTTGCGTTCTTCGAAAGCAAAGGAATTTTAAATTATCAATAAAAGTTTTTCAATTGAAATGTATGGTGACTTCACTCATTTGGTCTGTTTTGTTAAGGGATTTGACAGCAAATTCACTGACCAAACTTTGTCGGTACTGCTTGGATCCTTAAAAAATGAGCTCGGATGGAGATTTTATTTATTTCGGCACTTATTTTTTCTTGTTTTAATTCGTTTTGTCGTGAAAACACATTTTCAGTCAACAATACAAACTAAATGCAATTTAAATTTGTTTAATCTTTGCTAGTGCAAATAAGTGTTTTTGTAAATATTTGTATAGATTCCAAATAAATGTGGCTTGGAAGGAAAAACATTCTTCGTGTTCTTTGTTTGTACTTTGTCTGTGGTTGTTAGGTTGTTGCTTGTAGGAAATTTAGAACTCGATAAGGGAATTTTCTCTTCATACCTCTTGGTTTCGGTACTTGCTAAGGGCTAGTTTGTTCACACTTTGTCAACTTAAATCAATGATTATTCCAGTTGATTATCATTGAATGCATTTGTTCAACAAAATTTTAAACAGAGAATCCATGATTTGAGCACTTAATTGGAGAAATCACTAGCTCGCCGATTCTGTTTGATTAGCATGATTTAATCAAAGATTTCCTGGAATTTCGTTTGTTCATTATTGGTTATTCCTAAAGCGTAAGTATAGAAAAAAGAAACAAAATCTATCGAATTCCAACGAACAAGGAACATGAATAAACAGAAACCAAGAAAAAAATAAAAATTTGATTTTACAGAAAGACTTTAAAATGGAACGATTATTGGAAAAACTATGATTTATTATTCATACTGAAAATTGTGTGAACAAACACTCTCTGATTATCACAGACATATGGGTTTAACAGAATCAGTGATAATCTAGTTGCAGATTTAACCCACTGTTAACAAACTGGCCCTAAGTATGGTGAATTTTGTACCTCACAACGATGTCAAACGGGCAGAAAAATTCAGATTTGTGTGTGATGAGTGGTGAATTTGTGATGCGGAGTGCTGTTTTGTGTTGAAATTCCTTCTGTTTCGATTTTTATCCTTTTCGTATCGTACAAACTACATTATGAAACTTTGACATTTACAAATGTCAAAAACGGTGTGTTTGGTTAGTTTTTGAAAGAACTGTCACTGTTTTAGTCGTTTAAACTGGATTTTCTTAGGGCCAGTTGTACAATGGTGGTTCAAGTATGTGATGGTAGCGATGTATGAATGGTTGAACCATTGTTGAACTTCGCAGTTATTCCGCCGAAATCAGTGGGTTAAAATTTAAAATTAAATTAAGCTAAAGTAAGTTACGTTTAATTTTACAAATTGTGAAGTGGTTTCATACTAACATTAATCATCTAGTTATTTATAAAAGAAAATGTTCGGGATTTTTATTAGTAAATCCAGATCCAGATCCCGATGATAATAAAACACGCCTAGTGTTAGTTTAAGGAAACAGAACTTTTATTCTGTCTATTTGTAATTTGTCAACGCCCGAAGCCTGAAGCTACATTCCGATTTGCAAATTTAAGGGTCGCGATTTATGACACATATTATCGTAAAGTCGGTAAAAAGCCCGTCAAAGCTCGAGCCACCAAACGCGAGATTGTAATTTGGCCATTATGCTATGTTCCCACCAAAACGAAATACGAGATTTCAGCTAAAAAATTTCGAGATTTCAAATGGGTGGAGCAGAATTTCATGGAGATTTCGTTGAAATCCAGAGTTTTTATTGAGATTTCGTTTAAATTTCTATGAAATTTTTACCCAGCAGTTCAAAATATGAAAAGTTTTCAACCGCTATCTCGAATTTCGTTTTGGTGGGAACATAGTATTAAACTTGATTTGCGGATAAACTAATCGTCCTAGCGACTAATAAATCCAGATTCTTTAAATGCAAAAGAAACTTTGCATACACTCAACCTCGCACTCACCCCAAATCCTATATTTAGCCCAAGCAGGGGGGTTGCAGGGGGGCAACATGCCCCCCCATACACACCTCGCTGTTTATTCGCGTTTATTTGTCATTCAAGGTACTCTTGCTCAAGAGAACTCAATTAATGCATAGCATAATACGAAAAATCAACTTTTATCTTTAAACGCGATTTGTGGCTAAATGCAAAAGGAACTTTTCATATACCCAACCTCACACCCATCCCAAATCCTATAATGGGCCCAAGCAGGGGGTTCCATACACACCTCGGTGTCTATTCGTGTGTATTTGCCACCCAAGGTACTGTTGCTCAAGAAAACTTAACATTGGCGCTCAATTCATGCAAAGCATTTTACGAAAAATCGACTTTTATCTTTAAACGCGATTTGCGGCTAAACTAAGCGTCCTAGAGGCATCAAAGTTGACACCTTTAAACTTGATTTGCGGATAAACTAAGCGTCCTAGCGACTTATAAATCCAGATTCCTTAAATGCAAAAGAAACTTTGCATACACCCAACCTCGCACCCACCCCAAATCCTATAATGAGCCTAAGCAGGGGTGTTGCAGGGGGGCAGCTGTTATTCGCGTTTATTTGTCATTTCAAGGTACTCTTGCTCAAGAGAACTCAATTAATGCATAGCATTATACGAAAAATCAACTTTTATCTTTGAACGCGATTTGCAATGCAATGGTGTCACAAATTGTATAAGAAAGAAAAATATTAATGAGCTGTCGCATAGTAGTAGAAACGGCGGGATTTTGATCGGCGGGATTTTGATTTTGATTTCCGGGATTTTGATACGCGGGATTTCGACATACGGGATTTTGATTCGCGGGACTTCGACCCCAACCCGTCGGTTATACCAGTTTCTTTATTAAATATGTTATATACAGTCACTTTCGTAAGGTGAGATAAGGTCGCATTTGCTTAGACGCACACCCTCGTAGTATTCGTTAAGGTTATAAGCCCCAAAAAATAAGCTGTAACTGGTCACCCCATACACTAAATTGAGATTTCAAAACTTTGTGGAAAGCATTAATCGTCAAAAACAATCAAACGAAACGAATCCTCGCGTTCGGGCATCTATCCGCTAGGCTATCTATATAATCCAAAAACTTTTCAGATATCTTGAGTTGTTTTTGCATTAGCTAAGTCGGCTTTTACACCACCCGATTTTTCCGCAGACGATCTTTATTCTTTTGTTCATAGGTGAAGGGAGTAGAAAGTTAGGGGTAAGGACCAAATTGTCCGTTCCTGGCAAACTCACACGATTTTTCTTCTTTTTAGAAAAATAACTGTCATTCTGTTTCCAATCGAAAAGGCCATTATGTAGCATCCCTTTTCATTCCTCGCGTTCCGATGTTTATTCGCTATCTTATAAAAATTTCGAGATAACTTGAGTTGTTGTTGCGTCAGCGGTCTTCAGCTGTTTTTTAACATGGGATTACAACAACACAAAGCTATCCGGATAACTGAGAATTAACATAGGAACGTGCCCATTGTCTTTTTTATGAATGTCCTTGTGGATATGCGCAGAGGGATATTTAAGGAGTGCTTAGTGCAATGTGTGCGTTAGCGTTTGTATGTTGATGCGTGAAGTTCGATTCAATTCTTGATTTATACTTGAGATATTTTTATTTTGTTTCTATTTATTTGGAATCCGAAATTTTTTAGTAGTTGCAATAATTTTTTAGCGGATAAATTAATAATTATTGCGCACAGAGGTTGAAGATCAAATTTCTAAGCGAAAATATGAAGTTGTATGTATCTGAAAATATCCTTAGTTTCGATATTGTTGAAAAATATGAATATTTTCTTTACAGCTTCTTTATTGAGTTCATGGTTTGCCCCCCCCCCCCCCCCCCCCTGGCATGACCACATTTTTGCATGCATTTTTTTACTATGAATTTTAACAACTACCAACTTGTCTTTTCTTGTCAGGGTTCAGGATTTGCCCCCCCTGGCTCTGGATCATGCCAAATGTATCTAAGATTATCCTTAGTTTTGGATATTACAGCTTCTTTATTGAGTTCATGGTTTGCCTCCTCCTGGCATTACCATGCAACTTGCATTTTTTACTTAGAATTTTAACAAATATGTACCTACTTGTTCACAAATAAAATATGGAGATTTTCTTATTTAAAGCCTAGTACTCACCTCTTGTGAAATGAAAAATTTAGATCGCTTCAAAATCCACGTGAATAATCGTAAAGAAAACATAATTGATTCTCCACATGACTCAGTTTGAAATTTTTGATACTCACTTTGAGTGAAAAATAAAATAAATTAATTTATTGACAGAATCTTGAAAATTTTCTTAAGAATATAAATTTGGATATCGCTTATTTTTGTTATTTCGTGTACTGTGTTGTTTTTTAACTATCGATAGCAATAAAATGCAAAAATAAAGTTGTTGGCTTAGTTCGAAATAACTCTTCACCATTTTTACATTTTTTGACAAAAGTTAAACTTTTCCGCATCTCAATCCTTTTTCCAAGTGGTAGTTCGTTGGGAAATGAATACCATGTCGTGAAATATATAACGAACCGGTTCATATTTCACTCTCGAATTTGGGTACTCACTTCTCGTTGTCAGTTCCATCGCTGTGAATTAACCGATATTTTTGTATGGAAATTTTATTTTCAATCGAACTGAGTTTGATTCGGAATTCGAAATTTTTGTTTTGAATTTTCAAATCTTATTTTATTATTCTTATTTTTTTAAATATATAAAACAAAGTCGAGTTAGTTACATCATTTATAACTCAAGAACGGCTGGACCTATTTAATTGATATCTGATTTGTTGGAATCGTCTCGAAGAGTAGAATAACTAATAAAATATCGGAAAAATTCACGGAAAAAATTATATGCACTTTGGGTGCCTGTTTTATATATACAAAATAATAAATCAACTGAGTTTGAAAGCAAATTAATCAATAATTATCAAATTTTGATCTGAAAAACTAAAATAAAAAAATTGTAATACAGTCTATTATCCGGAGGTCGATTTATGTATATATTTATAGAAAATAATTTAACGCTGAACAATTTGTTAACAGTACGTCCAAAGTTGTTTTGGATTTTGATATTGGCTGAACGGATTTAAATAAGGACCTGAAAAGGTCCTTAAAATAAATCTTTCTTCATCAAGTATCCATCCCCATCTGTCAAGCCATTAATTTTCAAAGTCTGTTGAAGAATGTCTACGATGTCGATGCTTTAAGAAAACTTCTAACTGGCTGAACAGAATAGAGTGCTGTAACTGGAGCTGCATCTGCAACTGGAATAGCTGCCAAAAAGTGTCGTACGTGATTTTCTCACGTGCCCACAATGCAGCTGTACAGCTTTCTGACATTTTAGTATCGAAAATAAAAATGAAAACAGAAATAAAAATGAATAATGATGAAAAAGAAGTTAAAATTGCTTTACGTCTTTCTGAGTGATTGAAAAGAGTTTAAAAATCACTTTAACCCACATGTAAACACTTCGTTTTGGTCGCAATTTTGAAACGTCAAAAAAGCTGCAAGCAAAAGTTAAAAGTTGGCCAACTTGTCCAGCTGCGTCTGCGGCTCCTTCTGCAGCTGCGTCGTCGTGTTCTGTTCGCATCATTGAATTTGTGTGTATTCAAAATTTTGACAGCTATTCCAGTTGCAGCTCCATCTCCATTCTGTTCAGCCAGTAAAATATCAGAAATGTTAACATTTTTTACAAAAAGGTGATTGTATGGCCCTTTCGAATGGGGATAGAATGACATCAGTTCTTGTTCTGAAAAGGAGAGAAAATTGTCCTGGGGGCCAATTCTGGTTCTGTGAAAAAGTGAATCGACAAACTTTTTACGCTTTCACACTAATTCCGATTCCCGTTCTGTGAAAATGTGAAACCAAACATCAAAAGCTTTCATATGAATAATTTGCTTTCACTTCGTCATTTAGAAGTGAATATCCAAAATGAAAGCGTGAATACGAACAAACAATGACAAATTCTATCATATCTCTTTCTCTGTCAAATCCATAAGGAAAAAAGTGTTCCTATCTCATGCATTTCTCTGTTCTCTTAAAAAACACAAGAACATTGAGAGAATCATGCTGTTTTCAAGAGAAATGGTAAGGTGGTTCGAGCATCGATAATATAGTTTTCATTCCAGGACCAGAATCGCTTATTTGTGGCAAATTAATCGAAAAAGTGAAAGCAATGCTTGGCAGCGAATGTGAAAACGATTTATTCGATTCACTTTTCACAGAACCAGAATTGGCCCCCTGGAATTGATTTCAGAATCGTTACGTGTGATCGAATCGGTCTTCCGGATTGCCAATCGAAAAGGCCATTAGGGAAATAAGTTGACATTTGGATATTTTCAAAACAGGGTGTTTCAAAAAAAACTTGTCAACATTTTGCAACTTCGTTGTTCCTTGAAAGATTTCAATGAAATTGACACAGGTGATGGCTTATACAGAATTAAAAAAGAAAAAATATTTTCAAAACAGGCTGCTTTAAAAATTGACAGGACAGCTGAGACAGAATTATAATAGAAACGAATATTTTAAAAACGGTGTTTCAAAAAATGGCAACATCATCACCATGACCTGTGGCAATTTCATTGAAATCACTCACTTCGATTTCAATGAAATCTATCAAGGTCAAAGAATTTCGAACTTTTTTTTTGAAATTGTCCTTTTTCCTTTTGTAAATTACATTTTTATTTCTTATATCAAAGGTTGGTGAATGGATCTTCAATAGTTCTCGCATAGTAAATGCAGAACGAACCATATTTTATAGATCCACATCCTAGCATTTTTGGTTCGACCGTGAAAATGAATTTTGTTTTAATCGATTCAAAAATAACATTCCCTTTTGATTTTTTCACGAGTGAACGAATGATATTTTATCGTTCTATGAACCTTACTTTTTATACAAAAACTTCCAAAAAAATTCCTGTGTGGTTAAATAAGTACGGTCTACTATTAAATATAAAATAATTTTACGCCAGATAACTATTAACAGTACCTCCCATAGAACATTATTTTGTATTTTTCATTATTGACTGAAGGATTTAAATGAAACTATTTATAAAAACTTCCAAAAAGCTCAAATTATACTGCATATTTAAAAAAAAAAATGTATACCTACACATTTTTTTTCGAAAATTCGATATCTCAAAATTGCTTTTTTGGTGATATTGAATTCACCCATGCGTTTCTGAGAGAATGGTCATACTGGCCACTTTTCAACAAGTTAGGTATAACTCGGCTTAAAAAATTATATAAATTTTGTTTAGCAGGAAGAATTAACAAAAATTAGCAAAAAAAAATACGAAAAATTTAAGATTTCTAAATTGTTTAACAAATTCCGCATAACTTTTTTTGGAGCAAGAATAGGCCCAAAACATGCTTTAGCATAATAAAGTAGAGGCTCTAGGGTCTAGGCTTTAATATGGCATGATAAAAAAGTAAATTTATTCAAAATTGGCCGGTATACATAATACTCCTGTCCCTGTAGTGAAGTCCCGTAAAAATTTCCGTACTGATTTATCTAACCGCCAGAATCGATTAAAGTACATATAGGAGAGTCAGAAAAACTTGGGTAGACATCACCGTTTTCTCGTCGGGGTTTTTTAGGCGCCATTTTCCAAAATGGCCGACAAACAGTAGTATAATTTGTATGGGAGAACGGAAAAATCTCCATAAAAACTAAACCACTAAACCGATTTTGATGAAATGATCAGACATGATAAAAAATAAGATGAGAAGCCAACATAATTATTTGAACATAATTAATTTCCACCCACTGCCACGCCCCTTTTTTTGAAAAAGTAATATCACAGATACTAGAGTTACACAGATATCGCATCCAGTACAAATAAAAATTACCATTTTTTCAATATTTTGTGATTGCAAGCTCTTTTGTTTCGTCCTCAAAAATCGAGTCGGTTGATCAAACTATTTATGACTTGTTATTGACGTTTTGTATTTATGTCAATGTATGTAAATCTTGCCCTCTAAAAGTACTTGAGAGTGCTAGGACGCCATATGGCCCTAGGCTCAATGATAGGAAAATCCCTATGCACACCTCCGCGTGGTAGAGGGCAGGTAACGCTAACGTGCAGGGGGACCGAATGGATGCTGGGATAAGCAGACAACCCAGCTATGCTGGTCAGGGCACAATCTTGTCCTTGGGATGGTTAAAAGCCCCCTTAAGACGGATGAACTGCAGGTGGCGGTCAACGGCATGATAGTCTGGTGGCGGAGGAGCGTTTTTTTGTTAAAAGGCCAACGGCAGCAGCAGGTAGCGTCTGTAACCCATATTGGGCGGCTACAAAAGGCGTCTGTTTTCCCATAGTGGGCGGCCTCGAGCAGTTATGTGACCATACAAAAGGCGGGTGTGCCTGTCAAATCTGAGCTTATATATGTTATTAATCGTATCTCGGAAAACACCATGGTGGAAGGATATATGCTAATACATAGGGTGACCACCTTTCCCAACGCCGATTTCGGTACACAAAAAAATATTTTTTTTTAAACGGTCTAAAATGCTATAAGAGTTGGATAACCTGAACGAAAAAGAGCAAAATAACGGATATCTATATAAAAATAGAAAACAAAAACTAAAAACGATGTTGACACTTTTGGTCCTGGAGTCGGAAGTCAGTATTTCAGACACAAAGACCCGACAATAACTCAATGTCGTTTGAAAGAAATGGGATTTGCCGACACCGACCAGCTATAAGTCAATTTTTAAAAACCTGTAGTGGAAAAACGGTTTCAATGGGCTAAGGGCCTAAAGACTGGCTGTTTGCGTTTTATCTCATTTGAACCGTTATTCCCAGTTTTTGTGAGAATCATCTTATTTGCTGGACGGTGGCTAGAAAATCAAATTTCTTTCAAACGACGTGGGATCACCGTCGGGTCGTCGAGTCTGTAATGTTGATTTCCGATTCCTGGATCAAAAGTGTCAATATCCTTTTTGGCTTTTTTCTATGTTTTATAAAGTTTTCCGTTATTTTTCATTCATCCCGCGCCGCCGTTCTAGCTCTTTTTCGTCCAGGTTTTCTGACTCTTTTAGGCAATGTGCTAGCATTTTCGACCATTTTTTTTGTTTAAATTTGTCCACTAGAGATTTTGAAACCTCGGCTAATACATGTCGGTGGGTACACAAACTTGATTTCGGTACATTTGTGTGTACCGAGGCTTTTCTTCGGTATACGGTACACAGCGTTAAATTTCGGTACTGTACCGGTAATTTTGGTACAGGTGGTCACGCTACTAATACATGAAATATGACAACAAATGGAAATGAGTCCCCAAGAGGTAACCATTTTATGGAGAATCCTTCTGCAGCTTCGGCTGCTGTAAACCGCACATCGGATGTGGGGGTGCGGCATCTTTCGTGTACCAGCGTCAATCAAGACGCCATAACAATAAATGAATCGTTAACAAATAGAAGAAGTCTTTTAAGAAGAACAAATAATACTTTTGGCTACCGCATACGTACGAAAATCGGAGCATGGAACGTTCGATCCTTGTATGGCGAAGGTAGATACGAGCAGGTTGAGCGTGAAATGCTTCACCTTAAGATCAGTATACTGGGCATCAGCGAAACTAGGTGGAGAGGAAGAGCCGAATACAGAGCTGACTCTGGGCAAACGAGAATGCTGTATTCCGGGGAGGATGAAAGAGATGGTGGCCAAAGGCTGCATGGTGTCGGAATTATGTTGAACGAAGAAGCGAGGCATAGTCTTATATCCTGGGCGCCCATTTCTGCAAGAAAAATGACAGCAAGGTTCCGTTCAAAAATTCGCAACGTCACAATAATTCAGTGCTACGCCCCCACAAATGATGCGACCGAGGAAGACAAAACCGCTTTCTACACTCATCTTAACTCAGTTTACAGTGGTGTTCCAAGAGCCGACATCATAATTATTGTCATGGGTGATCTCAATGCCCAAGTCGGATCAGACAACTACGGTCTGGAACGCGTCATGGGGAAAAATGGCTTGGGGTCACGAAATGAAAATGGCGATTTGCTGGTCGATTTTTGTAACGCTAATCGTCTTGTACTGGGTGGGACTGTGTTTAAACATAAGACTTGCAACAAAATCACCTGGGTACATCCGGATGGTCAAACTGAAAACCAAATTGACCACATCATGATTCAGCAGCGATGGAGGAAGTCAATGTGCGATGTTCGAAGCATTAGAAATGCCGACATGGGAAGCGACCACCATTTGGTTCTCATGAGTCTCAAGCTACGAACTGCAGCTGTACAACGTCAATCACAGTGTGCAGCAAGGAATTCGAAGTTCAATACAAATGCTTTAAGTGATCCCAACATATGTCGTAACTATGTCACCAAGCTTAACGACAGAGCTTCGTCATTAAACGGAATCCAGAATTCAACAATTGATGAGATGTGGGGTGATATAAAAAGTGTTTTTATGGATGCTGGATCCGAAACTGTACCCAAGCAGTCGAGAGTTAGAGACTCTTGGATATCCCAAGACACCTGGGATAAAATCGAGCTTCGCAAATCGTTGAAGATGCAAATAAATGCCGAAGCGGATGCTCAACGAAAGGCTGAATTGCGAAGAGAGTATCGCTTAGCACATAAGATGGTCTATCGCGGAAAACGCTGCAAGAAGAGGAGATATGAGGGAACTGTACCAAATATCCAGGAAGTTGTCGGGAAGAAAAGCAACACCAATCATCCTGTAATGGATGTGGATGGTACACTTTTGGTATCAATCGAGGACCAGCTGCGCAGGTGGAAGGATCACTTTTGTGCCTTGCTTAATGAGGATTCTGTCGAGCAAAGTGCTGAAGTGCCCCAGCTTAACGAGATGCGTAGATCATATAGGGGTATTGATATCGAACCCCCTACAATACTGGAAATTCAATCTTCGATTAATCTTCTCAAAAACAACAAAGCAGCTGGACTTGACGGTATACCAGCCGAGTTCCTGAAAGCTGACCCTGTCAGAGCGGCTTGTATTCTACACCCGTTGATACAAGCTGTGTGGGAAAACGAAATCTATCCCAGCGACCGGAAGGATGGTGTAATTGTTAAGCTGCCAAAGAAAGGTGATCTTAAGAATTGCAACAATTGGCGAGGTATAACAGTTTTGTCCGTTTTTCTAAAATTAATGGCAACCATCATTCTGGAGCGGATAAAGGTTAGAATCGAGTCTACACTCAAGAGGCATCAAGCTGGTTTCCGGAGTGGGCGGTCTTGTGTCGACCATATCAACACTCTGCGTATCGTTCTTGAGCAGTCTGCGGAGTTTCAATCACCGCTTTACCTCATGTTCGTGGATTTTGAGAAGGCCTTTGACCGAGTCAACCGTGAATGTATATGGAGATCACTTCTTGGTAGAGGAATTCCCCCAAAAATTGTTGCCATTATAAGAGATCATCATCAACATCAGCGGGCTGAACGGGATAAGTCAAGCTCTGAAGGTAAAAGGAGAGGCGAGTGGTCTTAAAATAAATAGCAAAAAGACAAAAATAATGCTCACAGGCCGCTCCACACATCAGCGTATTTTAATACAGGAGACGCCAGTTGAAGAGGTTGAACAATTTAACTACCTTGGAAGTATTGTTTCAGCAAATGGTGGTACTGATCTGTACGTCCAAAGTAGAATAAATAAAGCTCGCGCAGCCTTCGGTTCTCTCTCCCAAATTTGGAAATCATGTCAAATCTCCTTGCGCACAAAGTTGAGATTCTTCGAATCCAATGTCAAATCCGTGCTGTTATATGCTTGCGAAACCTGGAAAGTCACGACTACCATCTCAAAGAAATTGCAGGCTTTTGTGAACCGTTGTCTACGCCATATTCTAAAAATTCGCTGGCCACAAATTATATCAAACGAGGGATTGCGGCGCAGGACATGTCAAGAGCGGCTGGACGTTGACATAAGAAAGCGTAAATGGCAATGGATTGGTCACACACTGAGGAAACCAAGCGATGAAATTGCAAAGCAGTCATTTGAATGGAATCCTCAGGGTGCACGGCGGGTTGGAAGACCAAGAACAACATGGAAATCAACAGTTCTAGCAGAAGCAGACTCCCAGAGAAAGACGTGGCCACAGTTAAAATATCTATCTGCAGACCGTGAAGGATGGAAACGATTTGTTGGCGCCCTATGCCCCAACCGGGGTTACAGGACTTGATGATGATGATGATGTAAATCTATCTTTTTTATCATCATATGTGGTCCATAAGTCAAACTATATTGATATAACTGGGATGTAGCTCTACGTCCCACGATAAAAAAGTAGTCATTTTTATTTGGTCTGCGTGCGATATGGTAATATTATTCGTAAAAATCATTACAAATTCGGATGTTGCTTTAGTTAAACTTATAAAAATATTTTTGTATGGAATATAAGCTATAAAAAGTTCCTACCACGCCTATTTTGTGGGCGTTTATTATTTTGTGACTTATATGGAGTTCGTTTTAGTAAGATAAAATCTGAACCACTTCACCCAGTGAAATGGAATTTTCACACATGATAATGAACAGTATATGAAATGATTGCGTACAATTTCCGCCCATTGACACGCCCACAAAAGCCCATCTTATCACTCTTCCTTCTTAGCTGCTTAAAGCCGAAGGATACTATATCAATTAAGATGCTTTTTGAAGATTCCTGATTGATATTGTAATATTTTCTCAGGTTCGTAAATAAAACTTATTTACTTTATTCAAAACGTCCACTTATTTATTTCGCAAAATAAAACACTTTACTGTTCTTACTACAAACAAAACGATTTATTATTCACCACTGAAATTAATTCACAAACTTTACTTTTCACTTTTATTACAACCAACTTTATTCATTCACGATTAAAAACAAACTGTGTCGCTGCCGTTCAAACTTGTGCCTTTTATACTTGTTTTCCAAACTCTGGAAATAAGGAGAACGTTCTGGTATCTGCTTCCAGAGCTTTCCGTAGGGGAAATTTCCCAATAATTTCCCTTCCAAAAGCTATTATTTGACAGCTGGTAAATCTGCTTTAATCCGGCAGATGGCGCTTCCTTCGTTTGAGAGTTGCTATAATTATAGCTAATAAGGGTATGTTTGCACTGCGACCGTAAGCTTTATTGTGTCCGTTTGTTTGCATTTCGGAGTCGTTATAGTTCAAATATGGAAAGTTATTACAATATTAACTAAAGAAAATCTGTTCTTTTTGATTTTTAGTAAAAAAAAACAACTTCAAAATTATAAAAAATACAATTACATATATTTGCACATTATTTGTATACACATTTATCTCGTACATTGCTCACCACATTTGCAGTACTCTGTGCATGTCAAATACTTAAATTTAAATTTACACCTTTAAGTAGAACATGTTGTAAAATTTCACGGAATTAATAGTTCAGAAGGGATTATGTTAAGGCACTGATCGGGCCTAAGCACACCATTTGCATCTTTGGAGAATCCATAATCTGTCCATAATCCATAACGAATTTGTAGCAATTTTGACGAATAATATTACTTTTTCAAAAAAGGGGGCGTGGCAGTGGGCGGAAATCAATTATGTTGGCTTCTCATCTTGTTTTTTATCATGTCTGATCATTTCATCAAAATCGGTTAAGTGGTTTAGTTTTTATGGAGATTTTTCCGTTCTCCCATACAAATTATACTACTGTTTGTCGGCCATTTTGGAAAATGGCGCCTAAAAACCCCGTCGAGAAAACGGTGATGTCTACCCAAGTTTTTCTGACTCTCCTATATGTACTTTAATCGATTCTGGGGGTTAGATAAATCAGTACGGAAATTTCTACGGGACTTCACTACAGGGACTGTATTATAAACCCTTTCAAACTGTACCATTTGTTATAATTTCTTGTAGTTTTGGCCCGAAAGCCTCTTTTTCGGTGCTTTATGGCAAATTTCACGTTCGTAAAAATATTCGAACTCAAGATTTTGATGAGCTATGGCATCACAATAACTGAGAATATTTAAAAAGTAGGTAGGTCCACATTTATGTTTTTCGGCTGTTTTTAAATGCTTCTAGACCTACAAGCTGAACGGCTGGACCGATTGTTATAAGACTTGGTACTAGGTACAAGGATTATTTAATTTGTCATGTAGTACCAAAAACCGGGCTTTCGGGAAGTAACTGTAAGAAATGATAAGAAATGGTACAGCTTTGAAAGCCAATATCCTTATCAATTTTAGATAAAAACTACATTTTGAACATGCCATATTAAAGATTTTAGTCTTTAATTTTTTATTTTGTTGGAGTATGCCTTGAGACGATCTTTGCTTCGAAAAAAGTTATGTGCAGTTATGGAAAAAAATTAAAAATTTTAAATTTTTCGACTTTTTTATGTTGGTTCTGGTTTATTTTTCTTGCTTAATTTTTTTTATAAAATTTTCTAAAATATCAATTTCGATTGAAAATTTAATTTTGAATACAAATTTTTAAGTGCAAAATTGTCAACTTTGGCTTAGTTTCCAAGTTAACCCAAAAATATTAAAACTGACCAGAGTGACCATTCTCTCAGAAACGCATGAGTGAATTTAGTAGCATTTTTGGTTTTAATCATGCTTATGGGCCCACCGAACATATTCAATAATAAAAACCTTTGCACGTAAGGCCTGGTTCACACGAGATTGTACCACATGATTTTTTGCAGTATAAGGACTGGTTCACACGCGATTGTACCGCACATTTTTTATCGCATTCGATTTTTACCGAACAAATATTGGGTGTTCACACGCTATTTATATTTATTCGTTTAAAACTCGAATAGGTGCAGTAGGTATAATGAAAATGAATGGAAAAGTTTGAATTTGTGAAGTATTTTATTTTTATCTTTTTAAGGGAAAGAACTAGAAATCTGAAATTTGGATGGGTGATAGAAATTATTGATTTAAATATGAATTAAAAAAATAAGAGTCCTAGAACGCCGTTGGACGGAGATAACGGCAATACTTGAGCGCTTTCACATATGAACTCATATCTCTTTAGTGCATTGATGAATTTTCTTGTTGTTTTTAAATATTGCATATAGATAGAATTATATATCTCTTTAGTGCATTGATTAATTTTCTTGTTGTTTTTAAATATTGCATATCGATACCTTCCCGTAAGAATGTATTAATAGCCTGGGAGGTAACGACAGATTTCATCAACCCATTTTCTCAAGCTTCATTTTTTGTGTATCAATTATTTGAGTGAAATACAAAAATATTTTCAAGGTCTTACAACACAGTTGTACAACGGGGGGTTACAAGAGGGGTGCAAAGTCCGCAAAAAAATGACAAAATTAACTCATTTTCTCAAGCTTCAAACTTTCTGTACGCATTATTTGGGACATAAGAAGCAAAAATTATGAGGTCTTACAACTTCATTCTACAACGAAGGTCGTCTTAAAACCACCTAAAACCCGCAAAAAAAACTAAAAATCAACTCATTTTCTCAAGGATGGAACCAATTTTAATTTATGGTTGGCATCTTAACAAATAAAAATTAGTAGGTCTTACACCCATAACTTACAACAAAGGCCGTCTTAAAAATTCATGAAAGTGAGGGAACAGTGTATTTTTCTATTGAAATGCATATCATCAAATCTAATTATCTCAGAGAGTATTGATCCTACGTCAAAAATTATAACACACAAATTGTTGGCGACAAATTTTTCAACAACTTTTGCCCGAAACTTTTTTCAAAGTTTTGAATATATAAAAAGTTATAAAAGTTGTAGGTGTTTGAAAACTAGATTTGCTGTCACAATGGTTTTTTCGACATTATGAATAAACCATACATTTTTTGTAAAAAAAAGTCATAGCAACATTGTAGCCCATTAAATTTTCCATCATTTTCATATGACTATTATTATCGTGGCACGGCTCTGTAGCCCTCTATATAGGGCTGAAATTGCTTACAATGCAACTCACCGCATTGAATCAAAATGCGATCTGACTTGCTAAATCATTCAAATTTTGTAAACAAATATTAAGATTCAAACTTAATTTAAGACACTTATACCAAACAACTAGTGTACATTATCTACCTATATATTTGCTTCTTTATATGAAAAAAGGGCGTCCCAAAAGTAATAACCGCAATTGAAGCTTATGACAGACTAGGTTATTGCCCTTATGAAAAATATTTGATCATAAATACTAAATAAGAAGAGTCTATAAAAATATCTGTGACAAAAATGGTACCCTCAGAAACTTTACAAAAATGTCCTATGAACTACCAGAATGAAGAATCAAAAGAGTCTTTAAAAATATCTAAATGGTAGAAGGATGTTTTTAATATGGGTGAAGGAAAGTAGAATACTTTTTCCAAAAACAAAAATTGTTTCCAAAAACAAATAACAGCCTTTACCAAACCCTCAAAAACACCCTTTCTCTCTTAATATTTTTATAAACTCCTTTTTTTCTTCATTCTCATAGTAAATGAAACACATTTCATGAGTTTAATGAGGGTACTATTTTGTCACAGGTTTTATGGTAGGATAATCTCACCATATCCCCAAACTTAAAAAAAAACACCCTTTAACCACAGATATTTTTATAAACTCTTCTTATTATTGCTTTTCATGACAAATGAACCATTGATGCCAAGTTTTATCGACGAACCAGTATTTTTTACTGGTTTCCGGTAATATTTTACTTTTATACTGAAAATAAAGTCTTCTTAACATAAAAATTACAATAACTTTTTTCTTTTTTCTCGGAGGCCGTATCATCTTGGTTATTATGTCATTTGATTCAGCACTCAAAACTTCCTTAGAAACATGTGTCATATGAGGTTGCACAAAAGTTAATTTTTCTGTTTGATACACCACAATTTCCCCCCTCTCCCCCTCAAAAAAACACCCTTCCATGTGAAATATTTGTATAGACTCTTTTGATTTTTCATTCTTATAGTACATGAAATGTTTTCACCAAGTTTCATGATGGAAGTAATTTTGTCTTATTCAAAAGACTTTTCGTAGGGGAGAGGGGGCACCCTAGGACACTTTTTACAAAAAACCAACCTGGAACACTCGTACATCACAATATAAAATTTGTTCTTGAATGACGTTATTCTTTGTTATTATTCCTTGGAAATAGATGCCCTTTCATACCTTAGTTTGTATTTTATGCATATATATTTTTCTATTTAAAAAACTGTTATAAGTGTCCAAATCTGTCCCCCTAGGAGGGGTTGTTATGGACAGCCCTGGGGCAGTTTTGACATGCCTTTAAACACGCATTATTAGACAATAATAAATTATTTCAATACATAACATTAGTTACGTAGGAGATTGTCTTTCTCTAATGCCTTAGCGTACTGGAAAGGAAGATTATTTGCTTGAAGATAAACCAGGCCATAATTCACTTTCGAAGATTTGATGAAATAAACGTCTATATCTTCTTCCGAGGTTCTAAACACTTGGTCGCCAGTATGTTTTAAACTGCATCCACTGTTCACTTTTTGAAAAGCTACTTATTATATTAAATCTTAGTCTAGTTTAGACATGTCCAAATATGCCCCTCATCTACTGTCCAAAAGTACCCCAAGTAGACATACAAACTATTTTTTTTTAAACAATTCTAAGCAATAAAAATATTGTTTAATAAATCATCACAAAATAACTAAATATGATGATAAAGAACTTTTTCAGCGTTTATTCCAGGTACTTTTTTCTAAAATGCTTACGTCTTAGATCGACAAAAAAATACAACGTGTACCGGAAAACAAACATTTATTTTTAATTATTTTTTGAAAGCTGATATCGTCCTAAATGTCATCAGATATCTATTTGAGGAAGAATTGCCACTGTAAAATTGTGATTAAGTAGGTATTAAAAACTATTTGTTTTGATACTTTTTTGGCCGAAGCTGCCCCTGTCCCAAACTACCCCCCTCTCCCCTTCTATTTTAGCTGTACATTGATAAAAGAAGTTCTTAGTCAAAAACAGAAATTAAAATTTAGTATTTATGATCAAATATTTTTCATAAGGGAAAATAATCTAGTCTGTCATTAGCTTCCATTTTGACTATTACTTTTGGGACGCCCTTTTTGCATAAACACTAGTTGGTTGGTATAAATGTCTTTAATGAATTTTGAATCTTAATTTTTGTTTCAGGCAAAAGTTGTTGAAAAATTTGTCGCCAACAATTTGTGTGTTATAATTTTTGACGTAGGATCAATACTTTCTGAGATAATTAGATTTGATGATATGCATTTCAATATAGAAAAATACACTGTTCCCTCACTTTCATGAATTTTTAAGACGGCCTTCGTTGTAAGTTATGGGTGTAAGACCTACTAATTTTTATTTGTTAAGATGCCAACCATAAATTAAAATTGGTTCCATCCTTGAGAAAATGAGTTGATTTTTAGTTTTTTTTGCGGGTTTTAGGTGGTTTTAAGACGACCTTCGTTGTAGAATGAAGTTGTAAGACCTCATAATTTTTGCTTCTTATGTCCCAAATAATGCGTACAGAAAGTTTGAAGCTTGAGAAAATGAGTTAATTTTGTCATTTTTTTGCGGACTTTGCACCCCTGCTGTAACCCCCCGTTGTAAGGGTGCGTTGTAAGACCACCTGATTATTGATATAGATTAAGGGTACTTCACATACAAGAAAAATGAAGCTTGAGAAAATGGGTGTGAAATTTCTGTCGTTACCTCCCGGGCTATAAGCGGCATTTCAAAAATTTTAAAGGCATCGAAAAAAACCTCCGGTCCAGTTATTTATTTATGAATTTAAAAAAATAAAAAGATTTGGAACTGGATTAACAACTCAAAATGCTTCTAAAAATCTGTTTATTACAACAAAATACCCAAATAAATAACGGTATAAGAGGCATTTTAAGAATTTAATTTGAAATTTTGAAAATGTTGCTTATAACATTCTTAAGGGAAGGTATCGATATAGATAGAATTACTGGCAGACGGTTTAAAACCAATTCCAAAAATTTTATTTACATATAATTATTTTTGAATATTGTAAATATTATATATGAATTGAAAATAAAACTAACTAACTAACTATAGATAGAATTACGGTTATTTTGATACCTCATTCTTTATCCTGCGTGGTATATAAGCGATACAATCTTGATTTTAAATTGATTGAAAAATCAAAACAATTCCATTGAAATTACCTGCTTGGACCATTGTCCACGACCATCCACCAGCGAGAAGATCCCGTTATCTACATGGAATTTTTTTATTAAAATTTCATATGGATGGCTTTAAAAAATTATATCTCTCGTTTTATTCATTGGATCTTCAAGGTTAAGGCTTCTAAAGAAAGCTGACATAACAGGCTATATTGTGTACAAAAATTATTGAGGAGGGGCTAAAATTTGTATACTAAAGGGGTGAATAAAGCCCAATTCAATTCCATTTATTTTATTTTATATTTATAATTTTTATAATTTTGAAAATAAAAACGCATATTTATTGCCTCATTCCTCTTCTTTATTTTAAGACCTTAACCTACAAGATCCGATCAGTATCACCGGAGTTATAATTTTTTTAAATCAACCATATCGGTCGATAAATTTTTTTTTGTGTACATCGGCTTTTCTCTCCACTGAAGCTCATTCGCTGCCAACGAACAAATACCCGACGTGGATTTAAACCGTGTGAACGAGACTATATAAAACTATACGCCAATGGAAGACGAAACGTCGCTATTCATTCGTTTTTTTTTTATAAGTCCGTTGAGTATTCGATAAACGTACTTAGCTGAGTACGTTTTCTTGCCGTACAATCGTCGTGTGAAAGGCTCTATGTAAAATATATACGCCACTGCTTATTCGCACGGATTTATACTGCAAAAAATCATGCAGTACAATCTCGTGTGAACCAGGCCTAAATCCGTGCGAATGAGCAGTGTCGTTTATATTTTACATAGAGCCTTTCACACGACGTTTGTACGGCAAGAAAACGTACTCAGCTAAGTACGTTTATCGAATACTCAACGGACTAAAAAAACGAATGAGCTGTGACGTATCGTCTTCCAGTGGCGTATAGTTTTATATAGTCTCGTTCACACGGTTTAAATCCATGTTGGGTATTTGTTTGTTCGAATGAGCTTTAGTGGAGAGAAAAGCCCATGTACATAAAAAAAAAAATTTATCGACCGATATGGTTGATTTAAAAAAATTATAACTCCGGTGATACTGATTGGATCACGATATACAGAAACAAGGTATGCTCATTGAAAAAATCCAATTCGCCATCTTGATGCGGCGTGACGTCACAATCATCTGCGAATTTGACAAGTGAGGTTGTTTATTAGAAGTTTTTAATTGAATTTTTATAATTTGTGTGTTTTCAGCTAAAAAAATAAACTTTGAAAATTAAAAAATGGTTGTTTCTGCTGTTTTAGGATGTAATAACTCCCCGGGCAGAATACATTTTTAACTAAAATTAAAATTTCAATATTTCTCGAAGGACAAAGGATGAAAAGTGTGCAAACTGTGGTTTTGTGCTTATAAAAAATTATAAAAAAATTTCTTTAAAAAACAGTCGTATTTGCTCAGAAAATTTTATTGAGTCACGATATAGGCTTCGCCTAGACAAAATAGCTACAAAAGAAGACATAAATAGTATCAAGGTAGAAGTTACCGCCCTACAAGAAGAAAATAAAATTTTGAGGGAAGAAATCGAAAAGCTAAAAGACGGGGAGCGCATACTTTGTAATTGCTAAAAAAATTTCAAAGAGGTTGAATGTAATCGTCAGTGGGTTAAACGCAGAAAACGTTGAAGAAGCATAGCACAGCAACAGACAAAAGAGGGTGAAACAAAAGTGGTACAGCGTGGTCTTCCACTATTTATACTTTCGTTCGATAAGACTGAAAAACTAGATGAAATTTATAAAATCAAAACAATTCTAAACATCGTAGTTAAGATCGAACCTCTAAGAAAGAGCACAAGGTTAGTCCCTCAGTGTAAACGCTGTCAAGAATTCAATCACACCCAAACTTATTGCAAAAAAGAGCCAAGGTGTGTAAAATGCGCCGGAAAGCATTTAACCGTTGACTGCATCGGAAAAAGTGAAAGTCCACCGACTGCATTAATTGTAATGGAAATCACCCAGCAAACTATAGAGGCTGCGAAGTAGCTAAAGAATTACAAAAGCGGCGATCGAAATCTGCCAAAACACAAAGAAACCCACAAAGGCAAATAGAAACCGTAATTCCCAAGACTTCCAAATCTAGTAAAGCTCCAAAACTTAGTATCCGTAAGGAAAAGAAAACAGTGTCAATACCTTCGGAGAATATATCAAAGCAAGGAAATGCAGAAACATATGCCCAAATAGCGGCCAAAAATATACCCGCAAACAACGACACTGAAACAGACCCGGTTTCAAGTCTTTTCAATAATTCTGTCGAAACTTGAGGAACAATGTGACACAAATAAACTTATCTTTGATAGGTTAAGTAAGCTCGAAAATTGTTTTCGACCCAAATCTCTCTCAAAAAAATTATGATGGAAAAGTTTAAAATTCTTACGTGGAATGCCAACGGATTATGGCAAAAACTTGGAGAATTAGAGATGTATATGCAGGAAAATGATATCGACATATGCTTGATATCAGAAACGCATGCCAAAAATGAATCAAATCTTAAAATCCACGGGTTTCTTGACTACCACGCTGTTCATCCTTCAAATAAAGCAAGGGGTGGATCATCGTTATATATAAAAGAGTGCATTGAACACTCAATAGGCCTGAAAATAGAGGTAGAATCGATGCAATTGAGTAGTGTTCAAGTTAGAACTAAAAACATTCTTCTCAATGTCTCTTCGATATATTGCCCTCCGCGTTGCAAAATCGATAAGAGTGAATTTACGACATTGATAAAGTCGCTAAG